>CM056837.1:17107793-18475293 GCA_029853015.1 Chelidonichthys spinosus
CAGGCTCCATTTCTCTAGTGAACATATTGTTATGGTAATGGCTTTATGTGGAGGAGTCCATTTTCATCTCCCTACCACTCTATTCCTTTTACTCCCCCCTCCCAAATAAAAAAAAAAAGAATCTGCCTCATCTGTTCAATCAGGCCAGACAGATTCCTCCGCTTAATCCCCCATTTTTTCACGACTTTCCTCCTCCCCTCCCCTTCATCCGAGAGGAGGGAGGAGGAAGCAAAACGAGACACAATATTACCCAGCACGTCCAACCTGTCCCTATGGGGAGCTTGTGTTTTGTGTTTTCTTCTCAATGGCATCCATCTGAGCTAGTTGCCATCAAGCCACGGTGCTTTTAATTAGAAATGGGCTGATGTGCTTCATTTGAATATCAATGAACTCTGGAAGGAGACTTTTTCTCCTCAGGTTTCCAACATGCATAAAACAGGATGGATAGACTGCTGTTATTGGATTTCAGTCCCACTTACTGAGATGCCATCTCAAATTAATGGAAGACATGCCGTTATTTTTTGAGGGTATTTCCAGATTGTCAAGTGATGCACTTCAAAGATATAATCAGGATAGAAATGGAGTAGAACAGACATTTCCATTAAAATCAATGTAGCCGGGTGGCCATTTTTATGTGTACCGTTGCCATAGCAAATGTTTGATGAGTAAATCAACTTATCTTATCTCGTCAAATGAGCACAGCAAACAGTTAAATATCTGTTCCACTCATATTCTACTTCCATGGTTATGTAAGATTTTTAAGAAATCAAATCCTGTTCTTTGACGTTATTTATGGTCGGCATTTCTTCCAGCAAAATCCATTCGATGCATTTTTACATTCTGTAATTGCTTCTCAACGCTAGTTTTCACTCTTAGTCTTCCATCAAATTCACACGAGAACGACGCATTCATCACATTTATATCCGTCTCACTGTTTATCGTTTACTCTCTCGCAGCGCAGCCAGAGCTGAACTGAGTTATATGTGATGCAAACCGATCATCAACACCTTTATCGTCAGTCACAAAACAAGACAACAATCACTTTTCTGCACTTTTCATCAGCTGATCCTTTTTACGAGGGAGTAATGGAACAAGAAAGAGCAGCCACGGTGAGCTGCGGGCGACGGGCGACCTCCAATAACTCATCAATAACAAAACTTTACTGTCCTGCGGTTGTCTAGGAAACGACTACTGGCGTGACATCAGATCTGAGTTGTCGGAAATACTGGTGAGTTTGTTTGGCTGCACTGTGAACAGACTGATGTATTTCTGACAAAGCTGCATAACAAAAGTTTGGCGTGGTATTTAATCTGTCTTGAGAACCGAGCCTAGTTTATAGAAATCCGTTTGAAATATCTTTTTGCAGAATAATAAACTCTTAATTACACTACATAAAAATGCGTACAAACTAAATACGCTTAATGTATCAGTGATGATAATCTTAGAATACATATGACACTTATTAACTGGGCCATTTTGTTGGATTTATGTACTTATGAAAGTATATTTGGTTATTTATAATGACTGAGTAGTAGGGGTGAGTATTGGCAAGAACCTCACCATACGATACGTATCACGATACTTTGGTCACGATACGATACGTATCACGATATTGCAATATAAATAAAGGTGAAAACACAAGTACCTGTATATGAACATCAGAAGATATTGATCAGAGGACAAATTGAGTCAAAACTATCAAATGAAAAAGGATAAAGTACTGCATTCACAATCTTTTTTTTTAATCGATCTTTGGAGTTGAAAAATCAAAATTGTATTGGGCGGCAAAGTATCACGATATATTGCCGTATCGATATTATTACCCACACCTACTGAGTATATGGGCAGGATTAAATAAGCCTATGCTTCTTCCTACTCCTTTCCAGACATGTGATTTAATGTTGTTTTGATTACTTCAACTATTCTATTTTGTTTGTTTTAAATTACTCACTCATGTGTGAAATAAAACCATTAATTTTGCACATCATACTGTTAATGCTGCACTTTTACTTCAGACTTTTAATTTCCTGCATTACTCGACTTACTTAAGGAAACAGAATGAACAAGTCTTCCGCCGCTGATTGCTTAGCAGAGCTACAGCAGCTCATAAAAGGCCGTTAGGCTCGTGATCCCTCAACATAAAACTGTGCGATAACAATTTCCCGGGAGAAAAAGAGATATTAAAACTCGATATTTGTCTCCTTAACAGCCATTCATTTTCCGACGGGCTGCATTAGTGATGCTCCCCAGCTGTTTTCCTTTAGGTAAACAGATCCCTACAGGTCCTCTGAAGTCCCCACTAACGCCCCCCCCCCCCCGCGGATCCACTGGAGCATCTGCCGTGATTCATTAAGCTCAGTACAGACGCACCGATGTGGTCCTCAGCCGCCGGTTCATTAGGGTTGCTCTCTTCAAATATCAGCGTCTTTCAAGAACCCCGGAGCCACCACTTTTAATTAGCGCGTGTTTAAAGCGTGTTTGCCTCTTTCAAAGGAAGTGGCTGAAGGATGCAGAGGGCAACGTGAGGCTGAACAGTCAGAAAGCTGATTAAAATGCAGCTTAATGAGATAACTGCGGGCGTACAGTATCACACGGAAAATTAATTTGTCACCAGAGGCGGCAGGTTTTTAGACACGGGGGGGAGGGGTATTAAATCTCAACAGTGCTGCAGATCTCTCCAGGTAAACCGCCTCACTGGGAATAAATGATGCAGAATGAAAAGAGCGGTAGATTAATATTTGATGCTGGCAGCTGAACGAACCCAGACAGCCAAAACAATTCAAGCCTCACGTTCATCAGGACAGTACAACGACTACCGACTTGGAATGAAACTTTCTTAACTTTTCTGTCACAACTCTGCCATCTCTCCGTGAATTCCCCCCTCTCTGTCGTTTTAACTCAAACTTTTTCTCGCAGCAGCGGCGGCTCACATTTCAGCTGTCAGGAAAATTCTTGGGAGGAACGCTAACACTTCTTTAGCAGCTCAAATATTTACTTTGGTTTGAAGTGCAGGGAGGCAGGAAGGAGGGAGATAAAGAAAAAAGAAAGGTTGACAGAATGGTTGCGAGTTGAATGAATGTTAAAAAGAGCCGCCGGCTCGTCTAAACGGTGGAACTGCACCAGCGTTCACCGAATAGGACTCACCAACGGGAAGAGAGATGGTGTCTGTCGACAGCTTTATGGGAATCGATGGTTTTGAAATGCTTCGGCGCCATACTGGATCAACAAGTACAGATGGGTAATGTTTGCCATTCAAATGTGCAAAAACCTCAACCGAATGTCTAACCTTGACCAAATGGACTCATTTGCATATCAAAGTGTTGTGTTTTGGTGCTCATCCTGGCGACGGCTCGGTCTGGCTGCTGTTTCTAGAATTAAAATCTGAATCAACGTGAGAAGAACAGCAGCTGCTGTTATGGCTGTAACTGATTCGCTTCAACCATCTACACCGCGGAATTGTTGAGGAAATAAAACTCGTCAATGTTAACGTGTATTTTCTACTTTCATTGTGTTTTTTTTGGAATATTTCTAATCCAAAAAAATAATAATAATAATACCAATAATGCTATCAGTCAATATGTCCCTGTTATTGTCAAGATAACCTGAACCCAAACGATTGAACCTAACATCCTAAAAAAGGCAGTCGGGTTATTATATGCTGAAACAATTAGTTGATTAATCATCAAATTAATCGTTTTTTCATTTTTTTTACAAAAATGCCCAAAATTCTCTGGTTCCCTCTCCTTTGCTGCTTTACTCAGTTTTTTTTTTCTCAAAGGTGTCGGTCATTTTCACTACTTTTCGTCATTTCATAGAGGAAAAAAAAACAATCTGTAGCTTACTTGATAACGCCGATACTGTTAATCTTAGCCAGAGTGAGAATGCTTTGCGAGGATTAAAAGGGTTTACAGAGTGAATCGTATTAAAAGTATTGAAAAATCCCACCTGTTGAGCCGAGGGCACCAGCTACAGTTGAAGTTGATCTGCGAGGAGATGCAGGTGCTACAGCTGGTGAACTGGAGGCAGGCTGGAGAGGAGGAAGATCACCACAGCTCAAATCTCAAACACAATCAATAGCCTAACTGCCACACAGTCAAGGAAAATGACGCTCCTCTGAAGGCCAATAGCTGCTACGATAACTTACTGGGTGAAGGCATCATCTCAATGGCTGTGGAATTGGTGATCTTCGTCTTCGTCAGCTCCAAGCGGTGGTACTCATAGATCGTCCTCCGCCTCACGTCTATATTAGAGAGAGAGAGGAGAACAGAGTTACCGTGACGAATCTCTCAGATAAAAACTGGGACAAGTGGCCCCTGAAGAAAGAGGAAAGACAGCGGGAGGCAGAATCAGGTCACATGGGGTGCTGCCACCGCACTTTATTTCTCCCCTTCTCTCCTTGTGCCCAAAATGTCAGCGCCGGAAATCTGGCAATGGAGGGAAGCAATTTCCCCCCGGGAAATCAATCAGGGCCCGTTGAAAGGCTGCCTTCCCATCATCTGTAACGGCAAGTCATCAGCCGGGGAAAGATGGAGCCATTGATTAGATACATCATTGACTCTCATTGCATTCTGGCCCTTATAATTCTTACAGGCCGGTTGTGAAATGGGCCGCTCGCTTCATTCTCATCAGCGGAGCTGCAAAGAGAGGACGATGAAATACGGCCTTTTGTTAGAATCCAAAAAGGCTCTTATCACGCGTAGCATCTAAACAGATCTGATAACAACGCGGCGGCGCTGCTGTTAATCTAAAGCTCTAATTGGACTGTTAAAGTGACTTTCTGTGCCGCCGCTTCCGGGCACCGAACTGTAAATCTGTAGAATAAATCACTGGGATGCAATGCAACGTGTGTCGGCATTACTCAATACGTGACATTTCCTACAGCACTTATATTTGCTTGGCCAACGAGCTACAAAATGAAAATTCAATACACCAGGCTGTGGCCTTGCCGGTTCATTCATCATGGAGGATAATACGCTGAAACTGTTTCAAAGTTTGGAACGAATATTCCAGATTTATTAACTCGACATCTTGTTTAATCTCAACAAATAACAGAAGCGTAAAAAACAAAATCATCGCCTCTCAGTTTCTAACTTTTTTAATAACAATGCTTCACATAGCAAATGAGAAAAAATGAGTTTATAGCCTCCGGGTTAAAGGTTGAATGAGCTGTTGGCTCCGCTGGCTAAAGTGTTGTTTCGCTGCAGACCTGCTTGGTTTGATCACACACAAGACAACTGATCAAAGCGGCGAATGCGAGCCGGCTCGGTCTAACCTGAGAACGAGACCGCCCCACCCCCCTCCCCCCCCTCTCCTCCCCTGGTGCCTGACTTCCTCTTGCCTCCAGCATAAAAGGGATTATCAGGTGCCTAATGACACGGTGGGGGCCAGAGGAAGGTCAGCTCCTCAGTCTGAGGCTGCTGATGTGTGGGCAGACTGTACATCCCTGCTGGCCTCCTGGTTTGTGGAAGGAAGCCGCAAATCAGATCAATTATAGCTCCGGTCCCAACCACAAACACGAACGGCGCCCTAATGAGCTTTTAGCTTCCTTCCACTGATTCGCAGATTTGCAAAAAAAAAACTCATTTTCATTCATTAATCACGCTGGACGGCCAGTTAACCCGTATTCACATTTTAAAAAACCCCATCCACACTCTGACACGTATCATTGCACGCTAAAGCTATAATGTAAAACGTTAAACATGTGTTCACATGCTCGCTCTGATTAAATCCCAATATCAGGCTGCTTATTCACCCGGACGGCAGAACGGCATGGAAATCGGTACAAATGTGATGTGACATCGCGTCTAAGATCGATGGAGGAACGACACACTCGTCACACACTGCTATACAATATATTACAACATGCTCTTTAACGTCACGATTAACATCTCGGCTCATCGATTAAATCACAATGTTTCTTCTTAAGCAGACATCAGTGAGGGAAAATAAAAACAGAATGACGGCCGTGTATAATCAGTATCTCAAGGTATGAAAAGGAAGGTGGTTCTGGCTCTTTTTTTTAAGAATAATGCATAATTTGCTCTGAGCCCGGGTGTTCAGGTGTGCTTGTACCCGACCGGTGAATTACACACCTGGCCACAGGACACCCAGAAATCTCCTCACTCATCTCTTCCTTGGCCTGCTCTGCCCGGAGGCGCTGTAAAATGTTATATTTGAGCTTCTAATCCGGGTCGGCGCTGCGTTTCCCAAAAAAAATCTCCCCGGTTGCCGTGGTTTTGCATGCAATAATTGGCTGCAGACACTTGAAAGACTTCTTCATGGTACAGCCTGCAGCGGTCATGGCTCTCCTCTCTGTCTTATCTCTGGGGAGATTAAGGCTTAATGTTCTCAGGGCATGGGAACTTAACAGAAGACATTTATTATAAGGCATGACTATCTTCACACACTATGAAACATGTGTCCAACCCACGCATAGGGAACATATTAAGCGGAACAATCCTACAAAGAGAGACTGAAACATACATCTCCATGAAACCTGCTGATTCCTGCTTTTCCTAAAGGTTAGTCCTATTCATCTATTAGTGGCATCGATATAAGGTCCATGAACCTTCTCCTCAGACTCTTGCCATACATCTCATCTTCAAGCCCTTTGGACTGACAGGTGCAATATGTAAATGCTGCCCTTTGGCTTCAGACGGGGATACGAACCTGTGCACCTCGCAAATATCAACAAAGAGCGTTTGTTTCAGCCGTTGCAGGGGTTTGGTTT
This sequence comes from Chelidonichthys spinosus, assembly GCA_029853015.1. Taxonomy (NCBI): domain Eukaryota; kingdom Metazoa; phylum Chordata; class Actinopteri; order Perciformes; family Triglidae; genus Chelidonichthys; species Chelidonichthys spinosus. The sequence continues at coordinate 17,114,524 of CM056837.1, forward strand.
TGTTTGCAGTGCTGAAGGCGGATTGACTATTCATTAAAATCCCCTCCCTCGGACTGATTATGATCACTCCTCATATTGAAGAAGTACACACGCAGCTGTAGCAAGGCAGATTGTTTGCATTTAAAGTGTTTGAAGGGTGGTTTCTGTGATTTCCCAAAAAAACAAAAAACCCCAAGAGAAAAAAAATGTAAGGAATGGGTGAAACTGCGTCTCTCTGCTCTGCCATTAGCTGGGAACTTAACGCTCCAGCGACCCCGGCCAGCGTTACCCGAGAAAGCGTTACGTTTGCCAAACACAGCGGTTGGTCCTCATCTGGACTGCTTCTCGTCTTGTGACGTTAAAAGCTCAAATACAATGTTTGAAATATGAGCAGCCAAATGAGGTTATGTTAGGATAAAATAACTTACAGTCATGCTTTTGTCCACCTATGTTGGAAAGAATTAAGCAGCCATTGTTTAAAAAATATGAAGAATACACAGTTTGTCTCAATTAGCTAACCTAAAATTTCAGCTAAAAAAAAGCTGAATTTTGTTCACTTTTGTGGGGCGGGGCTTCGATGCTGCAGGGATGATGTATTCTTTGGAGGTAAGTGAGCAACGCACTGGTTCCCTCAACAAAAAGGGATTTTGGATTATTAAAGCAAATCATATTTTATGATAGTAGTTTATGCAACTGACACATTTTGTTCACGATGCATTTTTGAATCGTGAGTGCAATCGGCAGAAGTAAAGAACAAGCCTTTAAAGTCTCATTTAGCGACTTGTTAGTCATTTAAAAAACCTTCAACATTCAGAAGAGAAGTGGGGAGAAACCCAGGGATCATTTCAGGTCTGACGACTCAGAGACGTCACTCAAGACCTCGGTCTCAATCTGCTTCCATTCAAGATTTCATCACCACATAAGCAAAGACGCTGGTTTCATCACGCTGTGTCGGAGGCATCAAAGACGGATGGTTGATGATGTCTGGGAGGACGGCACGAACAGATTCAATGGTTCAGTAGACAAATCACTCAGTGCCAGCTAAAACCTCCTGAAAGAGACTTTGGAAGAAAAGCCTTTAGATGAGACAGAAAACAAAGTCTATGTAAGAAAAGTTACTTTTCAGACAAACATTACGTGCACGCATATATTTAGCTTTTAAAATATATAAAAAAAGAGCGTGATATTGTTAAAGGCTGGAGCTGCAGCATGTATGCTCCACTTGAGTGTTTCTGCCCTCGTGGGCCACCGTATTAATCGCCTCCCCATCCAACTCAACATAAAGATGCCAAGTGAAGGAGAAAGGGAGAAAAAATGTACTGGCCTTTAAGTTATAAATGATTATCTTTGAAATAAACGCTAAGTTTCTCACGAGCAATCAAAACAGAGTTTAAATGACTGAATAAATCACATCTGACAACTCGTTATTGTGGCCGATTTTGAGCCGGAGCCCGTGGCAGAGAGAAATAGAGTTGGACTGTTGGATAAAAAGGGTTTGAAGTGTCTCCCCTTTACTCACATTTGCTTTAGATTTAATGGGTCTAAATTGCAGTAACTCGTACGCCCATGGGAGAGGCCGATCTGGAGCCGTGCCCACCACCCTGCCCACTGAGAGGTGGAGCAGTGTCGGGGGAAGAAGTGGTGACAGTCGGAGCTAAAGCAAAACAGACGAGGCTGAACTCGGAGCAGCGAGGCGCGCCTTTAAAAAGGGTAAATAAAAAAAGCTGATGAAACAATGCGCTCAGTCAGCTTAATGAGCCTTTGGTAAGCCCCGCCCACGCCGATTCCCGCCGCCGGCTCGTCAAGCTTTCCGCTCTAGAAAGCAGCTTCCCATGACGATGGTCGAAATGTTTCACAATTCTTTTGCGTTCTCGTCTCCCTCCTCACAATCCAGGGAGTTCTATGTAGACCTCAAATAGTGAGCGTACTTATGTGCAATTAAAACAATTTGGGGCACAATTTAGGTTTTTTTCCCTCTGCACCGACATTTACGTCATTGCTGGTGAACAATTAAAATGTGCTGGATCAGCGTCGGGTAAGAGCCGGGCTTTGAATGCAATTTAACATTGTGGCCAAACAGTGGAATGACAACTTTGTCCGTCATGTAATTCCATTGGACCAAAAAATGCTTTTCCTGAGCATCAGCGAATCATTTCAACTTCCCGGTACACTTGAATATTATTTAAATCATTTGGTGCTTAAAGTTGATGAATGCACTAATAGTTGAATCCAGAGTTCAATTGCAGATTGAGGCTGGACTGAGATCTTTCTACTCGTAAATCAAACTTTTTTGCTTCATGCACCACTGATTCACAGGAACGAACAGGACTCCAACTCTGGATCCAGTTCTCCTTATACATCCAAAATATACTGGCATGCATTTTTGTTATAAATACATATTTCAAGCTATTTTGTCAAGTTGGCTCGTAGCTAAATGCTCTGAGTGAATTTAAGCAAAGCAGTGAAGCAGCGTATATATATATGTCTTGGGCTTTTATTGTGAAAGGTCAGAAAGGAAGGAGTAAAGTGGTGCTCTCTCTCTCTCTCTTTCCCTTCAGTGCAATGCATTATGGGTTATAATGCCTGGTAAGTGACCATCCCATGTACACTTTAACATCCATGTATAATGGATTTGTATTAATATGGCCGTCCTGGTTGTTGTTCATATGGACTCCTTATGGAGAAGACACTCAAATAAACAAGTCAATCAATCAATGTACACTACCTACCACGATGCATTGTGGGATACTTTAATAATTCTCACTATCCATTTGGAAAGCACTGCAAAATGGGGAGGAGTGAGACGTCACCTGCAGGTTTTTAATGTTAGCTAATTAATGCTAACTCCAGCTAACTAGATTCAAGTATGAATATGCATGTGAGGACATTTAGCATCCTTATCACGAGATGACCATGAAGACATTCTTGTAAGCCCTTAATCATGTCATTTAAATCGCATTAGCCCCAACATCACCACACTCACCTTGGACTCAGAGGACAGACTTATGCTTTAATGTATGAGGAATGTTTAACTTTCATAAGACAAAAGGCTTTTTTGGGGAGAGAGTTTGCATGGTTTGAGGAAGTTTACACTCCAGCCAAACGCTTGTCGCCTCCATTAAAGATAAACACGCTGTCTTGGTTTTGTAAATGCTACACAAAGAAGCACAACACTCGTACTACAGCCCCGTAAATACTGCTTTGACAGGCTCTCAGCGTTTCTGAAAAAGGTCAGTTAGGTTCACCTTCTCTTTTTTTTCTGATTTCAAAAAGTGACCAACTTTTCTGAATCCCTTTGGAGGTAGAAAACTGTGTTTGAGACTCACTGGGTATCTGCTGGATCTTGTGGACCACCACAAAGGCGTCAGACAGGCCGATCTTCACCGGGTGATTGACGGAGCTGATCTGTGACACCTCAATGGGGATCTGAAACAGAAGAAGAAGAAGGGGGAAATCAATTACGGGGAGCCACGCCGATCTGTCTGGGAGCGGCTTCAAAACAGATGCAGGCCTCAACAGTTTGACAGCAATGACAATTCAACCCAAAGGAATCTGCAGAGAGATTATCAGGCGGCAAACTAACAGTCCACAAAGGAGTCGGTGACGTTCAGTTCACACACTGGAAGTAAAAGGCGTTGTACTCAAATAAAGGGTCACGTTTAAAGGAGACAGATCTGCAGCTCAGCAGTTCTATCAGCAAACCATGTGATCGTGAAGAAACACATAAAAAACTCACATTACACGTAATGGTCTAGTTGCCCTTTTCAGGAATAATAATAGCAGCGTAATGAAACACTTATTAGAAAAAAGAAAAAAAAATCCCCAGGCAGCTTTTTCTAATATGTGAAAATAACAAATTACAAAAGAGGCGTCAGTCGTAAAAAGAAGCAGCCCCGCTGTTGAAACCACAGCAATTATGATAGATCATTACTTCGTTATTGCAATTTCACACTGTCACAGCAATGTGTGAGATGATATTTTCCATTAACACCTCCTTTTCTCTGTCCAATTAACTTGTTTGTTTGTTGTTTTTTTTTAATGAAGAATCGTTCCAATGGGACATCTAACATTAAAAACCTGTGACACGATGACACAACACTTATTCTTCATCGAGCAGCCATCTTTAAATGTATTCATTTGATGTCGGCGTCACACTTTTGTGTAATGAGTGAAAGGTCAGGGTTCTCTACGTGCTGGAAAGACATTAAAAAAAAGGAACGCTGGACAGAATAAGAAGGAAAACAGACTTTTGTGTGATTTGGAAGAAACAGAATTTTTTTCTTTTGTTCTGCACATAATAAGATGATTTAAAAATGTATCCGTGTAATGTCTCGCCAAACGCTGAAATAATCCGCCGTACTTAATGCCGTTTGATCGTAAACGTAGCTATTTACTTCAGTTTTGCTAAAGACTGCCTTCTAAAGATTAGTTTAATTAGCTAATTCACTCTAATTTCTCCAGTGTTAAAGTAAACAGAGGTTTATTAATGTTGCTGTTGACAAAACATGTCTGAAGATCTCATTATGAACATTGTTCGGGCCTGTTTTTGACTTTTCTTTGTACATAAAAACACGCTGGATCTCGCTTTTATTCATTCCTAGTATCTTGGAGCTCTTGATGCAAAATAATCAGAACAACACAAAGAAGGAAATCGATGGACACTGGAGTAAAAAAAAAAGGAGAACATTTTTCCTTTTCAAAGAGTCCTGACCTCTTTGTATGCAAACACGATCCTGCCGGTGTTGTGCAGCGTCGCCTGGAAGGTGAAGCTCCCCAGGTTGTAGTTGTCCTGTAGGTGGACGTGGTCCCACTGCACCACCAGAGCAGTACCTGCAGCACACACACACACACACACACACACACACACACAGCTCATCACCACATGCAGGCCTACAATGAAGCATTATAGCTAATGTCACACTTTTTATTTCTCATGCTGACTCGTGAAAAATCATAATTTCTTCTCTTTACATTTGCAAAACGAGCTCATTTAGTTTTTTATGCATTTGAATTATCGATTAATATGAGGCGATATTCAGTTAGCCTTCCTCGAATTTTCAAACAAGTTGTAGAACATTTAAATACAAAGCTTCTTCCGATTGGAATAATATTACCACTTATCGCTGCTTCAGGACATCTATATTTTCTCATCTTTAAACAACCTGTTTATGCTTTTAATTTGTATGTTCTTACAATCTTCTGTTTATTTGTGCTGAAGACAAATCACTCTTTATTCTGATGGAATCAAACTGATTTATTATCTGGGTTATTTTATCCAATTTTCTTGTATAACAGCTGGGGTGAGAGAGGGTGAGCAAGCTGTATCTGTGTATTTGTAGTGTATGTTTGTTATGTAATGCTGTTTTCTATGTATGTGTTTTACAATTTTGTATTTGTGTTTATAGGACCCCCTCGAAAATGAGATGCTACATCTCAAGGGACTTTCCTTCCAATAAATTCAAATTGAAATGCACTTTTACATGAGTGAAGAATATGAATCAATACTTCTACTTTTACCAGAGTCTCTTTGAACACAAGTATCTGTACTTTTACTTGAGTAAAGACGTTGAATCCGTATCAAGTAGCTGTACTTCTACTCGAGGACGTCTGAGCCTGTGAATAACAGGACGTCAATGTAACAATATTTGTAAGGCGATATGTGTTTTTGTGGGATTATTTCCTGGCGGAGGCTTCGTTTCCCCCTGTGGGTGTGAGGTGGTCGACACTGAAGGAGTTGCGAGCGCTGATATGAAAACACTCCACTGGAGCAGCATGAAACAGCAATAAAACCGAAACGTTGGAGAAAACCAAATCAAAAGCGTGACGGTTGCTGTGATGGATTTCGTCCCGGGGAAAGTTGTTTTTATCCCGCGGAAGAATGAATAACAGTTTTGTAAAAATGATTTACGGGATGAGGAAATGTTTCCAGCTTCACTGGCTGAGAGCGCCAAATGGGTCAACTTTGACCTCTGCCTTTAACCCATCCGAGGCTTTTAGGAGCAGTGGGCTGCTGAGGAGCAAACTTAGGGGTCAACGTCTCGTCCAAGGACACTTTGGGGATCGAACCGCCAACCTTGTGATGACAGGATGACCCGCTCTTCCCCCCTACAGCCGTTCAATTCCTTTCACCTCCATCATACTCTGATGGCCGAAGGCAAATAAATTATAATAAAACTGAAACGTCCGTATTGAGCCGAAATGAATGAGTCTCACAGAAAAACGAATCTCCAACTTTTCATTAATTAATTACTTAATTAAGCGACATATTGAATACTTTTTCACAATTTGAATAATGAACCAGCAAACTGTCAGCTGAAGGCCTAATTGTATCTACGTGCTCAGGCAGCAGCAGTATTATTATTATTTTGTAAAAGGGGTGAACTGCTGGACTGATCCTGGTTCAGCATCCAAAATGCCCCTAGAGGAAGACCGAATAACCGAGCGTGTGACTTAATTAATTGATCAATGAATAAATAAGTTACTTAAAAGCCAAATAGCGGAACTAAATCGCACTTGACCACAAAGAGGCATCATTAGGTGTTGTATTATTGTGGATAAGGAGTAAATTAGCACCGGACCTTCGGGCTCTTACCCTCCAGCCGCGGGAGCCTCTCATTACTTTTAACAGCTGTTTGATTTACTGTGGACTTTGGAGAACCTATTGATGTGAAAGCCATTCCCTCCTCCCAGCTAGTCATTTGGCTGCGCACCAAGGCAATAAAGGTTTGTTAACACAACTAATCAATTTTTTTCTGTCATGAGAGCATCCCCTCCCAAAGTGAAGATACCTGAGCCGGTTTGGCGAGCGAAGGCGTCACGAAAACCCCGTTATGAATGACATTCTGGTGCGTTTAGAAGGGCCTCCGGTGTCAGACGTGGAAAATACAGGGCGCCCTTTTGAAAATGACCGAGGAGCTGCTGCGCGGTGCATTAAAGAAAACAGAGTTTGGGGGAAGGCGACCAGAGCATTAAATTGCTGCTACCTGGTGGCACGGCGCGCTTTACTCAGTCAGCAAGTTAAGCCTTAATATAAGTCTGCTTAAAATGCATTGAGTTCAGAGTTGAGGCGAGGCTGCGTGCTATCTGGGGCTCTCCGGCTAAAAATACAGAGTGGCTGAGGAGACACACTGGCCTTGTTTTCTAATTCCAGGCTGAACATGCTGTATGATCTCTATCAGCACTCTAAACAAACCCTCTGCATGGTGAAGGCATTGTTATTTTATTAATTGAACTTTTGGTAACACTTTAGATTAGGGAACACATTAACCATGAACTAGCTTCTTATTAGCATGCATATTAATAGCAGATTGGCTGTTTTAAATCACTTACTAATGCCTTATTCTGCATAATCATGTTCTGCAACTACTAGGCCATTTACTACTGTGTGAGTTTTCCATTAATAATTTCATAATCACTGCTTATTGATCGTGAGTTAGGGAGTTGTTGTAAACCACTTAATAAGAATAAGCTAATAAGAAACAAGTTTATGGTTAATCTGTGTTCTCTAATCTTAATTATCACCGAACTTTTATTTAGGCATTTTCTTCCTGGTGGCTTTTGATGATTCCCGATGTGCCGTTTGGTCACCGAGCTTCTATACGAGCTTCTCTAGCGTCAGTTTTCTATGCAGAAGTGACCGAGGGTCAATATGTCTTTTCAAAATAAATGTCTGTCTTCTCAGGAAGTTTAGGTTTGGGCAACATGTGACGACTCATGACTGACATGACCATATGTAGTCTCACGGGGACACGAACTGTGGTCTCCTGGGAGAAAGTCGTGTGTTTGTTTGACACATGGACCTCAGTCATCTCATAGTACGCCTACTATCCCTAACATGGATGGGTCAAGTATTATCAACATTGCTCAACCAGAGCAATTTGGATCAATAGGCTATCGGATCTAAAGTTGCATGAAGGGAGAGTCTTCTTAACATAATAAAGAAGACGGGGTCGGACTAAGTGCTGCAACTCATCGATTCATTCCACGTCTTCTTTGCTAACGCTTGCCTCTTACAATAAATTAAAGTTACGGCAGAAGTCGATAGTTGTGTTAAACTCTCAAACTTGTCACAGGGACTATGAGAGGTATCGTTACCGTGGCGATGCTGTCACCCCTGGCAACGACTGCTGAAACTCTTCAGTCCTCCATAATAGCTTGGCATCAAACTTCAGGGTGATTTTACAGACTGATGTCTCGGCCAATCACGTGTATTCTTTGTTTAGCAGATTGTAATTGACAAAATAACAAACAAGTAATTTGCCTCATTGAAAGTGCACAACACAACACAGCAGGCAGGCCGTGCGGTTCCTGGCCAGACGCTGACTGATGGACAGCGTGGTGAGGGGCGGGCGGGCTGAGAATTGATCGGCTGCCAGTTTGGTTAAAGTCTGATGAGCTCCACTGCAGAAGGTCACACAGTTGGTCAGTCACTCCGCTGCAGAGGATTAACGACGGACATGATGGATAAGCCATCGCAGGAAGGTAAAGGAAAGGTGATACTGATGCATACTGTGTTGTGATATTAGGATATAATGATGTTTTGGTAAATAACTGAGAAATTGTTTAAGGAGGAAATCAAGAAAAAAGCTTGTTTTTGACTGTTTAACCTGAAAAATCAAGGTGCTTCATGACATTGATGCAAAAATCACGTAGTTTGACTAATTAACTAATTAATTCACTATATTTTACCATCATGTTCATGTTTTTTTAGTTCAAGTTTTAGATTGTTTGTTTGGCTTCATTGTTGTTGGTAAAAGTGTGTTTTCTGTACTCTGGATATATTTTGTGTGTTAAAATATAATGAATGAATTCTGTAAGTGTTGCTACCGTTGTCAAAGTAGATGACGGTCGAGTTCCTGGAGACACTGGGGTCAAAGTTCGCCATCAGAGGAGCGATGTACTGTGTAGCCGTTAGCATCCGGTGGACCACATCACCCGTGTAGATGAACCCTGAGGAGGAAACAGAGTCAACATGTCACTTTCAAGACTCTCGAGTCTCATTTAAATGAAACCTGCACTCTGTTCCGATCACATGACTTATAGCGAGGCAGCGGCTTTGATGAAGCGTTTAAAGGTGGCTCTGCCCTTTAGCAGCTTATAAAAACAAGCATCAATCTCCTCGCCGCTCTGTTATCAGATACAGTGCGTTTCAGGAGGAGTTAAAAGTTAAAAGCCCACAACCATCACCTCCTCTCGGTCTCTGGCCTCACGCTGCAGGCTGAGGATAATTAGCACTATTAGCTTTTATCAAAGACAAGAAGGGCGAACCTGATGGGCTTTAACGAGAGACACCGCAGACCTGTTTTTCATTTACCGGTCAATTTTGTGTTCTGTCAGACTAGCAGAAAGAAAATATCCAATGTCAATCAATGTTTTGACGGAATAGGCTCCATAACTCACAGGAAGTTTCTTCACTGATTGTTCTTTTAATGTAAATCTGAGTGATTTAAATGGTATTTTTCTCAATTTGTATGTTTATAAACGGCAATTTGTGCTAATTGTTTTGGCCAAGTCTCCCTTTAAAAAGAGGTTTTTAATCTCAATGGAACAAACCTGGTTAAATAAAGGTTAAATAAAAAAATGTAATTGTTATGTATAATTTAATACGAGTACAATATAGAGCTCTCTCTCTCTCTCTAAACAAAGTGGGGAATTTACATAATGTATTCCTTCATTGGGACAAAGTTCGGCATCTTTCATTCTTCACTAATCTGTTGAATGAAGATCAGTCAAATTAGCATACGTGCTTAATAAGGCAATGCCTCGTTTGCATATTTAAACCTACATTTTCAGAAAACTTGAAATACAAAAGATTGTCTTAATGTTATCAACTCGGGGAGTTTCATGGCAATGTTTGTGAGTTACATCATCAATCACGGACGCTAACGGAGACACCGTGTCAACAATAAGGGATTGTGTTAACTTTTCCCCAATTTATGTGTCCCATCAGCGAGACACAAATAGATCCAGCGATACAAAGTAGAGCCGCATCGTTTAGCAGCCTGTAAACATGGTTATTGATGGAGTCGGGGAAAAGGGGGAAAATGCCGACTCATTCATCACGGGGGAAACATCTACACACTCATGACATCGAAATCAAACGCCGTCTTAATTTCCCTGCTGACAAGCTAGTTTAGCAAAGACAGCGGCTAATTAAATATGCATTTATTTTTAGTTTCTCACTCCCACTTTGCCTGAATTACACCTTTAAATCACGTTTTCCTTAGAAGAAAGGGAAAACATGTCATCCAATATAATTTACCTTTAAAGAGCAGCTTGAAGAATGAATAATCCTAAAAAGTTAACGCCAAACGATGTGACTTTTAAAATAAAGGGGGGCATCTGTCTTTTCCCCCTAATGTTACCACTTTAATCTTGAAAGCAGATTGTTTCATGATGAAGTACAAGGTTGTTTACACATTTAAGACTGTTTGTGATCTCTGAGTGAACCTTCAGACACACGACTCAGCAACCACTTAAAATACAATCTTTTCTGGGCATGAATATAATTAATAATACACATTAAACGTGTGATTTTTGCTCCAGCTGTACCTGCCCCCCACGCCTGGCTTCATATGTACCATACAAGAGAAAACTATACATACTAAAATATCAAACTAGACCTTTAAATGAAAAACAAGACTTTTTTTTCCCTAATTATGTACTAAACATCAAAATAGAGTCTTTGAAAAGGCCAGGATATGAAATAATTTCTCTTTTTGAAGGGACCTCTTTTATTTGTGTCAGTTCTACTGAATTACAGCCGTCTGAGGCCGGAGGGAGGGAAAAACCCGGCTCCGAGAGAGAAAAGAGGATTTTTGGGAATAGTCTTATTGAGGCCCATAAATCCCCCATTTCATGTTACCATATGTCGTCTCGTGCAGTAGGCTGGAAACACATCTATCACTTTGGGAACCAGGAGCAGAGCCTATCATGAGGGGGATCCATCTTCCCCCAAACACCTCCTGGCTCAGAATCAGCTATAAAGCAGTGTCAGCAGGCAGGGTGGTGGAGGAGAGCTCCAGAGGGTGGAAGTGAAGACTCTATTGTTGAAGAAGAACTCCACCTGGACTGAATGAATGTTGTGGCTCAACAGGAGGAGTTGCAATGTCTTTATTCCTATCAAAATGTACAGGTTCTAGATAAATAGTCTCAGTGACCCTACACTTATAACTATGATCCTCTCGGTAGCTCTTGGTTGTAGTTTTTAGGTTTACTTGCACAAAAAAGTCCTTGGTCAGGTTTAGGCAACAATAGTACTTGGTTATGTTTAGGCAATAAAAGTACTTGGTTATGTTTAGGCCATAGAAGTACTTGGTTAGGGATAGGCAACAATAGTACTTGGATAGTTTGGCAATACAAGGACTTGATTAGGGGTAGGCAACAAAAGTACTTGAGTATGTTTAGGCAATTAAAGTACTTGATTATAACTAGGCAATAAAAGTACTTGAGTATGTTTAGGAAATAAAAGTACTTGATTTGGACTAGGCAACAAAAGTACTTGGTTATGTTTAGGCAATAAAAGTACTTGGTATAGTTTAGGCCATAGAAGTATTTGATTTGGGCGAGGCAACATAGTACTTGGATAGAATTTGGCAATACAAGTACTTGATTGGGTTTAGGCAACAAAAGTACTTGGTTATGTTTGGGCAAAAAAAAGTACTTGATTAGGGCAAGGCAACTATAGTACTTGGATAGGTATAGGGAACAATAGTACTTAGGTAGGTATAGACAATAAATTACTTAAAATAAATTACTTGAATAGGTACTTGGATAAGCATAGGCAACAATAGTACTTAGATAGGTTTAGGCAATAAAAATCTTGATACGGGCAAAGCAACAATAGTACTTGGATAGAGTTAGGTATACAAGTACTTGATTAGCTATATAGGCAACAAAAGTACTTGAGTATGTTTAGAAACACTAACAAATATAAAGGCTGTAGAAAGAATATGAAGCTTTTTCTCCTCATCCAGCAGCTAAAACATGCTGTGTCATGATAAGTGAATGTAAAGAGACAGGGCTGTTTAGTCTACCTGTCTAAATGAAGGTAAACACAACGGCACGGTGAAGCCGGCTTTATGCGTACGTCTGCACTTTTCCTTTTATCGGATTGTGCAGCGACACAAATCAGCCATCTCATCTCGTATTTACCCAACTTTCAACTGGAGCGTGTCCTCATCCCTTCCACTCTTTGGGCTTTGCTTTGTACCGTTTCTCTTTTCACTTTCAACCTCCAGCAAGCTCAGAAATCCCCCAAACACAACACACACACACACACACACAGGGTTTTATTTCCCTAAACCAGCAATCTCCCCAAAAACCACAATACACCTTATTTGACAGTCTAACGAAAATCCGACAGCCTCTCAATACACTAAAGAGGTGAAAGCTGCGGGGAGCTCAATAGAGAGGCAATTCATCCATTATGGCCGTCACTTACAGGGGGGGGGGGGGGACTTTACGGAGGAGGCGAAACCAGGGGAAGACACATATACAAGGACTGCAGAGAAATAATGAAGTTCTGAGGTTTTAGGAGAGTGGGATGGCGGAGGATCAGTCTTTCCTGGTTCTGTTTATATCTACTGCTATCCGAAAGTGCCGGTCGTTGCATGTCCAAGAAAAACAAGAGCGGGAATGAACAGAACCCACCAGACTAAAGCTTCACTTTATTGGACACCATGTTTAGACAAGGTCTTTGTTCCTTCGTACTGAGCTGTGTTTAATTTACAGGATATTTTCTGTTTATCGCAGCCGTTCTGAGCCAGAGGGAGCCTGGACCGGATCACACGCACACATTTTATTAAGTCTTCTCTTTTAAAAACGACGAGGTTTCATCTAAATTAAACGTTTTTTTGCTGAGTGATACAAAACGAAATCGAGTCTATAACCAATCCATTAGTTCTTGCTGAGGGGAATAAAATCTTCTGGCACACAAAATGTAACTGTGATTTCTTTGGAGCACAATTTGGCAGTGTCCGTCGCCGTGACGTACATAAACCTCAAACTTCATCAGCCCAAGAAAAACAAACAAGTTATCATTCTTGTCACAACCCCTGTCTCCTGGAAAAGTGTTTATGCAGGGAAGCATCAGTCCTCGGATTCCTCTCAGTGGCAACATTTTTTAAGTAAATACTGGATTTTTTTAGGACATGATGTTGCATGTCATTGAGGGATGAAGGACTAAGATATATTACTTCAGTAAAAGTTGTGATACCACAAATAAGTTACAAATAAGTCCTGTATTCAAACTCAACACACAAGTTCAACATTGTTCATGTTTGATAGGCTATTTATTTATGTATCCCTTTTAGGCTTTTAGAGGGAGAGTGTGATTTTTATCAATTGTTTTAATAGCTCAAAAAGTAATAATCTATCAAAATCTGTTTTGACTGATAGAAAGAAAGACTGATAATCCCTGCAAACAAAAAACCCACTTTGCATTCATCAAATAGAAACTATTTCCTTTTTTGTGTTAAAAAAAAGTGCCATTATGTAAATAAACTGGCATTCAGAAGGTTAAAATGATGAAAAATGAACTCACATTTGCTATACATGAAGTCAGGACCAAAAAAAGTTTAATACTTTTAGATATGATCCAGTGACCTAAAAGGACCTTAAGGGGAAAAGTGTGATTTTTTTCATTGACTCAAGTACAACACTTGAGTCAGTGTTTCCTGTCTTGTGAATCATCTTGGTTTGTCCTGCATCCCTTTAATCTTCTTGACCCCGAGACTGGGAACCACTGACACATGATATCCTGGTGGTGGACCGCAGACTACATCACAGCGTTTCCTTTCATACTCACATGATTGGTGCCCGACATATAAATGATTTTGATCCCCAATTAGCTTGATAACAATATGTAATATCTGTGATTAGATGAAAAATGTTCTGGTGCGGTGAATCTATGTTTTTATTCTGGCTGTAAAGTGACAGCTGGCCCAGTAAACAGCGAGCCACAGCTGGATATCCGGCGACACAGCTGGCGGTGGTCACATCGTATATCATCGCCGGTTCTCACAGTCTCGACACGTCGGACCGCCCGCCCGCTCTATTCAACTGTTACCTGTCAGTTCACTGCAACACCTGCTGCTTGCTGCCAGTCACTAACTGTATGACCCTGTTTGTTGACATATTCCATTTATTTTCATGACATTTCAAGGTATATTTTAATGTGTTCTGTCTGTTTTCCCCCCTTTTTTCAGACATCAAAAGTGTCAAATAAATTGACTTTGTACTGTTTGTGTGGGTTTTTAAACAACAGAATATCAGTTTAAAGTGTTCAAGTAGCAGCAGGCATTGATGTCATTAGTGAGGTATTTACACTTACAAATCTCAAAATTGGCAAGTTGAGTTGTTTTTTTGCCACTTAATCCAAACAAGTAAAAGTTTGAGGACTCAAAAGTACTTCTTAAGGTAAAAACTTTTTTTTTTTTACAGAGTGACTCTAATTTCCTGCATGTAAAACCCATAAATGTGTACTTATGTTTGACAAGGCTGCACGCCAACCCTGTCTTGTTGCTTCATTACTATTTGAGAATTGGCTGCTGTACCGTTTAGAAAGTAACCACGCCTCTGCTGCTGTTTCATCATGATGATGATGATGATCTCCTCCTGCAGCGCTGCAGCATACTGTAAGTGGCAAAAAGAAATATTTGTCGAAGTAAAAAACACTTGATTTTTGCTGACGGCAATGAAAGAGGGGGAGAAAAGATGGTCCAGTGGGCAGAGAAGGACGAGCTGATTGATAGGCCCTGTAATGGAGAGATGTGAGGAGGGCGTGCTGGAAACAAAGCTGCGAGAGGCAGATAGCTGCCTCCTCCTCGCTCTCATCCCTCCATCGCTGTCTGGAGGAATGCAAATTCTTTGTTATCTCCTCTCTGGTAGCGTCTGGGCCCGTCCCACTCCTCCACGCCGCCATCCGGCTTTCCAACGCAACGTTGCCACTGATTGAGGATCGAGCGGGGGAGACGAGACAGTGATGATAATGGTGGATTATTTCTTTATTATTACCGATGCACAACATCTCTGAAATAGTTGGGTAAAGAGCAGGGCTTTAGTCTCCGAAGTGATAATAGCGGGTTGGGGTGTTGTGGTCTCGCCGTCAAGACTCAAGTGGAAAATTGCTTTGCACACTCCGGCGAACGCGTCTGCTAAGTCACGTGTCAAACACACACACACACACACACACACACACACACAACCACACACACCTCCCAGTACCCCCAGCTCCTTATCCACGTCTATCAGGCTGTGCTAGGCCACTTGGCACAGGGACTCCAGTTTCCAGTCCAAACCCATCAGTCTGGTTTCTCTTCCAGTTCAGTCTGGTGTGGAGCTGGTGGTGGTGAGTGTTGGGAGTGGTTTGTTTTTCTATCCACCAGTCTGTAGCAGACTATCCCGCTGAGGTGAGAGCTGTAAACGGTCTCGTGTCTCCTCGACTGGCAGAGTGTTGGTGGTGTTTTTTTTTTTTTTTTGTGCCAGATGAGCCGGTTGAACTTTCCCCGCAGACGAGATCTAAAGAAATAACTAATTGTTTTTCTGCATTCAGAGGCCGGGGCGAGATCTCTTTGTAGAGTAGCCACGCCACACTCACTCAGGTACACCGAGTCCCAGAAACACATGTGGGGTTTCCTTCTCGTTTCATAAATGCCACGTACCCTCCTAAACCCCAGCAGCAATAAAAAAACTGTCTGTGTACGGCCAAGCACAACCAGAATATCCAATAACTACACTAATAACTACTATTGAGAGAAAAGAGCCCAAGAAAAGTGTTCACTCACCACCAGTCGCCACGGTGATTTCACGCAGGAAATGTCCGTAGAAAGGGAAATCGAAGGACAGATTAACTCTCTGTGTGGGGAAAGAAAAGACAGATGACCCCGGTCAGAAAAATAGAGGCAAGAGGAGGATGGCAGAAAAGACTGACTCATCATAAAAACAACACATCTGAGGAAAAACACGAGTTCTCTCCTTCGTGGGGCAACCAATGGTCGATTCTAGAAGTACAAAATGGAGATTTAAGGAAGAATATAAATGTGTGTATATGTATGAATATGACCTTTATAAATAATTAGCACAAGAAGAAAGAAAAATGTTTTCATGAAAAAGATAATGGTGATTTATGGGGATAGTAACATGGGTAAATACATATTTGCATATATACAGAATATATAAATCTCTATTATATGGAAAGAAAACACATCAAGGAAAAGTAACAAATGACAAAAAAAATGTAAAAAGCAATTTCAGGAGAAAAACAGGTTAAAAAGATAAAGAAGCTAAAGCTACACATCACAGTGTAAAAGTTAACCATCACCTGATTAGATAAAAGACCATGACATTAAAGAACAATGTTCCTGTAAAGCAGAGCAGGTCTTCATTCACAGTTACAACCATTAAAAAGCAAAAACGGCATGTAAACATTCAGTATTCCTTCATTAGCTAACGTAGCATAGATGTGCTAACGCTAGTTAATCGTAACGTAATGCTAGCTCCAGTTTTTCTTGTGGATGCGTAACATTTAAGAAACGCTAGCGTCACTGTTACACAACATTTAACATGTCGGACCCCAGTCAGAACTTGCCAATGGTACGCTATGATTGGCCAGTCTGTTTTCAAGGGGCGGGATTTAGCGAAGGGTCAAATGCTCAACGCAGCCTCCACAATTCTTGACCAGAAAAAATGCAAATAAAAATCAAAAGATCACATGACCTCTGCGTTTGGCAAACTATGGAAGGTAATTTATGGTGGAATTTTTACATGACAATTTACGGACATGGCAGATTTGCAGGGGATTAGTCCCATATTAGCCCCGTGTGAGAAGGGCATTATTATCATTCCTTCATTATTTTTATTTTTTCCTGGCACAAATGGGCTTCCATATTATTTACAAATCTGTTGATGGAATTAATACATCATAAAAAAAACTGTAACACCATAACATTGCTCTTGGACCAAATGAACAAACAATCTAAAGCACATTACCACAAACGATGGTGCTAGTTTATGCATTCATTAGTAACTCCCCTGATAGGCTGCACAGCCACGCTGCCAGAAAACGTTATGGAGAAAGAGGGTAAACATGCAGCTATTCTACACGATGCTGGAGGGAGCAATAATGTGGCGAACCACGCTGAGTCTCATGGACTATACAGCCAATCCAGAGCTTAACTTTCCTACAATCCTGTGATGAAGTTGACCTCTGCGGCTGTGTTTTCTTTTACAACCTTACTGGCCAATTCCTTTTTTTTTTTCAGTGGTGGTGGGCCAAAGGCGCTGGCGGGCAGCGGAGCCAGGAGGAAACATGGAGGCTCTCACAGCTTTTATATGTTTCTCTGGACTTTAACTGCCATCATCGTAAACTCTATTTGTTTTTAGTCGTCTGACACTGTGGCTGCATTTCAGCACAGATGGGTTTTCGCTTCGACATCCTGCAGGCGAGGTCTCATTCTTGACGCTGCATTGCTAAATTCTGATTTTTTATTTTTTTTTTAATTCATTCTTCCTCCCACATCCCTCCTTTCAGTGTCTGGAAGGAAAGCCTCGCCTCTTAGCCGAGCTCCAAAGAATACCTTACATCATATTGTTGGGTTCAATCCATCATTACATGACTGAAGGTACAGCAGCTGAATGCACAATGTGGGACTCTATTCTATCTCCTCGCCGGCTATTGTTCACCCCGGGTTGCTTTCTTCTCTCTCTCTTTTCTTAAGTCTGCGACTGCCCCTCTGCTCTGTGTCTCGCCCGTCAGTAACCGCTTCCTTGTGTGACCTCATCGGTATGCACCTCACATAGGTCACCTGCTTGTGCAGACGGGAAGAGAGGGAAGCTTTTAAACTTTAAGAATTTAAATGATTTTTGGAGGGGAGAGGAAAGAAACTGTACTTTAGTAAAACTATAGTCTTTGTGGTTGCTGTAATAAGATTGTCCCTTTGTCGACTGACAAATATGTGTGCGTTTGTGTGTGTGTGTGGGTTTAAGAGTGGAAAACGTCTCCGATTGCAGATTGGTAGTGATAAAAACACTAAGCATCCTGGCTGCAGATAAGAAGAAGTTTGGCTGAGGAGGAGGAACTTGAACTGCTAGTGTGATGAAGTTACCTTATGAGGAGAAATGTCGATAAATAGCGCCGTATATTAAGCCTGAAATGGTAATTAATTAATTGATCTGATCATGTTGATGAGGTCTTCAAATATGTCTTTCTTGTGAAGGATCACCAACTTTTAGAAATGAATAAAATGATGAATGAAAACAGAATTTTATGAACCCCTGTTATTAAACCATAAGAATCTGCAACTGGTTTAAGTTAAACCTCAGACACATTAACTTCTTGTAGTGTTTGACACACTTTTGAATATCTAAACATCAACAAAAGTACTAGAATTATGATGCAGATCCCTGTAGGAGTATAGGTTTGATTTGTGCTGTTTTTTTTATTACATTTTGTTGTTTTTGTTGATGAAGACATCATCTTGGACTTTTATTTTTTAAAGACCAAATGCCTTCGGTTGACTTACCGCTGCCTGTCTGTGCGTGTTCGACAGAATCCCGTGGATCTTCACTTTTTCCTTGTCCATCTGGTCAACGTCTACCCACAAGTCTTTGCTCATCGGATCTGAAGGGTTGTATGTTTTTGATGTGTAGAAGTTGTGATCTGTGTCCTCCTGTAGAAGTGACAAACATATATATATATATAGATAAATATTACTGTGTTTTGCTCTGTGAAGGATACAGCAAACAGAATATACACACATATTTATATCTAATCCACTGTTTGCTGCGACAGAATGTGGAAAATCAATAAGAGTATGTATTTTTTTTTATTTTGCTGCTAAATGACATTACACAAACAAACAATAATTTCCACTATGCGTGCATTCAATTTGTCCTTCCATTAAACTGCAAATTAAACTTTTCATTAGGGCACAATCAGCAACACAAAGAGGTTTTAATGTCTACTAATCCAGTTAAGGGGGGGGAAAAGAAGCCAATCAACTTCCTCCCCTCTTAAAACTAGACTGCCTTTCCAGTCAGGATTGCCTTTTAAAACCAAAACATTTGTGGACTTTATAAGCCATGTGGGAGAGGCGCGTCTGCTTTTATTGTTTCCTGTGCAGGATTAGGAGGACGCTCATGTGCCGGGCTTCCTATCGCTCGTCTCGTCCCCGCGGGTCTAACGACATGCATTAAAGCCGTGACTTTTTATCTGAAACGTTGTTAAAAGCTAATGTTTTGCTGGATGGGGAGTCAGGGAAGTGAACGCTCTGACTCTGATCCTCTAATAGGAACTCACACAGCTCTGTGCATACTTTAAAACGTAGGTGGTGTCATCCTGAGATGCTGTCATAAACGCCACGAGACAAACATTAATTAAAGCACAATCCGTCTCGGTTCAGGCAGTTTTGCTTCAAGGATTTCCCCTCAGAGAGTTATAATCTAATATTTCTACACAGTATTCAGGCCGGAAGATAAACAGAGATAATGTTTCTGGCTTCGCAAAGCCTCTGTGGGATTGATGAATATCAGAAAATTCCAGTTCAGCCATGTAGGTGTTTTTTTTAACTTTTGATCAATTTGTAGATTTAAGAGAACGCCGCCAGAAGCCTTTCATCACAACTTAAAGTGCAGACGAATGGTGTCAGGGAGAAAGGCCCCTCCGGGAAGCCTTAGTCAGCACATTACTTTCAGAATAGAAAACAAGGGCACTTGTAAAAAGCAGTAGACACCAACGCACAGCTGTAAAGTTTCCTGCTAATCAGCACAAGATGGGTTTTTTTCCATCTTGTGGCGAAGGACCAAGGAGACGGAGGTGAGAGGGGAAGTTGGGCTCGCAGGACGAACGGAGGACAAGAACGGTCTGACGCACACAAACACACTTGGAGAACTTGTGGTGGGAGGTTGTGGGAGGAGGAAGGTACAGTCTGTTTCTGCAAATCTGTGCCAGCGAGTGAAGTGATGGTGCCCGATAATAATGTGTGGAAAAATGCAAACGTGGTGTGAAATTTGCTCCTACACTTTATCAGCGCCTTCAACTAGGACGGGAACGAGAACAGAAACTGTTATGATATCATTATAATGCACTAGTTTCTGGATCCATCACTCAGTATTGATCGGTTAGATGGAAACAAAACGATAACCTCCTCCAAACAGGAAATCAACACTATCTCCGGCTGACACGCAGGATAAAAAATGGCATTTATATTTTACAGTATCATTCATCTGTAATTTCAATAACTTTATCTTGAAGCTGTCTATTATATGCGACTAGGTTTTGATGCTGTGTGACAAAAAAATATAATAAAAAAACAGCCCGAGCTGTAAAATTACTGCTGATTTTATCAAGGTAAAATGTTCTTTGCATAAATCATCCACAGGAACACGCAGATTAAGACATTTATTAGAAACTATGAAATCAATTAACCTATCCTGCATGTCTTTGGGATGTGGGAGGAAGCCGGAGAACCTGAACTATCCACACAGAAGGCTGAACAACCATGACTTTAACCTCCGAGCTGCTACATCATCCAAACTCTAGGGAACGTCAGCCGTCAGTTAAATAGCAATTTAATGACAAAAACATGAGCAAGCACATTTTTATGCATTTTTGGATACGCACCATTTCTGTCTCTAGAGCACAAATACAAACTGCAGACAAGATTCATAGACAAGGATCCCCTCCCATCTCAGTGTGAGGCATTTACCCAAGCTGCCCACCACATAAATATTGCATTAAGCCGAGACCTGGATATTTTTGTTTTCACTCCTGAATGGCTCCATAATACACAGTCCAGGCGCCTCTCTGAGATCATTCTGGGTGTTTTACTGAAAGAAAATAAAACCTGGTACTGACGATGTGATACACCAACGCTTTTCAGAAAAATAAAGGAAGAGTACACTGAAAACGGTAATCCCCCCTCTTTGCTCCTGGAACACATTGGATGACATCAAGAGCACACTTTGCTTTGGCAAAGGCTTTGAATATCTAATATGTTGGGATTAAGCTGTTCATGTTTCCTACGGTAAGACGTTAACATCACACACACACACACACACACACACACAGAGAGAGCAGAGTACACAGTAACTCCAGCTTGTTTGAAAAAACATTAAAAAAAAAGCATTCCTTTGCTCATGTAGCTCTTCATCAGCTGATAATGCCTGTGATCCATTATTCATCGCTCCACTTCGTCTGCCAGTTGTAGCAGCTTGTTGGTACTGGAGGTGTGTGAGTGTGTGTGTGTGTGTGTAGAAACTATTCAGCACCAGCCAAGTTCTGGTTTCTTTTAATTGAAATGTGGATGCTTTAGTACGATAATGAGGTCTTCATACATTCACTTGTGTATCTGAGGTACTGAAATACACAGACAAAGGCAATACAGCGAGACACTAACCTGACTTGGACTGACTTGGGTGCCTCGGTCCAACGACCTGCAAAGACCTCTACTATGCATCTGAAGTGCAACTTCTTACTGATGCCATTTCGAAAGCTCCAAAAATACTTGAAATTGGCAAGAAAAGGAACCCGGAGTCCCTCTGACTGGATGAACATTCACGTGTGAGCGTGGGATTGTTTCAAAACCAATGAAACTATGGAGCGAGGTGAATCCAAACACCTGAACGTAACCGTTTGCTTCTTCGCTGCTCGTTAACCGGCTTCGCAAGCTTGTCTGAAGGGTTCAAACAGAATACGGTTGAATTTTAAAGTGACTTGTTGAACGCTCCGAAGGCGTCGCTCCGACAGCCGGCGGAGGACCGAAGCAGATTGGACACAAACTGAAATCTAAACAACTGCAGTTTCATCCGCGGAGCGGCCCCGATCTGTACCAGCAGCTGCATGAGATTATATTAGCATCACTCAACCACACAAAGACAAGTAAACATCTCTTTCCCAAACACATTATCCTCGGGAAACGCTTTAACAGACTGTAGACACAAAACAAACAAAAGGATGAAAAAACTGCTTTCACTGCAGATTCTGATTCTGAGGGTCAAAGCAGCACCGAACCGAATTCTCTCCTTTAAGAAATACACGAATAAACAGTGGATGCAATGAAGGACGTAACGCCCCAAAGAGCCTCTCAAGTCCCAGACGTCCAATAAGGACCGTAAACCACACCCTTAATACGACACATCAAAGCTACACAAACCCCGCCCCCTCTAAACGCCAATAGAGGGTCTGTTGTTATTGGCAACCTGACATGTCTGACATCAGTTCGATTCTCAGAACCGGCTATACAGAACAGCCAGGTGGGAAAATTACACTGTCAAGCGTTCACATTATTTCTTGCGGTGTTGCAGATACAGGATTTATCACCAGTATGGCCCACGTACTGTATGTGCATTCTCGTGTGGTTCGTTTACGCTGCTCATAAAAGATGGGACTTGAAGTGGTGCCACCTGACAGCCGTAAGTTACCTTCTAAAGTAGTTCCTCAAAGGAGTCAGGACCCAGGCCGGCTCACTTGGTATGCAGACGGGGTTTCGGGGGCGTGCTATACCTGGTGGCCTTGCCCTCTGGGTCAGTGTAGTCATTGAATGAGGAGATGGCAGGTTTTTTATGCATTGATTAGCAGCGACGAACGCCGTTCATTTCCACTTCATTTGCTTATGAGACGACCAAAGGGATGGTCTCAGGCAAAATCAAGAAAGCAAATTGTTTTTTAATGTTTTCCAAAGGCATCTTTTCCAAAGCCTAACTGACTACTTTTGTACGTAAAGAGGATCTTGAGAATTTGTTGAACAATGAGCTTTTCCAGAATAATGACTGTTTGATATATTAATAATAGAAAAAAAATCAGAAGTTAAACATGACATTTTCCCACACAAACCTAACAGGTGGGGTTCATGAACCGGCTCTCTGGAAGACCGTTAACAGCCGAGAGCCGTTACGGACAACATGTCTGAACACGTCAAACCTTTTCCTGGATAAAAGAACCACCGATGAGATTTTGGCTTAAACTCAGTGATACATCTCGTTCCCACAGTCGGTTCCAACGTCGCCTTATTCCACCTCGCAGCGACCCGAAGCCGAGAGGCCGTTTCGTCAGATGGCTCCCACGGTGAGTCACAGGGCGTCAGACAGTCTGCTGTTATAAAGCTGCGTGTCGAGGTGAGATGAATCTACCGTTGGAAGAACTTGTTTTATGGCACCAGTTAATCCAAACACAGACTGACCTCAAAGCGAAAGACAATGACGGAGATTCCTTCACCTCCTTCACCTAAAAAGGTGGAACCCTGATTTATGGAAAAACATATGTTGCGTGACTTTAAAGGGATAAATACGCTTTCTTGCTTCTTGCTGTTAGATACAAAGATTTAAAGCACTCTCACTGTGTGTAAATGTGAAGAGCCGAGTCAGCTGTCAGTTAGCTTAGCTTAGCTTAGTGCGATGCTGGATATGGGGGGGAACAGCTAGCCTGGCTCAGGTCAAAGGTAAAAAAATCCACCTGTCAGCACATGTACAGCTCCCTAATCAACACCGTATACCACCGTTTTTTAAAATAAACATTCTGTGGTTGAAAGCTGGACTAGTTGCTGGAAAATTTTCCCGACACAACTTCAGGCGAGCCGTTTCCCTCCGTTTGCAGTCTTTATGCTAAGCTAGGCTAACCCGCTGCTGCTTGTAGTTTGAGCTGACAGATGTCAATCTTCTAGAATAAGTGTTTCCCAGCATTAATAAAACAAAAGTATCATCAATAATATGCTAAGATGCTCCTCCAAAATGAAAAAAACTTCCTTTTAAACTCACATTCTTTCAGCAAGTCATCAAATTATAAATAATAACTACATTTATGTTATGTTATTTATACATTACAATAAATAAATGTTTAAATAGTCTGAGAAATCTGTTTCTACAGAAGAAAGGAGGGACACACTACATTACAGTACGTTTCCTTCAATGCTAATCATGCAGTTAAACGGACAAAAACAGGGTTTTGTGAAAGATTTCTTCCTCTAGGTGGTCACAGTCCCTCCTCTGCCTCCCTCAGTTAACGCTCCTTCAGATCAGACGAGACAAGCTTTGAACCCATTCAGCTCACTGCTGGGTGGAAGACGCTCGGCGTCTGCTTGTTTGTGCCCTCTGAATGTGGAGGCGTTCCTCACGTCGGTGCAGGTGAGGGACTGTTTTGAGCGATGGCAGGTGGAACGACGGGCTGTTTGTGCTGTGACTGATTTTCCCCCTCCATTCGGCGACAACAAATGAGCCTCGGAGAGGGGAAAACAACGAGTGTGTGGTTTGTGTGTGCGGGTGATCACTGAAGGCGATCAAAGCTCCCGCTCTCCTCGCTGAGAGACGCGGCGCTGCGAACCTCAGCTGATTGGAAGCCGCGGGGACACTTAACGAGCTGTCTCGGCCCGGGCGGCTGCCATCGTTATGACTGAACGCCTCGACGCCGCACGGCAGCCGAGGCGCCATAACAAGGGGACACGGGCGATGCCTCGCATTTACATAGACGCAAACACAGGCGGACCCTGACTATTAATCACCAGCAGCTCCACTGAACCCCTTGGAACTGTGGGAGGTCGGGGCTAATTTCCTGTTCTGGTCTCTCCGAGATCAGGTTTACAAGGATTCAGCCCTGAAAGGTGGATGCACACCTGGAGGCCGAGCTTAATTTGATAAAAAATATTGTTCCTCAAAGGCCCCTTCTAGTTTCTAAACATCCACTCTTTAATAGAGATTTATAATTGCTCCAGGGAAGAAACCAAAGAGTATTTTTAGGTTCAGCTCAGCAGACTCTATCGATCCATTCTCTTTATATCAGTTGGCTTCTCCACCAGACGGGAAGGTTAACTGTGTGGAGCTGCACTGATCTGAACTGAGTCACAATAAAGTCGGAATTCAGTCGGAACATGATGATTAAATTAGCTAATGTGATAACATTTATCGACCCCAACGCCAAACAAAAAGAGTTTTTCTTTCAGTGTGCTTTGTATTCATGTCCCTTTATTACTGAATATTTCAGTAAAATTCCCGTTTACATGCAACTGTGCTGATAAACTTATTACGGCGTCCTACAGATACGCACTTTATTCCCTTAACAAACCAAAATGACACATATTCTAAATTCCCTGTATAAATCTCCGATCTTCATATTTATACGATGGACTTTGGCTGACATCCCTGTTTACTAAGACTTTCTGCCGAGTCGACATATTAAAGTGGAGTTTCCCATCAGAATTACAACTTTGAGTTCGACGTAAACACTAATAAATCTATCGCTCTGACAGGTGCAACAATAGGAGGACCGGAGGGACGTCAATCACACGCAGCCCTCTGGTGCGCTGTCATAAACACCTGTGTGGGAGGAACATGGGTGTGTAGGGCTCGTAATGCTGCTTAATTACACAATCAAACAGGTGTTTCGGTGATTTATCGGAGCATCACACCGCCAATTAGTTGGGAGACTTGCATAGACAAGTTCAAACAAATTAACAGTCAGAATCAGAGCAGCAGAAGCAGAGAAGTCTTGAGTTTAAGTCACTTTTTTGGGCCAAACCCCGGTATACTACTATTCCCATAATGCAACTGGATAGAATTCCATTGAACTTCTCACCTTCAGTTTGTAATGCAGACTTTCTCAACTTTTAGAAAAACACCTGACATTATAATAGTTTTTTTTTTTTTCAGTTTTTTCTCTTATTTTGAAAAAACACATTGAGTGACATCTATCTCCGTTAATGACCTCGGCGTGAATCGGCACCGACCTCTATCTGGGAGCTGTTGTCCGTTTCCTCCGCAGACAGCAGGCCCGGGAAGCCCTCCGGCTCCTCCTGCTCCGGATCCTGGTCCTGCTCCTGACTGGCCCTGTTACTGTCCATGTTGCGAGGTTTTGGGGGAAGCCATCTCCTCCACCGGTGACTGTACAGCCTAACATCCACTGCTGCGTCCCCGTCTCCTGCCTGCCCCTGCACGGTTGAGTAAGAGACCCCTGGAGAGATGGGAAAACAGTGTGAGCATACCCCATAGCCAAAAGAAATAATAATTGCACATCAATACATGTACAGTAGGTTACCACAAATATACTCTAATAACCTTAATCATTTTCTGGAAAATGTATTGCAAGTTGGTGGATTTCACAGGCAAAATAATTACATGCCACATTAATAACTGTATTTCCATTAAGGCTATAGTCAAATCACAGAGGCGGGGACTTTTCAAGCTATTAATCTTGTGCCTCTCCCTCATAACTCAACTGTCTCTGCAGACTTTTCTCTTTGCTCTGGGGAGGAATCTCACCGCCCGAAACAGACACACATTAGCGATGACTCGGCAGCCATCACACAGACCAGTGGGCCTCAGACAACACACACAATCACCCCCGTGCACGGTTCTGCGTTCATGTAAACGTCGACTCCATTAACTGGGACAAATGTGCCTGAGACATACGATGAAATCTGACTCATCGACTAGGAGGGGGAGATAAATATATGATAAACCTGACAAGAAAGCATGTTCTTGGCTTGCTTGGATGGCGTGGATCAGGGATGCTAAATGGCGTGCAGGTATGAATGAGCAGGCGGAGACGGTCTGTTAGTCCTGTGATGGACTAGACTCGTTTCCCCGCCTTTAGGCTCGCCATGCTTGGATAAACTCCGGCTCCCCCATGACTCTAATAGGCTTATGAAGTTAAAGACAATTAGTTATGAACTGAATTTTTATAGCACTCATCCAAACACAAAATGCTTGCATGCTGTTGAATTGTTTTGGCTTCAGGACAGAAAAAACTGCTGATTCCTCTGCCATTAAACAAAGTCGCTTCTTCTGGGAGACAGAGGTCACTGGGTTTAAGTCGCAGAGCTTGTTTTCCGCTCCTTCCCCGTCTTCCTCCTTTTCTCTCCGCTCAGACATTCCCTCCTCCTCCTCCTCCTCCTCCTCCTCTTCTGGGCCCCTAACCAGAGGTTCTCATGGGACGAGCAGAGTGGAGGGAGGGGGGGGGCTTCTGATGCTAATTCACCCAAAAGTGGAAGCTGACAGATTCACGTTATAATGAGCAAAGCGAGCAGCAAAAGAGAGCGATCTCCGTGTGGAGATGGGTGTTGTTTGGCAGAATTTAACTAAGCAGAAGGCACGAGCGCGGAGTACGGAGAGCGCAATTTGCAGCAAATTGTTTTTGTAGTCGAATGAACAATTGGAAATTGGCTCATCTACAATTAGTGACGTTGAAGACGACAAACCGAGCCAGAGATCTTCGTATAATTATGGACTCAGATCGACATATTAACATCCACTTAAAGACACATTACGGAAATTAAAAGATTCAAAATTGGTGCTTTTATTAGTCGGCTCGACTACTGGAATGGTGCCTCTACAGGGCTCGCTACAAATCTTTCCAAAATAAAAGCATAGAAGAGAAGCAGTGCATTATTTATGCACCACTTTTAAAGTTATTCTAAAAAAGCTACAATGCCTTAAGATCTGGCCAGAAGTTTAGGTTACATTCACAACATTATCAACAGTGTTGTGTTGCTGAGCATGCTAACACGCTAGCCCCTGCTAACTGATGACTGTAAATTACGGTTGAATGGATCCAGTAGTAGAGGTGATAAGCTGCCCCCTAAGTGGCGAGGCATTACACGTTGCAGCGTTAACGTCCTGCACTACACCGTTACTGCCTTTCAGATGTCCGCCTCCTACACATCTGATGGAACAGATATGCCTCTATGTTAAATCCAGCTGTCTCCGCTGCGTAACGGCTCGTGCTTAACTCGCTCTTTACGCTCGTAAATGCAACCCTAACAACCGTTAGTGGTCAAAAAGATTCCTGAGGGAAGCTTTAGGTTACCCACAGACAAGTCTTTGCAAAATCAAGCTCTCTCCCTCTCGCGTGCATCATCTCCGTCTTATTGTTTTCGGTGTGTGCGAGCGGCTCCCCTGGCCAACTATTCACTCGCTGTCTCATTCTCACCATACCACGACCACTTCCTGACACCCACTCTATCCCTAATGGTCATTAGTCACACCCATGTGGACAAAGTAGCCCCGGCAAACTTCCTGTCAACGGCAGTTACACACCCCAATCCAAGAGGCACCTACGCGTCTATTTTTGTCCCTTAAAAAGGATCTTTGTCAGTTCCTCAATACACGATGGAAAGCTGGCAAACGCCGTGACCACAACATAGGGACCTTTCATGAATCGCTGCTCTTTTCCCAGCATACCCCTATAGGAATGCGCCTGATGAGTCACCCTTTAGAAGGAGCACGTGCACCTGCAGTTCTCTTGTGAACTGCCACCTCTGGTGAAGGTGATCCAGGGGAAGTGGATTCTCTTCTTCTCCAGGGTGGGGGGCAAACTCTTTTGTCAAGCATTTGC
This sequence comes from Chelidonichthys spinosus, assembly GCA_029853015.1. Lineage (NCBI taxonomy): Eukaryota > Metazoa > Chordata > Actinopteri > Perciformes > Triglidae > Chelidonichthys > Chelidonichthys spinosus. The sequence continues at coordinate 17,142,821 of CM056837.1, forward strand.
GAGGGTACCGAGGTCAGACCCCTGAGGGACACCTAAAAAAAAAAACCCTCCTCCAGCAGGGCATGGCTGCTCCGCCAGCGCGAGACTATTCCTCGCCTTTTGTGTGGAAGGAAATCTTTCGCCTCTACTTTTCTTTCAGCGCGCCTGAAAAGCCCTCGCATGCCTTCACCCTGACTCTGTCGAGCCGCCTTGTTGGCCGGACTCACGCCTGTCAACACCTCTGATTCACACAACACCGGAGCGACTGTAATTTGGTTCCACCTAAAACCTTTCAAGGACTTTAAGGAGGTCGTAAAACCGCGGAATAAAGGTGCTGTCGGCTCCCCTTCTTTCATTCGGTTTCTGCCCGTTTTCCCCCCTCTCAGTTCCCACCTGACTCACTGTTATTGACAGGAGAGTGCCACACATGACTGGATAGTAGAGGAGGGTGGTACGCTCCGTTGCATTCGTTCACACTATGTGTGTGGTGTGCATAATTTGAGCAGAAACAAAAGTCCCATCCCTCCACGATTTCCTTGCATTTCTATCTCCGGCTCTCAGAGTGCTAATTTTAGTGCCAAGTGAAAGCTGTGTACAAGCTGCAGGACCTTCTCTCTCAGGCTCCGTGCAGATCAACTCACCAGGGTCAACGCGCATTAAGTTGATGTAACTAATGCTGACGGCTTCTGTTTTTTCTAGGAATCGGGTTCATTTTATCTTCAAAACAACAGGAAAAAAAAAAAAAACATAATCGCATCTTAGTGTGATGAAAGGCCCTTTTGTTAGAAACTCAACAAATTCTTACATAAAGAACAGAGAATGTGATTATCTGTACGGCTTCACATTACGAGAGAGAACGTTACAATTATCCCTTCATTAAGTATGACTTGTTCTGTTCATTAGCAATGATTCATTGGGAACATTTGTCAAGAAAAGCACTCAGACTCAGACTCTCACTCATTGGAATAAAGCAGCGTTCTAAGCGTCTGAATTAGAAATATGCAAATATCTAAAGTCAACATAGGAGGAGGCTGATGCCTGAAGTACTGATTGACCCACCAACAAGAAGACCGTTGCTCAGGGTCGTCTCAGGGCACCACAGAGGCAGATTAGCCCAGATTTTAAGTTAATAACTGGGTTTAATAGCTGCTGGTTTGATGTCAAGCAAGTTTCTAAGTTACCTCTTACTGCGTGTTAATAGATGATAGATTACAACTACAACCCAACATGCTTCATTATCATCCATCCATCCATCCATTGTCTACCGCTTATCCTGTATTCAGGGTTGCGGGGGGGCTGGAGCCGATCCCAGCTATCATTGGGCGAAGGCAGGGTACACCCTGGACAGGACGCCAGTCTATCACAGGGCCGACATGTAGAGACAGACAACCATTCACTCTCACATTCACACCTACGGGCAATTTTAGAGTCACCAATTAGCCTATCCCCATCCTGCATGTCTTTGGACTGTGGGAGGAAGCCGGAGAACCCAGAGAGAACCCACGCTTACACGGGGAGAACATGCAAACTCCACACAGAAGGAACCCGGGCCGACCTGGGAATCGAACCTGGGACCCTCTTGCTGTGAGGCGAGAGTGCTACCCACTACACCACCGTGCAGCCCGCTTCATTATCATATTAAATGAATTATTTAAATGCACAGCTTGTAAGTAATCCGACTGCAGACCTCGAGTCTGTGTCGCCTGAAGTCGAGAGACATTAAACATTACTCTACGCAAATTCCAGACACGCGACTGTCTGAAAATGATTACAGTATGTAGAGCAAAGTGGGCTTTTCTCACCTGCAGCAGCTCGCTTTTTCACACAAAAAACGCAGCCTGTCATTAGAGCAACGGCATCAAGTTGGGAGAGAAAGTTAAACACAGGTAGACTGAGGAGCAGAGCCGAGAGACGCAGGTTCAAACGTAAAGTTTCCACCAGCAGCGTGATGAAAGGGAAAGTTTGAACAGATTAAATGTGAGATGCATCTCAATCTCGGATAATCAGTGCGTGAGACGAGTTAAGACGGAAAATTTAATACGGCAGACGTGCACGCCAACACAAAAGCGTGCAGGAAGAATTCGATGAATCTCCCTCCAGAAGGGAGCATCGAGCGAGCGTCCTGTCTGTCAGGAACGCTCCATTTAACCAGAGATTGTGTTTTGCCAACAATTAGCCACATCTTTCCAAGTCAAAGCACTGCAACACAAACATCCCCTGAGGTGGGATTAGGATTCTCAGATAGAGGAGCGTGTCTCTTTCTGACACGCGTGCTGAGGATGTAATATTGCATTATCGACGTACAACGCAGATTTCTCACTTCAGTAACCCAAAGGTGCATCGAGGCTTCTTTTGGATTAGAGACGAAACACAAAGAGCAAAAAATGGTGAGAGTTCATTTCCAGGCTTTAGGACTCAAGAAAACCTCTTAGGTTTAGGAAAATGTTGTGGTTTGGGTTTAAATCGGTACGTTTGTTAAGTATGTGGCATATGCGACATAGTAACATTACATCACTTTAAAATAAGTTGACTTTTGATCTCACATGGGACACGAACACAGGTCTCTTGGGTGAAAGTCCTGTGTTTATGGAACCAAACCTACACATCCATATATGGACGTTATTGCTCTGTATACTACCATTACTCCTTAATTACAGCCATGTAGAGCATCTGTAGGACCCCTGACCAAGCTGAACTTTGACCCTTTACTATGAGATCTTGGCGTAAACAAAAAAAAAAACAGTCTGGTGAGCAGGCCCTCTTGCCTATAAATAGAAGTCAATTTCTGAAGCCTGAAAAGTGTTAATTACAATCTGCCGAGCATGGAAAGGTGGAAGGAATTCATTAGGAGGAGAGTAATGTTGCGTTCGCTGCGCCTGGGGTAACGCGGCGCCAAATGAAGAGGACAGGTGTCAGGACTGCATGTTAGAGGAAGGAGGGAGGGCAACGAGGCTGAAGGGGAATTAGGCGGTAAAGAGTGTCCAGCTGCAGGTCCAGTGATTTTTAATCAAGGCTTTAACCTTGGAGAACATAATTGTCTTTTAAGCAGCGCTTTACAGAAAAAATGTCCCCTTCCGAGCGTCTGCTGAAAACAACTAAGTGCACTGGACACAAAATCCAAGCGGGCTAAGCCACAAAGCACCCAGTAACATCCCCGAGCACAGAGTATCAAACCCCAAAACACAGGGTTTAAAGTGCTGGAGTAAACCAACATGAAGCACGCTGTCACCGCCGCGGCTTCCTTCGAGTAATTGGCGGTTGTCTTGGCTCTGGCGTTGGTCAGTATATATATAAAAAAAGAGGCCTTGGCAAAGAGACAAAGAGACGGGAGGGATCACACGGGGAGCGAACGGGCTTCCTGAGTCCAGGAATCCCAGATTCCAGTCAGGCACAGTGTCTGCCTCATTTTTCAGGAGATTGAGTGATTGACTGCAGGACTATGAAGCGCTGCTGTTGGCTCTCATTCCACTTTTCAACTCTGCAAATGAGCAGCATGGCTCTTGAGCCCCGAGGCCTTGAATCACTCCAGTGTGAGAGAGCTGGGGCCTGGCAGGCGATGTATCACCGGAGACTGGACCTCCTGTAACGGGTTGTTCTCCTCCCCCCGGTGCAGACCATTACCTGTGGTGATATTACGGTATTCTTACAGGTCACCGGCTAGCCGAGACCGCCTCTGCACGGACAAAAGCCCAGTATCTCTCAACCCTCCGCCTAAATCTCTCCATGAAAACACTAAATCTGTCCTTTCACTGTTCCCACACAGTCCTCTTGGTGCTTGCTTAACAGACCTTAAAATTGGAAATGGTCACATCTGTACTGAAGAATAGAGAGGGATCAGAGGGACAAAAGCCTGCACTTTTATTCTGATACGCCACATCACAAACAATAGCCTTGCCTTTCTCCTCCGGGTTCACACACACACTCTTCAGAAACACACCTACACACACACACGATACACAATATGAGACCAAGAGTTGATCGCTCCATCATTTGAGGTCACAAACTCACTTGTGATTTTTATACATGCCTTTTGGCCAACTGCACATCTGCTACCACAACTGGGGAGGAATAATATTTCTGGACGGAACTAACAGAGCACAGCTGGGTTAATAAAAACCGGCCACCTGATCGATGAAAGGACAATCCTCCCACTTTCTTAAGTGTCAAAGCTGAACATTACAGGAAGTGCTAATCACTAATTCAGTTCCAATGGTGCCAATTTGTCAACATTCCAAACGGGTAAAAGAAACCGGAGCCTACAGCAACAGCAGCAGCTTATCGACCACTCCTTAACATCCAGACACCGTTATCACAACAGGGTTGAACAGTCTGCTGTTATTTTACACATATTGATACAGATTGACTGATTCAGGCCAACCGAACACATTTCACCCTAAAAGCCATCGATCGGAGCCCAACAGTGTTCACGTGTGAGGAATGGCGACGGCAGGCCGCTTGAAACTGGAGATTGATTCGTGGTCGTGCTTATGCTCCAAGCCTGTACGTGTGTGTGTGTGTGTGTGTGTGTGTGTGATGTGTCCTGTAGGTGGAGATAGATGGACTGAGTGCTGCTGTGAGTGTATCAACTGTGTTTCCCCTCTACTCCCTCTGTGGGCAGAGGGCTACAGGCGAGGCCAGACGGGGCCCTTGGGCCTGTCTTCATCCTTCCTGCTAATCCATCAGCATCAGCGAGCCCCTCTCAGCCCTCCGCCCCCCCCTCCACCAAACCTCGCCACACTCCAATGTTCTCGAGTTGAGCTCTGTGTAAACACACACACAGACAAGTCCAACTCGCACTCCAATGGACCTGTCCTTTCTAACATTTACAAAAAAGAAGAGAGAAGCTGTCAGGGCAGGAGTGTGAAAGGGCCGAGGACAATCACTTGGATTGCAAATACATTAAAACACATTACAGTATATTTAAAACAGTGATAGGAAACGTGTGTGTGAAATCTAATATAATAAAAACATGCACACAAAGATCGCAGATTTTCGATACCGTCGCTCTTTCTCTCGCCGCCTGGCTCACCCTTCAGTCAGTGATAATATCCGTTTAATAAAGAAGACGTTTTTGATTGAAGTTCAATCTTGTGTTGATATTGCTATCAGTATCAAGAATCTAGTATCCTCCGGGCTCTACATTATATTAGCTGATAAGAACCTTCTAATGCCTCCCACTTTCTCAGCACAGCGCCTGCTAATCCATCACGACACATTCGACCAACAACACGTAGTGTGGGTTTCTGCAGCCCTCATAGCCACTTATGAAATTCCTTATAATCAACTTCATTTGACTCAAATCTCTTAAATTAAAAACATGCATTACACATGTTTTTTCTTTCCCAGATCTGGATCATTTCCCAGTAAACGTACAACCAAGATTTGTTGAATCTTCTGAAAGAAAAGATCTTTCAAGAAATGCCGGGAAAAAACATATAACATATGAAAAACTTGCCAAATCCCATATCCTCCCAGCTCCAGCCTCCAGGCGCCCACAAATCAGCACTTCTGCTATACATACTGAGCCGAAAAGCGAGACAAAAAGGAAAGAAAGCGACATTCTCCAGGCTTATAGCTGCCAAAACAAGCCCTGCACATTTCTCCCCTGTTGACAAACTGTGAGTCACATCCAAGTCACACAGAATCTAGTAATTGCTTCAAATGTGACACAGAATCTAGTAATTACTTCAAATCTCTTCCCATTCAGTGGTGGAGGCTGCAGCCACTCAAGGAAATCAAGGTAAAAACAACAAAATGAAAGTTTTGCTGTACAGAATTAGACCTATATGTCACTGAATAGATGGCTTTTATAGGGTATATTTTGTACACATATTGTGTACTTTGTTAAGACTCTCTAACTTCCATTCAATCAGAAGTGAACACCAACTGAATAACAAGATTCCCCTCTTTACCTCCTGTGCAAATTTCTAATTACGCAAATAAAATCCTAGATCCGAGCTCCGCTTTGTTTCTTTTCTGACACGCCGCCTGAAAAGCATAAAAGGTTTCACTACTTAAGCAGGCTTAATTAAACGCATTAAATACACAATCTCATTTATTTTACTACGTGCACGTTTCCCTGGTAATCCTAACGGCACCTAAAAACGAAACCGGCCGACGGCTAGAAAATGTTTCGGCAGAAGTGATGGATGATATAAATGTGATTTATTTGGGGGCGGTGTCTATAAGTCAGAGATGATTTCCTCTACGCGACTGTCTAACGATCTCACTAAATTCAGCAATTTCAGACAGATATCCGTAAAGAGAGGCAGACAGAGGGGAGTTTACTGCTTTGGGTCACCGGGGTTGAAATTAAAGAGAGGTGGTTGTTTTGGTATATCGCTTCCAGTCGCAGCCATAGACAGCTGTGTGGTGCAGCTGCAGGATTCTGGGGGTTGTAGTGCAGGTTGTTAACAGGTATGGAGGGTCAGTGCATCCGGAAAACAATAATATAGTTCAGACAGTGACAACGGGAGTCGAACCCTCTTCACTGTGCTGATCTGAAGGAAGAGAGCTATCGTAGCGCAGTTAGCTGTGTGGCATTTTTGATTTAAAGCAATAGCTTGACATTAAGTCTTGAAAAACGACTACACTGTCTGTTCAAATGTCATAAATCTGCCTCCCATCGTCTGATTTTCTTCATTTTCAAGCAGTTGCTTTTGTTGCAGCTAGTGCTCGTTAACCAGAGACGTTGCAAGGAGATATACGTGTTGCATTTCCAAGCGCATCATTGGATGCTTTCACATGTTTAGAATGTTGAATTGACTTGATAAATCCTCCAAATGCATATTGTGGACGTTTCTGCCGGCCTCTTTCCCCGAAACGTCTTGACTTCCTGCTGCGACCGGGTCTTTAACGGTTCCAGGTGAGTGGAGGTTGCATGCTGGTGCTTGCCTCTTCACCCTAAGGGTTTGAACACCCGGACAGCATTGATCATCATGTCATCTGCATGTCTACATGTGTCCTACGTGAGCCGACATGAGGTCAGCAGACGTGTTACTGCTTCTGTCTGCCGTTCCCATCCATCCCTCAAGTGTATTGATCCGACCCAAACATATTTATGACCCCTGTAGAGGACACGGGAGTAATTGGGCTCTTCAGACTGATGGCAGCATCGGTCTATACAGCTGAGGCTTTAATAGAAACAGACATTTCAGCGCCCTCTGACTAACGGCCTGGCAGACGCTGGCTTTGAATGCAAATGTGAGACCTGTGAAATATCCAACTTTCCCTTCACTCCTTCTTCTAAGGCAGTCAGTGGATGAGGTTGTTTTGTTTGTGCTGCTGCAGAGGTGCTGATGAGGAGGGAAGGAGGAGGAGGAGGAGTGTTATTTGGGTAGAGAGATGGATGATCCGGGATAGTCTCGACACTTGTGAGCCCTTGTGACTTTCCCAGGAGGAGACAGGAGGATTGTTTGGCTCCGAGTCAGCGCGAGTGTCACTTTTTTCAGTCAGCGAAAGATTCACATTCACAACTGTTTGAGCCCGAGGCTTGTTTGATTTATTTATAAGGGCGGGGTGAGATCATCCAGGCCAGGCAGGGAAAAACGGCTTTGATTAACGAGTCCTTCTACGCTGCACGTGCAAACTGTATTTTTCCAATGATAAGCGAGATCGATTTCTTCATCGTTCATATGTGTTACTTTTCAGAGCTGCATAATCTAAGGAAAACAGTAGCTTTCCATTTCAGGCAAGGGGCCTTTTTTTTTTGGTAAACCTTCTAGTCGTGCGTCAGTTGAAGTATAATTGTTTGACATTTTTGGAAAGACATTTATTTATTTTGTTGCAGAGAGGTGTGTGGAAAGATCAATAATCTTTCATGTCTGCAAGCACAGAAAGAGGCGGCGAGAGAGATATTTCCTAAAATGTCAAACTATTTTCGTTCCTTTGCACCTCAGACTCTAATGGGTCCAAACACCTTTCTTGAAATCCATACTCCAAAGAACCTTTCTACAATCATATTAAATAACAAAACTGTGTTTTTTTTTTGTGGTAGACTGCACTAGCTATGTTGAAGTTCAGCTGCGGATTCTCGTTTCATGGGAAAGCTAAGCTCTGCCTTTGAAAATCTCCTTGTTTTGGGACTTTCAAGTGTGACTCAGCCTCCCCTCTCACTTCATACCATGCTTCTGGGCAACATGCCATCAGAACTGGGCCCCATGTTCTGCCTCTCAGGGCTCCATTGATCAAACTTAGGGCCCCCACAGCAGGGCCTTGTAGGAGCACTCATGCATTTACGCTGTTCTGGTGGACGAGGTATGCAGATTCTTTGCAAAAAGTACCAATAAATCATTTTGTTAACATATTTTTGAGGTGTAAAAAAGGAGAACTTGCCTGCCATCGTTCAATATGATTATACTGGAGGAGGGGAGGGAGATAGAAAGAGCCTGGAGGGTTTTGGGGGGTTGGGGGTCTTCAAGTCCCTCTGCTGTACCAGGAGCTCCACTAGACGCTATCCTGTCTACACACCACCTGTCTTCAAGAATTCAACCACAGGAGACGGACCGCCGGAGGCGTTTACAGGCAGAAAACATAGGCTCCGTTTCAAGCAGACACACAGGGAGGCTCAGCAGCACTGAACATGATGACAGAGACTTCTGATGCTGCCATTCATCTCTTCTTATATAACTGGCAAGTCGAAGACAGGAGCAGCCCCGATTTGTCAAGAGCGAATGATTAGTGCGAGGTAATGGCGGCCATTTGGGCAGCGCTTTTAGCAATCCGTCATCTCTTTCTAAAATGTCTCAAGTGCAACTTTGTCCTTAGAAACCGGAGACAAAGTTTGTTGTCAGACGAGGAAAATAATTACAGCAATAGCATCATCATTACTGGCTGGCAGCGAGACAATAGATCAACGAGACTTCTCTTTGGTTCTTCTCCAGATTTATTCAGAATATCAGATAGTGGGTTATATTCTCTTATTGATTTCATGACTGGACTTCCAAACTTTATAGAAAAGTTTCAAGGGCGCAAAACTCAAACATCCAGTAAAACACAGTAAATAAATCAATCTAACAGACTTACAGAGGGAACCATGCAGACGCCGTCAAATTATCACTGTAAGTCGACCACTAGAAGTGCAGACAACAGGGCCAGGTGGGTTTTGTATAGACCTGTCCCACAGCAGCACATGACTAGCACCAGCATAATGACACCCTGCTCTCTATAAAGACAGTACAGTCGTGTGTTTTATGTTTACGACCCTGTCAGCCGGGGAACTGGGTCACCATCCAGACACAAACATGCAGGGACATGTCAGAGCTCTGCTGCCTGCACCTCCTGATGTTTTCAGGGAGAGGTGGAGGAGATGACCTTGACAAACAAGCTTGTCCTCATCCTGAATATATGAATATATATAAAAAACGACTGCTTTTTGTCTTGTTTGCCAGCTGACATCGGGGTATCATTTCTAATCATCTTTATCCGGAGTGATGTAAACCTGTAAAAGCACAGATTTCTGCAACAACAACAAAAAAAACAGCACATATGCAAAAGTGCAGGGACAATTTCACTCATTCTTACATTTAATAAAATGCCTGCAGTGCACAGGGATGTCATGTATTATTACCACCTGTCCTTTCAAGGTAAATTGGCCGACGGACCATCCAAATAATTTACGCTCTGCACTGTCAACACTTTCAAGCACCGTCATGCCTGGAAAAGGAAACAATTTCCATTAAAGAGATGATGGAAATATAAAAAATGAGACGTGACTGCTTTCTCATGAATCTTAAATGATTTCCACTTAAGGCTTAAGAAAAGCAATCATTTTCAACAGCATCAACACTCTCCTTCCCGACTCGGCAAACACTTGTTCAGTGGCTCTACGCTCCAAACTTTGAAGATCTACGTGTCCAGGTAACATCACTTACATGCATACTCCGTCTTTTCAAAATAAACTTCCACAGGTTACGTCACGTTTGCGACATAAGTTACATAAAATCAAACAAACACAGGTCTACTGGGTGAAAGTCCTGTGGTTTTGGACCCAGCCATCCATCCTTAACTGCAGCCACGCAGAGCATCCTAGCATAAAGGAAAAATATTTCCTTTTCCCAGCTTTACTGGAAGGTCAGAGGTCAGACCAGCGGTTTTAGAGCTGAAAGAGAACGTCTTGCTGAGTGACATTTCAGCAGGTCATATGCTCGTGGTCCCCGGGGCTTGAACCAGATATTTTCCTTTCTCTTCATATAACCTTGATGCCACCCTCTCAAAAAAACAAAAATACTTATAATGAAACGCCTACACTCACTGTGCTAGACGCTAAAAAATAAATGAATGCCTTCCTGGCCAACACAGCTGAAGCTACCCAGAGCGGAGGATGTTCAGTGACAACAAAAGCCTTCACATCTGCAGGAGAGGAAGAGGGGAGTAGTGGAAAAAATAAGGCTGGAAGAAAACAAGCCATCTGCACAAGATCCAAATTCGTTTTTTTTTTTATTTTTCAAAAGCTTCAACTTCTCATGACAACAGCGGAGGCAGCGGAGCGTGGGCTCTGTCTACATGGGATTGTGTATGTGTCTCGAGTGTTTTTGTTTATTAAAGACAGAGCGAAGGAGTTGAAGCTTTTAAAGTCGAGGAGGTTTCGGGAACACATGAGAACCGGTCTGCTCGGCTAACAAGCTCCAGCCTGAACTTTGGCCTCCTCCAGCACACGCCGCAAACTCCCCGTAATGCAACATTTACTGTAGAGTCTGTGTGCATGTTCTCTTCAGGCGACCTTTTTGAAGTCGCAGCCGTTAAACATTTAATTTGACAGAAGTTGCATCTCTTCTTGGCTCCTGGAGTCTAAAAAGGAAGCTGGTGTCCCTCCAGCTGTTCAACCCCCAGGAGTCCATTGAGATCAGACCCTGGTGCAGCTCCTCCACTGCCTGAACTCTCCAACCTTTCTCCATCTCCCCTCTGTATATTGTCCTCTTTACAAGACCAGACCTGCTTTTTCCCCCCTTTAAAGACAGATGTGCGGTCCCACATGGTATTCCCATCGCTCCTTCCCTCTGAATTCCAGGACTTTCACGGAGCAGAAAACTAAAACAGCTGACAGGAGGAAGCTTATCAACTAGGAAGTGCAAAAAAATCTTCAACGAAATAGCCAAAAACAATACACACACCTTTTGACAGATTACATTTGAGCAGATAACCTGTGACTGCTGAGACAATCAGGGTCCTGGTAGTGATGCAGCGACCGAGAGGGTCAAATTATCGCCGTCAATCACTCCGCAATTCACTTCAGCGCCTGGCACCGAGTGGGAAAGCCGAGGTGTCAGGGAAGACGGGGCCTTTCATTACCTTCCTGTCAACCCCGATTGTAGCCTCATATCAAGCCGGATGTGTGCCCTGTCATGTCTCGGCGGTGGGCTGTCACCGCAAATCTGCCACAGGAGGTAAAACGCCCCAGAGAGATGCACCGAAATCCACAGAGGAAGTGATTTACCTGCCAGCATGCATGTTAGACAGCGATACGACCTGAGGGGCTGCAGCATGCACAAACAACATGAAAGCATGCAGTTAACCGAGCCATGACCCGTGTTTTATAACTGATGTCAGCTAAAAACGGTGCCATGACTTCAGGAATGGTTTGGACATTGATATTCGCTTCGTCTGCTTTTTTTTTAAAGAGTGAAAATAGCCGACCGGATAAGAGAGTTGCCTGTGAGCTCAAGAGATCAAGAGTATTTTATTAACTCGGAACTGAATCCAATATGGAGCCCACCATCAGACCTGATGTTCACCATGTGTGTTATGTCAGCATTAATATAGAAATGATGCCTTGGCACATTCTATGCTTGTGGGAGTCGGGATATTGGAGACTACACTTGCTTCTTCCTGCAAATATTTAAAAAACACTTCTTGGAGCAGCTAGAATCGATATTTTTAGATTAACAATGGATCTCAAGACTAGACCTGAATTTGTTGTTCCTCTCAGCTTTGTAGTGGATTTCACCTCACTGTTTTGGTTTGAGGCCCAAAAGCGTTTTTTAGCAAATAAAAAGCCCTAAAATCTGAATGTACACCAATCAGCAGACAGAAAAAGTTAGCAATTAGCTGGTGAACGCAGCCGAAGAGTCACAAATTTCCCTCATGAGTTGGTGGACACCAAAACAAAGCTAAAATGAGACCGCATATTGGACTTGAATGCATGTTAATGCTGCTCCATAGTTGCCAAATGTGTAAAATATACAACTGTTTGCTGATGACTTCATCATATCAACCTAAAATGGTGATATATCAATGTATTAATATATGGTGGCAGTTAAGAAAAGGATCTACACCCAACAATCTGTAGCAGGTATGTTTCTATACTGTTCAGTGTACTACAGCTAGCAACTAGCCACTCAGCTAGATCTGCATGCAATAGTATACTTTATTTCAGTTAAACCTTGCACCTTCTGTACAATATCTCACTTCAGGATGTCCCATTTTATCCAAAAACATCTTGACCTCAATAATTTTTAATAATACACCAGGAGGGCAGAGGGTAAAGTGTTTTCATTCTGTTAAATGCATCTCTTCTGATAAAGCGAAGCCATAAACTTTTATGTGTTTAGGTGTTCTCATTGTGATTTACACCTGGAAGTTTCTGAGGTTGGGGAATCCAAACATAAGCAGAGCTCTCATTGCAGAGAAGTGTTTTTTTTTTCCCCCTCCGACAAAATGACAAACTTTATGAGGCTCCACTGACCTTAACCACCCTAAAAGCCCCCCGAAGCTTTTCTCTGTCAGTGGCATTCTGCCGTAAACAAAGATTTATCGCCGAATCCTCCGTCCCTGTAAATGCTCAGATGGAAATGTTTACAGCACATATCTCACACGCAGCATAAATGTTAAGTGCTTGCTCTGTTTGTTTTGAGGGTTTTGCACTCTCGTCCAATCAACATTAAGTGAAATGGCTCATTCTAAAAGGCATTTCTTAAATCTATTTGTTTTCCAGCCCTGACTGAAAGTCTCTCCTGACGCTTAAATAAAACAATCTGAACCAGAAGCTTGAAGGTTAATATGTCCATACAATCTTGTATTTGCTCATTGATTAGAAACCCGTCCCCACGTCTGCCTGCCCGTATTCGTATTTGCCTACTCGTTATTTGTCTGAGGTCTGTTGGCCGACAGCACACTAATAATGTGTTTGCCTCCCTCACGCCCAGACGGATGCATTTAGCCATCTAGTCAGGGGAGTCTGATTGAGGTCTCTTCTTGCTGCAGTAGAAAGGTCAAAGGTCGAGATGAGGGACACGCTATCATACAAACTGCCTGCGCTGTCTCACTCCATCTTCATCCACTCGCTCTTCTCACGATTTATAGATAAGGCCTAATGTGAACTGAGTGGTGATGGTTTGTCATTTTTAAAAAGTGGGTCCCCAGAAACGTCTATCTATCAGATAGAAGTAAACAAGCACATCAGCGACGCGACTGGCTATTTCTATGAAGTTATTTATAATGCTCATCATCGGTGCCACTGGGTCCGATTACTTGAAACTAAATTGAGAGGTTTTCTTAAGGGAGACTGGTGCTTGGAAAACTACCACTCATGTTCACACGGGGGCGCCAAAATCAACACAATATTAAAGTTCCTTGTAGTTATTTTAATAGATCAACAATCCTAATTATTTTTAATTGCAGCCCTAATTGGGGAGTAGATCCCTTCACGATGTGGGTGTTTACTTTTGTCCACACAGTTTGCACACACTGGTGTCACGGTGTGATGTTAGCGCGATATTGATTCGCAGCTTTCTTCGGGTGCAAACTCAATGTTATCAGTGAGGTATTGATTTCTGGGCTCTTCATCAGCCGAGCAGGCACTAGGTGAAGGAGAGGCTACACAACTACAATCAAGATGATGGACGACGCAGCCAAAGACTCCTAACACTGTTCATCTTTTACAGAGCTCACATGTATTAAAAAAAAAAAAAAAACTGGGGCAGGTGGAGAAATGAGAATAAGGAAGTGGACGGGAAGAGAAATGGAGAAGTAGATAGAAGGAAAAAAAGGATAGAGCGCCAGATGTTGATACAGGATGTGTGAATGCTCACAATGCATTTCTACACCATCAGATATTCCAGGAACTCGTGACCGGCGTCTGATCTCGACGGCAGATTACTGTGACCTCCAGGTTATTAAAAAGGCGTCTGCAGTCGGTCCATCAGGGTCACTCCATCGCAGCGCAGTGTTAAGGGGAAGACAGAAAATGAGCAGAAGGCTGTCCTGATTATATCCAGGTAGAAAGAGACTCCTACTCTGGCTCTGCAGGGTTAGTTCGGATTAATTTGTATGAAAATGTTTCCGTTTTGCAAACATAATTTCTATCCTCGCCTTTTTGTGCATGCAAATACAAACTGTAATAACATATCCTTGCCATTCAAACTCGGGAACTAAGCATGTCCTTCCCTTTTCAACAAGCCCACATAGTGTTATCTACTGATCGTGTTAAGTGTGTGCCTTAAATGTGTAATCCACTCGAGAAAGAGAAGCCAGCAAGCTACGGCTAACTAAGTGAAAGCTTGGATCCGGTAGTGTAAGCAAGTTTGGTCTTGTTTTGCTGTATATATATATATTGTCATCCTTACCCTTGCATGAATGAGCTTCTGAAAAGAATCATTCGTTCCGTCTGTTAACAAGCAGGCTAATATGAGCTGATGGGCTGCTGTAAAGTGGCTTCTCAAGAACCTCAAACAGATGCAGGAATTTGCAAATATACAAACAAATACACACAGGAACATTCAGAAAGCTTGCACGTGCCGTGGAGGCATGCAACCATAACCCTGATCTTTCAACAGGCCGTTCAATTCATGGCTACAGTTCTAATTGTTTGCAGAAATGATGCGCGGGATAAGATCTGATGAGTAGATCTCGTCCTCGGATCTGAGCTGATCCCTAACCTCGGAGCAATTGGGGAAAACACACAAATTCTCTGCATGTGGCTCTACAGCCACAAAGACAAGAACGCCCTGAAGCTTGGAAGCTTTTTTTTAAATTTTCTTACAATAAACACATAAACTGAAGTTCAGAGAAATGCTGGCTTTTACCACTTTGGGCGCGTTAGCTTTCATCATAACTGCTTTTGAACTTTAGTCAATGATTTCCCATGGCTTTTGTCGTGTTCAGTTGAGGGAAGGTCACTTTAAATGCCGCTTTTTTCAAAAACTTTTACCGGATTTAGGCTTGAAGCTGAATGCCTATTCCAAACTAGGCATCAACAATCATGAATCATCTCAATTTAGAGGACAAACTGCTCTGCTCTGGCCTCAACTGTCAGAAGGATATATAATACTACATCTGCTATTAGAAGAAAAAGTCGATGCGACTTTGAATGAGATATTTAAAAATTATCTTTTTTTGCAACAGCCAAAATGGCAGCGGGGGAAGGATAGATTACAGTAATGGGCGCACGCCTTCAGTAGAAAACCTGCACTTCTGCCAGGCCGGCCATTCGGGGCAGAAGGCCGTTTGGCAAGAAAAGGACATCAAATAAGTCATTTATATTCATATCGTCACCTCTCACTTTAATTTTGGCTGCTTGTGGAATGATGGGATTTCAGAACATATATCACTGGTTTGGCAGCCGTCTTGAGACAGAGCATTTCATTTTTGACCCCAGCAGGTTTTTCATTTTATCAGGCCAAAAAAACAAAAGAGGGAAAATTTATTGCACCCGAAATGTCAAATTACATCCACGCAACTCTTTTTATATAACTTAAGTAAGTTGAAGGCGGGTTGGCAGCGATGAGTTGCGATGATGCACAGAGTGTTGGCACCTTGACCGATACCAGAGGCCTTTGGGTGAAGAAGGAACTGGCCAGACATTTAATCAATATCTGCACCTCTGCCTGAGCTATGTATCAGCTTCTGGTTGCTATGGGAAACCGATGCAATGATAAACCCCTTAACGCTGCCTCTGGGTTGAACAATGACAACAGAATAAGGGTGGAGGTATTTTATACGGTGGCTCCGAGGTGCAAAAAGTAACACCATTGGACTGAATGAAATAAAAACAAATGACAGAAAACACATTAAAATAATCACTCCTACGGATTCCATGATTTTACATCATTTGCTTATCATTCATTCCCTCGCACACACAGGGCACATTTAATACCTTTGTGCAACGGTATGAATAACATATCCATAATTAAATAGCTCACACTAACTTACTTTCCATCTAATTAAAGTATTCTGGGACAAGAAGAAAGGCCTTTAAATGGGAATCAATTAATATTTAATGATCATCTCACCAGCTGACAAAGAGCTCCCGAATGAACACCTTTTAATGGCCACAAATACTAAGAATTCCCTCCATAATAAGCGGCATTCATCACATTCTTCGGACGGCAAATTGTTAGCTGCCAAAAATGGATGCAGTGTACCGTTTTATTACAACACCTCGCTTCTAGGAATAGAGTCTAATACACTTCTGCGGCAACGGCGGTCGCGGAGAGGTGACAGATCTGAAGAAAACTCATTCTTAGAGACACTCGGTGATAAAACGCTGCATGGTCAGAGACAAGACGCGAGACCCATCAGTCTAAAGGATGGGAATTATTGAGAGCCCCTCTGGGCGAGGGGGGGAGAAAGTGGTTGGTTTCTCCTTCTCGCACTTTGTTTCGTCAAAGACAAAAAGGACGAAGGGAAAATGCAAGGTATTCCAAGCTCAAACACACAGGTGTATCAATATCCAGTTATGCATAACAAACAGCTGTACTTAATAGAGATGCTGCAAGCAGTCAGGCCTCAGCTTGCAGACTGGCCAATTTACTCCTCCCGGAGCCAAACCGCAGACTTTGATCTATTGTTCCCATTAAATTGATGTCTTGTTGCCTTCTGGATCAAAACATGTGTACACTTCACAACCGCCCTTGACATCGGGGTGCTTGTTCTTTGCTAGACTGTTCAGGAGCAAACAATTGACTCAGAGCAGGGACATACCGCTGGATCGAGCCTTGTCTCGAGTTACTTGGGCGGAGTTTCCCCACTTTCTAGGTCCGTAAAAGTACACTCGCACAAAGGCTGCTGTTACACCTTGATATTCATCACCGCAAAAGACTCAAAGCAGACCTTTGTTCCAGGCTCTGTCCTGAGCTCTGGGAGAAACTCTCAGCTAGTAAGCATTGGCAGGGGGACAGAAATCTGGCACAGACCTCATTTACCAAAATCTCTTGTTGACTTCTGTGTGTGTGTGTTTTTTTTTTTTTTAAATCAGGCATGTTTAATCAAGGCAGAAGAGGGGTGGGAAAGGCATTAAAACAGAACAGAGATGAAAATGTGATAATGTGAAAGTGCAACTCCCATTATGAATGTGCTGCCAACTGGCCTCCTGTTTACAGCTTCGGGATGAGCTCAGCTCCCGGTCAAGAGGTGGACAGCTGGAAGAAGCCCGTCCAAAACGACTTACTCCAAACAAAGATCACCCTGACCTCCAGAAACCTTTGAATGCTTCTGGGAAGAGGCCTATATCCTCTCATTCCCAGCAGTCCTGATTCCTGAAGGTCAAGCAATGAAGAGCAAAGGGGAGCTGAAAGCCTCACAGATGTCTTACAAGAAGTCTGGTGAATCTTTATGACTCATTCGAGGTGGTGAATTAACCAGAACAAGTTGCAAAACAAAGCTGACTGGCCTTTTTTTTAACAGTCTGCGACAAATGACTAACTTTACTTCCCTGAGGCTGCAGGGCCAATACATCTGAGTTCATTTAAATGTCAATTCTATGAATTATAGAGGTAAGGTGGCAGAAAACAACTTTGATGGAGTCACCAACTATTCCAGAGAGCCGTTGCTGTGGGGGGAAACTTGTTCTTTGTCAGGATGAGTTTGGTAGGGAGAAGGAAACTTCTGGACAGGGAACGTGGAGATATTTTCCAGGCAGAGTAACAAAGGCAGTGCTGTTGGACCTACAGCAAGGGGAAACACATCAATGCCCGTGAAGGGTTCACTTGGCACAGCTCAAAAAAAACCGTTTGAACATACTCACAAAGTGTGTCGGCATGAGCAGGCTAATCATGGCAAAAGCTAAATGTTACCAGAGGCGCATTTATATTACTTATGGCCTTTCCATCCCTTCACAATATGCCACATCGACTTTCATTTTCGAATGAGCATGCTATTAACATGATAAACAGACCAATAAATAGATCAATCAAGGGTTAGGTTGGGGGGAGGCAAGTTAAATGCAATTGCACTAAAATAAATGAAGGTGCATTTTGCTGACTCGATCAACGTTAAAAAACAAAACAGGGAAATCAGTCAGACGTACATTTGTCTCCCATAGCCAGATCTCAACAGGGCTAAAAGATCAGACTCCACACTTTATAATTCTGCAGATGCTCTGGCTTCTTCGTATTTCTTTTAACTAATTACAATCTTCTTGGGCGCTTAGCCCAGGATGCAACAATGGTGAGCAAAACAGATAGCGATGACATAATGATTCACCGCTCAATTTGTTGAAACAATATGAGGTATTGACTTTAGACAGAGGAAAAGATTCTGAGCCATTAACCGTAGATTTTGTCAGCTGTGTTGATAGCCGCTGCTAGCTAACTAAGCTAATATGAGCTCCATTAGCTGGTTGAGTTTTGTTCCTAGCTTGTTACCTCACAAGATATGCCATAACATGCTCCGTAACCTTGGAAAGTAAGCTAGCTAGCCAGATATGCTAACACCCACCCCTTCCACTTTTGATCTCGTGTTTGAGGTTTTGGAAAGGCTAAGAAAACCACCGACCCTCAGACTGTAATATGGACTTTCTCTGTGCAGCTACACTGGTTCAGCATGTGAACCCCGAGCTAACTGTCAGTAAACCAGGAGGGGTTTTAGTGAACGGGCAATTTCAAATGAAATACCAGCACAGACGCCAAAACTTTACTTATTCAATAAGGCCATTAGCAAGAAATCATGGAAAAGCCAGTTATTTTGTGTTTCTTTTCACAAAATAAGAAACTTCTGGAGTCTCCACTAAACCTTTATATCTGACAAGAGATCCCGAAACACAACTAAGAATCTGACCAAACCAGTGCCAGATTTCAAGCTGGACTCAAAAAGTGCTGCGGTTTGACACTCAGCCATAAAAAAAAGACTACAGCCATGGTATATATGCACTCACTGGCTGGATTTAGAAGATAAATATAGAGAATATAAGTATAAAAGAGTCAAATCAAGGAAACAACAGTCAAAGAAAGCGCATGGGAAATGCCGGACCCAGATAAACAGTGTGAGAGAGCAAACTTTCACACACAGTTGCACATATAGGCAAAGGCATGTAGCAGCATGCCTCAAACCCTGTGAGTGACACTTGCTTTTGTGGGACAAAGCCAAGCCAGCGCCCCCGCTGGGCTCAGGATATGAAGCCTGCTTCGGGGTGGGGTGACGGGCTACTCCGGCACCTTATCTCCGGCCTGCAAACACCGCCTTCCCTCCTCTCCCTCACGATAGCCACGCATGTAATGCTGTATTCCCCTTTGCAGAGCCGCCTCTTTCAACTTCCTACAGCAAAGTGCATCAAATCGTTAGTCTCTCTTCATCATTCCGATGCAGGCGCCGCGTGGGGAAACAGGCAGGAACCGAGTTTAATTTTCACGTCTGTAGAAGCTGGTTTGGGGTTTGTGTATTGAAAAAAAACGAAATTATTTCGCTTTCTTGAATATTTTGAAAGGACAAACTCACAGTTGTTCTCTAGCATCTGCAAGCAATTTATACATTTTCTATCATCACAAAAAAACTCCAAATGGTTTGCTGTGTATGAAGCATGAAATCACCCCATCTGTGTTTCACAGCCAACAGGGACCCCTGCTACAGGCCACACAGCTGAGCGCCATCCAGTCAGCCATTTTACACAATATGCCACCCATAAAATTCAGCACTGTGAACTTTAGGGGACCGTCGTCAAAAACCAGGCCATACCGGTGAGCATCCAGCTTATGCTGCTGGGTTTAACTCCTCCAAGGCCTGCTGGGATCTAATGAGACAATCTGCATGAAACTCAACCAACACAAATGGGAGATTGGGCATGTGACTAGCATTAACACGACCAGATGACTTGAACATTTTCACCCCAAAATGCTCCACACTTCCTCTACATGTCAGATTTACATTGTCTCAGAAATCGGATCACATTTCCAGAAAATCATCAAAAGAAAATGTAAATGCATGTTTCAGGACTTCTGGACTTTTTGCATTGCTTTGTGGGATAGTCCTTGAACTCAGCCAACAAACATAGCATTGTTTTCTCTTTCTTGCATTAAAAATATGAGTAAAATATCTGCCTTTAAGTTTCTTTCACTGGTTGCCTTTATCTCTATTAGTTGGACCACCGCTCTTTCCCGCTCTTTCCCGGTTGATGTTGGCCGTCATGCTCCCTCGCCGTCACAGAATACAACCAAACACGACAAAACCCACACAAAGACAACACAAATTTGTACACAGCGCTGCACTCAAGTTTGTTTGACATACTGCTGCGTACGGCCAAATGTTGCTAATTGATTGTTACAGGAAATAACTAACAGATGCAGAAGCAAATGAGGCAATCAAATAGAGAGAGAGAGAGCATGGTATATACACCAACTCCCTTCGCCAACTTCATCACACAATTCATTCCTGGATCCCCAGAAAATATAACCGCATGCGAGCTTCCAAGGGAGGGGTTTTCCTATCAGTTATTCATCCAAAAATCATAACATATGCTGTTAATCATCGCTCACTATACTTTAGAGTATAATATTTGTATTGTGCCGCTGTAATTGTGCTCTCTTGAGCTGTGATGCTGCTCAGCAAAGGGGGGAGGGGGTTTTCCTCCCTCTCCTCATTATCCTCTCAAACCTGAAACTCCTCCCACCTAAGTGAAAAAACCATTTAAGTCATTTCGCCCCTCAGCTGATGATGTAGCACCTCTCGCAGTATGCACAAGCATCGGGAGGAGCAGATAAAAGCCTGGCCGCCATCTATTGGCAGCTTTGCAATCATCTGTGGAAACGGGGATGTTTGTCATGAATGGAAAGTGCTTGTCATCTCTCACCGAAGCGCTGACGTTCGGATCTGTAACGCTTTGTAACGAATGCCCCCCCCACCCCCCTTCCCGACTCTGACCTTTTCAAAACATGCTCGGCGGACAAAAATCCATAATTTCTTGCTGCTCTGAAATAAACGAAATAAATCAAAGGGAGTAGAAAATGCCAGGGAGTGATTACAGATAACTCTGGAAGAGCTCTGCAACAATGTGAAGTGAAGGAGCTTTTGAACCACATGAAAGACAATGAGGGGGGAAAAAAGCTAAAGAGGAGCTTAACTGCGCCGGGTTTCATTAACTAGTGGCCTCTTCGCTCTTTGTCTCTGAGCCTATTGAACCCTGTGTGCCGCTCCGGCCCTCTTAACCCGTCAGCCTGAGCTTCTTCCAGGAGTGAGAGGGGCAGGCAGCTCAGCGGCGAGGGCCAGGCGTGACTAATGCAGGAGCCTGGTGCTGCTGTTGCATGCTGGTACGGAGGGTGGTGGGGGGGCGACCCTGCCTCCCTGCCGCCGCGATGTATGGCACGGCCCACTGTGGCCGCATACATTGCAGCCACATAAACCCCCCCGGCCACCGCCGCCCCTCCTTGTCTCTCAGCCCCCTTATACTTCCCCACCCCCGTCAGCCATTCATGGCAGATCCTTTCAGCGGGTCATTCAGAGGGCCAATAAAGAGGCTAGCTCATTCTGTGCCGTTCTGAAATGTGCAATGTCAGAAAGAAGGAGGGAGGGAGGGAAGGAGGGAGGGCAGATTCCAAGAAGGCTTACAATCTCTTCACTAAAGTAGACTTGAGCTGGACCTCCCATTCTGTCCCTCCGTAGACATTTAATGTCGGGAATCATCCTTCAAGCAGCGTTCTGGACAAAAAGTCTCATGAACTTATTGCCACAGAGGGTATTTTCTGCAATAATACAAAATCCAATGGAAAATTCCTACTGCCTTTTTGTTGAGAGGGTTGGCCTCGGATAATACACCATATCCCTGCAGCTCACATTAAAAACGGCGGGTTTGTCCACAATGTCCTGTATCGTGCAAGTGACGATTTTAGTGACAATTCTCTCCAACCAATCAGTGCTGTGCAGTGGTTTAACTCCACCTTCAAGTATTGGCTCAGAAAGCTTGGTGGTGGTGGTGGCGGTGGTGCCAAAACAAGTACAGGAGCTATACCCACAACTTTGAATGGAAAACAACAAGCGAGCCAAGTGGGAGCGCGGGATTTGGCTTTGCATCAACATCCAGAGGCGTCGTTCTCAAGATATCAAAAATGCTATCTTGTTCTTTCTTTGACGTCACAGTCTCCTCTTAACCGCTGAGTTAGCATCCATATACGGCGGCGGTTTCTTTGCACCTGTAGGGTCAGAGTGAGGCCACTCCCTGGAGCGTGGCCAGGGGAGTTTAGACCTGACTTGAAGCGGTGGCGTCTGCGTGTTTTTCTGCAGCCTACACTCCTATGTCAGAATGCATTTGTAGGGATTGCGGAGGTGCATGCTGCTGGCAGTATGATGGATGAGGGAGCCGGAGACGTTTAACCCTCCACCGACCGAAAGGAACACAACGCGGAGCATCCGCAACAAATTAAATTCTCCCCCACAACCGCAATCTTAGCACATTAACAGCCCTCAGCGCTCCGGCTTTTAAAAAGGAGACCACGTCATTACACAAAACAAAGAATTTCTCTCTCTCTCACGCTCTTTAATTCTGCCATCGCACACGCAGACACACTCCAGACTCCAGTGGAACATCTCTTTTTTTTTCCACTCGGAGAGAAGCACCGGAGTGCAGATTAACCCCCAAATCAGCCTCGGTTTGTTGAGAGTTTCTCTGAGAGAGCGTCGCAGAGCCACAGAACGAGAGCTTATAAAAAAAAAGAAAGAAAATGCACCGAGCTCACAGGATGTTGATGTAATTTCACCCAGATGTGCTTCACAGCTCATCCAACTAATACATGCAACCAGTCTTTTTCACATCTTAGGCTCTGCAGCCGAGTGCTTCACTGGTCTTGAATGGCTCCTTATTATTTTACCTCCAGAGACTCAAGGAGTCCACCTGCACTCTATGAATAAAAAGCTCAGGAAAGGACTCCTTACAGCAGAGACGAGGTCAGTCTACGACAAGGGAAGCACTTCTCCCGGATGTCTAAAAATACTGTCCTACATACTAAATGTGTCCGGCTCGGAGCAGGAGATGGAGCGATGAAGTCCTCTGAGAGGAAAAAGCCCTTTTCTGTTTAGGGACGCTGGTGTTTTGAGGAGTTTTCCCCTAAAACAAGCCTCACTCCCGCATCGAAAACCCACAAAAGCTGTCGTTTTCTACTAAACCGCTGATGTGATGAGCAGCAGCAGCCCGGCAGATTGATCCGAAACACTGAGCATGACTGTGTGAAACTACAAAAAGTGTGTGTGCGAACAGCATCTCTCTCCCTAAAACAGCCGTACATTCCAGTAACCCTGCGGTCTGCACACTCACACACACACACACGGGTTTAATTTACAGTCACTGTCAGCAGCCCAACATTTCTCTTAACCACTATCTGATACGTGATGATAAAACCGCTGCACTGCAATAAAAAGCTGTGGGAAACAAGAGCTCGTCTGTGTGGACGGGACCCACGTTGGCATGAACGTCACATCAGTGGACTTTAGGTGCACACGCTGCCGTTTACACTGGAGATACAGTTCACAATGGAGATCCTCCAGCGTCGTATGTTCAAGGACATCAAGGTGGACAGAGCGTGTAGGTAGCCAACGTCTCCTCTGCAGGACTTCTCCAGAGAAAAGCACCTGCATTATGCATGATTACTCATCTTAAATCTGCACAATAAAGTTGCAGAAGGATGTTCCAGGTAGAAACAAAACCAAAAAAGTCACAAAAGGAGAGTTCCAGAAGCAGTTTGACATCTCCATACCTTGCACTGATTTGCTTTGCTTTGTCTGTATTACAACATACAGTAATGATCATCTCAGCCTGGGGGGGTGCAGTGTGCAAAGATGGGGGGGAACAAAGCAAGGCAATTAACTCAAACGCGTAGTAGTAGTGAAAATATGATAATTAGCTTCAAAGAAAGTCTTTGATCCAGACAATGAAAAGGAAGTTAGTAGGTCATGACGTCCTTCTTGCTCCTATAAAGGAGATAACCTCCTGTTTTCACACACACACACACACACACACACACACACAATGAGTACACAAACAAAGTCCCACTCCACCTGCGTCTGCTTGTTCTGCATGAAGAAACCCGGACCTGGACTCGGGTCCGGTTCGTGTTTTTTTTATTATTAATATTATTAGAAAGGTGCTGGGTTCCTTACCGTCTCCGGCGTGGGTGTCGGCTCGTGCATCCCCCACGCACTGCAAAACTAAAACAACTCCAACGAGAAGGTCGAACGTCTTCGCACGCGCCATATCCCCCCCAAGTTCCAGCCGATTCCTCCTCGGTGTCCCCCGTGTGTCTCGTCGTCCTCGTGCGCCGCCGACGCCGCTTCTCTCCCCCCCTCGCGCGGACACTCTCTCTCCCTAACTCTCCCCCTGCCTCTCCGGGCGCTTTTAAAAACGGGGAAACCTGCCTGCGCTGCACTCGCCGCACTCAGCCGTGTGTGGGTTTTTTTTTGTTTTGTTTTCGTGTTGTTCCAGCGTGTGCCACACCGCGCGCGCGCGCTCCTGGAGAGTGTACACGCGCTCGTCCTAACAGGTCTCCACCTCCAAAACAAATAATAATAATAATAATAATAATAAGAGCAGCAGCAGAAGAAGAAAAGTGGTCCACTTGAATGCTCGTCCCAGTCCGACACACTGGTCCCACTGGGCGGAGGTGCAGCGTGTGTGTGTGTTGTGGGTCTGCGCTCCAAGAGAAGACAGTGCGCTCCCTCCGTCATCAGCTCCTCGGAGCCAATGGCTTCTTCTTCTTCAGTGTGATGCCCCGTGTGTGTGTGTGTGTGTGTGTGTGTGTGTGTGTGTGTGTAGGAGACAGACACAGAGCGTTTCTCCAGCTGCTGCCGGGGAGACGGTGGACACTTGGCCCCGGGGTTGTGATCCGCACCGCGGCTGAGTGATGTGGGAAGTTGCGTTCGGAGGCTGGAGGTCTCCTGTTCGTCGGCAGACACAACATGTTCAACATGCTGGACTCATTTCTCTGAGGGCTTGTTTATCAAGCATGAAGGCTCTATTAACAAGAGGACGAGATGTCTGGGTTGTAAAAAAGGCTGTTTAGAGCTCAGTATTGTAGTTCAGACTTTAGTTATTTAAAAAAATAAATATTATGAAGCTATTTTAAGTGCCATTCTTCTTGTACACTTGTGTTTTTGTCATCCGTCCATGGACATGAGGGCGCCCTCCTCAGGGGGTCGTTATGTGATAATAAAGGCTATTAACCCTTTTGATATTTGAACCCACCACAATTACAATAATTGCAAAATCAACCACATTATTTTCCCCCACAAACTGTATAAATGAGCAAAAAAGCCTCATTACTACACCAAATAAGCTCATGTTTTATGTTGTTTGCTATATTCCTTCTGTTTGATAAGAAAAAAATAAATTTACAGACAAACAACATGTACAGTACCTCGTCGTCGTTTGGTTCCAGTTGGATCCCAGAGGTCTGATTTCCTGTCCCAGCTCTTAAACATCCAGACAGCTGTATTTAGGATTTGGTGTAGCTGCATAAGAAGTACAGTCAACACTAAATCGCAAAAACTGCCCACATTAAAATCCACTATATTTAACCACATTAACAACGAACAGAAGGGTTTTCCGCAGGAGACGTGTCAAAGTCCTTTCATAAGCAATTCTCATAAATCCAGGCGTTTTTGTGTGCCGTTAAAGAGGGCCAGGGGGTCTCCGGGACCCAACACATAAAACATGGGGTTAATGGATGGATGGGGACTTTGACTGACTCACATTTTAATTACTCCTGGTTCCCTCCGTTGGCTATGTGCTGTCACTTTTCTGAGCAGCAGCCAGAGACCGAAGAACTTGGACACCTCTCATGTGAGGAAACACTCCCCCCCTCCCCATTGCTTAGTTTGTGCTCATTTTGAACAGGAAGGATAACTTGGACCACATGCTTGTTCCAATTAAGACACTCACTGTGGGAATCCAGGAGCTGCAACTCATGGAAAAGCTAGAGAGAGGAAACTCTTGTATAAAGGACCACTTTTATAATTTACTTGGCTGCAGATCGAAGTGTTTTTTTTAACTTTGTGGTTAAAAGGGTAATAAAATACATCAAAATCAAAATGTTGGGGCACAAGTATTGTGACAGCCAGCCTCCCGAATAAAAACGGATCAATGAAAAGCAACTGCGTCACAAGCTTTATTAGTTATTCCCTTGATCATCTTCACTGGCTACTAAAATTCATCTGCTCCATTATCGTCACAGCCGACTGCCAAATAAGCAGTGAATTGTTTTTGCACAAAACGAACGCAGCTGCTGCTTTTGTGCCAGATGCAGAGGAGCGTTTGTGATGCGGCTTCATGAGGAGGAGCCCTTCAGTTTGTCTCTTCTTCTTCTAAATACCTCACAGGAAAGTCAGCTCCGTAAAAAGGAAAAGCTACGCCTAATGGTTTCTGAAAAGGACGCAGAGAAAGAGACTCCTTACGATAATTAATAGCATCATTTAACATGAAGGTGTGATGAGAATGTAACATCCAACTCTCCACCTAAGGACGTTAAAAACGCCCTTCATTGAGCTTAGAAATCATTTAAAAAAAATACTCTCCTTATAGCTGCTGAACTTGCCTAAGAATTGCCACGTTTTTACGTTTTCATCGATATAAAAATAAACCGGTAATAGTTGTCCATGCATCCATGGGCACATTGTGAACAGGAGCTGCTAATAGCTAATTTGGCATACTTTTAATGGGGCCGGATCGAGACGGAAATAGACAACAACCAAAAACAGGACTCAATTTGCAGTAACTGACTTCTTGGCAACGTTATATTGCCTGCGTACATTTCTCTCTCATGAACATATTCGGAATGTGTTGAAAATCAGACAAAATATTCAAAAATCGCACCTTGCAGATCCATTCTCTAAGCTGGACTAATCTAAAAGACATTTGTTGAATAAACATCCCGTCCATGTAATGATGGTGCAGATTCTTATCCGTTGTTTGTCCGAGCCCTGACGTCCTGAGGGTTGAGGCGCTTAGGGACGCGTGAAAACATTTCAGAAGTAGAGGAAGCCAGTGGGTGAGGCACTTTCTCTTCCACTTCCCTCTAAAATAGCTCTGGGAGACATTTTTAAGATCATAAGACTGGAATAAATATCTGCTGACAGCGCCTGTCCATGATACTGTCACATCTACTATCTCCCATAAATCCTGGATCACCCTCAGCCCTGATTCAAGCAACACACACCTGCCGTGCACGAGGACGTACACTGTAAAAAAAAATTGTAATATAACAGAATTTTACTGTTTATTTTACATATTTATTCTGTATTTTTAAAATACCATTCAATTTACAAAAAGAGACTGTGATTTTACATGTCAAATGTAAAATAACATGAAATCATTGTAACTGTGAAAACACACAATATTTCTGTTATTTTACAAAAAAACACATTAGAAATACATATATTTATTGTTAAAATACGTTCACAAATGTATCGTAATTTCACAAATATGTGTCTGTTATTTAAGGGAATAAACTGTAAATTTCAAGTTTAAAACTCTAAAAAAAAGGGAAAAAATCATTTAAAATTACTGAGAAATGAATAGTAAAATAACTATTTAATTTCTAATTTTACTATAATTTATTTGTTAATTGACTTATGTTTTCATTGAAAACAACTACAATTAAAACTGCGCAGTGATGAATGGGCCCTTGCATAGCCAACTCGGTTAGTGCTACGAACGCCTGCCAGTGCAGGGCAGCCTGGCCTGGCCACATGCCACGTCGCTGGTCGTCCCTTGCCTGAATTTTCATGTCGATTACCATATCAGACGATTAAAGTCATCATGCTCGACTGGGGTGCAAAGTTCCACAACACTGGGACTGTAGCGACCCACTGGAAACGTCGCTCCCTCTTACATGGAGACATAACGGCGCGGTAACGGCATTCAAAGCGTCCTCCCAATCTTCGACAGGAAGCGTGAGCAACGTCTGGAGGCTCTTCCGGCCAAATTTGACACATGAGGAGGAGCGCATACGAGTGTAAAAACATGACATTTCATGTCGCCAATAGGTGGCGCTCTGATTGTGAGTCAATATTGCAGTGCAGACGTGTTCAGGGTGGGACTCTCATCAACTGTGTGAAGTTTGGAGCTGATCACACAATGTGCACTGAAGTTACAATAAGGATCTAAAATCGTGGCATTGTCATGGCTTACTTAATTCACTGCATACATTTGTAAACTATGGCAACATAGTAATACGTATTGTTGTTTTAAATATGTCAGTGTAAGTCATGTTTGATTTTGCTTTCATATTTTATATAAATCCGACATATAGAGCGCTTTTATTTTGTGGACTTCCTGTCGCCGCGTTTCTTTTTCCTGTTTAGTTATTTTTCGTGTCTGGACACGTCAGTGGCGTGTCGAATCTGTGACGTGCTCTCGTCCATCTTTAAGCGCTGTGATTGGCTAATAGTGAGACAGTATACACTACGTTGCGTCTTCAATCGGCCAGTCGTATATTCCAGATCTTTCCGAGCGGCATTTACGAATCTCACGAGAGGCTTTTGGATATTTGGCGTTGGACTTTGGACTGGCTTTTGACACTTTGGACCTTGGACAACGAGAGGAGACCACATTGGGACAGCTTTTGGTGCACGAACGAACGAACCGTGAGTTATTTGAACTATTAATGAAATTTAATCTGTATTTAGCATGCACATGTTAGCTTGGTAGGCTATGTCGTAGCTATGTCCGTTAGCGAGCAACAGCATGGGCTGATACAGCTAATGACATTATCAACACTGGTACATATTGTCTTTCTAATAGTGGTTACTATGTTAAAAGAATTACGTGTTTTATTTATAACTTATCTTGTCCTGTGTGGTTGAGTTAAAGGCCGTTAGCTTAAGTCCGCTATTCAGGTAGCTAGCTAGCTGGCTGGCTGGTTGACTGGTGGCCTTGAGGTAAACAGCTTTTTCGAGCTCTGCCTTTTACAGTGAGTTTGTTTTACGGTCTTGAGCTAAGTAGTATTTGTCGTGTGCTTTGGTTTCCACCATGAGTTTGCATTTAAATTAATTTGTTAATTTCATATTTATTGCGGTAGTTACTCAGCGTTTTACACAGATATCCCACTGCAAGAAAAGACAAAATATCCATGGCGGTGTCTCATGCAGTTTCAAGTTCAATAGGGACAGGGGAGATATGATGGATATTTTTGCTAGTCATGCACTTTTTTCACAAGTCTTGAAGCCAAGCGAAGTGGCTGTGTGTATGATATACAGCATGTTAATGTGTACACGTGCAGCCTCCTGCAATAATTAATTGGCTTATAAAGGTTTGAGTTTGTAATAGCTGGGTCAAGCCTGTGTAAGATAAATTCAAAACTTGTATATGTATAATATATATATATATTTTACACTTTGTTTCCACTGCTGACGTATGTTTAAGAACGTTTATATATTATAGAGATTAGATTCCAGCTCTGTATGATAAGTGGTCTGAGATTACATTTTAATGATATGATATATGACTTGATGTTATATGAATAACCACAATTATTATTATTGATTTTTTTTTTTTGCAGTGGAGAAAATCATCAGAGGGAGGAGACCAGTGGACACTTTGAGTACCAGAGGAATGGGTTCCTATTGTTTGACTGCATTCAATACAAGTTTTCACTGTTATATTCCTGATAACGTTTTTGTCCAGTGTGCCTTTTTTTCATTTAGGATGCCTCACGGGTAAAACCACTGGCTGTCCGTTGCTGCCAAGCAGAGGATGGAGGATCGGTGTGACAGGCAGGAGCCTGTCATCTCTTTCTCCGGCAGACCCTCTGGTTTGTACTCAAACGTTTTTTAATATCATTGAATGTTTTACTTTAATTGTTAGGTGTTTTCTCACTATATTTGTACACCTGACCTAGTGGAAAGAGCTATGCTTATATAATTATTATAAATTATGAATGACATTTCTGACTGATTTTGTCTTTTTAACTAGCCCATGGAACTGGTCATCGCCATGCCGTGAGGAAGTGGCCAACTTCTGCTTGTACCGGCAGGAGCCACAAGTTGGTCATCCCACCAGATTCTCCAGACAAACAGGTAATGTTGTTTTGGAAGTCATTTGACAAATGATGTTTGATGTTGATCATAATCTTGTTTGCATGATAATAATTCTCCGTTGTGTTGTTCCAGTTTGTTCTTCTTGTTGGGGACTCCCACCTTCGCAGCATCGTGGATGGGTTTGTCACGATGCCGGAGGGATGCCTTTCCTTTGGTGCCATGGCGACGCCGGGGGCTTGCACCAGGGACCTGAGGATCGAGCTGGTGAGTGCTATTGTGCCACGTACACCAGACCTCGTCTGTGTTCTTGCCCCCAGCAACAACCTGACGGCCAGGAGGACGGTGGAGCAGGCAGGGGAGGACTTCCGTGCGCTCATCGCCAGTGCCTGCAGTCGGTGTCGAAGGTGTTCGTCCTGGACTTTGTTCGTCGCCTGTCGGTCGACATGGATGTCCAGGATCACTTCAGGAAGGAGTTTCGCCGCGTTGCAGCAGTCATGGGTAAGTTTTAAAAGGATTTTTGTGAAGTACATTTACATGTACTGTGTGTAATATGTTCTATAGCAGACTTTTAAAGTCACTATGCCATCTTTGTGTATTTATATTGTGCTTTTCAAGGCACCCAAAGCACTGTTGTGTAACCTTTTTGCAAAGGTATACAAATATAGTACAGTCCACAGTTACTAAAATTGTTTTCTTTTCATTAGACAGGTGCCTCTTCAAGAGAAATCGAGACAAGGGATCAAAAGTGGAGTGGAACACCACCAAAAACAACCTGCAGTCAGTCCACAAGTTTTCACGCTGATGACCAAAATGTCAGACTACAAGTGGAAGGAATTAGAAGTGCTCAGTTATGGAGTTATGGATGCCTTGGATAGAAATAATACTGTAAATTGGTAACTCAACTTTTTTTTTTCATTTCCAATTCAGTTGATTTTTTTTTGTTTGTTTCAGAGTCATTTTAATGTAATTGATTTTTGAATATTGCTGTAATAATGGTTACCTGTTACAGTTGAATAAAAATACTGAGAATGGGAAAATTGTAGCTGTTCTTGTTTCAATGTTAATTTACCATCTTTATGGGTAATTTCACTGTTTTAAAACCTAAAATGTTTGTAATTAAATGTTAAAAATAACATAAAATAACTAAATATACATTTGATGTGATCTAAAATTAACATTAAATTGTTGTCATTTTAAACCCAATATCTAGTTTTTCAACAGTTTTTTGACATGTTTTGAAAGATGAATCACATTATTTCATGTGTCATATACAGTTATATTACATCAAATATAAATTATTATACAACCTTTTTCTATAAAATAATGTTATAAAACCAACTAATAACAGCACATTTCTGTAAATTTAAGCATTATTATTTGTAATCCAACGTGTACTTACTATATTTCTAGGGAATTTAATTGTTTTAAAATGTGAAAATGGTTGTAATTAAACGTTAAAAGCAACCTGAAAATAAGGGAAATCTTGTTAAAATTACAACTACAAACTGTATTTTTATTATGGAAAATAACTGTGTTTTTATGAGAAAGTAATTTTCTGTTATTTCACAGTATTTTTCTGGCGCCCCAGCTGCCAGAAAATTACCGTTTTTTTAGGATTTTTTTTTTTACAGTGTATATCAAACGTCTGCACGGCAAAAGCATACAATCCCACCCAGATGGACATGAAAATATGCTGCCCGGTGATGGATTTCTGTCATAAAAAGGACATCTCTGTTGACAAATTTGGCGTGGCCATTTAAACCATAAAGCATCTTTTCAAACCGGGTCACGCGGTCCAGTACCGGCCTGGGATTTAAGTCCTGAGGCAAGCATCCTCCATCCACACACTCACTCTCTCTCTCTCTGCAACTCTTTCCAAGCACTTTAATCATCACAGTCGTTGAGACTCAGTGGCCACAGCTCCCCATGCAGTCTGCCTCTCTAATCACCTTGTTCCACAACTCCAGCA
This sequence comes from Chelidonichthys spinosus, assembly GCA_029853015.1. NCBI lineage: Eukaryota > Metazoa > Chordata > Actinopteri > Perciformes > Triglidae > Chelidonichthys > Chelidonichthys spinosus. The sequence continues at coordinate 17,174,931 of CM056837.1, forward strand.
AAACGAAGCCAAGCTGGTCCTCAGTTGACCACTCTGAAAATCTCTCTCTTTATCCACCCCTCCTCCTCCTCCTCCTCCTCTTGAAACTCCCCTTAAGCCTTTTCTATCTCAAACCTCCCCCCGAATCCTTCCCCGTGTGACAGAAAACACTTTCCCTCACATCATGACGTAAACTTTTACTTGGCTGAAGACCAGGCTGACCTTAAAGGAGCATCAAATACGCCTGGAATTAATGAAATGAGATGGGAGCGACATGAAGGGACTTAGATCGGAGTGTGAACGTTCCCAAAGAGTGCTCGTGTGGAGATTTGGAGGTCCTACTTGTTGAGTCGCATAGCGCCGTGTCACCGCAGCATTTATGACGCCCGGCCACTTAATAAACAGAACAGGGTGAAGTCATAAACCGACAACACCGAGGAGAACAAGCTCCGCTCTGTTCCCGTCTTTCCATCGAGGGGATTGCGGATAATTAGCTTCGCCGTCCCACAATAATATGAACAAGTCCTGAAAGCAAGCAATTATTGAACTTTGCTTTGAGCAGAAGCTTGAAAAATTGCTCCAAATGTCAGATTTTGTTTTATCATAAATATGCTAACTTCGTCAGTCTTCATGATTTCTCCTCTTTTAACCATTTTAAATTGAATTTGATTGACACAGCCCTTAGCATTGCAGCTAATAATGCTAAGAGCGCTCATAGCGCAAACAACGCAACATTGCTAACTCATTTACAGGAGGGAACTGGTTTGTAGTCCATGTAGTGTTGACTAATCATCATCATCTACTTACTTACATATAGATACGATCAAATACATTCATAAAGGCTTAACTGACAGGAAGCGTCATTCTTTTCATTTTCCTCTCATCAGGAAAACAAACCAAATGCACGCTAGCCCTTTACCGAACAATACGAACATAAGGCTCCCTCGTGTGGCTGAAATGTGTACTGCAGATAAATAAAAGACAGTAACAGCATGGCCCCTCCTCCTCCATGTGTGAAAACAGAGCTCCACCAGCTTTCTTACCAACAGTGATATTATTGATGACACTGTAGAGGTCATTCATCCCCCATGCAATCATTCAAGGCCTCATTTGTGTATCTCACGAAGCAAACAATAAATAATAAAGCTTAACATTCTCTGTAATTCAGCAGTGTTTGATGATAAATTGATGTCTCTGGCTGTAATGAGGTAACGGTCTAATTGGTTGCACAAGGTGCATTAGACAGTTTGTGCTTTACAATTCATTTCAAGTCATAATGAGGCGTCTCTGTACACAGAAGGTAGTTAAGATTTGGTTTCACGACCCCAAAAACCACAAGAGACCTCGTCTCCTCGGCCTCCACAACACACCGAGACCTTTCACTTCATTTTACGAAGGACGGTCGGAGGACGGCCCCCTCTCCACCTCCATCCATTCACGCTGGAGAAACAGACATATTCCTCTGCACTCCGACAGAGATGATGCGAGAGCCCATGGAGAGCTATCATTACGAGGGAAGGGGGTGGATTTCACCTCCACCTCGGGCCCCGCTGAAGGAGGAGGCGATCGGTCTGAACGCTGCCATATCAGCTCGACAGTCGGGATGGGAGAGGACTCAGGTGTGCAGTTATGTAAATGAGGAATCAACCGTTATTTTGACAGACCGGGCCCTAAAGGCTGTCATTGTCGAGCGTTTTCATTACGGGAACCTTTTCCTAGTGGCACACAAACACAACGGTGACCTTTAGATGGACTCTGTGATTAACAATGGCCCTGCTGAGAAAAGCTGACTAACGCTGCCTTTACCAACAACAACACGAGGACAAAGGCTGGCGGCGTGCGGCGCGTGCTATTCAACGGCAAACAAATATGGAAGCTACCAGAGAAGCGTTGGGACAAAAAAGCCTTGATAGCTGCACATTCTCAGCCAGCAGGCCATCGTGGGAGATTGGCATCGTTTGTGTGGCAGCGGCGGCGGCGCTGCATCAGAAGGTTTTTGTTTGTCGCTTGGTTAATTGTCACATGTCAGGGTTGAGACAAACAAACGTCGACGTAGACGCCGTGAAAAGGCTGAGCTGGTGTTTTTGTTGGTGTTTCACAGACTTCTATTGCTTGGCAGGTGTTAATAATCGTAATAAAGAGAGATTTTTTTACATCAATTCAACAATATTTGGAGAGATGTATTTGCATGATCAATGAGATAATTGGGTTGACCTTTTTTAAGGAGGTAAATGCTTATTTAATGCTTAAAAAACTAACTCCAGAAGGTGTGAAATTAAGGGGAAATGGTTTAAAGTTTGCACAACAAATGCTGCTGTAGAAAAGTTGCAACACCTTCATTTTCTACCTGTTTACACAGATTAAAAAGCTGGATCATTTCCAGAAAACTTGAGAAAGATGTAGAAAAAGATGTAGAAAATGCAGATCTATACTCTCTTTAAGGGAAACAGTATAAACAAACAAAATCATTTCTTTATTTTTTTGATTTACAGTCCGTAGGCTCTGTGTATGATAATATATATATATATATATATTATATATATATATATATTATTATATATATATATATATTATATATATATATATATATATGTTTCAGCTTCTTGGCTTTGTAGGGCAGAATATTTAGTCAGAGGTAAAGGTGGCGGGCCAATATAAGAAGAGGACACAAACAATAAAACAGTGCACAGCTCAAGGACGGAGATTGATCTTGTGGCTCTTTGATAAATCTCTGACCCAGAATCCATCTACGGACTCAGCAAAGACTCCACAGTGATGGAGAACGAGAGTAAGCAGCAATGAAACCAGGGCTCGTGTTCATCCACAGTCTGGAAACAATGTGGAGGAACTACACTCACAACACATTTACCCCACACTCATTATTAATGGGAATAAAAGCCAGATGTCGGCCAATCAGAGCCGGCCAAAGAAGTTGTTTTGGCTCCAACCAATAACATCCATTTAGCGTTTGACATTAATTAAGACATCAGTAAATACGTCTCGTTTCACAGTTTGACTAAAAGCATCACAAAAGGAGTTACTATAACATTATTCTCACCATTGATTTGATTATTTACCTCTGTAATATGTCAAAATGTCTCCTGTGAAACTGACCTATTAAATGATGAAGGGCTGGTTGATAAGACATGTAGCAGTGATTGCAGCAGCCCTGGCTTTTGCAAGTCAGTACTATTTCATAAATATTGGAATAAAAAAAAAAAAAACGCTAATCGCATCAACTTTTTAATGGTTTCATCCAAATTCAATGCACGTAGTGAAAGGAGCGAGTAAAATGTTCACAGAGCAACACAGTGACCTTTTCTCTCCTCTTTTACCACACAGCCGTTTGCTAAATGTCTTAAAAAATCTAATTAGGAGCAAACGGAAAAAAGAAGAGGATACGTTGAAGACATTATTTATGCAACATTGGATTTAAGTGTATTGCCTATTGTGGAAATGCATTTATTTCGCTTTCTGCCCTGAATTATGTAAGAAGGTGGATTTCACTCATTCCAGTCTTATATGATAAATATCATAGTTAAGAGGTTCATTTCCAGATTAGCTCCACGTTTCCAGTCTTCATGCTGAGCTCCATATTTAACAGATAAGAGTGATATCAATCTTTTTACACACGTCTTGGCAAGAAAATAAGCGGTTTAACCAATAATCAGTCCTTACTACGACTAAGAGGAAGCTGTCGACACGAACCGATGCTCTCTTTAACATGTCGCCCCATACAGAGTGTGGAACTTAGTAAATCATCACGCTGGCTGTCAAATATGAAAAGGCCATTTACGATGAGACGCAGCTGAGGAGAGCCGTGACTGAACACTCGTCAAATTCATACCAGACCGGTTTAACTGTGCTGTTTACGGCCCGTCTGCTCAGCGCCGGTTGATGCAGAGGATCCGAGACGCTTCACGACGCACGCCAAGCAGCTGCAGGACTCGGACTTCGAATGGATTTTAATTTGCAAATAAAACAGGGGGGGCAAACTATTTTATTTGCACTTGTGGTGGATTACAAAGGAGCGCTAATGAAGTCGGGACTACGTTTGGAAGCTCCGTCTTTCAGTTCAATGAACTGGATGGTTTCTGCTTTTGCCAGCATTTTAGAAAACCCTTAATCACCATAAACAAGCTTCCACCACCCGTCCATGAAACGCTGGCTGTGTTAAATGTAGAGAATGGCCAACACTTATTGTTCTAATGCACATTTTGACTTGTTTACTGCTAGATATCGACATTTCACTTCTTTTTAATTCAACACGCTCCCCAATGTCTTGTATTATTTAAAGGGAAAGGTTGTGAAATATGCATATTTTCTCTCTCAATGAGAATTAGATGAAATGTTTGATGCCAGTATCACAGACGTCTGTTAAATATGAAGTCACAGATTAGCTTAGTTTAGCATAAAACACTTTCGTTTGTGTATGAATTAAACAACCTTCTAGCTGTAGCTTCATATTTACTGTTCATATGTGACAGTGCTATTTATTTATGTGTATTTCCTTAAAACAAAACTATAACGTTGCTTCAACAATAAGGTGTTTAAGAGAAAAATCAACACCACTGTCCACCTCTTTAAGTGTTTTTATTTAAATATATAAATGTATTGGTATTTATATGGACGCAAATTGTTTCTTTTACTTTTATAGTACCAGATGCATTAATAATTGAGTTCCCTATCACATGCTGTTTGACCCATATCTACTCGTGTCGATATGTAAAGTCAGGTGTTTCTATGCTTCAGAGCTATTAGCGTCAGACGGGTAATTGTACAGCGGGTTGGTGAAGGACAGCTTGGCATCTTTCCAGACTGAGGCCTGCCGTGGACACAAAGAGACACAGATCACGTCAGCGACTTCTGCACGCACGGTTTGGAATAAAGCCCCGAAAACTGAGCGGAGACACCTTACCCCCACCTCCCTCCTCCAGGGGTAGACGCTGATGGAAAGCCCCCGACCGTCACTCTCGCCGGGGTCGACTCCGGGACGGCCGCCCGGACATTCATGCAGGCTCGGAGGCTGAGGGAAAGACAATCACGCACAGTGGCTTTAAAATGAGATGAGCCGCAAAGTGCCGGAGCAACGCAGGCGCAATTAAAATCAAATTGACCCGCTATGTGTCCATAATTACACCTCTAACCTCCGTAAAGCAATCCTTCATCTTCCAGAGGTGGAATAAGCACTCAGTGTTACATTGTTGGCAAGAGTAAAACACACACACACACACACACACACACACACCATTAAGTCCATGATAATCTCCATCATCACAGTAATGATGGTTCTGGCTCTCAACATCACCTACTGGATGACACTAACAACGCAGATAAATGCATGCATGTCATTTTTAGAAACACACACACACACACGTACAGACACACACACACACCATGTGATGCGATGGCACAGTGTGGGTGGTGCACAATAATAGCACACCGCCATCACACCTGTGAAGTGGTGGACAGCAGCTCGTCTAGTTGCCGCCATTTACTCAAGTATTGTACTTAAGCATCGTTTTGAGGTACTCGTACTTTATTATTTCCATTTTATGCTACTTTGTACTTCTACTGCACACCATTTCAGAAGGGAATAATGTACTGCTACATTTACTTTCAAAATACAATGTTTCTGATAATAATAAACGTTTCTTTTAGTTTCATTTGAATAACTGCTTGAGGTCCAAACAGGTCCAATTCAAATAGAAAATAGGAGAAAAGTCCTCACATTTAACACAGATATGTGTAGCAGAACCATAGGATACCTTATTGTATATAAAGAAGCTAAAAACAGCTCCACCTCAATCTACAACAGCAAACAGGCCACATACACATTGATGCATCAGTGTTAACAGTGTAATAAGATATCATCTAATCACTGTCAGGGGATTTCCATGCAAAACATTTACATTTAGCTGATAATACTTTCACTGAGGTAAAAGATGTGAGAATGTCTTGTAATTTCTAAAGCCTCTTATGTGATATTCTTGTAGGATTGTATCAGAAAGCAGTTGATTAAACTGGTTATTTTTGGTGTTAAGCTTGTGTTGTTGGATTTGATCAAATTAAATGGTTTCATAATTGCGTGTGTCTGCAGTACGGCATATATACACATAAATCAAGTATCAGCTCAAATATCCACAAAATCAATAATCCTCAAGCAAAACTGTGATCCAAACTCAAACGCTCGCCGATCACCTTGTGACCTTCTCAAATGTTAGAATTAATGTGCGGCGAATGGTAGAAAAATGAGATTTGTATAACTGAGAAACCCAATGATGGATTGGACATTTCCATTCGCTGACCTCTGCCCTCCAGTGCAACGCTGGGTTATCCATCACTCCGTAGTCCATCGGGCCTCGCCTTCTGTGGAGCCAGCGGAAAAAAACCCCACTCATCATCATGATCAACACCATCATCAGCAGCAAAACGGAGTCATTATTGTAGCCAGAACTCACACTGAGTAGCACTTCTCCTTGTAGAGAGCCAGAGTGCAGACGGCGACTCCGGCAACGAGCAGCAGCAGCCCGATGGCGATGCCAACATACGCGGCGTCTAAACAAGAGGGACGGCACTTTGAATTCTTGCACAAAGAGGTTTTTATGAACTGCGGAGACATTAACAAGAGCATGCGAGGATGGAGTAAATCAACTCGGGTTAGGACAGTTTAACTGAGCGGGGGAAGTTGCTTTTACTACCCAGCTGTGTGTCATCTGGTTTAGGGGTGGAGGTGGCGAGAGACGGCTTCTCCTTCACGTGGCAACGGTTGCCCGTCCATCCTGGAGAGCACCTGCCGTCAGATACCAGGAAACAAACATAGTTACGATGCTGCATAATCCCATGGAGAAAACAATTCCCAATGAAGGAATCAATAAAACCTAGTCTTGTTTCAAGTTTGGACAAGGTTTGCGTTCATATTTCTACCGATTTGGGTTCCAGAAGCTGGACCGATTATTGTTATAATTATCACATTTGGTTGTTGGACCAAATTGGATGTTTGGACTCTATTCACACACACTCGGAAGTTCATAGTGTTATGGTGGTAAAACGTTGGGTTGGTAGGAGGTGACGACTGGCTAATGGGAAGTTAGCGTCGCTCTGGTTCTCTCAACAAAAGGCCGATGGGATTTTTCCCACTCATTTTGTTCATTAAGATAATCTTTGCAGATAAACACCACTGTTTGAAGCGTGAATGCAGTCACAGGAAGTAAAAAGCCAACAAAGACACTAACCTTCCGGCTTATAATTTGAGATGTTTCCTCTGTAGCCTGATTGAGCCGCTGGTTAGCAGCAGCCTTTTGTAAAACACGTAAAGCCTTCGAAATTCACAAGTGGAGGATTTACTGACTTATTTTTTGTTGTACAGCAACAATCTCTTAAGCTTATGTTAACCACGGATCTTTCAGGCATTTAACCCAAAAACCCATTCAGAAAACCCACTGACTTTTTAAATGAGGGGACTGGAAATGCAAAAAAATGCTAACCCATAAATCACAATCTCTATTACCCAGAACGCACTCTTTCTCTCGGACCATTAATAAAACAAAACACGCATTACTATCTTGACAAATGGTGCGAGATTTATCTGCTGGACGTCCGGCGCGGAAAAACACACTAATTGCAAATAGTTTGGCCCGTCTAGTGAGGCTGCGTCTCTGGGAAAGAAAAGTGAGTCTTCGGTCTCCAGACTCCAAGTCGACATCTGTTCAGTATCAGCGTGATTTCCGCGCAACATCGAGCTTCTAATGCGAAACACACAGCTCTCAGCAACGCCAGACTGTGTCATTATCATTCAGAGGGGTCCGGGGTACATATTGTGTGACGGTCTGGCCGTGGCAGGGGGACGTCCCTGGCCTGCTTCTCCGGTGGATCCCGCTCAGCAGACAACGTGATGCAAATACTGAGCCAGAGGTGCCCTCAAAACGCCGGCCTTATCAACGCTGGAACAGCTACTGGAGCTCCACAACACTCTGTGCAGTGAATGACGGCCGTAAAGTCCCGTTACATAATGCGAGGAGGCAGTTGTTGGCGGCGGAGAGACATTTGGGATTGTCGGACAGGAGAATGAATAAAAAGAGCAATCAAACAAACAAGCAGGCTGATTGAGAGCAGCGGAATATCTTCACGTTGCAGAAACCCCTTTTTATTTATTTATTTTTTGAACGTCCGACTGAAATCACATCCTTTTTGCATATAAAATGTCAGCGGCTGCGTTTGATTTACAGCAGCTGGCGGGCTGAGCTCCGGTGCTGGCGGCACGGTAACGAGAGACAGACTAAACGAACTTTTGGCCTACAAGCCGTGGACAGACAGTGTGCAGTTGCAGGATTATTGACTAGTAAGGACCACACAGGCGTTTAACGGATCAAAGTGAGTTTTGTTGGCACATTTGACAGACAGACAGATCCCACTGCAGAAAAAAAACAACATGCAATTCAAATTTCAGTTGGTCTTTCAAAGTGTTTTCATATTCCAGCGTTTTTTTTGCATTCCCAGTAATACAACACTCGGATTGCATTGCAGACACATTGTGCAGCTAGTCGTGTGAATCCATGCACATCCAGCCAGTGGAAACTGCAACCTTCGGACTCAAATATGTGGATCCTTCAGAGAGGATTCAGTGGCGCATAATGATGTTAGCAGCTCCAGCAGCAAGTCTCATAATTGCATTCTTTCTATTATAATGAAATATCAAATTGTGGACATTCCAAGCTGCTGATGCAGACGACTACATTCATAAGCTCCTTGGAGGGAAAAAAAAAAACCTCCAACAGAGTGGGTTTTCTGTGGTCTACCCACTAAGACCATTGGTTGTGGGGGCCGTGTTCAAATATTGACCGGGAGGATCCGTCGAGAGATTCCCAGGAAACACTGTGCTGGTGGATAAATGAAGGCACAACCAGCCTGGTTAAGCTGGAGGGGATAAGCAGATTCCCACATGCTCCGTGGAGCGTGTCTTTTCCAAGGAAAGAAACAAGACTGATGGGATTTCCATGTTTTAAGTCTCACAAAGAGAGATAAAGGACGGGAGGAGGAGTGGGGAGAGCAGACATGCTACTTATCTTTGTTTGTGCATGTTTACGAGCGTGGCAGGGTGGGTATCCGTGTGCTTATGAATGCGTGTCTATCTGTGTGAGGATGGAGCTCAACTTACATGCAAACAGGCCCGTGATCCTCCACGAGGCATGAGCCACGATCCAGGCAATACAGCGGAGGGCAATCTGCAAATCACATAAGAAACTGCAGAAAAATCACACAATATACATCTTTTAAAAAGGTTTCCCTCTGCTCTCCTTCTCTGCTACGCGTCGTCAGCCATACCTCTCCTCTCCTGCCAGGAAACAGACGTACACTCGAGCATGTCGCAGCACCGACATCAGAACGCCAAATCAGTGAATTATGTTGCCGGGGGAAACGCTGCACTGTCAGGCATCATCCATTAACCTCTGCAGAGCGCGTCAGCTTGTACATTCAAGCACTTTAACGCATGTTTTTTTTTACTTCCATCCTGTACATTTCTCCTCCACCCTCCAGGTTGGGTGAGGGTTATCGGGGTTGCCTGTTAAATGATCATCATGTGTGAAAGTCCTGTTCAACCTCGACGTAGCAGCTTTGGCTTGGCAGCGAATGCCGACTAAATGTGAGGTTTGGTCTTGTTCCCTGAAAATGCAGGAAGGCAGAGGTTTTTAATGGATTTTGGCAGCTCGCTCGTAACTGTTGAGGTGTGCTTTGAAGACTAAGCAGCCAGACTCGAAAAATGTCCTGGGAGTCACTGCTAAGGCTGGAAATGAGCAGACGTGAACCAAGTTTGGCAAAACTTGAGTCAGGATTGACTGGTGACTCATGAGACTATGATATAGAGAAAAGTAGTAAGATATGTATTAAAGTAAATAGAAGAATCCATGTATTTTCAAATGTACGGCTTTTGTAAACCAACATAATGAGTCACCCAGCTTGAAGGCCTTTTTTTACTGTCATGGAGAGCAATATTTAAACTACAAGTCACAATACATCTATTACAACTACATGATGCATAGATGGACAAAATCTACATCTTTGTGAAAAAGTCTGAGCTTCAAGGTCAGGAATCATAAGATGGACCACAGTTAAAGTGGCAGTAAGTAAGATTTGAGATGCGGTGCTTCTAGCGGCCTCTCTGGCGGTAGATGGAACTGCAGGCGAGCCTCTGGGACGTCATCTTCCTCACCGAACCGCATCAACTGTCTCTCATCCGAGTGATGCCTTCAAATGCTCCATCCTGAAAGGAGGTCCGTTGTTTTCTCTCGACGGTGGTCACTTTGACTTTCCTTCTTCACTTCCATTCGATTTTTGTTTCTTTTTCTTGGACTGGAAGTTGAATGGTCTTCTTTCTCTGGTTGTTGATCCTGGTCAAACACTTTAGAGTCTAGACTAGCGGGAGCCTGACTCAGCAGTTGGAAGTTACCGATTCCCGATTACAAGTAAACGCAGCATACCTCTGTGAGTAGCTCCACCTGGGCAGACCAACCGCTGCTAACTAACGTATAAACCTCACTCATTTTGAATTGTGTGCGGGAATGTGGCCACAAACACGGAGATCCTATTTCTGGGCAAAGCAGCAACTACATGCATGTTTTAACTCTTTGATAGACAGTAACTTAAAAGACAATTAAATAGATGGAAAATGTTACCGACTGCCACTTTAATGGCGCCAAGCTCGAAAGGGCAAGGTATGTTAAAACACGTTACCATGGCAGCTGGACTCATCAGAGTGAAAAGGCAGACAGTCTGGAGAGCGATCACAGCGCTTCTGAAGGGAGATGCAACCAGGCCAACTTTCACACACCAGTTCTCCCAGCTCACACTGCAGCAGAGCTGGTGGGGAAAAAACGAGGCAGAGATAAGGAAATTGGTCGGATGTGTAGAGGGATGTTCACTAAGAGCGTACCACAAAAGATGACTCAAAACCACTTGATCCTTCATGTGCAAAGAGTGTACTTCTACCACAACAATCAAAGACTAATTTACTTACGGCAGCTGTTCTCGTCCTCTCCATCGGGGCAGTCTGGGACGCCGTCACAGCGGAGTACGGAGGGGAGGCACAGATCATTCACACACTGGTAATGTCCTGTAGGACAGCGATCCTGAGGAGGGAGAGTACCAGGCACCAAGGTCGGACAAAGCTCCTCATCGGATTGGTCGGCACAGTCCAGCTCTCCGTCGCACCTCCAACTCTCTGGGATACACTGATAGGAGTACACACACTGGTACTGGTCCACGCCACAGGTCAGAGGCTGGGGAGTTACTGGTCCTGAGGAGACAGATCACAGGGAGGATACATTACACATGCATGCAGAGAGCCTATCGCACCTTAAATCCCCCGTTAGGGTTTTAGTTCACATGCAGCCAGCATCCCCAGTGGGATTGTTTTAAGACTCCAGGTGTATATGGGGGGAAAACAGAGCTATGCTAATGGTCTTCTTCAAGCAGTTCAGTGGTGAAGGGAGAACATTGGGCGGCAAAGGAAACAACACAATATAAATGTAATTGCTTTTCCCCTCTATTGCCCTCTGTGCCATCCCTCGGCGCTGACCCGGTCTCCACAGTAAATTTATATGGACCTACAGGGCAACAGGCTCCATTTACTCACTACACTCACCCCGAGGGCCCACACAATTTATATGGAAACGGAGTAGAGGAGAATGGATGTTAGTGGACAGAAAATGTGGAGAAAAAGGGGAAATGGGAGAAGGTGAAAATTGGAGGAAACTGCATGAAAAATGAGCACGGCGCTGAGAGGACAGGAAACGAGGAAAAAAAAAAAACAAGAAATGGAAGCACAAGAAGAGAACAAAGACAAATAAGCTTTACCTTCTGCCAAGCACTCTGCCGTGAAGGAGACGTCATCCAAGGCGATGTCTGTCCACACGTCTCCACCAACCTCTGCTTGGAAGGTCACTCTGAAAGGCGCCGGGTTGGAAAGGATGACATTAGCGTACGTCCACTGGTTGCCATGGTTTCCAGTGGCTGCCCACATCAGCAGACTGGTGCCGCTGGGTCCGACCGTGTAGATCTGGTGAGGGGCCAGACAAAAAGGCACATTGTAGGTGACAAGAAATGACATTGAAGACTAATAATAGAAAAAATAATAAAAAAAAAAAAAAACGTAAAATTCACATTAAAATAAAATGTAGTCTAAATGATTTTCTCTCATTAAAAAAGTCTATATTTTCAGCTTAAGATCTATTTTTGACACTTAACACAAATGTATTTGTGTTTTTATTTCCACATACTACACACACTATTAATAAATCTGTTCTACAGTATTGCAATTGACTTGGACACTTTTCTTAAACTAATTAAAGTTACATTATAACACTTCACCTGAAAGGTGAATTCTTTTCTTCAGTGCACATCATACCCAATTATTTCTTTAAAGGTTTTCTTATTGTTTGTTGTCTTGAAATTACCCCCGCTAACAAATACACCTAAAAAAAGACATGAAAAGATGGATATGATGATCAGGTTTGAGAGGTGACATGCTTTGATGGATTACTTCCCGGCTGAGGGACTCGTTTTCTTCCTGTGGGTATCGGGTGATTGACAGTGAGCAGAGTGTAAAGTAGTGAAAGGAACAGTAAAATAGGAGAGACATTAATGTCAAAACCAAATTAAGCCTTCAGGTTGAGTGTGACGGATTATTTCAGCAAATGACAGAAAAAAAAAAAAAAAGGAGTTATGTTTGGAAGCGAGATGACACAAACAAACACATGAAAGACTTTGAATTATTTATGGAAATGTGGCTCCGATTAAATCACCTTGAGCGTTCCCATCCTGTCTGAGCCGTGCATGTAGAACCAGAAGCGCAGGTGACACACGCCGATACTGGCTGGAAATGGACCCCTGGTTGTCACCGTGGCAACGTCGCCCTCCCTCTGAGTGGCTGAGTGTATGTACAGGAAGTTCCCGCCGCCGCCTTCGGAGATAAATACAGTGCGGAACACATTTGTAGTACATTTATGTCGTGTTTGAGTAATATTTCAGTGTGATGAATGCCGAAGCTGCAAGCATTCAATTCCAGCTTTACTGCAGGCCAGGAATCCAATAACATTCTCCTGCTGCCTCCAATGTGTACCCGATATTTCAACAGAAGAAAGCATTCGTGCCGTCGTGAAATGTTGCAGCCCGGAGCCAAACGCTGCAGAGCTTCTTCAGCTCGGCTAGGCTGGGAGAGGAGACGGCTTCTGTGTGAGGACCAGGACAAAGTGGGAGTTTTCCACACGAGTTAAAGGGGATTTAAAGCCATCACAATCCACAGCCAAACCTGCTCCCACCCACAGCACTGGATTATTCTCTCCTGACTCAAAAACACATAAACACAGTCTGTGCATCCAGATAGAAGTGTGGACGCAAAATGTTGCTCCGTCTGATTATGCAACTAAGTGAAGTCTGCCGAATCGTGTGCACGTCCCGTCCCTGATGAGCATGTGTGTGTCACAGACGGCTGGGCTTATTGATCCGCTCTGGAGTGAGATCACAAGTTCATTCTATGACACGCCCGCCCGATGTCCACATTCATTCATCTCAGATCAATAAGCTCAAATGGCCAAACAGAAGCGGGCGTGTTGGACGCAGCAGCGACTCACCCGCTGCCAATGCAAGGAGGCAATAGAGCAACACTGTAGGATCTGTCGAGTCACTGAGTGCACAGTTAACAATGAAAACACATCACTGTCATAAATATAATGGAGGATATGACGACTTAGACACGCGATAAATCAGTACTATCAAACAGCAATTATCCAAACTATTGAAAAGCCATAAGAAGGGCTGCCAACTTCATCAAAATGACAAAACAAAGTGTGAAATGTGTCAAAACACTGTTTTAAATTACATATTGTTGTGGTGCATAGTTATCCTGGCCCACACATCATATCCTCAGACTGAAGAAAACCTCTTTTTCGTCATCTGTAGTTCTGGCTCCATCACACACAACTCAGCTCGCTTGCTAAAGTTCCCCTGACGCCTCTGCAGGGGTTGACCCCTTGATTCAGTGCAGGTGGGAGAAAGGACAACCATGTCTAAGCCATCATCCCCGATGAAGACCATGTCCCCGCCCCCAGCTGGACACTTGGACAGCTCCCTCAGTGAGAGGCTGCTTCACCCACGCTGTGCGATGGAGAGATAAGTCCTTCCTTCCTTCCTGCTATCAGACTGCACAAACAACACTGCTCTGAATTAATCAGTCGCAAAAATCATGTTGAGATTCCAGACAAACAACGTGACGGATACTGTTAGGCTCCTCAGTTTGACTCAGTCTGACACTGACCAGGATGTATTATTAACCCTGCCGTCACATGCCTGTCGGAAGCTCCTATTTCCCAGCTGTCAGGTCGTAATTACAAAGGAGCTGCACTGAGCCGCCCGAGAGCCGAAAACATGGAGGATGAGAGGCGCACGCAGAAGTTGTCAGTTCTTAAGTTTGAATAATGATTTTTTTTTGTGCCGGCATTATTAAAAACGAGACAGAAAGCAAACGAACGCAGGGAGTTTTGAGCGTAAACAAATAGCTGTGGGATTTTATCGCTGCGTGTCACAGTAAACCCACAAACTTGGGGCGTATCAAAAATGATTTCTAAAGCTGCCGGTTGTGATTAGAACCTGAAGGGAGATTCATGTTCTGTGGTGAAGGTTGAGGATTATTATTTCTGTTAAGTTGTGTCTTCATGCTTCAGTTTTTCAATATTAAATCAAGATGATGATCAACCTTTTACAAATGTGCCTAAACAGAACCATAAGTTGCTCTGAATGGATATCTGAATGGATTTAATTTGTGACAGATGAAGTCCTCCTGCTGATAGGGGGCGGGGCCTGGATGAACGACGTGTTTTCTCTGTCGAGGGTTGGAAAGGGAAGTGGGTACTGACCAGGACTGTGGTCGGTTTGAGGTCCAGCTCCTGGCGTCTCGCTCTGATGACCGACCCTCCAGTCGAAGTCATCGTCGGCGTCCTGAGAAAGCTGGCAGGTGACTTCCCACTGGTTTTCATCCATGTCGAAATTACAAGCGCCTGGCAGGCCGAGGATGTGATCTACGAGAGAGGGAAGAAGTCCGGGGCTGAACGTAGTGTTTTCTGTTCTGCAATAAAGATGGCTTGACTCAATTCCAAAGAAAGCTATTTCCCATTTTCTACTCACCACAGTCCGTCTCATCGGATGCGTCGACACAGTCGGCCTTGCTGTCGCACACTAGGTGGGACTCGATGCAGTGGCCACTGTGACACACAAAGTCTGTGACTGCAGGGCAACTGTGTGGCTGCACAACATCTAGAGAAGCACACACAGAAAAACACAGATCAGAGGGAGAAACGATCCTCATTCATGTTCACATCTCACATCAGGTAATTATTCCTTTTTAAGGAACGACTCACGAGAGAAGAAACTATCTTCCCTTTTCCATTCAGACGGATCAAATCTCGCTTCAGGGGAAAATGCATTCACATCTGTGTCTTATTAAAACTTCCTGTTCTCTGCTCTAAAGGACACGAGCAGCGGAGAAAACAGTAAACAAAAGCAGACAAAAGGCCTGTCGGGGAAGTCAGAGCCTCACTCCTTGTATGAGATCAGGTGGAGCAGAGACCCAACAAATATAACTACATTACAGACTTCAGGCTCAGTTAATCCCATCATAGAATATACAAAAAAAAACCATTTAGCCTGCATTTAAAATGTAGGGAAGTTGTTTGTAATACCCTTTAACCACCAAAATGATAACGTATATGCAGGAAACATGGTCAAATTTACTAAAATGATGATATATTTTTATATCCGCTACTTATTCGGTTGCTTTCAAGCTCTCAAACCAGAGTTGGTGATTATTGGAACAGTGGAAAGTCTAACCAAGATGGTTTTGATGAGTCAAGCTGATAATCATGGTGGTGAAAATACTGATGTCTGGCTGGAATCTGCTGGATGTGAGTGGGTCGTATTCATTTTTTTGTACTTTAATGACCTGTAATAGCAGATCTGTGTTGATTTTATTCATTATATATTCGCTTTAACATCAAATCAAATGGCATCACACCAAGCAAACATCAGCATGTCCACCCGGGTGTCGATCGGAGAAACGTTTCCACTAAAGTCAGATGTTGTGGGTTGTTTTTTGATCCTATGGTCTCTTTCGTTTTGGACCGACGCCCGTCTGCTTTGATCAATGTCAGCGAGTTTATCTCCAGGTCAGTGTTTATGTGTTGCAGAGAGCCTTGGCGGGGCCAGGAAACATCCCGCATGGTGTCCAGCCTTGTGCCAGGTCCTGTTTAATATGCAACATCTGCCTCGGACATAAACATGGAATGGTGTCTGTCAGCGACCGTCTCCGTTCATAAACTGCTGCATCTCTACCAGCAGTGGAATCAGTTACATACCGCAAATTTTCAGTTGAAAAGGTTTTTTCAAGTACGTTTAACATTTTATTCTTTGCAAAGACGGTCAATTTACAGTAATTCAGTCATCTTCAAAGACATTTTTTAAAGCAAGATATTATGAGATATTGACTGAAATGAAAAGACTGAATCAATATGGGTTTAAAAGCATGAATATTTTTCTCAAACTTCACAAAAGTTCAGTCATATTAAAGTTCCTTTTTTAATGAAAAGAAGAAGTTTAACTTGTACTGCCCTTCTGCACAAAGCAACCTTAATATACTGCCTGTAGAGGTTTGCTGAACACCAGTGATTACTTTGCCAGCTGGTGAGATGGCTGGCTTTACTTTACCACTTTCCACTCCAACGCTCCAATTTTGGGACGATGAAATTTCAAGGCATTTCTCCTCCACACACTCCTAACACCTCACACACAGATGAAAGTGCTGCGAGGTGTTGTCACACAATAACACTTCATTCTCCAGTTGTACAGCGCAAATTAGGTACTTGACTCGTTTTAATTTAAAACAGCTTGACTATGTAAACAAGAGCAAGGAGACGCTCAGTTAATGGAATTATATTGTAGGAAATAGTGGTTTGCTGCTATATTAATCATCTGAATTTTGTTTTTTCTTCCTCCTTTAAACACTTATCTGCAGAGCTCTAGATGCAAAGAAGATTTACAAGATCAATAAAGGTCTAAGTAGTTAGCCTAGCATATATTTTTGGACTTTTAGATGGAGCCAGGCTAGCCGTTTCCTGCATTTCCATGCTTTATGCTAAGCTAGGCTAAACATCTTGCTTAAACTCTAACAAACAAGTATGAGACAGATATTGATGTTCTCGACTTACTCCTGGTAAATGAGCATTATTTGAGAAATGTCATGTAAAAGAGCAACTTAACACTAAACTATGAGACTAAATTGTGAATTATATCTTTTATTATATCTTTATTGATGTTCATATCACCTACTTGGGGCACAGTCTGTGAACTCCAGGTCATCCACGGCGGCTCCCCCGCTCACGTCCCTCGAGCGGACCCCCTCGAAGATCACCTCAAAGTTCCTCAGCTTCCTCAGAGGGACCTCCGCTCGGTTCCATTTGTTCCCTTGATGCCCCGTTCTGCTCCACGCCTCCCACAAATCATTCTCCGTCTGTGGAGAAGAGCGGCATTGACAAAAAGGACGATCGCGTGGTGACAACGCCGACTGTAATCATTTCAGAGAACCTTTCAAGTGGATTCGGGGATGCAGCAGTGATTATTTTCAGAGACATATACGTCAGATTTTGAGTATCTGGAATGAGCTGAAATTCATTCTTGGGCAGACTGCGGAGAAACAGTGAACATCATCTAAGAGGAGTCATTAAAATCTCATTAGCATAACATTGTAGTGATAAGTTCCCCTGCTATGAGACCTGCTATTCAGCATGAAACTGTGCTCAGCCTGAGTGACGGTAATGGATTTCTCTCATGCCACATATGGAACATATTAAAAGACGGGCCGATGAGTATTCCTCTGTAAGCCCTCTCTGTCTTTTCCCATGGTGCGAGCCAGAGACTAAATCACGGCTAATACAGCTTTGAAACAACAAATGTGACTTTTAAAAGGGGTTTAGTGGATGTATGTTGTAACTCTCCAGCAATTCTTTTATGTCCTGTCAAGAGCATGAATGAGACATTTACAAAGTCATATCACGTCATATAAAAGATGCAGTTTTGAAAGGAGAATAAGAGGAACTGATGCAGTTATTGCATCTATTTGGCATATCAACAGGGACATTTTGTAGCCAGCAAGGTAACAAAAACAAGCGTACCCAAGGACTTCACACATACAATAAGGAAAAAACATTTAAATTATTTTTGAAAAGTCTTAAACCAACAATAAATGGATCCCACCAACAAGTATTACCTCACCTATGCACCAAAGGTGTATTCATCCGCTGTAAATAGTCCCCAACAAACGCACCATTTCCTGTCATTCAAGTGACATTTGCTAAAAGATTGCAGCGCCCATGTGATCAAGAAATGATTTGGCTTTTAAAGAAATTAAAAGGATTAGACCCGAGGCATTAACATTATTAAGCGAGCCTGATGCATCACATGCTTCTGATATATAGGATATAAACTGAAAGGGCTTCACTGCGACTTGGATCTAAATTATATTCATTTTGTGTGGGTTTTTGTCTCATTTCTCGCTTGAGGTGATTGGAGTGATTGTTAAAATCAGGTCAAAAGGGGAGAAGCGCTGCACGGTTAAACCATAGAATGTTTAATAGTGGAAAGTATAGATTTTACAACCCATCCTCCTGGAGTTCACAAGTCTAATATTGAGACTGCCATAACTCTGCAATTATTCATAACAGCTTCTTTGTCCTTGTGTTGTTTTAAAAGGAGGCAATCAATCTGGGTATGAGGGTCTTTTTGGGACATCGCAGGTGAGCAATACATTGGATTTCTAACGATACAAGAGGGAGATAACTTACTGTACTTGGAGTAACAAGATGTGGCCAGAGGCTCGACTGCAGTAAAAGGGACCTGGTGTAATGCACTCCAAACCAGAGGACAAGCAATGTCACATCCCACTCTGCAGTTTGAAAGCCTATTAAAATGCACCCTTGGGGTGAGGCGTGCACACGCTGTCTCCTCCGCTTTACGCCAGTGGAGCCCTGGCTTGAAATAATCTTGTTACTGTGAGAGTAGAGCATAGATTATGAGGCAGCCTTACAGCACGACTTATCCAGATTTATGCCGTGGAGTAAAGGCACAATCCGTAAAGACAGCCTTAGAGTGACAGACGAGTGTGGGACACCAGCATGTGTAGCTCACACTTGACGTCTGGGTCGAGGCTTTTATTCGATCAATTTGAAGTTTTATTTCCTGTGCTCGCAGTCAGCAAAGCGACCACAGTTTGCTCAAAATGAAGAGGTGATGCACATTTGCATAATTTTCTTTTATTATACCCCAGCTGCGACTGTCAAGAGGCCAAAAAGGAAACAAAGAAAAATGCAATCACAATAAATTGCTTATTTTATCAAAATCCCCCTATATGTTAGCCTTATACTGAATGTTCCACTAAGCTGAAATCCAATTTGTATTCATGGCTTTTCATTGTACAGAACCGCTGGTAGCCGTTTCTCTGTCGTCTCAACTTCAATTCACAGCGCATCCATGTTTTTCCTCACTTAATCCCTGCTCGGTTAAGAAATATTACAACACTGATCTATTAGCATATTGTTTTTATTGTTACGCCATACGTAACCATTGAAACGAGCAAATGGAAAGCTTTGTAACTTTATTTTAAAGTGAATAAAAAGTTTGTTTATTTGGATTCTTGCTGAGTTAGATGAAAAGACTGATCCAACAATACATTAAATATGAAGCTTATGTAGCTTAGCTTAGCATTCAACTTAACCATTTTAATGCAGCTGGCTTCACATGAACCACAGCTTGTTATTTTTAAAGCCAATGCAAAGTGAGCTGAAAGGTGGATTTTTAGAACAGAAATTGGTGAAAAACAACAACAATGCATTTGGCTCGTCTTTGGAAACGTAAATGATGTATGCGTTTATTTGCCTGTAGAGCAGGGAAGTGAGGTCTGCTCAGAAGTGCTCCTTCTAGACATGTGGAGACACATTCTAATTAGGGGTGTAACGATACATCGATCTACATCGATATATCGATAAATTGGCGAAGGATCCAAATGCATCGATGCAACGCTCAAACATCGATGCATATCGCTGTATTATTACAGGCTCTTAAGTTAAGTTTGTTTTATTTTTTGAAGAAAAACCTCCCAAAGCTCCCAAATGTATGGTTTTTGTTTAAACATTTTATTGCTTTGCTCTTCCAGATGTTAAATTATAATTACGTTTTTGTGATTTTTTGATGTGAATGAAACAGGTTGTGTTAAATGGGCATATGATATCGTCTCATATCGATCGCAGGCCACTGAATCGAATCGAAATCGTATCGTGGCAGACTTTTGATATCGGCAAATATCGTATCGTTGTCCAATGAATCGATTTAATATCGTATCGTCATTTACACCCCTATTTCTAATGTCAGATGACAACTGACGTACTCGGAGTTGTCCACTCACCTAACTCTCAAGAAAGCGATGAAGCTTATTTAATCAGTTTTTATTCTAATCATACTTTTAAATAACCTAATTGTTGTAGCTGACTAACAAAAACATGAGGTGTTCAGGATTAATTTTATCCCTGAACCCAAATCCCATCTAGAATTAATTTGCTAATCCCACATGACGTCCCCTTGTGATGCTGGAGCAGAATTGAATCAGACCATTGCTTCTGTCAAAAAATACACAAGATCTGAATTTCAGAGTTTCCACAAATATTTGTGACAGAGTCCATCCATCCATCCATTTTCTACCGCTTATCCTGTATTCAGGGTCACGGGGGGCTGGAGCCGATCCCAGCTGTCATTGGGCGAAGGCAGGGTACACCCTGGACAGGACGCCAGTCTATCACAGGGCCGACATGTAGAGACAGACAACCATTCCTGTGACAGAGTCGTTACTCCGAAAAAAGACACGTTTTCGGTTCATTTTGAAACAATAACCAGAGGCAGGAAGAGCGGATGATTCCTGTCACCTCTAACTGCACCTGATAGTAATTATTAAGTAATACCAAAAACAGAAAAAGTGCTTTTTTTTAGGAGTCAATCTGGTAATTTCCTTGACACCACATGCAGTGATGCCTACATAAAAATGACTGGCTCCATGTCCAGTCGGAGGACGGTTATCAGTGCAATGAATACAGCTCAGTTCACAGGTGTGGTGACATAAATAGACAGGACTATTGAGCCTCTTGTGAGGCTTCCGAGGGAAACACTTGCCGGTAAATAAAATCCCCTCCCTCCCACTTCCCCATTGAAGTCTCCGCCATCATTACCATAACTCCCTTTGTTCTTCAATCAACCTTTAAAAAGATGGCTCACACTAGATTTATACTCTAAAGCTGGCAGAGTGTGTGTTTAGTCACACCTGTACAAATACACGTTTGCCTTTAAGTAGCTGTTGTGACACGAGGTAATATCACAGCTATGAAAATGCTAACATGTTGTAAATTATAACCCGGAGCAATAATGTGTAAGTGCTAATGCCTTTCAAACTTCTAGGACACAAATGCACTTTACATCATTTATGTTACACGGGTGACTGCCGGGACATAAAGTCAAATCACATAGGATAACCTCTGACCTCACCTCCCCCTCTGTCTGTGTCGTTGATTCTCTCATTTTCATGCCGAGAGCTGACCTTCTTTTACATTTCCCACCCAAACGTCGACAAGCGGGACATGTAAAACAGTCCACATGCATTCATCATGTGCTGCCTCTCACAGCCTCACGCCATCAATCAAACCAGCCAGCGGGCTTGACGGGAAGACTGGGCGAATCCCATGATTGGAATTTCTAAGAGCGGCGTTGCCCTGTCTGGACCAAGCCTTTAATGTGCAATCAATAACATACATAGCAGTAGGGTGGTAGACTATTTGTATGATAATTAAATTGAAAACGGCATTGTTAAATTTAACATCCACAGAGTATGTGATGAGTATGAGGGACACAGCATTTTAAGTTACTTTACAGGCGGAACATTTCATGCTTGAATTGATTTATATTCTATATTTCGAAGAAAAAAACCATGTATCTGCCCTTTTTCTCTGTACTTACAGAACAGCTGCTATGCTGTGGGTCGGGTCAGCGCTATCAGCTGTAGCCGCCATATGAGATATGATGTGAGGATTGCAGAGGGCGTCCCGGTGGTAGACAGTGTGGCACGCTCGAACATACACTAAAAGCTCAGCTATGCAAACAAAGCGAGGGGAAGGTCAGATAACAACTTACACAGAGGGAGAGCGAATTCATTCACTCCCTCTGTGTAAGCATTTATCCACTATATCTTTACATAGCAAAAAGTTGTTTACTGTTATATTAATGTTCAGAGCGTTAAATACAGCTCCTTTAAAATAAATATCACGTAAAAAGAACTTTAAATTCTGGGCTTTTCAACCGGGAAGCCAAGAATTAATCGGCTGAGACAGTAACGTTCACAGAGCAGAGGACAGAGAGGTTGTACAATGTAAACACTGTGGTTCAACGAGTACAGTCCATGTTCTTTCCAATAATGGTAACACTTGGAAAAACGTTGCACAGATTCCATTTTTCAACTCGTTTTTTCTTCGTCTTTGATTTATGGCACCATAGTAAAACATTGCGATTTAAAAGCGATGCATGAATATATATATTTTCGTCCTTAAAAAATAATTTTCTAAAAATCAGATGAGCACCGTCGATGACGAACATTACTCAGACAGAAATGAATCGTGCATCTGTTGGGAACTGCACTAACTGCATCACTTTCGTTTGTTAATAGGATGCATTCATGGATGATTTTGGTCTTTTCATGGTGTTTTGTTTTACAATAAAAACAAAATTCTCAAGATTTACCCTTCCAGGTACTTTTGAATTTCAAGTGCTGATGGAGATTTTACCTACTGAATAATTTTGACTTTTTAACGACTTCCCTGCTGCAGCATGAGACAGCATGAGTGGCATTTTTTTGCAAGAGTAATGACATGCAAGTTCGGCGGGGTGGGATACGACCTCCTGCTATTTGAAGAAAAAAAAACATCACAAATTTGCATGATAACTTGCTGACATGTTTTGCAAATTGTGCAAATGGTTTCTGCAGCGCTGACAGGGACACGCTAGTAATCACGGGCGTGCTGCGTATATGTGAGCATGTGAGCCAGATGTGCACGCTTGCGCACGCCACCGCAAGTCCAAAAAGATGAATCTACTCATGCACCTTGACCTTGAGTCCTGCCTGACGGAGTTAGAGTTGAGACTGCACACACTAAAGGATGGAGGCACATTAAATCACAGCAGAATAACAAGTGCAGAAACGCTGCAAGCAGAAATCTTAATCCATAAAAGTCAACCATGCATACACAAAAAGATGGCTGGATGCCTAATAAGCGGGAAGCCTTGAGAACTGGCACGGTCTGGGTGTTTCCAGATGGTGGGGTGGGGTGGGGCTGCTCTGGGCCGACCACGACCACCTTGACTCACCTCGAATCCTACAGAGTTTGACAGGCCCACCTCTCTTTTTTTTACCAAAGTACTGACAACACTAGACATCAGGGCTAATATGATGTGATTACTGTCTACATGAACATGATTTAATATGATCGGGCTCCGGTAACTACGCTTGATGGAAAGCGACGGCTCTGCAGGGTTCGTTTAATTTACCATCAGGAACCGGCATCAGTCAAATCCATCATTTCTTCTGAGGGTGTGCACAGAGATAGTTTACCTTGATCAGCAGGCGGATTGTTCCAGAGGCCTTGTGGGAAATGTAGTACCAGAAGGAAAGCTTGCAGATGGCACTCGACTCTTTCCAAACGGAGCTCCTAATATGAGCCTTATCGCCTTTGAGTCCCACCGGTGTGGCTTCCAGATAGACGAAATGACCTAAAGAGAGAAGAAAGAGACGTGGAGGAGACGGGCAGCGACCAGGGAGACGAGGAACTAGATAAATATCTCTGTATGAGCTGCTCTAGCAGCCGGTGACAAATTGCAGCGTGGGCCCCAAACAGTGGTCGGGGAGCGGGGGACCTGTGGTCCCAGAGTAATCTCTGACACAATCTCCTAATGTCTCCGTTCGCCGTCCGGGGACCACTCTTAAAGTTTCTCACTCGAGTCAAGCTCATAAGGAAGGAAGAAAACCTGGGAGGAAGGAGGAAGTGCATCTGTGGAGCCACGCGTCTTTATTTCTAGCATTTTAGAGAGCTTTTTATCATTAAAACGTTCAGTAATGAACAATTTTCACGGTCTGCATTTCACACCATTTTCTCCCTAGTTAAATTGTTAGCGGCGGAGTACGCCGTTCCCACTTTTTCAGATTCAGGCTGCCTTCTCACGAAAGGAAACCAGGCATGCACGTAATGTTTTTAATTACATCTCATTGATTCATGAATACTGTTCATCAGTGCTGTATCAACTTTAAGAGTACTTGAGAGAATCACCTCGACGAGTTGCGCGTGCAATTGTTCAAACGCACTTGTTTATTCATGCATATCCCTCGTTATCACGCACACTGGAATGGAATTACAGCTCCACGAGCCCCGCATCAATCTGAAAGCCTCACCTGCTGTACATCGATTTAGTCATGAATTAAACATTGTGGACCGCAGCAGCTTGGCTTTAACAGGTAGAATTCTAACAGCCAGCTCAGTTTCATTCTCTCCGATCATACAAAACCCCCAGGAAGTGAAGACGCACTTCAATTACACAATGGTAATTCAAAGAGGAGGCTAGAACAGTACATTTTCAGCTTTTAAAATGATTCATTTCAAGGAAAACTGTGAACACGTACCGCTTTCATTCATCAGCGTGTGATCGTATGGAGGCCGTATGCTTTTCACAGATCCGGTCCCCAGAGTCCAATCGAAGTTATCGGCCAGGGAGCTCTTCCAGCCACAGCGTCCGGTCTCGAAGGAGCAGGAGGTCCCGCAAACCTTTTCATCGGTGCCGTCGCCACAGTCATCTGTGAAGTCGCAGCTCTGCCCCGCGGCGAAACACAGGCCGTTTTCACAAGGCAAGAAGCCTGAAGGGCAGGAATCTGGAAACGAGACACGCTCATATAATAAATCAGGCTTTTGTGACCTTTTGTGACCTTTTGTGACGTTTTGTGACCTCAACGTCAGCCGGTAGCCGGGTACATTTCCCAGCATTGATCATCGTCATATGGCTTAAAGCATACCCTTTTTCAGCATGTAAATGACTCTAAATAGGACAATAATTTACTAAATGAACTTCAACTAGCAACTGACAGCATAAACTCATGTTTATAATGTTAAACAACACAATAAATCAAATGAGAAGGAGGGTCATTTGCTCATTTGCTCATGGTGACACCAATCCTTTCATCCAAGCAAATAAGTGTTGTTGAGTTTTTTTTCTTCTTCCATCTCCTGTGTACTCCACCAGATTTAACAACACCACAAGACTTCAGTATTAACTTCAAAGCAGAAGAAGTCGACCCGAGAGTGGGAGGACCATCTGCATGCAGCGTCAGGGTCTCTTTAAGAAGCTTAAGAGGACAAGGGAGCATGGGGGCAAATCATTGTGCCATTGGGCGACGGTGCTGCAGGAGGCTGTAATCTGCTTCTTTTGGCGCCACACATTCCAGTGGTGTCAGTGCTTGGTTTTGGGGAGTGTTAGATGGGCAGACAAGGCGTGATGAAGAGGGGTAGTCCCTGTAAGTAAAGGAGAGACGGGGGTTTAAGTCCCTCCTAATCCTTTGTCCCTCTTCAGATGCGTAGGACCAGAAGCAATGAGTCCCAACAAAAGGCACATGGGAAGCCAGGAAGCCACGGCTCCCGACTGTGAAGCCGTGCTGTCTCCACCTGATGTGGAGCACATTAGTGAATTCATTTTAAAAGTTAATAGGTCACTTCTTTCAGCATAAAATCTCTTTACATCAGCAGTTCTTCACCTGTTACTCTCTGAATGTACTTATCACTCCTCTGTAGTTCCAGTGCATATCTTGTTACATGGTTGTGTGCAATGTGACCTTCACACCAGCGACCCCACTGTCCTCGGGTACAGTATGTCGGTCAGTCACCCTGGGTGGCATACTGCCCCCTGGTGCAAGGATGTCACTCCAAATCAACTTTTTTAATGAAGTCTTGAGAGAGAAAGTGAAAGAAGTTGTCCAATTAAACAAAAGATGCCATGATCCATTGTTTTCTTTTAACATTAAAATGTCCTGGTCCCTGCTTTGCTTTGTCCTGCTGTAGAAACACAGACCGTGATAGCATTAAAACCTCTTATAGTAAGACAATCTGGCACAAAGAATGTGCCTTGTGATCAAAAGCTGTCATTGAGAAAAGATTCAATTAAATGTGTGACACCTGAGGCCACCGATGACAAGCAGAGGACATAGAGATCACGTCGGCTAACTAGTCTAAATGATTGCTGGTTTCATCTATCCGCTGTAATAATGTTATGAGTGTGTGTCAGGTTCTTTCCCATACGGTCATAGAGGTGTTAATTAAATTGGAAGTAGCGTTTACATCATAGTAATTGGTGGTGTTGTACTGGACTACATTACATTCAGAGGTGTATCTAATATTCTGCACGCCTCATGTGTATAAATAGAGAGCACCTCTGAATGTAATGAAGAAGAGTAAAACGGCATCTTTAACTACGACCTCAGTAATCTACACACGATTCGTCATGAAAAGGGAACATTATGAGCTTGGTAGAGGCCGGTTTTATGGCAGGGCTGTTGTATGAGCCTGCATTGTTAATACAGTACACTGAGACAGTGATTTTGAGAAAGAGTTGCATGCAAAATGAAAGGGAGGATGAAGAGATTGCCATTAAAGCCTTAATTAAAGACCATTGTGAGCGCAGCAGACATCTTTCTATTTCTCTTCGAGTTAATGCGATACATTTTCTCATGACTTCCATTATTTATAAGATAATCGGCTGCCTGGTTTATAGGCAAGACGATAAAATGTGAATCTGGTTTCTGATTTGCTGTAACACCTTGTTGTTGCAGGTATTCTACAATCTTTTTTAAGGTCAAGATCAAATTCCTAGCCAAACACAATGCGTCTCCACCACTCCATCATACAATAAGTGACAGTGTGACAGAATGAAGCAGTGGATGAAAACGCTCCTGAGGCGCTTCGGTATATAATTACAGTTCCTGCTGTCTCATCACTACACCACGTTCTCTGCAGCCTGCAGCAGCTGAGGAGCAGTGAGAGCTCCTCTCCCGCCCAGGATGAACTTCACTGTCAGGGCAGCGGCGCTACTCCCCGTCCAAACCGTCAAGAAATACATCCCATTCCTCTCCTCTCACACCCCTTTCTATTTCCATCCTGCTTATTTGCCCTTTTTCTTTCTGAAAAATGAATGGAAGAAGAAGAAAAAAAACATCTTTGTCCTTTCTCTCTTGCATACGTCTTGTCTGGTATTTCTCAACATAGTTATTCTTGTAGAATTCTTGATCTGATTTGACTAGAATGACAGATACGGCCAAATCTAAACATGGGACGATTTAAAACTTGCAATAGTCAGTCTGTTCTTTCTGAGAATTCCTGTTTTTTTTATTATCATCCCGATAATGAAAATTCACGGCGATCAACTTAGTGTTTTTGATCGCAGCCCATTATAAAATTTTATATCGTCCGATCCCTAGCCAGCTCTTTTGCTCAAGCTACTCACAGTATATATAAGCTTGTTGTTTGATATGTAGCTAAATTCATAAAACATCATCTGAATGTGCATGTAACTTACTTTTGATGCGATCACTGGGCTGTACTGTCAACAGTACTTTCCCGTTGACAGTAATAGTAAGCTAGTAAGGGGTAAAAGGATTTATTTATGCATTATTCATGCACTTTTACTCATTCACACACATTCAAACACTGAGGATCTTATATTATCTAATATACTTCGGCATGCAGACTGGAGGAGCTGGGATTCAAACCGCCCATGTTATTGGAGAACAACTCGCTTTACCTCTGAGCCACAGCTGTCCCCAGTAAGTAGGGTAAAGAAGGCAGAAGGAGGACACATTGCTGTTTAATTATTTAAATGATATTATCACAGCATCATAAACAGCACTGCGTTCCCCTCTGCTGTGTTTCAGTTGAGGGCAGAAATCTCAGATGCTGATATCTCAAAACCTGGACAAATAAAGCCAACACTATCTGTATAGCTAAAAAAACATATTTTTCTGTCAGACTTGTTACAGCAGGCACTGATATTGGCACGCCGCTCAGGACAGAAATATAATTTGAGCATCCTTTTGAACCTTGAGAATATTGGTGAAGGCGTCAAGCAGAGCGGGAGGGAAAGATAACAAACAGCATTAGCATGGAGTCATCATTAGCAGGAAGACCTGCGTTACATCTCAGCGAGGCCGCACCACTTCACTGCTCTCTAGTGACTGATTAAAACCCCGACTCTGTGGGGGTCTACCTATTCACCGTAAGCGCCTTCACTGACAAATGCGGTGAGACAGCGAGACGAGTGAGAGAAAGAGACGGCTGCGAGGGGGAATCCAACACATCACGCCACTGCTGCCCGACAGAAAGCTTCTCCGGCTCATCTCAAACAGACAAGGCGACTCCTGCAGAGGCCGCAGAGCTTCACAGTGTCTGAGCACAGACAATACAGAGACTTCTCCCCGACATCAAATTCAACAGAAAGCCAATACTATTAATGGGCCAATTATAGCAGCAGTAACAAAGGCAATACATTCAGCTCTTGTTGATTTGTCCTGGATTTCTCCCTCATAAGGGATGCAGAGGAACCTCTAATAGAGGAATAGAAAACAGCATCTTTACGATGCGGTTTTTAATATTTCAACATCAGTCTGGTAGAAACAGGAAGTTAGTGAGGCGCTTCTCAGATCTGAAAACAAATATTTCATATATTTACTTTTGAGCAGGCTCCACAGCTGTGTTTTTATCACGCTGTCAGTCATTTTTGAACTTTTAGAAATATTTTTCCTGTACGAAAGACTGCCGTCCAAGCATCGTTCATGCCGCAATGGAATTAAAAAGCTGTGATTGACTGCCGAGGTCTTTCAGAGCGATAATAAAAACCAATACGTGATAGCTACACAGTGGCCTTCAAATATACTGGCCTTCTACTATTGTTCCAGTATGAACAAACCAGAACTTTTACTCTTGTTTTGCAAGGACGGCGCCTTGTTGACCCCGTAGTCTTTGTCTACTAAGCTGGAAGAAATACTTCCCCCCCGAAAGCGAATGTTTGTATATCAATTACTCATCCGTGTTACCTTGAATTCTTGAAGAAAAATGTTTTCCTTGCATGCCTCCACGGTGAACGACGAATCAAAAAACAGAGAAAGGTCTCGATGAATTGACGACAAAGGTTTGTTGACTCTCACTCAACTTGTGCTGTATAATCCATGTCTCATTTATCCAATCATACGCTCAATACTTCAGCATCTTCTCGGAAGTCATCTCCAACAATACAACACCCACTGAGGAAATGATTGCCTCAATTGGCGACATATAACAATAATTGGACGTCTACATAAAAGGCACTTGATTTCAGTTTAATTTTTGCATTAAAATCCGATAGTTGTTAAAACATTTCACTATGTACTAGATTTAATAGCAAACCATTTAATTAAATGTGATGGATAAAAGTCCTGACTATAAAACAAAAGAGATTATTCCCTGGAAATGTGAAAAACTCTAGTAACAGTTTTTCACATTTCGGCAGGAAGTGGAATTCAGAGGAAAAAGAAGCTTATCGTATATAAAACAAGGGAGACAAAGTAGTGTCAAAGTGTCCAACCTGCGGGAGGCGAAGGAGTGCTGTCCTCTCCTCCAGCTGAGGAGACAAGCAGACATCCTGGAGAGAAAGTGATGTCATCCAGGCAGATGTCACCCTTCGGACTTCGGCCCACCTTGCCCTCAAACATGACCTGAAAGTCCCTGTCGTGGCTCAGCGGGATCTCCATCATCTGCCAGTAGTTGCCCTGATCCCCCGTCAGGTTTCGAACCAGATGAACATGTCCTCCACTTTTCCTGAAGACGCTGAGCGTCCCGATGCCATCTCCGGACATGTGGAAATAGAAACGCACCTGGACAAAGGATGCATAATTAGAAATATGCCCAAACAAATTCTGACTCAAAAACTGATTTTGCAGCTACATATTTGAAGAATAATGCAGTATGTAATCAAAATGTCGGCATAGTAACAGGCATATTACATATAGTCACTGAGCTCTAGCATACACATTCACTTGTTTGGCACTGCTTTCTTTCCATTATCTTTTTCACTTCACTTTCCCCACAACAACAATTACTTCTCATGGAAGAATATGGAAAGAAACCAAACATATGGCTGCAGAATGTTAATTAAGTTTTAAGCCAGTCGCTGGATCGATGCTTGAAGCTTGGCGATAAATTGTGTTTGTACATCACACAGCGCTGAGACAGTGCTGCGTTTTAGAGGCTCAAACAGCTACAGCTGTACAACTACCCCCTCCGTCTCAGGAGGCAGACTGACCGTCCTCTGCTTCCCACCTCTCCCCTGAACAAGCCTCCCGTCAGCTTAATTGGTGCCTTTTTTGCTGACTGCGTGACTGATTGACAGGCCTGGAGTCGGATAAGACAGACAGGATGCGCGGGGAGAACCCAGCAGTCAATCAAGACCACGTTCCCGGTGGGAGCGTCAGGCTGACAGCGCGGAGGACGCACACATTAAACGATCGCACTACGATGTGCACATTGACTCGATTTGTAATTGCTTGTTTAGTTGCAACACATTTTCAAATGCAAGCTCAAGGAATATATATCTATATTCTAATAGAAGCATTAATCTCAAGTGAAAATGGCTTGTTATTTCCCTCACTGAAAATTATATTCATTTATATGAGTTTTACAGTTGATTACATCACTATTTCCACTTCCTCTTTAGTTATTTGTGCACTAAATAACATTTACATAGAATGTTAAAATATGCAGCATCTTCAGTGCGTAGTTAAACATGCCACACAGAGAGCAATGGAAATATACATATTTGTCTCTTTAAAATTGAACAAACTGCAGGAGGTTTGGATGCACAGAATACAGATCAGCCTTCAAGTCATGAACGCCACATGAGTTCTTATGTTTTATTAATTTTTTTGTGTGTAAATTATTCCATGTGTTCTTTAATAGCTTTTTGCCTTTTATTTTTGTGGGTTGTCTTTGTTTATATGATATGCAGAACCTTTGTTCTCCATGGAGCCTCAATGCAAAACAAAAACAAAAGTACATTCAAAGTTTTGGCATCATACTAACTTATTTTCCAGTTTGAATTTTTTCTCTGCGACCTCACCTTACACCTTGAGCTCCTGCGGCTCAGCACGGGTCCTGATATGTGGGCGGTGTCTCCGGCTGCCTGGGGGAAGGAGGTCTCCAGGTAGAGGTAGTGCCCCGCCGGGTCTCTAAGGGTGTGGTCGCTTGATGGCCCGGTGCCAACTGTGGGGGTGCTGCCCGCTTTTATTAGCCAATCAAAGTCATCCTGTCGACACTGACGCCAGGAGCAGAGGTCGAACTCAAAACTGCAGCGCCCCCTAAAGCCCTCTGAAAGACAGCAATAAACATGTAAATCAATCCAGGTTATCCATATTAATCTTTTGCACACACAAGGAGGCCTCACTGCAGACGTAGGGGTCCTCGTCGGAGTTGTCCCCGCAGTGGTTGACGAAGTCACACAGGTTGTCCTGAGGGATGCAGAGGCCGTTAGCGCAGGCGTACTGCTCAGGTGTACACGGCTGGTCTGAAGGCAGAGGAGGGGAGCAGTGCAGGAAGCTGACGTCATCTATCACCACATCGCCCATGTAGCTGATCCCTCGCTTGGCCCTGAACACCACCTGACAAAGGACAACAAAATGAAGACTCTGATCCCAATCCGTCACATAAACATCACATTTATTTTAAGACACCAGGGTTGATGCTTAATATCATCGGACAAGGCGTAGGAACATAAGAGCCGATAGCTGCTGATCTAATGACTGATTTTATTCTGCTGTCAGTTGGTGAAGCTCCCAGAGAAAGGAAGAAAAAATACTTTGAGATTCATGGCTCCTCAGAGTGAAAATGACCTTAAGCTGCAGATTGTACTATCAGCAGAGATCTCACTATATCCAGTCTGACAAAGGTTGATATGCAAAAGTGAAAAAGGCCGCAGTACTTGGTCAAAGAGACGACCTCTGTCTGAATAGTCACAAAGATCTGGAGTAACTTCAGCAGGCAGACACCACGAAGGGACTGCAGCTCTGATTACTGTCACACTCACAAGTTAAGACTCATTAGGCTGAATTAGACTCAATCAATTCATTGATCATCAAGTCTGGGTGTCCAATATAGTCTAGACCAGTTACACTGATGTGCACAGTCACTTAAGAAACCGAATGTCAATAACCTGAACAGCATGTCTATAAAACAGGCATCTGTTGTAGTATCATTGATTATAAAAAATATGACTGAATCTGGTTATATAACACTTTTAAAAATATCCAATAATTTACAGACCTGGATGTCATTTAATAACCCCAAAAACACTTCTCCACGTCTCCATTTGTTGCCCTGGTTACCAGACTGAGACCAAACCTCATGAGTGACATTTCCGTACTTCAGCAGAACCTGCAAATACAGAGAGAAACCTGTTACACCGATTCTCACACTGAAACAGTATTTTTTTTACTTTAGCCTTACTTGTAGTGATCCTACTGTGAATCCACTCATGTGGTACCAGAAGACCAGGGTGCACTGTGGCCCAGTGGAGGAGATGGCAGATGTCTGGAGGTCAGTGGTTTGACCGTAGCCACCGTTTGAACTGTCTGCACACATGTACCAACCCTCTGGCCTGCCTCTAAAAGAGGAAAGGCATCAGAGTCCAGCGGTGCACGTTTGCATCAAGTGATAGCTTGCGTTATTCGGTGTGCCTTACACCAGAGTGGAATTCTCTTGTATGCAAGTATTAATTACTACTGCTCTGAGGCAGGTTTCTGGACACTCATTGCTTTGATTGTGCAATCGTTGTGAAAGGTTTTCCACTGGAATGCCCAGAATGCCTCTCTTTCTCTTTTTTTGTGATGTTGAACAAACCCTGTTCTATAAAAAGCACTAAAACTATCACTTCTTTGGTTCCTTCTCCTATTTTTCTTCCAACTGCAAATTCAAAGATCCCTTAGAGACACAAAATAAAATATTAACTTGTATCTCCCTCATTGAAAAATCCAGAATCTATGAACCGCTGGTCATCAAACGTCTGGTTCTTCACTGTAAAGGTTCGTGCACAACACACATGCATGCATCCATCTCTCAAGTTTCCAGATCACGCCTGTGTAAGCTGCTTATTTAAGGCGAGTGTAGAGAAGCTTTCCCCATTCAGCAGATGAATGTGGAAACAGGCACGCACATCATTCTTCACAGTGAAACATCCAATAAGTAAACACATTTTATTTATTTCCATAGTCTACTCAGTTGTTATTTATCTCTCTACAACAGTTGTGATCATTTTATTTATTAATTTTCATCCATTCGTTTCTTTTTAGATTTCATCCATCTTCCTGTGTAAAAAGAAGCACCATACATAGTTTTGCTGGTACTCACAGGGTGTGGTCATTAATGGGTCGGTGGTACTGCTCTCCATCGTGAATGCTCTCTCCTTGGTCAGGTGACCAGCGAAATGCGTGGATTGGGACCAAAGAGGAGTCGGCGCTCTTCCATCCGCAAGATGTCACCGTCTTCAAAATCGCAGCGTTCCTGCACTGGAGAAAGAGAAAGGTAAACAAATACACAAAAACACGAGACTGAACACATTCAAATGCAATAAGGAAATTATGTTTTACCACAGATTAATTCATCCGAGCCATCAGAGCAATCCCGTCTGAAGTCGCACACTTTGCTGTTTGCAACGCACTCCCCATGCGCTCCACACACAAACTCTCCATCAGGGCAGCTGTGGGGCTGGACTGTGGGGGCTGGAGTGGTCACTGCAGGGGTGGTGGTGTTCACCGTGGGGAACTCTCCTGGAACGAAGCATGGCAAAAACACACAAATCAACAGGGGGAATTGAAAATAAGGGAACACAGGCATTACACGAAAACGTCAATAT
Source organism: Chelidonichthys spinosus (assembly GCA_029853015.1). Lineage (NCBI taxonomy): Eukaryota > Metazoa > Chordata > Actinopteri > Perciformes > Triglidae > Chelidonichthys > Chelidonichthys spinosus. Next base: position 17,209,005 of record CM056837.1, read on the forward strand.
TTTCTGCTCTGGCATAATTATGTACCGTCGTATGGGACGCAGTCCAGGAAGGAGAGGTCGTCAATGGCAATGTCCCCATTAAAATCATCTCCAACGGTACCTTCTATCAAAATCTAGCAACAGACAATATCGGTTAACAATTTAAGACAGTGTTGCACCAGCTATTTGTAAATCCATTTCCAGTAAGCCTGGACTTGTACATGTGTGCAAACTAAATCACCAAAAATAATCCCAATATTTGACACAAGGTTGTTACGTGCGGTCGCTTTTTTGTTTCTAATACTGATAAATTTTAATTTTAACAAATGGTTGGTTAAAAGATTATTACTTCAGATGAGTTTTGTCAACAACCACCAGGTCTGTCTTTGTGCCAGGAAGTGGAATATCATTTGGAAATATTAAGTTTGATATTAGCTTTCAAAGAAAACAGCTTGACCCTCAAAAATAAGGTGATTCTGCTGTAGTTGTTATTGTAGTAATCATGCCAACACACGTGTGGACTGCAGATTAAAACATCTCATAAGAAAAGCGTGTTTTTAAAATGAATTAGCATATTTTAAGCAGCAGTGTTGAATTAATGTTTTGAATATTTTTCTGCCATTTCCACTTTCTTAGCTTGTCTGAGAAAACACTGGTCGTATTAAATCTCAAATGCAAATTCAAAAGGAGTGAGTTGGTACAATTGTCTTGATGTCAAATCATTATACAACATGCTGATATGGTAACAACTGAACCAGCCTGACTTCTTTCCACTTGTACTCGTTCTACAGTCAATTAACTTGACAAACAAAGCTTCTGTTTTCAATGCCACAATGAAGGAAAGGTCTTTAACTGCCTGTCAAGTTCTACATACTCATGAGTAATGACAACAGAACATCCATCTTGGAGGGATCGATGTCGAGCAGTGAAGCTATTAAACGGCTCTTCGTTATACAACTCTATAGTCCACACTTAAACACACACTCTTTGCTTCAGTGGCGTTCCCTTAATGGCTGCTGGAGAACCGTGTTTACCTGTGGCTCATGTTGACATGTCTGTTTTTGATGAAACAAGGGGACTGAATGAAATCATGATTTAAACTACCCAGCGTTACAACATTTAACGCCCTTTTTGCACCAAAACTGAAGCATGAGTCACCTGGAAAGGCCGAGCGCTGCTGAGGTAGAGAGTCTTCCTGTGCCATAGGTTTCCTTGCGCTCCGTATCGCACCCACAGCATCTGCCCACGCCCGCCAGCGGCGGTCCTGAGGTACACCGCCAAGCAGAACACGTGCGAGCCGAACATGTGGTAATGGAAGCGGAAAACACAGCGGTGGCGGGACCTGGACGGGTCCTTGCTGCGCTGGTGGGTGGGCTGGAAGACTCTGCTCAGCAACACAGCTGTGTCTTTGAACTCCTGCGGGACAGAGGACTCGATGTAGAGGTAGTGACCGTAGCTGGTGCCCAGCGTGTGGTCCTTCCAGGGCCCCGTGTTGATGGTGGGAGTGGGGCCTCGGACGCGGGTCCAGTCGAACACGTCTCCTCTGCTCCGTTCTTGTTTCCAGCTGCACATCCCCCGTTCAAAGTTACACTGCAGCTCTGGAGCTGTGAGATGTGACAGGAAATTACTTTTCAGATTAAGATTTTACAAACTTAAAAGATTTTTTTGTATTTCTTCCATCACTGAATATTTGTAACTAAAATAGACACTCACAACAGCCCTCCTCATCGGATCCATCCCCACAGTCATCCACAAGGTCACACAGCTGCAGGTGCTCCACACATGCCTTGGTACGGACGCAGTGGAAATGTGTGTGTGCAGGGCACTCCGACACCGCGGGGGGCAGCGAGCAGTTCTTGAAGGTGACATCATCCAAGGCAGAGACCCCATCAAACACACCGAGGCTGATCTTGGCCAGAGCGATCTGGAAGGGCTGGGTGATGCGCCCCAGCTGTACGGTGACCTGGTTCCAACGGGTCCCCTGGTCGTACAAAGTCCTCCATATGACGGTGTTGTTTTGGACGCCATGGATTCGGAGGTACATGTCTGCAGCGCCCACAGACATACCCGAGTTGTAATGCCTGAAGGAGATGGAAGCTAAAATGTTACTGACAAAATTCCAGCAAAGTAATGTGTTCTGTGGGATTATACTTTTGAAATGATTTCCTCACACCAGATACTGCAAATCACAGATTCCTCTCGTGATAATGCATATGCTTGCAGGATATATTACATGAGGGCTTTGGATTACTATGCAGAAGAAATGGAATAAATAAACCCCCAGCCCTTCTCTGCCAGGAGTACCCGTCCAACCATCCAGTGGGAAAATAAAACCTGTCATTTGACATAAACTTTTAGGGGCCACAAAGCTGTCAAAGTATGATGGATTCCAACGCGTACCCTCTCATTGTGTTTGACTGTTGAATAAGGGATGCTGAGAGAGCGGAGCTGAGACAGGTGAAAAATGATGGTTGGTGGGGAAGGAAAAAAAGATCAAGAAAAACACAAAAGGAAGAGACACGGAAAATGGAAAAAAGTTTGAAATTCCAGGCAGAACTACAGATTCGGCTTATGATAACGAGTCATGTCGGAAAAAACTTCATAGAAGGGAAGCCACAGCGTTACTCTCACCAGAAGGTCATGGTACACCCGGAGGCCGACTGTTTGAACCAGGGTCCTCTGAGAACAGCCGTCGGATAAAGACTGCTACTGTTCTTCAATATAAACATGAAGTGTCCTGCAGAGAGTGAGACCACAAATTACTATTCAAACCTTACCCACGTCTACTTTATTACACACACCCACGCATCGCTGCAAACAACTTGTTCCCACCAGACGCTGAATCACCTTTGAAGAAGCTGAAACAGTAATGGATGCACGGAGACTATTCCACTAAACGCCTTCGCTCTTTGTTGTCGTTGCCAGATGGGTCAATTTCATCCTCACAGAAACGTCTCTCCCTCTGGGATTTTTTTTGTGCACATCAAGGATATCAAGCATCATGGGATGGACAAAACATATCCTGTTGAATGCGGTCGCCATGCCAACGGGGTTCTTGTTTGTGACACAGGTTGGAGGACTTTGGTAGGCGCTTGATTGCTTCACAGCCGGGCTTCAAATGTGAAAATGGCTGCTGGGGCGATGTGCAGGGGGCCCATTTAAATTCACACGACTTATCGAACCCATGCTGGGTTACTACACTCACTCACAAAACATAAGGATGCAGCTCCTTTTAAACAAAGTTGTTTTCAGGCTGACAAACAACAATATTGTACATAAATCTATGCAATTTAATAGAAGCTTAATCACACCGTTGACTAGCTAGGTTTTTATTCCTCTTCATGGCTGAACTTAGCTCCTGTCTCATGTATGAATATGGAATAACAAACTGGTTGTTTAATTGTTGTTGTTTCAAAATGTCTGTTTTTTTTTACGAATTTCACAAATAGGAAAAAGCAATAAGTACATTTAGTTATAGCTATATCATAAGCTAACTATCTTATGGCGGAGTTGTTGAAGTTGGAAACTTTTCTCGGCTCCTATTAGGCGCCCAGCAGCCAAACAAACACAGCGTGAACATCTCCACATACCTGCACGTTGTTGTGAACCTTTGAATGTTACAGTCACATTTTCTAAACCTTAAAAAAAAAAAGATGCTCCCACCTTGATACGTTTCATTTCACAAATCTCGCAGGATATAAAGAAGCTTCCCAAAGACATAACTGGGACTTCAATTAACTGCCTGCACCGTCTCCAAATCTGAATCGAGCATCCGAGAATCCTTTCACAGCATGTTCACACAATGAACATGACAAAACAACGGATGGTGTTGCTGGAAAAAATAACTGCATGATGTTATCAAGTCAATTTACAACAAGATTCCTTGTTAAATCCAGAAAGTCATCCTGAAAGAGAAATGTTTTCTGGAGGTTAGATGTGGAGAAAAGCCTGAGTACAAAGATGTGATGGGCTATAATACACAGTACCATTCTGTGGAACATAAAGCTAGGAGAAACCAGCAGAGTATTGTGTATTCCAGTGACTGAGGGGGCGTTAATATTCAGAATGGGTACAGCATGTCGATTTTCTTTCTATTATTCAGACGACTGAGAAAGCATTTCTCCATGAAGTGCTTATCTCTCAAAAACACACAGACAGGGGATTTTCTTTCCTCCCACAAAAACCTCAATTTGATATATATTTTGCCGGTTATTTCACCCGGACACGGTGAAATCATCTTATCGGCTCATCATATTTCTATTCTTATTCCAGTGATGACAACTTCATAGTGCAGATGGAAGCATTTGTACTGAGCATACACCATGTGATGCCTTTGTTTCTTTACCCTCAGTGCTGTTTGTAGAGTGGTCCAGAGGTGGTGGGTGGTAGTCCGGAGGCACCTCCACAGAAGAGCCCCATACCCAGTCAAAGCCATCGCCGAGGGTGTGCTCGTACCAGCCACAAGACCCGCCCTCAAAGTCACACTCAGAGGCTGAATGAGTAGAGGGAAGATGATTACAATTAAAAAAGCTCCAGAAAAGCTCCAGAAGGTTGGTTTTAAACAGGCATGGATGAGAAGTGCTCTGAAAAATGACAAGTTGATGGGTAATAAAAAATAAAATCTTTAAATGTCAGCCGTTGCTATCATACTGGCAGACATATTTATATATACATCTCAAATCTGCTCACAGTCAAACGTAGAAATAGAACGTGAAGTCTTTAAATGGGTTACTTGGCAACAAGGTTCTTACGGCAGCTGGCTTCGTCCTCTCCGTGGGGACAATGTGGGGTGAAGTCACACACTTTGCTCTCCTCGATGTACTCGCCACCGTCACAGGCAAACAATGGAGGAGGAGACACACTGCTCTCTGCCGCAGGGATCAGAAAAGAAAGATTACAAAAATCCATATTACAGTATTCAGTTGCAACACTTTGATAATCGAGAGCTATTAAATCAGATGTAGACCCCCCCCCCCTCCCCGCCCCACCACCACGAGATAAGAAGAGCTACAGTCGTTATCGCTGACTCCTATCAAGTGATTTTATCATTAAAAAGCACTCCTAAGGAGCTCACGGTGGATTAATATAGATGAGCTCAGCGGCGTCCAGAGAAGAGCAAGTAGCCGTGTCATGGAAGATCAGACACCACTGTGAAGTAATGAACGCGGTCGGATATTTTGATCAATAGTACGTCCCCATCCTTAGAGACCCCATCCTTATATCAACTTTATTCTATTCCTCTAATATATGAGAGGTATTGGAAGCATAAAGTCAGAAAAATGACTTTTGGCTGGCTATTGAAAAAAAACTTTTCTACTTTAACTGCAGTTACTTTTTGAACTTGAGCTGAGCCAGAATGGCAATTATGTGAGGTCACCAAACTGCATTTACTTACAGACGGAATAAAAGCTGTCAGAGTCTAATAAAAAAAAAATAGATATAAAGGAAGAATAAAAAGGTTAAACAGGGTTGTAGCAGTGGTCAAAGTAAACTTGGCTGTAAAGTTGCTGTTTAACAAGATAGCAAACAGTTCCTCATTTACACATCCAGTATCCAACATGCAAACCGTTTAAGGTTGCACATTTAATTCATTAATAAGGACAATAATGATTAGTGCAGCTTTAATGATTACATATTGTCGTGTGCTTCTGTAGAACAGTAGGATGGAGACTCTGTGATATAAAAGGATAGTCGTTATAAATGATATGGCGGCTAGCTCATTCCCAAAACACACAGATAACACATGGAGTGTGATTCGTGATAATAGGGTGTAAAGGAGGTGTCAAACTTTAGCTGAAAAGACAATCTACACAATAACATGTTTCTGTTTTTTCCCCTCACCCCACCCACACATATCTATCTAACTAGTATTTATTATAATGTTACTATTTGTTACCGTGCACTTAATCCGATTTGATATTTTGAATCCATAAGTCATCAAATGCAATGTGCAGCAGATTTATTGGCCGTGTAGGAGATAGGATAAAAAAAAAAAGTTCCATGGTACATTAAGAATCCACTGTAAGTGACAGTGGCATGTTGTTGGCAATATTAAATGTGAGCCACAAATCAAAAGGATATCCTTGTCACGTCAGCCTACACAAATATGTCAAACATACAGTAATAACTCTTTGCCTGTGTAATATAATGTTATTGGTAATTCAATGCTACACCCATTGGTTATTTCCCCACTGGAGCTTTGAATATAAAACCAAGTTTGAGTTTAGGACTCTTTGTCTTTTGCAAGACGTTTTTAGGTTTAATGCTTGTTCATGATAACGAGGTCCATGCTTCTTGAGGTGTGGAGAATTGGACAAATCCACCCCAAGGGAGCAGAAGCTATGGGTGCTTTGGTCCGTTTCAACCTAACCCTGGAGTGTTTCGTCCAGTGGTCTGGATGAGTTTGGGGTGCTGTGAAAGCTCATTTGAACTCTGGTCCGCCTGGAAACGTGGGTCTCGCTTCGGCACACTCTGGGTGAGAATGCTATCCGACCAAAATATAGGAAGCGAAACAAAAAAAGTGCAGTGTGGGTTGAGTGGACGCTTTTATCGCCCACAAGATCAAAACCCAGTTGGTAGCATTCGTGAACAATGTGTCTTATAGAGATGTGGTCAAATGAGGAAGAGACGATCACATGGTGCAGCTATTTCCAATAGACAACAACCATTTTGACAGTGTAACATTGGTTTACAATGTTTGGTGCATTTGGCAAAGTGCTCAGCAAACTACATGAAAAATATTGCAGTTTTACACTTGGAAGTGTCACCAAACTACTGGTGTCAAGGTGTCCCACCTTTTCTCCTATTTAACACACATTTACACAACTTAAAGCGGCATTACTTGATATTTTCAGCAATTTGGGATTAACTCAAAAAGCAGTAGATGCAAAAATGACAAACCTGGTATGATTAACAAGCTACAAACTTTAGAATAATGCAGAGTCATTTAGAGTTAAGGGTGAAAATTTTGGGCCAGAAAACCAAAATTAAAAGCTAGAAACGCTACAATAAAAACCCAGCATAGAACTGAGGGGTGTCAGGTGATAATTCTCTAGGTTTATCACCAATAAAAAAAGCTTTTTAGATGAATCCATAGTTAATACAGCTGCTGATTCAGTTTGACAGAAATATGTCTGTTTCTCTAAAAGACAACTTCACCTCGACATGTTGCCAAGGAAATGGATCAATGGGGCAGCTCAGTGTGGTCTTATTTACAATACTGTAGGGGACAAACAGTCAGCATCATGGTTAACTAAAACGTATCTCATCTACAGCTTTAGACAGCTTGCCTTCAGACCTTCCCTACTATATAATACGGAATTAATAAAATGTGTATATTCTGTAAAAATCCTTTACAATTCAAAAAACTGAAGGGTCACGGCCTAAATGACACAATCAATGGAGAGCAGGAACATCCTTCATTAGATGAATAATAGCAGCTGATAATATGTATATTATACATCACCAAGGCAACATGTTAATACGATTTCCAAAATGCTAGGACAGTCCTTCATCAAACGCTCCCAGACAAGGTGTTAAGCGGTATCATATTCATCACTTGAGCTGCAGGCAGCACACTGTCAAAGACATAAATAAACCCGTACATTGAGGCACTGACTGCTCCAGAGAAATGTATAGTAAGCACTATTTGAGTGATTCAGTTATTCTATCGTGAATCTCTCTATTCATTAGGCATCTCCCCCCGTTATCGGTATTCAAAACAGGTTTGTGCTGGCCTGTTAATGTGGGGTGATATTTCATAAATGATAAGGTCTGGACTTGACCCATCTGTGCAGTGAGAGGTTATTAATGGTAGCAGTACCTGGCGCAGTCACACAGCCGGGACTGAAGGACAGATCATCGATGGCCAGGACCTCGGAGGCTTTGCTGTCGGCTGAAAGTTGCCCTCGAATCACAACCTGGAAGAGAAAACATTGAAGAAATCATTCTGTTTGTCTTTGTGCATCATGGCCTGTGTGGACATTCAGTTTGTGTGTCTGTTAGATCATTTGCATGTGATGTATACTGTAAATATTACAGTCTGTGCTAGGTACTAATGTCCTTAGTTTTGCAGATATAGTTAGTATAGTTGTAGATAGGATGCTACATCATTCATAATAATAAGGCTTCACTGATCAAAGTCCACAGAACAGCTTTATCTCCACCAGTGGAGTTTTACAGCCCATCATTTAGGACTGATCTAAAGAAATGCTGGATTGTGCCATCCTGCATGATGGGAAAATGCACTCTCATATAAAGAATTGTCATTGGTCACACTCAGCTGGTACTTATTTATTTCCCATAAAAGTAATATAAATCGGAGGGATGGTAGCAATGAATGTATATATAAATGTTTATTAAGGATTTCCCAGACAAACCACAGTGTATTATCTGATCCAGACTAAGTGCCCTTAGAACATCTTTTTTATCTGACAGAGTCACTTTGCTATTGCAAGTAGAATCAGCTCTACAAACTTAAATTGCCTCATTGATATGATTTTCTCTGTTTTGTTTCAAGTTGTAGGCGAGTTTACAGTTTATTCATATGCATGTAATATTTAATATGCACACATCTTAATAAATCTGTCACAAGGAAAGTGTTTTCTAGGTAACAACCGCAATATGGAGATTTTTAAGCAGGTGAAAAAGTGCAGCACTGACTGAACTTGAAATCAACCCCGAAATCACCGCGGTAAACAAAAACCCAATTAACTCGGCTGCCTTTTAAACAGGTATTAGCTTAACGGAGGGGAAAGGGAATGTTAGCAGAGCCTCTTTACCATATAATGAAACTGATCTGGCTGTAGTCAGTGACAGATGGCGAAGGCGGAGAGGAGAAGGCTGACACACTGACATTGTGTCTGAGGATATACTGAAGGAAGACACCAGATGGCCTCTGAAGGGACCAGTTGGGTCGGTTACCCCCTCGCTGCACATAAACGGCTCCAGTCCTGCTGCTCATTTCTGCTGTGATGACTTTATCAGTCTCGGAGAAACTTAGTCAATATCAATGTGAATGTCACAGACCTGAAAACTGTGATTACTGGACAACGTAATCACTGTCTGCTGCCACACTCTCATCGGCGGTCGAGTGGAGCGCTTCCACGCCTCTGTGCTCTGACCCGGCGTCTGAGTCTGAACCAAGACCTGAAGATCTCCGTGTTGTGCTTCCGACATAATGATAGAAACTCATCTATTGTATCAGAAATGAAAGGAAGACATCACCAGTTGTTGTAATGTGGTTGCTGAAGTTTTTTTGTGTGCATGCTAACGGAGGATTTTGTTACCTGGCAAGCCCGACTGGGCAGGAAGACGGGACCGTTCAGGTCTGCAATGGTTCCGTTTCCACTGACCGGTGAAAAGGGAGAGGAAATGTGCTAAAGGAGATGGAGAAGTCTGGGGTGTTAATTAACCAGAGTAAAAGGTTGTGAATTCAAATTTACAGTATATCCCATATGACATGTGCTCATACATGATGTGTTATTGGTGTGGTCTTGTTTGAGTCCTGGGACCTCAGTTGTTCTGGTCCATCCAGAGAGCGTCTCTGACCTCTGGACCAGGTCACAGAATCCCTCCTCGAAGTCACATCTCCTATAACTGGAGCCTTCAACAACAACAACAACAAACTCTTCTCACTTGTGTGACTTCGTCATGAATCTGTGTAGGGGGATTAAGCTGTGGATTCTGCACACAATAACGATTTGTCAACCCAGCAGAGCTCAGAAACAAAGCAGTTTCCTGTTAGGAGCATCCAAGTAATCCTATTTGAGTGTATGGCCAAATGTGCAACAAGGGACTGAAAAGAATTAGTGATAAAACTGTATTTTCAGAAGAATTAGTAAGGATGCAACAAAGAATTACTTTGATATTACTTCATATTTTTTACAGTTCCTGAATCACTTATAGATATATACACAAACTACAAATACTAATACATACATGCATTGTAAATACACACACACATATAAACACACACACATGTATACATATATACTGTATATACGTATATATTACTGCTTTACTCACAGTTTTCCTCGTCGCTGCCATCGCCACAGTTATCAGTGAAGTCACACACACGGTCCTCAGGCACACAAACCCCCTGCGAGCAGCTAAACTCCTGTGGCAAACAAGCTTCGACAGACACCAGAGAGAAGGCCAACAGCAGCCACACTGAGCCCAGCGACAACTTCATCTGCCTGGTTATCGTTTGTCCTTTAACTACAACTCCTTCTCTTCACCTCCATGCAAAGCATTTTGTTGTTCGGAACGGTAAGGACGGGCGTTAGACGAGGTAGCGCTTTTCCTTCCCGAGTACAGTTTGCCTGGATCTTGGAGGCTGTTAGCATGTTGTAAAGGGTAATAAATGGCTTTTATGGCTGTTGCTCAATAAGGTGACTTTGCTGGTTCCTGTGTTCAACACACCAGCATGCTAACCTGCTCACAATGATGATGCTAACATAATGCTGTTTTGCTTTCAACACATAAGTCCAGCATCCCAAAATGTTATAATTAGCACTAAATACAAAGTAGGTATTTTTTTTATTATGAATTAAATTATTATTAATATATATTTCATGGCAATGCATCTTAAAGTTTCATTAATTACCCACAAATGTCAACCTCATGGAAGCGCTAGAGGAAAAGTCATGGGGTCACTAACATCATTAGGATTCATCCTCTGGGCACCATGAGCACATGAATCTAATTCCACGCACATACATCCAATAGCTGTTGAGTTAGTTTCATTTTGTCCCTACAGCCACCCGTGGCTATAAATCGGATAAGTACTTAGCTAAGCGTCTGTGTTTGTCTCCCGAGTGTATTTAAGTTGTAACCTGAACAGCATGCAACTATTTACTTTCCTATGATGAGCACAAAGAGGTTTTCAAAGTGATCTTTGCAAATAACACATAATTCAACTGGGAAAACTATGTCTGTACCGGTGCAAACTGCGAAGAGCCTGCAGACAGCCCACTGTTTTCAAAAACATAAAAATTAGCTCCGACTACGGGTTGGATTGAACCTATAAAAGAAGGCAGAGAAGAGATGAGGTTGGGAATATGAACTGCTATGAAAGGATCATTAACTGTGTCCTGTGGGGCTCGGTCCCACTTTACAGCGAGGCATAATTTCATTTCACAGGAATCAATAAAGACGGGAGCTTAAAACAGACATGCGGCACGCCAGTACAAGAGATGGTGTAGTTCAAATGAAATTAACCTTGAGAGAAAAGGCAAGCTCTACGTCTCCACAAGGGACGAGGGACTAATGGAACAAGGAAAAGATCACCTCTTTATTGACCTCTATTGGCAGTGGTGGTGAGCAGGAACTGACAGCATGTCGCAACAGTGCCACATATAGTGCAGAATGTGTACTGTTGAGTTGTCGTTTCTGAATACCACAGTCATTGAGTTAAGGTTAGGGGTTAGGGGTTAGGTTTAGGGTGATAGGGGGTTAGGGGTGAGGGGATTGGGGTGATCCCCAATAGTTGGAACACATCCTTTGGTCCCCCTTTTTGAATAGAGGGAGAAGTATTCCTTCCACCGCCCGACGATATCCCCAGTCGAGGTCAACAGCTCCCCACCTCCACCGTAAACAGTGTTGGTGGAGGGCTGCTTCCCCTTCCTGAGGCGCCGGATGGTTGGCCAGAATTTCCTCGAGGCCAACCGGTAGTCCTCCTCCGATAGCTGTTGAGTTAGTATAATTTTGCCGTCCCTACAGCCACCGTGGCTAAAAAAGTACTTAGCTAAGCGTCTGTGTTTGTCTCCTGAGTGTATTTGAGTTGTAACCTGAACAGAATGCAACTACTTCCATGTCCCCATGGCTAGTGTCACCGTCCAGGGATTGGGTCGCCGGGAAACCCGCCCAGGAGAGCCACACAAATCACACCGCACCTGCCCCTTCTGAACCCTCCTGCAGGTAGTGAGCCTACTAGAGGGCGGGCCCACGTCGCTCCTTCGGGCTGTGCCCGGCTGGGTCTCGTGGGCAGAAAGCCGGCCACCAGGCGCTCACCTGCGAGCCCCAACCCCGGGCCTGGCTCCAGGATGGGGCCCCGGTGACGTTAACTTCCTTGATCTTTTGTCAGTCATAGGGGGCTTGGAACCGCTCTTAGTCTGACCTGTCACCTAGGACCTGTTTGCCTTGGGAGACCCTACCAGGGGCAATTAAGCCCCGGACAACATAGCTCCTAGGATCATTCAGGTGCTCAAACCCCTCCACCACGGTAAGGTGTCGGTTCAAGGAGGGGGGAGTGACAGACTAATCATATTATTCCAATTTCAACATGTGACAGGAAATGGCAAGACTACAGAATAGCAACGTGGTCAATCATGATGACTCATGACATAGTTAGCCAATATCAACAAGGGGGGAGTGATTATCATCGGCCAGCAAAGTGCAAATGACTTTAATGTGCAGTACATAAAAGGTGGGTGTTCATTAAATTAAGTATATTTATTTACATAATATGAAGTGCAGCAGGATATCAAAGTAGTCCATAACACTAATACACTGAATTTCCCTTTACAAATATTCTGACTTCTGTGTGTTAAAATGTAGAGCAGAAGTAAAGATGATGGTGAAAAGACTGCTGTAAGAGTTTCATCATGCTAGCAGCCATTGATTCTGTTCTGCACAAGGGGTGCGTTGAGCATGCTCAGAATGACAATGCTAATACTTCATGACAATCGATCCAGTGCACTTCGGCAAGTCAAAGAAACGTGTCATATTTTCAACAAATCTTTCCTCCTCGGGAAGATTGAGTTCATGAATTTCCTTCCTCTTTAATCTCACAGCGTATGAATTCTTAAGAGCTCGGTGTGATTCAGTTCACCTTCATGAGTGAAATAAGGGTCAAAGCAGCGTGTTAAGTGACTAAAATAAGACAAATGTATCAGTGAATTCCCCAGGGCTGGTGTGACTGGTGCAACCATTTGTCAAAGATGTGAACTCATCTATTTCACACATAGTTTTGTACATATTAAAACAAAGATGCGATTAAATCCTGTTCCCGTCTGTTACCAACTGATTGTCTTTGACCTCAATCTTTTGCCCTTCTGTTGATGTTTTTTCTGAGTAATAGGAGTTCAAAAAAACCCAATTATTAAATAAAAAAAAAAGATACAGAAGGATTGTCTTGAATAGAAAGCCAAAGATGTATAAAGAAGTCTGCCTGGTGTGATTTGTTTAATGCAAAGCTGAAATAAATCAGGTAATGTCCTGCAAAAGGCAAAAGAACAATCAATGAAATCTCTGAGATCAATCAAGGACACACTTAAAGTTTTCTGGCACATTTCCATTCTGTGCGACTGCGTTTTATATTAAATGTAGCTGTTGGAGAGGAAGTAAAACCGAGGTTAAGTTGCCTCATCATTCGTCTTCTTCCTGCCCTGTACCCTTTCAACAGTTTGTTAATCGTAATGTATGCATTTCGAATGCAAATCGATCACTTTAAAAAATCCTTCTCAGGCTGTGGCAACGTGCAGCACCTGCTTATATTCCTCCAACATGAAGCCGGTGATTCACTTCTGAGTGAAGTCGTCATAACAGCTGGGGTTTAATCTTAACAGCGCACCTGCAGGAGGCATTTTACGCAGCACCTCCGTTCAACAAAGAAGATCACGCAGTGCTCGGTGAGGTGAGATTTGTGTGAAAAGCAGCAAACAGTGTTGACAAATGAGCTGCATAAGAGGAATGAGACTGAAACCCAGACTGCAGGAAACAGGCGACCCGTATGCATCCCATTTGGCAGAACCTTGTCCTGCCGGCCTGCCACCTGTCAGCGTTCAAGAGACACTCTGCCAGAATACTCACTAAGAAGTCACACAAGGTAACATAGAGGAAGCCACTTCATTTTGTATAGCAATGACTGTGTCATCAGTCGCAATATTCATCTAAATCCTAGCCAAGCTAGCAAATTGTATTGTATTTTAAAGCACTTAACAGCTGCAATAAAGCTTTGGTGGAGAAAGTATACTGATCCATTCCTTATGTAAAAGTAGCAATACTGCAATATAAAAAAAAGTAAAGGTTCTGCATTGAAAATGTCACTTAAAGTATGTTGGTGTCATCAGAAAAACATCGTTAAAAGTATCAAATAAATTTGAAAATCGGAATTCATAACCCCTTACTTGGGCGCAAATATGTAAAAGTACACGATTTCAGTAAATTTACTTACATTCCAGTTCAGTGCATACATAAAAATCACTCACCTAATTACTAATTGACTTGTATGTAAGTTGCTGCAGATCAGCGTGACAGATTCTGTAAATAACGCATCAGATTATGATGAAGTGTTCTGAGATCAGATACCCTGTCATTCTCTCCCTCTGGATATTAGCCCTCAAAGCAAATCATCTGCATGATTACAGCTTGATTAATGACGATGAAGAGAGGGAGGACGTTCATTAGACAGGAACGCAGGTTTTATAGCAGCCATGAAGAAAAGGTATTAAAAAAAATAAATCTGACCAGCATTTCCTCCAACTGTAAATTTAACCTTTCTCACACAACATTAAACTTAAACACTCAGTGTTGTCTACATGATGAAAAATACGCTTCTAGCTGGGGAATGAAAAGGACAAGTCAGACATGTTTGATATTCTAGTCCTGCAACCTATAAATCCTAGGAGGGAAACGGCGGTATCCTCGACCGTGACAGGCCTGTGTGTGTGTGTGTGTGTGTGTGTGTGTGTGTGTGTGTGTGTGTGTGTGTGTGTGTGTGTGTGTGTTTAATGACTTTAAATCATGCCACGAATGGAGCATTTGTTTTAATTGAGGCTTTTACTGAACACTTTTGGGTCAACATGCTTCCGGTGTCGTGCCCCGACAATTACCCTCTGTGATAGGAAGGTGTGCCCGTGGCAGCGGCCGCGGGAGCGCGCACGCAGGTAAGGTGGGCCTACGTTTATGCTTTAAAAATATGATTTACAGCCGTATTGACTCGTTTATCGTTTTGGTTCTGTTGTTTTATCAACGACTTTTCCCAAAGTGACGCGTATGTATTTTTAATCTGCCACAAAACTACGCACCAACCTCTCTATAACACAGCCTCGTCACAAGTTGAAAGACATTTACACCATTTTACAATTTAATGTACTGTTTCACAGTTTAACACGGCTATATAACCAGACTGAGCACGTACCTTCTGGTCTGCCGTCCTCCTCGACATGGTGCTTCCTAGCCTATGCTAACGTCAGCCATGTTTACGTGTTACGAGCAAAAGACAACGGTGCCCGGAAACAGCCAATCAGATTGTAGAACGCTGGCAATCAGCTTTGGGCATGCGCATTGCTACTTTCCCACACAGGTCACTTAGGAACTCGATTAAAACACCACTTTGACACTATTACACCAGCCACTGACCTTAGCTTGTAGAATAAGCATGTTTCATGTCATGCATGGGTCCAGAATTATATTAATTTCTAAATTAAATAGTACTAGTAAAACCATACACCACTTGACGAAGTGTGCCCAAGGGGCCCAGTCCTGATCCATTCCTGTTATCCGAATACTAGGGCTACGCGCTCCTCCCTGACAACATAATGTATCGTAAGCCCTTTCGGAATATTGCTGATGATGACACATTGTATAATTCTCTGTTAATTGCAGTCATTTTATGCAGCTAGAGTAATTCAAAGCAACCTCGGTGCCATAAAAGAAAATAAATCTCAAACTTTTCTGCAAATGAACTATGAAAAAATAGCCTAGAATGTAGGTTATGAAAAAAAAAAACTCTGCTCATTAGCTTTGGATGATTATGGAAACAGTATCTTGGCCCGAGAAACAGTTTCGCACAATCATCCAAAGCTAATGAGCCACTTTGAACTAAATATTAAATATTACCTTTGTTTCAAAAGTCCCCCCTGCCTTCATCACATTGTGCCTCTATCTCAACTACCGACTGACCAGGATGTTCATGTTAGATTTACAACACATTAGTGTGACATATCAGAAGAGCAATCCCATCACCACTGGAGGAAGCCTCGGGCACCCAGACCCACAGACCCACAGACCCAGGCACACTTGGATGTTTCAATATCACAGCAGAAAACTGAATGGGACTGTGTGATTGCATCTTTCTGCACCTTGAATTTGAAAATGCCGTCCTCGCCTTCTCAGAAAAATGCATAGTATGTTCTCAGAGTTTAGCATTTGGTGCCTCTGGATGTTTATGCTTAGAGAGCTGCACAGGAAATGAAGGCAGAGAGACGAATGAATGACACGCAAGACTCAAGACGCTGCAGCCCTCGATCAGCACCCTAAACCTCGAGGCCACCAGGGCACCAGATGTCCATACGTCAAAAATGTTTCATATATTTTTGTTTCCATGTTAACATATATTATATTCTATATGTTAGTTTACTACCATGGCATTATTAAATTGCATTGCACCGCAGATCATAAGCAGCCTTTTTATTGCGATTATCAAGCTGTTTTTACCACTCAGAGAGCGGGTGGCAACAGACTGCACTGCTACTCACCCAGCACAGCTTAGACACCATTAGATGTGTCTTTGCTCTGCTGGCTTGGATGATTCAGGTAATGCACTCCGGCCAGCCAGAAAGTTCAAAAGGCTCTCTTTTTGTGTGAAGTTCGTGGGGCCCGGGGTTCAAGGAGTTTCCAGCAGATTCTGGCGGTGCCGGTGCTTCCTCTCCTGAATGCCCTCGATGTGCAGCGCCAGGAGGAGTTGCTTTTAACTTGTCAAAGTCACTTTTTCTTTCTGCCTCATTTCAAGGGAGCCAAGTAACCAACTCGAAACACATGGACAGAACTGACATGAGGCTGACAAATGACCAAGTTTGTACTTGGACAGTTACAATGGATATTCTCAGTCTCACAAAATAGTCGATAAGTATATTTTGTTGGTTGTATGAGAACAGAAAACCACTTTCCCTATGATAACAATTTACTCCAGTGTCAGAGAAGAGATATTATTATTTGGTTGTCCAAACTCTCTTCCAGATTGTTTTGCCCAGATTTCTGCATCATACACAATCCCCGGTCTTCCGCCACACCACATCAGCTAATGGTGCCGTTAACCTCATCCAGTGTTGCCAGACAATGGCTATTATATGTGTCAACTACCCTGCAATTTGAAAAGGAAGTCATTTTAGATTTTGCAAAAGTTGGCTTATAAACCTGTAGCGATGTTAAACATGAACTATTAAACCACATAATATGTTTTACTCCTTTTATAAGTGTGTTTATCTTTTAAATCGAGTAACAATCTTAAGGAAAAGACTGGTTTTAATCTCCATTTCTTGCTTTTTTGTGGGGTTCCAGTTCTTTTTAGACAAAATTATGACAAAAATCAATGCAACTTGAAGGCAGGAAGCCCATTAGTGGCTGTGGGTGTTAATCACCTCTTCATTTACTGTATCAAACTCTCACCAACAGCCACTAGAGGGAGTAATACACTTTAATTTTCTAACTACACAGACAAAAAAATGCATGTCGGTAACAAGATTTACACCAATGCAGCAATTTTCTGTTTTTGCAGAGGAAGACACTTTCTTACTCTTCCACACTCTGGCTGTATTTTCTGTCTAGTCAAGCAACATGAAATGTATCATCTATTTTCAGGGTTAGGGTCATATTTTCCATAAAAACAATTATTTTTCAGTCAGTGAGACGTGTTGGTTCTGTTTGGAAACAAAAAGGTTAATCACTTGTCCCCCAGAGCAGTTGTCATAGGGACAAACTGAAAATGGCATTTTTCAAAGACTGCAAGAGATAAAAACCTGAAAACCAGAGGCATAACTTAGGTTAAAGGATGTGAGCTTGCACTGCAAATGGTTTGCTGCTGAATAACCGAACATCGTTATATAAACCATATACGTACAGAAGTCATTCAGAATGGTTCATTTTAAGAGCTTTGTGTGAGCTGTGCCATGCTGAGAGGGCTACGGTAAAGATTGCATCTTGTACTATGTGATACAAGCGTGCTCAGCAGGCATACTGGATGTATATGTGATGGAAGTATAGAGGTCATGGTTGAGCAACGAAGCATCCTTGCAAAATGCAAATCAAACTGCAGAATGTATAAGAGGACAGGCTTAAACTGACATTTATATGACAGGGCAAATGGCATGAGAGCATTCGCTGCACAACACATCTCGGAAATTGAATTCTTCTATAAATGTATCAGCAGCCGAGGCACTGCGGTTATCTCCGAGCGGAGAATATTGGTCAAGCGAACACCAGTATTAATAGGAATGAATAATGAGAATTTTGACAGGTTGGGAAAGGGGGAATCAGCAAGATCCTGGAGTGTAGATATTGCTATTTGAGGATTGAAGACATGTTATATTAAATTAGAAGAGATTAGCAACAGAAGCTGCATGGATCAACACATTTACAGCCGCGAAACAAGAGATGACTTTACTGGGAAGAGAGTTGAAAGAAGGTTGCGGGCCAATCATATAACAGATTTCGTGTGCAGTAGAAGTAGGACCTTTTGTCTGCAGTATGGATCCGTGGGTGGATTGTGTTTTTGAATGTTCAAATCTGAGTCTCTAAATCTTTTTTTTGGAGGGTATTTACATTTTTTTTAATGTGAGAACATCACAAGAATAAAGGTGTTTTCACTCTTCCTTGTGTTGTTGTACAAGTGCCCGAGGCGTCAATTCTGCCGGTCTGTTCAACATATGGTGTTTATTTCACCCAAATAATCAGTTTGGTCTCAATTCTAAATATTATTCCTGACAGATCAACCCTGAGGAGGAAAAGCAACCCCAAACCTTGCATTGTTTGATATAAGAGTCTACACATGTGATAATAACAAGGCAAACATAACAGATTGTGAAAAGAAGGTATTAAAAATGCATAAAAAAAAAAAAAAAAGTAGGCCTTGTTCATGAAAGTTGGTATTAAACTGCTTTCAAACTCAGAAGTAATGAGATCGATAAAGATCCGCGCAGGTCATCTGAAGAGACTGCAGCAATAAATTAATGCATATTTATTTGTTTTGTGTGTGTGTGTGCGTGTGTTTTCACAAACAAAGCATCAACTTCATCTAAGACATAAATTTAAAGCCTGAGTGAGTAGGGCAAAATAACACTTCCATGCGTGATATATATCTGCTTATTCATAGTATTATTCATCATAATCATAATCAGCAGCCCCAAAGAAAACAACACGTCTAAGGTCAGGATCAAGGACATGTGAGCCAATAGCTGCTTGGAATATACAATATATATAATATATATATATAAAATAAATGTGTGGTTTTCAGTAACAGCTAAAGGTATAGAAGGATAGTTTACAGGTGATTCATTAACTAATGATTCACAAAAGTATTGCTATCTTTATTGAATGAGAATGTAATATTTTTTTCTTTTTTTGTTGGAAGGCAGAGCCCACTCAGCTTACATGACCCTCTAGTGCCATCTAGTGACACACAATGTAGGCTTCTTTTAGGTCCATACAGCCAGTGAGCACAGACTTTACTTTCACCTTATTTAACCAGCATAATCCACTCAGCAAGTGAGTGTGACTTCCAACCAACTCCCTTATTTCTTGGACTGCTGTTTTAATGTGTCTTTCTTCCTCAGTGCCAAATGTATACTGGCTCATTCTCCAGCCACCTGTTATCATGCACAGAACATTTTTATTCTACACAATGTTGTTTAGCTTCTCTGCTTGTTATATATCACAGGTCCTGTGCTTCATAAGCTTCTGTGCAGTCATTATCACAGAACGTGGATGTTTCCCTGATGGATTATGGGAGAGTGGGCGTATGCACTGTGCTGGACTCGTGGAGGTAGAGCTCTGCTGGCAACCAGCTGTGGAGCTTCTATAACTGTGTCCTTGAGCTGTTTCTATTTGCATTCACATGCACAACCACACCATTTGACAAATTAGAAATATGCCGTTGAATTATCAAATGAAATATTTAGTGTTTGATGTCGTGAATTCAAAAGGTATGATTCAGTCTCTTCTTTCAGCTGAATCAATCAGAGAAAAATAACTGAAGCTTAGGAAGCACAGGACCTGTGATATATACTGTAATTAGTCCTGGCAGCGGCACCATATGGTATTCTCCTTACAGACCTCTTTCATCATCGGCCTGGAGAGCTATTTTACAGTTTTTGCACATTTTGGGACACCTCTGCAGGAGGGTGTAACGCACTCAAAGAAGAGAGTATAGACCAGGGGCGTCCAATCTGATCCAAGAAGGGCCAGTGTGGGTGCAGGTTTCGTTTTAGCCCAGCATCAGACACCTGATTCAACAAATTAACTAACTAGTTGAATCAGGTGTGGTAGTGATGGGCTAAAACAAAAACCTGCACCCACAGACAGTTTATAGAAAAATGACTTTTCTCTTGCTCTCCACAAGATGTCGCCACATGCATTGATAGTGATTAGGCCTATTTTGGGAAGACACTGCTCTGCCACTGTGTGAAGCCTGTGTGAAATCTTTACTTTCTGACAGTTGGTCAATGAAATAGCAATGTGTATTGATAAATGTTTGTAGTTTGTGGTTTTTGCAAGAGGAAATCGTCTTTAACTAAACCCTTTTGGGTTCTCCTTCCACCTTTAACCTCGTGACGTTTTCAAGAAAAGGGCGTTAGGAACAATTTTTTTTGACTATCCGTCCGCAGGCTGGGATTTTGGCCTATTTGAATAAGAAGCGACTCATTTGCTGCCAACAGCGGATTCTACCGAGTCAGAATTAAAGAAGAACCGACTCTTCGGGCACAACGTCATCGCCAGTACGTGCTGCGTCACTGGCGTGCGTCCCTCTAAAATGTAAACACTCCTCGCGCTCCGGCGGCTGCTTCCTCAGTGGTAGTTGAGGAAGCTAACATGTTCCAGCGTTTAATACCTCACCAGCGAAAGGCGTCCTAGTTCATTACTGTTAAGCATCCAGCCGAGTGGATATCGGATGATGTTATAAATTCTTTTTTGGGGACGTTACAAAACCGCATCAGGTTTAAGTTTCTGTCGTAAAGTTAATCTTAGCTAGTTTCTCCTAGCTACCGCTCGGGCGAACAACGTCTGCTTCCTTCGCGGAGGGATAAGATAAGCAGCATTTCTTCTTCCAGTTGCTGTATTTTATGTTTTTAAAAACGTAACCTTCTCCGTCCCGACATGGTGCTTTCCTTGGTGAGCCTTTGTGCCAGGGAGGTGGTGAGTGACCACAGCTCGTCGCCCTGCTGGCTCAGGTGGGTGCCCAGGGAGCTGTACGGACCCCTGCTGGAGGCCTCCTTCACCAGCTGCAGACCGCTGGCTGTGGGTGAGCTGGTCCAGAGGTGGCCCGAACGCACCCTGCGTGTCGGCACCCGCAGGAAACAAGGGAAAACCGGGCCAAATCGACTCTGCGTCCAAGCCCTGTTGCTTGCTGTTGTCAGAGGACTGTCGGACCAAAGGTAAGATGAATAAAATTATCCTAGATATTGTGTTTAGGTTGAGATTACTCACATTTCACATCTTTTCTAGGTGTGCCCTGCAAGTACTGGACCTCTGTGGACTGCAGGGAGATGAAGGAGGGATGGGAGACCCCATGGGAGGCTGGTCTCTGACTGTAGCCCTGTGCACCATGGTTGTTCAGGCCAGGGCTGGAGCACACCGGGCACAGCAGGAGAGGAAAAGGGTCTCAGCTCTGGAGAGAGAAAAGGATGTGAAAAGAGAGAAGAAGAAGAGGGAGGAAACGAATGGCGATGAGACCAGCACAGACAACGAGGATCCGGTGGGATTGCGCGGGATCCAGGGTGAAGAGGAGCTGATTAAAGGAGTCAGGAGGAGGATGGAGGTGGAGAGGAAGACAGAGGCGGCAGTGGCGGGTTTAGGAGTCAGCAGAAAGGCTGAAGAAAAAGATGTAAACAGTGACGTGTTGGTGCATGTGAGAGCTGATCTTTTTGTAAATGCTCGCTCGTGGGAGCGTGCTCGCGGTGCTCTAACCACATTGGCACCCCTCAAGCTTCAGTGCAGATACCTACGTGTGGAGGAGATTTCCGTGTCTAGTATCAGGACCCTGCTAGGCCTCCTGCCTCGCCAGGGTCTTCTGGGCATCGATGTTCGCTACAGCAGCCTCGGAGTGGCTGGACTGGCCGAGCTGCTGCCTCTGCTCTCCACTTTCCCCGCACTGAACTCTCTTCGGCTTCACTACTGTAACTTGGATTTTCGCAGGGACCATCCTGGCTGGGAGGAGGCCCTGAGGGATTTGTCTCAGGGTCTGACGCAGCTACAAGAGCTGCGACGCCTCAGTCTCACCGCACTGCGCTTGCCTGGGCAACTTCGTGTGCTGCTTAGGTATGGCCTGATCCCCCATTTTGCACATGCTGTCCTGTAACTTTGTATGTCCTACACCCTGGGCCTATTAAATAACACACTGTCCATTTGGTCCAAACTTTAGGTAATGAAAAGGCATTGTTCCCATCTCTAATGGAGCTGAAATTAATGATGAAATCTGTGCCAATAAATTCCAATACATTTTCACCAGATGATAATCGTTTTTTTAAATGATTTATCAGTGAAATGAGAAATAATAAGCAGATAAATCCATCATCAAAATATTAAATGGCACCCCTAATCTCTAAGTACTGAATGGGACTTTTCATTGGAGACCTATTTTAGTCTTTAATTAAATGTAATTAAATCTTCAGGAATGAATTAGACTTCTTTAATGAATATTTGAATTGAACAAGACATCTTATTTGAATGTTTTTTTGTTTCAGCTCACTGCCTCAGCCTCTGGAGAAACTGGAGCTGCCATATTTGAGCCTGAGCCCTGCTGACCTCGCCTATCTGTCCTGCAGCCATCATGCCTCCACACTGCAGCAGCTAGACCTCAGTGAGAACCGTCTGGACGAAACCACCCTGACCTCTATCCGCCGCCTCCTCTCCCAGGGTTCCAAAAGCTTGAAGCACCTCTCTTTAAGTGGCTGTGGCCTTACTGATGGTCTGCTGGGACTCCTGCTGCCCTCACTGGGAGGCTGCAGGGCCCTCAAGAGCTTGGCTTTGGCCTTGAACCCGCTCTCCATTGCTGGCCTCATGAACCTGGTGAGAATGGCTGTGAGGAT
Organism: Chelidonichthys spinosus; assembly: GCA_029853015.1. Lineage (NCBI taxonomy): Eukaryota > Metazoa > Chordata > Actinopteri > Perciformes > Triglidae > Chelidonichthys > Chelidonichthys spinosus. Next base: position 17,232,008 of record CM056837.1, read on the forward strand.
GCCCTCTCTCCGTCAGTTACTGTACCCAAACCCCCTGGAGGACTATCAGCCGGGTCTTCCCGAACTGCCCTCCAGTGCTCAGCTCTTAGACTGGCCGCTGGACGAGGCCACAGACATCAACATTACCAGCAGCCAGCTGAAAAGGGTGCTGATAGAGAGCGGGCGGTCTGACCTCTTTCTGACATGCGACCTGCTCAACTATGACAAAAACTTGGTGGACTAGAGCAGAGGTGAAGGACATGGATGCTTTTTAGTTTGCTCACCAACACATACCAGAGTAATGTACCTTACAATCACATTTCCATCCATAATAATGGTCTAGTATACAATCATCTGTGTTTTATTCTTATAAAGGTAGTCAGAGTAAAGAGTGATGGTGGGGTTAGTGGGAAGTCGTGTGTCACCATAGCAACATTTCTATCACTATTCACAATTGTGCAGTTTTTAATTTTTGTTTGCCAGACAAAAGGACAATATCTTCTACTCCATCAGGGAGACCATAAGCCATCTGCTTCAATACAATGGTGCTGTACTACTTTAATAAGTCCACTTGTCCGTTTGCATATAACATGTCAACAACCAAAACTAAGTTTGACAGTGGTTTCCGTTTATTTGTCTGCTAAATATTTGCATAATTTTCCCTTTAAATAGGAAATGATTGTAACTGCATACTGTATTTTAAGTTGTTCAGTTTTTTTGTTTTCATTCAACTTGTATATGAAGGCAAACGTCAAGAATCACCATTATCAGGAAATGCGTGTACCAAATCAACCTTGTACCACATGAATGCATGAACATACCGTCAGTCACAGAATAAATCCGTTACAAAGCAAAGTTTTAAGAGTATTTAACATATTTCAAATGAATGTTTGTGATTCGGATCATCTGGTGATGGGAATGGTGAGTCCTCCTCTGAGGAAAATGGGCTAAAAATGACCCGAGGTAACAGAAGAGAGATGAAATTAAGAAAGTTATTCCTGTGCCTTCTCTCCTGCAAACTCATCCAGTCCTCTAAAGCTCCCTGTGTTTCAGCCACATAACTAGTGTTGTAGGCAGCGAGCTGGACCAGGGATCGGCAGATTCTGGGCGTCGTACCCAGTCACATGGTCTCTCTGCTGCCAGGGCCCACTGGCCTCCCACCTTCCACTCTTGCATCAAAGTGATTGGATTAGTGAGGGGGTTGGCCAACAGAGGTTTTTTTTATTTTTGCAGGCAGCAGTCAGTGCACACAATCCTCTGCTTTGCCTCGAAAGAAGTCAACACTATTCCTGTTTCCAATTTAGACGGTTCAGATCTCAACTCCCTTGTAGGAGAAGGAGAAGAAATACCTCCCTTGTTAGTGTCCTACTATGCAAAATTCTTGACAATGTTCAGATTCCATATATCCACTGAGAAACATGTCTCCAAATTTGGAAACTTTTTTTCTGATAAAAAATAAAATTCTAATTTAATTAATAATAATATATTAATTATTTCAATTAAAAAACAAAAAAAATCCCTATTAGATTGCCACATTTAAGCTGAAAATAGGATTTTTTTTCTTCACTCATCACAAGTTTGAAGAAATTATGAAGATACAGACCTTCATGTTGGGAAATAACATTTAAAGAAGATACAACTGAACTGAATATCACTGAATAAATAAAATCTTAAGCATTCCAAATAATAATAAAAATACTTTTGTGCTGGATTTCTAAAACACTGTATATGGCCCTGCATATACATATTGTAATTAAACAGGGTTTAGGATGGTGCTTTTAAAAACTGAGTAAAACAGAAATAAAAAATCCTCATAGAATTAAATAACTACAGATAGTCAGTTTATTGTAGAAAAAGTTGTCGGTAACATACAAATATTTTACATGAATCACTCAGAAATATTTACACCAATAAACATTTACATTACATAACATGTTTCTTATGCTGTATTTATGGAGGATATTAAATTATATTGTGTCATATGTAGATGATCTTTGGTACTATTGATTTATAAATTGATCTTTATGCTCTTCCAGAGTTTGAAAATATAGTAAATATCTTGAATTAACACACACACAGCTATACACGATGTTCAGAAGGCTTCAGTCAACATACTCTCCAACTTCTCCTCTTCTGCCAAAATGGCCACAGTCAAATTTCTTGCGAAATACTGCATTTCTAATGTTCCCGACTCGTGTGCCAGTGCTATTCCCGAGTACGTGTTTTGCTGTCCTGAGTCTCCAAAGACGGCCATGGCTGTCACCCTGAGGGCAGAGCGGAACACGAACACCACATATCAATAACATACATCGAATGTCACGGAGACAAATCCTCCCTCCTGTCTGTCTGGTGTTACCTGTCAGAGTCCATGCATTCAGTGATCACAGGCTCGGCTTCGGTTTTCATCAGGTCCCATATGTGGAGGCGAGAGGCGGCGTCCAGCACACAGAACACTGCTGGTCTGGTTTGGGCCCACTGCACCGAGACCACTGGTACTCCAGCTGTGCTGTTCTTCCACTGGGCCACAGGACGCTCATCGCTGACCTCATGCAGCCGGATGCAGCCGTCCCCACAACCCACCTGGAGTAAATACAGGGGAAAGTAGACTATATTATGTCATTCATAGCTTTTTTTTAATAGCTCTTTAATATTTAGGACACTTTGTCTTATGGCAAAAAGGTTTATAGCAATAAAGGTGACTCAAATTAAACTCTACTTAATTATTATTTTCATTGAAAACATATTAAAAATGATTATGTTGTGATTTTTGCAGAGATCTCTTGTCTAAAGTTTGTAGAATATGATATGAAGGCCAGGAAGTCTCATCAGCATGACTATAATTCATTTATAATGGTATTCTGACACACATTTCACTTCTGACTGATTGAAAAATGCAGCAGGAATTTAACCTTCTGGCCCAGAAAGAAAAGGCATTCAATAAAAATGTTGAATAGTTGTGCAGCCAAAAAAAAAAAAACACTGTGAAAAATGAGAGCAATTTTCATGACTTTCAAGGCCACTCTTGTATAGCCACTGCTCCAAAACTTTAGCATTTCTATTAAAGCAAAAATAAAACATGAAAAGTCCTCTCACCAAGAAGAAGTGAGGCTTGAAGGGAGAGAAGTGGATCGAGGTGACATCGACAGGTCGGACTCCGGCCTCCTGAAACCTGTAAAACTTGGGTGGAGCCTTCAAACTGTGACTGGTTTCATGTGTGACCAGGCCCTGGGAAGAAAACATGTAATACACAGAGTTACACAAACAGGGGAAACGTTCTCTGAATCTCTGAGAGGTTTAGGAATATGCTCACCATATTGGTGCCAATAAAGAAATGATTGGAGTCCGTTGGAAGGATTTTTAATTGAAATGTCTGTAACGGCCCTGATTTCGCTGCACCTCGTGGTGATGCCCTGAGAGTGAGAAGGTCAAAGGTTACCAGACAAAAACAACACAGTGGAAGATGACAAATCATCATATTCATGCTGGACACACACACACACATTTATATATAGAGATACATATATATGGATATGTTCCAATCAAATGATGAGGTGACACAAACACCAGCCCACAGTTCATAACAAACCAGATCGTATGACCACGGCGGAGCAGCTGTGTTCCGCTGGGCAAAGACATTGTGGGGTATTTTGAGCCCAGTGGTCGGCAGTGACGGATGATCATCACCAGCTATTTATCAATCTCACCTCTCAGCGGGGAGGAGGTGGGAGCTGTGAAGGAGCTTTACTTTGCCGCCCGGCCTGAGCCCTGCGTGAGAGAAGAGAGGGAGGCTGAAGTCGGTATAGCACATGTGTGAGAAAGACGAGTATGTTCGTGGAAAAAGAGCGAGTGCTCGAAAACGTGACGGCCTTACCTAGATCTGTCAGAGAGCCAGCCTCGTTGGCTTTCGGGAGTTGCACTACCACCTAAAGGACACAGACAGGAAATCATGTCCATCACGGCATTACTTTGTTCAACTGAAAACATCTTTTTTTCTATGATATCTAAGCAGATTTATGATCATTTATTTGGGATTAGTAATAAATAAATCAGAGATAATGACATCCTCTGGAAGCAGGCTTAATCCAAATATGGGCATCATGTCTAAGCGTTGATTTGCCAGAGGTGAACTCTGCGGTTCTGGTGCTGCAACTTCTCTGCTGACTCCGTTGATGAGCGCTGCCCAATCAGCTGGCCAATCTATAATAAACCAGCCTCGTGTTGTTTTTACACCAGCAAGCACCTGTCCCTTTCACCTCGCCAGTGTCTTTGCCTTCACATCCCTCCCTCCTTTCAACTCTCCCCGATGCTCAAAGAAAAAAAAGATGAAGGATCTACTTTGTTGCCCAACGTACCCAGAAATTTAAAACCCCGATTTCATCCAGAGAAGCCAGCTGGAATGACAATCCTGACGACTCTGGATTATAAAAAAAAACAACAATTAAATGCAACGCCAAACGTGAAAAGCAGAAACAAATCATGAAATGATACACAAGACTTTCCATCACTGTATTAACCATCCTTGTAGAATTCCATACCTTCCTCAGATGCCAGAAGGGCAACCTTTGGCCTCAGCCCCCCTGCTACAGCGGAGGGGACAACTTCTACAGACGTCACAGAAGAGAAATGGCCTGAGCCGGCCATCACAGCATCTGTGTTGACAAGGTGTCGGAGGGGATACGAGCACACACACCGAATCAACACTGCTAGTTGTGTAAGAAAGCAGCCTCTGAACTTTAGGTGAGAGAAAGGGCAAAGGTGGTCCTGAATCACCGGTCGCAGTCAAGAAGGATGACTCCTTCCAGTGCAGAGAGTGAAATGCACAACGGCAAAGACGACAGCGTGAAAGATCAAGGGGCTTAATATTCTCAAAATAAAGACAGACCAAAACAGCTCGGCAAACACATGGTTGGTATAAGGTTGCTGGAAAATTAGCATGACCAATGACACGGCATATTTACTGATTTAAAAAGGCGTCGATTTTAATCTCCTGAAAACATCTTTGGAACAACAGGAACATCCCCTCTGACTTTACAGAAATGATTTAGCACATTTTTATTGATGAATCCATCCGTTTTCTGCTGTGTATCCAGGAATTACTGTTCTATACAATATATATGTATGAGCACTGAAAATATGTCATAGAAATACTATTAAATTCATGCACTCTGTAAATTATTCTCTGATCATCCCCACTGGTTTTCAGTGATACTTTTTATACGTGTATGACTGTATGAATAATGCCGTCTATGTGATATTAAAAATGTTTTACAGTTAACTTGGTGAACCCTGTGGGATCACCGCCATCTATATATAATGACTAAATGTGAGCTTTAGTGTAAAACAAAGAAGAAAGTAGGAGGAAAATGCACAAAAGTGACATGAAATATGGGAATATTATCATATATGAGTGAAACAAACCATGTCCATACATTTAATTCCCACCAGTAACGTACCAGTGGAGAAGGTAGGCTGTCTGAAGGTCCACTCATCCTCCCCTATCTTCATGTGGTAATGGTCACTAGCGTGCTCCCTCAGGTCCCACAGCACCACAGAGCCAACTGATGTGCCTGCAAACACCAATATGGCCTTTCCCGGGCTGAAGCAGCAGCACTGCACCTGCAGAACCGAGCATTCAAACAGCTTACTGACTGTAAGGAGAGGGGAAAGTAGTTCCTCCTGTGAGTTATTAGCAGATTTGATTTCAGGCCACTGAATAGATTTCTGTGCATGTTGCATTTTAAGTGGCCTTTTGGGAATATGTATTTTCAGAAGTCAAGCAGAGCAGTAAGGCCTGATGATTAATGCCAGTGGGTTGAAATTGTGAAATTGGACTTTTGAAATCATTAAATGTTGTTAAAGTTTAGATATTTATGAGATTGTACTTTAAGTGTTATTTATCACACCCAACAAAAAGGGAACAAAACGTCACCTCGGATTCATAGACGAGAACTTTTTGAGGTCTGGACGGCTCCCAGATGTTCCAGATGCAGATGATGGTGCAGCTGTCCAGGCGCACAGCACTGGGTTTGGTTGTCGGACTGTGGACTGACATCATGGCGTGCTTCTGGACCTGAGAGAAGTGCACCAGCTTGATGTGGCGACCTGCAATCGACAATCAAAAGAAGTGGTGCAATCAGTGGGAAGAGCTGCCTGAGAAGCGTAATCACACGCATGGGCCGGCCTATGCAGCGTGATGTGAACATCTGATGTAGTCCACAGGGTCCCAGTATAATATAACAGCTGATGAATAAATAGTGAGTACAGTGGTTTGGCAGTACAGTTGGCGCGAGAACAAAATGAATGTCTGGCTGCATACCGTAAAGAAAAGGCAACTTAGTGTTGAGCTGCAAACTTCCATTGCTGAAAGAAGGCATGTCTGTTTGAGACCTCAGCTTGCTCAGGGACTTCCTCTCAGCTCCATCCTCTTCCAACAGGACGACCATGACCTTGATTCATTCACAAAAGACAACAGACATTGATTTTGGAAATGAAAACAATACATCCTTGGAAGTCAAGAAGCTCTGCGTGAGTTAAAACCTGAGAGGCCGAACGCAGAAATGCTGTCAGGCGCCGTGAATCAAAGTTCATTTCACTGTCTCGCGCTTCCTGGGAGATGTTTGGATCTGTCAAAACAAGGACAGCGTTGTTGAACTCTACATTTAAACACTGAGTTTGTGGAGAAATCGCCTTTGGAGCAAGCTTTCCTCACCCCCACAGGCTCCCTTGTGCTCTGGAGGATGCTGCGTCCACTTCTCACACACCTCGATCTCCTCCGTCTGGATGTCTCGATCTGCGTTATCCTCGTTGCACTGAACATAAGCCTGGCAAGCAAACATGTTATTTAGAGATTTCCCCCTATAATTTAGTTTCCATGTGAAGTAAAAGAGAACAAATACTGACCTGCTTAGTGTTTGCAGCCCCAAAGGTTCTGATATACATGTCATATTCACTCACTGGAGGCAGATCCAAAAGGGAGACAGACATTGAGAAATCCAGATCTATTAAGCGAAGAAGCTCTGTGCTGCGTTTCCTAAAGAAAAAAAACACATATTCTCTGTAATTCAGAAATCCTTGCATTCCAATAAAGTGCTCCAAATCATAAAAAGGGAGTCACATTGAGACTCCGATCATATTACAAACCATTTAAGTTAACGTACTTCTGTTTTGTGGAGACTTTCTTGCTGATTTCACGCTGCTTTGCCGCCACAAAGTCGATAAATTTCCCCTGTTGGGAGGCTCTGATGGGGTTCTTTTCTGAAAAAAAAAAAAAATCCAAAGGAGCAGAGATGCATTATATCCCCCCTCTCAAGTCACAAAGTATGCAGAAATGCAATAACATCAAGTGCTGTAGTTAAAATATGGTTTGGGGAGATAAAACAGAATAAAGAACTGTACCTCTGGACAATTTAGGCCTTTCTTCCTCCTCTCTGCTGGGAATTTGTCTGGACTGGGCTGTCCCGACTCTCTCGTTCTCTTCATTCATGGCTCTCTGAATGGCTTCAATTTCCCTCCTCCTTTGCACCGTCACTTCCTCCACCTCTTCGCCCACGTCTGGATGCTGTGTCTCCGTCTCATCCTCACCTTCATTTGCACTCTCATCCACTTCCTCAAAATCCTCCTCATAATCCTTTCAACCAAAGAAATCCCGTCACTTATTGCATTCAGTATTTTAACGCAAAACAAACATTTTTACAGAAACTTGGAGAACAAACTTGGATGCACTGAAAAAAGCTCTTAATACTCACCAGTTTCTTTTAACATAAATGGATAACAGCATGCAAAAGCAACACATAAAGAAAATAATGTTAAGAAAGAAATCAAACATGATGAGAAATGGAATGTGATTTTGGTCCTATAACCTCAAAGTCATCTTCATATTCCTGGTCGACCACATCCTCGTCATTGGCGACCTGCAGAAGGGACATAAATATGGTATAAAACATGCAGCTTCTGTGACTCCTACGTTGTTCATACTAGCAGTCTGGTGCTCAGATACTGTTTCTACATCCTGGATACAAAAGTTACTAAAAAAAGAACCATGAAGAGTAATAAAAATGAACTTATATGCATACGAACCTCGGTTTTAGTCTCATGCTCATGACTTTTCTCAGACGCTGATTTCTTTTCCGGTTCCTCCTCCTCTCTGCGCCTCCTCTCTCTGTTTTTGTCCCGTTCTGCTCGCTCTCTGTCACCACGAAGCGACGAGTCTCGATGCTCCCTGGATTCGTTGTCACGCTTCTTCTTTTCATCCTGGAGAAAAGCAAGTCTTCTAGTTAATTCAAAATGTATAATAGTGATGAAAAATCAATATTACTGCAGATGCTTACGTGATATCCTCTGTCTTTATGTCTTCTATCTCTCTCCTCTCTTTGTCTTCTCTCTTCTTCTTTGCGCGCTGAAGTCAGAAAGACAGAAATCCTTTTTGGAAATGATAATCCTGTGAATGTGACAGAGCAAAGTGTGCACACTGCTGTGCCCTTACCTCTCTCCTCCTTCACTTCCAAATGCTTTCTGTCTCCATGTCTCTCTCGTCTTTCTTTGTCACTCCTCTTGTCTTCATCTTTGTGTCGTCGATCTCTCTTCTCTCTTTCGTTCCTTTCCATCCGATCTCTTTCTCCTTCTCCACTTTCCCCGTGTCTCCGTCTCTCCCTCTCACTCCTGTGCTCTCTTTCCCACTCTTCTCTTCTTCTATCCTTGTCTTCCCCTTCCCTTCTTTTGTCCCTGTCCTCCTCATTGGGTCTCTCTCTATGCCTTTCCACTCTTCTCTTCTTCTATCCTTGTCTTCCCCTTCCCTTCTTTTGTCCCTGTCCTCCTCATTGGGTCTCTCTCTATGCCTTTCCCTCTCTTCTCTTCTTCTATCCTTGTCTTCCCCTTCCCTTCTTTTGTCCCTGTCCTCCTCATTGGGTCTCTCTCTATGCCTTTCCCTCTCTTCTCTTCTTCTATCCTTGTCTTCCCCTTCCCTCCTTTTGTCCCTGTCCTCCTCATTGGGTCTCTCTCTATGCCTTTCCCTCTCCTTCTCCTTGTCTCTGTGTCTCTCCCGTTCATGCTTTCCTTCACTCCCTTGCCTCTTGTAATCACCGTCATATCTTTTTCCATCTACCAACTTGTCTCTTTCCCTTCTCTTCTCCTTGTCATCTCTTCTGTCCCTTTCCTTATCGCCTCTCCTGTCCCGTGAGCCCTCTTTCCGTCTATCTGAATATCTGTCTTTTTCGTTGTCATCCCTTCTCTCCCTGGCACTGGGCTTGTCTCTCTCTCGTCTGGGCTCCTTCTCCGGGTCCCTGTAGCGTCTCTCTATGGATTCACCACCACGGTGCTTTCTGTCTCTGTCATCTCGCCTCCTGACCTGGTCGTCACCATGTCCCTCCTCCTAAAGTAAGAGAAAATAAAACAATTTGTATTGTAATGCTGTCTATATATATATAACTCCAACTTGAACCCTCTTCTGTACTTTCAAAAACTTACCCTGATGTGTCTTCTCAGGTCAGCTGGTCTCCACGTGTCTTCCTTGGATAGTTTCTAAATAAATACGTTTTTTTTTTGTTCACCGGATTGTTCAACTAAATCCATGACAACTAGCAAGACAGCGTTCATTTCCTAAGACAACCATGGCGGACACGATAATTGCTGAAAAAATAACGTCCTAGTTGCCGTCCACGTGCGTCGTAGTCGAAGATAAAGCACTTACCTTATCGCTATGCATGTTCTCATCTGTGTTTTTGCGTTTGAAGTCCTTCAAACGCCGAAAAGCAACTCATATTGTTGTAATGACGCCGCCATGATGGTAAATCTCGTGTGCGCAAGCGCAGTTGGTCGAAACCAAGGAGCTCGCGTCACTTCAGCTTGACAACAGGCTTACGAATGGACAGCAGAGCAATCGCTGAAATCAACACTAGTTCCCACGGCAACGGCGAATGACTGAACAAATTCATTTTTTTAAACTAAATGTATTAATATTCATATTGTCGTTTAAGCCATTGTAATGCTGGGAAAATTCACGTGCCATTGTGTGCCATTTTGTTTATTATGATGTTTGCTTTGTAAAACTCATCTGTTGATCGATTTCTCTGTGCTCGACATGATACACACGTCCCTAAAATCTTAACGGCTCTTGTATTTTACTGTTAGCTAGCTAGGTAGCATGAGTAAGATACTTATCGCGACTTGTTTACAATACAGACAGTTCCATACTTTTGTTTCGTTGTAATAGTAGTGTAACAGGTACTTCAACGTTACTGAAGTGAAGTAGATAATTGCGAGCTGCGTCTACCGCTAACGAGCACCAGATGGCGGTGTTTTGTTGTTTTAGGCTAACGTCGCCACTGGTAGCTCACAGAGGGTTTTGGGGAAATGAGCATTTAACCTGTGTAGACTAGTCAGAGCGTGAGGAGCTGTGGGCCGGACTGGACTGGCTCCATTTTTGACCATGTTGAATGCATCCCCAAGCTTTTAGCCGTTGCCGAAACCCAAGTGGTCAATGGCCAACGATCCCCCCGAAGGCGATGGGCTGGTGCGCAGGTGAGCCGACGTGAGAAAGGGGACCGCTTCGCACGTGGGGACCGTGTCAGCCACGCTCATCCGCATTTCGACCGCTCGAAGAGGCACCCGGGAGCGCGGGGACATTGCGCGGAGACAGCATGAGAGACACACAAGGAGCCCATTTACCCAAGGAGAACGGACACGTCGCGCCGAGCGCCGCCGCTCCACCTCAGCCCGGCGCCAACTTTCCCCATCCCTCAGCGGGGAACACACCCGACGACACCCCGGTGTCTTCGACCAGCGAGCTGACCCAGACCTGGGCTCACGTCGCCAAGACGTTCGTCCTCATTTTCCCCATTTACGCGCTGGGCTATTTCGAGTTCAGCTTCAGTTGGCTGCTGATCGGACTTGTTATCTTTTTCTGGTGGCGGAGAAACACCGGGGGGAAACACAGCCGACTGAGCCGAGCTCTCGCCTTCTTCGAGCAAGAGGAGAGAAGTATCAAGCAGAGTCTTACGACCTCTGATTTGCCACCATGGGTAAGACGCAATGTTTAATAACGGTGGAATGAAATAATGTCCCAGCAGGGGGGGGGGGGCGTTGATCCCACTTGAGCCGTTTTTCCCCGAAGAGCGTGTGTGGTATTATTTGCGAAGGAATATTTTGGAGTTTCCAGGAAGAAATAATCAGCTGACGAGAGAGCAGGAGGAGCAGAGTTGAGCTGTAAAGCTGCGATGAAGCAGCTGTCCCCCCCCTCCCTCCCCAAACGGTGACATTAGCCCGAGTCCCAGTCTAAATACAGCAGGGTACAATGGTAAACCAGACACCACGCTGTAAAGGAAACATACCCACAGGGTCCCTGTTATTTTGGGATTCACACTGCAGACACTCACTCTATTACAGCAGTACTTTATCTCGACAAAGAAGTGTTAGATAACACTGTGGTTGCTGACTTTTTCCTTGTCAGTGTTCTGTTGGGAATGTCCTGAAAAGGGAGCTCCAGTAGTGTGTTATCAAAGCTGCATTTAATCAAGTAGCTGATATCTGAGAGATAAATATTTGATGAGTGTTTTCTCCCCCCGAAATAAACATCAGATGTTTTTTTTCCCCAGCAGAACTCACCATTCTGGTCACATATGTGTCCCTTTGTGTCTTTTGAATGAGGGTTTGTGAGACAGCATGTAATCCATGATGTTTTACCGCTGTCTGGAGGGAGTTGCATTATGTCACCGAGGGGGGAAACATCTCAAAGTAAATGGCCTATTTCTGAGGGTGTTATTATAAATTCATGTTGGTTTCCCCCCCCAATGAATACAATATTTACGCATCAGTTATTTCAATTCCTTCCCTTCGATTCAATCTCAGAATGAGCAAATGGAAACGAGCCTCAAGTCTCCACTTCTTCACTTATTGATCGGTAAATCCAGCACTTTTCCACATTGTGCTCATCCCAGAGTGTCAAAGCTTAACTGGTTTGTGGTGCTCTGTGCAGCCTCATGTTTAGAGAACGGTTATTTCTGCTGACACACGGCTGAGAAACCGTCAAGGCTATTAAATGGGGGCGGAGGAGCAAGATGGGACGGAGCAACAGCATCCCACTTTTGAGGGGAAAAGGGCATTAAGGAATGTCTTATAAACGAAACTGCATGTCAAGCACCACCATGCAACTCTGCACATATCTCCCTGCATCTGCAGGAAATCACATTACACCTTCCAGGGCTGTACAGCAAATTGATTACTTGCCCCAGACCTCACAGTGTTTATACTGCGCTATCATCAGGGCGGAGGGATTCTCACCACTTGCAGCTCCTAAATCTTTGCTGCGACCAGTTTCTCCCCACGAGGCAAAAGTCTTAATAGACATGGCACTGCTTTCGCTTATGCTTTTAAGTGTGAAGTGTGGCCATTCCTGAAGTTGTGCTGCTAAAGAGCCCTCCTTGTTGCAGTTTATACCCTCAGCTGTATTTTTCAGGGTGAGTCATTGTCTGGCTGTTGTAGCAGCTACTTACACTCAAAGTAATGATATGGATCTTACTTTAATACCAAAGGGGGAATACATTTTGCACTGTCTATTTTGTAAATTTTGATTAATGATGTTTTGATCTGTCAGGTGCATCACAACACACACACACACACACACACACACACACACACACACACACAGAATACATTCTGGACCAGCTTAAACTGTCCCATAAGTTCACACCTTTAAAACTGTGAAAAGACAACACTTACAGCATATTACGATACCCACAATACTACAACATGCTCATGTCACAATATCGATCTTATTCAAGGATTTGAGCATCATTTGTTGCCAGGGATGCACAACCAAATGCAGTTGTAACCCATTTCCTACACAAGATAAAACAAGGGAAAAAAAACAAAACGGAGGAGGAATCAAATTGTAGCATCGAAAACAATAGTCTGGGCAGATAACATGGCTGGCACCATAGCATTAAATATTTGACATCCAGGAATCCTGTTCCATCAGCTCTGACTCTGACTTTGTTGAGCACCAAACATGAGTGCTGTAAACACAGAGTTCACCTCCTCTGGTCCCGTCGGAGTCCTGCACTCTGCCCCGCGGTCCGCCCGCTTCATCGATGGAGCCAAGTCAAGGCGAAATTCATGGGAGCTATACGGCTGCAGCATATACAAGAACCACCACTGTATATGTTGCGCAGCCCTAGTATATATTATTTATACACACACACACACACACACACATATAGATGATGCAAATTATCCAATTAGAACCACAGACATGAGTCAAAGTGCCATTCATCATCAATCTTACGGTTACATGAGATATTACACAGTAATAATTCATGTATGATAAAATTACATGCCATATACAGAACATTACTGGCAGTAAATATACAATATATAGCTCCAGGTTATGTCACAGTTCTTTTGTGGAGAGATTTTTCCAATTTCTGAATGTCACAAGCAGTCGTAAAGAAAGAGGAGGCCAAAATGCTGCTTTACAAATGTCATTTTACTGATAGGTGTGTTACATGCACCCCTGGCAGTTTGATGTATGAGGTGTCAGCTGAATCAAAATGGGTTTTCTCCCATCTCTGCATTTCTCCCATTTATTTATGTTACATTTGTGTCTCTGAATGTGTTCTCTTTCCTATTTTTTTTCAAGGTATAGAAACACACGAACTCCACAACGTCTGATTAACAGCGAGGTTGTTTCTTTGTGTTTGTTTCCAGACCCTGATCGCTTCCCAGACACAGTGTAGTCAATTCACGCAGCTTGAACATCCCTCTTTGTTGCAAACATACTGTTAATTACACTTTCTAGACCGTTTTAGTTCACACCAAGAGCAACAAGCGAAACATTTAAGGTGCTTAACTCCCACTTTCTGCTGCACAGCTCGGTTTTATCAGCCAGGATTTTAAAGCCGTTCATGGTATCATCCATTCCTTCACCTGCACTTACTGAATAGGGTCACTGTGTCAGGTGTAATAATGAAGCCTGGCCTTCGTCTCTCCCAGACGATTTTATTATTTCCAACTCATGACAGAACTATATACCCGAATCTGTCAAATTAAGTAGAACTTTCTGTTCCAAGCCTTCCTTCTCTTGTCACTGCTTGACATAAGTGCCGGATAAGCACTTTTGCTGCCTCCATAAGGAATAGTGCTGTCCCTTGTAGACGTTGGACTGCCTGTCATATCTCATCTCACCAGCCCTCCAGACAGAAACGCCACTTTATCTTACTGCTGAGATTGGGGAACGAACACCTTCCACTCAGTGTGATGGAGAGTCGGGGCTGTTTATCTCTTATTTATTAAGGTGGTGTGTGAGTTCGCTGCACACCTTTGTGCACAATATTGACTTCATTCCAGGCATTTCCTTCACATCTTGTTAAATCTAGGCTTGATTTACTTGAATCGTTAAAGGAGATTAGTCTAACTCTTAGCACTATTGCGGGATGCTCATGTGTGGAGGTCTGGAAACGTAGGGCTGGTCGGCATGAATGCACTTTGCTCACACTTATAATGTGAAGAAATGTAGGTTTGCACCGAAGGTTACTTCAGAACACAAAAACGATGATTAAAGAACGGTTATAAAAGCGATGCTTTCTTGAGCTTCATTTTCATCCTCCTTTTTTCCTTCGTCTGCTCTATGTTTTTATGAAGCACTCGCTATAAATGCTCTCCTTGCCAGACATGGTCTCATGCATCAAAAGCTAATAGAAGCCCACATTGCCCTCTCGCTCCCCTGAATTGTTTTAATTATGATGATGTAATCACACTGATGTATACGGTTAGGAAAGGGGATTAAGGTTGCTCTGCTACATACTGTAAGAATTTGGAAATGGAAGATGATTCACTGTAGTATTCGGTGTATTGAGGGCAGTAATTTGGTAGGTAGCTTTTGAAACAGATGGCTCAAAATTTCATGTCAGCTGACCGTATATATTGTATGTGGACCATGCCCTTAAATGCTGCATTATCAGCCTTATTGAAGCCAACATGTGATGCTCTCTCTTCTTTACCGCAGGTCCACTTCCCAGATGTAGAGCGAGTGGAGTGGCTGAACAAGGTAACGAACTGAGCGCTTTAATCTGTCGGCTTAAACGAAGCCCTCCCTTTTTTTCCTCCCTTTTAAAAAATGGAGTGAATGTGATGTCTGTCCCTCTTTCGCTCCCTCCTCTTCCCACTGGGACCGTGCATACTGTCACGCCGCGCACTGCAGTGCATTTGACTGTGTTTCTGCTGCGCTCTGGAATGCATTAACCCTTTGTGAATCCCCATGGCAACGACCTGGATGCAAATTGTAAAACACTGGAGAGTATTCATCAAAATGATCTGGATGCTGACACCAAAATAGAATTTGCGGGTGTCCCTGCTTGATGTGTTTGGGTCGACGATAATCTACCTACATTTTGAATGTTTTAATACAGGGATCTGTATGAGGTCGCAAGAATAACCTAAGGAAGGGTGAAGATGATTTAAGTTGAGCTGAATATCCTACAAGCATGTACATGCCCTTTAGAATAATTATATAAAGGGCAACATTTCTTAGTTTGTCTCAGGACGACTTCTGTTTAAAGTTCAGCCTCCTCTGTCTGTCTCCCCTCAGACGGTGAAGCAGATGTGGCCCTACATCTGCCAGTTTGTGGAGAAGCTGTTCCGCGAGACGATCGAGCCGGCGGTGAAGGAGTCAAACGCCCACCTCAGCACCTTCTGCTTCAGCAAGATCGACATGGGAGACAAAGTGAGCCCCCCCCCCCCTCACCCCCTCAGTGGTCCTGCATGGTTCTAACGGCGGCCGCGTGTCGCTCCAGCCGTGACACACAACGCCGGCTACTGGCAGCAGGTGCTGTCGGGACAGCTGACGAGGGTGTGTGTGGGAGCTTGAACGTGAAGCGTACACACGTGTGCATCACTGACACGTTCATAAATAGTTTCCAACTCGGGGGTCGGGAGAGGGGTCGACCTTGTGATGACCACGTGGGGAGTTTGGCAGGAGTGGAGGCGATGGCGTTGGCGTTGATGATCTGAAGTGGTCCTAATGGTTCCCTCTCTTTTGCGGTGTAGCCCCTGAGGGTAAACGGGGTCAAGGTTTATACAGAGAACGTGGATAAGCGACAGATCATCATGGACCTGCAGATCAGGTGAGCCCATCAGACCCCTGTGTAAATGTTATTTTATTACCTCTGTAGCTTATGTAGCCTGGGAGTGGCCATAATTCGTATGCACAAGATAAGTGTATATATAGTATGGATATTTTTGCGGGTTTAGTCCACAAACACTCAATATCCTCAGTAATTGCCTTCTGCTAACAGTTGTCCCTTCCAAAGCATGAAATATTGCACAACGCTGCAAGTGTTGTCAACAAATCTTAATAACTCACTCCCAAGCCAAGGTAAATCTTAATAAAAGAGGTGCTAGGAATGCTCCCAAAGACACGTGCCTTAATCAGGTGACAGCTGGAATGAATGACTGTAATTAGTGCCTATGAATGAATCAAAATGGGGGAAGGGTTTAATTAAATTAAGATGAAGTATTATATCTTGTGTGCACAAATTAGTAGCTCGTGGCCTCAGTATGTGTATATATATATAATGCGAAACTCAACCACCGACAGTTGGGTCTGATGGTGTGTTATGCTAGTGGAGGCTAATGTGTCACCACTTCAGGCAATTTGTCAGATTTAGCACAGCTCCCCCTGGAGCCACTGAAGGCTTAACACAACTTTTCTCATGTATGCAAATAAAAACGTCAGAAATACAGCGGCAAAGCAACTGCTGTGTGCTGCCAAACAAACTAGCATTGTTTTAATAAAGAAGTCGAATGAGAACATGGCATTTGATTTCATGCTGCGCGAAGCCAAAGTAGTCGTTTTTTTTTTTTTTTTACGAACATCAGCAGTAAATTTAGTGAGAAGTCGGTGGCATTCCGCCCGTCGCCTGCGGCTCTTTATCTTCCAGCTCAGTGTGGTTGCTCTGTCTCGTTCCATTAAGTCCTGGAACATTTACAAGTGATTAAGTTTACACTTTTAATGGGAAACAGCAGCACTAGGAAATTATCAGCATGCATCAGAAGTAACTTTAATACGGCAGCACACAGCTATTTTCTGTTAACAATGGAATGATGGGAAGTTGGATCGTTGTTGTGGAACTGTAGCACCCACGTTGTGGTCCTCAGCAGGTGTTGGCTCCGGCAGCGCTGTTGTCGTTAGCTGCACTGTTAGCTGCAAGCCATCGGCTCAACTTTTGCCACGTTGAGAGCCATTGAGAGGCAATAGATATCGTCTGAATTTGGAATTTAGCACCTTTAGAAACAGTAGTGCTGAATTACATACAGCAATGAGGGCAACTCGAAAGCATGAACAGTGGGCTTGAGTTCATAAAATCCTTTAAAGTTCTTGAAAACATGATGATTTATAATGACTAATATGACCCAATGACTACAATAATGTCACATCAGGGGCAAAACCCTACAATGTTGATATAAACAGGAGTTTTCAAACAACTCTATGAAGATAATGAATAAAACATGGAGTCACCATGATGTCTAAATTTAACCAATGTCATGTGTCATCCAACCATAAAAGATTGATAAAAAAAATGTATTAGTGAAGGAGCCCTTGCACAGGATTTTCATCATACTTTTTTTTTGTGTTTTTCAGCTTCGTTGGCAACACCGAGATTGACGTAGACATCAAACGCTACTATTGCAAAGCCGGCATTAAGAGCATCCAGGTAAGGAAATCCCCTTTTGTCTGATTCGTTTCACATCCCTCGAGGGAATTTCTCGTGGCGGGAGTCTTGGCCTCAAGAACGGTTGTCAGAAAAGCAGAGTTCGGATGAAAAAGGTCCTGTCGGCTACAATTTGAGAGGCTTTTTCTTGTAGAGGATGAACAGCAGCATAAAAATAAAATGCTGAAGGTATCCGGACCCGAGCTTTTCTCTTTTTACTAAAGCTTTAAAACTTCTTGTTATTTCTGGGCACTGACTATTAAATGTCTGCTTTCAGCATTAGTGTGGTGATCACGGGCAGCCGTGGAAGAACAGATTCGTCATGCGCACTGTGTACTTGTACTAATGAGGCCGTCAGGTAATGATTAAGTGAGTCCCTTTGAATTAAAGCCGTGCCTACTACTGCAAGCACCCTTCTGTTGCTGCTTTGCAGATATCTCGAGAACCATCGCACGAACAGCTTTCACACTCGATGGCATAATTGCGTCACACGCCCAAGTTGCAGCTCCTCATGGGCAGAAACATGGGTGTACACCCTAAAAACTACCGGACAGACATATTATGATGCATTCAAATGTAGCAGAGGGGTTAAAGAGAATGCAAAATAAAAAGAGATGTAGTCGAATCAAGTCATTTTATTTATATAGCACATTTAAATACAACAGGAGTTGACACCAAAGTGCTTCACAAGGCAAGAGGTAGGTAAGTCATACATACATCAGAGAGATACATTATACATAATTGTTGAAATGTTACTGCAGAAATATTATACCTATCTTTCTAGACTGAGTCTTCCTCTATTAGAATGAATGAATACAAGAAACATTTAGAAAATATTGAGAAAATGCATCATAAAGAATGTGTCACCTTCTTAATTTGCACCCCGCTCCCAGAGAAGCCCCCCCCCCCCCCCCGTAGCGCCTGACTACATGAGTGTGTCTGTTGTTGTTCTTGTACGTCCTTGGCCGTCTTCTGTTGCCGCGGCGGAACATAGCAGGCAGGGAAAATAATCAGCGTGCCGCCTCCTCGGAGACAGATTGCCGCGAGGTCTGTTCCTGGGAGACGCTTGTTTCTCGCCGCTCCCATTACGTTCGTCGGGGAGGCCTACATATCTCCCCCAGCTCATTATAAGCCACTAATACGTTAGTCCCCTTCACTCCTTGAGCTGGTTCACGTTACACAGAGCAGGTGCGTGTGACTCCGTGGTAGTGCTGAGATTACCGACGGCTTTGTGAGGAGAGGGGTTAAACACCGGCGGATATCGGCCGTGGAGTATTTATTTAATATCAAGCCTGTCTCACTGCTATGATGGAGGTCCTCTCTGTTTCACAGCGACTGAACATAACAAATTACAGACGTATTTATTTGGGTCTTTAAAAACAGATATGTCAATACTTGAAATACGTTTATAACAGTCTGTTAAAGCTGCAGAAACGATGATGATTGTGTCGTAACAATGGCATTATCGCATAGTATAATTCGTGCTCATACCTCTTAGAAATACAAGGGTATACATTTTTTTGGTGGCAGCTGACTCATTGAATCTAACAGAGGAGAAAGGGACGGATCAGTTCCCCGGTTTTTAGTTTCAGGAAACAACCTCAAATTGAACTTTCCTTTGTCACGGAATTAATTGGGAGTCTTAAAAATGAATGCACTGGTTTCCACTTCAAAGAGCTGCATGCACACGTAAAGAGCCTTATTAGTATTGGTTTCGAGAGTGTTATTTGTGTTGGGTTCTTTGGCGTAATTGCTGTTTAGCTCGCTTTTTTTATTTCCATTCGTCCTGAAAATACAAATATAGCCCCGAAAATGAATACTTCGCTGCTAGAATGCAAACATCTCTTGTTCTCCGGCGTGGATTAGAGCCGCTCCGTGGCGTCCACATGACACGTGTAAAGCACTCCCAATACAATAATCCTTGTAATTGTCATAATATGTTATGGAGGAGGTGGAGGATGACACGGGGCAGGTGTGAAGTCAGGCCCTGATCAAGTTTCCAACCTGTCATGTGTTACTAGCTAACGGCTTCACTGGTGAGGAATGTCAAGGGCCACGGGGGGGGCCTTTGTGTCCGTGCGTGTACGTCAATACGTCCCTCTTGTGTTTCCACAGATCCACGGCGTGTTGAGGGTGGTAATGGAGCCGCTGCTGGGGGACATGCCTCTGGTTGGAGCTCTGTCGGTGTTCTTTCTCAAGAAGCCAGTAAGTTCAGATAATATGACACCAGTTGATTGGGTTAAAGCCGTTTAATAGAGCAGCAGTCGAGGTTATAACGACACCGCAGTCTGCAGTTTGATCCCAGTTGAGGAGATTAAACTGGGATTCGTGACAGGTAAACTTTCCCAGCACCTGAGAGACCGGAGACATTTACTTTTATCTTCTCTGTGCTCCATATTTGTGCCAAAGTTTGCCCCGTATTTGCAGATATCACAAAATGTCCTCAATATCTTTGATACGCCCACTTTGGCTCTCCGTGTACTTTATATTCTGGCAAAATGACACCTCATAAAACAAATTCCTTGCACTCTGTTTGCCTCTTTGAGATATCGCATGTACGTTGGGCTCAAAATCAAGCTTGACTTCCAGTTTGTTTTTCATTCTCTGGCATCGCTACCTCGTCTACAGGCACCTTAAACACTCTCCATAACTTTCCATGATTTACAATTCACATCGCCAGTTGTTTGCATATCAAATGGATCTCTGCGTCCGACCACTGTGCAGAGGCACTGCTGCACGGCCTCAAAATGTTTGGCCGGTTTATACACTGAATGGGAGAACCCAGTGGAACCATAGCAGAGCTTTAAATAGCCAGCCCTACTTTGGCAGGTTTCTCTGCCCCAGGCACTCAGCTAAGGCTATATTACTGTATGAGGCTGAAAGGAGAAGGCAGCGGTTCTCAGTTAATCATGTCGCAGCACCACACACACACACACACACACACACTAGTATGCATCTCAGTCTTCCTCCTCCTTCTAGATGAGGAATATTACTTTGGTATATTGGAGGAGAGAGTTCCAAAAGAAACAATCTGGATATTGTGTACGCTGGAATCCAGATAAATCATCTTCCGCCTCTCAGGGTGCCGTACAAGGCCGGATCCTGGGTGCCAAATGAAATGGTAACATTTCCAGACCATAAGAGGTCTTGGCCGCGGCGGGGCTGTGCAATCGCACCAATGCGACTCAGCGAAGTGTCAATAAAAAGATGCAACACTTTCTGCTCATAGGCCTTCTAAAGAGAGTTTGTTTTGATGATTTAATATATTGCTTTTTGAGTCATCGATTTATCGTGAGGCTGGAAAATGTCTCAAATAAGGTGAAGTGGAATCTTAAAGGGGCAGTTCAAGGTGTGAATGTGAGGGAACACATTACTCTTTCAGGGAAAGCTGTCCCCATTATGGTACTATTGTGGTATTGACTTTAAAAAAACATAGCGTTATTAGGAGGAACTTTCTGAATAGAGTAAATAAGAGATTTTCTAAAACAATAGACATAAAACTACCCTTATTCACTTTCTTGCTGATTATAACACTTGTTTTTTATAATTAGTGTACAACCAATAGTACTCTATAACTAGAAATAAAGCTGTTCTCTCTTTATATTTCTGGCCAAGTTATCAAAAAAGTTCATTTTGAAGTAATTTCTTCTATTTAATTAATTCATTTGAGAAAGCCTAATTCTATTGTGTCAAATAATATACTTTGTCTGATCAAAATTTGTAGAAAAAACAAAAAACAAAACACGAAAGCCACATTCCTTGCTAAATATGTGTTTTTAATAACTTCTTTAATATATATATGTGTCCTTTCCAACCTTCCCACAAGACTCTTCGCCACATCCCATCACAGGCCTGCAGTGCTCCCCTCTCCCCGTGGCATCAGGGCATTTGTTAGCAATATTTGATCAGCAACTTGGGCAGACAAGTAGGGTGGGAAAGACTCATTAAGAAAGCCACTTCAGCTCCAAGGCAGCAGCTGATCAAAGCTCACCGAGGCAGGATCCGCCATCCTCGCTCCCTTTGATTTGCTTTCTTCCACGGCCTTGATCCAATTTGACACGCTGCTGCCGGCTTTAACCTGAACGCCAATAGCAATCGGTTGGTGTTGTATCAGTTTTGACTCTGGAATACTAAAAGAACTGCTACGTCGTCTGGGACATGTCCCTGATCTCGTTATACCCGTACAATTAACGAGGCTCCGGAGGCACAGAGCTGCCTTTTATAAATATTTTAAGTAAGCAGGTGTTTTTGTATTCATTTCCAAACAAGGATCAGTGATCTGTGGTCTCTTGTTGTGACTCATAAACTGTAGGTGATCAATTTATACTCCAGGGAAGAGGAGGGGAACTCAAAAGTTAATATATAATATATATATATATATATATATATATATATATTGTCTCTGCTGTTATTAATCAACAGAGTTTATGAGCCCAAAAGGGAGATTCCAGGTGGTAAATGTAGCAAGAGGGAGCAAGACACAATAAAGTTTAATGTTTGGATCAATTTGAAGTCACACTTTCTGCTCAACTTATATGTTCTCCTTGCCTTTTCTCCTTCCTTTAGCTCCTGGACATAAACTGGACTGGCCTCACCAACATACTTGACATTCCTGGGCTCAAGTAAGTCAGCTCAAACTTGCTTATCACGAAGTGTTCTGTGAGAGAAATCTACATGAAAGTAGAGATTGCAAAGTGTTTTAGAACAAGTAGGGTGTTATTTTTTGTTTTAGGAAACTGGACAGGATACTGTAGGGGTACTTTGACTGGAATAATGGGTGTATTTTCATTGGATGTCGTCTCGTTCAGTATGAGAAGACAATTTCCACCAAATACTGCGGTTTCTTTTATCTGCTGGATGTCGGAGGGTGTCTTGGGTTGTCCTTGGGGTGTCTGGCATGTCCTTGTCCTTGTTAACTGTCATAATTAAGAGCTTGACCAGACTTGGCTCAACTTTTTCTTAGCAAACATCTGAAGTATAATGCATTTATTTGAATTTGCAGTTCAATCACATTTACCAAATTAAGAGAATAGTTTAATCAACTGGTCTGGTGAGGAAATGCACTGCTTCTAGCCCGTTTCCTCATTCTTGCTTGGTTCGTCCTGCTTATATGAAGCGTCTGCTCGCCTCGGGTAGTTGTGTGGGCTGAGCAGAGAGTAAATGAGAGTCGGGTTAAGAGACGCCAAACAGCTCAGCCCAATTACTCGCTGCTGTCTTGGAGTGGCTCGTGCATTATTTACACTCCCTCCCAAATGAAGTGACACGCGCGTGGTGCTGCGTGTGGTTGGATCACGGTCGCCTGTCATATCCCCTGCTGATGTGGACAGTCATGTTGGCACAGGCAGAGCTCAGCGGCTGGTCTCTGCCGGCTCTTCTGTCGAGTCCTCCGTGGGGGTGAAATGGAGCCATGTAGCTAGAGTGCGTGTGTGTGTGTGTGTGTTTTGGTTGTGGTGGAAGTGGGGCATGTGCAGGAAAAGAGAGGGTAGCTGCTGTAGGAGAGGTCTAGATGGTGACATCGTAGCCGCAGTGACAGAGTTCTTTGAATGCAGCAGCAGACAGACAGACAGACAGACAGCATCAGCTGTCTCTCTCTCTCTCTCTCTCTCCTAAACCATGTTATTGCCATTATGCAACAAAAAGCTTGTTTACATGCTGTGATGTGTCACCACTCTTGAGCTAAGATGGCTAAGATGGCTATCATGTTCCCCATATTCTGTTAGCGTGATAGCATGCTCACATGTGATAGTTATCACGAAGCACTAGCATTGTTTTCCCTATTCTTTGACGTGGCGCATGAGAGTAAAGCACCATATTATGCTGTATATTAAGTTTGAGTGTTCATTCAGCCCTCTTGCCCTAAAATGAATGAATAAATGGTCCCACTTTTATTACTTTGCATGCACGCACACAAGCGGTGAGCGTGGGTTGCTCCAGTTTTTACACCGGGGGCGCAGCAAAAAAATGCAGCATTAAGCGCTGAGGCAGCAGGAATCCCTTCATACCCTCAAATCTCAGTAGGAGAAAAGCTCCGTCTCTGATCAGCCTCCCTCCCCCACCAGAGAATCATAATGCCTCTAATCAGCTCACTGAGAAGCGCCGTAGCCTGCCGTTTTCATCAGAAAATGAGCTGATCAAATGAAGGATTCTCCCGACTCCAGACACAAACACAGCCGGCTTAATTGTGATTGTTTCATTGCTGTTTTGTTTTTATCACAGCAGATGGTGTGTGTGCTGCTTCAGTGCTGTTTTAGAGTAGTTTCTGCCTTTAAAGGGTGTAATGTGTGAAATCTAACGAATAGGGGTCAGCATTTCACCTTTACCACTGGGTTCAATCAACATATTATTGATTATGAACAAAGCAGTGAGCGGCGAGTAATCAGATGTCTTTCTGCTCTGTGGACGGACGTGTCGTTCCTTGTTATACCAACGTCCACATTCATACATAAGGGTGATCGAGCCGTCGCAGTCATCGGCTACTAGACTGGGATTACCTGCCTGGGGAGATCAGGGCTGCAAAATCACTTTTAAAAACTGACATTTTTAGAATTGCTTCCAGTGTATCATCTATGACGTTTCCGTTCATTTTACTGTTTGGTTTTATGTGTTTAAGGTTGTGGCATTTAGTTCTGTGCTCTGTTTTTTATTATAAATCACTCTGTAAAGATGTTTTGAAAGGTGCGATATGAAAAAGGTTAATTCGGATTATTATTGAATAATTGCAAGATTGCAGGCATTTATTAACATAAATTGTAAATCACAGGACTGGATTCCAATTTAAACTGCATTCTTTTAAAACTCCAGCAAACTGAAAACCGCTCTTCGCTCTGAAATGTCAAATAGCGTCCGGCTCAAACTAGTTGTTGTTTTTTTTAATATTCCATTATTTGTATGGAGTATTTGTTCGTGCGTGCCTGGGGAGAGGATCGGTTTTAGCCTGAAGGTTTGCTGGTGTCTGTTGGGGTCAGATGTGCTTTGAACTATCTGCTGTCGGAGCTGGCAGCAGAAAGGAAAGTGGTGGGTGTCACGGCGCGGCTGTAAGCCTAATAATCAGAGCAATCATTCCTACAGCGCCTTACAAAGCCAGAGAGCAGTGAATGGATAAACAGGGAGGTTGAGAGAAAAAGGTTTGGCGTTTCAAGGCTCTTCGTCAATGTGTAACAATGTGATATAGAAGCAAAACCTTATGTTATTAATCCTTGTCACAGGCTTTTTCCATAAAACCTAAATATTAAGATACACATTATTAGACGGAGCTTCGAGCTTGGATGTTGGAGTCAACGTGTATTTTTCAATTATAGATAACTTCACATCCTGTTTGACTTTCATGTTTTCTAGTTTTTAAAGAAACACATTCCTACGGCTTGTTATTTGTATATGACACAGCAGACGGCAAAACATTTTAACTCCAGAAAAGAGGCATCGTTTTATAGGGCAGTTGGTTTGGAACACGACAACTTTTTATTAAGCCGGTTGGAAACACCGTTGGGTCTAATTCACCCAGAGCATAGGAGTTCCCTAAATTTATAACACCAATTACATACAGGCTGTCACCGAGCTACTGTAAAGTTGCTACGCTGGTGGACGATTAGAAAGCATGCGGGACAGGTGCATAAGGTCCTCCGTATTAGTAAATGTCCAATTTATTAGGCTACTTGTCATGCGACCGCGTTGTCGGATCTCACATGGCGGCACTTAAGCGTTTCGCGCCGCCCGTTTGGTCGATGTAGCTGGTGTGTTTTCACAGTCCCTGCAGACGCTCACAGCACCGCTTCCAGTCCACCAACACCTTTTGATTAGGATATCCACATTGTGATGTACGGACAGCTGTGCCCGTAATCACAACTGCTACTCTTTCGAGGGGACAGCCTGTGCAATAACACCGGATAATGATTTCCTCAGTGGGATTCCATTTATTTATTAATTTTTTCCCCCCCAGCCCTGATTGCAATTTTCCAGCTGTGGCACAGCTGCTAGATGAGTGGAGGGACGCCTGGCAGTGATGCCTCCTCTGCCCCCTCATTGTCATTGTTGTTGTCACGAAGTGTTGAATCAGTAGTGGATCAGATAGACATTCGGAGGGCCGTTGGCTGGCAGCAGCGACGTGCTTGAACCGACTCCAATTTTCCTGCTTTCTTCTCCCATGTAAATCAGGAATGCACTGTACTAAGCCCAGATTAAAAGGGGGATATTTATAACCCAAGGGCACCCTTACTGTCTATTAAATAATGCATTGCCTTATTCTGTTTATTTTCCTTTCTTCCCCTCCCTCCTGTCCTTACAGTGGCTTCTCTGACAATTTGATTCAAGATATCATCTACAACTATCTGGTTTTACCCAATCGTATCATCATTCCACTAGTCGGGGATGTGGAACTGGCCCAGCTACGCTTCCCCATGCCAAAGGTACCAATGCAGTTTAAAAAGGCGATTCAATGTGTGCTTCAGTGTGCCTCTTCTAAGTGTTCTAAGTGTTCGGATTCATGCTGGGTTGCTGAACAATCCTTGATATTCCAAACACATAAGGGTCGGCCTGAAGCTTCGAATTATGGCTGTGATTACAAAATCAGGGTTACATTTTGTATTTAACTCCGACAAAAAAAAAAAGGCTTTGTTGCTCGTACCTGTATCCATGGCAACAGGATAAACACTTCAGTGCGTCTCGTTGCCTGATGTCAGACAGAACTGTCAACTCAGTGTCGACTTGAACTCAGTGGAGTGGGCGAATCCGAAAGGTCGGGACCCAGGCAAGTATTTCACCTCTAGCAACATCCTGGTTGAAGAGAGGATTATGTGTGGTGTTCACAATATTTTTGGCTTATTTATTATTGTTGGACATTTTTTCTTGTGATTATGCCGATCTGACTTTAATGAATGATCAGTTCAGAGGATTACAACATTGGATGGGAAGTTAATCAAGTTAAATCATTTCTGTTGGAGATTAAATAAGATAATAATAGATAAGACCATTAGAAATATTTTGTTTTATATTTTCCTACCCTAGTAATGAGACGCAGTTCTCTCTTGTTCTGTCTCTTGATGCCCAGGAAGGTAATTTCACATCCTATCAACTCTGACTCCGCTGGGGCCTCAAAGAGTCGGGAGCTGCTGTCTCCTAAACGCCTCGCTCTGTATGTCTCCACAGGGAGTCCTGAGGATCCACTTCTTGGAGGCTCAGGACCTGGAAGGGAAGGACACGTTCCTGGGAGGGCTGATCAAGGGCAAGTCCGACCCGTACGGGGTCCTGCAGATCGGCAATCAGCTGTTCCAGAGCAAGGCGGTGAAGGAGAGCCTCCATCCCAAATGGAACGAGGTTTATGAGGTGACTGCAGTTTAAGTGTGTATTCTCGGTTATCCGTCTGTCGACTGGACGTGCTCGAATAAGCATCAGCATCTCCTTGCCGTCATCAGGCTTTGGTGTACGAGCAATCAGGCCAACACCTTGAGATTGAGCTGTTTGACGAAGACCCTGACAAGGATGATTTCCTCGGAAGGTGAGTTTCTCTCATTTCCTCCCAATATACGGGCAAAGTGAGGCTCCAGTATGGCATTACACACTCTGAAACCTGAAGAGAAGGTGTGATAGAAGTATCGGTGCCAGTAGATGTCAGGTAAAGTAAAAAAAGAGGTTTTATCCCACAGTTCCAGCCCAAGGGCAGGGTCGATTGATTGCTGTAACACTACACCCGGCGCTGACAGCAGCAAATCCATAAGCGGACCCGTTCCTGTTCAGAGGAACTGGTGTGATTCCTCTACTTACCGTTTGTCGACCCAATCCGAGTAGTAATTATCTGTCATTATTCACAGCCTGATGATCGATATGGCTGAGCTGCACAAAGAGCAGAAGGTCGATGAGGTAAAACCATTTCATATTTTTTTAGTTTATACATTATACATCTTAATGGCATCATTTGAGAGTGTTTTAAGGTATTTGTTTAGCTCAAAGTGTCAGTGATTTTGAGACTTTTCTAACACCGTTGCAGTGGTTTGACCTGGAAGAAACTCCGACTGGAAAACTCCACTTAAAGCTGGAGTGGCTCTCTCTGCTCTCCACTCCTGAGAAGTTGGACCAGGTAACGTCCAAACAACTTTCTTGCTTTTAACGGATACACCGTGTCCGTCATCGCTCTCTGTGCTGACCGCCGTTTCCTGTCCAATCAGGTGCTGCGAAGTGTGCGTGCAGACAGGAGCCTGGCTAACGACGGACTGTCATCAGCACTGCTTGTGGTCTACCTGGACTCAGCAAAGAACCTGCCTGTAAGATACTGCAATGTTGCCTTTATGTTAATGCTGGCAGTGCTATTGATCCAATGCTGTACATTTGTGGTAAAATATACCATTAGGGCCTTTATGGCTTCTTGATCTCCACCCTGAACACACATTTAGCAACTCTCTGAACCAGTTTAGCGTGACGCACCACCTGTTTAAATAAGGATTATGGGTCAGTGTGCAGCAATGCTTGACTTTCAACAACCAGGGCAGATTGTTCAGCGTTTTCCTCATTATCTCTGCGACTACTAACCCAGCATTAAATCCAGAGGTGGTTATTAAGGATGCAGCCTCCAGCTCTAAACGGCTCAATAGGTTTTGTCTGTCTCATTATAATATTTTCGTAGCTGTCAGATGAGGACCTTGAACCTCCTAAACCTCTACTTTTCAGCACTCTTGTACATTTACGGAGTTTGTCAAATAGGATTTGAAGTTTCATTGCACAAAGTGTGATACCTGTAACCTGCAAAGCACCATCAGTAACAACACTTCATGACATCACCCTTTTCTCTTCCCTCCCCCACATTAAGAGCGTCTTCACGGGCAGCTTAGGCTGCGGAAACTTAAGTGAGAGGAGAGCATCTGGTCTAGTCTTTTGCGAGAGCAATACCTCAGAGTATAGAACGATATTTGTGAGTCCCTCGATACGTTTTTTTGCATCCTGATAGTGTTAGCATTAGCCGGTGTGCAATGGCGTGGGTTGAACGGTAACAGGAGCTTTTTTAAAAACCTGTATCTTTAAAGCATGCCTCAGCTGCACGGTTTTACTGCAATGTCTGAAGAGTATTACCTCGAGTGCCCGATAACCATTAACACACAGCAGATGCCTCAAAACACAGGACTACGCCAGCTTGTTTGTCAGATGCATATTCTACTGAATCAAGTATCTGCAGCACAGACCTGGCAGAGCTCATAACGGTCTTTGTCTGCATTAGTGAGTCAATTAATTCTGCAGCTGCACAGATACAGCAAGCCTGTAGCTTGTTTAAAAAGTTGTGTCAAAGTAGTTCCTCCCACTCTTCCCCCGAAGAAGAAGCCACCCTCATTATTCCGACACGTCTTTTCATTATTCGCTCCCCGCCGTTGTCCAAAATATCAGCCCTCATGCTGCTGTTTATTTATCGCCCATATCATTCACACTCCTGCACACATTCCAACATGTTTTTCTGGATTTGTTTTGCCTCTTAACCATCCCCAACTCCCGTCCTACTAACTATGGGTGTGATTTTCTCCCCCCCCCCTAAATCTCCTTGTGGCTTAAAGAGCAACCTGTCAGATTTCACCTATGACGGGTTGAAGCAAGTCTCAGTCTTTAAGGCCCTGAAGGTAACGTGGGAAAAATGTCTCGCATGACCAGATCACACCCTTACCTGTCTGTGTCTTCTTGCACCATCCACCAACGTGATCGTGATGATCAAACAAACACAGTGACACTGTGTGCATGCACATGGAGGATTGCATCGTCTGTTTTTTGTTGTGCCGTGCTCTTTTTTTCTCTTTTGTGATGATTTTCTTACTTGTGATCCCGCATGCCAAAGTCTGATATTGCACTCAAACATTTTCAATCTGTTCTATTCTCCAAAATGTGTTCAATCATTATGGTTGATTGAAACTGTGGCCGCGTTGGCAGCGTTCATATCAGGAGAGGAACGGCCTGTCCCGGCATGTGCTTCATTATTGAATTGGAAGTGGATCTTTGTCGAAGCAAATCAAACCTGCACAGCAACCCATCGCATCATATTTTGGAACCTTCTGCATTTCCCAGAAATGGAGAGAAATAAACGGCTGCATTGCTGTTTCTTGCCATTAATAAAGGCAGGAAGTTTTCAAGCCTCCCGTTGTCACGAATGCGGCGGCACTCCCTCAGTGCAACGTCGGTTTGTGGTGAAACACACTGCACCATTGTGCGTCTTTCCATCTGACAAAATAGGGCAAATACTTCCTGTTTGCTTCTCATCGTTCACTCTTTAGCCTGTCTGCGGTTGCTGTTAGTGAAGTGACAGACTGAGCCTCTCTTTGTTCCTTTTTTTTTTTCATCATTTGATACAAACCTGTACCTCTATTTTATGAAATGTGCAGCTTTATTTTTGGGAAATTGCTTTAACAGGAGACAAAAAGGAGAATTACAATATAGAGATACATCATGATATTTTTAGGCAAATTAAGGACAACCATATAATATTGATAATGTAAAAAAATGTCAAAATGTAGCACATCAAAGTGTAGGATTGGGTGAATCAGCCTGAATGTATAATGTGGAGCTTAACTCTAATGCTGGTGAGGAATAGCCGTCCAAGTGAAGCACCACCCTCAAGAGAAGGGTCGGGTTAACGAGTAAGTTAAGACTTTCTCCCCGGCTTGCAGATGTAAATGGTCTCATTATTCGTTAATGAGTACCGAATAATACTTATCGGCCTGAACCCAGCATGCTAAAATTAGAAATCTAGAGGAGGGACGACTCGGTTGCCTGCAGCCCTGCTTGTGAAAACGTATGGTGATGTTCCCTTTTGAACTACTTTCAGCATCGTGTGCGTCACGCAGAGTCCCAAAAAGCAAATGTTTGGGTGTAATTATGTTTTCACAGCTAACACGTATCTCTCTCTCTGCTTCTCTGAAAGTCTGCAAAGAAGAGTAGCAGCGAGCCCTGTCCTTTTGTCCAACTGACTGTTGGACACAAAACACTTGAGAGCAAGGTGAGTCACATGGGTATTCATTGGTATATTATCAGATTCTCTACTTTCCTTTCACCTTGGGAAGAGGAATTTAAGAAATGAAGGTGACTTTTGTTCACAGTCATTTTAAGTCGGCATCTATTTACCAGAATGGATCTCACACAGATATAATGGCGCCAAACAACATCTCACTCTTCAACCGCCTCCCTCTGGAGCCGTCGCTGGTATTAAAAAAGAAATTAACGGAAAACCCTCGTTCAAAGAAAATACAGTTGCGGTTACCTCCCAACATACCATTAAAGAGCTTCTTCGCTGACATTGAATGTGTTTATTTCTATACAGAGTTCAAAAGGGGAATTATGCCGGCGGAAGGAAGGAGCACTTACTGTAATTGGACCACGTTATTGTCGATGCTGAAGTTTCACTGCAAACTTGTAATGGGTTTAGGGAGCTTTGTTCTATTAGATCCCATTTGTAGAGGAGTTATAATATGGTTGGACAGCGAGACTATGTTAGGATTGTTCTAAAGTTAGGGGACTGTAAGAACACGCCTGTGAGTCCTACACTGTTCAGCATGTGGGCTTGCAAAACACCCTTAAAGCTAAAGAGACCTGTAATTCTCCTTTTCTGGTGTTCACTTGTATTTCAGTTACTTTTATAACGTGATTACATGCTTTAATGCTCAAAAACCGCTCTATGTTCGCCATCCTGGCTGAGCTGGAGCAGCTCTTCTCCGTCTCTACGAAAGCTCTGTTTGACCTCCTGCCCCTCCCTCCCAAAAAGCCCACTCTGCTCTGATTAACCAGCTGGCCCGCTCCGTTGTGGTCGGTCAACCGCTTAATGTGTTTGTCAGAAATGTCACCGGCTGTTCCACGACTTCCCCGCACAAATCGCAACGCACACACCTCGTTGTTGTCGTGCAAACTTTCCTCTTCGCTCTAATGAGTTAAGGCAACCGTCGAAGGGTGTCTCCGGATGAATTGTGTTGTTAATTAGCTGCACTGTGGTGTCTTTTAATTAACGACTAAACAAATGACTACCTGTCTGCACATAAAGATCCGCTATAAGACCAAGGAGCCTCTTTGGGAGGATTGTTTCTCCTTCTTTGTCCACAACCCCAGGAGGCAGGAGCTGGAACTGGAGGTAAAGCTGCACAACCCAACCACTCATTCAACATTTCACTCTTCTTCTTTTTTTTGTTATGAAATCATGCACAAAGTGGTGGAACTAGCTGTCTTGTGCTAAAGCTGATCTCTCTCGACGCATAGGTCAAAGATGACAAGCACAAATGCACCCTGGGTAATTTGACGGTGCCTTTAAGCAGCCTGTTGGCGGAGGAGGACTTGACGCTGACTCAGTGCTTTCCCCTCAAGAACTCCGGCCCCAGCTCGAGCATCAAACTAAAGATGGCCCTGAGGGTAAAGACACACTGTTATTCAGAGTTATTCATTTCAGGCGGAGAGGACGCCGCAAAAAAAAAAAAAAAAAAGATGTGCTGATTCAAACCGAGTGGACTGTCAGACGGATGGAGTGGCACGGCGCATTTGAGCTAATGTACCGGCAAGTGTTGCAGTGTCAACACCGAACTAAAATGGTTTATTGCACAGCCTTAAGAGCTTATGATCTCAGCTCAATTCTAATTTGGCCCGCGTCCCTTCTTCTGCTCGTCGTCCAGGTTCCTTCACAGGGCTCATGTGCAGTTCACACTGACAATGGAGGATTAAAACAATGAACACTTGAGACCAGAAGGAGGTCGGGAGAAGCCAACCGATGTCAACCGTCCCCCTGGCAGATCTGATCGGTTGGAGTTGCTTGAAAAGAATGTCATCTGCTGCATTTATTATGTTTCCAGCTGACTTGTTTTGCAAATGCACAAGAATCGTCTAAAAGTGGGCTATATATATATATATATATATATATATATATATGCACGTGATGCATGCATGATCTAATGCCAGAAACGGAGGCTAAAAATACTTTGTCCCCGGCGGAAAGTCAGCATCCTCAGCACCGGCGGCGTATTGGGTTTCGGCCTATATATTCGGGGTGTTGTGGTGCTCCGTTGAGGTGAAGGTCGCCTCACCCACATGGCCAAGATACATTAAATGTAAATGAAAATGTTCTTTCACTTACATTCAATTCGACACATAGAGCAATATCTACAGAACACAATGTACAGTTCTTATCGGAACTACTTTCTCTCACTAACCACGCCACGTCATTGGTCGAGGGCTCCCCCCCAATTTAACTCCCGAACTCAAATGTTTTTCCATTACACCATACTGAAGAAACTATCATGCTCATATCGACTTTCTATTTCAGACTAGAGTGATTTCAGTTACCAGCAGGTAAATTGCGTTGCCCTCCACGGCATCGACACAAAGTGTATTCCCTGGTATTGAATCATCACAGCTGATCGAATAAGAAAATAAATGCAGCCAATCAAAAATAACGACCCGCGCTGAAATAACTTTTCCTGTATTGGATCACGACGAAGAGATCAAGATTCATAACGGATATCCAAAGAAGGAAATTGCCTTTTAATGGCTTATTGGAACAATAAGATAGATAACTCCATAAAGGCAGTTTTGGCAGCACAGACACCATTAAAACCGCAGAATCAGCACTTCACAAAAAAACAAACATTAGTCACACTGACCATTACATCTTTAAACAAGTCATTTCTTTAGCAAACCTAATCCTTTTAAAAAAAAATGTTTTTCTGAGTTGCAGGAGAACAACTTGTAAAAGTCTAAATCGTACACAGAATATGATTCCAGTCCTTTGCTGTTGTTGTTATTGATTTTTTTGTTTTTGTTTTGTTGTTGCATTAACGTCCTTCTGTGTGTTTGTAGATCCTGTCCTTGGAGAAGCAGGTATCCTCAGACCAGCCGTCCTCCGTCCAGGTCAGGAAGTCCAGTGTGCCGCAGCCGCCCCCGGCTCCCACCCAGAGACGATCGGCCTCAGACTCCCCGCGGTCTCCGCCCACGCCACCACCCACGAAAGACGCCTCGACCCTCTCCCTCCAACCCAGGGACGGCGAGCCGTACGCCGCCAGCCCTCTCCGCAGCCTCTCCAACCTCAGCATGTGCATGTCCAGCTCCCAGAAACACCTTTCTCACAAGGAGTCCACCCCCAGCCTGGCCTCCGACATCTCCCTGCCCTTCGCCACCTTGGAGCTCCAGCAAAGGCTCCGTCAGCTGCAGAAGTAATCACCATTCACAATACATTGTTTGTCTAACTATTTCCCTCCCACTGTGCCTGTCGTTGAGAAATAGCTCCCCATTTGTGGATTTATTTTTCTGCTTTTTCAGGAATTGATTATGAATGTATTTCATATATTTTGAATTATGCAGTTGCAGCTGACAGAATGCCATATTGACTTTTTTTTTTTACTGCAATGTGTGTCTTTATGAATATTTTTATCCGTCTCACCTGTCGAGCCGCCCCATCTGTCCCTGCTGTGTAATTGAACTGCAGTCTCGGGGAGTGACACTGACTTACTCCTGTGTGTTTGGTAGCGGCTCGGCCTCCAGCCAGTACCCGCTGGGCGAGGTCCAGCTGACCGTCCGACACAGCTCCCAGAGGAACAAACTCATTGTGGTGGCACACGCCTGCCGGTGAGCTCCCAAAACCGCCATCATGCCCTGCATTTAAATGTGTGTTTTTTTGGAAGATATACGCTCGCTTTGCTTGAAGGTTGTCTCAGTTCAAGGACTTTTTCCAACTCATTTGTATCAGGTCTTTTTTGGCCCAAGCCTCCATCACTAATTATAATTTAGGGGTTTTGAGTGTTCTGTATTCAGGTGCTCTCGCTTGCTGCAGAGCTACTAACGTTAAAGAATAAGCAGGCGCGCCGTTAACGTAAACAACATGTGACCGGCGACATGTGAGTGAAACAATTTGTGTCCCGTGTGTCCTCAGTAACTTGATAGCCTTCACCAAAGATGGCTCGGATCCCTTCATCCGCCTCTATTTGTTGCCTGACAAGAGCCGGACGGGGAGGAGGAAGACCAGCACGATGAAGAGGACCCTTAACCCGGTTTATGATCAAACGTGGGTTCGGATGTTATTACCATTACCTCATGTTTAAAATAAGTCAGTGATGTGTTTGTGGATATCAGATTTGGAGTTGTGAGGCTTCTCACATGTGCATGTTCTTAAAGGTTCATAGGTTTAATAACAGGCTTAGTATTAGTATTATATTAATGTGATAGCCGGTGTTGTGTTTTTATTAGCCTTTCTAACTTGCAATCTGGGATCAAGGGTGCAATTGTCGAATACTGAATTAAAATTTCTCAAAAATAATTTTTTAAATAGTCTGGTTTAAACAAATAAAGCACTTTTATTTGATGAATCAGCGATTCTGTGTCTAATGTGCGTTGTTTTGTGTTTGCAGGTTTGAGTTCAGCGTGTCGATGGTGGAGCTCCACAGGAGAACTCTGGATGTAGCAGTGAAGAACGGAGGGAGCATCCTGTCCAAACACAAAGGGCTTTTGGGAAAGGTAACTCCCCGCCGTTATCACGCGGGTTCTCCAGCAGGAGAGTGGGATCATATATTTCAAAAACTGCATTTCTTTTTCTGAAAATCTCAGGTGCTGGTCGATTTAAGTGGGGAGGATATATCCAAAGGATGTACACAATGGTAAAGTTTTATAGCGTGGAATGGAGTGATTTATATCGGTCATAAACATCCTATTTTCTTGCTTCGATATATATTCATATGATTTCCTCCTGCAGGTATGATCTGAGTGAAGACGGCACGTCGCCTCAAGGCATAAGGAGCTTCCAAGACTCCCTCCTCACATAGTGAAGCCGCCTCTCCGCTGTAATATAGTGATCTTGTTAATATAAGGGCACATACTTTTTTTTGTTGTATTCATGTTCACTTTTCATATAGTTTACAGGAATTATTTCAGCATGCTCGATGTTTTGCTAACGTTTCCTACCATCATTTCATGAATTGAGGATGTTGTAACATATTGTAATGCGTTGAAACACACTAACTGCCTTGTCTCTGTTTTTAGTGTTTAATGTAAATATCAAATTGCTAATATATATGAGAATTTGCAGGGGGGTTTTGTGGCATTATGTTTCCTTCAGGGAAATTATATTGAAATCTGTCAAAAGTTGTGTTATTGCTGTCCGTCCCATTTGTTCAAATGTGCCAAATCCTGTTTTGTCACCTGAGAAAACTTACCAAAGGAGAGATACAATCACAAAAAGTAGGCTTCAAGTAGCGGTCTTGACATTATTATTTTGTTTTTGTCATGCAGTGTTATTTGATTGTTTACCTCTTATCGTTCTTTATGCTTGATTACGAACATGGAATGCACATATGCAAAGAATAAAAACGATTGCACTGTATATTTTAAGAGGATTCTGTGCAATATTGGATGTTACTGAAGACCCGAGGGGCATTTTAGGGCTATGAACAAGTGCTCTATATTATGAAGGATACTTGAATAAGGGTTTGATTGATGTTCAAACCAAGCGTACGTCGAACAAACTGAATAATATGAGCAGAGGCAACAGTTATTGCATTTAATGAGCAGGGCTGCCATACGTTGTTATGATGACACACAGCTGTAATATGGTAAAGGCTTGTACGTGTTTTACCATGCAGTCATAGCTGTTGGAGGTTTTAAATACTTTTCTTGTTATCTATCCTGTGCCTTAAAAAAAAAAAACAACCGCTATGTAATTTTTGCCTTCTTAATGTTATTATTTTGAATGATATGATGCCTCAAGGTTTTGAGGAATAAATTGTTTCTCTTGTGAAAATGGTCTCCCATATTTCCTTCGTGAAACAATTATGCTTCTGTTCAGCAACAGAGAATATTAATCATTTCCACTTCAAATATGACATGTTATCAATAGTGGAAAGTACAGAAAGTATCAGCATCAAGTAACATATGCAGAATGCCCCATTTCCGAATAATGTACATAATACTATTGTATTAATTATAATCAATGATACAGCCATGGACTTAGATATCACTCTTATGTTGCAGCTGGTAAATGTGGAGTGGTATTAACTGCTTGATATATTATAATAATACATCATTTTTAATTTTTGTTGTTTAAATAACCCAAATATGTAGAGTAACTAGTAACTAAATACATCCATTAAAGGTAGCAGAGTGAGAGGTACACTATTTCACTCTGAAGTGGAGTGCCTGAAAATTTAGTACAGTACAGACATTTACACACCTCTATATTACAAGCCTCTATGTGCTGAAATTCCAATAAGCAAACATTTATTCAACCAGGATAATTTCCCTTGAGGATTTTGGCTGGAATCGATAAAGGAAGATTTCCGGAAGAATAATAATAAAAAAAAAATCACGTGTGCAACCACAGTGCACCGCTTTTTTGAAGCCCTATGCAGGTTGTGAAGACGGCACATTCTATAAGACATATGAGGTGATTTGTCGCCATCTAGTGGCGATTGAAGCAAACGACAACAATACGTCAACGTCGGAGCTGACGCACAACGTCATGACGCACTATGATCCAAATTTGCGCGGGTTTGCTGTTGTTATGGGAGGCTGTCATCCAGCGGTTTTCCACTCGGATTTATAAACAAAAAAGGGTAACTTAAGAAGCTATTTGTTGAGATTTAATGCGCTGTTGATTATAGTTATAATACATAGCTGGTGTACCAACGGACGGAATAGCATTAACGTCCGCAAACATCACTTTTATCGCTAAAGACACACGGGCTGCCATGTTTGTTGTGATCTTGTTACAGTAACGTCAGTCAGCTAGCAGGTACGCTAAAGGAAATAGCTAGCTATAATGCTAACGTTACCGTGGCTTTCGTTGCAGGTTTACTGGGAAACTTCAACGCCGAAAACATGTCCAAGCGAGAGGCGTTTTTAGATGCCGCCTGTAAGGAACATGTGGAGGACTTCCTTCGCTTCGTCCAGCTTCATGTGAGTAACTTTCTCGTAACGTTAATGTAAAACCAGCAGACCTACAGAGCCGTGAGAAATATATGACTTTTATAACAACAGCTCTTGCCTTTAACTTAGCTAATACTGGAGAAATAAACTAAATATTATCACACATCTCAGTATGAACCTATAGAAGAGCATATCTAACTCTAGTCTCATAAATATGACGTAACGTCAAGCAACTATTTACTATACTATATCATTTGGGATAATATTCTTGAATTGTATTAATTCTGACTGTTTCTAAAAGTCACATTTCTCTGTTCTTTGTTTAATGAATTGTTTAATTTCTTTACCAGAGCCAAAGTTAAGTGTTTTAGTAGATGTAATTAGTAATTTACTGACAGTGAACCACAGAAAATTTGGTGTTTTAATTAAATAACTAATCATCAAAAGCGTTATACATTTATTTTCTTTTAATTCATCTCCTACTGGGGATGAAAAGTCCAATTGTAATCACTGATTTATGTGTTTTGTAGCTGTCGGTGTATCTGTCATGTATGTCTGAAGTTGTTTTCTGTCGCCGAGCAGAAGGACAAAACGGAGCCGTTTGATGTGGAGGAGGTCGTGCAGGAGATGCCCAGACACCAGAGGCAGACTCTGTGGGGGAAACTGGCTTCACTCCTCCAGGATGTCCTGCAGGAGCTTCCCCCAGAGCGCTGGGAGGAGGGCAGTGAGGCCAGGGAGGAGGGCATGGAAGTGGAGTCAGCTCCAGACCCTGTGAGTTTACCAGTCAGTTCATGGACAATTGCGACATAAACTTAGATGGCGTTCCAACTTGATATTCTGTGGCTATTTGTGTTTAACGACATACGTTTTATTTATTCATTCAGACACGTGTCAAAGCTGTTGTGGACGGTGTGACACTAGTGGCTGCCGTGTCCTTAAAGGTCCTACAGGATGGGGACACCTACAGTGCCCTTCTGGAAATTGCCCACAGGCTCCATGGTCGGTGTCATTGCTGATTTTCTCTCCGCTGAAATGATGTGTCCTCTGGCAGTGGGTTATTTTGACTTCCAGGTGTTTGTGTCTTTCCCTCAGATGTCCTGGTGTCGCTGCCCGTCTCAGAGACTCCCCTGCAGCTCCACATCCACATGCTGTGCGAGGCCTGGTGGAAGAAAGGGCTCGAGGAGAAGGAACGGTTCGGTCGCACCGCTTTCCTCAACTCTCTGCAGAAGAGTTTCATCTTGAAAAAATCAGTCAGTATATATATATCCTCACTTATATGTCAGGTTATCACTCTTGTAGTTACTCTGATGTTAATACCCTCTCTGTGTTGTCAGGGTACTGAGATCCAAAGAGTCTGGAGTCTCCATGATGTGCTCTTGAGTCTGGACTACGCAGCCGAGGACAACAAGCAGATAATCGACTTGTTGCTTCAGTGCTTCCTTCGTCCTAACTACATTAGAAATGATGACGTGAGTGGGATGATATTGAGCCACTGTGTTGACTCTCTCTTTTGTGTCTTATTGTCATGGCTGTCAGCCTGATGATGTGCATGTTGTTGCAGGGGAAGCGCTTTCTGGTGTTCCTCTTCAGCTGGAACGTCAACTTCATCTGGGCTATTCACGGCACCATTAAAAACCAGCTGGAGTTTTACAGCAAGTAAGGCACTTACTTTATACAGTTTGAAAGTAGTCCATTTCATCTTGGTGTTAGTTACAAGTTACAACTGCTCTGTGCAGGACCATGACTACCAACATTACGGAGATCTACTTCAGAGCGTGGAAGAAGGCCAGTGGGGACTTCCTGGACAAGATTGAGGGCTCATGCATTCAGGATTTTATGCAGAATGCGATCCTCCTTCAAAGAGCATCTCCTGTCCATGCCAAAGTCCGACAGGTATTAGCTGCTTTAACTCTTTCGTTCACGATGTGCACAATTAAACTCACTTGTTCATTCTCTGATCTCCTTGCTCTTATTCGCAGATTGTGAGCTATTTCCACTCAAGGAAGGGCTGTAACAAGGTGGACAAGATGCTCTGTAATCTCTACAAGCCCATTCTCTGGAAAGCTTTACGTGTACGGATTCAGGTTTCTAGCATGCGTTCTTTACCAGATTGTTTTTGTATTTTAATCTAGTCTAATGTGTTTCTGTTTGACTTTCTTCAGGCTCCAAACTTTGAGGTGCGTGCAAATGCCACTTTGCTTTTCACTGACGCCTTCCCAGTCCACGACCCGGACCAGAGCACCAAGAATATAGATGAAGCCATTCAACAGCAGCTGGACACAGCAATGGTGAGAACCTGATAATTAACATTCCTGGTGCTGTACATCCACTAAATGCAGACACTGAGCTGAAAAAAGAGCAAAATTGTATCAAAACATCCACTTATCTCTCATCCTTAGGGTCTCCTTGATGACCCTCATCCTACCGTACGCTCCAATGCCACCCTGGGAGTCTGTAAGATCCTGGCCAAGTGCTGGGAGCTCCTCCCTCCCACAATCATCACAGACTTCCTGAAGAAGCTGGTGATGGAGTTGACGACTGACACCAGCTCCCCTGATGTTCGGTGCTCAGTCTTCAAGGTAGGAAATACTGTGTCTCTCTGCCCTATGTTTATTATGTTTATTTCCCTTAAAAAGGTTAGTTAGAAATTACAATAATTGAGCCTTTCCTGTCCTGCTGTGAGATTTTGTGATGCCACATTATAAGCATAATTTTAACTGCAGACACAATATGCACGACTGATTTTTTTTATTGGCAGTGGACGGGATATTTGATGCCTTGTGCTTTGTGTAATGTTTTCCCAGTGTCTGACTATTGTCTTGGACAACAGTCTCAGCCATCCACTATTGGAGAAGCTCCTGCCCACTCTCAAATACAGCCTTCATGACAACTCGGAGAAAGTCCGCATTGCCTTCCTGGACATGCTTATCAAGGTCAAGGCAGTGCGAGCTGCTAAGGTACTGTACATGCAGGGTTTCTTTCTGCTTTATTCACCAAACAGACTCTTAATGGGGCTGGTTTGGTCTTATTTGAATTATTGTGTACATTATTTTTCGAGACAGATTTCAAAACGTTAATCAATGTAACCATGAGAGATGCTTGAGCAGCAAGTAGCATGTGAGATTAGCCATGGACAGACGGACAGATACACATACACACACACATAGACAATGCATGATCTCCCCTCCAGGTTAATGCCTGTGTCACTAGCTCTTCAAATGAAATAAGAAATGATAAAAATATCTATTTATAAATGGCATTTACAATAAAGACACCAGAAAGGATGCTTTTCCCACATAAACAATGAAGGGAAACCTATTATTTGAGATGGTGAAGACATTTTATTGGAAGAAAAATGCACAGCCTGTCTCTAAAATACACAGTAGTTGTGTATAGACGTAACATAAACCTCGGTGTGCAAATCCAAAAAGGAAGTTCTCACAAATCAAATAGTTGGCAAGCTGCTGAAGTCATAAACGTCTGACACTGAAGATATACTGAAGTGCTCGGGACAGATTTCCAGCCAAATCACATTGAAACACAATCCACGTACAAAACGGCAACTTTCTTGTGTATCGCCCTCCAGTTTTGGGACGTGTGCAACATGGACCACCTCCTGGCCCGCCTCGCCATCGACTCCCATTCGGTTTCCAAGCGTATCGTCGACCTCCTCTTCAAGTCGTTTTTCCCTGTCAACGAGCCGGAGAGGGAGTGGTGCTGTCGCTGCATCACCCTCATCCAGATGAACCCCATGGCTGCCAGGAAGTTCTACCAGCATGCCCACAAACACACCGCCCCCACTAACATAAGTAAGTGCTGTGTGCGTACGTGGCAGAACTTTTCATCCTCTTATTAAAACACCAGAAAATGAAATGATATAGCACGTCCATCCATTGTTCTCTCTCCTCTCTTTCAGTAAAGCTGATGTTGGCCATTCGCCGTGTCGTGAACAGCTGCATCCAGACTGACTTAGACCTGACGGAGATTAATGACAGCAACAAGGAGAACAGCGCAGTAAGGCATTTACTCTATCGGAGTTGACAGAAAAGATAGTGTTACTTTTTTCTAAAGTAGAAGAAGAAGCTGGAACCACAGTTAGCATTTCGGTTTTGATGTGCTAGGAATCGTGGGACACTGTCAAATGTAGACGAATGGTTGATATTAGCCGTATTTAATGATGATGAACCATATAATTCAGGCTAACTCTTCAATCACGTTTGATCTCAGCAGGCTGACCCTCTGTTGGGGAAAGACAGGGCCATCGTTTCCAGTCTGCTGGAGGTCGTGGTCATCCTGTGGACGAGTGTGGAGAAGGCCCTGAAACAAAACGAAGAGGCCCAGAAGTACACCTCTGCCAAGTTTGGAAACGTCATGTCCAAGTATTTCCAAGCCTTTGAGGTGCGTCAACCTCCGTGTGTTGTATTCTTTGTATTTTTTACTATCAGTTTTCCTTCAATGAACTCTTGTTTTGTTTCTCCAGGAGGAGCGATGTACCGTTCCTCTCATACAACTGGCCTCATTAATGCCCCCGGCTGCAGTTCCAACATTCAGGTAAGCTCCAGTCTCTCGCCTCCATCCTATTCGGCTAGTCTGTTTTGCCGTCTAACCCGTCTCTCTCTCTCCCATCCCGCTCTTGTTCGCAGCTGTGGCGTCCTTTCCAGACTGAGGAGGATGGACTCCGGAGCAGCACCGTCCCAGTTTGGCCAGCTGTTAGACTGCATGTGCAGCTGGGGCCAGGCTGCTGATCTTCTCGACCTCGTCACTGACTCGCTCACCGAGGCTCTGCCCAAGCAAGCGGTCAGTTAATACCACACCACAGGGCAAAATCTATTGTATCGCTGGCTTTCTCTGTTAATTAAGAGGTTCAATCTAACCAAACTTTAGGATAACACCAAACGAAAGGTCCGTATCATGGAGACAGTGGAGGCTAAACCAGACCTGGCACTGGCTTACCTGGAGTACCTGCTCAGCCACACTTCAACCCGGGAGAAAGTCCTGGCTCTCGGTCAGAAACCTCTGAAGCAGCTCCACACAGTTTTAGGAAACTGGAGGGTAGGTTTCACTTCAACACCCCTGAGTGTGTTTGAAAACGTATATCTTCAACATTTATACATGGAGTAGATATTTTCCTGACATGTGACTCGGTGTGATATTATTTGCCTCAACAGGCGGTGCTGTACACTCACCTCACCTCCAACCCAGAAGATCCTCAAAGTCCCAATGTAGAGACTGCACTGAAAGTCTTTGAGCACCACGGCCGTCTCGGTGCACATCTGCAACATAATGTGAGCTTCTCCTTTTGCACACAGTCCATTTTTCACTTGTATTTATCCTTGCTCTAAATGAATCCCCTGCTTTTCCTAGTTCTCAGAGGGTCGAGACTACCTGCTGTCTCTGGAGAGTGTGGCAGTGTGGATAGCCGAGAGGGTGTTGCCCTCCCTGGTGAAACGTACCAGGGATGGTGATGATGATGATGAGGCGGATTCAGAGAAGACGCCGCCGCTGGCTGCACAGATAACAGAGGTGAGCTCTACTATAACTAATGTAAACGCATAGCTGCAAAAAGCCAGTCTAGGACTTTAGACTGAGAAAAGTCCACAAAAAGGACTAATTGAGCCTAAACCAATATGTGTAGTGGCATATTCTATTGGGCCTTGGCCGATTATAATTAGTGAAGCTAAAATGACTTGCTGAGTGTGCAGAGCTGCTGTAAGCACCAGCTTTTAATTTGGGAAAATGGGGTAAAATGTGTGTGGTGTCCATTAAGGCGGCTGGGACACGCTTCTCCAGTGCAGCACAAATGTGCGATTCAGGCAGACGAGGCGGGTGCATTTTCATAACGGAACATTCCAGTTTCATATGAAAAGGTTTTTTTTATTTTCTGAAGAAGTCGTTTTTGGTCGTTGTATCTTTTACCACAAAATGAGTCCATCACAAATACCTAATGGCTCTCAGTCTTGTGATGTTGATAACATAATCATGCCGCTTATTTGAGGTCTGCAAAGCATGTGGATGATATGGATGGACGGACGATCCTTTATCTGAATTGCAAAGTCAGTTCATGCAAGATTGTTTCTCTGCGTGAAAATTCAATCATATCTCCTTGTTCATAAATTGCCAGTTTGGATTTTTGTCTCACTAATTGTCACGCTGATACGCAGCCAGTGCCAAGGTAGTAAGATGAAAACAACCCCGTTATCCAGAACATTACGTTTGGTGGAGCCTTTTTTTCGCCTCCTGCTTCCAGGACTTTTAGTTCTGCTCGGTAAAATCACTCCTCATAGATTGTTCTGCTCCGCTCCACACACACACTCATGTGCATGCCTCCTCCTTCACATGCTGGCGTCCTGAAATGGGCTTATTTTCTTCATTTGTGTCATTTTTCTCCAGCCTGTCACCACACGACTGCTGCGATCAGATATTGAAAAAAAAAGCCTTCTTATTAATGTTGTGGTGGGAGATCGTAGGCAGCGTCTGCAGGCCACCAGACGCTCGTAGAAATGAACATTACGCTGAAATGTATCTCCCCAAAGACTCTCTTTGTTGTTGATTTTAATGAGCGTCCTTATTTGGAGTGTCTGATGATGACGACGATGCATTTTACCAGAGTTTCCTGACCGTGTGCCGAGATGTTTTACTCGTGGGTTTGGGCGACGATGCGTTCAA
This sequence comes from Chelidonichthys spinosus, assembly GCA_029853015.1. Taxonomy (NCBI): domain Eukaryota; kingdom Metazoa; phylum Chordata; class Actinopteri; order Perciformes; family Triglidae; genus Chelidonichthys; species Chelidonichthys spinosus. Next base: position 17,276,197 of record CM056837.1, read on the forward strand.
GGGTCAAATCCTCCACTTGTGCTCGCTCACCCTCTTCTCAGGTGAGTGTTTCGAACGTCTGCAACATGTGATGTTTCACTTCAAACAGTCCTGTTTAGTCACGTTTCTCAACCTTAAAATGACAAACGATGTGTTTTTTGGTTTCCAGAGGCAGGCTACCTGTGTATTCCCGCTGTGCTGCCGATTTTGAAGGAGGTGGCAGACAGCTACGTACCCGAGGACGACAACAATCAGCCTCAAGGAGACGAGGAAAATGCTTCCACTGTCATTCTGGCTGTGGTGGCCAACATCTTCCAGAAGATCATAGAGCTCTTGGCTCGTCGCCTTAGGAAGGAACCAGAGGAGGGAAAACGGGTACGCAGACATTTGAACTCCCAGTGTGTTGATGTATTTTTTTTGTATTTCTTGTGTTAAGTATATCTCCGTCTTTGCGCCCCGTCTTAGCTGTGTCAGTCGGCCGTTCCCGGCCTGACCAACTTCCTCCAGGTGGCGCAGACGTGGGACAAAGCGCCTCTTAGCGGGGTCTTCTCCACTGTTTTTGCTGTCATCGTTGTGGAGAAGAGACATTTGCTTCAGAAGGTATTGGACTTACTTGCCAACATTTGTCTGGACATGATAAGCGACTTGACCAATTACGTTCTTGAGCAATTTAATTAAGGGGATGACGAATGCTGCTGAACTCTTATTTTTCAAGATTACCCAACCCGAAGAGTTGATGACCCCAGAGTCGGTGGAGGACATGCCTCCTCTGTCCAGCATCCTGCTGTCTGTCGTCCTCAAATCACCCTCCATTACCAGGTAAATGCCTCACTTTCTCTTACATTTAAAACCTACAACTGAACGTGCCTTCTTCTCCTCTGATCATTTAGAGAGGTGAACCCGTTTCTTGTGTTCAGTTTAATACATATTTTTGTAATAAACATATATTTGTTCTTGGATGTTTCTTTCAGGGCCTTTTTGACAGAAGTCTGCTCATCTTTAGACTCCGAGGCCATTAGCAGTCTGAATGAGCTGGCTGCTGTCCTGCATATCATGGCGGTCATCCAACACTGTGAGTTAAAGATCAGACGTATAAAATGCATTATTTTATTTCCGGTGAAGGTAAATCACAGTTTATTGCATGTGACACTTTTAGCGGGACAAGCTAAAGCAGGTTTGAAGAGCGCAGCCGCATCCGTCCAGCAGCAGATCCACAAACATGCAGTCACATCGGCGGACGCCGGCGACATCCAGAGGTGAGCTGGAGGAAATGAGATGTTTTCTTTATACACACCGTGGATGAATAAATTCATTGATTTTCAGTGTGCATGCTGTCGTGACTAACCTCTTTATCCCTTCCTGCGGCAGGGTTATTTATGAATCGTCTGTGAAGACCTTGAATGATATTCTGGATTTATGATTTTCCCTGTTTCATGAGTAATATCTCCTTCACGTTTGTGTTTTATGAAGCTAAGGAGAGCAGTATAATGGCTGCTTTGCTGAAAGCGTTACAGGCTTTCAGTCGCTGGCAGACAAAAAAATGACACGATTGAATATTTCAACTTCACTTATCAGACTTTTAAAAAGAATATGGGTTGGATTGGAATCTAAAGCTGGGGACAAGTGGCTGTCTGTTACCATGCATTTCCAGATTGGCTCCACTTCTCTTTGTTTATTTATTTCTTGATGGCACAAATTGCTCAAATCTCCTCTTTCAAGCTGCGCGTGTTGATAATGAGAAATATTGATGAAAATATTCTCAGATTGAGTGGTATTCTTCTTTTGAAAGCTTTTCAGCTCCACTTTACAAAAAAACACAACTATTTCATATGAAATGCATATATATTTTTTCATTTTTCCACAATCTGTGTTTATATATAACCGTTGTTCTGTAGCGTAATAAGAATAAAACAAACTGTATGAACCAAACCAAACTTAATGGTTATTTCTTTCTCAGACTGTACAGCAGTAATAACTACAAACAAGCAATAAATCATCCTCGCTTTATTCTGAAGGAGGAATGGCTCCCATTTTAAGATTTCACAAGCTGTTTTTTTGTTTTTTTTCAGTCAATATTTATGATTGTGCACCGCAGGGACACAAACTCAAATGTTTTATCTGATTTGTGCTACATGAACAAGAAGGACGAGTACACAAAGTTCAGGAGCATACATTATATTTGGATTATTCATTCCTGAAAGAAATAAAATATTGAAAGAAATATTTGGGATTGATTGCTAGTCTACTTTTAAGAGGCTACAGTTTGCATTGGGTCAGTTGATCATGTTCTTACTGGTGGAAAGTAACTAAGAACATTATTGAGGTACTTAATTCAGTTCAGAGGCAAATGTTGTAGTTTATATTCTACTACATTTATCTGATGGCTGTTGTTGATTAAGAGTTTATACACAAAACATAAATATCAGGTTGCTTAGTCACATTAAACATAAATACAATGTACTTTCACTTTAAATGTAGAACTTGGAATATATTTACATTGTAGTAGGATATTGCAGTTATTACCGTTATATTGAGACTCATGAGTGGCAATATATCCCTTTTCATATAACTACTATTTGTTTGTTTTTTTGTCAATAAGATGTGCCAACCCAGCGGGACCTCCTGTAGTAGGTTATTAAGCCTTTATGTGTTTCTGTCTTTGTCTCATCAACTGGTTGCTCTTAAATCACCACAGTAATAGAAAAAAATTATAATAAATGACCAAGAAAGGACTATTTAATAAATATAGTGTCATTTTATGTATTTCTACAGCTTCTCTACAATGGTATATTTGTGTATCTCATCCATCTAAAATGTATTATTTATGGGGGGGTTTCAGTCAAGCGTTTCATGTGTTACCTTCATGGTTTCTAGGCAGTAATCATGAAGTCAAATCTCTACCCATCCCTCCATCTTTCACTCATCCCTCCATCTTCACCCATCCCTCCATCTTTCACTCATCCCTCCATCTTTCACTCACCCCTCCATCCTTCACCCATCCCTCCATCCTTCACCCATCCCTCCATCTTCACCCATCCCTCCATCTTTCACTCATCCCTCCATCCACCCCTCCATCCTTCACCCATCCCTCCATCCTTCACCCATCCCTCCATCTTTCACCCATCCCTCCATCTTTCACTCATCCCTCCATCCTTCGCTCATCCCTCCATCTTTCACCCATCCCTCCATCTTTCACTCATCCCTCCATCTTTCACTCATCCCTCCATATTTCACTCATCCCTCCATCCTTCACCCATCCCTCCATCTTTCACTCATCCCTCCATCTTTCACTCATCCCTCCATCTTTCACTCATCCCTCCATCTTTCACTCATCCCTCCATATTTCACTCATCCCTCCATCCTTCACCCATCCCTCCATCTTTCACTCATCCCTCCATCTTTCACTCATCCCTCCATCTTTCACTCATCCCTCCATCCACCCCTCCATCCTTCACCCATCCCTCCATCTTTCACCCATCCCTCCATCTTTCACCCATCCCTCCATCTTTCACTCATCCCTCCATCTTTCACCCATCCCTCCATCTTTCACCCATCCCTCCATCTTTCACCTATCCATCCATCTTCACCCATCCCTCCATATTTCACTCATCCCTCCATCCTTCACCCATCCCTCCATCTTTCACCCATCCCTCCATCTTTCACCTATCCATCCATCTTTCACCCATCCCTCCATCCTTCACCCATCCCTCCATCCTTCACCCATCCCTCCATCTTTCACCCATCCCTCCATCCTTCACCCATCCATCACCCATCCCTCCATCCTTCACCCATCCCTCCATCTTTCACCCATCCCTCCATCCTTCACCCATCTTTCACCCATCCATCACCCATCCCTCCATCCTTCACCCATCCCTCCATCATCACCCATCCCTCCATCTTTCACCCATCCCTCCATCCTTTACCCATCTTCCACCCATCCCTCCATCTTTCACTCATCCCTCCATCCTTCACCCATCCCTCCATCTTTCACCCATGCGTCCAGGGCGCTGTTGCCTGGTGCACGCGCCGTCCCTCCTCGTCCCTCCTCACCATGTGTGTGTTGACGTCAGAACTTAGGAGGGGCTCCTCCGCGGAGCTGGTCGCTGTTTGTGGTGCTGAAACAACGCCTGTATTGTGTGTGTGTGTTTAGCCGTTTAGCGGGTTTTCTTTCGGCTCTTCCTTCCTTCCCTCCCTCCGCCAACATGCCCCTCTAGTCCCGAGCGTCGTCCGAGCAGCTCGCACCCGGGTCGGCGTTACACGCCGTTGTAGCGGAGGTGTGCGATGGATTAGTAGCACCGTGTCAGGCAGGGAGCGGTATGGATTCACCGTGGTGTCCCGTCCTCGTCGCCGCGTTGGCCGTCAGCCTCTGCTCCTCACCTGCACGCGCTGACAGGAAATTTGGTAAGCAATCTGATCTTTTCTTATCATTATTACCCCTCCCCCCAAAACAAACACCCTCTTCATGCCCTAGTGCTATAAACTGTCCATAATGCTAAATGCACCTGTCTCTGGCTGTTAAACAAACATTGGTAAAAGTTGCATAAATATACTTTATATTATAGTTCTCCATATTTCAGCTTATTTGAAGTGCAAGAAAAAAAAAACTCGTGATGTTTGGATGATATGTGAAGATGCAACTGGAGAAGTTACATAATCCATCAGGCCCAATGGATGAACTGCTGGCTGGGAGACTTATTACTGGCACGATGCTAGTTTAATCAAAAACAGACTTTGTACTAAAAAAAACCCAGTTTTGCAGCCAATAATGAGTTTCAAAGCCAGATTGACACACCATAATAATGCACTCAATTTCATATGGGTTTAATGACTTCCATGCCCATAAAAATGACTCAACACATGCCCTTAAGTAGCATGCAATTTTAAATCCATTTAAATATTTAATAATATCCTATGCCTCCTCGGGAAAAAAGGGGAGATATCTTTCATATAGAGCTTCATTTTCAGACCTGACCTTGGTTGTATTTTCATTACCCTTGATTTGTTCTTGCCTCAGACACTGTAATTTGAAAAAAAAAAAAAAAAAAAGTATGGCAGATGTCCAAAGTGTGACACAGAGAGAGCCATCGCAATAATGGTGTCCTCTGGTTATGACAGACGCAGATTATAGGCTCTCATTTTAGTGTTTGAGGTGCGTGGGTGACTTTCCACCTCTAATCACACTTACTGCTCCAGGATCAGCAGTCCGAGCACGTGACGCAAACTTTATAACGAGCAAGAGGCAAATATAGGTCTCAGGTTGGCACTCCTGCTGTGCGATGATTCATCCATCTTTATATTTAGAAGCAGACGGTGTCTATCCGCCCAATTCAAACATATAGACCTACAAAAACACACACATGTAACCTTGATGGCAGAAAACGTTGGGTTGAGAGGTCAGCACTTGTTATTTGACACATGGGGAGGGGTTTCACCCTGCGAGGTGGTTAATTCAGGCTTTACGATATTGTGAATGAGTCAGTGTTTATCCCCCCCGAGTGTTTTCCTCTCATTGAATCCTCGGCGTGTTTTTCTCGGCGTGTAGTGGAGGTCTCCGTCGTAGCTGGGAGTTAGACGTGGTGATTGTTTTTAATGAGTCCCACTGCGCATTGCACCGTGTCTTTGGCAAGCTTTGGATCAAGGTGTGCTGCTGTGATGTACACATCTATCCATATATATTTATATATAGATAAGAGATAAAATGCGTATGCACGGGTGTGTTTGTGTGTTTATGTCCTGCCTGTCTGACAGCACATGAAAGTCAGACGGGGAGAGAGGAGTCTGCAGCTGCCACGCTCTCGATTGTAGAATCATTAAGTGCTGCAAAATGTAATCAGCGATATGACTTTGGCTCCCGGGCATAGGACTCAAAAACTTCGGAACATTTTAAATTGCTTGAAAAGTAGAGTGTTATTACTATTTTTTAAAGTGTTTAAAGCACTTCAACACTCTCTCCTCACACCTTTTTATGAGTTCATAGAATTTCACCTTTTTTTGAATGTGCAACAAAAATAGAGATAACATTGGGAATGCATATAATAGAAGAAGAAACAGTTATCACACATTTGCTCAAATTGAGATGTGAATCTCACTTTTTGGCATCAGTTAGCACCATGCTAGTAAGCTAATGCTAAAGCAGGCCTAGCAGGGAAGATAGCCATGCTAGCCTGAGCTAAAGCTACAACTTCCCTGACTGATTTTTACACAAAGAAGCCCAAACAGGCATAAAATGAAGGCATTGCAACCTTTTAATGTGTCGCTGCCAGCCTGGAAATGTAAAACCATATTTCTCATCTTTACTGCCGTAGATCAGAAGGCCCATAGCAGAGGTCACGCCTGCCTCACAGGGTTTAGATTCACCCGAACGCCTCCCAGGATGACGTGAACAGCAGTAAAAACATGCCGTTTTGGCCTTGATGCGATGGTAACGTCGCTGCCTCTCCTCACGTGGACTCTCACTCGCTCAACAAGCAGCCTTGAAGCGAGGCGTAACTCAAGAGCATCCTTGAGAGTTAGCCAACGTGTGGCGTCGCTACCAGTGGGAGGTGTTTGACAGACTTAACAAAGCTGTTGCACGTTGATTATGTTGTAAAGCACGAAAAGGCTGTGTAACGTTCTTCTCCTGATGGAAGGGAAAAAAGGATGGCATTTAATTGAGGATCTTTTTTCCAAGCATTATTCTAAGAGTGCAAGGTTAATGCCCTGTTTACACTAAGTTAGTGAGCATATCATTTAAATAATGAATTCATTGAGTACCGGAGAGCAGCCTGCCAATGGAAAAACATGTGCAGAAACTGATTTTGTTGCGCATTAGCACTCCAGCGCCTTGCAATCAGTGTTGCTGTGAGGCCCGTTGTTAGGATTCTGTTCAGCGTCTCCTGTCTGTTTGCAGACTTGGCAGTGTCCTGAATCCCAATAACAGCGGCTGCAAAAAAAAAAAAAAAGAAATCCCATAGTTTGTTAACTAAATGGTGCAGCCGTTCTCCTGCAGCAAGGTCGTGTTTGTGCTGAAAGTTTGTTGAATATGCGTAAAGTTATTAAATCATGAATAGCTGTTTGGGATTGAATGAAATGAAGCTATCAATCCGACTCCGGGATGTTAGCCTCACTCTGATGATGAATTCACAAATGGTGCAGGAACACGGACGCTCAGACATTTTCTCCAAAGTGAGACTGCATGAAAATGAAAAAAGATGGGAATGAATCACACTTTATTGATTGCGTTGCTTACACAATCCTTTTGTAGCGTTTGCTGCAGGGTTAAGGATTCTGTCTCAGCCCACCCAAACTCTAGAAACGACTGTGTATCGATGGATAGATAGATGTGAAAGGGAGGCTTATCTCCACTGTGTACATGGAAGCATTGTCCTCTAAGGCTGTGCTGCCGGCTCTTTTCATCACGGCAGGCTATCAGCAGCCGTCGCCTAATACACCCAGACAAGTTAGATTTGATTCATGGGCTGCTGAGCTCTATCTATTTTGCCTCTGTCGTCCCGTAGATATCAGGACTGAGTGGTGATATCAAATATCTTCTAGTGGTTATAAATCATCCGAGTGGATTGAAATGTGCTCTGACATGAGGGGAGACGTTTTCCAGCGGTGTGGGTGATGAACGCCGTGTCTACCCGAGTGAGGTTGGACATCTTGCTCGACTGGAAGTGCCTTGTTCTTGCGTGCTGCGTGTTGTGTAGTTAGTTGTCGTGTTGTTTCCTGAGTTGCCATGACGATCTGTCCCCCCGGGGGACCGGTTATTTAGACTACGGCTCATCCATGGGAGCAAGCTTCCTATAGTTCACATGAGGTGAGCATTTAAGGACCGTGTGGATTAATTGGTGAGGAAGAGGTCAAGTCATGTACTGTAACAAATGAGCTAAATGCTAACGTTAGCATTCTATTACACACAGTAAAGCTCAAACATTTGCCGGTTAGCACTAAACGCACAGCTGAGGTTGATGGGATTAACATTTCAGTTTTTTAGTGGGTGTTCGGTCATAAACCAGCGATTTGGACAAATTAACATTTTGAATTGATTGTCGCGACAGGAAATGTCAAAGTGATTACATTTCATCCTGTGAGGGCCATGAATGTGTTTTAATGTCCATCCATTAAAAAAAAAAATGGTTGGAAATGTTAATAAAAATCACAAATGTCAGCCTCATGGTGGCGGTAGAGGAAAAAAACCTTATAATCATAATCGATAAAGTCGGTAGGATTCATCCTCTGGGGAGCGTGAATTTCATGACTCCATCCAATAGGTGTTTCGGTGTTTTACTCTTGATCGAGGCCAAAGATGTTCAATCAGGCCACATTTTCAAAAGCTTTCACAATGGGTAGTACTGTTTATAACATTTTAAAAGCAGAGGCCTTTCTGAAAAACATAACCTCGGTAAGTAAAATAAAGTAAAAGCTGCTCCAAGGATGGAAAGTAATAGGGCTGCCAAAAGGAATGAAACACTGCGGCGGTGTCCCTCAGGGTCTCTGTAAAGGTCGCGGGGCGTTCCTCTTATCTCTTCGGACGTCCGTCATCTCCGCTGAGCTGGTAAAGGTTCAGCCGGCTCCGGCCTTGAGTTCAGACCTTACTTCCACTTTGGATGAGTGGCTTTTTTATTTCTAGAACTCACTATTAAAATGGCAAACCCATTGGATGGGATGTTATGATGCTGTACGGCAGGGCGGCTAAATGAGCATTTGTTGGGTTGTTGAGCAAAGCCTGTTTTTTGTTTTTTTATGAATTCATAATCTCTACAGCTGCGGCATTCAGCGTGAGCTTAATGGCTTCGACGTCGAGATGTTTTTCAATGCAATATATGCCCATTGATTCAAACTGATACACAGCGTCACAGACGACCTCTCCGCAGAGCCGCTCCGGCTTTGTAGCCCGACGAGCTATTTTGCATTTCAAAACTGCACGGTGCAATTTAACATCCTTTTTTAGTTCCATTTCAAAGTGCGAGCGCTGGATTTTTCCCCGACACAACGCGGGGCTGTATATTCCCCGGCTTGGGACGCCGCCACGGTCTGGTGTGATAACAGACGACGTGCGATGTTTCTCTGTGACTCGACAGATGCTCCGCAGGAGTGTTGGCTTTGAGACGAGGTGGGGAGGAGGGGAGGGGGGGCTGGCTGTGCTTCTTGTCTTCTCCCCCAGAATTCAAATGTCGGCGGCTCTTGAGGGGAAGGAAGTGAGAGGAGCTGTGTCAAATAGACGCGTCGGGGCGATCCATCTCGTTATTCTCTCTCTGCAGCTTTAGGTTCAAGGTGAGCCGAGAAGATATTCTGGGTTAAGGAGGAAGAGAAGCGAGGGAGGTTGTGAGGGCTGCTCTCCTTTTACCCTCTACTCTAAATGAAACCACGTTTCAGAGGAGGCTTTTTTTAACTCCTCGGAGTCTCGTCGGTGTAGGAACATGATGCATTGACGCCGCTCTGTTGGTTAAACATCTTTCTCACCTCGCCATATACCTGAGCTCCACCGCCTCCTCGCCGAGTGTGAAAAAAACATCCTCGGGCATTAAAAAGGAAGACTGTTATGTGTTTTTAACGAGCGCCTCGTTCAGGTTGAAATTAAACGGGGCCGGTAAAGGGGTCAGACTCGAAGGTCACCCCGGCGTCGCGGAAGGACAATACGCGCATTAATGAGAATCCTGAAGGCTGGGAGTTGAGCACCAGAATTAATCTATATACCATCTCGGCTGTGATTAAAGCAGTGATGTGTCTGCTTGGTCGTAGCCTGATGCTGATTAATACTCCGGACCATTTGTCAGTGCAGCAGGGAGACCGAACGACTGTTGGGAGGAGGCGAGGCAAGGGAGAGGGATGCTGACAATCTAATGGGGGAGGTATTTTCCTATTTTGTGACTAATTGATGCGACCAAGCCTGCAAAGTACATTAGTAACTTTCTGCAGGCAAATTTGACTCAAATCCAGGAGGCGCCCTCCCAATTCTTCTTCCTTGTCGTAGCATTGCATTCGGGGCAAATACTTCTATTTAAACCAACTTTAAAGGTGTGTTAGCACCAACGCAAAGCAAATTTCACTCTCTAACAATAGGATATCAATAATAGGATTAAATCTAACAATTTATAAGGTTTCCTGTGGATATTTTTGATATTGTAATGCAGATAAATAACGTGGCACTGGGTAATTATAATACACAGTTGCCCATAAAGTTGGAATATTTCGTTTTTTAACACACAATCCTCTGTTTATTCCTATTTAAATGCATCACTAATCACTTTAGACCAGGTGCAATGATTACATTATGTGTCCCAATTACCCAGGCGACATTAATTAATACATAACATTTGTTTGATGCTTTAAAAGACAAGCCATTTGCAAAATTATTCCAACTTTATGGACGACCCTGCATATTTCAGAAGCGGTGAGACTGGCAGGGGTTCAGTATTTAATATGGTTCAAGCTCTTTGTAGGACAGATATTTAATCAGCTGAAGGGACGTACGACTGTGGATGACATTATTGATAAGAATCACCCATTAATCTACGCCAAAAAAGGGTTGGTTTAATTGTATTAAAAAGTTATACTTAATGGAAAAAAGATGAGAATCTGTGTGAGGGAGTAAGTTTAATTCCAACGTGGGCATGGAGTTGTCCCATTGATCTTCATTGACACAAGCTAGGGCTCCACAGCTGAGATGTTTCATTCCTTAATGCTAGAATCACTCATGACCCACCTGCGTTTGAATGTTTACTTTCCCTCCGTACGTAAAGTAGTACCCAAACACTGTTGTGCTGCGATGAACTGCACTTTAAATGAGGTTCAGCTGCAGGACTGGAGATTTCCCTTGGGTCCCGGTTGTGTTGGTTTTCCTTAAGCTCCCTCACAAAAGGGGGGCGTTTGACTTGGCTCCGGTTCCGCATGTAAACACCCAATCACACCTCAGAGGAGGTGGGGCAAGGGAGACAATCCGATGTCTGAATCATTCAACGCGGGTCAGAGAAAAAAAGGTCAAGCCAAAACCTATTTCTGGGTCCTCCGTTGCCGCGGCGACGCTGCCATCTTTAATTCATGGCTGTCCCCCGGAGCTGGCGGCATGAGTGACTGAGAGTGACCGGCCTTGCCTGGGAATTCTGAGACAAATTCTCTGGAAAATGGGTGAGAAATGTGTTTGGTTCCACTCCCCTGGATGTCAGATGGTTTCATGTCAGAACTCCCTCTTCCATCCAAGTGACCTCAAAGACTCCCTGCGTCTAGCTCCTACTAATTATTCATGTTCCGAGTATTACTTTAGATGTTTTCACTGACGCGTTACACTCTCCCTCGAGGAAAAGTTTTGACATTTTGGGAAATACACTTATTTCAGTATCTTGGAGAGCGTTAGATCAGACAGTTAGTGCAATATTCCTCAAAAAATTGCACCAAATTGCCCTTTATCTGTAAAATAACATGAGAAAAGAAGCTTTAACAGTAGAGTAACTCTGCTGTAATGCTGCAAATATGGATTTTTAAGTGTGTTTCCTGGTGAAATGTCAAACAACCCGTGTAACAACGGCCCGTCGTGTTAAAATGGAAAGTGCATGGAGGAATATGACAATGTTGAGCTACCACGGCAACACTGCAGACGGCGTGGCGTGCAGCCCTTGACAAGAACAGACCCTTTGGAGCAGGGGAGAAAAAAAAGCTCGGAGCCATCTTTAATTTTAGCAGGAGAGCGCCTTAATGGCACAAGCTGTTTAAATCTGGCGGACATGGTGTCAAGCTGATGCTAATGTGCTTGCAGGTGATGTTCCTATCTGCTGTCCCTGCTCCAGCCGCGCTCCCTTTTTCAATTCTCTCGCACTTTTATTGCTGTTGTCACCCCTGCCGCACTTTTCTGAAATGGCTTTTTTGGCTGACAGCACAGGTGTGTGTGTGTGTGTGTGTCAAGTGTCCTTGGTGGCAAGCTTATAATTATAATAAAAGATATGTTGGTGGCCCCAGAGAGTGAATGAAATATGTCCTGAACTGCAGCAGACTCTGGGAGCGGTTGTCCTCGCTGCCAGGCTCCCAGCATCCTCCTTGGCGCCCTCAGACATCACAGATGGTGTCCCCGGCTCCGGCCAAACCACCTGTGAGGACTAAAGTGAAGGATGAAGCCTCTGACTTCTTGTCCAACCTTTCGGTTTCAGCCTCATCGGGACGCGGCGCTCGACGTTCCCGGGCAAGGTCGATGCTTTAAAACGTGGAGCTTATCCCACATATTAACGTGGTTGTATTACTTTCTAATGAGGGACCTCTCAGCCATTCTAATGTAATTGCTTTTTCCTTAAATGACCTCAAATGAGCTTTTCCCCCCCTTTTAAACACGCTCCTCGCTGATTTCACGCCCCTCGAGGGTAGACACCCTTGTTGTTGTGTCCCTGACACGCTGTGGAGCTGAGATTTTAGCTGAAGGTGATTTGTGGAGTGTGTGTGTGTGTGTGTGTGTGTGTGTGTGTGTGTGTGTGTGTGTGTGTGCCTTCTTATACAGAAGATGCCCTTGCTGCCCTTAATAACAACAAGTGGTAATAAGGCAGGCAGGGGGCCATCATTAGAAAGTGTGTCTCTGCTACTTTTGAGAAGTCGAGGTCACAGATAATTGATCCGGGTTCTGCATGCATTGTGTTTAGAAAAGACACAAGGGCATCTTTAAAATGTTGCAGGCCATTCGGATGTAAACAGAAAGCAGAATAGAGACCATTAACGACCAGTAAATCATGTTAAACGATGGTGAGCTGACTCTCTGCATCCGCTGACCTCCTGGATTCTATGTCGTTGTAAAATAGGCCACACGGTGCCTATTTTGGGAGGGGGAAGCTTCTGCACATCTACAGCACCTGTAGTTCACTCCCATTATTGCTGCTGCTTTCATTATTGTTTAATCTGGCAGTTGTTTGGATAGAAAAATACAAATAGTTTTCCAGAGCTCAAGCTGACGCCTGAAAATGTAATGTTCTGTCCCTATGTGATATATAAAACTCACAAGAGGTGCAACAATTTGTCATTTAAGAATATTTAACATACGTTTATTCATAGATAAGGACAAATATTTGACTAGTTTCAGTTTTTTAAAATAAGAATATATGGTTTGGACAAAACAAACATTTGGAAGCCGACATCACAACACTGGGAAGATGAAAAAATGAAGATTACACCCTGAGTTTACACCAAAAACACGCTGAAATCCTCTCCGTTGATCCATCCAATCCCACTGAGGCTGTTCATGCTCGACGTGACACGTCCCCCCTTGATGAGCCGCTGTGATGAGGTTGACATGGCAACAGAGCATCAACACTCAATAGCAAGTGTCGCGCTGTTTTTGAAAGGTCATTCTCTTGTACGCCTAGACTTACAAGGACAGGACAATGTGGCTATTCTGTCGTCAGACTACTTCATTAAGATATAACCTGGACGTTTTTTTATTCCTTCCTCAGCCACGACGAGCCGAGTGTCCTTTTGTGTGGGTTTTTTTTTTTTTCCCGCCTAATAAGCAGCATCCACTGTGATTGCAATTTAATTAAAAGGCGCCATTTTAATCATCTCCGGCGTGGTGTTGGAGAACGGGGATGTGGCGTTATCAATCCTGTGTCCCTGCCTATCTCACACACACACACACACACACACACACACACACACACACTGTATATCTGACTAACTATGCTTGACTGGATGCGTCGTAATTGAATGGAAGGTCGTAATTAATATTGAGAGCTGACAAGGCCTCCCAGAGAACCTGATGGATTAAGCCGGAGTAACACTAACTGCAGAGCGGCGAGATCGACGGTCAAGAAGGCTTGTGTGGTTCTTTCTCGGCGCTCTGAATTAGTTTGGTCTCGTAGTCATCTTCAAGCTAACGACTGTTAGCCTGATACGCCTCTGTTTTAGCCCTGATGAGAGCCGTGAGAGTGAACCAAAATGGTAAATGTGCTGTAAGATGCTAAACTGCTCCTTAGAGCTGGGAGTGACCCTTTTTATATGGACTTTAGTCATCGTTAATATAAAACATATTGATTGCAGCTTTAAGATTTTCCAAAAGAGTTCATATATGTGCTTTTTTACTCTTCGGCTGTAAGAAGATGCATTATGTTTTTTCGGGTTGTCCGTCCTTATCTCAAGAAAGCCTGGAGGAAGTCATCAAATTTGGCACTTCCACCTGATCTCGCTTATATTTTGAAGGTCAAGGTCACTGTGACCTCACGTCCGTCCCGTTCTCACGCCTTGAGTGAATTTCCTTACATCTGGCACCAAAAATATTAGTCCATGTTGAACAGCGTTTTAGAGTTATGGTTTACCTACCAAATGTAGCTTAATCCATCCATGAAAATGAGAAGATGCATAAAGTATGAGATGTCAGACGAGCCATTTGTGGTATATGGCTGTTTGAACGGCGGCAAGTTGTTTCTCCTCAGTTCAGAACATTCTGCCATTACGTTTTGTTCTAGACAGCTGAGCGACCTTACAGCACTGTAACGACGCCTCACTCTACATCGTTAAATAGCCATTTTGCTGACATATTGAAGCCATTACCTCCAAAAGATGTAATTCCATAAAAATGTGCCCTTGACTTCCAAATAAACTGGCTGTATATCGTGTCTGCATAATCAAGTTATCGCAGAGACTTTAATAATTACAGCAGAACAACCATCCCAATGATGGATCTGCAGAGAAGAAACTTCCAACAAAGTGATTCCTGCAAAGTTCCTGCCTCTTCCACGGCCTGACCTGATTATCTTCCCTCTTCTGTGCGACTTCTCGCCCTTTTCTCACCTCGATATTAAAGAGGTCTGACAGAGGCCTCTCCTCCTACTTCAGCCCGGTCACGAGCTGCTCATCGCTGTCTGCCGAGGCCACCGGGCCAAGAGGGCGCATCCAATAACGTCATACCTGCTGATAAGCTGAAGCAGGGAAATAACAAATATAAAGGACTTGGAAGAAAGAGTGCTGAGGCGTGACCTAGTTGTTTACAGAGCAGTCCAACCCCACACACAGTGTGTTGAGAGCTTTAATGAACAAACACACATTTCTAGGCTGAAGGTCTGATTTTGACCTTGAATCTGACAGAAAATAACACTCCAAGTGGATTTTTTTTCTTTTCTCAATTCCCCCTCTTCCCGGAAACGTGTGAATATGGAGTATCACCTGCAGAATCAGCCCTCCCGCTCGCAGCGACTCCCACGTGTGAATTATGAAACACGGGGACCAGCTATACCCATAATGCTCTTGCCATCTGTTCATTTATTAGTCTGGAACACCCAGCCCTGATCCAAGCGCTAAAGTTCATTCATATTCATACAACATTCATATATGGAAACATTGGGGTATTAGTGTCGGAGGCTGGAGAGGAGAAGTCCCACTAATTGGTGATTGATGGGCTCTGCCATTAGCGGCGAGGCCCACGGCCGGAGTTAATGCAGTGCTAAGCTGAGCTGCTGTAGAGCCGGGAGATGTATAGAAATGGTGACATCAGGGTAGGTTTGTTCTGCATTTGAGTACATTTTTATGTAGGTTCAGTCAACAAACGTTATGGCCTTATTATGTCCATTATCAGTGCCATTTCACAAACACCTGCTGGACTGGTTTACAGTCATTTATATCATCACCTTAGGCAACATTTTGAGATTCACACTTGAGAAATAGACCCAGAGATCGTCTAATTCAGTCTTAAACCTGACATTTGAAGCTATATACAGCCAGCAGCAGTTTAGTTTAGCTTAGCATAAAGACTGGAAACAAAGGGACATGGCTAACCTCTCTAGCTAACTGTAACAGAAATCACAAATGACCATTTTCTCGTATGCACTGCTGAAAAAAACAGGATATTAATGTTAACTTTAGAGGTGCCGAATGTTGGATTTAGTTACTGCAGAGATTTTTGTTTCTAAGTGTTGTGTTTGGCCCTCTCTCACCTCCAGGTTGCCTGTTTGAAGACGAGCTCTGCACCCCGTATGAGTTCTGCGTCAATGGTAAGTCAGAATCGCGTCCGTCCTCCACACCTCCGTCATTCTGCACATCATCAACCAGCATCGACCCGACGCTGCTCCCGAGCCGTCCCGGCTATTTTTAATCATTCAGGCATTTATAGATAGATAGATAGATAGATGTCGAGCTGCTCGCGGCTCTTTCTTTCAGCTCACTTTCCACATATGAGTCATAAAAAAAAAGAGAGGAACAACATTTGGGAGCAGCGGATAGAAAAACAGCACAACCTGACTATTAAACATTGGATCCATCCGAGCGAAAAGCTTCGGCATCAACACCTGCAGGGTGGTTCCCCTCCCACACGTCTCGTTTAACCGAACCCCCCCCGAACGGTCACAACCTCATCTATAAAACCATGTTGTCACAGAGGATGGATGTGTCTGTGTCAGTGGTTGCCATGGCGACGCGTCACCTGATGAATAGGAGGGAAATGTCAAGGGGGAGGGGGGGGGGGGTCTTTTCAGTGTGGCATTCAATAGAATGATACGTGACGGCGGGCTTCAATTTTGAAGGGGATTGATAGCATGTCGATAACTGAGGATCATCTTCGAGAGAGAAAGGTTAATGTATTCTCCCTGAGCGCGGGCCTCAGACGCCGTATTGTTCTTCTACGTGCACGCTGGAGAGCTACGTCCTGTCCCACAGCGTGTTTGTTTTTTAATAATTAAATGCCTCCGCTTTGAGGTTGTTTGTTTTGTTTGCCCCACTTCATTTACTTCCTGCAGATTCATCGTTCAATCAATTTCCACAAACAAGACGGAGCCAGAAGGGGAACACGTGCCGCCCGGCAGACAATAGAATTACATGCAAAACACGATGTGACCTATAGGAGACACCGTGGAGTAACATAACGGATGAGCTATGAAAAAACAGGACGAGCGGCGGTTTGAATATCAATACGTCAATAAGAGGAGGAGGATGAGCTATAACCTGAGATAATTATGTTTGGTGTCGGCTTCTCTCTGGTTACAGTGTCTGTGTGGCTACTTGTTTTCATGCTGGCTTCTTTCTTACTAACATCTTGTGTATTTTTACAATGTTAATGTTTTAATTCTCATACAATAAGGCAATTTATCAGGGCTGAAGATATTAATTAGTTACCCTGTTCATTATTTTCTCTAGTATTTTTTTTATAAGATGTCATTAAATAGTGAAAATGTTATATCTGGTAATGCGATATCTGTAAATTATTTGTTTTGTCCAACCAACAGCCCAAAAGACAAAGATAATCAATTCACTATTATATCTATTTATGTCAAAATAGTTGTCGGTTCATCTTCTGTCCATCAATCAATTAGTAAATGTTCACCAAGGTGCTTTGCAGAGGCTGGTAGAGAATTCATAAAACAAATGTAAAAGCATTCATATGCAGAATCTTGAAAAAAAGAGGTGGAATGCGCAAAAAATACGACATAATCCCGTCGTAAACATCGTCTCAAAACTCCATTCTCATGCCTAAAATCTCTCTAAACAATGATTGGTGCAGGATAAAGGAAGTCTTCACCCCGATATCCAAGCAACAAGCTGAAGAAAAGAGAGTCTGGAAGTACGCCTATCTGCCTTCTTGCCAGGAGTAAGATAAGAAGATCGATAACACTTTCATGTAGCATCCAGTTAGCTTAGCATAAAGGCTGCAAAAAGCTAGCCTGGCTCTGTCCAAACAGCTCAGACAAACAGGATACTAGCTTAGTGAGCTTCACAGGTGCTGCTTGTTTCACCGTTTCCCAGTCTTTATAAGCTAAAAGAAGCGGCTGCTGGCTGTAGACATTAGTCGTATCCGTCTGTTACCAGCGATAAGATCTTTGGGTGTGCAGCATGTTGGAGGAGCAACATTTTGACCCTTATTTCCATATTAACCTAGTTCAGGACCAAACGGGGAAGGAGGAGGAGGCGGTGCAGAAGGGAAATGCAAAAGACTGACTTTAATTACACAGCATTGGTACAGAGGGGAGCTGTGTGGAGCCTAATAGAGGGAAATTGCTGATACCTCGACAGAAAACCCCCCCAGAGGCACAGAGGAGGGTCGTGGTGGGTGTGGAAGATCCATATTACATCAGAATATCATGCAAAGCTATCACATGGATGGTCATTTCCTTTTTCCTCCCCACATCTTTTCATCTTCTCATCGTCCATTTTATTTTTTTACGCCACGCTTTTTGGCCCAAGGAGCAGCAATCCCATTATGCCTCTCACATGAAATATAATTACAAGCACTATGGTGGATAAAGGCAGAACATATACAGGCGAGATTAATGTTAAACCTAATATGCAAGTGATGAGAAGTTATTCAGCTGCTTCATAACGCTCTTACAACGTCTCCGTCACTGCAGACGAGGATGAGTGGGAGGAACTAGGTCTGCCACTTCAACTCTTCTCCCGGGTCCCTGCAGGAGTAACCTGGTTTATTCTGGGCTGGGCCACCCGTGCTCTTCCTCACCCGTGCTGTTGCCATGCGATCGGCTGAGGGGAAGGGAAGGGTTGCAGGGGAAGGGAGCGTCCCTCTGCGGGCGTCAGCCGCCTCCATTTTCATAGCTGTCTGTCACGTTACAAGTATTCATCGTCTGTGGAGGTTCGGCAGAAAAAGTTGTCAAAGTGAAAAGAAATATATAATATGAAAATGTGTGTTTGCATCAGTAGTCATCCCCTTTTAATAGGAGACAGCCTAATGAAGGTGCAGCCACTTACCTAAACCTTCACCTGTTCAGCTCTCTGCTCTCGGGTGCCACATATGGAGATAATGCTGGCGGATTTACCATCCAAACATTCTCCATTTTTGAAACAATGGGCATTAGAGTCCGTCTTCCTGTTGCAGACACATTACCTTTTTCCCCAGCCCCCATGATTGTCATCTCCCATCCATCCACTGCATGGCTTCTCACTTACCGTGTCTGTGTTTGCGACCAATCCCTCATTTCCTGCGTTGTGGAAAATGGGCACAGGAGTAAACAAAAGTTTCTCATTTCCAGCAGACGCACGAGTTTATTGGCTGTGAGGTTCAGGCTATGTTGGCTAACAATCCGGCTAATGTAGAAGACATTATTTGTTGGGGAAAAACTCATACTAGACTATACACTGATTTGGGTTTGAATTATGCAAACTTGTCCTTTCTGTTTTATATTTATAATTAGTTCAGATTTGCCACATAAATCAAGTGTAAATACTTTAAGAGATACACATAGCAGCTTTAATAAATGAAGAGGAAAAGGTTCCTTCTATGTGTTCTCCTACTGTAGATGCTGTTGTGTCATTGATTAAGTGGGTCAATTACCATCCCCCATATATCATGCTGTCATGTCTCATTTTGGAACCAACCTCTTAAAATCTTTATTTCTATCTTCGAGGGAATACTTTGTCAGGGAGGGGGTTCTTCTAAAAGGATATGCCCCCGGTCCGGAAAGTCATTTTAATTTGATGCAACTCTCCAGAGTCTGTGGCTTACTGGTACGAAGAGCTAAGCAAAAGTACAGCAGATAAGTGCTACAAGTTCCCCTGCGGGCACCGGTTGTCTCCTATTAAACACTTAACCAACAGCTCTCCATTGATCGGTGGTTATCTTGCCTCCACTTGGGCCAACTTTGCCTGAAACGTCCACGCCGTGTTTGAGATTCAAACCATTTAAGTGATGCCCCGATCGATCGAAAGTAACCGCCACGGAATCTATAAGCCTGAACAATCTGCATGGGTGGAGGGAAAGGAGCGCCAACGCAGTGGGTGCTAATCCAAGACCAGGAGAGTGAAGAAACACTTCATTATAACCGATATGAGACACGAGCTCTTTGGTGGCAAATACATGGGGGTGTTATGGGAGACATAATATAAAAATAAAATGCAACAATAGGGCTCATTTATATTCCAAAACCAAACAGAAGAGAATGTTTTGATGTAGCTCTGAGAGTCCGGTTATCTTTATTAATATCTGCATTTGCATGCATGAATGTAATTATCATTTCAAAGCCATGTTCATATTAAAAAAAAGACCTGAATAATCTACAAACACTTCATTTATCCTGATCACTTTTGTGTCTGTTCTTTATTAGCGGACTACATCTGGCTGCACAGATCCGGGCCTCCATTCATTTCCATGACTTGAGCTACACTGTAAAAAAAAATTGTAATATAACAGAATTTTACTGTTTATTTTACATATTTATTCTGTATTTTTAAAATACCATTCAATTTACAAAAAGAGACTGTGATTTTACATGTCAAATGTAAAATAACAGGAAATCATTGTAACTGTGAAAACACACAATATTTCTGTTATTTTACAAAAAAACACATTAGAAATACATATATTTATTGTTAAAATACGTTCACAAATGTATCGTAATTTCACAAATATGTGTCTGTTATTTAAGGGAATAAACTGTAAATTTCAAGTTTAAAACTCTAAAAAAAAGGGAAAAAATCATTTAAAATTACTGAGAAATGAATAGTAAAATAACTATTTCATTTCTAATTTTACTATAATTTATTTGTTAATTGACTTATGTTTTCATTGAAAACAACTACAATTAAAACTGCGCAGTGATGAATGGGCCCTTGCATTGCCAACTCGGTTAGTGCTACGAACGCCTGCCAGTGCAGGGCAGCCTGGCCTGGCCACATGCCACGTCGCTGGTCGTCCCTTGCCTGAATTTTCATGTCGATTACCATATCAGACGATTAAAGTCATCATGCTCGACTGGGGTGCAAAGTTCCACAACACTGGGACTGTAGCGACCCACTGGAAACGTCGCTCCCTCTTACATGGAGACATAACGGCGCGGTAACGGCATTCAAAGCGTCCTCCCAATCTTCGACAGGAAGCGTGAGCAACGTCTGGAGGCTCTTCCGGCCAAATTTGACACATGAGGAGGAGTGCATACGAGTGTAAAAACATGACATTTCATGTCGCCAATAGGTGGCGCTCTGATTGTGAGTCAATATTGCAGTGCAGACGTGTTCAGGGTGGGACTCTCATCAACTGTGTGAAGTTTGGAGCTGATCACACAATGTACACTGAAGTTACAATAAGGATCTAAAATCGTGGCATTGTCATGGCTTACTTAATTCACTGCATACATTTGTAAACTATGGCAACATAGTAATACGTATTGTTGTTTTAAATATGTCAGTGTAAGTCATGTTTGATTTTGCTTTCATATTTTATATAAATCCGACATATAGAGCGCTTTTATTTTGTGGACTTCCTGTTCCGCGTTTCTTTTTCCTGTGTAGTTATTTTTCGTGTCTGGACATGTCTGTGGCGTGTCGAATCTGTGACGTGCTCTCGTCCATCTTTAAGCGCTGTGATTGGCTAATAGTGAGACAGTATACACTACGTTGCGTCTTCAATCGGCCAGTCGTATATTTCAGATCTTTCCGAGCGGCATTTACGAATCTCACGAGAGGCTTTTGGATATTTGGCTTTGCACTTTGGACTGGCTTTTGACACTTTGGACCTTGGACAACGAGAGGAGACCACATTGGCACAGCTTTTGGTGCACGAACGAACGAACCGTGAGTTATTTGAACTATTAATGAATTTTAATCTGTATTTAGCATGCACATGTTAGCTTGGTAGGCTATGTCGTAGCTATGTCCGTTAGCGAGCAACAGCATGGGCTGATACAGCTAATGACATCAACACTGGTACATATTGTTTTTCTTAAAGTTAATAGTGGTTACTATGTGAAAGAATTACGTGTTTTATTTATAACTTATCTTGTCCTGTGTGGTTGAGTTAAAGGCCGTTAGCTTAAGTCCGCTATTCAGGTAGCTAGCTAGCTAGCTGGCTGGCTGGCTGACTGGTGGCCTTGAGGTAAACAGCTTTTTCGAGCTCTGCCTTTTACCGTGAGTTTGTTTTACGGTCTTGAGCTAAGTAGTATTTGTCGTCTGCTTTGGTTTCCACCATGAGTTTGCATTTAAATTAATTTGTTAATTTCATATTTATTACGGTAGTTACTCAGCGTTTTACACAGATATCCCACTGCAAGAAAAGACAAAATATCCATGGCGGTGTCTCATGCAGTTTCAAGTTCAATAGGGACAGCGGAGATATGATGGATATTTTTGCTAGTCATGCACTTTTTTCGCAAGTCTTGAAGCGCAAGCGAAGTGGCTGTGTGTATGATATACAGCATGTTAATGTGTACACGTGCAGCCTCCTGCAATAATTAAATGGCTTATAAAGGTTTGAGTTTGTAATAGCTGGGTCAAGCCTGTGTAAGATAAATTCAAAACTTGTATATGTATAATATATATATATATATATATATATATATATATATATATATATATATATTTTACACTTTGTTTCCACTGCTGACGTATGTTTAAGAACGTTTATATATTATAGAGATTAGATTCCAGCTCTGTATGATAAGTGGTCTGAGATTATATTTTAATGATATGATATATGACTTGATGTCATATGAATAACCACAATTATTATTATTGATTTTTTTTTTGCAGTGGAGAAAATCATCAGAGGGAGGAGACCAGTGGACACTTTGAGTACCAGAGGAATGGGTTTCTATTTGTTTGACTGCATTCAATACAAGTTTTCACTGTTATATTCCTGATAACGTTTTTGTCCAGTGTGCCTTTTTTTCATTTAGGATGCCTCACGGGTGAAACCACTGGCTGTCCGTTGCTGCCAAGCAGAGGATGGAGGATCGGTGTGACAGGCAGGAGCCTGTCATCTCTTTCTCCGGCAGACCCTCTGGTTTGTACTCAAACATTTTTTAATATCATTGAATGTTATACTTTAATTGTTAGGTGTTTTCTCACTATATTTGTACACCTGACTTAGTGGAAAGAGCTATGCTTATATAATTATTATAAATTATGAATGACATTTCTGACTGATTTTGTCTTTTTAACTAGCCCATAGAACTGGTCATCGCCATGCCGTGAGGAAGTGGCCAACTTCTGCTTGTACCGGCAGGAGCCACAAGTTGGTCATCCCACCAGATTCTCCAGACAAACAGGTAATGTTGTTTTGGAAGTCATTTGACAAATGATGTTTGATGTTGATCATAATCTTGTTTGCATGATAATAATTCTCCGTTGTGTTGTTCCAGTTTGTTCTTCTTGTTGGGGACTCCCACCTTCGCAGCATCGTGGATGGGCTTGTCACGATGCCGGAGGGATGCCTTTCCTTTGGTGCCATGGCGACGCCGGGGGCTTGCACCAGGGACCTGAGGGTCGAGCTGGTGAGTGCTATTGTGCCACGTACACCAGATGTTGTCTGTGTTCTTGCCCCCAGCAACAACCTGACGGCCAGGAGGACGGTGGAGCAGGCAGGGGAGGACTTCCGTGCGCTCATCGCCAGTGCCTGCAGTCGGTGTCGAAGGTGTTCGTCCTGGACTTTGTTCCTCGCCTGTCGGTCGACGTGGATGTCCAGGATCACTTCAGGAAGGAGTTTCGCCGCGTTGCAGCAGTCATGGGTAAGTTTTAAAAGGATTTTTGTGAAGTACATTTACATGTATGGTGTGTAATATGTTCTATAGCAGACTTTTAAAGTCACTATGCCATCTTTGTGTATTTATATTGTGCTTTTCAAGACACCCAAAGCACTGTTGTGTAACCTTTTTGCAAAGGTATACAAATATAGTACAGTCCACAGTTACTAAAATTGTTTTCTTTTCATTAGACAGGTGCCTCTTCAAGAGAAATCGAGACAAGGGATCAAAAGTGGAGTGGAACACCACCAAAAACAACCTGCAGTCAGTCCACAAGTTTTCACGCTGATGACCAAAATGTCAGACTACAAGTGGAGGGAATAAGAAGTGCTCAGTTATGGAGTTATGGATGCCTTGGATAGAAATAATACTGTAAATTGGTAACTCAACTTTTTTTTTTTCATTTCCAATTCAGTTGATTTTTTTTGTTTGTTTCAGAGTCATTATAATGTAATTGATTTTTGAATATTGCTGTAATAATGGTTACCTGTTACAGTTGAATAAAAATACTGAGAATGGGAAAATTGTAGCTGTTCTTGTTTCAATGTTAATTTACCATCTTTATGGGTAATTTCACTGTTTTAAAACCTAAAATGTTTGTAATTAAATGTTAAAAACAACATAAAATAACTAAATATACATTTGATGTGATCTAAAATTAATATTAAATTGTTGTAATTTTAAACCCAATATCTAGTTTTTCAACAGTTTTTTGACATGTTTTGAAAGATGAATCACATTATTTCATGTGTCATATACAGTTATATTACATCAAATATAAATTATTATACAACCTTTTTCTATAAAATAATGTTATAAAACCAACTAATAACAGCACATTTCTGTAAATTTAAGCATTATTATTTGTAATCCAATGTGTACTTACTATATTTCTAGGGAATTTAATTGTTTTAAAATGTGAAAATGGTTGTAATTAAAAGTTAAAAGCAACCTGAAAATAAGGGAAATCTTGTTAAAATTACAACTACAAACTGTATTTTTATTATGGAAAATAACTGTATTTTTATGAGAAAGTAATTTTCTGTTATTTCACAGTATTTTTCTGGCGCCCCAGCTGCCAGAAAATTACCGTTTTTTTAGGATTTTTTTTTTTACAGTGTAATACACCTGTTCCAATACGTCTTAATTTGTCTCCCGGCTCTGTCTGCACCTCCTCCCTACGTAGAGTCTTTTAGGAGTGCTTTGCTGACTGTCAGCTTTAGTGTTTGTTATCCCAGAGCATTAGCCTTCACAGTTTAAATAGCTTTAGCTTCAGCAGCGTCTCTCCGTCTGTCACAGCGGGAGGAGAGCCGGTGTCTGGATTTACAGCTCTTTACCTCCTTTTTCTCCGTCTTTAGTCCCGTCGACGCGCCACTTATCCAGACGTGTGGCGTCTCTCGTGAGGCTTAGGACGTCACCGATTGTACATCTAAGGATTGATCGATTCCGTGGCCTGTTTTACGCATCACGAATTAGATTGATCAAAGTTAATTTCCATTGCAGTTGCCTTCTGTTCGTCACAGTGCTCAGCTTAATATTCCCCCAAAACCTGACAGATGATCACTAGAAAATCACTGTGTTCTGTTCTGTTTGATGGATTCTGCGTCATTCCCAAATAGCCGTGCCTATGATGGCCCTATAGATCTATAGCATGAACGCTTTATTACCCAGCATTCCCGTTATTTTCAGATTTGAACATCCCTTCACTGCGCTCCTCCCACCCGAAAATATAAATGTTGTTTTCAGCTGTCAGAAAATCACTTTCCTACAATAAACCATTGTTTATCGATGATCCAACGTTGTGAATACACAATATAAAGTGACAGAACGGTGCTTTGTGATTCATCAGGCATGCGGCGCCCAAAACGCTTCAGCATCACTTCGGTAAATCAATCACATGTAATGTTTGCCAAACAAGGATTTCCTTGCTGTCAAATACCTCTGATTTCTATTTTTAACGTGTGTTTGTGTTGTGTCTGCGAGATGGAAGTGGCATTGTTAAACAGTAGCTGTCGCCATGGAAACCAATTAGGGAGGCAGAGCATCAAACCTTTTTGCAGTTTCCCGTGACTTGTGTCACCAGCCTTCCCTCATTCCTTACATAATATGAGTTTGTTGTAGCGTCTGACTGGATATTAAATCATAGCAGAAAACCTGCTTATTCGTTATTATGGCAACCTTATGTCATCATATTAACCATGGCACCTGGCGAGGAGCGACGAGCCAGCTGACTCCTTGTGATTCAGACGTCTGTGATGTAGGTGGGATGTTTTTCTTTCCCTCCACGCTGTCTGAGATCCCCAAAAATAACTCCCGAGTGTTAGGCTGTGTTGTGTATGCTAATCCGCCGCCTCCCACGGGCTCCTTTCTGTACAGAGCTGTCATCTGATAGGTCACAGGCGGAGGGGGGTGGGAGGAGTCAGGGAAACACCCGCTTCCCTTTTTATAATAAGAACTGAATTCGGCGCCTGACATTATCTCTGTTAGCATCACTTCCTGACTTTTTACACCAAACACAGCACTGTAATTATATCTGTGTTAGATGCAGGTGGTGTTTAAATAGATGAAATAAAAAACATTCTTTTTCTCTCTTGATGCAAAGGTGGAGCTCTGCGTCTCTTTCTCTCTGTGGCAAAATATACATTAGTTGACTCAGAGATCATTGATCTTAAATGATGTAGAAACTGCAGCGGTGTTTGTGTACGTTCTGCGTCCCCCGACGTGTCATCCCTACCGGTGATGTTTGCCACCATTGTCTGACATCTTGGAGCCTAATTAATGGGATGCTGTGGTGCGTGACAACGCGTTGATTCACATCGTTAGATCCCATCTAATCGTGCTCGTACATACTCTCAGTAGTTTGCATGACTGCACGCTCACACACAGACGAGCCTCGGACTGAATCTGCAGGATTCATCTCTAGAGATCCTCTGACAGGTATTCTTTGATTATTAAAGTTTATAGTATAGCCGACAACAATCTCCCCCGCCGAGAGAAGGTGACACCGCGGGTCATTTATATTCTGGGCGTTACGTCTGCACGCTGCCTTCTGACCCCCCTGATCCTCAGCATCCTTTCTGAGGTCTAGACCAGCCATTGAATTATGGGGGCTGATAGGGACTCGTGCGGCGTGGGTTGCCTAGCAACGCGTATTGAGTGAGGCGGGAGGCCTGCTGATAGAGGGAGATTACCAGGGTCCCTGATAAATTCCTTCCTGCCATGAACGGCTGCTTATCGCGGTGCTGTCACACAGGGAGAAATGTCAGCTGTTACCTCCCCAAAACAGGAAGTTAGAGGTACGGAGGCACATTAGAACTCGTTTCTCTTTAAAAAATAAAACAAAAATGTCTCGCATCTCTCTCACTTTTAGCTATGAAGCAGTTTTCACAGTTTTCTCCATCTTCTCTCTGTAGATGGAGTGTTCGGGAGGTGCCAGGAGTTGGCTGCTGCAGACCTGTACACGTACGATATTTCCTCCTCGGCCCTGCAACGCCTCAGGATCCTCCTACAGAAACTGGCTCACCGAGGTACGTACCCCCCCCCCCCCCCCCCTCCCATCTATTCAGCAGCCTTTATCACTCATGTACAGCAAATGCTTGTCAACTGCCATTGTGTGACGCAAGCCAAATAAGCCAAGCTGTCTCTTTGGCTAGCACAGTGCAACACCATTGAGCTAGAACGGGTCATTTGATTCATATCGGGCCATTGTTTCGCCATCATCTCCTAACTCCGGCAGCCAATCTAATTGGCTTGTGTGCTGGTGGGACATTTAGAGCTAATTTTGTGGATGAGTAACTGTGAGGTGTGCAAAGTAATCACATTAGGAGCTCTCTCCTACTCAATCAATGACAGCAGCTAATGTGTTTGTTATAACAGGCTACATGTTGGGGGGGTCTTACAATAAGACGTCTTCATAAAAAGAAATAACCATGTGGCTGATTATGAATTAAGTTACAGCAGGGATTTAAGGGTCTCCAACCTCGGAGCCCCGCTGGAGTCACAACCTGTGCTTTCACGTTAATGTGGGATTTGATATTCATGTCTTGTGCTGACTGTGGTAGGCAGAGCTTCTTTTCGCTGATGGCTGTTTCAGTGTTTCGACGACAGAAATGACTGGAGCAGGGGGCCGGGACGGCTCAGTGGTTGAGTTGGAGTCCCACGTACCGGGGACGAGTCCTCACCACAGCAGGGCCCCGGGTTCGAATCTGACCGGCGGCCCTTTCTGCAATGTCATCCCCCATCTGTCCCCATCTATAAAAGGCATGGCCCAAAAACTAAAAAAGAAATGACCGGTCTGCTGTTATGGATCCATTGCTGCAAACACACATATTTGTTTTGTTTCTAACAAAGACACAAAAAGACATTGTCTGCCCATAAAATGCCTTAAATAGCTTAAACGTTATGTATGTTGGAATAAATGACTCCAATGATCACATAGTAAGGAAGTAATTTGGTCCTAATCACATGTGAAACAGTGTAAAGTCAGTCTTCAGTTCAATTCAACAAAGTTAAGTGTTCGATACTAAACGATGGATGAATAAATATGAATTAAAAGTCCTTATTATCTGTACTAATTACAGAATTAGTCAGAAAAAGATAAATACAGATAGATAGATATTTAGATGTTTTCTCCACACATTTGGCTGCCTGTAGCTACAGTTACAGCCCACCAGGGGGCAGTAGACACCTACCAACACACACCACGACCAACAAGCATCAGCCCTCCAAATATAATTGGCTTTGCAGGCCACTCTGAGCTTAATATCTTTTAACAGGCGTGAACCACTGTTGAAAACCATTAAGAGTAAGCAGTTGGCTCGAGGAAATAAAAAAAAAAAGAGAGGGAGAGGGGAAAAATTAAGTGATGAATATTAAGCAAAGGCGAGACCACACATTCATTCTAATTACTGCTTAGAAATAAACAAATGAGAGTGAGGAGGATGACAAGTGTGTAATTTCCCCCCCTGCTCCGTTAAAGAGGTGTTTAAATTCTTTACATGCTTTTTCTTCGTGACTCTGACCTTGTGTTTGTAGACACCCGTTTACAGACGCCGCAGACATGACATCATCACTTTGAATCATTTCCCCCCTTTTCTGTCTTGTAGAATCACATCCAGCGATGCGGAGCATTATCTCCGGATGAGTCCACAATGCACTGTTAATGCTCGATGGCACGTTATTCTTATCAGCTCAACAGCTATTGAAGTGTCATCTCCGAGACAGAGTCGACACGTTTTTTTTTTTTTTGTCTTTCTGAGCCCAGATGGGGGTTATTGAGACCATTGTACTGTAACCTAAATTGAAGAGATGAAGGGTGTGAAAGACGCCCAGGAACATCAATGGAATCGATTTACAATCCTCTTTATCTTGCATCTGAGATGCAGGTAGAAATCGCACAATCTCTGCTCACTGCACCAATGTCATTCAGATCAATAGGAATTGACCCTCGTACAAAAGGGCTGGGGTTTGTCTGGACGTGTCCCCCGTTGGCAGGGCACAATGTCTGGTAGTACGTTCTCGCCACAATACCTTGTTGAATGCAAGGCCCTGTCATCCAACTGCAAATGACTGCTCTATTACACAACACCTAAAGCCAGGCGGCGTTAGTATTCACCGTGTGCGTCTACGCGTCTCGTAGCCAGGCTGCTGTCATATCGCTGTGGATTCATTATGGCGCCGCTATACGTGCGTTGCGTGCAGAGCTTGTGGGATTGCGTGACGATAGACGCGGCCGCTAATTCGGTGATGTATTCATCTGAGGTACAATACAAAACGATGGAGTATTTAATTGAACGTTTGCTGATCCCTTTAGCACCAAATGTCCAATCATAGCTTTGCATTGGCATCTAGTTTTTCCTTGGATGTGACCGGTGCTACTCTACCCTCTCATTGGCTAGAATTTATCACCTTTGTTGGTTAGATTTGTTAGGTGTAGGCATGAGGAGTGAGACTGGCTAGGGTTAGGGTCAGAATGTCATGGTAAACCAATCAGAATCAGTTATTTCCTTCCCTGTATGAAAAACACATTTGATTCCCTACTTAGCTTAGGGCTTAGCTTTAGCTATCGGCGATATTTTTGGGGGTTAGATTGTTACATTACCTCATCATGACTAGAACACCTCCATGTATTTGCAAGAACCTAAAATCTTATCAAGTCTCACAGGGTCAAAACTTAATATAACATAAGTACAAGTGAGATGTGGACTTGTCTTACAATGAGTCTTGAAAAATACTACTTAGCATTACATGTTATTACCACACAACACTTCCTAATACTACTGTAGTGATGTGTATCTCAAAATTTCAATATCACATCCTATCCTAAGAAATCTAATCGAGCAAATTTGTTTAAACCCCCCCCCCCCCCCCCCCCCCAATGTATTTGTATTTGATTTAATTTGAGTTTTTTTTAGTTAGCATCCAAACCTTCAAAGGGTTATGTCAGAACATACCACATTTAAATATATGTTTTATTATAATATAGTACTAGGGTAAACTAAATTTACCATTTTAGAGAGGATGCTAGCCTGTTAGCCTCGGACAAGTAGCTTTAGCCTCCATCTTTTAGCACAATATCGTGTAGCCGTCGTAGATTTAAGATCCATTAAGAGTATTTTAGCATCGGTTAGGCCGTTTTTCTCTTTAACTACTTCCTGCCATATTTTTCAATTCCTGGTCAGCGTTTCTGACATCGAGCTCCGTCCTCTCAACATCACAGAGAATCATGTCAGAGTGTAACACGTCCTCCATGTATCACGTTAAAGCATGCTAACCTACGGTCGTTTGACCTCCCCTGACCGCTAGCGGAGCCGCGGATACCCTCACAGCACCGACAGGTGAAGTAGGATGATGCTTTGTGACATTTGCATTATGGCTCCATCGACAGGAGGCATCAGTCAGGGACAATCAGTGACCATAAGCTGACATGGTGTCACTCCGATGCCACTGAAACCTGAACACTGCTTTGCTTCCTGCATCATTCCTTCTTTGACAGACACTCGACAAACAGGACCTTTTGTTGCTCCTCCTCATATTCTGCTCAGTCTGTTTTTTGACAACCTTGCTAGGTGGTTCTGGAGAGGAAAAACCCCCCCCCCGTCAGACTCACTCACACACTAACGTGCCATGTGAAAACTTGAGTTGTTACGAGGGAAAACAAGAGTGCTTTTATCGAGTCCGTTCAGTGTGTGTCCGTGTCTGTGAAGGTGGCGGGATCATTTCAAAGAAACCCTCTGAAGGTTTTTTTTTTTTACTCGGAGCGAAATGATTTCCTACGCAGGCAAATAATCGTTTATGTCCTCGTAGATGTTCGCCAGCTGTTTTTGCCGTAATGGCGATATGAAATTACTTCAGTGGAAGCGGTCAGACGGTCACAGTTTGTCCAGATGCAGAGCATTATATTCTGAGTGCTGTTTTAAAAAGCCAACTATATCGTTCTGGATTTTGGGGTAAATGTGTTTAAAATGATAGAATGTTAAAGAAAACGCAGCTTTAACATCATATTCAGACACGTTGAAATTTGCTGGTGGAATGAGACAGAAAAGCTGGCTGAAACAATCAATAACGTAGCCATATTTGGTTGAATTTCTGTATCAAACTTGGATTGACACAATTCATTTGGGCTAATTAGGTAGAAGTCACTGCTAAATTATTCAAACTCTCTTCCACTAATGCCTTTATAAAATCAGTCGGTGGACAGAAGTAAAGAAAAAAGGGGAAAAAAAATCTGCATTTCAAAACCCGGCAGATGAAACTACGAGACATGTAGACAGGGATCCCTTCTAATAGGCTTTGAATATTTAAGAGGCCACCCCTTTCCTCTCGCTTTCACACAAAAAAAACACGACAGGAGGCCAACAGAAATATCTCGCGTGTTTGAAAGCTGTTGCGCTAATGGCGAGGCGTTAATTAACTGAGTCATTTGCCTGAGACGGGCATCCTTTCATAAGAAAAAATAATAAAATAAACAACACTCGGTGATGGAACCTGCTCTTTCTCCGGACTTCCAGGTGAATTTGCATGACACTTAGCTCCTCAGTGCCGGGGTAATCAGAAGTTGATTGAGAGGAATCCAACCGTAGAGGCCCCATCACTTTTCTTTCTTGACTTTTTCTCTTGTAAAATAGTTCATTTTGATTCTTATAATGCACCGGCATACCTTTCCCCACTGGAGTGTGCCAATCATAGACACACAACATGGTATGTATGGAAATGAGTGCACCATGAACCCATTTAACCAGTTGGATCCTGCAGCACTCGAACCAGACCTGAACCCCCCCATCACTGCCATTAATGATCATCGCCAGCGCTAATATACAACAAGCATCCACCACATCGGTTAAGCCATGGGTAGTTAACTGTCATTGTTGTGCGGATGGATGGCTGAGCTGCGTTCCAGAACAGCGGCAACATACGCTGCTTTGTGCTGCGTCCGACGCTGCCAAGAATGACTGGAGGCATCTGTAGCTGCTCTGCATTGCTCAGATCCTCATCTGGCGCTTATGAATATCTATGAGAACACCCGGAGCCTATGGGTGAGGAGCCGGGGTAATGAAGACATTCTGCTGTGTTTTTTGAAAACTCTCACTGTTATTTTATCACTATTAACCATGTCCACATCATTAACAGCATTGTTTGATTGCATTAAAACGTGGGAGGAATCTATGCCTTTTCATGCAACATACTTCTTTCTCATTAAAAAAAAAAAGTGTCATCAGCGGCTCCTTAAGAAAAAAAAGTGTAATATCTGTGGTATTTTTATGCTTTTTTGTTTTGCCGATGGAATTCTGTGCCTCTTGGCTCTTTGGGAATGGGGCCATGTTTTGGGTATCTTTTTTTTTGCTTGGGTAGCTCCATCTGGTCCTGGCACCAGTGCGCTTTGCCCCTGCCCAGGAGTTCTGCATCCCAACTATGTGTTGGCAATTAGCAGAGATGTTGGCAAGGCGTCAGGCCGCAGTGTGACATTCTCCCTGGGCTTGTTGACTGGCTGTGCGTGTGTGTGTGCGTGTGTGTATATGGGTGTGAATGTGTAGTCATTTAGGCGTGTCGTCATTTCAGACCTCCTCTACTCTTACCCTTTTGTTAAATGTGCCAAAAAACATTATTTCCAGTGTGATAGATGAGTATTTAAAATAATTACATCGTAATCTTGTATTTTCCCAGTGTATTGCATTTTGTTATTTCCAGGTAATGGCTGTCTTGCATGCTGCCAAAAGAATTTTAAAGAGATGTTTAAATATATGAGAAAGAAGCTCGCCATTTTGCCTCCAATATTCATCTTTATCGCAACAGAACCAGGAACTTGAGTCGGTAGTTTTAGCCTGACTTCCCCATTTATTATTCCAGTCATCCACGCACGATTCTCTCTCCCATTTCTGTTTTTAATAAAAAGTCAAGGTGATTTTTTGTATTCTATTCTTTAATCTTGACATGACATGTTTGTTGTCTTAAATCTTGTCTTAATAAGATATGACCAAATGAAGTTTATCTTCCAAAGTCGTGTTTTACAGTGAGTGGAGAGGCAATTAAAAGACCCCATGACCAATGGGTTTATACTTATTTTTTAGATTCTTTTTTAGATGAATTTCAATCTATATTTTTTCAGGTTTGACATGGCAGGACGACATCACCCAGCAGGTCATCTCCAGAGAGCTCTCCAAAATGAGGACCGTTCCTCTCCACCATCAGGCCCCTGCTCCAGGCCCCCTGACCCCCTACAGCAGCTCCAGAGACAGGAAGCTGAGCAGAAACCTTCAACAGTACCTGACCAACCTGAACTTCCTGATGCAGCCTCAGGCCGACGGACAAGCGGGAATCCCACGACAGGGAGCCAGCGTTCAGGTGAGAGCCTCACACACTGTAGGCTTGTAGTTGTTCTTCTTCACAGGGAGAACTTCAACAGTTGTGCAACGTCATCAGGGTTATTTCAGTTTGGGCTTTTTTTTACCAGAAAGCCACCCACAAACTGGAGGTTTATACTTTGAAAGACAAGCACATTGAGGATGGTAAAATAAAAAATAGAATAGCTATTATGAAGAAGTGTTTTTTCTTCAGCTTAATCTATACTAGACAATCAATGCTTAATTTTGGCTATTTATACCTCTATGTTTCTCAACTTTAAGGAAGTGACATATTTAAACATATTTTACTGTCTTAATAAGATGGCATTTAGATCCATGGTTATGGTAGAATTGGTCCACAAGTAAACAAACAAACACTAAATTATTGCGGAGCCTCTTCCTATTTCTTTTGTAAAAGAGTCAGTATGTCTTTCGCCGGGGTCGCCCTCTTGTCCTCTCGCCGCTTTTGTTTTCCTCGCTCTTCTGTCTTCTCCTCCCTCTCCCACTGAGCGGAGACCTTTTTTACACAAAGATCTTCCATCACTGCTCTTTACATTATTCAACCCTCATATTTAGGGGTGGAATCCCGGCTTTGTGCGAAACGCGCTCCGCATCCTTCACAGCCGAGCCGCTTCCTGCTGCTGTGTCAGTGCAGCCATAATGCAAAGTTGAAGAGTTCAGGACCTTCCTTATTGATGAGGCGAGCTCCTTTGTTGTGTAGCGTGATGGATAAAGGCAAACATGGTTAGCATGAATGGCGGAGCACCCCCCGCCTCGCTGCGCTAATGCCATTATGGTCTCTCAGTATGCCGGGGCTCGGGAAGACTGACATTTTCTCTATATACATTTGAAGGACAGAAAATGGCACCAAGGGAGATAGCTAGTATTAGTGCTGCAGCGACACGGATAATAATGCTGCTCAGCAGATCGGATATACTGTATGCCGAGTCTAAGCGTGGGTCTTTATGATTCAGACGAGAAGAATGATTTCTCTTCCTGCGCGAAGAACAAAATCACACATTTTCGGTGCCAGTGTTAATACCAACTGTAATGCCAAATGGTGAAAAGGCCTCTAGATGCCCGCGTACCAGTGCATTGTGATATAAACACGTCATTCATCATGTGTCAAATATAAAGCTCATATGGCTCAATCTGAAATCAGATAACTCATAGTTTCTTTCTTTTTTTTTAGATAAGGGATTGCTGCTACTTTTTTTCCCTGACAGAAGGGGATATACTTTTAAAGTTTGTTGTGGAAATGCGTGAAATTACTCTTTGAGTGACACTATCTCGTCTACGATTTCCATAATGCAATTTCCAAGGGCAGTTGTCTTTGATCTAGGATTCCTCTTCATATCCTGCCCTGTCTGGTTGAGCCCAGGTTGCTTCCCTTTTTTTTTTATACTAAAAGTCTGTCACAACAATGCTGACCCAGCGTGACCCATGTAATGCTCTCATTTTGTTGTTAGTTTTAAAGAAATGACTTGGCGTTTACGGACATGCTAGCTGCTTTTGACATGCTAACACGTTCACAGAGACACTGCTAGCATGCTGGTGTTAGCAGGTATGTTCACCAAATTTGGCGTTTTGGTTTAGCATGTTAGCATTCTAATTAGCGCCACACAGAAAGAACAGCCTTGGTTGTTGGGAATGTCATTGTTTTTGCAGGTATTTCATAATAATAATAATAAGGAGGAAGGTATATGCATATAGTTACATTTTGTTTTTATTATTCATGAATGTCTTGCTGTTTTCAAGACTTTTCTGCCTTAACCACTAAAGTAAACCTGTTGTTGTGCCGAAGGAGTCACCAAAGTCTTTGAGATTCATCCTCTGGGGTCATGAATGCAACCATAGGACCACAACACAAACATGAATGATGTTTGACATATAGAAATGGTCTAAAAGTGGCATTTTCTATTGTAGAATGAAAAGTCCTGAAGGTCGCTTGGAGCCCATCGGGTCAAGACCCCAGCAGGGCTGGAAGGAGACCACTATCTACAGCCATCAGAAAGGAGCCGGCCAAACCCCAGTCACCAAAGTCTTCACCCAGACCGGAGAGGGCAGACACCCCAAGCTCAGTGCCGCCTCCTCCAACAACCTGGACCCAGGAAGGAGCAATCAGCTATCCAGACATCTGGAGCAGCTTCTTGCACAGGTGCCGAGTATTCAACAGGGCGTCCAGGGTGCCAAGTCTCCGTGGCCCAAAGGAAAGCTCCGCTACCTGAGCTACATCCAGCCAGCTCCGAGTGACAACGCAGAACCACAGACTCGAGTTTCTTTTGGCTCCAAAACCCAAAGGCCTAATCTGGACAGACTTCTGCTCAAGGCTGGCTCAAACCGACTGCCCGCCAAAGAACCTCTTAATGCCATTGACGGTACATTTCACACGTTGTCCTTCATATGTGCACCACAATATAAATATTATCTGTGTGTTTGTTTGATTTTTAGGGGTTATTGTGTTGTGAATGCATACGTCTCATTTTTTTGTCTCCTGTCCAGACCGATTCATGCAGAATATGGTGAACCAGCTGGGAAGGCACAGCATCAATATGGAGGCTTTGATGGGCAAAGACCTGGACCAGCTGGCTGAGGTCATCACAGGGGCTCTGCAGGAGGTGCATGAGGAGCGGCCTGTGGTTGGGGCCAAGCCAGGACCAGGAGCCGCTGACTCCAGGGGGGACATGGAGGCTAACAGGGAGCCATCAGCAGTCATGCAACAGAATCAAGACCAGGGCCCGAAATCAGACAAAGGTCAGGATCTAAACCAGGAAGTCAAACTGGTGATGAAACAGCAAGGTAAGCGTTTCTTGAGAAAGAGAAGTTTATTTCAAGCAAAAGATAGATGATAATGAGGCACTCTAAGCTTATAAATACGTTACTAATGCTTTGTCTGTATAATAATGTATTTTTCATTTTGAGTCATATCTGTTTCGTTGTTAAATATAAAAGGGAACTTCAGTCTTTTTCTCCCAATCTGCTCACATAAATTGTGTTTGTTTCCAGGCCAACAAATACACGGTGCAGACAAAGAGCCTGTTGACAAGGTGAATTTAAAATTACTCTGCTCAACCAACAAATTGGTTTCTCAGGGAGCAAGACATGTCCAGACTTTATTCACTTTTGAACGCTACTTCAAATAGGGATGATTTGAAAGACTAGCATTGACTGTTGAAATTTTAAGGACGGGAAAGCAACTGCACGATCTTTTCACATTCCTTGAGTGTTGTCTACCCTCAGCTATTAGTATTTAATTGAATATTTTAAAGTAGTTTTGCATGATTCCAAGGGTATTTTGTTGAACTTTTAAGTAGGTGAAGTTACTGAATGCACCCTTTAATCGTTTCTGTGGTAAATGGATGTCATTAGACATTTGGACCACCACTCAGACATAGAAATGTATACCTTTGAAATGATTGCTATATCTATTAGATTAAAAGTCTCTATTCAAGGATTTTTTTTTTCTTACAACTTTATAAGCTCTCTCCTGAAAGGAAACTAAAAGTTACGTTTCTGTATCATGTAATTGCTTCCACAATTCTAAAGAGAAATCTCTGATTTACCACAGCACGCAGCCTTCTTCTCCAAGCTGCTGGACTACCTCAACCTGGAGCCCTTCAGTGACGCTCCAGAGGTCAGACCACCAGCTCCCCTCCGCAAAACGGTCGGACTGGAGAACGTCCAAAGTCGCACGACGCAGGGCCAACTCCCCGTCCCCCACCGCTGGGAGGCGAAGACCTCGCCTGCCAAGGAAGGCTCCGCCCTGCGTTTAACCGCCGCCGCCGATGGTCCCGACGCTCAGGTGGACTCGGAGATCCAGAGGTGGATGCAGGGGAATCAGGCCCCGGCGGGGGGGAAGCAGCTGGAGGAGCCGGGGAAGAAGGACATGAGAGTCAAAACTCAGCTGGTCCACGTGGCGGTGAAGGAGTTTTCCAGCCGAGGAAAGGACAGACACTTCGGCTACATCGTCACCGGATCAGAGTGAGTATGATTCTCATCTACTGGCATAGACAGCTGTCCTCTGTGTTCACATGAATGTCTATGTCGCTCATATTCACTGAGCTTCATCCTCATTATGTCAATCATCTCTATTATTTTACTCATATGCTACCTAGTAAACTTGTTCTTTCTCTTATTGCAATCACTCATGAATCAGATATTCATATTCATCCATATATACTGTATATACACATGCATCACATATATTATACATATGCATGATATACTTACATCCACATACAGTATATTAAATTAACTAAAATGACTGTAAGTTATGCTAACTAGCATTAAGAAGACATCTATAAAATGAAGTAAAATAGAGTGAAAATAACTCAAACAAAAGCAGAATGGGAGTGTTTGTCTGTCCTCTAAGAGGTTTACACTGAGTACGGTGCAGGTTAATAAAAATAAGGTGGTTACATCTTCATATCATAGCTTATTGCTCCTCTCTCCAGATTTCAGTCGCACTATCGGACCCGTTTCACGGCAGACTTGTTACATACCTTAATACTGAGCATACATCTGCTTTGTTCAGTTACTTTAAAACCTCTAAAGAGACACAGTTTCTGTCTAATACCGCCCACATATTCACGTCTTTATGAAAAAAGAAAATACCGCGGTTTGAAATCCTCAGTGTGCGGCGGCACCTGATTACGAGAGCAGGAGTGATAAATCCCTCCGTGTGTGGGTATTACCGTGCTGTATTACAGCGTTAATGATGATACTTTGTCAAGAAGGATAGCCAAGTTCTCCCCCCCTCCTTCTCTCTCACCTCTCCGTCAGCTCACACTCAGCAAAGATAAGTTCCTATCGACTGCGTCTTCGCCCCCGGCCCTCTCTCAAATCCCTTTATGGCCTTATCAAGTCGCCACGTTGTCCTTCACCTGTTCAACACACGTAGGCTCATGAAGGTGCGGCGGTGCACAATCTTCCTAACCTTATTGCCCCACATACAGAAACGCAGATTAAGACGTAAATATAGGTGAGCATACGCCAGGGGAAAGGAGCGGGTCACCTTCTGGATAAAATATCCTCTCCCCCTCCCCGTCTATCCGCGGCCCACTGTGCGGTCACCTATAGTTGGCCTATAGAGCCGTCTGCGTTTGCTGCAAACCTCATGATTGCACGGTTATTATCCCCGGCTCCTTCGCACCCTGCAGAGAGGCTACGCAAACTTGCTTATCTGACAGCTCCTGACATTGTGGCGGCGGTTGGGGGGAGTGGGGGGGTTGGAAAGGTTTGGATAGAAGAGAAAGAGACGGAGAAACCCAAGGGGAAAAGCACTAGCATCAACAACCAACTCACTCCCGGAGCTCTCCGGTTGCTAGAATTACCGCAGAGGGATGCAAACGTGTCTGGAATTGCTTCGGTTCAAATCTTTTAACTTTCAAACCCCCCCCCCCCTCAAAAAAGTGGAGGGGAAAAAAAGGAAGAGCCACCCATCCTCATCCTCATGCAGAGTACACAGTTCTGTCGGAGGGGAGCTGCTGTGCTTTAGTGTCAAACGCAGGCTAAACAACAAAATATCTGCGGTTAATTTAACCTTGAATACGTGTTTTATAGTATATTTTAAAAAAGAAAAACGTATGTCATCATATCGCCATCGCGTGGAATTGTTCCCCGGTTCATTTTCACATTTCTCTGCTAACAAAAATCCGTGACTCCTCGGTGCATGTCACCTTGCAGTCACTTGGCACTCTGTGATTCCAGGTTAAGCTGTCGGCAATAAACTAGCTTTCTGTGTGTCTTAGCGTGTGTGTGTGTGTGTGTGTGTGTGTGTGTGTGCCCTTCTCATTTCCTCCATCCAGCACGTTGGCCTGCAGATTGCCTTTGTTTGGTCTATTTCCTTGGCGATTTACTCTCTGAGTGAGAGAGCAGCCGCGGACTGAGCTGAGATGAGGCATGGCTTTATCAGACCACCATTACACTTCACCTCCGTTCCATTTGCACCTTATTATTCTCATCTCGCCGCCGGGCAGTGCGTGTGTGTGCGTGCACGCTCCTGCGTGTGTGTGTGTGTTTGTGTACTCTGCGTTTTTTACTTTGAGCGTGCGCGCCGGGAGAGAGAAAGCAAACGTGGGCGAAGGGAAAAAAAAAAGAAAGAAAGAAAGATGAGAGAGGGGAAGGGAGAGAAAAAGGCGCGTCCATATGATACAGCCATTACACCTCATGCAGGTTCCATTTGCACCTTATTGTTTGTCTCATTGCTGTGGGGAAAAAAGCAGGTGATTTACCAAGCCTGAGGAGGCAGCTGATCCCTTTTCCCCTGGCATGGCCCTTTGTGTGTATGTTTGTGTCTACGAGTGTGTGCTGTGTGTGCAGCACATCCATTCGGACGGCCGTGGCTGTGCTTGTGTGCAATGAGCCGTTTGTGGGTATGAATTTTGTAGCAAAAAATAAAAAGCATTTTAACAGCTGAATAGCTCCATGTATGTTGGATGGGTGTGGGTCTCCCAACTTGTCTGTGTCTCTCCACCAGCTCGCTCACCGATGACCAGAGCTCCGACCTGATGGAGCGGCTGACCCAGAGGGTGAACCTCCACGCCGCCGACCTCACCCAGCTCTCGTACGTGCAAAACACAAACGCCCCTGTGCATGCCCACGTTGTCGCAAAGAATGATTTACCTCGCATACGTTGCATAAAGGATAATTGGCCACATTTAATTCACATTTAATTCACTTTAAAGCCTTTTTAAAGCTTTTTTTTTTGTCGTGTGCTTTTGAGGAAATAGAGTGAAGCTTGTCCTGAAGCTGCAACGACTGTTTGTGTGAAAAATGCTGCCAGAGAATGTAGGCGTTTGTTGTTTTTCTGACCTTTCGGAGTGTTTGACTTCCCACAGGGAGAGAAATCAGGCCTAATTACCTCCAGACACATACTGATGTCTCTATTGTATTCAAAACACTGCCTCGCCACTATTGTCACTGTACGCCTCGTCAGGAAGAGAGT
Source organism: Chelidonichthys spinosus (assembly GCA_029853015.1). Classification (NCBI taxonomy): domain Eukaryota; kingdom Metazoa; phylum Chordata; class Actinopteri; order Perciformes; family Triglidae; genus Chelidonichthys; species Chelidonichthys spinosus. Next base: position 17,316,360 of record CM056837.1, read on the forward strand.
AGTCGAGCCATCAAACGACAGTTAGAGGCAAAGCAGAAAGAAAAGGGAAGCAGCCGAGGATCAAGAGCTGGAAACGGAGGAAGTAGTCCAGCAGGAGGCGGTTAATATATTAATGAGCGGGCGAACTGTCCTTGAACCCGGATTGTTGGGTGTTTTTTTTTTGCTTGTACCACTTTTCCGATGTACATTCGGTGTCAGACCATGTAGGAGGCAGAGGCGATATGTTCGCCTACGATCTGACAAGCCTTTCAAGGCGCTCCTGCAGGAGAAGTGCTGAAGTCTGGGTGGCTCAGTGACACCCGCAGGATTTGAAAGACCAAAGCCGGCGCGCTGCCGTCTGCGGCTGTACTGTAACTATAGAGCACTCTGGCTCGGGTAATAGCTACCGAGAAGGAGAGCTGTCTGACAGTACGCTCTGTATCTGGAGTTCAACCACAGAAATACGCAGTGTCCTCAAAATACATGCAACCAAAGAGACGTTCTGATCCCCATCTTTTAAATTCAAGCTTTGGGTTTAATTTGGATGAGCAGGAACACCAGGATCTGTCAATAATACCTGTTATTACGCCTAGATTACATTTCATATCACCCAGAATCAACTGATAATATTAAATATACATTATAATGATTTTATGTGGATGCGGATGAAACGGCATATGATGGAAGATGCGTTTAGATTCAATACAATGTCATTATCTTGTGGTTAAAAACCATAGAAAACAAGAGGCTCCTTATAGAACTTGCCTGAGATCGAGCACATTTTAAGCGTTCTTCAGTATGAATATATAGTATATAGTTATCTGTACACGCGTGGGTACATCGCAAACAGCATCCATCCATCCATTATCAGTCATGGCTGGACGGACGCTTCCAAAATTGCAGTTCTCTCCATTTTGTCTGAGTGGCCTCCAGTGTCAGACGGAAAACAACAAAAACAACCTGCATTAACACGCAAGAGGTTTTAATGTCATAGCTGAGTGAGGTGGAGCTAATTATCTATACATCACAGTATAACAGGAGGTACCCGAGCCAAATTGATTAGAGACATTTTGATTTTCATGCATGTGTGCATTACAAGACTTGAGAAAATAAGGACGCAAAAGAAACAATAATAACAATTAGAGGAATAACGGGGGGAAAGAGGGAGAATCTCTGGGATGAAGAGGTCAAGTCGAGGGAGCTGGATCATTCATCTATTTGTCCATTTCTTATTTATTGTTCTTTTATCAAATACTCTGGGGAAAAAGTTGCAAATTTACAAGATTCTGAAGTCATAAATTTACCAGAAAAACAAAAAGTCATGAATTTGCGCGTAAATAAACTCTCTAGACGACGTGTACGATGCCTGCAGTGGCTAGCCTAATCCAGTTGTACTTGTGGCATAGACCGTCGTTAAGTTTATTTAATATCTTTTATACACATGTTATTCACACAGCCAACTGGCACATCAGGGAGAAAACAACATACTGATTTGGATGAGGTGATAATAGGCCCAATTCAGGGCAATTGTCTCTTCAAAGTGAGCTTTGAGACCCCCGGGTGGCAGCAGTCTATGCCACAAAAGTATGATTTCATCAGGTCACTGAAGGCATCAGAGACGGCAAGTTTGTTTTTTCCTCTCGCAAATCTATGACTTTATAACTCTTTAAATTTGCCACTTTTTTCTTGTGAATTTGTGACTTTTTTTCCCGTAGATTTGCAACTTTCTTTCTCGTAATATTGCCTCCCCTCCCCTACTCTGTTTTTCTTGTCTGTTTTCCTACAGTGGCCCTAATAGGCCTTCATACTTTTCCTCCTTCGTCTTTGCGTCTCCTGCTTTAGGCCTTGTAGTATCAACTTACAGATCAGATAACATATCTTATTTGTAAAAATCTAAATCTTCAAAGTTTCATATGAAAGCAATAAGTACAATAATTGTGTCTTAGGTTTTACTATAGAATGATAATAATACGTTTATTTGATTCACTTTTACAGACAAAGTGCTTCACATGATAAAACTTGTTGAAATAAGACTCAAACAGTAAAATGAGAAGGCAAAGAAGAATTCCACCATTTTTTTTAAATAATTACAAAGATTTAAAACAGACAATTACCAAATAGCATAGAATTGCAATACTGAGTATGTTTCCCCATCAAAGCATACATCCACGATCACATTGCATTAAAGCTGTTAAGCCAGTGTTGAAGCCACAGGCAGACGCCTTTAAGCTTCACTGTATAACACCTCACATCGATAACAGTATTCTATACAGAGACGACAAACACAATGAAAAAATGTCCTCTTTGTTGGGCTTGTTTATCGCCATTCTCTTTCCTCTTACAAACTAATGAAAGTGCATCGGGGTAGAAATAGCCAAGACGGAGGGCGTGATGCGAGCCCATTGTGCCTCTTGTCGTGTGGCCACGGCAGGTGAGTGTTTGAAAGCCTCCGTCTGAATATGAGTCGGCTTAAGTACGAGAGCTGGGTCAGAGCACGGCGCCCTGCTTCGGGGGTCGCTCTCTCCTCGCTCGCTCTGATGAGCCCCGATAGGGAGACGGCAGAGGAGATACTCAGATATGACAACAGGCGAGGCGGAGAAGGATTTCAGACGGAGAATGAGAGAAGAGGAGGCTGAAGGTTTCCATGTTGTTGAGATTTCCAGATGCCAAGCACAATTACCTTTTCAAGGCTGCTACAGTAATCAGCACGGAATATTCTCTTTTCAAAAGAGATGTGAAATTGTAGTTTCTGGATGATGATGGGCAGAGAGAGGGGGGTAATATGTGCTCTATTTCAGATGACGTAAGTGTTTTACTCGTCAGAAACACTAGGGGGAGTGGGATACACACTCACAAGCCTGTCCTCACACAGTCTGTGCACACACACACACACACACACACTGCCAATGTCCCGCCAACCAGTCTGCACATATACACTCGTCATGTCCCAGCAGCAGAGCTAATATGAAGTCCAAGCTTACACGTCCAATCACACAGGAGACAGTGTGAAGTCCTCCAGAAAAACGTATCTCAACCGCATCTCCTAACTGCGGCGGTGTTTTTCCCTCACAGTATATTTAAATATGGTTTGTGTGGCTTGATGGGGGGAAAAAAAATCAGTTCAAGTTGAGATGCATGGAGTTCTCTGAGTGTACCTCCAGCCGGGAGGATGGAGGCAGGGGTAAAGATTGTGGAAATATTGACATTTACCAGAGCAAACAGAGCCCAGGTGAAGGTATTAGAGAAAGACATATTTCTGTGTGTGTGTGTGTGCACCGTGCATGGTCGCGTCCGTCCGTCTGGCAGTATCGGCTCACACATTGCCCCCTGGCAGAGTGGGTGTCGCCGCCTCTGTAGCGGGCTGACTGATGGCGAGTGGGCCTCGGTCACAGCACTCTGGCAGTCTGATGGATCTCCCTCTCCGCCGCACAGTCTGCAGAAGTACACTAAAAGTGTTCGTGGACTTAAAGTGGGAAGACATGTTGATGGACTGTCATGGCTTAGTGATCTCAACTGAGTTTATGGTCACTAATTATAATAGAAATTAAGGATCCATCTGCTCATCCATCTATTTATCCAGAAGTTCGGATTGTTTCCACCCGGTAAAATATCTCAGATGCCACTGTTTGAATTTGATTAAGTGCCAATAATGCTGCTGTTTCTGCAAGTTTTAATAGATAAATACCCAACGTAAACCCAGCTTTGCATACCACTTCAACATATTTCAGCTCAATCTTTTTATTTTTCCAGCTTCATGGTTATATAAGTGTCATTTCCAAGAGCTGTTTTCGGCAAATAAACCTCCAAAAGTCTATTTTGCGTTACCTGCTCAGCACTAAATAGACAGACAGACACAATCATAGACTGGCCGGTGAACGAAGTGGAGCATTTATCAGCTAAAGAGACAGATATATCCCCCAGGTGTTGGCGGAGACCAAAAACAGAGCTAAAAGAGCGTGAATATTGAAATTACGTTCATTAGGTCGACTGAAGCACGACTTCAAATGGATGATGTTCCATAGCTGCCAGATTTATTAATGAGCCGGTGTTTTTTAACCACTTCAAAAGGTGATGATACATGTGTGTCTGAGTGGAAAAGATAATCAGTTATTGCAGTTTTAACTATGTATAATGTATAATCTGTAAATATTTTACAGAGACTCATGCTGTGGAGTTGTGGAGCTGCACTGATATAAGATGTCATGATTTCCAAAAAAAAATCCTTTTATGAATTAATGTTTTGTCGAGCCCAAAGATCGCTTTAAAGATTTACACCAGCCTGTTTGTTTAAATCATTTTCTACAAATGAGTGTCATTATTTCGACGCCCCCAATCCCCCAAAAACATAACACAAACCCCAAAATGATGCTTCTAAAAAGAAAAAATTCAAACTAGTTCATTTGTTTGGGTGACAGGTTAAAAAAATGCACCCACTTCAATGCGAGCTTTTTCACTTTAAAACAAAAAGAGACATTTGGGACTGAATAAAAGACTCAGTACTTGATAAGATGCAGATTTTCTCAGTGACGATCTGATTGCTCACTTCTGGCATTTTACATTTCTCACTAAAAGGCCTGTTAGGATTTTCCTCCAACGTGGGAGAGTGATGCATCTGACGCTTGTTAGTGATCGGCCGCTCGTTATTCGTGTGGGACGATATGATTATTGTTGGCTTCTTGAAACTTGTTTTGAAAGACAGGACGATTCAGTCACTGCTTTTGTTCTGTTAGGCTTTAAATGCATCATGCTGTGCAATCATTTGGGATTTTCGGAGGTTACAGTAGACATGGGTATTTTCGTGTGTAAGCATTGCACTTTTTACTGCAGGGCGTTTGCACAGAGTCTGGTGGAGTTGTTAGAGTTTATTTCATGGGCAAACCCATGACATTTATTCTGCACGGGGAGAGAAGTCTGTAGCTGACTCTTGACCAGGCAGAGTGTAGGCACAGGTTGGTTACTGGAGGTAAAAGAAAACTCAGCATCGGTCTTTGGCCAAATTCAACCTGAAAATGAAGAGAATTCATGATGATTCACATCTTTTTCTGATATATCTGGTACTTTGCAGCTTCTCATCATTCCCCCTTTTGTGCATTGTGGCAAATTCTGCATTAAAGGTAGAATTACACATAATAAAACATTTTACAAATTCCCCCCCAAAATAGTTTATATCTCTCTAATATGTTCCCACCAGCTGGAGAAGTCGACTGCTTATTAACCAGGAGGCATGGCAGACTTTAAATAATGTTTTAGATATTTATTATTTCAATCGTTTCAGATTATTCCCCTCTTCTTTTAAAAAAAAAACTTCAACACATTATTCTGGCGATACGATTAGAAAATGTAGGCTAAAAGCCCGAAGAACAGCTGATTTTACAGAACGCTGACAATTGGTATTCATTCCATATCTGACCCGCTTCTAGTTTATTTCCCACCAAAGTTGTCTCTTAAATACATAATGCAACACTTATCAGTAATAATATTCCATAAGTATCAGCTTTTTCCTGCTCCAGACTATCATCATTACACTGGCCTTTAAAGGGGGGGGTTTGCATGGGACTATTTCTTGGCTGGAAACCTCCTGAAGTCTCTGCTCGAACCTCAAACAATGTCTGCAGCCCACAGCAGCTTGAGTGCTCCATTTACGCCTCCTTAGGATGTTATTGAATGTAGATCACTCGTGTTTTTGGCAGCGCTCAGAGCCCAACAGCAATCACTGTAGAAAAATAATAATATAAGCACGAAAATAAGCTTTGGGTTGCGTTTACGTTCCTTTAAATGGGAGTAAAATACACAAACCGTTATGCAACCTGAGTAGGCAGCTGGATTGAAATAGGAAGATGTCTTTTGACTGAAATCACGGGTCAGGACTCCAGGAAGAGCCAGGCTGGCTGCCTCCGGTCTCTAGGTTGAGCTCTTGTCTCCAGCTTCATTAACGGACAGAAATGAGAGTATCTATCTTCTCACCCAGCTCTCAGCCAGACAGCGAAGAAGCACAATGTCAAAACGATTCCTTTAAACCCTCATTTTCCCCTTTTCTTTTGCTTTGCAGTGTCCTGGGTCCGGCATTGACTTTCAGAATCGGCCCCAATGCCAAGAACGTGACCACTGCAGATCTGGTCCAAGTCGCAGGTAAGAGCAATCAATACATATATATTTTCTCCTTCTCTCACCTATCACACCATGATTGCTGTTGATGACCGTCATTGTGATTCATCTCATTTTCACTAGCCAGACCACTCTGTCACTGTCTGTGCTTAAATGAGAACACAGATTAGTCTCTCCAGATACAGTAGATAGGCTGCTGTTCATCTTGTTCTGACAAAGCCCCCCGTCCCAAAGAAGATTATCAACAGTGTGCAATGACAGATGACCATCAATTACTGAGATGATGAGCCTGTGGACACACACACACACACACACACACACACACACACACACACACATACAGTGTACAGGACAGTTCATTTGGTCTTCTATTATGTCCGACAGGCTGACAGGTTGAAACAGGTTTGCACCAGCCAATCAGTTAGAGTGTACACTCCAGTGTGTGTGTGTGTGTGTGTGTGTGTGTGTGTGTGTGTGTGTGTGTGGCTGCCTGCATGTATGCACTTGTTTGATGTAGACTGATGGAGAAATGTCACCCACAGAAAGGAGGGTTGTCAATATGCCTCCACTCTCCAGTTTATTGTCTGCACTCCGATCTGCCCGGCGTTGTTGGTGTGTGTGTGTGTGTGTGTGTGTGTGTGTGTGTGTGTGTGTGTGTGTGTGTGTGTGTGTGTGTGTGTGTGTGTGTGTGTGTGTGTGCGTGTCGATGTCCTTGCTTTGGTCGGAAATGACTTTGAGAAGCACAGCAATACTCCCAACAGTCAATATCATCCACTATCACCCCACTGGAATCAACATGGTGGTGTTGTTATTGGCTGAAATGTGTTGCTGCTCCCCCTCTCTTTTTTTTTTTTTTTCTCTCTACGTGGCGACGGTTTTTTGGCACCGACTCGTTTCCTATCAGGGATGTGCTGGATGACGGCTGATGATACAGATTTACCGCAAGAAAGGTTGGGCCGGGTGTTGAGCTTTGGTTCGGCGGGTTTGAGTGGGAGTTTCATACACGTGTGTGTTTGTTGGATTACAGTGTGTATCCGTATTTATCCCTCACCGTCATCCCCCTCTTTTTGCAACGTTTGTTTAACAAAATGAGCAAATATTGCAGTCGCGGCAGATTTACCTCGCCCGCATGAGATGTAATAACCAATACTGTATCATAACGTCTGTTATCTTGCTCTTTTCCATACGTTTTCTACTTCTTCTTCCTCTTTTTTTTTATACCTCCCATCTTGTGTGACTGACTTTGATGAGGTGGCGTGTGGCGAGAGCTAATGACGGGGCTGAAATGTCAGACCAAATGTTAAGTCAACATGATCATCAGCCTGACCCATGGTGATGAATTATGAATACAGCCCACCTGAATAGAGATTTGTAAAAAAAAAAAAAAAAAGGGGACAAAAGAAGCTTATCATGCCACTTCGGGTGCATCGTTGTTGTCACTCAATCCCGACGGACCGTGGCTTTCACCTTTGAAATGTATTAAAAATGTCAAAAAAAGGCGCCTGGAGATAGCAGAGTGGTTAAATCCTCTGTCTCCGGAGCTACATGCGTGCCCCCACTGACCTTAGATCAAATCCTTTTTTATCTCCTTCCCACCGTGTTACCCCCCCTCTATTTCCACCACAGTGTGAAGTGTCAAATGAATGCAAAAAAAACTCAAATCATTTGCTTTATTCCAACTCCAAAATATGCATGCACATTTAATGCAACACGGCCATGGCACGGTGATTTCACAGTGGTTGCAGGTAGTGGAGCAACAGCATGGTTGAATGTGAAAATCAAACCGACACCCGCATGTCACAAGCGGCGGGGGCCACCTGGGTAATCCTGGCTGACCATTGCCTTATGTGTGACTGTGCATAAATGACGTGGCCCCTTAATGAACTCATCAAAACCCCTGCTGTACTTTGTACTTTCAACCTGCTGCTGAGAGCCTTTCACAGCAGGCAGCATCGCACTCTTGGAATTAGAAAAGCGAAAATGTGCAGAAGGCTGTGGTGAATGTGCAAAACCTCCTGTGAGTCTGATTAATAAGCGTTGTCCCACAATAATATATGGTTCTACTACATACCAACATCAAATTGGGACTTTCTTGACGTGCAAAAGTGTTCATTAAAAGAAGTGGAATATGAAATACAAACAATGCTACAGCTGGTAGAAACAGGGGCGAACCAAACCATTTATATGCTGGTCAAGACTCAAAGCCCGGTCTATCGTCACACCTAGATTAAACAGAAGAGGAAAGAGAACCAGGACTGTCTTATCACCTCCAGGACAACGCCAGCTGGGGGAAGAAATAAGAACTTCTATTTTCTCAGCATTTAGCTGTAGGCAAACAATCAGCCATTCCGTTTTTTTTTTATAAAGTTGAGGCAATTTTGTAGAAAGGGCGTTTATGTAGAGTTGAATATCGTCTGCATAGAAATGCTCGGAGATATCTTTAAAATGACTTCTCATCTGCTAGAGTTTGCTCTGTAACACATCAAAAAAGAGTGAATGCTTTTAACAAGTTCTGAGAGCCCGAGGTCACGTTTTCAAATGTCTTGTTTTATCTGACCAACCAGCCAAAAACCCAGGGATATTTACGTTTAAATTAAAAATGAGACACAGGGAAAACCTTCACATTTCACAAGCTCGAAGCATCAAGTGTTAAGAATTTGTGTCTTAACAATTAATCAGCGATCAGATGTGGTGGTGGTTAACATTCCTGCCTCAAGTGAGATACATTTACTGTCCTGTAAATGTGTTTAATTTAAGTATGATATACTTACATGTGCACACTGTACGTGCACATTCAGATGCAAAAATCTATTAAACCTTACCTTGACTGTACTCTGCAGCCGCTCCGCTACATTCTGCTGTCCATCTATCTGCCCATCAATTCTATTTGATGTGTTCAATGCTCCATTGAAAAGAATAGACAAAGAGACTCGGTTGAAAGGCACGGACAGTATAGAGGAGATTTGATAACTCATTGAAAAGCATCTTTTGGGCAGCAGGTTCTTAGCGGCTGTGTGGTGAAAGGCCTGCTGGGAGGTCTGACTGTATTAGTGGAGGTAGAGGCTCTTGTGTTCTGCTCAACTGGAAAACCGCAGGACAAAGACCCGCACTGCCTAATCCCTGCTCGGCTGCAAAACAAAAGAGAAAGCTGCTGCTTTATCAAAACTACAAGGCATTCTGTGTGTCTGTGTTTGTGCACGCGTGTGTGGTTGTGTGCATGTTTGTGTGTGTGTGTGTGTGTGTGTGTGTGTGTGATTTTTTTTTTTTTTCTTTTGCAGCTGTGTTCATATTGTGCCAAGAAATGATTTATTCAATATTTGATGAAGTGGCAGCCAAGCTGTTAAAACCAATGTTGAAATGTGTTGTTTAGAACTTTTTTTTTTTTTTTTTTTTGCTGCCTCTCAATCTCAACGTGATTTCCAAACATGTAAATCAAATTCAGTCGGGGGAAAATTGGATCTGCCAGAGTTGCTCTCTTTGAAGCAACATTTTGTAGCTGATGATGGATTTGATCTACATCCTGTTCCTACATGTCTGTGCACTTCACAGTCAGTCGGGAGCTTTTGAGTGTCTATTATTGTATTTTTTAATTGCCGATATAAGTGTTTTGATGGATCATCCTCCAGATTTTCAACACATTTGGGTTCTACCGCTTGTGTTCAGTCGATCACCAGGTTCTCCGCGTGATTTAAAAACCTGACGCCTGGCTGTTGTCTACCAATATGTGGTCAAGAATGGCCAAAGCCAAACGCCACGATGAGTGAGTGTATATATGTGTGTTAAGAGAGGCTGGTAGGTGGTGGGTGGGAGCTGGGTGAGGACACCTCCATTGTCTCGGCTGTCATGGCTGGGCGACCCCAGAGCCCCTCTGAGGCCCCAAAGGCCCCAGAGGCCAGGCCGAAGCAATGAGTCCGCGGGGCCCCCAGGCCGTGAGAACCCCGGCGTTGGTCAATGAGCGCTGGGAGCCTGGGGACCCTGGGAGCAACTGGCTGGACCATCTGGAGCAGAGAGCAGAGACCCTGACACACGGCTGTCACCCGAGGCAGAGACACGCCGAGACGTGGACACAGACAATGTCTGGCCCCGTGTTTCTGCCTCTGCTTCTGTCACGCACACACACACACACACACACATAAGCGACAGCACAATTGGTGTGGAAATGCCTGCATATTTTTCACAAATCTTTAACAGATTTACCGAAAAAATCTGTGAAAATTTCATGAAAATAAAAAAGTATGCACGATAGGAGTTAGGAGTTGCGCACATGAACAGTTGGTGGCGCTCCACACAGATCTGATGCTTTCATCTGCTTTAGTGGACACTTGATGAGAAGCTTTCCCTTAAAGCCGAGAGGAGAGCCTCCTATAGTTTATGGGCAGGTGGGTTGTTTTAGCCTAAAAATATGAGGAAAAAATCACCGGGTTTCTTTTCTATCTCTTTCTGTCTGTTTGCATGATTCTGTCTGTCTGTCTGTCTGATTCAGTCTGTCTCTCCTCTGTGGGAAAGCCTTGTACTCTCTCTCTCACACACACACCCTTGCAGACAACTCTAAAGTGAAAACGTGTTAGCCACGGCTGCATAATGGCGCTAGCCACCGTTTGAGTGGTGAGTGGTAGTCTTTTCCAGCTGAGCAGATTAGCATAGATCTCCCACGCAGACAGAGTTGACCTTCACTCTGGCAAACACTTGTCAAAATGCCAACGATAATTACCTGCTCTCTTTGCAAACAGCACAATGGTTTATCCACCTGCATCTCGGGCGTGCGGGATGGATCCGCGGCGCCGCCGTTGCCTGTTTTTCGGACATACGCTGTTTGTAAAGGCAATATAAGCCGCATGGGGGGCTGGATTCCTACGTGACACATGTCGCGTCTGGTTTCTTCTTGATATACTATTATTCACCATCCGGCAAGCGGCCGGAGGCTAAAGAAATAAGTGGGAATTGCATTTTCCTGAATGTTGCCACCGCTTTTCAATATGCTCACGCTGGGACGCGGCGTTCATACGGCTGGAATGAAATTAGTTTCGTCGGCGTGGGTCTGCACCATCAAGAAAACCTGTTTCTCTTTCATGCAGCGGGGCTCGCTGGTGTCTGTGTCGGATGCCTGATTGTCTGTGTGTTCATGCCTTAACATCTGTATCAGTGAGCATAGAGGTCAGAAAACAACCCGACTCCTCTCTCCTCCTCCTCCTCCCCCGTCTCTCCCTCCCTCCCTGGGCACTCGCCTCTCTCCTCCTCATCACCCTCTCTGGTTGAGTGCTTGAATGTTCTCAGTTCGGTGATCAAAGTCTTCCTCAGTCTCTTCTCCTCCATCGCCCCTGGCTCTGTGTGTGTGTGTGTGAGAGTGTGAGAAAGTGTGTAAAAGTGTGTGTGTGTGTGTGTGTGTGTTGTGTCAACCAGCTACAAGCCGGGCTCTCAGTCGTCTGAACCGTCAGTCTCACTATCTTCTTTCAGTCTCAGTAGTACCCTGCCAGGCTCTCTTGCATCATCTTCCTGTCGGCTAGAGGGCACACACACACACACACACACACAACACATACGCGCACACACACACACACACACAAACAGAAATGCACAATGATGCTTATTCGATACGACATATCTCCCTTTTCTTCCTTAACGTTTATGCATTGTTGATCTCAGAAACTTCTGCTGTCTGTTGCAATAGGTAACCGGCAATCTGTTTACGCCGCACATGCATGTGTGTGTGTGTGTGTGTGTGTGTGTGTGTGTGTGTGTTGTGCTGCAGGATAGCAGATAACCAGAGTTGCTGGAATCACAGTAAACCGCTTATTATTGCTGCTTCGCGTGGGTGGAAACTTTTGCGTCACTATCAGGGCGACAAATGTCTTTTTAATTCCAAGGTCGCGATGCTTCGTCCTCACATTGTGCACCAGCACCTCCAGGGAGAGAAAATATCTCAAATTGACAGCTTTTAAACAAAAAAAAAGAAAGAAAATGGACCAACAGGCATCAGTCTAAAACAACTCGTTCTTATCCTCTCCCCTGGCCCGGAGAGTGAGCTTTCATTAGCAACTGACTCTTTGTGCTCCTCTCACAGAAAAAGGTGTCATGTGGAAACATTTGCTATTATGTCGAGGGGCCAAGAATGTCCCAACCGATGAATTGAGCTGTGTCTTACACTCCCCCCTTTATCCCGGTTATCCTTTTCAGTGGCGCTCGCTCCTGTTCCCCAATGCTCTCCCGATCTCCGTCAGGCCTCCCTCCTCTGCTCCGGTATTATCCCTGCACCGCGCTGCACTGCGGGGTCAGGGCTGCACTTCTCCTGTAAACATATTTACTGTGTCAACATTGCTGTTGCGAAGCAGCTGAAGACAGTAACAGGTGCCTGTCAACAGCCGGCCAGATCTCTAGCGCATTAAAGGATCTCTGCTGTAGACGAGGATTAGTGTCGCCTGGCATTGTTTGTTTGCTAATTCCATCTCCAAGGTATTTGTGGAAAATAGGCATGAATAATTGAAAGCGATTTCTAGTAGACGAAACGAAGCTATCAGCGAATTAATGAGTAGGGGGGGTGAAACGCAACGCAAATTGGAACAACGGAGCAACCTTTCTCAGACACCCGGAGAGACCCCTGAGTTCGTAAACAAAAAATTGAATATGCATTGTTTCATTGGAGGGGTAAGCATTGAGATGGGAAAGACGTGGATTAAGAAAGGAATACAGCGATATGTTGAAATGTGATGTGTGTCAATGCATGATGCTCCGGCATTAGGGTACGGTCTCTCCTGAAGATACGGAGCGTTTTTTAAAATGAAATCAACATAGCGTCCTAAAACTGTGACAAGGTTATGAATATATTCACACTGGTGTCCATGGATGGATTATCCAGCAGGGCACAGGACAAGGGGCCTTCACCTGCAAAATGTCACTTGAAGAGACTCAAAATTACCACAAAGTAACATAAGAAGATGCAAATAACTGCAACAAGGGGTAAAATGGCTACAAAAAAGCACAAAGTGACCACAAGTAGATGCAAAACAATGGCAAAGAAACACAAAATAACTGCAAAAAGGGGCAAAACAACCACAAAGAGACACAAAATGACCAAAAATGGACAATAAGCTATCTCTAAGACTGAAAAACCTCAGAAGATGGTCAACTTCTAACACCATCACCATCATAAACCACTTCCATGAATCAGGTTGAATCTGACAGCTCTTCCAATCCAGACTCAACACATATTCGGTATTTGCTGTTAGTTATTAGCCCGTTTTAGGAGGTTTCATTGATGACCATCTACTTCACGTTGTATTGGACCAAACAGTCGTGATCCCAAGAGGATGAACGCTAATGAAGCGTCACTGTGAAACTTTCTCTTTGTCCATTTACAAAGAGAAACACTTACAAAAACACAAGACATCATAATAGATGTCAGTACTGTAATTTATAATGTACATATTCACAAACATAGGTTTTTTGGATGTGTCCACTTATTTCCAAACCTTAAAACGTCTTGTTTTTTCCTGTTTTGAAGATAATATGCACTTCAACGCACATCAAACAACGATGAATATTTGTGTTTGGCACCAAGCGCTCCAATTTGCAGGGACTCTTCATAACGTGACTCCAAGATTTTTCTAATTGATTTGCGCCAAAGTGTTGATGATTTCCATCTCGCCGTTTCCAGCTGAGCCGAGCAGGACGACTGGCGACAACACATTTCCTCACACATGGTGGTGAACATAATAACACAATGGATCACTGGCTTCACGTTTAATGAACCGACGAAAACACAACAAAAAAAAACGCCACACGTCGCCACAAGTCGTAATGAGACGGTCACACGTCGGAGTTTTCTCCCTTCGTCTAAACAGAAGTAAAATCACAGGATTATTATTGTTTTTTAATCAATACTTCTCACAAAGAGCAGATCATTTTAGATGATTTGCTTTGATGAAACGTTCCAGAGCCCCGTGTCTTTAGCTACCTTTGGGATTTTACCGTTTTGTATTCTCTTCGAGGTTTTTCGTCACCACGACAGCAGGAGCTGAAGAAGCTGGCCATAGAGGCGGCGAATACTTGCTGCTGGTTTGAGCACCATGTTGAGCAGAAAATCCAACCTCCTCTTCGATTCTGCCGCCAGCAGAACTCTCTTATTCCTCTTTTGCTTCATGGCAACCCCCTCCACCCCTCATCCTTACGCCACCCCCCACCATCCCTTCATCTTCCATGCCTGCACCCACGGTGAAGAGACCATGTGCTGATGGCCCTCATGTCGAGAACAGCAGGCACTTGTGCGTCGTGTTTGTTGTGAGCACAGTGGTTTGTATACTTGATGGGTGCTACTTTATGAGGCAGCAGATACAAACGGCTCCGTCAATGAGCTTCTTTCCATCTCCTGCTACTGCGTGAGTCATAATTCAATAAAAGAAAAGCACTGAAACATTTCCCATTATGCTGGAAATAATATTTGCGACGGCTTTTGACTTATAGGGAGGTTTAGGCGGCGGCTTTATGTTCCTGTTTTTTACAGGGAAACGATGCTTTCGTTCAAAGTAACGTGCAACGCCTTTGTTTTATAGCAAGAATGTTAATACCCGAGTTTTCTCAGCCCGTTAGGAGAAGTTTAACTTAAGATAATTACATTTTTCGGGACTCAATAATGATCCGAATGATTTGTAAGGGAAGGAATACATTTTCTTTATGTCGAACATTTATAGAGGCAGAAACTCAATCAACATGGATCGAGGGTTGCGTTGTTATTTCTGGAGGATTCTCTTCCATCTTTTGTGAGTTGGATTTGTACATCGTTTTGGACAAATGCGTTTTTTCCAAAATAAAATTGTACACGTGGTATCTTTACTTTTTATCATGCTTTAATTAAATATTTTACTGCTTGTTGCACTACAGCAGCCAGTATGTGTCACAATAAATGAAGTCACACTGGTTAAAAGAAACCCAAAAGAAATGATTGAAGGAGCGGAATGAACATTTTGATGTATTTTATGTACTGCTTTCTAACTTTATGTTTATCAAATCCTTATGCATGACCGTCCGGCTGCAACAAAAAGACTATTCCTACTTTAGTTTATCATCAAATGATACAAAGAGCAGCAGCAAATCCTTACAATGCTGGAAGCTGAAACGAGGGAACGTTTAACTTAAAAAATGAAATGCTTGATCGATTATCACAATAGTTTTCCATCTTTCGTTCTGATTAATCAACTTTTTCTTTCAGCTTTACTCCAAAAATTGAACATTTCATCAAGAGTGACTAATGCACAGTCGTGAAAACTCTTTATAACGACGTTTAAAGACGTGAACCAAAGAGATATATACATATATTTCTGTTGAATACGGCTGTTAATGGACTTGTGTGTGAAAGAGGCTTGAAACCACAAAAGGTTTGGTGCGAAACAAAGTGGCGGGGCCATACATTTGCTGCACGACGAGGTGTGTGTTTGTGTTTCTATGGTGTATCGCTGTCTGAGCTCATGAGCATGTGTTTGTGTGTGTGTGTGTGTGTGTGTTTTCCCCTCTTTCTCTTAATGGTGCATCCACACTAAATTGGCCCCCCGAATGCAGTGCGTCTGCCAGTGGTTTTTGTGAGTTACAAGTGTAGAGACACAATGAGAGCCGGGGAGCTTCAAAGCGGGTGGGTGACATTTCGGGCTTTCCATCTTCAAAGCACTATTTGCTTTTGTAGTTCCTCTTTGAGAATAAGTATATATATATATATTTTTTGAGTAAAAGCTGTCTGAAAACATAGCGTAGAATTCGAGGGCCATTTCGTAAAAAAAAAAAAGGGGTACACAATGTGCTGGCATTATTTGAAACGCATATATTCCACTATTAATTGCAATTATGCATAATTGAATATACCTTTTTATATATAAAAAAAAAATGCTACATCACAGTATTTTCACTTATTGGCAGCGAATTGATCGCTGATCCCGCGGAGCCACCCGGTGAGTGTCTCCAGATGGGGGAGACGTGAAATCCACCCATGTGTCCTCATTTTCATTCACCTCTCTCCCTCTTGTCTCTTTCTTTCCACCCTCCTCGTCCAAGTGCCTCTCTATAATTCATGTCCAGGTGCAGCACCAGCTTTCTTTGGCACAGGGTTTGAAAAACAACTAAAAAAAAAAAAAAAGAAGACAGATGTTCAATTTTCACTTCCTTTATGCATCTCTATTTATCTGTTTGTTTCTTGGGGACCACTTTGGCCCCCTGTTTTTCTTGTTTTTTAACCTGTAATGCAGATTGTGGCGTCCTGGTGAGTCTCTGCATCACCTTAAACATGAAACGGCATGGTTGCAAAGAAAGACAAACATCTGTAAATAATCACGTCGGTTATAACGAGCTGAGTTTTCGGACACCGTGAGAATCGTGAGGAGCGCGGATGCCAAGATGTGCCCACGGCACACAGCTGTATTTACATGCAGGTCGTGTGCATCTCGTCATACAAAACGCATGAACACCCCCCCGCGCACTGCAAACCGAGGGAGTGACTGAACTCGTCAGGTGGATATTTATATTGCAAAGTGACATGTACAGTGTAATTCTGTGCACCGTCACAGCCTGGAGAGATCCAGCTTTCATGGCTTCCTTTAAGATAATCAGACATGCTGTATGTTTGCATTCAGGATTGTATTTACATCAGTGAGGTTGTTTCTTTAAAATAGGAGGGTTTATTTTTTTGTTCTCTTAATTTTAACAGTTAAAAAGCACACCATTTACAATGATGGTCATGTTGCAAAAAATCCCCTGAACACCAACCGTATCGGATGATTCTGCAAAACTTAACAACTTTGTTCAATGGTGCCATTTTTCATGATTGATTGATGATTTTTTATTAAAGATATAGCTTTCTAAAATAACTGTTTATAGCAATTACACTATAGTTTGGGAAAAGAAGTAAACTATAAGGATAAAGTAATGGATGGAGATAGCTGTTAGCAGCAAAAACATTGAAAGTTGAGGATTTTCAACCACTATATTCAAACTGTTCCTATTGGAACTCACAGCACTTTAAAAGGAACGTTATAAGCAGCAGCTACAACGTTTTCACATCTCGACAGACATCCTTTCAGGTGAAAAGGCAAATAGCAAAGTCTTTACTTTGTTATTTAATGGTTGAGACACCTTTTTAAAAAACACTGTACAAAGACAGACCCTGCATCATTTTTTAAAGTCACAATGTCCACAATAATTCACTTTTAGCAGTAACACGCCTATATTATGGCTGAACACATCATTTTTTCTATTATAATCTGTAATAATGGATTCATCTTGCTGTAATTTCAAGAAACGGGGAAGAGTGTGTGTCCTTGTGTCCGTACTCAGTGTGTGTGTGTGTGAAACAAGTACCACGGGGATGCATTTCCAAATAGGTTGTCGCTAATCCCCCTTAAAAATGAACATTCCTAATGCCGTGCTCCCATTTGAAAGAGAAGGGAAGTATAGAAGAAAGAAAGAAAAGACAATGAATTATGGATACGTTTTAAGAGGGATATTGCTCCCTGGCCTCCTCGCTGTTTTTCATCCCCCCCCCCCTCTCTTTCCCTGTGTCCTCTGCCTCCTCTTAAATCAATACGGGCTGACTGTCATGGGTCAGTGGCCTGTATGCATCAGGCCGGACTGCAACACAGGAGCGCTGCGTCTCCCAGGGCTCCTCTCTGGAGGTGATAACTCGCTCAACTCAAACTCACTCTTTAAGGCTTTCCATTTAACTCCAATATCCACCTTGAGATTGACTGGGGATGACACGGAGGGAAATACATGGATATTCATGTGATCATTCGTCCAGAAGGAAAGCCTAAATACATGCAGCTCCGTCTTTACGTAGATGGAGAGGATTGAGAGTTGATGATGTATGTAGAAGACATGTTCTTGTACTGCTCTGTAGCGCAGTTTGGCCTCATAGCTAAGATACTTTCACATGCTATAATGATTGAATTTTCAAACATTTAGTTTTTCAATTCTTTACAAAAGAAAAGGCAGGAGGTTGAGGTGCTTAATACTGGAAAAAAATCTAAAATTAGATGCTTCTTGGCTTTCAGAATAAAGATCGTTGACTCGACAGGTTAGCTGCAGCACAACAGACAAACTCACTGTTTAATGATTTCATTCTTCACACTTTTTTCTCATTTTTTGGGGGTTGGAGAGGATAAAAACAAAGAACGCACCTCCCAAACTCTTTATATCCTGACAATGTCTCTTCAAACAGGCACATATGCACCGCTTCAATACGCAGAGAAACAAAGCAGCGATACTTCATAGGTGGCCATCTTTCTTTGGGAATATGACTGATTCTATTGTTATTTCCAATCAGACTTGTGGTGTGTGTGTGTGTGTGTGTGTGTGTGTGTGTGTGTGTGCGTGTGTGTGTGTGTGTGTGTGTGTGTGTGTGTGTGCACGTGTGTGTGTCTAGCCACAGGCTTCCTCACACTCCAAGTCCAATTACCTGTGTTAAGGCCACATCTGAGACGGGGGGGGATTACAGTGTATTATTCCGACACAAACAACAGTGTCTCTGCCCACCATCCTGCTCGGCAACCAGATACCGGCAACCTGGGGAAGGTGTGAGAGGTGTTACATTAGCACCTGGATGTGCGAACAGCAGATGAGTGACCTTTTACCGGTGACTGATACACTACCTGGAAAACTTGTCCGCCTCCTGTGGATTCTGCCTCCGTCCTCAATATCTTTCCGCCCATGCCTCTCACTTATTTTCTTTTTGGCTCATTTTTTCCTTTGGTCTGATTTTTGTGTGTGTGTTTTTAAATCATCTTCTATTTCCGCTGCCGTGTCGATTGAAGGGCCCTCCACAGGAGCATAGCGTCTCCATTTTCCTCCCCGTTTTGTTGACAGTTAATACTTTAACCAGAGGTTGTTAGTGAAGATGTCGTCCTTCTCTATCTCTTGACTTGTTGACACCACTTGAAATGATGCAAAATACTCTATTAAAACCTCCTCAAGGCACCCCAGAAAGGCCCTGAAACTAACTAACGTCACCATTCTCAAGCCATGATATCAAATCTGTCTCCGTTATTAGCTTGATTATTCCACTTTTGTCTCGTCTCCGTCCTTGTAACATGTGACAGCTTGCCATGCCCGTACAAATTGCTGCGTCTGAACATCCATGAGACACACAACTTCCTCCGAGTCACCTGCCAGGGGCTCTAATTAGACTGATAAGCAGTGTAACTGGAATCAGCTCTTCCTGGTAATCAGCCCCACGGAGCCCAGACAGACGGCTAAATGAGGAGGAGATGAGCCGTGCAGCCCAACAGGTGTCCTTAAAAAGACAGGGAGGTGTGCTTATGCATCCCCCCCCCCCTTCCCTAACTACTCGACTTCAATCTCTCGGGAGAGTTTGGGACAAATAGAGAGAGTCTGCAGTTATTTAGGATGTGAAAGCTGGGAAAAAAATGTCCTCGTTTCTGCGTTGTATAGATTTAATCATCACGCTGTGCCTCACTTTTAAAAGCTCTGCAGTACGATGATTGATTCAGGGTGGGGGGGCTTTACAAAAGCATACACAGTTGATTTTTTTTTTTTTTTTTAGAATCGCCTCCCATCCCGAATACATTTCTTGCTTTTTTCCCCCCTCTTTGCAGTCGCAGCTGCTCTGCTTTAGACATATAATAATGATGATCACATTTTTTTTCCCGGAGCAAAAATAGTAATAAAAAAAAAAAAAAAAAAGAGCCCAGTTACACATCAGGCAGGGCTGAATACGAAATGATATCAGAACTAATGCAATCTCAGAAGGGAAATGTCATATTTGTCATTTTGACACCTGCGTGAGACAGTTGTGTTGCGCTGTCATGTTACACCCACCACTCCCAGCTGCACGCAACACGGCAACACGGCGAGATTACCACGGCGACGTTCACGGAGACGGGGAGGCGGATAGGACCGTTAGCTGGAGGTGACTTCATCCACTCTCTGAGGAAACATGTCCATGCACTGTTGGAGTGGATTGACTCAAACGCCGCTGACGGCAAATGTGTTTCTCTTTGACATTCTTGTGAAAAACAACAAAAAAAAGGAGCCTGGGAAATTTAATTTAAAGTGCTCAGGCGGTGCATTAGTTGGACCTGGAAGGCTGAGATTGTGTGAGAAAGGGACAATACCGAAGCTTTGTAATCAATGCATCTTTCAAGTGTGCTTTCATAGCGTTGCTTTGATGAGTTTATACTCCGTCAGGAGTCACATTAGCAGCTCAGCTGTGGGTCCGATTCAGGATCCATTTTGGATGGTGTTAGAAAATGGTGGCGTCTTTACTGAGTCATGCTGTCACATCTATTCAAATAGAGTGCAGTCCTTTTTTTTATTTTTGAAGTAAAAAAGAGAAATCATTCAAATGGAGCTGAAGCAATTAGCCCATTGATCGCTAAAAAAATTAATGAGCTGCTTTTTTTACGATTCGATATCTATTAATTGTTTCTCGTATTTCAAACAGAAATGCCAAACTTGTTCTTCTTTGTCTTATTTGATAACAAAGTAAATATTTTGTTTTTTTATGATTGCTAGTCAGACCAATCACATTGATGACTATTTATTGGCATTTTAATTGATTGATTGGCAGGTTTTAGCCCTGTTGATTGCAGCACAAATTTCAAATAGGCCAATCAACAGATTATGGAAATGTAGTTTTTCTACTAATTTATCTGACAACAACAGACATGATAATGTTTGCTTAACATCGAGCAACTGTTGGACCTCTTCAGCAGAATTTCCTAAAAAAACAACATCTACACTCAAACAACCAAACAACACTTATGAGCCACACATGCAAACACTCATCCAAGAGGAAGCTAAGGAAACAGCATTCATAGTCCCGATATATGATAATATATCTCACAAATTAACTAGATACGGTCCTAGCCAAGAAATTTGGATTTAATGCGGTTAAAACAGTTAAAACTACACTGAAATATTTTGAATAGCATGTTTTATATTGGGGTTCACAACTGAAAAGTGTCTGATAAGCAGTTATAGTTGTCAGCTGCCCCGTTTATGGTGGATCCGTCGCGGTAACCATTAGAAACTCATGCTTTTGTACATGCATGTGTTCATGTTCTCTGTTATCAATGGATCGTTTGATGATGGATCCTGTTTTCGGATCAAATCCACTTGATTACTGTCAGAGTTCCTCCCCCTCCTCCTCTCGTCCTCTCTCATAGTCCTGACTTGAGTGATGGCGTTTGTGATTCCTAATGACAGTCGGAACAAATCTACGGTAATGAGGTCACATTGGGTTCTTCTTCTTCTTTTTTTTTTTTTTTCCTTTCTCTGAAATCACCCTTCACAGCACCACGCAGTCAACCTGCTCCCGAGACTCAGACTCGGTGCTGGATCCGAGCTCCAGTCAACCGGCGTGAAACAGATCAATTCCTTCCTCCTGGAAGACCTCCCTGCAGCCAAAATGGACACCTTGTCCTTCTGAGCATGTCTGCCCCCCCTCCAATATCCAAGACTTATTATCTCTCGACTCACTGGAGCTCATATCCTGGCCTCATGCTTATGCAGCCTGCTATGTTTCCCCCCGACTCTGCCTCGTGACAGCTTTAGCATATTTATTGATTTATTTAGGGTTTTTCTAGTGTGCGTATTTGCCGACTTCTTAGCGGTCTCATCTATGATAATGCATTTATCTCCAACAGAAGAGGTATGCGTGTGCTCGCTCGCTTGAACACTCGCGTCCACGTAATGATGTGTGTTTCTCCTGGCTTGAGCAGGATGTCTGCACCAACACATCATTACGATTCGTTCGAGCCATTAGCTTGTGGAGAGCGAATTGTGGATGAAAAGCACAACCGCGTGGATGCAGCCGCCCGTGTGTGTGTGTGTGTGTGTGTGTGTGTGCCTATGAATATGTACAGCGTACTTGTGGGTGTGCAGTGTGCCCTCCTGTGCGTCAGTGTGCATACACAGTATGTGTGTGCTCAGTGATGTGGTTAGTAATGTGGAGACCTGCAGGAGACGGTCTGTGGAGAGAGCCTGCAGGATAATTACTGCCACAGTGACAGGTAGGGCTGCCTCTGTCAAGAGTTCCCTCAGCGGGGAAGCTGTGTGTGTGTGTGTGTGTGTGTGTGTGTGTGTGTGTGTTTGTGTGTGTGTGTGTGTGTGTGTGTGTCAGCTTCTCCATCCCTTCCTCCACTAAGTATTCCAGTAGGCTCCCTTCAGATGGTGGCAGACTTCCAGATGTTTTCATCTTGTATCTCACACAACACACACACACACACACACACACACACACACACACACACACACACACACACACACACACACACACACACACATCTTTCACAGAGAGCATCAAGCTTAAATCCTCTGGATATTAATTTTACCCCAGGAATGAAAGAATACTGTTTCATCCTGGATCAGAGTATCATGTACTTCCTCACACATTTGTGCTGTAGAGGATCTGGATGCGTGAAGACTCGCTGAAGTCCCCCCCCCCCCCCGAAGACCGCTGTAAACATTCTCCATGTTATTGACAGCAAAGCTGCCAGATTGTGTTATTGCAAAAGGTCACCCGAAGACCCAGAAGGCACGGCTTCCGTAGCGCGCCGGACTTCTGATGAGCGTGATTGTTTCAGATGTGCATTGTTCACCTCATCACATCCCTGTAATCTCAGAACTCCCCCCCCCCCACCCCCACCCCCCCTTTCCGTGCTTCGTGAGCTGATGTCAGATGCGATTTACGTGGCGCCTGTCACACATCTGCAGAGTGTCATATCTCTGAAAGGCGACGTCAACGACGTCAAAAAAAAAACGTGATCCCCCCGGCGAGAACGCAGAGTGACATCCGCGGGGTTCCTTTACCACATCTGGAGGTGTCTGCCATCCAAGTCATTTGCCCCCCCCCCCCCCCCCCCCCTTCCCAATCTCCTACAGTCCGTGAAGAATTGGTGTCAGCGCCTATCAAAGGCAAAATGCCTATTCTACACAGAGTGTCAGAGCAGCCACAATCTATTAATCAAGCGGGCGGCGGGGAGAAACAGATATTATGTGTTTGCGTGTCTGCACATGTGCAGCAGAGGCATCCAGGTGGATTATGCAGCCATCTTTGAAATGGGCCTCTAATAAGGGAGGACGCAATTACGAAGGTGTCATGTGGGTTCTGTTCGAAAGAGGAAAGGGGCCGATAATACGTTTGATACCAAAGGCCGTGACACGGTCCGCCGCGGACACAAGGCGCATGCTGATTACACGACTGCTAGCCATTAGAAAACCAGCTTCATCTCCAGTCCCCCCCACACCTTTTTTTTTCTCGACCATTAACGCGTCGACCAGACACATCTGAGAGGAAACATGCAGCATTTTTGCGGGCGAGTTTTGTGTTTGATGGCGAGGGTTTGGCGGTGTGTTGATTTAGGCTGAATAACAGCAGTTGGTTTGTTTGGGAGCGCTGTTGGCTTATCCACAGGAAGCGATCGATCGGGGTGAATAAACAGCGAGCCAGCCAGGACCCCCCCGCTGTTAACAGCACGGCTCTGTCATGTGACAGAGCGTATATGATTGGCATTGCTGATTGGACATTAGGGCCTAATGATGTCATGGCTATACTGACGGGGAAGATGGCTTCTATTCAGTTGATTCTTTATATCTAGTTTTTAGGGATTTTGTTGAACTGTATGAAATTATCTAATTAAATAGATTTCTAGATTATTATTCTTTTTATTATAAGATGCTAGTATTTAAAGGGTGAGTGGGTAGAGAGCCAAGGTAACGTCGCAAAAATGTATTAATCAGTGCCGAAATAATTAGTCAGCCGATCACTGAACTTAATGAACAACATTTGACTAATTATTCAATCTTTTAAGTCATTAATTTTCCAGAAAGTGCCAAACATTCACTCATTCCACTTTGTTAATGTGCAGATTTTCTCCACCCTGTTTTTTTTCTAATTGCAAATTGATTTAGGTCAGCAGCAAAGAATCATTTTCATCGTTGATTAATCTGATGTTTATCTCAATTCATTTCCCAAAAACCCGAGTGAACATATGCAACAAATATCCAGTTTTTTGTAGAAGAATACCAACAAATATTCTCATTGAAACGTTAACGATTATCAATTATCAAAGCAGATTTATTGTCATTTGATCAGCTAATCGAGTGATCGGTCACTTCAGCTCTACATTGATTACTTATTATTTTACTGTTATGGATATAAAATATATTACCTGAGCCATTAATCAAGTTATCGACTAATATAATATAATAATCATTGCACCTCCCTTGATTAAATATTTCATTGTGACAGTTTTGTCATTGCACGGAGGCACTGAATGTTTTGTTTGCTTATTTTAACCTTTGCACTCTTTTATCCTCCGCGGGCTCGCCTCCACCTCGTCCCTCCGTTTCATTTGTAGGTTTTTCTCGGAGGTGCGGGGCCTTTTTTTGATTTATACAAGCCACGGAGCAGAATAACAATTGATACGCATGAACAAGAAGAGACAGGGGAGAGAGCAGCTTTCTGGGATTTTCATGGGCATCCGTGTCTGCTCCGATAGCAGTATATATTAAGTTATTTACAGGATGTTTATCCTCACCATGAAAAATCCGAGCTCATGTGAAAGTCATTTTTTATTAGTGTGCTTGTGTCTCCTGTAGAATATCCTCTCCCTATACGAGTAGTGGGGGGGGGGATGTGAGCAAATAAGCCTTATAAAAGCGACAACAATATCTATGAGCTGATTTACATTTTGATAAGCATCAGCGTGCGGAAGCCAGATGTAAAGGGGTCACATCCATGGTGTATATCATACATGTAATGAATACGCGGCTACTCGGAAGTCGGCGCTTTGGTTCTTGGCACGGAGAAGTATGACGGGATATTATTGTTTTTGTTTCCCGCCTTGGATTTTGACTGAGAAAATGGGTTGCCGTGCATCTTATCTGTCAGGGGGGGGGGGATCAGGTGCATCTCCCTCTTCCTCTCCTCCTCCTCCTCCTCCACCTCCACCTCCACCTCCTCTCTCCACTCTGATAGGTAGAGACAGCCATCATATGTGCACGGGGAAAGTGATGGGCGGAATGGCAGCTTTAATATCGGAGCGATTGCCTGCTGATAAGGCTAACGGCTGTGGAGAGGCGTGAGCGTCAGCCCTCCTCCGCAATAAACACTTTCATTTTGTTTGGTTGGAGTGACGGATGGAGAGATGGAAGTGGTGAATAGACGACCTGAGGAGCATGAAGCAGGGGAGGGGGGGGTGGATGGAATGGACGTGGATGTTATTCAATATTAACAGATCAATCAGAGGGTGGTGAAATATGCATTTTGTCAACTATATACCCCCATTTGGCCAAAGAGGCGACATTACGATCATGTGACGGCGCCGGCTGCTGCGCCGTGTTGAAATACAAAATACTTACGGCCTACAGTCGGTGATTTGTCTCCCGATGCTGAATTTATATTGCTTCTAACAATAATAACCCTGTCGCATATCAGGAAAAATGAATATATATATTCATGACTTTAAGCTCTGATGACTTCATAATAATCATTTCTGAATTGCTATTAGAATCGATGATGAGGAGGAGCACAATCGCTTCGGGTTGCAGCATATGGCAGAGAAAAGGCAACATTTTAATCAAATTAAACCTCTCCACAGGATAATTTGTGTCGAGCGCTACGGAGCAATTTAAAGGTCACATAAAATCAAGCATAAATGTGTGTTTTTTTCTCTCTGTTTTGGGTATTTTCATTCATTAGGCTGCGTGTCAAGAGAAGGCAATGATGTTTTGAATAATTCTTCAGAGGGATGATTGAAATGGCCTTTTCCTCTTCCTCCTTCCTCTCAAGTTCTTGATGAGTTTTCGGAAATCTTCCTCACTTCTTCCCTTTTCACCTGGCTGAATGTTCCGATGCTTAGCCCAGACGTTCGCTGCAATTCTAATATTTGATAACGCCAATGCCAGTTTTTAAAAAAAAAAAAAACTGAATAATGTTCTTTAGCAGCGGGGGCACAATTCCAGCTGAAATCATTCAATGTTTTTTATGCGTTACCAGGGAAATGTTTTATATAGAGAGCAGCACTCCGTGTGAATGGGCCTACTTTAAAATATCACATTTATTTATCACCATTGGAGACATCCTTCATTACTGGTGCAACAGCAAGCTCTCCTTGAGCAGCTACTTTGGAAACAGAAGAGAAAGTGGTTTATCTGTATAAAGTGCAGCCAAACAAACGCACCTTATTTTAATAAAGATGTCGGCTGAATTGATGATGTACGTTTTGAGTTGGTTTCTAAAGAAGTTCACCTCACAGAGTCTGTCATCACCATAAATACTATAAAAGAGTGTTTTTACTTCATGAAAATCTTTATTTTGGCGATTCGACAGCTGCCTTTTACTTATAGAAGACCTTTTAATGAGATTTTTTTGTATTGTCCACAAGTGACACCATCAACTAGTCAAACTGTTGCACGTGTACGTAATTTAAACGTGAAAATGGAGCACATTTAACACATGCAAACGGCTTTAGCGTGCTTTTTTGTCGTCTACGGAACATCAGATGATGCGGCTCGGAAAAAAACGAAAAAGATTAAATGAGCAGCAGGCATCAGATCTGGATATTAGAGATCAGACTAGATAGGCTCAGACAATGCCCATTAAAATGGCTGGAGGGGGCTCTCTGAAATGAGACCTGACATCTCTTTTCCTCAGTCTGTCAGGAGTATTTGCTGGCTAATTTGAAGCTTACAAAATCTGTGAGGGGGAAAAAAAAAAAGGAGAGAGAGTGGGCTCCAGTGGGAGGTTAATATAAGGGGTGACCAGAGAGAGAGATGCTGTAGGCTGTTATCTGTACAGTCGGTGACAGAACAAGCAAATCCATTGGCTGGATTCTCAGCATCCATCCAGTTACCGGCTAATGAGCACCGGCAAGTACAATGTATTTACAGTTAAAGTAGCTGTTGTGGGACTGTCCTTTCCCTCGGATTGATTGGAGAGTCCTTCGGCTTTGATTCCCAAGTAAATACTGACCTTCAGGCTCCTTTGGTTTCCACCGGTAAGACGGTTAATGTCAGCTTGTCAGTCAAAACCGGAGCTGCAGCCGCTGTGAAGGGGTGTGTGTGTGTGTTGATTCCAGGCTAATCTCCCCGTAGTTTGACTCATGATGTGCTGCGACCCCAAGAGGGGTCCTCATTAGGACCAAAAAACGTTGCGTGACCTTTTAGCAGCTTCACCTTCCCCTCACCACCTACGCCCTCACCCAGCTGGGCCCAATTACCTCGCTCATTACCCCCCTCCTCCTAAATAGCACCGTGCAGGTACCGTAGCCGTCTACGGAGAGGCAGTATGTCTGTGACTAAACACAGGGGCGGCAACATGACATGAAAATGAGTCGAGGCACATTTGAAGACTCTCCTCGTCTCACGAAGGGCAGAAGATTGTCCTTTTTTTCCCCCCTCCTCTGTCTTCTTCTTTTATGTGGCACTCTAATTTCGACACGTATGTATATTTGACCTTTCCAGCTCTCTTTATCCTCCTTTTCCATCCTTCAAAAAAAGGAACTGACACCTAAAATATAACATGTCCGCTGCCATGTTGATGAGATGATAGGATGATCAATGTTTTTCAGGATCCTTAATAACCAGAAAGAGAAAGAAAAGGGGGCGAGAGGAAGAGCGAAGGGAGATGGATGATTATCCTAAAAGTAGCGTGCTTAATTAGATGGAATGCTGCATACATTGTGGACTGAGTGGAATCATTGGGATAGATTAAAATACTAATTAAACAGGCCCTTGCCGAATTTGTAGTGTGAGGTGGGGTTCAGCTCTTCAGGGTCATTTGCATAGCCTTCATCTGGGGAAATGGGATTTAAAGGACCTGCTCTTTCTTTTGCCTCTCTTTAATTCTCACTTTTTTTTTCTCCCACATTCACATTCACATGCTAACAAACTCAATTAAAATCATGCTGTATTTTTTTTCATTCTCCTCCGCACTCTATAATTTGGCATAATCTATTAAGGCCTCCTTTGATTTTGTTTTTCAATATAAATGTCTCTATCAAAGTGAGTAAGGGGCGTTAAGCGCAGGAGGGGAAAAAGCCGGTGAAATGTGTGATCTTGAACGATGGATATTTAACATTGCCTCACTTTGGTTTAATTTGCATGAGAATATCTTTCATGAACAAAGCTTTGGAAATAGCATGCCATATTTGATTAGATCAATAGATCCGAGGATCAAACTCGGGCGGTGTATTAATTACTGCAAGAACAAAGGCGGCTGCTCAAGTTATTGTGTGTTGTGAATCTACAAGCACTTCATCTGCTTTCTGATAATCTTTCAGCGGGCCCGACTCAACGAGCTTGACGAATAATGGGCAAACTTTTTGTTTACATTTTATATTTTTAACCACGGCATATGAAATATGAAATTGTGTACGGGCATTCATGGTTTCCAGAGGATGAACCCGAGTGAATTTGATGATCTCTTAGTGTTTCCTCTTGTGACACCTTGGAGTTTTGTTTGAAACGTCTCAATATTGCGTGGATGAATTAGCATCACTTTGTTGATCTTTTATTTCTTTTATTATTTTTTTATATAGCGCCATCATCAGGCCACAATGAGAAACGTTCCACCACAAATTGCACACAGTGTTTTGTCTGAATTAGTAAATGTTAGCATGCTAAAATTGAAAACCTAGTTGGTGAACAACCTCTCAATAATGTTTTATGTTACAAAAATGTTACTGGATTGGTCAGCTTGGATGTTTAAAAAGGCTCAATTATCTTCCTATTAACCTCTAGCATCAGCCATAAATACAGCTTGGACATCAGCTTGTTAGCATCGCCATTGTTAGCATGTTAGCACAGCTGCGGCTAACTGTCTTCACGCTACGAGGCACCTGTTGACGTATTATGTCTTTAGGCAGCATCAGGAACTGGTTAACTACTTTTTATCAGGGTTATAACAGGTTGGAGGCTGAAAAAAAAACTCAACTTTGATTTCTCCTGCGTCATTTAGTAGCTTTGTGTCCCCGGTTTCACCTCACAGAGTTACCTATTAAAGGCTACCCACACAACACGTCATTCCTCCAACTGCCACAACCGACTGCTGTCAGCTGCAGAACTGCTTGTTGTCTTCTCTAAAGAGTGTTTCCTGCTCTTAGTGTGTCTATGTATGTGTGTGGGCCGGTCATTTTCCATGACCGGTTTGACATCTGACTCACGCCGTTACATCCATTGCATCATTCTCAGTTTCACTGACCGACTTGTTTTTTTGCCTCGGGAACTGAAAAATCTGCTACTTTGTCATCCAGTGCTCTCGTACTCAACACCTCCTCTGCTTTTTGTCTCCCGTGCAGTCCAAGAGAAGCAGCAGCTGGAGAAGGAGACAGGCCTGAAGATAGTGGAGGCCGGAGTTAGTGATGTAAGTTATGCTCACTAAAAATATCCATTGTTCGGTGTGAAGAAAAAAAAAAGAAGAAGAAAGAAGAAGGAGTGGGTTGTGCTTGTGATTGTGTCTTCTGGGTTTGTGCTCGTGGGAATAACTCGGTGATTCCTACTTGTCTTGGCATCCGGTTCACACCTGCAGCTTCAGTCGTGCAGCCAAACACTAATCTACCGCAGCAATGAATTCCAAACACACATCCCTTTAAGTGTGTTGCTTTGATTACCACCACCACCACCACCCCCATATTCATTTCCTTTAGGTCTCTGAGAGCTGTTGTCACCATGGTGAATAAAACACAACAAGACAATAGCAGGATGCATTTTGCGAAACTTAAAGTAAGTGTTAATCATCACAGACGAGCGACAATAACCAGATTATCTTGAGTGCTGTCACTTTGTCTGGAGCCCCCGATGCTCCTGTGACATATTCATCGGGAAGAATAAAGAGGGAGAGCAGGAGGACACTCAGGATGATCCAGATGAAAGGAGTGTAAATGTGTTTTCATTGAACACTGATAAATATTCATATGTATCAGCGGTAAAGATCTAATCAAGCACCCATTGATGCGTCTCAGCCCTCAGTGTTCGCCTGGTAAATGAGTTTCTCTATGGAAATGAGACAGACAGCCTTAGACCCCTGACTTGCCCTGATCATGAGGCATGCTGGGAGCTAAATGGATGTGGCCTGTGCATCGCAGGACAGTTGCCATTGGCAACAACCGTCACACACTGTATAGACAAGATCATTTTCCCGTGTTAGTCCCTTCTATGCTGTCTCCCTTTGGTGTCACTGCCTTTCTTCGCCCATCTGCCTCCCACTTATATCTTTTTTAGCGCCGCATTTTCTCTCATCTTATTCCACATTGTGTCTCTATCACGTTCTTCTCAATTATCTCTGATTCACATTTTCCCCCCTTTTTTTTCATCCCCGTGACTTTTTGTCCTGTTCTTTGTCTGCCTCTCCTCGCCTCCTTTTCATTCTTTTATCCCCACTCAGACTGATTCCTGCGCTTTGCCAGCACTGGTACAGGGCTGTGTTTGTCATATTGGGCCTATTTGTAGATAATTAGCTGCAATAATAGCCTCTCTGCAGGAGCCAGGGTGAGGGAGGGATGGAGGGAAAGAGGGAGGGGAGGAGAGGAAGAATCTGTCTTCCTCCTCCGGGGGAGAAAATCTACGCCAGACTGCGTTTGTAGAAATGCGTGTCACGGAAGTGCAGCATTTACTGTACTACAAATTAAAGACTTGGCTACGTTTGAATCCCAAAACCTCGCTCAGAGAGTGTTTTAATAGCGACAGCGCTAATGTGCACGTGTGCGTGATCTCACCCGTTTGTGTGCAAGAAGTGGAGAGTTGAGGGTAAGTCGGGTAAAATAGTAGCTTTTGACAGGAGAGCCTGTGGAGTGGGCTCTTCAAACACATTAGTTTAAAAGGTGTTAAGCCAAAAGCCTGCTTTCAGTAAATTTGCAGTAAATTGACCACAGTTTTGAGTGATTGCACGTTGGAGGTTACAGAACGGCTCTTTACTAGCCTGCTTATACTTGCAAAAATAGGAATATGCTGGATAAAATCGTCCTGGATCCATAAGAGGTGTGGAGCGGAAAATTAAACAAAGTGTCAGTATAATGCTTCCCACAGACATGTATTCTCTCCACAAGCTTGTTAAAAACCCTCAATGTTGTTTGTATCATTAGGTCTTATCACTGACAACCCCCCCACCCTCCTCCGTTTTTATTTAAGAGGTGACAAATGACAAAACGGCTTAGGAAGATGTCCAGATAGAGTGAACGTCAATAGCGGTGGATGCAGACGAGGATAAGCAAATGTCAAAGTGGGTGGAAGGAGACATCAATCAATAGGCCGAGCAATATCTACTCCATTATGGATCGGCGGGAAGTCGGCTTCCTAAAGAGAAAAAAAAACAACAGCAAAAATGACTACTTTGTTTATCTTAAGCAATGTATGTATGCTTCGGGGCATAAGCGGTGTATTTTCCGAGTGTTGTTCTTATTAACAGCTGTTTCCCAAGAGGGTGCTGCGCTCTTCTGGAAACCCAAAAGGCAAGAAGAGGTTCTCTTTGCAGCAATTTGTGAGTCCTGTTAATGTGTGAAAAAACCTGTGAGGGGGGGAAAAAAGTGAAGCCAAGTGGAACGGAAATGCATCGTTGGTGTGGCTTCTCTGCAGCTTTAGCAGCAACTGGCTCCGCCGTCTGCATCCATCCTGCTGTGAAACCATATATACAGTAAACACATAGAATTATCCATGCTGTCATCAGATACTCTGTATTCTAAATGTGCCTGAGACAGCAGACAGGCATGAGGCAAAAAGGGCTGCCATAGACACAGTGAGGCTGGTGCAAGTGGGGAACATGGGGACGGAGGCTCGGAAAGATATTTTTCTGAAAGGGAGGGGCATGTCAGACGTATTTTGCAAGCGATTGCTATGATTAGTCAGTAAAAGTATTCTAGGTAGGAAATAGAGTGTACTGTAAAAATGAGTAAATCATACGGAACACGGAAAAATTTGATTCTAAAGTCAAATATTTCTCCACTAGCATGTCTGTAATCAAGATCTTAATGATCTACT
The DNA here is from genome assembly GCA_029853015.1 of Chelidonichthys spinosus. Lineage (NCBI taxonomy): Eukaryota > Metazoa > Chordata > Actinopteri > Perciformes > Triglidae > Chelidonichthys > Chelidonichthys spinosus. The sequence continues at coordinate 17,348,412 of CM056837.1, forward strand.
AAGAACCCATTCCATTCCATGCTACATTTTTGCCTGCCTAAAAGCATGGCACACTGGAATTTCAGCCTTATTATTGCATCTTATGGTTGCATCTATTTTTAAACAGAAAAAAATAGGGTTTCCTTTTATGGAAAAGTTATAGAAAAGTTTTGAAAACGAACACATGAAGAACCAACACTAATATATTCCCACATTTCCATTTTGCTCCACGCCAGTTTTTTTTTCAAAAACACACATGCAATGTGGATGCACATATTTCCACATATGAGACGGCCCCTATGTGATTAAGGTTTAAATTGAGATTCATTGACATTTCTGACAGCGGTCTCATGTTGGAGATAACTATAACGTGAAGAGGCCCTCATTAAGCATGGAATTCCCTGAGCTGCACGTCAACTGATTATTCAACCACTAAATGTAAATGGTATTATATATATATGTACGGCGGGCGGGGAGTCTCTGCACTGTTGCGTGTGTGGGTTGTTTGTGCACACATGTACAATAAATGTGTGTCCTGTCCTCGATGAATACTGTAATTGGCAGTTATATGGCTTGAGTGTGCATTATTGTGTTCCTACAGTAAAGTCACCGCTTTCCCGTTTGATGTCTACTCCGGCAACATAAAGACGGTGGCTACGTCTCACGATAGTTGAAAGCCCGGCCGTTAGATTTCTAATGAAAGAACTAAGTGCAGAGGCACAGAGGCAGAACTCATCTCGGAGAAAGGTCACATGTAGTGATAGCCCTTCACCGTGGATTTGAAGGCTTTCTTTCCAATATCCTGTGCCATAATTAATGCACGGGCACACCGGTTTGAAAATGTTCCGACAGGCTTCCGGAAAGAACGAGAAAAACAACAAGAATGGTACATCAGGTTGGGAGTTTTTATTGGATCAACAGCAAACTTACATCTTTTTATTTTTCTATAAAGCCTCTACATGATGGGGTTGTATATGCTGTATATGTAAGACCTGTGGTTGCATTGGTTTTGATGGTGATGGTGCTTCTTTCTGTTATATATTGCAGTTTGTATATGGAGATAACTCTTCATGCTAAGGTGGTGAGCATAGTTAATCGCCATTGTGAGAATGTTAGCACGCTAACGTTAGCATTTGCATCAAATGTAGCCTCACAGAGCGACAAGCACCGCTGTAACTTCAAACTTTGTGTTTGCTCCTGTTAGAAATAGGCTTTTTGTGCAATGATTGTCCCTCCATCTTATCATCATATGTCATTTTTATATTAAAGTACAATCTAATGGAAACTTGAGCAACAAAAAAATACTACATTTGCACTCAATAGGATCCAATAACTTCTGATTCAGGGATGATCACATTAAATTTGCATTTTGTTTTGGTGGAACGCTTTTTCACATGAATATTTATTTCCACGTTTCTTTTTTAATATAAATATATATATATGAGTATGGTTGTCAGGCACTATCAGTGCATTTTGCTGTCCTTTAATCTTACGCCTGAATATTGTAGCACATTCCACTTAACAACAAATACCACGCAACCGTCGGCGAATGCAATTCCTCCGAGTGAATGGGACAAATCATTTCAGAAGGGACTTCAAAGGAAGAAGCACACTGACCGCTTCCTACCAGAGAGAAGAGAGAGATACAGGCTGAAATAAATAAATAACTGTGAGTTGTACAAATTGATCTCGCAACGGCATGGGTACATGGTTTACTTCAAAACATGTTTCCCCAATGCAGGTATTTTCATGCTGTGTTTTCTTTAAGAATCTCAAGAAGAAGAAATTATACATTTTTATGTTAATTTTTGGAGATCTCTCTCTAAGTGTGAGCTCGCTTCCTCAGAGGGAATGGCAGTGGCTTGATTGCACTATATTTTCTACCCATCCTCTTGCTGTGTAGTATGTATACATGCACTTATGTGTGTATTTCTACCAGCAAATCAATTCTCCCATTTGCCCCTCAATTGCTTTTTTCCATATCGACAACTCATCCTGTCTCCTTCAGACACTGTAATAAACCCAAACAATGAAAAAATTGCCGCCTATAAGAATTTCAGCAGTGCAGGAAGGCCGACTGGCTGTTTTAAAAGTGGCTAAAATGCCATTACTGTGGCAGATCTGGATGTGAAATGTCATATTGGAGCAGCCCCACTGTGCCTGCAGCCCAGAGTAACGCTGCCTCTTTGGAGACTCCAGCTGCCTCCCACTGATGAAAGACTGTACAGCAGCTCCGTTTCTCTGCAACCTTTTACCATCACCTGACCTTTGGACTGCAGAAATGCCTTTGATACCGTGCCATGCAGTTTGGTATTTGCCTCTCTATATATCATGACGTGTGCTATTCCCCGGGTGAGGGTGAACTCATCCATTTTTAATGAGTGTCAGAATGTAAAGTGTTTACTCTTCTACCTTTTGCTTCTTTTGTGTTCTTCTGCTTTTTTAAGATAGGTACAGAAACTGTGTATAGTTGATGGTGGTATTTGATTTTTTTTTTTCTGGTGCACTCATCTCTTATTTGAAAAGCTCAAGGTCAAACTGGCCTTGGAAGTGTTATGAAGGTTTAGATCAAATTAAAGGACAACTCAAAGATTCTCACACTATGAATCACCAATCAGTCATCAGTGTTTTTTAACATTTCTTAGACCCCTTCAATTTCATGCATTTCTCACAATAACTTGCAGGTAGTTTAGTGGTTAGAACGGTTTCTTCAACGCTCTAATGTTTTGGCTTCCATCTCTCAGCGTGGCTTCGGTCTGACACTCACAGTTAAATTAATTACTGACTGCAATCGGTGTCGCGAAATATTGCATTTGTCTTGAAAATGTTAGAAAACAGTGAAAAAATGTCAAAATAATTGCAAACCAATCAATGAATCGGTGTGTAGATCAAGGCGTCTACAATTTGTTAACATGAGACCGAGTTTGCTCATGAACCAAAACTATGGACTGTATTATAAAAATGTGTGTCTCAAAATTATAAGCATATTATATGCTCCAAATATGTGACATTAGTGATTCATTAATATATTCTTTGATTTAGAAACTGATGATGCTCCAATGGTCCTGCAAAGTTTGGATAGTGCAACTTCTTCTATGGTGATTTATTCACGCAAACCCAGAGAGATTGATTGAAAGCACATGAGTTATTTATATTACATATTTATATGCCATATGTATGTAGCGTCAATGGACATACAGCAGTTCTGCTATACTTTTTACACAAGTTTCTCCAATTAGTCTACATAAGAACATTTAAATAAACTGAGTTATGCTACAATGTGCCTCTGTGACAGACTGGTGCTTTGCATACTGGGATACCCTCCAATATACGAGCAAGTCAGAATAGTAAATGAATACACTTTTGGTGGAGAGGGAGAGTCGAGAGCAACGCTTGTAGTAAAAACCATTATAGCTGCAAGAGTAGGACTGGATATCGTTAAGAACAATACTTCATTTTTATTACCTTTTTGTTCTACTTCGATACCCGTCATGTAAGTCATTGTTCATCGATTGGACAAAGGTTTCGTTTGACTGGAGAAACAACGCTGCTACATGGGAGGAGGTTATTTCGGTTGATACCTTCATGGTGTCGAGTGCCGATAGCCCTGAGCAAGAGATGAGAGTGCCTCTATGTTTGTTACATGTCAGTAAATGGAGGTTCTAGAGAGAAAGGACCTTCAGCTCTGCCACACCGAAACAGCTCACAGTAGCCGTGCTGTGGTTTCATACCATCGACTATTGGACAGTTGGAGAGAAAAAAACACAGCTATAGTGACAGTAATTTATCCTGACGTTCAGGTTTGAATTTACCACCGCTTCCCAAATTGGATTGAAATAACTTTAAAGTGTTAACTCATATTTCCTTCAGATTAAATCTGTCCACGGGACTCTGCAGCTGCCGGACACGACTAAATTGGCTCAGCCATTCTGGAACTGTTGGTTTTTCGGGTGCGGCGTTGAAAATGAAAAAATGTTGGACATTTCCATAACTCTCGGAGAAGACTTAATAGCTGCAGTGACATCCTTCTGGGCGCAGGTTGACCTGCTTGGCATATTTGAAGACGAAATAATGACACTCATGACTGCAGCCTGGGACTGACTGGACACCCCGCTGCTTCCTTCCATCTTCGCTTCAGTAAATTCACCATGTGGCGATCATTGAACTCAACTCTCCCTGATGTAGGGCAGCTTATGTTGTGGGTTAATACTTGGTGGACTGCTGCTGGACCTGACTGCAGCTTTAAAAATGACTTGTTTTGATCGTGTGATGCTATAATAGATTATTAGGTTTGTTCCAAATGCGCTGAAAATGTATTATTTTTGCTAGCGTCTCCTTTTAAGCAGACTGGATTTTTATCAGCTGTAGCTAGCCAAATATTTAAGCTAACATAGCTTCATGGGTCGATTGGGAAACACTTGATGGCTACATATGACGCTAACAGACTGAGGCTAAGCTCCATGTCCCAGCCAGAAGACATGGAAATAAACAGCATTGTTCTTGTTTGCAGTTGAGCACTAGTTAGTCCTGTTTCTTAGTATCGTAATAAAAAAAATGTAAAATCAGTTATTTCATTCTAACATAATCCCGTTTGGCTCCTTGGTTTCCAAACTTGGATTAGCAAGTGCTTCATTGTTCACATGTTCAAACAGCGTGTGTTCATGTTGCTATGCTACCGAGAGGAGGCTTTTAGGATGAGGACCAACGGATGTTTTTGACGAACATAAGCCTGTGTCAGCTAACGGGGTTTCGCTGGGGGCTCGAACTCCAATCAAATTAAGAGCAGGACGAAGCAGCTCATGTTAGCTGCTAACAATCCAGATTTAGCTAATGCATTTTGCCAAGTGTCTGACTCATACAATGCACCTGCTTTCGCCCAATATGAATAAATACCAGTCATCTGCCCCCTTCTTTAAAGCATACGGGAACTTAGACCTGTCCAACGTCGCCCCTGCACTTAAAACTGAAAACAATGCAGCACTTGTTTGAACGACTTGTTTGTGGACTCTGGCAGCAGCAGTGGGTTTGAGGGCTGAGTGCCTGGGAGGGGGGCAGGGGGGACCTGCAGTGTCCACAGCTGGATAGCATGGCAGAGGTTTTAAATGTCAGCGTCGAAGGGGGATGTGGCTGCCATTTGGCCTGACAAGCTGCATGCCAAGGGACTGGCAGCGGGATGCAGGGGCAGGGTGCTCCCGGTCCCGGTCCCAGCCACAGAGCTCTCACCTCCTGCCATTTATCATGCGGATACTCGCCTAGCGCATCTGGCACCCTCGCATCGGCGGCAGCAGGAAAAAGCATGTTGCTGCGGGCTAACCGGTGGCCCGTGTTAATCTTTTTTAACATCGCCAAAAAAATGAGGGCAGACGTTTTCGTTTGAGTAAAATCCAGTCCAGAGTGGAGTTTAGTTGTTGGAAATGCAGTCGTATTTTTGAGTGGTTTTAGTTTAGGAGCATTTGGGCAGATTGTGCTGCTGAAATGGACAATATGTTTCCAGAAACAACAATCGTATAGTGCAGGACGGGTTGTAAAAGCAGTAATCCCAAGCACTAAACAATTACCATCTCTGTTGATAGCCGTGCTATCCAATAAAAGAGGACACACACAGAATATACTGTAGTCATCCATTCATCGTTATCTATAAATTAGTCGCGGCTGTCTTTTTAGCAAACACTACATTTTGAGTTTGCGGTTGATGTGAAGCAGATTAATTATTGCTCAGTGAGCCCTCAATACGGAAACCACTTTGCTCTCAGCAAATTAAATATAATCAACTGTCATATCATCTTTTATTGACTTTAATTGACTGTAATTGTGAATCCTGCTGTAACTGCTAGTTACTGTCTGCATGGCAAGGTCAACTAAATTGCTTGATGAGCTGTTATGGTCTTTTACATGACGACCTTGACTTCGGGAGGGTGTATGTGTGTCTTCCATCTGTGGTGATAAAGCATGAAATGAAACCAGAACACTTGGCTTTACAGCATCTCCTGTTTGTATTTACTGCTTTAAAATGCTGTAATGGCCTGGTTTAATATGGCATGAATGTTTAAATGACAAATTATGTATATTAAACCTATTAAACCAACATAGCTATAAGATTTCTATAGAAAACATGTGAAATTTTCCCAAAATAGGTGTTTCAGCTTAGTAGAGAAAATGCTAAAATACTATATAAGTAAGTTTTTCTCTTGAGAGCAAAAATATATTGAATCTAAATCAAAATATGGCAGAAATTTAAAGAAATTGAAACTATGATTTTCTTTTCTTGTTATTTGATATCTTCTAATCAATTACTGAGACTAATTAGGCTCGTCAGCCGCTGAAGACATGTTTGCTACACTATACGTTTTCTTTCATCCTAATATATGATGCAATCGTTGCAAATCCATGTGAAGGTGAAACGCAGCCAAGATCAAACATCTGATGGTGTGAACTGGAGAACGATCCTGCTGTGATGGGATTTTTGCTTTACATATCACAGCCGTGTCCACGTGTGCACGGTTGCCAACTTTCTTTTTCTTCTTTTCTTTTTTTTTTACAATCACAAACATGCTGTTGGGTGTCGTCGGTAAATGCACAGATGCAGGGAACACCTGACAGGTGGATCTCTGGTGTAAAAGGAGGATTACCTGCTCATTAACAGCAGCTTCCACAAGTACATCAAGCCTCCTTCGTTCTTTAAACCAGTTACGCGTCTGCAGCTTAAAAACATACACGACGACAGGATGTCAAACGTCTCTCGCTGCGGGACTTAATCTGTTTAGAACCAATTGAAGGAATTACATTTCATTGTCGGAAAACGACAAAAAAGGCGAAAGGATCTCGGCAATCCGTGTTCCGTGAAAACACGCGATCGCACGTCAGTCACCGATTCATTATTCACTTTGAAGAAGGAGGGGAAAGAGAGACATCATCAGTGCTTCACAAAACGCCACGCGGAGTGTAATTATGTTTGAAAATAGGCCGGATTGATTATATGCATTTACAACAATGAGCTGTCGATGTATTATTACGTTACAGAGCAATCAAAGCCTTGACATGAATCAGAATGAATTGTGCCTCGATCATTTGTGATCGGCCGTACTTTGTGTTGTTGTCGGAGGGGTTGTGAAGAGAGATGTGAACGGCTGATACCGCGGTTCAGCCGCGGCGGAGGCTGATTAGGGATTCACGGAGGTTCCTGCTCGGTTTGACTCGGGGGGGCAGACTACTCTTATAAATCTGCTGGAGCTGTGAGACAGGCAGGCAGCGAGACACACGGGGAGGAAGAGTGTTAGCTCTGTTCGTGCAAAGGATTGTTTTGCAGGCCCCTGACTCCCCCCCCTACCCCCCAATCTGATTGGTGTGGCTTCATTAGCATGGGCCGTGGCTCCTCCAATTTGCAGTAATTAAAGAGAGAAATCAGAGCGCTTGCCTCCAGTCCAGACACTGTCAAGTGAGATCGCCGTGGAACAGATCTAGCCTTGCAGGACGCTTGCCACTCTATAATCCCCTCCCTCCCTCCCTCCCTCGTAAGAGTACGTCTGGAGGTTAGGTATGGGCTGTCTGTGCCAAGTTACCCCCTAAGTAACCCCCTGGGTGACACAGGCACACACGCCTCTCCCCCCCCGTGGGCGCTCGCTGGGCCGGCGTTGTCATGGCGATAACAGGAGAAAATGGTTAATGGAGACCCTGATGAGGATTTATGAGGCTGTGGCTGTGTGCGTTTACAGGGGATACGACCCTTTAGCCTATCACGCACCGCCTCCTGTGGTTCTACATGTATATCTTCACTTACGCAAGCTGCCGGCTGATCACCGGGGCGTATGGTCGGGCAGGCGGACGCAATATGCCGCGAGTCCGGCAACGTACCAGGTACCAGCTGGAGGCACGTGGCGTCGGTTGGCCAATGAAGTTAATCCGGCGTGATCGGCGGAGCGTGTTGTTTTCATTTAGTCCAAAACAGAGGAATCGGTGTCTGCTAATGTCTTGAGAGGCATTCTCATTGGGGCAATTTAAATACAAATTTTATTATAAGGTGTCTGTGTACCTCAGACGAAATTGAATTTGTTTGGTGCGGGACAAACGGCAGAGATGTGATCATATAAAGGCGTTGATGCCAAACGTGGATAGCCAGCCATCAATACACCCCCTCTAAATGGCCATCGGTGGTGTTTTACCACAGAAGTGCTTTTGGCTTCTTGTTTCCAGGTTGTTTTTAGCAGGTCGTGTCGGCTCCCGTAATGACTTGCAAGCTCGTGTATCTGTCATGAACATCATTATACAAACAGGACAAGGGTCAGATGGAAAAGTTCAACAGCACACCAAATTAAAGTCATTTAAAGTAAACTTCTGACCTCGGTGTGGACACTAATGGAGGCCCATCTGGAGTGTGAGGTCTTGTCAAGTAATTTTTTTTTTTTTTTTAAGGTACACATTTTAACCTTGTGGTGGATTTAATGAAGATTATTCTCTATGAAAATCAAAATTGCACATAGTTAAGAGAGAAAGAGCCAAACTTGCGCAAGAAAATTGAATGCTGGAGATGTATTAGTAAGTAAAATATGACAAGAAACATTAGCTTGTGTATAATAAAGGGGCTCGGTTTGCAAATATAGATGGAATATTCCTAAATGTATGCAAATGCATGGAAACCTAGAAAGTAAGGACCACAATGCAAGGTTTATAATTAAATGCTCTGGGGAACAGAATTCAATGTGCTCCTCTATGGACCAGCCTTCAGGTTTGCTGTATGCTTCCTGATGCAAAGCAAATCTATTATTGCAACGAACTCTGCTGAATTCACTATGTTTCATCAGCATTGAAAAGAATGTCTGGATTATTGAAAAAATACCGGGATGAACTGAGGACTTCTTCGCTGCAGCAACCTGCAATTCAACCTGAACTGTCAGACACATTAGTTAACCGTTTTGTGACCTTAATTACATGCAAAAATACAAACAATGCACAAATCATCGTGGGTACATTGACGAACAAGAGAAGGCAAAAAGGCGTAGACGAACTCTTCCACCGTTAGCGCCAGTGTGACAAATCATCTTGTCCTTGTCATTCCTTCGAGAAATTATCAAGTGGATCTCTGAAGTCGGGTAAGGCAGTCAAATCCCCCAACAGGCTGTTTGGACATTCACATTCAGCTCCACTCTGCTCTATATGTTCAAACAGCCATGGAGAAATCGTGTGTTTCAGAGGCTCTCAGATGTTCGGCAGGGCCCAGGTGTGGAAGAGGACCCATCCTATTGAACCCACGAAGTCACTCCACGCTCTCCTCTGAACACTTCTCTTTGTCCCTTTACTGTCAGTCTCAGTATCAGAGTCTAGCAGCCCACTAAGTCTCTTGTGACTGGGGGTTTCAATTATGAATGCTACCTTTGACTACCTCTGTTATTCCAGCAGCAGCCCACATATCCCTGCCTGCCACCACTCATGTGTGACTTGATGTATTGTCTCACTGTTTTCCCCCGTCCTTTCAAAATTAATTGCGGTTTTATCTCTCTCCAAGATAAAAAAAAAAAAAAGCCAGCCGAGAAACATAATAGTCTAAAAGTAGTGTGGATTCTGTTCAAACAAAACAATTAAAAGACCTTGCTGTTTTCCTCCCTGTTTTTTGACTGTGGATGGAGGTTCTTCTTTTATCTCTCAGACAATAGAATGAAGTATTACCTTCAATTACCTGTAGCGATTGGGTTGTGTGTGTTTTAATTCTTAGCAAACTGGCATCACGTTCTTGACCCGGCCATTTTATTTGGCGCCTAATGACTTTCCCACCTACAGTGTCGTAATATCCCCTCATCAAAAACGAATTACATCTCAGAAAGAATCCCTGTCTTTGTGATTAATGTGTAATTTGCTCCGTCTCAGACCACAGTGCAAACATCCTCACTGATACTGAGTTGGTTTTACTTAGATTTTTTAAGGTGTCGGCCATTTGCTAACTCAGTTTAATTAATTTGGGGGCTGGCACAAACTGGAACATTATCCTTGTCAAGTTGCTATTGTCAACACAGCTGCAGGTGGAAGGAATCATTACTGTCAGCTGGAACCAGTTGGGAATAAAGGCTGCTCCTTAAACAAATTCCTTTTTTTTTAAGTTAAGTGAAATGAACTCCACTTCCACAAACATAGTTGACAGCTTGGTCTCGTCTGGAATGAACTAATCCGGCAAAGGACCCTTCTCGCATGCAGCCATTTTGACGTGTCACAGCACGGTAGAAAACAGGTGTAATTGACAGAAATGAATCCTGATTCCCGTTCTATTTAGTGTGTCACAGCCGTTTCAAGGGAGCCAGCATTCACAATACCGGCGTCTGGACCACAAATGGAACAGGGCCATAATTTATTGTTATTATAACCCGACAATAACGTGTCAAAATGGCTGCTGTGAAAAGGGCTCATTGTTTCAAGTAACCACTGTGTGTTATTGGCCTTTGATTACAAGTTTTATTGGAATGATTGTTTGCTGAGCGGCTTAGGAACATTTCCAAATGTTGAAGTGTGCATCGGGGTGTAGTAAAGAAAACGACTCTAGAGCAAAATTGTAAGACGTATGTTTATCTGCCTTTATATGTAATCGATGGCACGTTGAGCTAACTAGCTTACTATTCACAGAAGGTCAATAAACACATCATTAAGTAACATTTTATTATGTCGGGGGTTATGGGTTTCATCAAGAAAAAAAGCCCTGAGCCGAGACAGAGGTGGTGCTAAGTTGAATATGAGAGTCCAGTCTGCCTGACTCATTGATCCTGGATCTGACGGAGGTTTGAGCTGGACTCGACCTTGGCTCTGAAACATCAGCGGCCCGGCTGTGCTGCGTTTTGATGAACCCGAGGTGCTGAAGATGGATTTGTGATGGCGACTCTTTCCCGCCTTTCTTTCTGTCTCTTTCCATATGGATCTTCACCTGGTGAGGATGCTAACTTTTTGTTAGCTTTAGCCTCCGTCTTTTAGCATCATGTGCAAGCATCAATCCAGTGCAATATTTCAGGCCTCTACAGGCTTCTTGTTTTAATATGAGCCAGATGGAGACAGTGGTTGAGATTATGTTATCTTTTAGTTACAGCTGATAAAACTCTGTCAGTGACAGTTTAGCTACTAAATTGAGAAGCTGCTTCTACCTACTTCTGTCTGGAATCAAGCACCCACTGTTTAAAAACTGATTTCTGGGGTAGTAAACTGCATGTGTCATGTTTGAGAATGGAAACTTCATGGGAAGAGAGACTCAGCTCGCAGTAAAATGAGCCGGAATCGAACAGAAAAGGGGCTTCGGCTGATCTCTTACACCATCGGATACAGATTAGACCATAAAATCCTGCCTATTCCTCGCTTAACCTATATATCATAAATCACCAGTTGACCTCAGCACACTGTACATGTAGAACGATTAAAAAACAGACAAAAAAGAGCACTTAATATGCATCACTTTGTTGTCACCCTCATAGATTAGAGCAAACGTTTTCTATCGTTTTACAGACATGGTGTGATTTCTCCACTCCGGGCTGTGACGCTGCAACACCGTGTCTTTTTTGAAGTGCGCATTGTTGTGCGTGTGTGTGTGTGTGTGTGTGTGTGTGCGTGGGTTCGCCTCTTGCTTTAAATATAGTCAAGATGACAGGCATAGCATTTACCTTGATGTTTACTGCTTTGAACTACTTGGCACGGGCGATGCCTGGGCTGGGATTCACATAAGAAAAGAGGGCCTATTTGAACAAGCCCATCTGGGGGAAAATACCAGAATGACATGGCTGACACACACACACACACACACACACACACACGTAGGCTTTGAATGCTTCCTCTCTGAGCAAGTGATGAGCATGAGACACAGCAATTCAGATGTTTCAAGTAAAACCCAGAAATGGGACCTTTTTGTGTCTTTGAACATCATCCATTAGGAAATATGGTCTCTCTCTCTCTCTCTCTCTCTCGTGCACACACACACACACACGCGCCGAGACACAATGCGTTTAGGTCTTACACAGTGAGTGATGTTTAAAAGGGAATTTCGATGGGAGAGCAAGGTGTCACCTTTTTATATCTAATCTCATCATAAGTGCTGTTTTATTACATGGTAAGGAGAAATGAAACCATCAAACCACAGTGTGCCGACTTAAAAAAAAAACACCAAAATGACATCACTGTGCTGTGAATGCAAAGAGGCGGACTTTCAAACCTAAATTCTTTGTTTTGTTGCAAACGTTAAAGATAAGCATGGAGAAAAAAACAGATAAGGTTACACACACTAATATCACTCCAGCAACAACAATAACAGCTGGTGGATTTGATAAAGAAAAGAAAAAACTAAACAGAACACCCTAGCGTGTTTCGTTTCGCATACGTTTCTCTCGGCATTACAGTTGGAAGCTAATCCTCCGACACCTTCCCCAAATGGAGCCGCACCAACAGTCGTGCTCAGATATTATTATGAATAATTTATCGCACCCCCCGTTTTCAAAGAGCCGAGCAGGAGAGAAAACTATTTTTGGGTGTAATGGTATGGGTGCGTTAGTTAAGTCTGCAGGTACGCGTGGCAGCTGTTGGTTTCTCCCGCAGCAGCATTAGCCTCTCTCTGATAGCGTTAACACTGTGATTGGTTTGTGGCCCACCGGCTCAGTGTGCCACCGGGCTTCTGTTTGCTCAAATATATTACAATCTCAGACTTTTTTTTCTGTCTCCAGGCAAAGCTGTCCTTCCAGTTACACACACTCCGATGCACATACAGTACACCTATATGCATGGTTTGCACACGCAGGGACGTAATGCATCTAAAAATTGTTCAGGTGCAAGCAAATATCCTCAACTAGCGTGCACAAGCTCTGCTCCACCATCTGAGATGGTGCACTTGATCATGACATTTGTTTAACATCCCCCCTCCTCCTCTTGAAGTGTCGCATACCTCTTTCTCCCGTTGTTTAAACACCCATTCCCATCGTTTTTTTCTTTTTATTATTAGAAAATGTGAAATGTGTCACGGAGGCAAACACCGGAGCATCAGGAAGGCCAGATAAGCCCTGGCAGGACTCACACGCCCGACTGTTCGAACATGTGTTACCCCCCCGAAGGAAGTACTTACTGGTTTTTGGACACCGAAGGCGTGACAGCGTCTGCAAATATCGCCAGTGACCATAAGAGTGATTTCAGTATGTTCCAGAATCTACAGCTTATAGGTTGATTTTTTTTTTCTTCTTCTCTCTCTCTGGCGAGAGTGAATCGAAGCGCGTCGAACCTTCCCTGGTGTGATAACCATTAGCACCGGCCTCGCCGGAGGACGTGACACTGGGTTGTGAAATCGTACTGTGCTAGTAGCGGCGGCTGAAACGTGTGAAAATGTGTCCATTTACGCAGAGTTCAAGTGGAGGAAAGAAAAACAACAGGTGCCAAAGTCAGGCTTTCCCTTCAAAGAGCAGGTGGAGACGGTGTCTGCTTCTTGGTAGACATTTTATTTTCTTTTTTTTCCACCCCTCCATCCACGGCGGTGTCGGGGGAATACTCTTGTTTGGATGAGTGTGGATTTAGATAGGGCTGACAGGTGGATGACCAGGGTATCTGGTATGAAAAAGAGTGAGCGGGGCTCTCTTCCAGTTCACCAGAGAACATGACAGATATGATCGTGTGGTTGACTTAATGTAGGGGCTGATATTCTGGGGGATTAACTTCCGAAGCCACTATTTCTTTTCTCTCCCATAATAAAAAAAAAAAAAAACCCACTCACTGGCGGTCATGATAAAAAAAAAAAAGAAGTCTCCCACCATGCGTTACCATTGCATCCATCTTGCATTCAAGCAACAGTGAGCACTGCAGATAATTCTGCATTGTATTCACACTGAATGCTGCGAGATAAAAAAAAAAAAAAATCTGCCTTTCAGACGACTGGTGGGTGCGCCATTTTTGTGCCCTCTGGCTGGCGGGGAAAAAAAAATCTGAATGTGGATTCAGAATAATTCCTGATAAATGAGGATGCGAGTGTGCAGAGAGCATGACGTGAAAAGTGTCACCCGGTGACACGTCAGGTAGGAGCACATCTCCCCGAGTTTAGTCTTTTTTTAAAGAACAAAAAAACAAAATGGACTGATAATTTCATTTTTTGTTGCTTTATATGCAAGGTGGATGTCAGAGTTTTGGGGAGAATAAATGTTGAGTCAGTTTGAGGGTGTTCTGGTCCACGCGGGTCCGCCTGGTTGGCTCTGCTTTCTTGAAGGTGGGGTGGCGTCCGATGCGGCACCGGACCCAGGCTGGACAGCGAGCTGGTTTTTGTTCTCCCCTTCACATTGCCAACTCCAGCTGTCACACAGAGGGACAATAGAGGAGAGGAGGGGGTGCTCTCTGAATGGAAAAAAATAAACCCACCCTTCCCCGTCACACAGCCCCCCTCCCCAAGACTCGTCATCTGCATTTGACAGGACCCCCGTCCTCCTCTCTTCACCGCCCCTTTTCTTTTTCTTTCTCCCTTTCTCTCCCCGTGCTTCCATAATCCCCCTCTCTCTCTCTCTATCTCTCTCTCTCTCCCTGCTAAGTGCAGCTGTTGCTCTCCATTGGATCTTTTTTTTTTATTCCAGGCTGATTGCTAATTAGGATAGCTTTTTTTGGGGGGGGGGGGGGGAGTTTTAAAACTTGTTAAACTTGCAATTTTCCTCTCCTTTTTCTCCCCCCCACTCTTTATTCTGGCAGATCTGAAAAAGGAAGCAGAGAAAAGACTTTAGCCAATTACACACAATTTACTTTACTGAACATTTTTTTTTTTTTTTTTCAGACTGCACCCAATGTCCCATGCAGCATTCATATAGCTTACAACTACTGTACTGTGCGGTAGCCTCTTATTATAGTGCTCACTTCAGCTTTGAATGCAAAAGCCTACTTTGAAGAATAGACTGCCCCATCTCCCTTATTCTGCTCACATAACTGAATCCCTGGGAGAGGGAGCGCAGGAAAAGGAGAGCCTGAGAAAACAGCAATTCACACACCAAACACAGAGACCCCTAGTAGCTCAACAAATGAGTGTCTAGCCCTATGTCCATTCATATCGCCCCTCGGCCCGCAAGCCTATTAGCCAGGCATCGCTCCTTGAACATTCACTGTCGACAACATGTGGAGGCATCGCTATAGCAACCAGTGGATATGACATGTGCAATGGACGGGGACTCCTGAGCTGCTGAATATAAGGAGGGGCTCAGCCTTAACTAAATGATCGCAAAAAAAAAAAAAGAACCCAACCCCACCACCTCCCCGTCTCTTTTCATTGGCACGGAGGCGCTGAAAGGACTCACTAGTGGGGCTTCTGCACATTCTTCCGAGGCTCGGAAAATCAGGCGGGCATATCCCACATTCTTCTTCCCTTTTCTTATTCTCTCTCCCGACTCTCCCTTCTTCTCTCTCTCCTCTCTTTCCCCCGTTTTTTCCCTTCATCTTCGTGTTGAAGCCGCGCTCTTTTGTTGGCGCCGGGGGGACGCATGGGACCCTCGCAGGGGAACTTTTTTTTTTTTTTGGAGAAAGCGGGCTGAGTGGGCGGCCGGGACGCACAAACGCTTCTCTTCTCTTTTTTTTTTTTTGGAGCTGCGGCGGGCGTCACTGGTTCTCCATGCTCTCTGGAATACAGCACACAGCATCCTCCGTCCTCCGCTGCGAAATGTGCGCTCTGCCCCGCGACATGGATTTAGGTAATTATCTCCCGGCTTGAAAACGTGTATCTGTCCTGTTCTCTCTCTCCTTTTCCCCCCTTTCTCTTAATGCGTCAAATGCGTAAAAACGCGCCTTAAAGGACCGGCTTTGAAAACTTGTCATCGGTGTAACATCACGTTGAAAGCTGGATTGCGGTGTGTGTTTTTTGCGGAACATTTTTAGGAGCGCCTGTTTCTCTCTGCTGCGATATTCTGCTGAGGCTGGGCTTTTTTGGGATAAAATGTGATCGAGGATTAGAAAAGAAAAATATATATATAGTTGAACCCAACGTAAAGTGATGGGAATGACCGTGTCATAGTGGGTGTGGAGCCCCGGTGGTTTGCTGCGAGCACATCTGGGCTGCAGAGGACAAAGTTTGTGTGCAGGTTCACCCTCCTGGTGCTGCCGGGCTCCAACTCACAGTCTGAGGGCTGGAAGATGCTAAATCCGCTCTGTGTTTGCAAGGACGTCAAAAACAAAAAAATACTCGCAATAATCTTATTTATATAGCATTATTTTTTTATTCTATTCTGGGATTTAATTCCTAATATCTAGGGTAGGATTGACTGAGTAGAAATGCACATTTTATGTTGCAGTTTTAGTGAAAATATAAGTTAACTCATATCAAATCCGTTTATTTTTCATTTTCATTATTTTGTAAGGAGTTTACAAATCCGCCTAAAAAAATAGGCCTTATGTTTTTCTCTATATTTTCAAAATTGCAGCATTTTTTTTGGAGCCCCTGAGAATATCATGCTTTTAAAATGCCGCTAAATTTTATATGTGATCTTTTGTGTTCATCGCAGGGCACATTTTAATGCATAGGAACTCCTTTAAATGTAAAGCTGATTCCAAACCTCTGAAATCTTATTGTAGTATCAATTGTGGTTTCAACTTTAAGCAGCAACCGTTGAGGTTTGTCGGTTGTGTGTTCGGGGGGGATTTTCTTGTACTTCTTGAAGGCATTGTGATGGGAGTGAATGGATCGCCAGCCGCCCCAACAACACCTCTCTGCCTGACCTTTCCTCTATCATTTGAATAATCCAGAGCACCGAAATCCATCTGCCCCTTGTCTCCTCTCACATTGGCTAATTCACTACACATGGGCGATGTGAATAGAAGAGAGACACAGAAGAGGAAAGTCTTTCAGAGGCAGAGAGTAATAACTTCACCGAGTCCTGT
The DNA here is from genome assembly GCA_029853015.1 of Chelidonichthys spinosus. Taxonomy (NCBI): domain Eukaryota; kingdom Metazoa; phylum Chordata; class Actinopteri; order Perciformes; family Triglidae; genus Chelidonichthys; species Chelidonichthys spinosus. The sequence continues at coordinate 17,365,224 of CM056837.1, forward strand.
ACAAATAGCAGCGGCGTTTGAAAGGAATCAATAAAAATGAATTTACCGAGATCTGAAAGAATTAATGGAGGGAAGAAAAGAAAAAAAAAAACCTCTTGTGGTGGTGTGTTTCATGCCCATCTGAAATTTGAATGAAAAATTCAAATGGGAAAACATTCAGCTCTAATTATTTGTGCAAGCTTTGATTTTGGTAACGTTTGGTCTAATAGCAATTTACATATTTAGATATTTTTTTTTTGTTTTTGAATATTTTTGTGAGATAAATCTGTTTTTAAGGTGTTCCCTAATTATAATAAAGTAAAAATGATTACAAAAAAAGCAAAGGGCCAGAACTCTAAAGGCCCATGAAGGCAATTGTTCACCTTACATCTCCTCCCTTCTCCTCCTCCTCCTCCTCCTCCTCCTCCTCCTCTGCCTTTCGGTATCGCCTCTGGTGTCTTTCTAACACAATTACCGCCTTCAAACATTCTTTTATGCTTGCAGTGCGTTTCAAGCTTGTTTGCTCCCAAAGTGGAAATGCTTTTTTATTATTATTATTATTAGTCATTTCAAGGTGTTAAATAGTAAGAGTAGCCACAGATTGCAGAGGGCTCTTTGATGAACTCGATTAGAATGTTCTCTGTTTTTTTCCCCCCAGAATAAAATAATGAAGTTAAAGGGAATGGCTTGGAGTTGTCAGGCAGCTTTCAACCAATAGGTCTACAGGGGGCACTTTGGTTCCAGAGGCAGCAGTCTTTAACGACTACACCGACGTGACATGTTTTGTCTACAGTGCAAAAAAAAAAAAGAAAAAAGTTGAATATTGAAAACGTCTAATGAGGGTTTTTAACGTGCTGTATATTCAGTCTTTTAGCGTGTGATTGTGTGCGAGAGGATACTGCCTTATCAACGAGTGCTCCAGCAAATTGTCTATATATTCATTTGATCACTGAACAGAAACGGACGAGTCATTGGATGGAGGCCATCCCTCCCCTCTGTACCCGTACACGAGCCTCTTCAAACCTCTCAGTTGTTGTGTAGCTCTTAGAGCTTGATTAAAACGACATGCTCGACCACAGCAATTGCAATCAACAGCAACCGTCGCCAGGCTAGCGCGGTAATGGGAAAAAAAAAACGACCTCGCCGTACGCACATCTGCTAAAACATTGGCAATTACGAACCCCACAAGGTCAAACCATATTGTTACTGGCGTGAGGTGAAGTGTCTTGTTTTTTGGAAATACAAGCTGTAGCCATCCTTCAGCCGGCCCATTAGACCCCCCTCAGGCTAAATGTCAGAGCTCGGCCATTTTTTTTTATTTCATCTTGTAGATTTGATTCCCTTCACCCATCAATCTTTCAATCTCGCATGAGGACGATTCGGAGCCTGCTGATGTATCGGTGCGTTGTTATTGATATTGCCCTTTTGCAGATAGCTACATGTATGCAGCTGATCAAATTAGCTCAAAAACTGCATTGCTTTTGCAGAAACCCCATGTTTTTTGTGTCAGTCACAGGGCGATTTATGTCAAATATGCAGGGGGAAAAGTCTCTTTTTAGAAAGTTAAATGCAAAACCAACCTGGCTACGATGTCTATATTTTATGCAATCAGCAAAGGAGATCTTAAACAGTAGCTACATATTAGGTATCATTAATTATCCCTCCAAATTAATGCTCCTAATTATCGCCGTTATGCTCTCAAAATATTCTGCAGCAGTGGTTGCCCACGGGGGGATTTATCACCACGGTAAATGGCCATGAGTGGACCAATTATCAACAACGTAGGGCAATTCTTTAACCTACGCTGATCAGAAATCTCTCCGATGATATTACAGCACATTAAAAAAACAAGCCTATACCTTTCCTGATTGAATTATCATGCAGTGGGGGTGGGAATATTTGAAAAAGGCCTTTCTGTTTAACGGTGGGTGTGTGAAGGTCCAGTCTGGGTTGCCTCTCTCTCTCCCTCCAGTCATGGTAGCCATTAGCTGTGCAGGGCTTGGGCCCAGGGCCTAATCCAGCCAAAACTCAGGACCAGAGGAGCTAATTAAGCACAAGCTCTTAGTATCCCAACCTCCTGTAGCTGCACAGTGCCAGCCCACCCCATGCCAGCACTAAATGGGGTTGTAAATATCTATAGTGGGGCACAGTGTGGAGACGGCACCGGACAAGGGGCCGGCGATAGAGGTTGACCGAGCCTGAATGCGTATTCTAAGGCTATTAGAGTTGGCTAATGAGAGGGGCAGACAGACAGAAAGAGCGGGAGAGGAAGTGGAGGTAAAGGGAGGACTCGCTGTTCATATTCTTTTCACGTGAAGGTGGAGACAAGCCTTCAGCTGAGAGGTGATGCACCGCAGCTTTGACGTGACGGCTGCTGCTCCGAAGAACAAGACTACATCAATCAATCAAAAAGAAAAAGATGGAGTGGCATCTTTCCTGCTCTGACTGTGTGTTCTCTCTCCCTCCTTCTCTCTCTCCAGAGAGGCAGCCTGACCCAGATACCGGTGGTGAAGGAGACCAGGGTGGAGTCGGGCCAGTTCCTGCTGCTCTCCGTCCTCTGCATGCTCTTCATCCTGGTGGCGCTGGCCGTGTCCACCACCTTCTTCTGCGTGCGCCAGCGCTCCCACCTCCGCATGAAGGAGAAGCTGGCCAGCCTGGGGACTGACACCAGCACCGATGCCACCGCAACCTATCAGGTTAGACCAGCCCCCCCTTTTCCCGCTGTGAGCCAATCGGAGGCCGGGACACTTAGCCTGTGCTCCGCCATTGGACGAAGGCGAACTCACGCATTTTATGATTGGATCGCGAGAGTGTTTGTTCATGTGTGTATACGTTTGAATGATTCTGCCTGCTTTTATGATGGGTTTTGGCTGCTGTTATGATCGTGATTTGCTTTTTTTTATTATTATTATTGTGTAATAATTGCACATCAGAAACCACTTTTTATGTTTATTTCGGGGGATTTTTGACTTAATGCTCCAATAGATATTCGCTCAATCCAATTGTTTGATGCTCAACCTTGCCTGACAAGTGTGTGTGTGTCCATGTGTGTGTGTGTGAGACAGATAGAGACAGAGGAGCAGGCCGCCACTGTGACCTATTCCCTCTGTTCCTCCAGGGCCGCGGACAGCCCGGGCTGTATTGATTTTCAGCGTTGGGGCTCAGCTGTGCCCAGCATGGCACTCAGAACATATTTATCTGCATGTCGCGTTAACATTTTCAATATTTAATCAGGTTTTCACAGGGCTTCTCTGTCTTTCCAGAGCTGGAGACGTTACATAGACGACTACAAATAAGCAAGAATAAAAAAAAATATTGAAATACCATCCATTTTGTTAGAATAAATCTGATTAATTTTGATAAAATGTTGCTTCAATGCTTTGTAGCACCTGCTATACATTCATTTATCTGTCATTCATGTGGCTGCATTCTCAATTTTTCAATATTTGACAGATAGTTGTGTATTTAGAGCGGTGAGATGCTGTTTCTGTCGTTTGGTTCTTATTACTGAGAGAGGGGGCAGATGGGGGAGACTATAATCCCACCACCAGCGCTCCTCTCTGGGCTCCATGTGTCTGTCCTCTGGCCCTCTCTGCTGCTAACTGCATCTCTCCGCCTACTCCCGGGACCATTTCTCGGCTCCGGGTACAGCACAGTGCTTTCGCCGAGATGCTGAGAAATAGGATGAATTATGAGGTGGACCTGGATGTTGCCCTAAGGCCAAGGCCCAGGGCACCGCTTCATGGCTCTAATCATTAAAGTCTGACGGCGGGAAAGCCGATCCAAGTCCAGGGCTCAGGGGGAAATATCACTATGATAGATCATGAGATAGCATGCGCTTTCACGAGGCATTTTCTCTGCTCTGCCCTGCCCTCGCTGTTATTAATCGTGTATGCAAATTAATTCTGTGGAGATGAGTGATTTTTTTTTTTTTTTTTTTTTGCCTCCGAAAAAGGATTCTAAATTTCACATAGAAAAACCAAGTGTGGCCACGCCTTATGAAGGGGAATCAGACAGTGTGTGTAACTGTGCTGGTTTGTTTACAGATTGCTTAAATCTGGCTATAAGGATTTTCTCCTCCACCATCTTTTTCATTAGAGCAGATTATGCTTCGTCTTTGAATTTTCGATTCCATGTGTCTGCACGATGGGAGAAGAGCTGAGTCACTGGGAGAAATGTAATCTATCCAGCAGTGGGCCTTTTAGTACGTCTTAGAAACCTGGAGATATCAATCAAAATAGGAAATTATACTTCACAATTGTGCCAATGCATATTTTTTTTTTATCTCTGTGGTTATATACATTCACCATGGAGCTCCTGTGTGATTGATGGATAGGTTATCCTGCAATCTTCTTTATAAAGGATGTGACTGTGCAGTATTGGGATTATTTACTTTAAAAGTTCACTTTTAAAAAAGAATAATCCGTTCTTAAACAATGAAGAGCCAGATGTCACATCCTGAATTTATGTTTTAAACCATGTAGGTTTCCTCAACCATGTATTTTTTGACACAATTAGTAAAAGCTCCATAATCCACGAGGATAATCCACTAATCTAGGCAAGTGATCTGAGATACAAGAAGCCACGATGTGTATTTACAGAATAAGCACAGAACCTACATACAACTATTGTTTTTTAATGATCACTCCTTCACCATCATCTCCTCTTAACTCCCAGGAGCTGTGTCGACAGCGTATGGCGATCCGGACGTCGGAGCGCGTGGAGAGGCCGGAGACGCTGCGTCACTCGCGGCTCAACAGCGTCTCGTCCCAGTTCAGCGATGGCCCCGCGGCCAGCCCGTCCACCCGCAGCAGCACCTCCTCCTGGTGCGAGGAGCCGGTGCCGTCCAACATGGACATCTCCACCGGACACATGATACTGGTAAGGAACTCGACCCCCGGGACGATGCGAGCGATGGTGGGTTAAGTGGCGAGGGCGAGTTGTTGTCAGGGCCTCAGAGATTTTTTAGCATCAGATTGTTAGAACCAAACCTGCCAGAGTGGTTGTAATAGTTTGAAATCCCAGCTTTTGGTAAGAATACATTAGGTTGAGACTGAGATCAGTGCTTCCCAACCAGCAGTACTTGCCCCGTTTTGTAGAATCACCAGTGGTGTTGATGTAGGGCTACTTGTGTGTTGGGAAGAGGGCCTTTGAGGATACGTCACAGGTCTACAGGAACAGGCTGTTCAGATGTTTCATGTGAGCAAACGTTGGAGGGTCTGTTTTTAAAACTCCTTGTGTCTATGAATAAGCCACGGCTTGTGCTGGGAAAAAAAAACCCCAACAGCTTGATTCCTCTGTTTATCTGCTCGGATGTGTCTCTTTTTCATCCCTCTTTCACCTCATTCCCTTCAGAACCTTGTTATCTTTTGGGGGGTGGGTTTTTACCCCCCATCACTCTTCCCGCTGTTTTCTCCCTCTCGCCTTATCTCGGCTCGGTTGTCTTCATTTTTTCCTCCTCTACCTTTTCTCCTCCCTTTACTGTGTCATTTTCTCTCTTTATCATTCCACCCCTGCGTCTCTTGTCATTTACATCTTTCACCCCCCCTCCATCTCTCTCTCTCTCTCTCTCTCTCTCTCTGCAGCAAAAATAAGGCAGACATTGTTTTGCGTGATGAGAGCTGCACAAAAACAGAAATATCATTATCCATCCGATTGTCATTCGGTGGTTTTAGACATTTAGTTTGGGTTGGAAAAAAAAAAGCTTTCGGTTGCCAACGCTTCCACAAACACACAATGGATTGTTTTAATTTTGCGCAACTTTCGCTTCATTCATTTGAGACAAGCTTGATAAAAGAGATGGATAGATGCCTCGCAGTGTTTCCATTAATGGAGGGAGCATTCATCACACTGCACGTCTAGCTTTTATATTGGGAGGCTGTAATGAATGAGAGGGAATCTGAGTAATGCCTCGTATTGGTGGTAATAGATGGGTTTTGTTGCACTCGTCAAGGCTTGTTTGTGAAGCCCCTTTTGAAAACATTGACAATAGAAAAGCATTTAGCCCCGCAATAACAAAAGAGACACTGTGAATCTTTCTAGGAGCTGTTATTATTAGCCCTAGATTTTTTCGCCAATGCAGTGCATGGCATTGTGGAAAGGTAAAACACTCGGGGACCTTCGCTGCTCTTTCTCGCCATGATTGACATGGAGATGTCCTATAGGGGTCCTTCTTTAAAATTCCGACCGCCATCTCACATGAAACCATGTGTGAGATTGCTTTGTTATCGCTGATCTCAGACCTATATTTTCCCATCTCGGCTCTCCTCTCCTCTCATCTCCCCTCTCTCGCTCTTTGGCGCTCGCACCGTGTGGAGAAGGATGATGAATACCCGGCTTTCCAGAGCACATATGCTGGGGGTCCTTCTTTTTTTTTTTTTTTTTGAGGCCCAATCACCTCACACACACACACACACACACACACACGATGTTGTTCGACCCCCCTCAAGACTTAAAAAGTCTTGCATAACGACTTCCAACTTCAGTGAAATTGGATGCCTCTGTGTGCTGAGTCATCTGCTGTTTTTTCTTCTTCTTCTCAGGTCTTTGACACACCTCTGCTATCTCACATCTTCCAGCTGCGTTGTGGCGCTACAACCATGCACAAGTTACCGACTTAATCCTTCAAATCCACAAACCGGTTTTAACGTGGCTGTATTTCTGCTCTTATTGCTGCAGTCCTTTTTCAGCACCACGGACAGCACTTTACAGCCAGTAAAGTTGTTATTCCTTTATAGCAACACCTCCGTCCCTCCAGCTCTCCTACTGTCCACAAACAAGGTCACAATGTTGATGCTGTTGCTGCAGCGTTCCTCGGCTTAATCGCCTCCTTACTGGGAAAAAAAAATCAATAATTACGTCGCTTGAGGCTCTTTTTTCATTAAGTTGAGTAGTTATCGTTTTTGAAATGATAAATCATTTGCTCAACAAAAAAGAAAGGGGAATAAAGCCACACTGACTCGTGCAACATGTTCTGACCTCGGTGGCTTTTACTCACAATTTAGTTTATGAGCAAAAAAAGAAGTTTTTCATTCAGCACACAGAGACGTTCATATCGATAACTTATTTCTTTTCACCTCTCCCCGCTGTTTATCATACCATAAAGCTCCACTGTACCAACTGTTCCGAGTATTGTTCACTTTAATTTGACGGCGCAGCTCGACAGTAATGTGTTACCTGTTGTGTCTGGCTCCCCCGGTTGTCCCTTCATCCTGATTTCACCCAGCACCCTCTGCTGCCGAGGAGACTGCTTAGGAAGGATTAGACATTGTTTCCCTGACACCCAGGCCTCCCATCCCAACCCTCTGATTGGCAGACATAATCCCCCCATTCACTAAACCTTCGTTACCCTGTCTCTGGAATACGCCATGGTCCACTGCCTCCCCCCTAGGAACGGGAGGGCTTGATAAGGGCCTGCTGGCTGCATTGCATTAAGCTGCCGGGGGGAGAAAAAAAAATATATGAATTTGGAATGCAATCGATTCAGGGCATCGTTTGAATAGAATGGGAGGCAATTCTGAGTGGATTTATCAAGTACATGGAGATGTAATATTGGTCGGGAAGGTGGGATGCTGTCAGGCTGGCGAGCGGAGAGTACTTGTAGGGGGTGACGAGAGCATCGCAGTGACAGGCTCTGTCAAGTGGCCATAATGGCACGCTGTCATTTTCCCTGAGAAGACAGCGCTGTGTGTTTGCGTGGGCGACGCACAGCAACGCCCACGCAAATAAATGTGTGTTGGCTGCTATTACGATTGTCTTTAAGTGGATTTTTTTCTTTTTTTTTTTTTAAAGCTAATAAATAGATTTCTTTGCATGCGTGAAATTAAAAGTTCTGGGATGGTTCAGAAAGCTACAGTAGTATTTCACAAACGTCCCTTTCTGTCATTAATGGGTTCGGGTAGGACACATTGTGCTGGTGTTTTTTCCCATTATGCCGCCGCGTTCATCACAATAGTTGCTTTTACTGTTCTCCTCGTGACCTTAAAGACCCGAGCTGCACCTTTGCTACCATATAAAACAATAAACTTGATTTCCATTGTCTGTCGGGTTCGTAATGTTCTTCTAAGTCTCCTAATATCCTTTGTGCATTCAGGAGATGTCTGAATTCACTCGCCATCCAAGGGTAATTGCCTATTATGTGTCAGACAAGCTTATTTGTAACCGGAATTGTACAAATTCTGCAAGGAGTTGGATTTTCTTTTTTGACAGACGGGAGTGAATAAGTTGGATGTGACAATGGGATGTCACCTCTCGGCTCAGCCTACCTATACCGCCTTTAATATGGGATAAAACCCCGGACCATGTGGGTATCACTTTCATTGTATTAGCCAGCTGATCCCTGACATCAGTTTATGAGTCTGTAATCTTCTGCCTCGCACAATAGCAGACTAAGGCATTTAACCCCGTTGGGAGGGGAGCCATGATACAGGAGAGGAGCGAAACATGGTGCTATGCTACAAAAGATCGTCTTGCCAGCTACAGCCTCTAAGCTCCCGACTTGCCCTGGTTTGGGAGGATACACACACGCACACACACACGTAGGTCTCTTCCCCTCCCCCTTCTCTTTTTTTTTTCCATCTTTGTCTCTCTAGCGAATTCAATTTTGTCTTCTCCAAGCGACGGCTTAAATGCAGACAATCTTATCAGTGGCTGTGCAAGCAGGGAGAGACGTGATTGAAACACCCCTGAAGTATTTCCAATGCAGACAAACCTTTCAAGAGTCTTAATTGTGCGTGATTTTCTTTCTCCCCCCCCTCTCTCCCCGCTCTCTCTTTCTCTCCTCTCGGTCAAACACACATGCACAAAGACAAAAAACATGAGCACACCTTCCCCATCTAGATCCCGGCAGCCTCCTCCTCCTCCTCTCCTCACCCAGTTGTTACACTATACAGCGTAGGAGAATAATGCTCCCTGACATCTGATCACAGCTTTAATGGAGAGATGCTGTTGTCGGGTGTTCCAGTTTATTTATTTGTAAGCATGGTTAGGAAAATACAGTGGGAATAAAAGGAAGTCTCGTTTAATTGAACCAATGCTCCCAAAAAATTCTTTTCAGCCCCATTTTGAGTTCTTTTGCTCCGGCTGGTTATTTGAAATGGTGGCTAAGGTGGCGTCTGTTTTCCCTCCAGTCGTACATGGAGGACCACTTGAAGAACAAGAACCGTCTGGAGCGTGAGTGGGAGGCCCTGTGCTCCTACCAGGCGGAGCCGGGGGCCTGCAGCGTGGGGCAGGGCGAGCAGAACACCAAGAAGAACCGCTCGGACAACGTCGTCGTGTGTGAGTCCGTTCAACTTTTCTGTTGGCTTTTCATACACGAGCAGCTCCAACATGCTTCGAAAAACTACATAAAACCGGTTGAGAAAATGAGCCAAAACTACACTGTAAACTCATCAAGAAATCATTGTTAATATTATTTCTTAAAGACATTTTACTTACAACCAGTAAAGGTCATAGTGGTGAGAAATGTGTGTATTTCTTTCAATGAAACTTCTCAGATGAAAGTGATTTATTAGCTTATCATAGATGTTTTGGATGATTCATGGCATGGGAGCTGAGATTATATGATCGGAGTTTAGAATAAAATACTCTACTATTACACCAAGGTGAGCTGGCTCTACCCTAAAATACATCAACGACGTGGGTCCTTTATTCCATGAAGCTTATTTTAGTAAGATATTTTCTTTTTCCATCAAGTTCATACATTATTTATGAGTTCCTTTCCAAGGTTCTCGTTTCAGCTTGAAATAGTTAAAAGTCAAATCGTGCATTTTTAGCTCAGCTGATCAAATCAGCTCAAGAAAGTCATCTTTTCAGCTCACAAAATCCACAAGTCGTCAGCGAGAAATAAGAAATGTTTTTGTTTCCTTCTGCGTGAAATGAAGAGCGACTCTTCCACATATAACCTCACATTCCAAGTGGTGACTCTGCCGCCATTATTACTGAGAATCTTTCTGCACTGACAACAGAAAAGCTTCACAGGCATAGCAACAGTATAGTATAGCAGAAATGCATTGTGGGATTGTTGAGTAAGATAAATTCTTTCTAATCAAGTTTACATCCGGGCATTTATCGAGATCCAGGAAGTCCTAAGGGGATCTACAGGAACACACAATCTCTCTCCAAGCTGGTTTGAGGGGGCGTGGCTACATCAGAACACAGTGATGTGTCATAGTTCCATCCACCAATCAGGATTTAGCAACATTGGAATTACAATCTGATGACATACTATAACCTGCACGTAATTTTTAAACGTTGATTTCTGCTTATTTTGTCATGAATTTAGAAAAAAACATGTTCAGGGGCCTTAACTTTGAAGCATGATGATGTGTTTAATAAAGAGATACTGAGGTGGGTTTAAGTTGACTGGAAACAGATTATCTGACTCTTTCAGCACTTTCACTTGTTTAAGAAAAAGAGGATTTTAAGGCTTACAGCTTACAGACTTCTTAAGATAAGATGTTTTATTACTATTTGGCTTGGAACGTTGCTTATTGAAGGTGAAGCAATTCAGGACTTCAGAACAGTGTGTGTGTGTGTGTGTGTGTGTGTGTGTGTGTGTGTGATGAAAGACTGGTGAAATTACAGACAAGCAGCTTCTTACTTACATAAACCTCTGTTGCTGCTAAAAAATGTTGTTATTGTGTGGGGATTGATGGATTCTGCGTCTCTGTTACAGATGATCATTCCAGAATCACCTTGAAAGCGGAGAATAACCACGGCAACTCAGATTACATCAATGCCAGTCCGATAGTGAGTATTTTTTATTCATTAGAGCTCTACGTGGTGGAGGATATTTGTTGTCTGCTAAGCTTTTTTTTTTTCATTTGTACCAGAAGCACCTGTTGTGGTTGGCTTTACTTTGAGATAAATAACGTTCCGAAAGCCTCGTCTTCGATCCAAGTCCCTTGATCTTTTTTTTTTTTTTTTTTTTTAACTTTGTTCTCCAATCTGGGAGCCTCTGTGAATTGGATTCGGTGCGTCTTCTTGGCTCACACTGCTACTTTCACTGCTTTCAAAAAATGGCCACTCCCTGGAGAAGCCTGTTTTTTTTTTTTTTTTTTACATCTACACTATAAAGAATTATCCCTTATTTTTGACTAAGCAAATGTTTTGCACTGCAAATCCAGAAAGAACCTCAGTTTTGGATTTTTTTCTCCCCCACAAAAAAACATTGCCAGTCATGATTTCCCCCGAGGCGGCTGAAAAAGGGATTCCATCAAAGGCAACAGGAAACTATGCATTTCAAATACAGTGCCAAAATGTCTGAGGAGATAGATGGGGGGAACACACAGCTGCACTAAAAGCCTATCACTCTTCAGAAACAAATATTTATTCCTCCATTTTCTCTAATGGCATATTCATAGAGGCTCTGAGGTTATTTAAACAGTGCAACATTAACCATCTTATAGAACGGTATTAGAATAATGCTAATGGATGGTGGATTAGGAAAAAGCAAAGATATCCAAAGACTGTTTTTGGTGCAGTTGGAAGAGGAAAAAGACAAACGGATGTTGAAGATGGGTGAAGCGATGGCGGATGCAGTGGTGTGCGGTTGAAAGGACAGTAATTACGCCACAAAAGGGACCCCTGGCTGAGCCACAGCAAAACTGTGATAATTATGTCTGTCAATGTGGCGTCTTCCTCCTCATTAGCTGCAGGGGCAGCGGCCTACAAGTCAATAATCTGTGGATTCTTTCTGGGAATCCGGGGTCAGGGAGGCGAGTAGAAGCATGGATAATGCTTGACCACGAGTGATGCAAGCGCTCCCCGGATGTAGCATCATTAGCAAGGAGGGACGATTCGCAGCACAAAACGTGGCCGAAGCCCAGTTAGTTCCTCATGCTTTTGTTTTTTTTTTGTAAAACTTTCCGGGATAAGCTAAAGCCGGCGCTCCGTCTTACATAAACACGAGGCGTTGAAAGTTGAGACGCTTCTCCAGGAACAGATATTCCGATGCGAGCTATTTCAGTACGGAAAAAAAAAACAAAGAGCATTCTTTGCCTTTTCTTTTTTTTTTGTAGTCTATCTTCTTCCCACAACGGCGAGGGGAGGACAGACGAAAACGCAGCGCTACGCTTTCATGTGGGCGCTTTAGTATTCATGCAGGGATGTCAACGCACGACGACGCCGTGTCTGTGTCCTTGAGATTGGCTAACGGAGTGGCAGCACTAGCATTCAGCACCAACCTTTCATTTCTTTTTTATTTCTTTTTATTTATTTTTCTTACAAAACCATGAGAGGAATTTCAACCGTGAGGTATGAAGGGAAAATTGCACATGGTGGTTGTAGGTAATTGAAGTAGAACAGTGGGTAATGAACATAATGTTGCCCGCGTTTATGTGTCCTTTTGTGAAATTTCTTCAATAGAAAGGGAATGGAGTTTTCACATTTCAGCCGGCTTTTATGCAGGTGTGTTGAGAGGAGATTTTACCCACAATAAATATTGACATCCTGTCTGACATCCCATAGACATAGACAGTGTTTCACTGCTTAACGTGGCATAATAACAACAAACTAAAATGCTTTAGGAACAACCAACCGTAGTCTATTCCTGCCGAGCACGGCTTGTGATTAAATAACAGCTTGGAAGTAGATTTAAAAGAGAAAACAATTTGACATTTTTAATCCGCCGTAATGAAACCAAATTGCAAACAGACGCGAAGACATGAACAAGACAAGAAATTGATTTTGATTTGAAAATGTGGACCAAAGTTTTTTTGTTTTTTGTTATCAGCGCTTTGAGAATTAATCCTGTTGTTGAGGTTATTAAACATGAGGAGGGGGAATCATTATGGTAATATTAAATGAAGAAATGCCGCATAATTATTTTCCTTTTAAGGGTGAATGTCAGAGTCAGATGTTCTTTAGCGTAAAAGAACAAGAAAAAGTTGCTTACTTCCTGTCGTCGATAGGTCTACCCTTTACTTACAGAAACGCAGCACTGTTTGGGTGCGTCGTCCATCATTATAATGCCAGCTATACATCAACCACGCACTGATACGTGGCCTCCCCGTTTTATGTCAACATCCTTCCCCTGATGCATCGGGCACTCCAGGGTGTGCATAAAAATTCCATTCAATGAAATGTGAGCATTGATTTTAGGGGGCAAACCCAGCCAACACCTACTCAATCAAGTCTCAATCACATCCTTCAAATCAAGTCCCCCCCCCCCTCATGTTATTAGGTCTCACCCGAAACACTCAACACCCTCACATCGACAGCCTGCAGGCTTTAAACCCCCACCACCTTATCATGGTTCATGTAGAAACATGTCAACACATAGCACTGAGATCTGAAAGCCATTACATGAGTTCATTGGCGTGAGTGAACAAATAAAAAAAAAGAAATGAATGTTGAGCTATTGTTAAGTTATTGAAGATAATAAAACAAATGCAAGCATTTTGATTCTTCAAAGGTTTGGCAATAGACGGCAAGGTCTTCGGGTCTTTGTGCAAACATGATGTTTAAAGAAACTGATCTTTAAATAAAATCATAAAGACACAAGCAGCGACCTTCCATGTGTTTAAAGCGTATCTGGCATGAGGAATAGTGTGTCGTTATCTTTATAATCCAATTTAGTCCAATCAGACCCATCAGAAACGATGAGATCTTCACAACAGAAGTTCAGAGAGAACGAATCCGTGAATGAAAGAAAAAGAAGAAGCAAAATGTTTCCTCATCCCTCCATCCAGCCGGAGGCTTTGATGGAAGCCTTTTTACCCAGACTGTGTGTTTTCACGTGTCCCCCACCCAATCTCCACCTCACACTCTGCTCCCGCTCTCCCAGATGGACCATGACCCCCGTAACCCGACTTACATCGCCTCGCAGGGCCCGCTCCTCTCCACCGTGGTGGACTTCTGGCAGGTAAAGCTAAAGGTCTTCATTCCCAGCGGTTGTTCATCTTCTTCTGTCATGTTTCTGTAGAGATGAGGGTTTGGAAGAAACCACGGCAGAGGTGCTTTCTGTGCGTATTTACCGATTCCCGTGTGGTTCTGATGTGTTCTTCTTGGTCCGAGTGTGTCTTGATGACTGTGTCTTTGTGATAAAGCAATAGTGGGATTTTTCCAAGCAAGTAGAATGTACTACAGTCAAATAGTCCCAGCTAAAGATCCAGTTTTCCTAAAATCAAAATCCATCCCAGAAGGTCAATAAACACACTTCTGAGGGTATTTCCAGAATCCTCAAAGACTCTTCTAATCATCTGGATGGAGACAATATTCTTTCAACTGTGTTTTGGAGTCCACACAACCAGAAATGGCCTATATTTCACATGCAAAATATAAACCCTTTCCTGTCTGATTGCTGCAATTTTTGTAAAAAAAAAAAAAAAAAAATGGCACTCTCCATTTATTCTCTCAGTCGTAACTCGGTAAAGTCTGAAAATACAGACAGGAAACACATACTTTTAGATAAGATGACTCAAACGTTTCAGAGGATATCATTATCCAAATCAACTTGGTTGGAAATCATGAAAAAGGACATTTTTTAAAGTTGTTCCTCCGTATCAAAGTAATCCAGTAATAGTCTCTACATCCAAATAGCTGATTCGGCAAACTTTTAATGATGCTAATTTGACAAATATATGCAAAAAAAAGAAATGAAGGGCCTCAAGTTGTAGCCGACAACATAACTCAATGAACCCATGGGCAAAATCAGACTTCCTATTTACATCAAATCATAAGAAAAATTGTATGTTTTTCTTGTAAAATTGTTTGGCTCTGCCACTCAAATGATAATCATACATTATAAACCGAGGCTATGCTTCTGTTCCTACTCATCAATAAAACAGTGTCACCAGCCGAATATGTACTAAACCTGCAGCTTTTTGGTTTTAAATAATAGTCTAGTTATGAAACCCCCCCAAGAACATTATTATATTATTTGTGATAATGCTGATGTTAGCTCATATTAGCATTTTTCTCCGTGTTATTTGCATCCGTTCCCCTGACCATAAATGTCAGCCGGCCCTGCCATTAATCACCCCATATAGGCTATTGTAAAACACGTCGTCTCGTGCGGAGGTATGCCTTAAATGATGCACGGTTGCCAAATGGCATTCTTATGTGTTAATAGGACAGCGCCGTCATAATTAGTAGGCCCATCGCCTCCATATGGTGGAGCAACGCTGCTAGCCGTGACCAGGATATAGAAGTGTGAAGCATAAATCCTGGCGGACCAGCTGGCCCCCCGCTCTCTGCGTCTTGTACTCGTTTCCAATCATTACGATAGTGCTGACTTGGTGTTAGGACAGACGTTGGCACCCGCTCGTGACCGGAGGAAGGGTGGCGATGCCAAATTCAGACTGGTCTGGTTCTCTTCTGCGCGCCCAAAAGTAATCTTTGCTTTTTTGTGTGTAATTCACTTTTAAAGGCCATGCTTAAAAACGTTTCACATGATGTTCAATTAAGTAAAAAATAAAAGATTCACTTCCTTTTATCTAGAAAGAACCGTAATCGACTACATCAGCTCAAATTGAAGGTCTGTTTCCTGTATTTAATTTCAGTTCCGCTCATGATTATCTTTTAGTTTGTTTGTCTGACAATTTCTTCCCTTGCCAGGTGAATAAATGCACATCCATTATCTAATCAAATTGATATTTAGTCCTGAAATCAACTATAAATCTTTACCAATTAAGCAACAAATTGATGGAGAATTACACACAAATTGACTGACAGGATGAATCCAAGTCTGTGAAACAGTAGCCGTTCCCTATTCAATATGGTAAACCTCCGGTTGTGGCGGGAGGAGGGAAAAAAAACCCTCTTTCCCCCATTAAAAGTAAACAAACAGAGGAAACACTGGCACTCTCATGCAAATGGGCCATGCAGGAGGCAAATCTTTTTGCTCTGTCCTATCTAATCCACAGCAGCCCCAGGCAGCGCTGTGAAAGGCGGCTCTGCTCTAATCCTCCACTCCTCATTCCTGCATCCCTTCAGCCTTCACTCCTCCATCCCCCCCCCCCACCCCCCACCTCCTCCATCCCCTCTGTTACCTGAGCTCTGCTGGGCCTCGCTTTCCTGCTCACTACCCCTCACAATTGAATACGAAAAAACAAAAAAAACAAAAGCCCATCACAGTTCACAGAGCAGCAACTTTTATCTGGAGCCTCCATGTTTCTATATGATGTATAGTAAGAATCTACTAGAAGATAAATACACTCCACCTCTCTACCTGCAGTTATTTGCCAAATCTTACAAGACTAAATGGATAATATTCACCCACCGTATCACCTTGCCTAATCTCATCACATCCTGGCACAGTTGGCACAGTTGGCGTGTAATGTGTCCACTGGGCCGGATCACAGAAGCTCGTGATTAGTGTATTGTCAAGGCCATTGTGTTTTTATAGCAATCATAAAAGCCCACGTTTCCTCCTCATTTTCCTAATGGCTGCTATGGGGCCCTGTGTTTTGTTTCTCCCAAGGACACATTAGATCGTGATAAGATGAAATGGAAGCGGCGGCTCGGTAGATGTTGCGATCTCACTCGGGGCCCTTTCCCCGCCGCACGACTTAACATTTATCATATGTCGCACGCAGAGAGGTGACATTTATTCATACTTCCTGGACCGGGATCAAGAAATCAATTTCAGTCGGAAGACGAGGGTGCTACGTGAAGCTGATGCGCTACACGTTGAGTGGCGTCTGAGGGGCCGTCTGACGTGGTTTTCCCCCCGTGTGCAGATGGTGTGGGAGAGCGGCTGCGTGGTCGTCGTCATGTTGACGCCTCTTTCTGACAACGGGGTGAAGCAGTGTCACCCCTACTGGCCCGACGAAGGCTCCGACGTCTACCACGTCTACGAGGTACGTCTTACTTTATTAGATCACATGAAAAAACCCTAAATGCTATCTTATATATTTGATGAGTTAAACAAATTGACTTATTTTGGAGGCAACTGGAATCTAAAAAAGATCCTCACAGGTTATTTCTGAGTCAAGTCCAACCTTAGAAACTCAGAAAATATACAAACATATATACAGATGACACGTTTATTCCTAATTAAATGCATCACTTTTGACCAGGTGCAATGATTACATTATGAGTCATAATTATCCAAAAAGGCATTCATTCATAACATTTGTTTGGTTCTATAAAAGACAAATTATTCCAACTTTATAAGCGACCCTGTGTATATGTATATATATATCATATTTTACCTGCATGCCTAGATAAGATGCTGTTATTTATTCTGCTGTCTCTTCCTACATGTAGGTCAACTTGGTGTCGGAGCACATCTGGTGCGAGGACTTCCTCGTGCGGAGCTTCTACCTGAAGAACCTGCACACCAACGAGACCCGCACCGTCACGCAGTTCCACTTCCTGTCCTGGATGGACCGCGGCATCCCCAACTCGGCCCGGACCCTTCTAGACTTCCGCAGGTAGAGTTTAGGGGGAGCTCGGATAGACTTCAGACACATTTCCAGCCTCACAGCTGGCCTTTATCCTGAGCTTGTTCTTAATCATCTTCCCTTGTATCCCTGTCAGCGCTTCTTCTGGTCCGTCCTCCCTTTTGCCCCTCTGCCTTTTGGTGTCCTAGAGAATGGTTGTTCTAATAAGGACTGTGTTTCTGCACTATCCCTTTCATCCTGGGCCCTATTTCCCTAACCTCCCTCCAGCACATGTGATGCAGCAAATTAACAGCCCCGCACTGCCTGGCTTGGCTTGGGAAGAAAAGAAAAGAAAAAAAAAACTCCACCTAATTCAAACACCCAATTAAATGAGAGCTGTCTCACTAAAAACATGGGAGCAGGGAGGTGGGGGGGGAAGCTAGTGACTGAATAACCTCACCCTGTTCTCCATATAATGTGTTCTGGCAGAGGAGCACCAATAGCTCCTCTGGGAGAACCCACAGGCAAAGGAAAAGCCCTCCAAATGAGAAAAGATGCATCTGATTTGTGGAGGGGAAGTCTGTGCCACCGGTTTGTAATGCAGATGAGAGCAAAAAAAGAGGAGGATGTGCAGTGTTATCATGTCATCCTCACCTGACTGTCTGTATTCTGTGTTCTTTTTTTAAAATTAAACTGGGTCTAGCTTTGCAGTCAGTTCTATTTATTTATGATATTGGTGTGTAGGTTTGTGTTTTGATTGCATAAACGTTCATTTTTGCTGTTGAGGCCTCCCTACCGACTAGATGAAACTCCATTAACGCTGCTGTAGGGGGGATCGGGAATCTAAAAGCTCTCTGGTCGTGTGATTCAGAGGTCTCAGATCCACGTGATGTACGGCACACCCGCTGCTTTTCACGGTTTCGGCCATCTTGGTATTTTTGCGGTTGCCAGTGTCATTTTTGTGATGTTGCAGCTAGTAATATGAGCCCAGTTGCATAGTCACAAAAGTGATCATTGGAAACTGTGTCTCCTCAGCCAGGCCTGGGCACAACCTGTCTCTCTCTCACTCCTGACTCTCCCCCTCTCCCCGTCTCACTGCTCCTTCCTCTGGCTTGCATGGGAACTCCAACCATCTCTGAATGCTCTTTAACTGAGGACATATTCCCATTTGATATGTATATATATACTTAAACATTTAAAATAAGCAATGTAATTTGATGTACAATCAAAAATGAATGAAAAATATACAAAAAAAAGAAACATTACTTCTGTTTGATCACATTTTAATATTCAGCTGCTGTCATGATAGACCTACATCTTAGTAGAAGTGCAGATTGGCATATTGATTTATATGATCCATGTTTTTATGTAACATTTATTGCTTTATTTGCATGTTTCCTATAACAACAAATAATAAGTACGCGATTTGACGAGACATTTATTTGTCACTTTGTCGCCGAGCGGTGGGAAAAACGAGGGAGACGGAACGACGCGGAAGCTCTCGGTGTAGTCAGTTTCCATGGCAACAGCGAGGGGTGTGAAAAGGCTTGTTGGCCTTCGCCGCCGCTGCCTGTGGTGGTGTGTAACATTTATAATTGGCTGGAGTTAATGCGTCGGTGGTCAACAATCACAGCGTCACACCGCCGCATCCATCACCTTCATGTCACAATAATGCTGTTTGAAAACGATGCTCAATTTGTCGACGTGGCGCCACACTTGATTTATTTCTCCGTCCTCAAATTAAAGTGATTGATTGACAGGAGCGTGGTGGGGGCGTCTCTCAGGATCCCAGTTTGCTCTTTTTGTGATGGTCGCTGCCCGAAGGTCCTCATGAATCACGCTTGCTTTAATTATCACTTATTATTCAACAAAAAAAAAAGAATCAAGCTTCTCTCCAACGTGTGATTAAGCAGCCGCCAAACTTGCAATAACATCAAATTCTCTCTTTTTTTCTTAATTTCAGAAAGGTTAACAAGTGCTACCGGGGTCGGTCTTGCCCGATAATTGTTCACTGCAGGCAAGTACAACTTTTTGAACCTTGTGACAGTGGCTGACGCTGCTGAATGGGGATGGGGATTGTGTGTCGGAGGGGAGGGAGAGGCTGTTTATTTTAAACTGTTCAGTCCATTTAGTCTCTCTGGGTCCTCCGGAGCTGCTGTTTATTCCACCGGCTGCATCTTTATGGAGATGGTATGGCACAAAGACACTCAGCCGGAGACACTTCCATTTCCCATTTGGTTGAGTTAGTTAACTGGCCTTGATTGGTTTGTGTTAAACACCAGGTATCTGTCTGACCACTTTCAATAGTCACATCCTGTTAAGTCATGCATGGGGGGGAGGGGAGGGGTGGGGGAAGTGGCAGCTCGCTCTCCCTCAGAGAGATCCGTACGGACTGAGTGTCTAGCAGTGGATTAATGAAGCAGTGGTGCTCAGGCCGCTCTCCTGTTTTATTGGCCTTGCCTTTATTAGAGAGATGTGCACGCCTTGTTTGCAATTAACATGCAGAGCCGTTGAATGGCCGGCGGGCACAAAGGGAGGCTTTTCATAAGACTATCTCTGGAGTAATGGAAAAGCAAGGCTCTCCAAAAGCTGTTCTCGAACCGCCCCTGGCCTCTCAACCTCTCCTCTGCTCCTGAGGTGCATTCATTTAAAAAGCCTTTGTCCCCAGTGTGCCTCAGAAACCGTTCCCTTCTCCCCAAAAGCCCAGCAAGTCTCCAGACCACACATGCACTCGTGTGTGCAAATCACATTTATTGGAACATCAAATATTCAGATCTGTCCAGGTATTTTCCTGTAAGAATATGAAGGATTATCGTCTTTTTTTTTGCTGTTTAAATATCCTGTTTTATCGTCAGTATCGGGTTTTTAAGCAGATGGAGCAGCGTGTGCCGGAGTGCATTGACTCATTTTTGTTTAAATATACTCCACAGTCTCTCAGCAGATGTAAATGAGCAATTTGTTTCCTTATAAGAAAAACATTCTCAGATTAAAGCTTCACTCCTCCACCTTAATGATTAATCTCTCTCTCTCTCTGACTCTGCAGTGATGGAGCTGGCAGGAGTGGGACTTACATTCTGATTGACATGGTCCTCAATAGGATGGCTAAAGGTAACGATCAATGCCTTCCTTTTCACTCTTTCTGCTCGCGTTTAAGTGTTGCCCTGGCAACGCCAAAGCCTCTCATTTTCCACAGAGGGTCTTGGGGATGCATTAGAGGGTGACTTTCCCGAGGCCCGGAGAGAGGCAGACGTGGAGGGAAAGCCTGGAAGGAGTGCAGGAGGGTGGAACAAAGAGAAAAGGAAAATGAAAAGGAAACCTTTACCCACATTAGTAATTATCTGTTTCAGCTCCCGTCACGCCATATTGGTCCGCATCACAACTGCGACGTGAATTTAGATAGCGCCTGCATGGAAATGAAATGTTTAAAGGCGGAATTTGGAACTTTGCTCCAGTGGTTTGAATCAACATTTAATATTTAATGGGTTTATTTTGTTGTTGTTGTTAATCCGTTTACACCCCCAACTCTCACCCTGGACTGTATGTATGCGTTATCTATTTTACCCCAAAAATATACGGTAAATTGCCAGAGATTTTTAGTTTTGCAATTTTGAGTTAGCATTATATACTCCAAAAAAACGCAGTCAAGGGAGAAAAACTGCAATCGATCACAAATCACAGTAACTTGGCCCCATCATGTGTGTCTCCTGCAACCATTATCCTCCCATCGAATAAACAACTCCAGAAAAGAGGCCGTCCTGCATCACCTTAAAGCCCCCCCATAGCTTAGCCTGGCCTCTGCCCTTTGCCCTTTGACCTCCGCCCTCTACCCTCACCCTTCGGCGCGGCCTCCTCCTGCGATCCTGGCTCCTCAGAGCAGGTTAGCAGATCGGCCTCCTCCGATGCGGTTCCTCCCCGTCCTGTAAAACAGTAATAAGACTGACCCCGTCCCGGCGGAGTTCATCAGGTTCAGCCACAAACGCGCTGTTGTCCGTGGTGATCAAAGGTGCCACCCGGTCTCTTTTTAAACTTTTGTTTCCTGCTCCAGGAGCAGAATGTATAAAATGAACATAATCTCACTCTCCAAAGCTTTATTCTTTGGTCGAAGAGCCTCTCTTCAGCTTAACTTTGGAATCCAGCCCTTCGGAGACATGAAAGTCTTGTTGGAGCACTGGAGTACTTTGAGTACTAAGTCCAGCTGCATTAAATCCCTCTCTTTTTACTCTCTCTCTCACTCACCCACACTCACACATACATTTTTACTTCATCTCTTTTGCTTGCTTTCTCTGCCTTACTTTTCAAAAACATCTTGAGAGTTCAGGGGCTCTCTCTCTCTCTCTCTTTTCTCCCTCCTCCTCGGTTTTTCCTCAAATGAGCTCTGGCACGTCGCTTGAAAAATCCATAAATCTGAAAGTAGGATAAGATTTCCAGATTAACGTCACACACTTTCAGAAAAGCCAAAACAGACTTAACTGAACAGCAGCTGATCACTGTTGAAGGCGAGCAAACTGTTGCATAGGTTAATCATCAGTACAGCTGCTGCGAAGGCAAGAAATCGTTTTAATTAGAGTTTTGTTGATTCACAGATGCACACATACTGTATTCACAGGTATTGTTGTCGCACATTATCCAAACCCATTTTTCAACAAGCTTCTCAGAGCAGACAGCGCTTACGTTTTTTTTTTTTTTTTTTTGGAGTGCATTATTGCCCATTTCCCAGACCCCAAAAATATCCTCTTGCATATTTTAGCATGAAACAGTGTGTGGCTCTCGTCCAAGTCTTTCGAGGGATGAATGTAATAATTTTCAATCGCTGCGCTGTTCCAAAGGGAGCCCGGTATAAAGAGAGATTGACAGATGTGAGCTGGATTACTCCGCTGCTTTGAACTCAGTCCAATTTTCGGTCTGTTGCAGGTGCTAAAGAGATTGATATTGCCGCTACCCTGGAGCACTTGAGAGACCAGAGAGCTGGCATGGTCCAGACAAAGGTAAGGTCCCCGGCTTTGAGTTAGAGAGGTGGGGGGTTGGGGTTGGCGGGGGGCGAAGGGAGGAGGGGCTTCAGCCATTCAAGCAGACGATTGTCTACTTCATGAGCACATGGATCAGGGGAAATGATGTGGTAATGATAACTGCTGCAGGATTAGACAAACGTTGTCTTGGAAGATAATAACTCCTCCACCTTTATCACAGGATGCAGAGAGATCTTCTACCTTCTCTGGGATTTTCTCTAAACAAACAGTATGAACATGTGTTAGCATGAAAAATGGAAAGACAATAGTGAGAAAGAAAGACAAAATGTCTTATTTTATTTAATCAAAAGTCCAAAACCAAATGATATTCAGTTCAAGATGATATGTAAAGGAGAAAAGCTGCAAATCATCCTGCAAAGCTAATGCTTTCCTTGACAAACATCCGAGACAGTGAATCAGATATCAAGCATGTTGTTTAAAATGGTCTTTATCTTTAATTCCCTTTCATCTTATAACATTTTACCACAGCACTCTATGCCTCTGTGTGATCTATTAAAAACGTTGCTACTGAACAACGGTTTACATCACAGCGGGTCGTCCACCTCACAACACTGTGAGAAATAAGATGCCGACGAAGCATTTCTTCTCATCCACTTGTGTTTGTCTGTTTTAATCGGAAAGTCTAATAATAATAATCATAAAGGCAAACTTCTTGCAGCAGTGGATGATGATATTTATGGAAGCAATTTGCTAACAGACTTCAGTCTTCCTAGTTCATTAACGCTGCTTTTACAGCCCTGCTGTATTCAGCACAGAAAAGCTTCTCACTCTCAGCTGGGTCGACACAGAAATGAGATTGTAATGAGGTATTATTACATCAAAAGTTACATTTTAAGGATTGGACAACCCATTTTTATATTTTTGGATATACCTCTTTTACTGGTTACTGATTCTGACACCAACGTGATGTAATTACAGCATGTGTGACCATTCCTCTTCCTTCCTAACGATCCATCTCTGATCTGCCGAGCAGAGATTGATCTCCCCCCAGTGGTATAAACGTGAACAGCACACAACACCTGCTCCTGTTCTTTTTTTTTTAAAACTCACAGAACTTTAAGTGAATTTGGTGTTAGATAGAATGGTGTATACTATAGATGGATGTCGTTTTGTTATATATTCTGGCCCCGACCACGCCATCAGAAGACAGATAACAATAGCAGAACCTAATCACTCCAGATAATCTCCACTGCAAAGCACAATGCACGGCCACCGGTATTGATTCAGCCTATCCTCAGGCCAGACTGTGGCAGGCTGTGGTGTTGACACATCTGAAGCCTGCTCCCTCCAAACTCCTACGTACCTTCTTCTCTGTGAGAGGACCTCGTGGCCTGCAGCCCGGGGGAGAGGAGAGGAATATAACAAACACCAGGTCCATGGGGCAAAACATCAATCAGCCCCCCTTTTTTGCTCTCCGTGGGGAGAACAATGAGTGGGATTCGCAAATAGATGCACATACACAGACGGAGCTGAGAGACTCTTTTATTTTAAGACACACCTGGCTGGATCGATGGCAGGGGCTACGCTCGCTCCGAGTTGAAAGCCCGGAGAGCGGCTAACCTTGGCCTCGAGTCTGTGGCCAAAACACATCCAGGGGTCGGGTCAGGAGAGGGGGAGGAAGCTGCCAGTCATTCTGAAATGGCATTCCTGAGCTGTTGCACACTAAAAACTGTCTTTCTCTCCCTGCATCCTTCCCTCCTTCTCCTCCTCCTACTCCTCCTCAGGAGCAGTTTGAGTTTGCGCTGACAGCCGTGGCAGAGGAGGTGAACGCCATCCTGAAAGCGCTTCCTCAGTGAAGGCATCACATCCCCCACCTTCTCCTCGCTCGCTGAGCACCGCTTTCCTCTGCCCACTCAAGACTGACGTCTCTCTCTGCCCTTCCTTCTCCTCGCTCTGTTTCTCTCTTCTGTCTCTGCCTCCCCTCCACCTCTCCCTCTCTCTCTCTATATATATATATATCTACACCGTATACTTATGAATGTCGTGCCAGATATCTCACCTGGATCCATATTTTGCAAAACAAATTTCGCCTCAGAGCACGAACTGTCGATCGGGGATCTGTGTCGGACGAGATCCGACGCGGAGGCTTAGATCCAGCTTCCTGCTGTGTTTTGTTTTTTTTTTGTCAATATGAACCCTCTATAACTGTGATGTTGTTCCTGAACATTCTAGTTCTAGTGCCACTGACGAGCTGTTTTTACGTGATGTCAAGTGAAGATTTTTGTTCCAAAATCAGCTATCTGTCGTTCTATAAACTGATTTAGACGCTTAGAAAATGGCACATTTACAACAAACTATAGTAGGGCTGCAACTAACCATGGTTTCAAATATAATATGCAGTTGGAGTTGTGATGAAAAATGGCTTAAATTTGCTCATTTTGTCCAACAAATCTTAAGCTAAAAAAACAGGAAATTGTCACATTTAGGAAACCAGAGAATGTTTAATTGAAAAATGGTTGCCAATATATTTTTTGCTCACAAACAAATCATCGTAGCTCTCACTTATAGTACTTTTAGAATATTAACATGTAAAGTAACTTACGTTCGTGCCTGTAAAGATCCTGATATTGTACAGATCCCCTCAATGAGTTTGTGCGCTGGATACATATAGCGTTTTTGAAAATAAACCTCCTCACGTTTCCTCTCCTCTGTGATCTGAATCAAACCCACTATATCCTCAGCATCACGTGTACAGATGTGGAAGTGTGTATCGTTGTATTTTGGATCCAGTCATCGGCCTCACACGTCACGATTCTTGATATCTTCTTGACATATCAGGTGTTTTTTATTCCTCATTGCACACATTTTACACATTGCTCCATCTCTGTCAATATTAAATGTGATACAAATAACTGAGATAGTAATAATAGGATATATTTAAGCAGAACTTATATTGGGATTGTTGCTAAATTTGTTTGTCCCCCTCCCCCCATCACTATATATATTATATATGTATATTGTGATATATTGTGCTACATGATGGATTATTCCCTCTATGTATAGACGATGAATGACTTTATGAATCCCTACATAGTGCTATCTGAAATGTTTACCGAGAGCCTCAATGAGAACTATATATTTTGTGTGAAAAGTAACATTCAGGTTGATAATAAATCACAACAGATTATACTGCTTCATCGTGTTGGTGTTTAATGTTCTTTCTGACACACGGGAGGAGGAGGAAGGCTGCTCTCACAGTGAATGGCATTTGATCGAGCGGTAGCCTGGGTAAAGTCACAAAGAAAAGATGTATCGTGCTCCCTGAGGGTTTGGATCTGGGAGCGACTCGCAGGTTTGTACAGATGAAATGTTTGGTTGGCCGGCTCTGTCAGAGGAGAAAGTGTCTGGGATTTGAAATGAAATCAGTCATGTATTTCAGCCATGGAGGTCCTCTAGTACAGAGCCATGGAGGCTCAGTGGTTCAAAAAAGTTCAATTAGCATCAATATTTACTGAAGGATGTAACTTTTTTTTATGATTGCCATGTCTATAATGCATTGTGGATATACATATAACTCAAGAGTTGTAGATTGATTGAGGGATGGATGATAAATGAGTTAGAACAAGCTGATTTAAGCACAAGTATGATTTTGTTTTCCAGGAAGAATAAAACATTTAGATTTTGATATGAAAATATTAAAAAAATAATATGTAATTATTTAGGCATATATTGTTAAATAGGTGCACAGTATGACCCTGGGTTAAAAGGCATTTTTTAATTTCAGCTGCAGTATAATCATGTAACGTGTTTGAGTATGAGGTTTGAGTATGAGGTACGAGTATGAGGCATAGGTATGAGAATGAGGTATATGAGTATGAGGTATATTTGAGGTATGAGATGAGCGTGAGGTATAGGCACGAGATGAGTATGAGGTATGAGGTGAGTGTGAGGTATAGGTATGAAGTGAGTATGAGGTGAGTGTGAGGTATAGGTATGAAGTGAGTATGAGGCATAGGTACGAGTATGAGGTATACATGAGGTATGAAGTGAGTATGAGGCATAGGTACGAGTATGAGGTATACATGAGGTATGAGGTGAGTGTGAGATATAGGTATGAGGTGAGTTTGAGGTATGAGTATAGGTATGAGGTATAGGTATGATGTTTGAGTATAGGTATAAGATGTGTATGATGTATGAGGTACATGTATGCGGTAGGTATGAGGTATAGGTATAAGGTGAGTTTGAGGTATGAGGTGAGTACAAGGTATGAGGTAAGTATGAGGTATGAGGTAAGTATGAGGTATAGGTATGAGGTTTGAGTATAGGTAGAAGATGTGTATGATGTATGAGGTACAGGTATGAGGTGTGTATGAGGTGACTATGAGGTTTGAGTATGAGGTATAGGTATGATCATGAGGTATATATATGAGTATGAGCTATATATGAGGTGAGTGTGAGGTATAGGTATGAAGTTTGTATGAGGTAAGTATGAGGTGAGTATGAGGTATGAGTATAGGTATAAGATGTGTATGATGTATGAGGTGTGTATGAGGTATGAGAAAATGGCAATACTAAAACTAATGTAAGCTCAGTTGTCAAATCAATTAAATTGTCTGACTCAGTATTATTACTGCTCAACTTCTGTGTGACAATCCAAACGTTCCTATTCATGTTTTATAACTGATCTACAAAGCATAATTAAGCCATTACTCACAAGTTAGAAACTATTTATAAAGTGTGACTTAATATAAAAGTGTACCAAAAATAAATATTGGAATTCAAAGAGCACCTGTAACACAATATGATAAAGATTCTGTTCGTGGAGAGTCAAGAGCTACACACACGTGTAGAATGTATAGAGAGTATTCCTACCTTTCAACAATATGTGTGTGTCTCCAGCGTGAATGCATATTCATGTGTGTGTGCTGCCCGTTGACATGTCCCTCCCTCCCCTGACAGTTCTAATGGCTAGGCATGAGGCTTTATGCACTTCCTGAAGCCTCATTTGCATATGATCCGCTGATGAGCTGCCACCGCTAACCAGCAACACCAAACCAAAGCCCTATTAATATTCTCCCATTCAGGTTGTAAAGCACACAAACCTAATCAGCTTAGAAATTACTGTATGGAAACCATAATTACGCATGTTTAATTGCTTATCATCTGATGGGTACAAGTTTATTAGAAAATGTATTCATGGTAATTGCTTCCTGAGGTATCTGGTGTGCCACAATACCATGTGATATCCTGTCAGCTCCCATTTGGGAGGATTAATGCGTTCTGAAAAAGTCACAAAATTAGATACTGTGTATTGCCTCTTTGGATGCTTGGTTTAACTCAAAGTGATTTTTTAATTTAGGGATTTCTAAATTACTGCTAAAGCTTGGATAAGTCTTCAGAGTGAGATCAGTCAGAAATCAGCGTTTCCCGTTGTTGTTAAGGAGTGCTGGCATATCGCAGGGATATAAATGACTGTGAAAGTGCCTGTGTAACCTTGATGCCACCAGAAAAATGCTCACAAACCCGCCTGGCATCGCGGAGACTACACTTCTAACCACCGAAGAGAAAAGCTGTGAAATCAGGGGAAAACGCAGGAGCCACCAAAAAAAAAAAAAAAGGAGTGCAAAGTCGCAGGCATGAAATGAGGAAACACAACTCATAAGAGAGAATTTGGAAGTAAAGCCACCTCAAAGCCGATGAATCATTCAGTGCTGGAACAAGCCGATTAAAACACACAGAGCAGGTCCCTCAGAAGGACCTCCACGCCGCCAAGAACGTCAAGTGGGCCTTTTCAGCCGTGGACCTCAGTGAGTCTTACAGCTCCTGCCCACTCTTTGATGATCTCTCTGTGCTTTATTGTAATCACCGTTGGCTCTCATTCCCTCTGACACACTTGTAAATTCATGCAGCCTTATAAGGAAAGGCGTCGGATAACTCCTTTTCTTTCATTAGAGCAGAGCTTCCCGAGCAGGGGTGCTCGTACCCGAGGGCACGAAACGGATAATTCAAAAATACATTCATATATTTGGAGATTCATTTGGGAGGAAAAAATAAATTAAAGGGTTATATAATGGTGTTTGTGTTTATAGTTATCATCACAAAGTACTCGGATACCAACAAAAGTACCTGATGCTCATTTAAGCAGTTTAGCTTCACGCTAAATTCCATGCTTGTTTTTCCAGCTGCAAAAAAATGGATAAAATGGCTATAATCGTTATTTTTATAATTAAAAATATACAAAACCACCTGTATGATTGTACTGTAGTGACCGGACGCTGCAGTTTCCTAACGATGGGCTTAGTACAGTAAAGTGCAGCACTTTTCCCAGTGAAGGTTAGCATCTGCTGGAGTTTGTCCAAAGTTTTTTTTGGTGCTGCTGCTGCAAGCCCCGTCTTCATTTTTTGACTTTTACACCCTAGACTTGAAGTGGAATTCCGTTATTAGCATTTGGTTTAATAGCCTCATGGGTGAAATACCCCCTTAAGATATTGTGAAGATAAGAAAAAAATGCTCATTAAACCACATCCCTTTGAATTATGGGGGGCGAACTTGGTTGCTTAAAAAAAAAAAATTGCTGAGTACATAAAAAAAAAAAATGCAGCTCCTCAACTTTTCAAGTCACGTTTTCGGTTTGGAGCCAAGTCCGAGATGTGCTTTAAGCTTTTTCCACTCAAAAAAAAAAAAAAAAAAACACCTGCGGGTCATTCAACTTTTGAATGATAACACACAACATGCTGACAAACATGTCATTTCCCCGCGGAGAGGGTTGGGAGATCCCACAGTGTTTGCTCGTTGTAAAAACTGTCTGGGATGCTTTCCAGGCTTCCCCAAAGAGAAAAGCCGTGTTTTTCTTTGCTGGTGTTGTTGGGAGTGAATGGAGAGCAGATTGCAGAGGCTGTCCTCTCATGTCGGTCCAAGGCCTTGATACCTTTGATCTCCTTAAGGAACAAACAAGCTTTTAAACTTGGCACTCCCGGCTAGTGTCTCTCTTCTTCTTCTGTCTCTGTTCGTCAAAAAACGCTGATCCTGAGAAAATTGATCTTGCCTGAATACATATGCATACTCGTGCTTGGAATGACTTGTGATTTAAAATGTAGACCCCCACCATGTTGTCAAAAGTAAGCAGTTAGTAAGCATAGCAAAGATAAAAACTTTGTTAAAAAACAGAATTTGTGATTTTACCATCATAAACATGTAGTTTTGAGGTATATCTTTTTTTTATCTTTGAAAAAACATTTTAATAAGCTACAATGTTTCAAGCATCTGATAATGTTTCACTTTTCATAAAGGATCAAACAATGTTATGAAAAGAGACGTCAGATTCTTGAGTAAAATTATTTCTCCTCAGAAACCTGTTGCACCAAAAATCTGTTGATTTCAAACAAAATGCGATTGAACTACAGAACGTCTTCTGCAAAGATTAGTTGTTCAGATCATTAATAAAGATGCAAGCAATTATTAGCTATGTAAAGATATATCGGAGTAACATAATCTGTAACATAACGCGTTCCCTCTGTGTGTGTTGTTGTCCGACCTCCAGTTACCCCCGAACGCTGTTAGCTCTGCCAGCACTTTTGCTGTTGTTAGCACTATTAGCTACGAGCCGTTAGCTCAGCCACTGCCATGATGAGAGCCATGGAGAGGCAATCAGACACTCCCGACCTCGTATGGTACATAATGCTGGTAACGTTAGACTAAATTGGTCGGTTAATCATGTTAGCTTAATCCTTCTCACTTATAACTAACTCTGAAACAGATTTATACAAGGATTGACCTTTATTTGGGGTTACAGGGTTATTGATGGAAGTCAGCCTGCAGCTTGTGATGCTACTGATTCCCGAACACCTTCATTCAACAGAGCTACAGATGTTTCCACCAACTGATTTGCACTTTACAAAAGCTTTTACTAGCTTAAATCCTAGCAGTGCAAACTATTCCAGTTAATCTACAAGCAGACTTAGTGAAAGATTTACCAATAGCTGGTGCCGCCCACTCCAGGGGTCGAACCACGGGGTCGGATGTAAAATGGCGTGTTGGATCCTTAATGGGATTTATGGTCCAGTCATGATAGCTGATGAGGTTTGATAAAAGGTTCAGAGACGTTGGCAGCTGAAGGGGACAAGTCGCGGCAAGGTCCAACATCTGGCTGAGCAGAAAAGGCAAAGTCTTCAATCAGGAAGCAAATCTCCTCTCATTACCCCCCACCCCCCACCCCCGCTTCATCCTCTCCGGTTATTAATGGGCTCACAGCAGCCAAAATGACATTTTACACTGTTTCATCCCTGTCCCATCAGGCAACTGGGGATACCATGGCATTTGGCGGTTGGGGGGGGGGGGGTTCATCAGCGTCTGCGGTGGTTGCTGACCAGCACAACTTCAATCCTGCTCACTGTCACTCATCATAAGTGAGTTTATCAACACGCATCTAATCGCCACACTCCGCCGGGACCACAACCATTTGCATACTAAGATTGCTTTCTTTTGCTCGGCTGAGAACGCACCTTCTTTGCATAATTATTAATGATAAAGAGACGGTGAACAAATGTGTCAGAAGGTATTAGCGTCACGTATACAACTAGATTCTAAAGGATCCGTTTAGTGACATGCCAGGAGGAAGGATGAGGGCAAAGGGTAGGGAAAAGGAGAGGACTGTCAAGGGATGCACTTTTGCATGAAGGGAAGGAGGTTAATTAAAGGGCCGGGGATGGAACATATAGAGTAATGTGATTTTTTTTTTTTAGTTTTAAATCAATTTTTGACCAGGAAAGCCCACTGGAATTAAGGGTATGATCCAAAAAGAATACACAAATGAAATAAAATATAAATCATAAATCAAACTGCAAAATTACTTGTGAATTAACAGCAAAAAAGGAGTGGAAAAAAAAAACAGAAAAGGACTTTCTAGGACCAAATAGCCTGAAATCTAACGTATAATTACATGAAAGAAAATATTGCTCCAGTAGAAGGTAAACCCACAGCGGTGAACACGAAATGATTGCATCCAGCAGAGTCACTGGGTATTTCTGCTGTGTACCATTAAGGCAGCGGGCCCATATTGTCTGTCATCTGTTGTCTGTAATTACCACTTTTTTTACACTGTCTTACCCTCTGTGGATAATGTTCAGCGTCTATACGAGAAGTGTTTCGTGTGAATGGTTTTTACTGTTTGCCACTTTATATGAAACAGCTGCACTCTTTTTTACAGGAAGGGAATAAATAAGTCATGCACAGGTTCAATCGAGGGTTTGAAATGCCCTCCCCGTATTCTCTGCTAAACACAGGCCCCGTATACTGCACAGGATAATAGCACGATATTAAAAATGCCCACAGCGATTGTTAAGTTACGGCAGCACATTTCGCGCCACGATGAATGACCTTTTGTGAATCCTAATGAGGCTTTTTCATGAGTTTTAAAAGGAAAAACTAGCATATAGCATAATAACAGCTGTGTGGAAAGTCTCCCAAGTGAAAATTAAATCATAGGGGTTTTTTGTTGTTGTATATTGTTGCACATCTATTAGCTTGATTTTTCTTTTTTCCGACTGCAATTAAAATGATTAAGTTATTCTTAAAAGCACAGAGGTTGTGTTCCCTGAATTGTGCGTTAAATATCAGCTGTTTGCACGCAACGCCCCTTTCAGGAGGTGTGAGACTGTCCGAACTTCACAAGTCACAGCATTAAGAATAATCTCAGGGGTCAGGGGGGGTCATCGCCAGTGTCCCTCTGGCTCTCCCTGAACAAATAACTGATAATGACCTTTGACCCCCCCTGTTTTAGCATGAGAATTGATATCAGTATTCCACATCCCCCTCTATAGCAACCTCAGGACCATTTGAAATGTCAGGCCTTGACATCCAAACTTGATTTTTTTTTTTTTTTTTTTTTAATGAACCTATCCGGAGGGGGGGTGGGGGGGTGCAGGGGGAGGAGACGGGGGAGGCGAGCTTTGGGCTCATCTGCATCACAGATTAGGGTGCTTAGAGAAAAATCAACCATCCATGATTCATTACATGTTTCCTGCTGAGCCTCGGCGATGGCAACCGTCCTAGCAACAGGATCCTAGCAACAGCAACAACTCTATGCCGCCACGGCAGCCAATCGGAAACTTTTATGCCTGATCAAAATTTAGCCAATCAAGAGGGAGGAAATGTGGGAAATGTGGGAAATGTGACGATGCGTTTCCTCGTGCTGTTTGACTGGGTTGTGTTTTAGGGCTCTGAACTGTATTTGTTTTATATATAAATGTATTGATTGCTTAGTCATGTTTCATATTTGCTTTGTAGCAGAATCTTCATGAATTTCTACAGTTTTTGTTTTGTCATTTTGTAAATTTAAGTAAATATAAAGCTGCCAGGAACCCAAAATATATGAATAAATCTTTGTTTATAATCACTCAAAATATAATTATGGAACAAGCCCAGGCTAATACACTCTATTTACATATAAAGTGATATTTTTCCAACTCATTTTTGTTTCTTTTTAACAAAATAAACATTATTTAAAGACAAAAAAAAATGGTGGAAATGGTAACTATTGCATGATAATGTATTGGTTTATATTTCTCTCTGCTTCATTGCGTCCAAACACGCACACATTGTCTATAATGTGGAAAACATAGAAATGTAAACACATATAACCTCAATTTTGTCCACCGACTGTTTATCCTCTTTATAAAGTCTGATTCAGAAATGTAAGTGATTAGATGTATTAGTTTCAACATCATTACATTACATTTTATGAACTGTAGTCTACACGTGTAATTAAATCTCTGGCTTTTTTCTCAAGAAAGACTTTCTGTACTTCCTTGTAAATCCTCCGCAGCCTAAATGCTACATAATGATGATGGTGTTGATTTGCAGCCTATACTCCTCTCACATGTAAATGATCCAAAAGTGTGGGATGTTTGTTCGCCGGCTTGTAATCATACATCATTATTCTAACGAGCGCTTTGACCGTCATCTGATGTCAGATAGGCCTGATCTTCATTTCAAAGGGAAGTGCTGGTCCACAATGCTCTGATAAAAATCAGTGTGATGATACATCACACTGATCTCTCTCCCCACTCCAGGGTTGTCTTGCTCCTTCCACTGTGCAGTGTGCAGGGTATAAAATAATCAAAATGACACACAAAAATGTTAAAACATCATGTTCCACATGTCACTGTGGCCCGGAGAGGATGACTAAAGAGTTGCACAAACTTCAAGATGAATGCCACTGAATGGTAACTTTATATATTTGGACAGTTCGGCTTCTTGACATAAAAATTTAATAACAAAAAAATCTAAATTTATATTTAATTTCCATATTTGGTGTGAAAAAGTACTCAGAGACAACAAAAAGTGATTCATTAATCTTACTGAATATATGTTTTCTTACAAGAGTGTACTGATTGCACGCAGCAGGCGGGACCGTTTCTGTCTTTGAAGTGGTTTTTAGATTATGTATCTATATTTGTCGCAGTATGATTCAAAGCTTTTTTATTTGGCTTTTCCTCAATCAGCAGACTGTTGTTTAACTCATAGATTGTCTGTAGTGAAACATCCCAGAGATTCAACATTTAACATTTTAGGTTGGGATTAGGGTAACGCTAACCCCAACCCCAAACCTAACCCTAGCAACGACCCCAACCCTAACCCTAACCCCAATTTCCACATGTTTGATTATATCTCAGGAACGGAGGCTCATAGAGACTCGGGAGTGGGTGGCCTCTAATGTAATTTGATCCTTCTGAACACGCCAGTCTTTCGCCCGAGTCTCTACGACATACCATTCTGGAGATACAGTACAGCCAACCCTACCTCTAACCCTAACCCCAATTTCCACATTTTTTCTTATATCTCAGGAACGGAAGGTTGTAGAGACTATGGAGTGGGTGGCGTCTGACCTAATTCGACCCTTCTCAACACACCAGTCTTTAGTTCGAGTCTCTACGACGTACCGTTCCGGAGATACAGCCAACCCTACCTCTAACCCTAACCCAATTTCCACATTTTTCTTATATCTCAGGAACGGAAGGTTGTAGAGACTATGGAGTGGGTGGCGTCTGACCTAATTCGACCCTTCTCAACACACCAGTCTTTAGTTCGAGTCTCTACGACGTACAGTTCCGGAGATACAGCCAACCCTAACTCTAACCCTAACCCCAATTTCCACATTTTTCTTATATCTCGGGAACGGAAGGTCGTAGAGACTCGGGAGTGGGTTGCTTCTAACGTAATTTGACCCCTCTGAACATACCAGTCTTTAGCCCGTGTATCTACGGCTTACCGTTCTGAAGATACAGCCAAAATGAAAAAAGGAATTAAGCCTAACCCCAACCCTAACCCCAAACCTACCCCAACCCCTACTCCAACCCCAACCCCAACCCCAACCCTCACCCCAAATTTACCCCAACCCTAACACGACCTCCTGTCTGAATGGCTGCAGCACTTTTGTTTTATTACAATAGCAATAAAGGGTCCGATTGCGGTGATCTAGCTGAACAATAAGCCACTTCTCTGCTTTTTGCATGATTTAAATAAATCATGTGCGATGCAAGTCATGACACCACAGATGACAAACTTTTTGCTATAATCAAGCAGATCCCTGAAAACCGCCTATGTTGTGCATTTAGTGTATTTGTGTTGTTGTTTTGAAAAGTGTCGGTACACTGGGGTACTGGTTTGTTGCTGCTTTTTGCACATTGTGGAGAATTTATGATTATGTATTCTTTTAGTTTATTAACCTAGTTTAACAAATCTTTTAGAATTATTTATAACAGACTTTCATTTTACTCTAATTCTACTGAGTGCAGATACTTAACTTAAACATGATTTCTCTCACACATGGTGATGGGTGTAGATAGGTGCTGCGCTTCATCGGGGTGCAAGTGGGTGATTTTTCTTTTAAAAAGGAAGCAGACAGTGGTTGACAGGGAGCTTGACAGTGAGCAGTCGATGTGCTCTTCGCTCTTCTGGAGGTAGATGTCCTCAGAGTGGAAGTCAATAGGAGGATTTCACAGGTTTTTTTACCCAGTCGGAAACTGTTGTGTAATGACTTCGGGAGGAGGAAGGCTGTGAAAAGTAAGGCAATGGAGGGGAGATGGGCCACTGCCTTCGACACTGTTTAATTAAACCCTTAGAGACTTGCTGCATGGGAACAAGGGCCAAATGAGTTGCTGGGTCATGTGCATTCGTTCTGCCACATGAATAATACAAAACACTGCAGGCTCATTCAAAATAATCTGAGAGTACGGCTCCTTCCAGGGCTTTGCCCATATGACAGGAAAATCCAGGGTGTTTTGTCCCTGCTTCTATTCAATTACTGTGCTTGGGAGAGCAGTTGGTACACATACATATACAGTAGGAAGGAGACACTGCAGCTCAGGTGACGAAGAAGAAATGCAAGCCGATGAAGAGTTGGCAGTGCTGGATGATGACCTGTTTTTGAGCTTGACTAAAGATAATTTATTTAACTGTAGCTCAGGAGTGTTTTAATTAAAGCTGCTCTCATGAATACTTTTATATTTTTTACATTAACAATGACTGTTTACGGAATTATGACAAGACTCTTCAAGGCATTTTAGTGTCTTTCAGCCCATCTCTCACTTCCAGTGGGTCATAAGTGATGTTTGGGAGGGATTATGTTTGTATACATTGATTTAAAAAAATGCATTGTATACTTTTAATGTGTCTTTTATTGTGTTTTCTGCTATGAAGTGTACAACGGCGTATCAGGGCCACTGTCGAAAAAAAAAAAAACTTTAAAACTAGCAAATTTGCGAGTTTCAAAGTGGCAAATTTGCGAGTTTTTTCTAGCAAATTTGCCACATTTTTCTAGCAAATTTGCCACTTTTTTCTGGCAAATTTGTCACTTTTTTCTTGAAATATTATCCCCAGGTCCGTATTTTTTTTTTTTCATACTTGGCCCTAATACGCCGTCGTAGAAGTGCGTCTCTTTTATAATCAATAAAATCAATCCTCCTCCTCAGGATTAATAAAGTAATCTAACATAGAAACAATACCGTAAAACATGATAAAAGTTCATGACCCGTGTTTTTCCTTATTCATTTATTTGCAGGAGTCCATAAAAAATGAACATTTGTCAGACATTTCTACATTTCCACTTAACAGTAATCATGAGAACTTTCAACGACACATAAGATGAGAGGACTCTTACTCGGTTTTTAGAAATCTTTTACAAAAAACACCCCGCGGAAGGTTAACGTGTTGTTGAATCTACTCAAGTGCAAGTCGGCGGATAGCGGTAAAAGAGTGGTGATCGTCAGCATTCACGTGGTCTTTCTGTAATAAAATACTTTCATTCTACTTCAAAATCCCCCGGTGGCCCTCTACCTCTTGAAAAAAAATAGATCCACTAAATAGCTCATTCTCTAATTGCTACACAGTATCACTGCAGTGACCCGATCATCACCAACAAGGCTGCCGCTGTAATTCTCCTTCTACCTGATCGCATTCAACTGGAAAAAAGTGGAAAAGTCCATTGACAGGAGATGAATTAACGATCGGAATAATCCATCAGGGGCCCACCCACAATAAATACAGCAATAGCAAAAGCTATATGACTAAAAATGTATATGGGACGAAACAAAACACTGAAGTGAAGTCGAAGCAGGCTACGGCTCATGGATGCAGGCGGGAGTTATGCTCTGCTAATACACAGGAGGGGATGAACTAATGCCACATATGATTGAAATGCTCTATATGTGTGTGTGAGGGTTTTTAATAAAAGGTACCGAATCCACCAAACCGAGGGAAGAGTCGAGGAGCCCTTTTCTTTTTGGACTCTGCTTCTTTTAGCCACGACTTCTTCCTCTTTGTGTCCGTGTGTCCTACAAAAGAAAGAAAGAACATTATCATTAAATATGATTGGCTAATGCTTTGTGAGTCAGTTTTAAGACATTAATAAGATCGAGTTATGGATTGCCAGGTTGTGAACATTTCTCTGGCTGATGAGTTTATTGAACAAAGCTTATTTGCTTTCTTGCTGTCGGTTAAATATGACGTTAAAGTACCAGCAGCCAATAAAGGGGGGCTCCATCCAGGGAAAATTCACTCGCTGTTAAAGCTCACTAATTATCATGTTATATCTGCTTTGTTGAAACAAAACAACAACCAAAATGATTAAAAAAGACTCATAAATACTTCTTAATTTGAAGATTTTAAAGAAAAATTTGAAGCTATGACACTTTTTTAATTCAACACCAGCATGAATTAACACCAGCAGCCTAAATGCTATTCGTATTCATGATTTGTAACTCATCTATAAAGCATAAGTACATTCATATTAACTATTAATACAGCTATAAGTCCCAGCTTCTAAACACTCTAAAGAGGGACTTATCTTACTTTCAGCCTGCAGCAGTAGTGCAAAATGGACTCTGAGGACCCCTAATTGAGTAGATTTGTCGTTGTCTCAGAGAATTCGGGCCTTTGTTTGCATCCCGGCAGGAAGCATGCAGTTAAATTAAAGGTCCCTTCCTTAACTAACGAAGTCGCTATTAGAAAGCATCCAGCGTGTTGCAGATAATTGCTCGGCTTTTGTCTGCGACTTTCTGACCCCGTGAAGGAAAACAGAGGGCGACCTCTGACCTCTGCTCGTTACTGCAGCGGAGAACACAGCCGCCTAATGAGCGGCCGCGGTCATCGGTGTTTACACCTGCCGATCAAACACGCCACTCTCCGTCACCAGCCTTTGTGTGGCCGTCAGACACAAAAGGGGGACAATTAGGTGCGCTTATTAAGACTGCGGTCCTTAAAGGAGAGCCCTGTGTGCTGGTAATTAATCAGCCCTGCAGTGGTGGGTGGGCGGACCTCTCGTTAGTCCCAGGCTCTGTAGGCCGTGCTCCTCCTCTTCCTCCGAGGGGTTTTGGGCGGAGTTCCTCAGGTAGCGCTGGTGCTGGTGCAGGCCGTGGCCGGGAAGCGAGTTCTGTCTGCGGCGACGGAAGTCTTCCTCCGCGGGCTCTTCGGCTGCCACGTCTGTGGGTGTGGGCAGAGCAGAGCAGATGGGAATGAATCACACCTAAACCTGTCTTCCTCGCTGTCTGGGTGGATGGCCCGAGGTGTTCAAACAGACTTTTAGATATATTTATTTGTTTTTTTTTCTGTATTTCAGCCTTCTGACATGAGATGTGTGGTCCAAAAAAAAAAAGAGTCAGCTGAAAGGAAAACATATTACCTCGTGTTGCCCTTGGCAGTGTGAATACAATCAGACAGGGGGAGAAAAAACACACATCTATTACAGCAAGTTGAGCACAAGTGCACAAAGGCACAGACCTATTGATGTAACCAACATGAAACAACAAAGATGATATAAAACAAGAAGTTGAAAGAGTCCCCGAGGCGACACGGAGCCCTCCTTCCTTTCAAACGCCAGCCATATATTTCATTCATATTTCATCCGCCTGACTTTATTGTGATTAGTCATGTAAATAAAATAAGATTTGGTTATTCTTTTCTCTAGGTAATTTACATTTATATTGAATTAGTGGCAGGCATGGGTATAGAAGGGAGGGGAAGACTTATTATGCTGCGAGATTACAGGCAGATCTCATCGCCATTGTGTTGTGTAATTAAGGCAGTGGAGAGGAGAAGAAAAGAGGCCAGATGCTCGCCGTGCTGAACCTGGTCCCATTTAGAGGACAAGCTGCACCGGCGTCTTTCACAATCCCCTGCACGGCGTGTGGAGCGGCCCAGCCGGAGACACATCAGACGCCATTAGAGACATGACAGCTTTGTTTGACGTATCGGCGTACACCTGCGGGACCGCCTCAACATAAACATATAGTCATAAACATTAATCATTAATGTCGATTTATAACACATGGAAGACGACATTCCTTTGCCTTTTTGGGACATTTTAGAGGGCGATGGCTGTCTTTTAAGGCTCTCCAGAGGAGCTCGAGGATGGCTGTATGTGCTCAGGTCCTAACTGAGACAAAGACATCCGTGGGTTTAAAACGTCTCATTATTGCAGCTCCATTTTGACCCAAATTGATTTTTTTGGTCACAAACAAATTGCATGCTAAAAACAGGTCACTTGTGTTGCTTTAGTCCTTCACTTCTTCTTCATTTATTTTTTAAATGCACCCAAAGGACCCAATAGAATCAGGACAATTGGTGGCTTTACTCTCAAGGCTCTCAAAGCTACTTGTTCTCTATTTCCGGGAGGAAAAAAAACCCAACTAATCCCAATTTGCATTCATCTGATGATCCAATCAGATGGATTATACCCACATGTATGTGCCTTCTAGCTTGTTGCGCTTTGTTTCAGACGAGCAATATTTTGGGGGCTATTACGGGCTGGGTTACCTGGGTGATAAGGATCCTTCCGCTATCAAGTTGCGTAATCTATAAATCAGTTAATTAATTTCAACAGAGACGTTATGAAAACGCAGGCGATGAGATCTTCTAATGCTCAGTAAGGCATCCTTTTATTTTCCGGATCAAGGACTTAATTTGAAAAGCA
Organism: Chelidonichthys spinosus; assembly: GCA_029853015.1. Taxonomy (NCBI): domain Eukaryota; kingdom Metazoa; phylum Chordata; class Actinopteri; order Perciformes; family Triglidae; genus Chelidonichthys; species Chelidonichthys spinosus. Next base: position 17,404,964 of record CM056837.1, read on the forward strand.
GACTGAACACAGTTCTGGATGCTTTCATTTGCAGCTATTGTCTTGAGAGTGCCTGTCATTTGTCTGCAGGCTAAACAATGCTGTGTGAATACACACTCACTGTCTAGACAGCAATACAGGAGCGTGTTCACAGGCACAAACACACGTTAACGCCTAAATGCACACGAAATCTTTGTGATGGACAACAGCAGCCTCACTTGCAACCGGCTGGAGCCTAAAGCCTAAAATAAATCTCTGCCCATGAGGAGGCTAACCCTACATGACAACTTCAACCAGTGGACCAGATTATTTCCAACAGTCCACCTTCCCCCAGTTCAAGACACGTGGCGTCGTGCTGATGTGACTCCGCCACCGAGCACAAGCCTGTGTCCTTCACTCAAAGAGAATCTGGCAGCTTATCTGTGCCATCGTTCATTAAAGTGGCCAGCGGCTCAGCGGCGTTGCCATGCCTCACGCTAAACTGTCAAGCCGACGAGATAGAGGTGGGGTTTAACACCGGATGCTGCTTTCTGCCAACAGGAAGCCATCTTTCATAACACGAGGAGGCGACAGGAAATCATACCGTGTGTCATATTGGAAAGGATGGATGCAGGAGGACACAGGACTTTATTTCTAAGGAGAAAACGCGGAGCCAATTTTATCAAATTAGAACTAATAAAACCAATACTAACAGTTAAATATGAATATTGATGATTGAATTGAGGAAATGAAAGTTTTCTCATTAAAAACCAATAAAACAAAAATAAAATATTTTGCTTATGAATATAACTTTTAACATGCTGCTGCTGTTATCCTTACTCATCGCTATATATATATATATATATATATATATATATATATATATATTCTGTTCAGGAAATGATCATTCAGCCAGATGATGTCATGAAGGCTTTTGTATACAAACAGTGTCACCTAGTGGCCACTTCAGGGACTCACCTTCATATTCAAATGTCTTGTATCCACTCTGTCTGTCTGTCATATGTCTAATGATCTTACCTTCCATAGACTAATTATTTTTGATAAATTCAGGGTTTATTTCCCTACATGGAAGCAGGACATAATGGCCCTAATTAAAATGGAATGATAACCAAAGTAAGGAATAAGGAAAACAAAACACGTGTTTGATCTAAATCTATGATTTCCTTCTCTTTGACGTGACATTAATATTAATCCAAGTTTTAAAAAAATCACTCTCACAGCAACAGCTGACATCTTTAAGGATAAAGTTGAAACCTGAACACACACACGTAGCCTTCATATAATCGTCAACTATCCTTTGATACAACCATCCATCGTGAATAAGCGTCCGTAAATCAGACTGAAAAAACTCCAGAACTCGCCTAAGAATCATCGCATGTTTAAGTTGTCTTCGGATTCAAACTAATGCAGTGATGGTTATTCTTACACACTTTGGTAAATTGCAAACAGAAACGGATAACAACTAATTCGGCATGTTTTAAATCGTGCCAATTTGACAAAAATGTTACCAAATATAGGCAACAATGCAAAAACGGCTCTCAAGTTGTAGCAAACCAGTTAAACTCGGTGACTCCTTGGCAACACGAGCATTATGGGAATTGTAGTTCCAAAACTCAGAGATGGATTACCTGCAAATATAAGTAAGACGATGGTTAATGATAGGAATGACAAAATCCACTACCTCTGGTTGTAGTAGCACAAAATTTATAAAACATCGATTTGTCCAGGAGAGGGCGCTATTGCACCATAAATATAATTCCTGCTCCTGCAACGCACATCCAACGTGCTTCTCCCCACTAATAACATGAACATCTATATGTTCATCATATTTGTATAGATCCTAACATGATCATATGATTTCTAATAAAATACTGCGGTTCGTGCAGTAATCCCCATCTACGACATACATCCTTACTTCACTCATCACGTCACATAGAGGGGCGAGAGAGAGGGAGAGCATACGGGCTATGCAAGCAATAGATTGGCGCAGACCTGCAGTGTCACCTAGCAACAGGACTGCGCACGCGCAAACGCCCCTTTAATCAGCACTTGTGAAAAAGAAAGAAAAAAGGGGAAAAAAACAAAAAGTAGAAATGGCCTTCACCCACACGAAACTTTGTTTATGTATAAATGTTTAATTAAATATAATAACTGTAAACCAAATCGGTCTTTATCAGTGCAGTGAGTCGACTAGAAGGCCTCACCCTTCCGCTTCCCTTCTCCTCAGTTTCCCACTCCTGACTTCACAAAAATATGCAGTGAGCTTGTATAAATAAACCCCCCGAGCACATTCCTCCAGAAACACACGCTCTCTTGTCTGCACAGTGACATTTGAGCCAAGTGCAATCATACGCAGCACTCAAATTAACGCGGAACCTCAGCCCATCATACCTGATGTTTAATAGATTGGCAGACCTGCATTTCTATTTATTGTCTCCAAATAAGGAAAGTTTTAAGATTTTCGAGCTTGAGGATTGCTTCTTTTTTTTTTTTTTTTTTAAACAATTAGTTCACTTTTGAACACTTAGTTTGGCTGCAGAGCTCAGGTTGCATTTAAGGGCGTATTCACAAGAGGTGCACCATCAGCACTTTCACAATTCCTCCATAAAAAATGTCCTGATGGGAGGGGCGAGGAAAGAAAAAAAAAAAAAAAGGAAGGGCACATCAATCCTGTGGTGTCCTTCTCACCTGGTAAGCAAAAGGTAAAGCATACCTACCACAGAGAAAGGAATACACCTCAGGGTTCGAGGATAAAGGTGTGTCTTATCTGAAAACAAAGTGAATTTCCCCCCATGATTTAATTAAATGATGAACAGGATTTTAGTGAAAGCACACACACAAACAGCACATTACCGGTGTAACGTAGAATCAGTGACCAAGCCTTTATGTGAGTCACCACGCATTAGTTTGTTAAAAAAAAAAAAGCACAATGTGAGCTTTGTGATGGGTGAGTGTACCAACAGAAGCAGCTGCTGTGGTTTCCTTTATTGCGGTTGTGTGAAGCGGGTTTTAAATGTGATCAGGCACAAGCACACACACACACACACACACACCTAACACTGTATGTGGAGGAAGAGCCAGATGAGGTAAACATCACAAAGACACCAGGTGACTGCAGCGGACTTTCCACGACGTTCCACCAACTGACGTTTTATTGACCAAATCTTGATTCGATTTGTTTTTTTACAAAGAATGAAAATTCCCCTGTGCGTCCGGAAACAGTGTAAGGTTTGTGCGGTCTAGGTTCATGGTCCGAGCTGCTCACACAGTGAAACTACAAAGCAGTCTCCTGGACTCGGCAATCATGCAAAAACAAACTCAAACATACTGTGATGAGTCTCAGAAAAACAAACAAATGTAAAAAAAAAAAAAAAAAGCAAGAAAGATGCACCGTTATTCTAATTAATTTATTAATGATCTATGTCATTCAAATAACACACGCGTGAACATGGTAACGGCTAACAGGTTAGCAAGGTGAAGTTCAAGTAAAAGACGTTAGGGTGAGGTGGTTAAGCTTTTATCATTCTCTTGTTAAACTGGTCAAATGAAAAAACAGCAAAAATGACATGCGTTGGTTTAAATGTACAGCATCTTGTTTTCCAGCGACAATAAGACAATATCCATCCTAAAGGGAAAATATATATATATATATCAAGCACGTAATAATCTCTGTGCTTAAAGTAGAAATAGAAAGCACAATTAAATTATTGTAGTAAACAAAAACACAAATCCCAACAAGATGGTCCCCCCGTAATAATGGAATAAAAACAAAAACAATAATAATACAATAAATACTGTGAACATCTTTCTCGCCTCCCTTGCAGCAAAGCTAAAATGGGGGGAAAAAAAAATTGTTCTGCGGGATTGAGATGCAGGAGGACAGAGAGAGGAGAGCCCAGCCGCCGGTAGCAAACATAGTCACTGGATGAGTTTTTGTTCCAGGTGTGAAAACTGTATGTTGGTCAAATGCTGTGGCCAGATTATTACTTGTTATCCAGTCTTAGGAGCTGCTCCTTACCATTAACTGTTAGGGATTTTAACTGACCGTCCTCTTCTACTTCCACCCGCTCCTGGCCGTTCTCCACGATCCTGGAACAAACACACAAAGTCAGAGATCAGGAAGGACTTCCAAGAAATTGTTTGACACATCGCTATCTACAGGAAATAAGCATGTTTTCCCAAAATGTGGAACTATTCCTTTAAAATGCTGGCCATTTAAGTACCGTTTTGTGGTGATCTTTCTGCCGTTCATGAACTTGGTGGAGGTCGACACAGATCTGAAGTTACCCATTCCTCCTCCTCCTCCTCCTCCCCCTCCTCCTACCATCCCACTACTGCCGCCGAAAGATGATGAAGAGAAGGAAGTGAATCCTCCTCCACCCACTTCTCCAAATGAGCTAAAACCTGCAAACGACCACACATTAAACACAATTAAATAACCACTCAGTAAAAATGGAAAGCATCCTAAAGTCATGGTGAATCTAGCGGCATGCGGAGTCATTTGTTGGCGTCTACGCACCTGAATCGAAGCCGGACAGGCTATGACCGAACGCTGGGAAGCTCCCAAACCCGAAGAGCGATCCCCCCATCCTGCCTCGACTTGGGCCCCGCTGGCGACTGCGACTACCTCCGAAGAAATCGTCAAAAGGGTCATCAGCTGGGGAGGGAAACATAGAAATGTACAGAATTGTGAATGAGAAATGGAGACACCTTGAAAAGAAACTTTCAGAAAAAGGTTCGTCTTTAGGTTCGTCACTAACGGCGGCCTCTATTTGATCCATTGTTAATGTAAAAAATATTGATTAGAGGAGATTTAAGGCATAGCTTCTAAAAGCTGGAGGATGTAAAAGCATGACTTTGTAAGTTTCTGGAATAATCTTAACCCTAAACTGTCAACCACTAATTCTCGTCCTAAAAACCCTGTGGACATGCTACTAATTGCACGCTGCCAATGTGGGTCGACCCAGCAGGATAAGGCTGGATCACTGGCACCATTTGCTGAAAGAAGACTCCTCCTTCAACCTTGAGTGTACCAAAGCAGCGACAAGAAAGCTTGGCTCGTTCCCTCTGGAAGAAACCTTTAAATAAAAGTACCCCCCCCCCTCTCCGACCGCTGTTGTAACTGCATTTACCATCCATTTACCTCGAAGGAGACACAAGAGGAGACAGCTGATGCTGGGGGATGCTGCTTAGATAAAAAGCTGTTCTGTTTTGATGCTTGTGTACATCGTGAGCATATACAAAGAGAGAAAAGGTCAAGGCGTTCTCGCTCTCACACCGACATGCTCTGAAAGAACGACAGAAGAGCAGTCGAGCACAAAGACTGACATTTAATCAGTAAAAAATGTGCCCCACCTATACGGCATGCCACAGGATGTAACCGCAGAGAATACGTCGACTCAATAGGTTTTCAAAATGAGCACCATAAAGTCCAACTACAGGAGCTACTCAGGGAATTACTTTTTGCATTTTAAATAAAAATATAGACTTCTGGATGATGTTCAACAACAAAAAAAGTGTGTAAAACCAGTCTGCCACTCTCCATTTCCTTCCCGTCTGCCTCCTGCATATGCAAACTTGAGTGTGTTTGCGCGTGTGCGTGTGTGTGTGTGTGTGCGCTGTTCTTGGCAGACAACTAAGCCCTCGTCATCGTGTGAATCTGTATTCGTCTCTAGAGCGCGCACACCCACGCCCACCCCTCCAGTCTGCTGGCCGCTCCGAGGTGGGCGAGTGACAGATCCACAAGACCAGCTGCTGCTCACCGAGACGAAGCCGCCGGACAGTCAGGACTGGAGGCTGGATGGGATTTTAAAAACAACATCCGAACCCTATTTTTTGTGACTGCCATCTTAAGGAAGGCAAAATGCTCCTTTATATATATATATATATATAAAACTCTATATGGAGGGGAAAACACCAAATATAGAGTTGGTCTGAACTTGACAGGATGGATGTTTGGACATATCCTGTTGCATACCAATTAAGCATAATAAATTTTGTCCGCAGTCAAAATAGAACTTGAACTTAACAACGTGGTTTGGCTTCATTAAGACATCCTTGTTTACTAAGGAAAGTAAACAGCAACAGCTGTGCTCCACCACCTGATCCTATCCATGCTAATAAATACAACATTTATACATGTCAGTGTATAAAAAAAAACAAAAAACAATCTGATACAAACTATGACTCGACTTTCCCTACCAGTTCTAATTTAGTCCCCCCCTCCACCACCACCACCACCCCTTTTTAAAACACAATTTCCAATAACTCACATATTAGATTACGGTTCTTTCAATAACTTTAGGTGGCCGACCCGGGCTCAAGTGTTCGCATCGCACCACGTTTTACATGTGCTCCGACACATGAAGACACACAGCGCACACACTTGGCGTTATTGCATCTGCTTTTGTTTTAATACGGAAGCTATTTTTGAAAGCATTCCAGTTGAGTGATGTAGACTTTCAAATCCATCCTCTGCCTGCGTCCGAACTCCATATTTAGAGCTACGTGGGGTGAACTACACATGCCTTCCAATCAGACTTTTGCTGAACCCAGACAACCCAGGACAGACGCTAAACTCCTACGACTGTAAAACACACAACACAACTACTGACACGTACAATCGACTATCAACTGAACAGCCAGTGTATTACCTCAGCCAGCAGTATACTAGCTTACAAGGGTTGTATAAAAACCAAAAGGCTACCATGCTTTTGTACTTCTGGGGAAAATGCAGAGAAGTGGTGGAGGGGAAAAAAGGAGATGAGCGATATCTGTGATGTTTTTAAACAATTAACTTAGAAATGGCTGCAAAAACATGTACATAACTGTCAAAATACTGTAGATACATACATACGTAACACAAACTAAGGTGTATGTACCACTAACCTTACTTTACTCCTCAACTGAGAAGCTGAAACCAATGAATGTTTGCTAGAAAAATAACTCACATCATGAATAGATTATTCAAATAGTTGCTATGGACTAATTTTAGACTTGGACTTATTGTTTTTAGCTCTGCTCCAGGTGTAACATTTCTTTGTAAATCAACATGTCATCTGCAACTGAGGTAAATAGCTTGCTCCATTTATTTATATCTGTATGTGTAGTTGCATTTAGTATTAAAGAAAAGGTTAAAAAAAGAAGAAGCTGGAGTAAATTAAGAAGTCTATCCCTGGTTAATAGATGAAGTCTATGGAATGAAGAGTATTGGAGATGCACAATGAGGTGCTGTGGAGGATCAGCTTCTTCTTCCACATTTCTACACAGCGTACAGGTGAATAATGAGAAAGAAAAATATCAGTGTTTTACATGATAAACTAGAACGTGCAGGATGTTCTCTCCCTTTTCAGATCTTCTGTGTATACTTTAAACCGGATAAAATGATGCAGCTAATAATAAACTCTTCTGGGCTGCGCTTCAGTACCTCTCTCTTCATACTCTTTGAAAAGATGAAATCCCATCAGTGCCCCACCAGAATTGAAATGGACTTACAAAAGAAATCTGCAAATGGATCTCTTCCGCCAAAGAATTCCCTGAAAACATCTTCTGGATTACGGAATGTGAAGCCTCCGCCCCCAAAGTGATCGTAATGGCCTCCTGTAAAACATAAAACAAAAAAAAAGCTCATACACAGCAGGATTCGTTTATCAGAAGCAGGACCCTAATGGCCGCTACAGTTACAAGTCGGGATAAAAATACCAACACAAATCCATGCTATTTGAATTAATAACTGTTATTCTCCAAATAACTCTACAATCATACTCTAGTGAAACTGCATTATCTCTATGAACTGGAATCTATATTTTGTTATTTTTATAGTCACATCCTTACCTCCTCCACCTCCCGAAAGGCCTTCTTTGCCGTATCTGTCATATGTGTTCCTCTTGCTTTCTGTTGTGGGAAGAGGACGACTTTAGATAAGACAGACCAATAGAAAGAGAAAATCCACACCCCGTTTTATTTGAAATCTCAGTTAAGGTTACGAACGTCTTCCATCTGCAAAGTATGCGTTATCATCAGAGTAATTGCTCCTTTCAATTTTTGCTTTCTGTGATATATCATAGTAATCATCTAGAATTACTGCCTCGCGGTTGTATCACTCCACCAATTAGTCAAATTGCAGGTTACATCTATGTCTGTCTAAAATGTCAATCCTTCATCGTTTTAGTTTACTAGACATTTGTGCAAAATTGGCATAATTCGCATATAAATTGTTGATTCATGGCCAAAAACGTGTTCTGTGAGGTCACAGTGACTTTGACCTTTGGCCATTGACATTGAGTCTGGGTGGCCTTGAGGCGTTCCTTAGACACAGTGTTCAGGAGAATGGACCGGACGGACCACCTGGAAACATTATGCCCCCGGCAACGTTTGTCACCGACGCAGAGGCGTAAAAGAGGGTCATCATTTCCAAATTGCATGACACTCATATGTACTGTGTTATTCTGGTAATAGGATCCACTTTAGAAACCTAATAACAGAGTCAATCGTAGTAATCAGACATGGAAATTCAATCTCACCTTTCAACTTCAAAACGTAAGGTTCTAATGACAATATGTGTGTTTAAATGTTCATAAAAAAAAGGCCAGTCACATATTCATCACTTAACATGACATATTTTCCCTCTAAACAGAAAAACTTTACCGTCTGAGAGCACTTCATATGCCTCTGACAGCTCTTTGAACCTTTTCTCGGCTTCCTCCTTGTTGTCTGGGTTCTTGTCTGGATGCCACTTCAATGCCAGTTTTCTGTAACTGAGACACAAATACCATTCTGTCAAATGCTGACATTGACCTCAAAACAAGGACGAAAACACCTTCTTTGACACGTACTGTCGACATTCCAAGAGGAGACATTCAGTTCTTAAACATCCCCCTATCAGAAACACATATCTGCATTCAAGTCTTTTTCGGGGGTGGCCCACACCGTCATTCCAAGCAGAAATATCTGAACTCCACTGGCGTGCAACGGAGGCTTGCACAGCGGCTTACGCTGAATCAGCTGTTTGTTTTTAAGCCCAGCAGCAGCGCTGGCAGTGGGAGGACACACAGATGACAAGGACAAGACTACGGACAGAGAGTCAGCAAGCAAAAGAGGCTGTGCACACAAAGCAGGGATTGACTATGGGTCTATAGTCAATAGTCTTTGTTGTAGTCTGTGACATCATCAGGTTGTCTAAAGCCTGGTCAATGGTGAACCGGGCAGACAAGTTGAACAATGTGGTGTCAGTCTTTGTAGTCAGAAGCCCGTATGTTTAACTAGTAAAACAGCAGCCATGCAGCTCTTTAAACAAGGCACAGATTCTAGAGATCTGTAGGAAACAGAACAATCGTCAATCATCTCCTCCATCGTTGATCAAATCTATGGAATGGCAAAGTGGCAGATTTATTGAGCAAACGACATTGTCACCAGAAGCAAGCCGCTCACGTGGCAAATACCTCAATCAGTGATGAGGAAGAGAGAGCTGGGGTCAGAGGCTAAAGATACGACTTATTGATTGGTGTCAGTCGAGATAACATTTGACTTTGGCGGCCGACAACTGGGTGCATTAGAGATAGAGGGTACTCAGCGTTGCCCATCTTTCCATGCTTGGAAAATTGGATTCACTGGTTGATTTGATCAGCAATAAATCAGTAATGTTGATTGACTTCATCCTCTCTCACATGACTTTACGTCACTTGCATTAGCCAAAATAAATGCTCATTTCCTGCTGGATCAGATCTTAATGTCAAACGGTCTATGGCATGTAAATTAAATTCTTAGGAAACGCTTCACTTGTCGTAACAGAAAGGTGTTCCTGTGAAGAAGTGTAATTAACAGGATCTGGCCTGTTCAGTGGGCGACTGAGTGGTTGGTGAGTGTAGGGGGAAGGTATTCGACAGCGGCAAGGTTACAGGAAGAAGAGTGGAAACTTTCTGCATTGCAGCCTCTCTGTTCTCTCCCTCTCGTCAGTTAATACAGCTAGAGGGGGATATATTTAACCTACTGCAACCCTTTGATTGGGCAACATTTAGCAACAATACCGGGGGAAAATAGATCAGAAAACACTCGAGTACTTACGCTTTTTTGATGTCGTCTTGCGATGCATTTTTCTGGACTCCTAATGTCTGGTAGTATTCCAGCATGGTTCTGTCTGTGTGAGTTTATAGTTGCTGTCCTGTGCGAGAGTCCTCTATTTGGCAACGCTGTAAAAAAAAAAAAAAAAAAAAAAAATGTACGTTCTGTTAAGACATGTTAGCGTGGAGAGATAAAGCCCAAACTGCAACTGAGCGTAGCCACGTGTGACGGGTGAGATAACACCCTTGCAGACCCGAGGGGTAAATTTGTAAAGGGGTGGGCGGGGCCAACGGCATTAAACAGGGTGTCAATACCCAAAAATGTAATCAACTGCACTGAAATAGAGATGCGGGGAGGAGAACAGCTAAGCTAATACAAGCCCAACAAAATTACATAATAAGTGGGTGATTGCCTACACCCTGAGGCGTAAGAGAGAAACAGTGAATTGTGATTTAAGTTTGAAATTTGTATTAAAAGGTATAAAAAACATTACCAAATGTTGAAGTTAGCAACTAAAAAACAAGCCAGAACAGGTCTGATGAAAATGTATCAGAAGATAATACAAGTAATCTTGTTTTAGCCCCAGATTTCCAATTTATTTCGCAATATTACAAGACAGAGAGGGTAACCTGCACCAACACATCACTGTGTCATCAAAGCCTTGCGCTCAAAATATGTTCTGCACTCTGTTGTGCCCAGTTGGTTCGGAATGTAATATCTTTGAATCCGAGCTCGACGGTGGAAAACATTTCTGCAGGATGCACTCTGATGTAGAAAGAGGCAACAGAGACAAGTAGGATCACATGACTTGCCAAAATGTCGGTGGCGAGCCATCTTCCCATTGATAGTTCACTAAACCATCCCACATAACATGCGCTGCGAGCATTAACACGTGTAACTAGCTCACTATAGCATCACTTCCGAGGCCAGGAAGCACAATTTGGGATTTGGAAAAATTCATAAAAACACAACAACCCAACAATATTAATTTTGTACCCATCACATGAATATCTAAGACCCCTTTCAAAGGCTTGACCATCAGTGTCTCTACAACACATACCTACAGGAACCATTACCAGATTCAAAAATGATCTTTTAATAAAAAAAATTATAATAATGGAGGTAACTTTGTCTGTAGCTGACCAGATACAAACAGGCTCACTAATGAATGACAAGCTAACATGCTGAGGGTGTCTCTGCTTTTTCTGTTTTTAGCTGAGCTAAACCAGAGACTATTCAGTTAAAACAGATCGTTGATGCCCCGCAGTGCATTTTCTGTGGAATAAATAGTCTTTTAAATGCCACATTGCTTGTTGGCAACCAGTCTTATGGGGAGGCAATTTTGCCTTGCATGCTCTGATTAATTTGGCATCAAGTAAACACACAAGTTATGATTCTGTTTTAATGGAGGAAAAAAATGCACCTCCTGGCCTTTGCTCCTGGTGTTCTTCTCCACTCTTGGCAGAAGTGAATAACAGGCGAACCAGCTTTAAAAGTGACATAGTTCTTTTTGTAATTAATGTAGTATGGTGGATCTAATGTATGCCAAGTGTAGCCCATCCATCAGGCCAAAGCAACCGAGGGGAAACCCTCACTTTCATTACTACCAGTCACAGTGGACAACATCTTTTCTAAACCAAAAATAGCCTTTAGCAGCCATCGTTCTCATGTGTCCAGTGAAGGTTGTCAGTTAATAATGACCTTTATAATATTTTTCCCGCTAGGTTCTACACTTTGTCAGTGATATTGTGAATAATCCACTAATGCGATATGCAAATCACACATGGTGAGCATCTTCTTATAATTGCTTGTTAACATGAAGATTAGATTTGCCCATTGCCATATTTTTTGCTGTGGGTGTGACTTAAACAGAGCATGTCAAAAGTTCTTTCATCGCCTACACAAGCAGAGCAGGCTCTAATTTTGACACTCTGCTCTGTGTTTTGTATAAAGAGGAACTAAAATCGGATTTCACTTGCAGGAGAAAACAAAGGGGGAAACATGTCATGTTGTCCTATTGGGTTGCATTCAAATCTTGACCTTACATGACCCCACTTTAATAATAAATGATACTGGATCATACTTAACAAGATAGTTACTACAGTTACCACTCCCGCACACAAACATTCGCCATTTACTGTAGGCCTCTTAAAAGAGCTGAAAATCTCCGACAACAAATATTGTCCAAACCTGGTAAATCACACCCAAAATTAGCCACACTTAGACCTTCTGGGTTTCCATGGAGACTTAAATTATCCTGTGATTCAACGTGCATCAACATCATACAGACTGAAATCATATAGAAACAGACCGACTAAAAGAATGAGGAAAATGCCAAGAAAAACCAGTCGACGATTATTCATCAAGAGATATCTAAGCGATCACTAGAAATGATAAACAAACCAGCGAGATCTACTTACACAGGGAGTCCACTGTGTCCTGTTTGTTTGCTATTTATAACCTGTGGCCTTTGCAGTTAGATTGTGTTTGTGTGTGTTGTGAGCATGTGGGGGGTTGGGGGGTGTTTGGCACATGGCAGTGCCAGTATAAGTGACTCCTGGTTGAAACATGGCACAGGCACTGAACTCCACTCGTTAAGATGCCTGTGACTCAAAATTTCCCTGACACCATCGTGTTTTTCTGTTGAATTTCCCATTTACATCTAATCCTTACAGTTAGTATGCCCTCCTTTCCATCACCACATCTTAATATAGACCACAATCTAAATATAATGAAATATGACCCAGAAAGTCATTATTTTTCCTCTGGGGTTTTCTCCGAAAACCAACCCGATGTCTGGACTCTGATTCTTCTATACCCCTCACTTCATTCATTACGCCCTAAATGTAAATTACTATACTGACCCGCCCACCTGCCACCAGTTCCCCTGCAGCAGTTGGGAGTTAATGGACATGAGTGCCTGTTAGAGATGTGGTTACTCAAGGTTATGTGCAGTGTGTGTGCATGCATGTGCATAAATATGTATGCCTTGTGGTAGCATTAAACAGCTAACCCAAATCTGACAGATTCCTGCTCCCCTCAGTATGGACTACACCCAGATGTGTGTCAGTCAGAAGCAGTCCATTATTATATTGGACTTTTTCCTGAAATAAGGTCTAGTAGGAGTAAAATGAATGAGTAAAAAGTTAACAAAAGACAAAGGCCTTCTAAATTATTGTTAATACAAGAAATAATAAAACAAAAAACACATGGAATAGCAGCGTTTTGCCTATTACACCAGCATTTTTGTGCCAAATTGCCTCTAGGAACTGCTGTTCCCATAAATGTTTTAACATTTGGGGATTTTCCCCCATTAAAGTCAATTTCAAGAGGAATTAATAGTAATCAAAAATTAATCAGTGTCAAGGGTGAAGAGCTGGTTGAAATAAAGAAGTATATTTTGGATTTTCATGGTTTCATGGTAGAGGAAACCATGAACCTCTTGGACAAGTGTACTGAACTCAGGATTAGGAATGCACACCGATCTTTTGTATTCAATAAAACCAATAGCGAAAGCTGGACTTTGGATATCGACAGATACAGAAAGTTCAATCGAACACCAGTGCTTGATTATTAAGCATTATGCCTCACTGTGTGAAAATGACTGGGAAGATTATTTTATGAGTAAGGCAACATCAAGCTTGACTGAAGCATTGCTTTCCTAACTTTGTAAAACAAAATGTACAAATAAATGCACAGCTTTACATGTACAGAACTGTTATTTAGTGAAATAATGGTATCGTATTGTAACAGATACAGATACATTTGGAGCAGGTCTTTCTAGAGGGACTGCATCACCCAGCTGGTTTGAAATGGCGAGGAGCAACAGGTAGAAGATACAAGGGAAACGTGGCTGCAACTTTAAATAACTATAAAAACACAACAAAATATATTGAATTTCAGCAATGCATATAAACATTTCTGTATTGCAATTTCATTTCCACGTTTCCATCACCAGATAGACCATATAAATCTGATATTTGCAACAAGGCAATATTGGCTAAATAACATGATGATAGATATCAGATATCATACAAACTCTATTTTCAATGCAATTCAAAAAAAGAGTTGTGACATTTCTCAAGGCAGAGCTATCCAGCTGCTATCCAGCCTATATCTTAATTGCTTTATGTGATTTTAATGTGGTTGTATTGTAGGCTAGGTAACTCAATATAATAGGATACAGATCAGGATTGGAGGCCAACAACGTGACTGGAATTTCCCAACAGTGACGACCAATGTCATCAGCTCTGAAGCCTAACAACTGCACAGCAACTATAAGCATGTCATGCCAGTAGATAAGCAGGGTATGGGCTCATAAAAAGTGTACATCAGTGTTGCTTTGGCGATTTACATCTGCAGAGCAACTCCCCAGTTAATTACCAGCAAAGAAACTCCAGCTCTTATCTCCTGATTAAAATCTCGAAACAGACGTCAGTGTTCCGGTTTCTGTCTGTTTGCTTCGTGTCCAAAGCGAGAAATAAGATATCTTGTGCAATTGTTGCCTACAGACTTAATTGTTTATTTAACCTGTTAACTAGGGGTCAACCGATATGGTGACTCCTACTGTAAACCCACTCAGCCTCATACGGTTACACATTCAACCCTGAATTCACCTCACTGTGATTGCAATCAACAAAAGGCTGATGGAGTAGGCCTGTCAGCATTCAAAAACTCTTAAACATCACTACAAATCTGACAGTAACAAGACCAGAACAAACAAGCAAGTAACACCTAGTACAAATCACAGGTGACAGAACAGAGAAGCGGGACAGCTAAACACGACACATTAACAAGCTTGGGCCTTACCTTAAATTATTCATAGCAACAAGTGGATTGTTCGTGATTAAAAAGTAGAAATGTGGGCACATGATCAGGAGCTCATGTCTGGGGTTTTCTCCTTACTTTTTCTGTTAGTGGAAACATGATCTAAGTGCTCGTAATGACAAGAAGACCCTGTTTACTGTAAACAGCAGTGAGCATTGTCCTCTTAGAGAGGGAATGCACAGTTTTTAATGTGATAAACCGGAAAATGCAGGGGGGAATTGATCTGCTCCAGGCACCAACTTCATTGGAATTCACCAGCAACCATATATCAACAGGCTAGCTTCTGATTTAACCATATCTCATAAAGACGGGGCAACCACAAGTGAAACCTGACTCACTTTCCTTCAAATGAACGCATGAAAAACCATTGTGAATTGACCAACATGTATATTAATACCTCTTAAAAGGCTTTCTTTAAATCTTTTGTTTTTAACCTGTTGCGGATTTCCTATTGAAACAATTCAATTGAGTAAAAATACCAAACTCTGATTGTTAAAGCCTTGTACACAGGGTTCTCAAATGTCAGAAAACAATGGGGAAATGGCTAGGACACGTTTTTAAATCCCAATATGAAGTTTTAAAATATCTTCATTTGTCAGAGCCACAGTCCGAAACCAAAAATATCACATTTACAATGATCCCACAGGATGTGTATTATATTTGCTTGATAAAATATTTAAGATTACTTAAAAACATCTGTATTGTGTATTTACACTTGTGTTTCATGTATTGAACTTACTCCTTAAACTAATAACCTATAACTAACTAACTTACAATACAGAAACAGGCTAAATGAAAAATAAAAGTGTTTTCTTCTTCTGTTGGTACTATTTTTCTGTAACTTCTAGAAGCTACCATCAACAGGCAAATCACCAACGTGAGGAACACAGATTAAAAGAAAGGCTCAAAGCCGAAAGGCATGTTTTGTTAAGATGCATTAATAGATAGTATGATGGCATTACAATAATAGCAAGACGATTACATAACAAAGTGAATCCATCTCTAAAAATAGTCCGAAACTTTAACGTTAGACCGGTCAAAGTCTCGACAGACCAACAACGTTCGCCAGATACGTTTGAAACCGACTGGTGACAGAAACATATCACTATATTTATAGCTTATAGTTTCTACCAGCCGCTTTTGTAATTATCCTCATAGTTACTACAAACGTTTGGACGTGACTCTGGCTACCATTGTTGCTAGCTAGGTGTAGCTAAGTTATCGTTGTTTGGGTTCGGGTAGCTAGCTTAAAAAAAAGCGAGGCAAAAAAAAAAAAAAAAAAAAAAAGCAGCGAGCTCCACTCGTTTGTTGTGTTTGACTCAACGTGAGTGGCCACTCCAGTATGTCCCGACACTTTAACCTGCATATGTGTTAAAATAATTATAATGTTTAATTAATGACGCCGAGGGGGGGGGGGGGGGGGGGGGGACACCAGGTTGCGACACCACAGCATCCCCATAAGTGTACGTTACCGTTTGGAGTCTATGCGACAGGAGACGGTGATTTAACACAAATAAAAGCCGCATCGGCACATCACATTCACACACACACACACACACACACACACACACACACACACACACACACACACACACACACACAAAAAAATTTACATTTCTAGAAAGATGGCTCACCTCTTCTGTCGTTATTTCCCCCGTCTTCGCCTGCGTGCAGCGTCTGTAACTGCAGCCGTTGGTGGCTGGTTGCCGCTGCTGCTGCTGGTGGTGTAGGACTTGATAACGACTACCCCACTATGGTGCTGCTGCTGCCTTCACGTACTGTCGGAGATCGTAGCTGCCACACAATGGATGAGCTGAGGACACACTTCGAACCAAACATTATTTAGGAGGTGGTTGATAATTTTGGCTGGCCCCTTGGACGTGTTTGAGTACATTCAAATTTATTTTGATTAACTGCTCCTGATGGTTAAGGTAAGCACCTTGTATGTTGGCCTTGCTGTGTCAGTGTCTCTTTGAATGTGTGACTGAGAGGCACATTTTAAAGCACTGAATAAAAGTGATATGATAAACAAGAACCCTAACATGGCTCCTGTAATTTTTACATTGTATGTGCTATAAGATTTTACAGACTGGGATAAGAATATGTTGATCGTGGTACATTTTCATTATCGGGATAATTGTGTATAGCAACTTGGAAAAGCTGTCCAGTACTATCATGGTAGAGAAGTTAACAATAGAGTTTCACGTATCACGTAATAAAGAAGCAGAATCACACAATGTTGCCATTTTTAGAAAAATATATTTATAATGTATTTATGCAGTAAGAACTTACCTTATTTAAGATATTTGATTATTTGTTTTTCACAAAAAGAAGTGACCTATGATGCAAAAAATACATTTCTTTCTTGACAAATGTGAGGGTACATGATTCCAGTATGTTTCAGTGCGATTTTAAGAGTTTTAAGAAAATTTTCGATAATTATATCGTGAATTGTAATTATTTTCTCATGCCCCGTCCCTATAGTAGGCAATATCAAGACTAAAAAGCAGAGCATATGTCTGGTCAATTTCAACACTGTGGCTATTAAATGCACTTTGAATGATGTCTTTTTTTACCGAAAGACAGCCACTGTTTGTTTTACGAGGGGCATTTGAACGCACCGCGTCTTCGAGTGTCGACAGCAGTGCTGTTGCGCTGACCCTCTGCTCGCGCATCCATAATGATGTTCACGTCCAGCGAACAGATGCCTGTCTTTACCGTTCACGTGTCCACCGAGCACGAACCGAGACACGAGGCCTCTCCTGCGTCTCTGGTATTCTTTTAAAGTCAGAGAATTGGGTTTATTATGGAGAGCGTGCAGGTACAGGAACCGAGCCTAGACAAACGGCTTTCTGCGCCACCTGTCGTACAGTGGGGGAAACAGGTAGAAAGCTTATAGCTTGGCCTACAATACTGTGAAGCAAGATGCATGCAAATAAAAGAGGGAACAATATGATTAGCTAGGAATTTTATATGTACATTTTAAAGAATCAAAAATAGGCCTATATGTCTTTTAATTATTGACTACATTTTTTCACAGAGGAACCTTTTTACACATTATGGTAGAAAAAGCATAGGTAGGCTATTATTACTATTAGTGGTGTATAATACTGGCTGAAATTCCTGAGATACTGACATCACAACACAGACTGGATTTGCAGAGGGTTTGAGTGAAACTGTAAACGTCCTGCACTCCCACACAGGTAGGTGTTCATTACTTTTAAAGCATTTATGGCCCGGCCCCAGATTGTATCTTTGTCCTTGCTGCACGCTCAACCTGAACTCAGGCTGATATCCTCGGGCAGGAATCTGTTGGCTGTTATCACCGCCGTTTAAAGGTAAAGGCGCCAGAGCTTCTTCCCGTGAGGCGTCACAACAGGGAAATAACCTGCTAAGGGCACTTTGAATTGCAAAATCAGTCTTCTTTCGAATGACTCCTGAACACTGACGTTTAACTCACTAATGTGTGCATTTGTATTGGTGTGTGTATATGTGTGTAGACTTCATTGCTCCCTTGATTTTTCCTATTTCTTGTATTGTGTTGTTTGACCTTTGAAAGCACTGACAAGAGCTCTATAAATACATTTTATTATTATTATAAGTCAGCAGGGTCAGAGAGATAACACTCTCTATGTAAAATATCGTTATATAGGGCCTCTATTAGATGATGTGAGGCGACAAGCTTTAAAGCCAACAAATTAGTGACCATTTGTTTTTTGAAAGTCTAAATTAATACATGGCAGAAATTGGGTTTCCATATTTTCAGGTTACAGCTCAAAAAACTGGGCAGGACACAGAAAATCTCAGGAAAAAAAGGAAAGAAAAGTAAATCAGTAGGATGAACTCATCATAACCCAAAGAAACAGAATGTAGCAGTGCAGGTTATTGCAGTTTTGAACCAAATTGAGGCTGAAATTACAGACTGGCATTGATTTTAAATGGAAAATGAAGGTCGTTCTTGCCGTTAGAGGCGGCCAGAGCTCTTGCCAGTAAAGGAATACCCAATGAAAATGACAGATGGCTATTAATTATACTGGACATTATGGCCAGTCAGTATCTAATTAGACTCATTGAGCAAGAGGATTCACAGCAATAGATCACTCGCAGGTCATTTTTTTATCATACAGTCAATAGCTTTCCCTAAACGTATTCACATAGACCTTTTTATATGCTTTTCCTTGATTGTGATGACCGCAGGCTCCAATTTGCTTCACACACTTACAAATGCAGGAGGTCAGAAGGCAAACAATGATCATTCTTGACTGTAAACGGTAAAGCAGACCCAAATAATATGGACTAAGTTGCTGCTCACATGCACATTTTTGAAACCCAGGGAAAAAAGGTTGGCCCACTCCCTGTTCATGTCCAGACAGGCAGAACGCACACTCATAACGCTGCACTGTCACACACAAAACCATCCTAATGTGCAGGTTTTTTTGTCTGAAACCTCGTATCCATATTCATACAGCCATATCTGAATTTCTCGTCTTTTCTGCTGCAACCAAGCGGACAACAGTGTATTAATAATGCATCTTTGAAATGTTTCCAATGGGTCACCAGCACAATGAGCTGTAGTTTACCCCCTTTCATTTATTAGAAGCTGACACTGGCAGGGAGACGGTGGAGGAATTTACATGAAGTGACCCACACATGTACAAAATGGAAAAACGTCTCATGCTGTACCACTGTTTGACCACCAGGTGGTAGTCTGTTATAACTAAACGTAACCTGAGAGGCGTGCAAGAGATTTTCTGTTTGATGCAGTACCTGCAGCTATGAATGTCTGGTGATTTGTTACGTGTTCTTTAAAAAGGCTGAATCAGGTATGATTAACTCGTCAGATATGCTTCCATGTTGGTCACACACTCATCGGGTTTAATGCACCCTTTTTCCAGGTATGCACAGTCGACGGCACTTTTGGAGTAATCCTGTGGAAAGTGGGCTACGATCACCCTGAAGTGGTGTTTGATGTTTCCTTGCTCTGCAGCAAGATAAACAAGGCTAAAAGCTTCAATTAGCTCTTAAAAGGCCTATGAGAAAGCTAAAGTATATTACGCACGGCGGATGATTCATAACACCCTGCATTAACTTTGTCAGTTATAATCCATCACAAGGTAATAGTCTTAAATAAATCTCATAGTAATTGAGATGAATCCCTCATTTCAATGACAAGTCTGGTTTTTAAGACCCAATTATCACTTTGAGTTCCCTGGCCCAGCGGATGCGAGGGGTTCGGGCTCGGGGAGGAGGAGAGGGGGAAGCAAAGTTGGCTGTTTCAGCAGGGAGGAGAGGATGGAGAGATGGACTCGGTCCAAATCGGGATGGATATCTTCCTGGGCTGTACTGCATCAGAGGGCAGGTAGATTTATGACAACGCACACAATCTTAATTTGTGCTCAGCCCGATAATGCATCTCAAGGCCAGAATACTTCTGCTCAGTGTTTCTTAACTGGATGTTTCTTTAATTATATGTCAGAGGCCATAAAACTCAGGAGGAGATTTTCCCACAAAGCACTGTTTTATGTCTCGGTCATTACTGTAAATTACAAGCAACAAGAAAAGATACTTATGGAAGGAAAAATGCAAAAAGAAAAGTGGGTTTATTTCCATACACTCTTTTTTTTTTCACCCTGTTGGTACACCGATCATTTCCCAGCCTTATCAACGTGACACCGCTGTTGCTCCCGAAGAGCAAACGTCAGGGCGCTGACCACGGAAGAGATTGTTCACGGTAGCGAGCACGTGTGAAAACATGAGGCCTCCATTCATGACACAAAAGGAAAGAAAAACAAACCTGTACAAATACTGAATAAATGAATAATACAAGAGTAGTTGTAAACATATACATATTCACAAATCCATAATCGCATCATACGTCCCCCCCCAAATTTAGTCCAGCAATATGAGCCATTTCCACACTTTTAGATGGCATGTGCACACTTACGGTATGGTTATCGGTCATGACGGTTATTACTCTTTATAATAATCATAGGGGAAATCACAAAAAACAGAGTTTCGATGACCTCTACATGAAAATACAGGATGGCTATACACAAAAGCTCCTCCAACTCTGCAGCCCTTGGCGCACCACAAGGTGGCTTTAGAATCCCTCTATTGTTATATTGCCTTGTTTTTTTTTTTTAATATGCCGGCACTTAATCTTTGGTGAAAAATAATTCATGTTCGATTACACAAGAGAGCAGCGGCTACTCTTGTTTTGTGTTTTTTTGTTTCGGCGTATATTTCCTGCTAAATTCATATCGCTGTTCTTCTAGTGTTCCGACAAGTGATTAAACATTTAAATTACTTAAAAGCAAGGATTAAAAAAAGGCTTCCTACCCCACTTCATCCTTGCACCCCTTTATTCTTCAATCTGCGGGTGAGCATTTCCTCACCCCCGGCTTGGCACGCACACATACACGCACACACACACACACACACACACACAAAGTAAATTAGGCAGGTCAGTGCATCATTTGCTTTCACTACTCTCTTTTTTTTTTTCGTCAAGTCTTTTTCTCTCAAGCCGTTTTTTTCCTGTGGCGTCGAGTCCAGGGATACAGGGACAGAGAAGCCTTCGCCCTCCTCAACTCAGCTCGAACCCGGCGGAGGACTCGATGGCGTACAACAGCTTGTTCCTCATCAGGTGCTGGTCGCAGAACTCCGGGAGCTTCAGCAGGTTCATGCAGGTGCTGGCAGTGGGCAGGCGCTCCAGGTCGTTGCCTCCGTTGTGAATGCAGAAGGCTGGGTAAAGCTCCTGTGTGACAAAACGTACGCCGTTAATAAAACACCTGGCAAATTGGCTGGCGTCACGGAGAAATTGGAACATTTCGAAGTGTTTAAAGGCAGACAAATAATGAGACGTGAATCAACTCGCATCACTAATGATCGCAATGTCCAAAGCAATCCAGATTAAGCAATAAATGTCAAACTCCACAAGGGGATAAATGTTAAAAGAGAGACATTAAGCGTTAAGCTAATACAGTGGAAGTATAAATTTAGGAAATCAGGTTAGTGCTTGAAAGGTGCTGAATGGGAAACTGGCCCACACTTTGACCCTTGGATGAGACAGTAAAGGAATGGTCATTTCATGTTGTCTATCTGGCATTTTTTTAAATCAAGCCTCCTCACCTCATCTGCAGACGGTGACACCGACCGTTTCCATCACGAGCTGAGCTGAGGAATAAGCTCCTCCACCCCGATTTCATCCTGCTATTTCAAGTTGG
Organism: Chelidonichthys spinosus; assembly: GCA_029853015.1. Classification (NCBI taxonomy): domain Eukaryota; kingdom Metazoa; phylum Chordata; class Actinopteri; order Perciformes; family Triglidae; genus Chelidonichthys; species Chelidonichthys spinosus. The sequence goes on from CM056837.1 coordinate 17,427,055, forward strand.
CGTATGCGGTTCAGCGGCCATACTCGCCCGATTAAATGGCTCTTCGGGGGCTTAGCCGTAATGACCCCATTTTTCTGACAATTACCGTATTAAACTATCGTTGCTTATTGAGAAAGCGTCATTACTACGGCTATCATTTTGGAAAAAAAGAGAGTTTCCATCATATTTTTTAAATGGCTTCTCCTGACAGAGCTATTTCTCCTCTAATGAATCCTGGGCCGTTTCACGACAGCTAATTAAGGCTTAGCTGGCTCAGGCTGAGGGCCGGGTCAGGGGCCGCTCCCCCCACGAATTACCGCCCTTTCCGGCTCGGAGAAGAGACGAGGATGGGTGGGGGAGACGTCCACGCACTGGCCAAAGTCAAATTGATTAAATGGGAAGGGAAGGCGACTCTCAAACCCCGAAAGGAGGTGGTGCAAAGAATTTTAAGGGCAGTTTTGTTCCCTCACTCTCCTGCAGAACTGCAATTAGGTTTTCTTAACTAATGACAGTCATAAAGAGTACTAAAACCAATCATATGATGATTACAGCTTCTGGTTAGACGAAGTAAGACACATGAAAACTCCTCAATGACCCCAAGCAACACTTTCTACTTTTCTCCCCCCTCCTAACCTAAAAGTGTCCCACAAATCATGTCAGTCAGTAAGTGAAACAGCTTCCAATTAGGAAATAATATCAGAAATAGAAGCCATAATGATTCAGCACCGCTAAAACAATGTATAGCAATACAAAGATATAGTTCCCCTGTGCGTTTAACAGGAAATAGGCTGCTTTCTGCCGTGTCACACAGAAGGCAAAAGTTCAAAAGTTCAACCGGCTAGAGTTCTGAATGGTAATATTTGTCCAGCCAGGATCTCAGACCAAGCCCACACATAAGGGGCTGCAGAAGGAGTTCTTCAACAGAGGAAGGTCATGAACCATAAAACAACAGTGGACGTGGAGATAAGGCCTCACCACGCTGGCTCGCTCTTATCGCCGTCTAATTTGAAAATGATCATTTTGAGGGCTGTTATCAGCCTCGGTATTTTCATTACAAGCCCATTAAGAGGGAACACTCCCTTCTGGTGAGCTTTGAAATAATGGAGGTCGCATGCAGACTGTAGATTTAGTATCGGGAGAAGAAAAGTTCAAGTCTGGTAAACCCTCACCTTGAAGCCCAGCAGTGGAGGTCTGGAGCAGCTGGTGACGAACCGCAGCAGCTTGCGCTTTTCCTCGTCTGTGAAGCCTTCGACCACCTCCCAGAAGGTCTGGATGACAGGGTGAGTGGCCGAGTACCCGCCTGAAGGAGATGACAATGGGGAAAATGATATTTAATACACAACATACGTTCTATGCTGCGATACTAAACTGCTGGAGTACCCTTATAAGCGTCCATAAGAAGTTGAAATGCTATTTTTAACATCAGCTCCTACCTGAGTAGTTTGTAAAATTTTTCAGGTCATCGAGACAAATTGGAACATGAGCCCCAGATATCAGCACCTATTAAAGAAAAAGTTGAACATTTTATGATTCTGCGTTATGGATTTGCGACAGGTTGATGGACAGCTTTGTGAGGCATACCTGGATCTCCTGCTGGTCAAACATGCGCAGCCACTCCAGGTTGACCACATTGGCCAGGCCCTGTCTGAAGGCCAGGCAGTGAGGCCTGATCTGCTTGTTTAGTCTGTAGTCGGCCACCAAATGGATGTAGGCTATCCGGTTTGCTGTGGTCACAGGAATGTCTTTGCCTCCCAGCTTCAGCTCAACCACCTGGGTCAAAAAAGGCACAATGCATTCACAAGTTTCCTCGCAGTTTACTTCCAGTATTTCTCAGTGTTAATTCCTGTTAGGTAGCCCAAAGAGAGCACTTAAATATGCAATATGCAGATCAGCTCGATCAATATGTAGATCAATATGCATACTACCTTTGGGTGACAGATGACCGACAAACAAAGAAGGTACTTAAAATGTGCCAGGTTTTGTTTAATTCAATCACAGAAAGGTAATTAAAATGTTTTCCAACAGCACTCTGATTAAAGGTATAGCTCAATGTGAGCGTGTGGTTAAGTGCATTTCAGTGTTTCTATATATAGCACATCCAATGAACATCTGGTCCAATACAATTTGGCCTCAAGTTCTCTTTTCATTAGCTATAGAGCAGTTAGCACTTGATAGGATGTGCTCATCTCTGTTCATAATGCCGGGTGCATGACGACATCATGGCAGCTACAGGAGGACACAATATTCTGTCCATTTTTTTTATTCCAATGCAATTTTACTGCACTATATGTGATCATGTGGTTTAAGAGCTTAATTACTTCTATAACTGTGAGTGAGGAAACAATTTTTTTCAAAGCAGCATGACTTTGAAAAGACTAAATTGTTTCGGCCTGCTACTGTTTAAAGTGAAAAACTGGGTTTTAGATAATGAATAGGAAGTGAATGCCAGTTAATTCCCCATGTGAATAATTTCTCTATTGATGGGTTTTATGTCCTTTTAAATATTGCTTAATTGTTGCCTTTTTCTGTCCATTAAAGCTCTGGGAATTTTGATCCAGTATGAGGCGACTCATGACCACAACTATATACTTCTGTATATTTCTGCAGGGTGAAACTTTTTTGACGAGACCACAGCAACGTCGTCACACCGTCCCAGACACTAAACATGACGTTTGTTTAACAACAGTACAAACTATTCCAAGTTTACTATAGACATTAATCAGCACCTCACTGACGCAGTCTTAACAAAAACTCATTGATAAGCCTCGCGAAGGTATTCAGTGCAGCGATATTGAATTAGTTTGCGTTATAAAGTAAGCTGTTCCTCTTATTTTGTCCATCCTGAATGCAGCCTACAGCATGTTGTCCACTGACAGGTAATCATTTTCTGCCTTTTTTTTTTTTTCTCCCCACACTGGATTCTGATTATGTGCTAATGTAAGAGAATTACTGTCCTTATCTTGCTTGCTTTGGCTATCTCACGAGGGCAAATGCAGGGCAGACTGCTCCCGGGTGTGTGCCTAATCTTTCACAAATTGTTTTCCCTATCGTGTTTGCGATGCCCTATTTGCGACCAGGAGGGCTACATTGTAACTCCACCATTTCAGGTGTTGTTTGAGAAGAGCTAATAAGACGTGTTAAGGCCCTGAGCAAACAGGGGCTCCGGGGAGAGTGCAGGTCTGGGCCCAGGTGACTCAGAGTGCTGATGGCGGCTCGTCCCTGCAGCCTTGGGCTCTTGGAGGGGACGTGCTTAAGAGCAGCTAGTTGCTTCTGTCAGGCGTGTTCTGAGATCATTTCAAGGGGGAAAGGCAGGTGGAATGGTCAACAGAGCCGCTGTGTTCCCTGCACTGCAGCAGAGCTTAGAGCGACAGTGGCGACGTGCTTTATCTCTCTCAGAGCTGAAAAGTGGTACATCATGAGGGAAATGAATTATTAACGCAACAAAGAGGAACCAAACAGGAGGAAGGAAAAACGGTTGAATGAGAGGTATTGACCGGGGTAGAAATAGAGAAGGGGGGGGAGAACACGTGAATCATTTATCAGACTCCATCCCACCCCTGTCCCCAACCCCAATCACCTGAGCCTCCCCCAGGTCGTTGTTGACCACGGTGAAATTGAGGCCCAGCTCCTCCACGTCACCCTCGTAGCTCTTGAGGAAGAGAAGATTGCGGTACATCTCTGGGTCCAACGACGCCAGGTGGTGGATGTCCACCTCTGCACTGGTTCCCAAAAGTTTGGACAGGAAGAAACTTGCAAAGGGCAGCTCCACCAGCATGTTCTCATACAGCGCCTGTAGATAAAGAATGTGGATGTTAGCTGGAGGACAACTGCAGGACGGGTAAACACTTCATTCTTGTAAATTCCCCCACAAACATCAGTCAATCAGTACAAATGAGAAAATGTTCAGAGCATTAAATGGAGCGATTGTTTATGGCTTGGGTGTCACTGAATAAAACATGATGATTAGATAACCGAGATAACTAAATTAACTGCAGCCTTCATCAAGTGGCAAGCATTACATTACTAAGTACATATTCAAAAATCTGATTACAACATACATTAAACTAAATTAATTTGCCTACTACTTTGATATCAAAGAATCAGGTGATAAGATAAAGTCAATCTGGTCACATCGGAGTGACTGAGAGCAAAACACGGAACACAATCTGGCTAAAACACACAGGCTTCTGTTTCGCCCGCCTCAAACTTTATAAATGCCAAGTCTCACCTTGACCTCAAATGCCATTAAGAACCACAGCCGGGCAGGTGACTCATAAAACCCAAAGCTAATGTACTGGAATAGTCCGAAAAAGAGCCCGTTGGAGGCATTAAAATATACAGGTCTTTATAAATGATAGCGCTAAAAACCCTGACCGCATCAGCTAAATGGATTATAAATCTAGAGGATTTCCATAATGCATGCATCTTAAACACACACGCACGCATAAATCACCAGCTATTTTCTAAACACAGGTTAATTGCACAACTTCAAACATTGTCTATTTTTTATGCAAAATAATCCACTTAGTATTTCTCCCGTGGCCGCTGCTCGTTTCAGACCATATGTGCAGCGTGGCCCCTTGAAACCTATCAATAACACTTATGCCGGGAAGAGGCAGCAATAAGTATATGGAAAAAACCTGTAGCCTTATTTTTTCAATGCCACTTACTTTATTTATGAGTGTTTATTGCCAGAAATTGTGCCAAAATGACTTGGGCTGGAAAGAATTAATTATTATGGCCCGGGCCTTTTAATATAAGTGAGTGCAGTGGCAACGCAATTAAAGCAGATCGCGGCACCATCAGGTGGAATAAATGCCAACAACATTGCAGGTGCATTCTGTTAGCTGCCAAATAAATTCCTTAATTTACAACATTAAGAATCAATAAAATTATAATGCCTTTGAAACGCATCTCTATTAATAAGGGGTGCCAACCTCACACACCTCTAGAGGAAACTATCATCCGATGGAGATCAGGGAGAGGAGACTGTGCACAAGTCTGGTGGGTAGGGCGGGGAGGAGGAGGAGGAGGAGGAGGAGGATGAAACTTTCCTCACCCTCACACTTTACGGAGTGGAGAGGCCACTGCTGATGAGGTTGGAGGTTTTGCACTAATGAGAGACGAATGAGGCACAAAGAGAACCTCGTGCAGGTCATATTACATAATGAGAAATGCGATTTTGACAAAGACCATGTCAGCAAACACTCCCCATCAAGATTAAATTAACTCTTCGGTCCAAAGTCTGGATGGATAGGACCACAAAAGCAAGGAAACCTGTTTTCACGTTTCACCATTTGTGGCTTAAATCTTTCAGCTTGTCAGCAGGGTGGACAAGTGAGGAAGAAGGATGATGACCGGCCTCTATTCTGATGTCCAATCCCATTTCACTGAGTACCCTAGACAAGCCACTCCTGCCTGTAATACATCACCTCCACAACAATGGCACGCCTCGGACATTAATTAACAATATTAATCTCCCGTGTCCTTTGAGCCGCAATGTGCACTGTGCACGCTGCAGCAGGGGTGATGCAATACCAATCTATATAAACGGTTGCCTTTTATCCAGGCAATAACGGCACTAAACAAATATCAATACGCCGCTCAAATGGCCACTCAAACGTCCATTTTTATGGAGAAAGAGGAACTTAAGGTAGGGTTAATTGAAAGTCAAATTCAAATTAATTTCCCCTCACCTAATTGCCTAAACCATTAGCTATCGAGAGCACAATATGGAGGGAGTGGGGGCGGAGAGCCTCATGCTGCTGATTGACCATTTCTCACTCAAGAATACACAGAAGAAGAATTCTTCTTTGAAGAGGAGCAGGGGGGGAGAGGAGGAGGAGGAGGAGTTACAACGCTCTGATAAGTGGACCGGACCATTTCAGACCGAGCAAGAGAGAAGAGACCTGGATGTTCCTGACTGTAAAACAGATCAAAATGCTATTACCACATGCTTTGAACGCTTATTTATGTCCTGTCTGTGAGGGCTCGCTGATTTAGTACCGGCCAAATGCAATCACTACACAAACAAGAGGTAGGAATCATCGGCTAATGGAAGCCCTAATTGAGAGGCGACCGCTTGTCATGAGGTAATTCTTCTCCGGGTTGAGATGATAGCCCCCCTCACAGGGAAGGCATCTTGATAAACAATCACTACCACATGCATGAAGGATGATTTAGAAACATTAGGCTTCGAAAAAATAGTGCCATCAGAGGAAGGAAGTGACAGAAAAACAATAACGTCAACAGATTATGCACAGGGCTAATTAACAAAACCAAAGCTTGCATGAGTGCCAGGTTAAAGTTCCAACCCCAGGAAACAAATGAAGGCAATATCTCTAAACATTGTCAGTTTCTAGAACAAACACCAAAACAACCTCTAAATTTATACATGTAGCGAGTGCAATCTTGACACTGGCTGCTATTGATCTTAACTGACATATTGACCATCAAATCAAGGCAGTCTGTGACTAAATCTTCCAATATCCTTAATGTTTTTACCAACAGCTTCCTTGTTTTGGGGATTTTCAGGTTTTTAAAAAAGGGACATGGGACTATTTTGGAGGCTCACCTTTCCGAGTATCCTTCCGAGGAAATAGTAATGCCTCGTAAATGATTCTCCAACCAGCATCTCTGCAGCGGGGTTGGGATACAGCAGGCTCTCGTTGGTCGTCTTAAAGAAGCCCTGGTTGGGATTGAAGCCCGATTTGAGGAGCTCATTGAGGAACTCCCGAAAGATGCCGCCGCCGTCGATGCCAGCCTCGTCCAGACCGTGAGCGTTCAGCAGATGGACTCGAATCCTTTTCTTCAGGTCCGGTTCTGACATGAGGACATACGACGGTACAAAACGAAACAAGAAAATAAATCTTAAATGGTCACAATAAACACCACCTACAGCAATTCCCATGCAGGAGAATCGAGTCAAACAATCGAGCCTGACGGTGTCTTTAACTTCTAGAACTAATGGTTCTAAACCCATCTTCAAATTTTACAGGCAACAATTCACACAATAACTCAGATCCACTCAACGCCTTAAAGGTACCCACTAAAATGTGTTTCTGACATTGATATATTTCTGAGAAAGCATAAACAACATGTATTTAAATGGAAAAAACATCCATTCTCGACATTTTAAAAATGAAAAGTAATCAAAACACGAGAAATCGGCTCTATTTGCAATTTCACAGGTGTTTTAATGTAGCAACAGGAGTTTTTTACGTTTTACATTTTAACAGCATTTTCTCATCGGTTTGAGATTGAGAATCTATCTTGCAAATGAGCCTTGGCTCAGACAGCAGCTCATAAACAGTTCAACAAACCAACAATCAAAACCAACAATAAAACAGAGTTAAATCACATGACGTAAAATGCAAAGTCATGCAAACAACTTTGCTACTACATCATCTACAAAACCTTTAAACTCTTAGCCTTTTTCAGACATTTTGACACTTTCATGCAGGTATTTGTATACAAAAGGTGATATCATATGCAAATGTGTATTTTTTACTTTGATCTCCGTGTATTTTTTAAATATACACTGCTGTATGCTATCCAGCTGACTGATATCATACAGTAGTTTAATTTTGAATTGGGCTCAAAATATTTGTTTTCAAGATTAACCAACAAGAAAACTTTCCAAGTAGTTACCTGATTATTTCTGTAAATACACAAACTGGATCAGAAATGCCACTCCAATACCATTTGAAATCTAGTGGATCACGTTGTTTTTCACAACAAACATTGTGCAAGGAAGCACTTTCTTGACCTGCAGAATATTCAAATCACATTCCGTAAAAGAGGTCATCTTTCAGAATAATTGATGTACAGTGATAAATCAAAGGCAGCTATAACTTATAGACACATAAATGATATAGATCATGTCTTCAGCCCAGGTCTCCTACTACTCTTTTTAATCAGATTGCCCCCACCGAAGTGCCCTTTCAAATTCAAACACAAAAGAGGTGACTTAAAATAATTGATTCTGCTTTTATGTGGTCCATTATAATAATCGGAACCACAATTATGCTTTGCCGAAATTCAATACTCTACACAAGGAAAGATCTAACCTTCATCTTTAATACCAACGGGAACCTTGATCTTAAATATTAAGATTTTATAGAGCATGAGAAGAGTTTCAGTGACAATGTAAACATCCGCTACACCATGAGTCCTCTCCTCTGGTTCTTGTCATCTTGAAAACAAATAATGCACGTGTAAAATCGCTGTGGTGTAAGCCATACCGTTTTCTGGAGAGAGTTTATCGTAGGCATCTTCATAGATGTAGTTGCGCCTGATGGTGACACTTATGCCATCAGGGAACGGCCCGTCCCCCTGCACATCCCGTTTATCAGCATAGATTAACCTCTGGAAGATCTACAAGACAGATGTTAGCCCGGTGACAGGGTCAGCAACAAATCCTCTCAGCTGTAAAAATGTTTAATTCTGAGTATGGATGCTGCTATTTATCATTCATACTTAGCTTTAATCAGTTTTATTTTGGCATTTTATGACATTTCGGGTGGTTTAGAGCAGAAAGAGACAAACTTATAGTCATTATGCACTTATACTGTACTTTGCTTCGCTATTATATTGTATAATGAGTGATGAGGACAAGAATTGGACTGAAACGAAGGAGGGCAACAAAATTTGCAATCACATCCAATAAGTGATAGATAGACTGTAGCCTATGCCAACATATAAAATAAAGGAGCCAGCTTTGATAAGACCTGAACTGTGTTGTTTCTATGCAATACCAAGATTTGGTCTACTCCAGCACCGTTCCAATCTCCAAAATAGGATGTTAAATATACATTATTTTTTTAGAATGTACAGATACTTCGATTCTTCAGAGAGACCTGTAATACTGAGTCAAAATACAGCAAACAAAACATTTCCTTGCATTACCTTGACTCGCTCCTCGAAGGGAACCACGAAAGGGAGCTCTGTGAGGATGGCCAGATGTCTCTCTTCAGACACAGACAGCTGGGGAGGCTCTAAACCAACTTCACAAAGGCAGACATATTTGTGTTTACTACCTTAAATATGATCATCCAAGATACAACTTAAATATAGCAAAGATTAAATCTTGAAAATCTTTGTTTCCAACGTGTAGACATGATGGTTCTATCATTGAAAACAACATGTTTCTCTTGGCTTCTGGGGCTTTCTTCATAATTAAGTGCTATTGACACCGATTCTTTTGTCTTGACGTCCAAAGGGTTCAAAGGTCAAGGTCATCTACAAGTGGACAGGGATTAACAGCCTTGCTTTATCTGGAGGATATTTACCAACATCAGGTGTCCCCTGTGTGTTACACTCCCCTGACAGTATCATTACCTTCCTCGCTGCTAAGCTCTGTAAGTAAGACTCCACCGTTTACAGGCCGGCCATTAAAGACATTTCCATCCTACACCCTTTTAATTAACTCTGAGCTGCCCATCCACCTGCCGGGCTTTATCCATTAAGCTGATGTTTGTTTTGTATTAAACTCTGGGTTTAGCCCGTTAAACCCACAAAAGAAATCGCCACAATAGCTAAACCGCTCTTCACCCTCCTCACTTTGCGTCTACCGCAGCTCAATTATTCTGCTCAATTAGTCAATCTGATCTGCATTTTCCTATCAGGTTTCCATCTTTGAGGAGAAATATGGCCTCGGAGTGGTCAATACGTTGCTCATTCATCAGCCGCGGCCCTGTCCATTTAAGGAAATGAGAAAAGGCAGGACAAACACGTGGACCAGATGTGGCTGAGTTCATCAGGTACTTTCACACTAATTGAATTTATCCCATACAGCCTCTGAGTGGGATTAGGCAGATCATACACACATTGTTATCAGCTTGTTTTCACACCATACTTCACAGAAACCGGGGATGAAGCCCTGCCTGCGTCAGTGTATTTTCCCCAGAGTGTCTAATTGAGTCAATGAGGAGAAAATGTGGTGATACATCTTTGTTGAAACGGGGAAGGCTAATTACTTTTCTGAGCTTTTTTTTTCCCGAAGTGCTGTGAAAGAAATCTTTACATGATGAGCTTTCAGCTAATAAAGTACATGATCAGTTGTTTAGGGAGACTCATTTTCTAGTCCTACAGCGAAGGACAGCTCAATTTGAACCCTAACTGCTTGCCTTTCATCTACTTTTGATAGAACCTAGGAAGACTCCCAGCTAATATGGGGAATAATATCAATGCACAGCTCCATAGAATAAGAAAAATTAAACAGAGAAGGTGACCTTGGAGAGCAATTACAATGATTTCCTGGACTATGTATCAAGTTGACACATGCATTACTGTATATGATCCAAAGATTTCATCCATTGCCAATGGAGTCGCTCTTTACTATAGACCCTTGTAGCATTTTGGATAAAACAACATTATTTTATTTACTTACTTTGTTTTATTTTAATAGTAAAGTTTATTAAATTTTGTTGTTATTTAATTAATAACTTATTTTATAGTATTACATTTATTTTATTAATTTGATGCTGTTTTATTACTATTACTGTTATCATAGCTTTTAATTATATTTTGTTGAATTTTTATGATTTTATTGTGTCACATACATTAGTCTCAAATTGACAAACACTTGTATAATACGCTAAAGTTTGATTGATTGATAGATTGATTGATTAATTTAATTATTGATTGATTGATTGATTGATTGAACAGTCAAGATGTTGCAGTTTGTTCACAAATACTCTAAGACATGGATAATAGCCCTTAACTTATAGGGTAATATAAGCGTCAACATGTTTTTTTAATGCTTTAATGACATATTTGTGTTAATTCTTTTGCATACTTTTTTCGTATGAAATACGTTTGAGTTACTCCAATATTTTCATAAGTAAAATATAGTTTTTTCAGGCATTACTTTTAACATCAATGTGAAACACCAAAAAGGGATTAAAAGGTTACACTACCATCAAGCGTTGACTGGAGTGGCCCGATGCGGCCCATCCTACGAGTTCTCCACACGTGTCTCGCAGAGGGGACGTACAGCTGGGTGACCTGGAGCAGAAAAGTCAGGTAATAAAAATGATAAAATTCCTGCCAAAGCTCTGAATCCATAAAAAAAGCAGCAGCTTTCTTTTAAATAAGCCCTAAAAACTTCTCGTCAGGCGGTGCTTTAGGCCCTTTGCTTACATGTATTGTGATATTATTTATTCTTCTTGCTTATCGAGTTTGCTCTGCTCTGGATTTAATCTCTGTGAACTACTTTTAAAGGTGCTTTATATATTGCAAATTATTATTACTACTTCATTATTCATATCCACCACCTTGTCCTATATTTTAAAATGATGATTAAACTGGAGAGCCAATCAACCACTCATACAAAGCGGTGTGTGGACGTCTGTCCTGTCTCGCAATAAGCTTCTATCCTGACTTTGGATTTCATCTGATTGTTAGACGGAAATCAAGAGAAAAAAAACATAATTCTTTGACTATTCAGTGACTTTAACCACTGCAATCAAATCATATCAGGAGGCTTTGTGAATGCAGCTCCAGATTATCAGGCATTGTATTCACATTTCATTTCACAATGTGGCTAAAATCGGACATAATATCACATCCAAAGAAAATGAACACAAAATCTAATCCGCTAAAATGAATGCCAAGTACCTTGTCGGCACGGATGTTGACCTCCTCGGAGAGCCAGTGACCTCCTGGACAGAAAGGTCGTCTAATGTCGCGGGCTTTCACCATCTTCACCAAGTTAGTGATGACCTGCGTAGTAGATCAAACACAGACAGGCACACACACACACATGCATGCATCACATTAACATCTCTAACGTGGTCAATTATATCCCCACAGACTTCACTTCATTGTAAGAGGAGAAGATTCCAAGTCCTTTTCAGAGAAGTGAAAACAGCACTGAGTTTTTTGCTGTTCAACATGATGAGGTGCCTTCGCTTAGAGAAGAGGGGAAAAAAAGCAATTTGAGAATTCAGCCATTAGTGCACCATTTATAGGGAGTATAAAAGAAAAACGACCTGTGCCGTCCCTCAATGTCCAGCCCTGTTAATTACTGGCGAGGTCTGCTGCTGACATCAGCCATCGGACAGAGAATGCAAAAGACCAGGCAGCAACAGTTCACAGCACTGGAAGCATGGCTCTAGATTGCCTGCAGAAGGCTCAGGGTTGCAATATATGATATCTCACTTTGGAGTGATGGTGTGACTGTGTAACAGAGCCACTCCATGTGGGTTAAACTGATCATCTGTTGTCAGAAGTTTAACCTAAAATTCACTTTAGTAGAGGATTGTAATCGAAGACCTTAAAGTAGCATTTTTACCAAATAAACGTTTAGGTTTAAGCTTCCGTTGACGAGACATCACAGGCTCTGCTGTTGCTATGGCTAGTCGCCATCATCCGCTATATAACCTCATGCATGAAGATGCGATAAGGGAGCTGATATGTCTGCTATACAGTCAGTCACAGCCAGTTCATTTCCATATAATACCCAGGCTAGATTATTTCAATCGAAATGTTCTTTTCTAAAGCACGTCATTTTCATAGGGCGACAATCAATCCCGGCCTATCGCTGCGAGGCAATGTCCGCAATAATGGCAAGTGCAAAACGCTGTAAAAGGCGCGTGGCGATGGGTTTGGAGCCGGCCTACCCCCTGACTCTAGGAATGAATAAGCATTCCTTAATTAGCCCATCGGGTTAAGTGCAAGCCTTAATGGGCCTTTCCCAAACTCCAGCGTGACATCGTTCTCCAAACATGGCCAAGAAGAAAGTTCCATTAGCAATATTAATACAAGCTTAGTTGATCATTTTCATTCAATTAACTTCTTTCAATTAAATAGATAGCTCGACAATGGAGGCGATAAAAGATGGGGAGGGACGGCTGATGACACGAACCAAACATTAGCGTGTTAGGGGTCAGCAGCGTTAAACCGACTGTAAATCCCACCGTTCAATTTGGAAAATGCATTTCCCCTGCTCCCCACTTCTTTAATGGGTCATTTTAACTGACAAGGGGCCTTCGAGCAGATCTTTTATGAAAAGTCCCAACATGCTCTTCGTGTATTTGCCACCTTTCAGAGAACGCCAGTGTTCACTTCTAAATCCTTCTGTCAAAGACTAAGCAGCCAAGAACAAAGTCTCTTAATTACTGTTTCCCCTGATAGAGAGCCGTAGGAAGGAAAAGGGTGAAATGAAAGGCAGCTGTGGAATGAGAAAAAGAGCCAAGGAGAATGAAGGTAATGCTGTTTTCTGCCTCATTACTTCTGTGTAAATAACAAATGGATGACCTCGATGGCAGTGCTTCATCTTGTCGTTGCCTGTTCATGCATACATGCTTGATTTCCACTAACACAGTCAAGGCGTTAGGTCACTATGCTTCAATGCACAGAGAGGCTACATACTATTATCCAAAATGTGTCACGAATCGTGATTTATGATTTTAGGTATCGACGGTAAAGAAGAGACAGCCGGATCACATTCAGTCTTCCTCAGAGCCTACTAGCAACAAATTTAGCAACTTATTCAGACAATCAGGGAAAATAAATCCCTGATTGTCTTAAAATTGAATTTAAAATGTATTATATTGTAATTAATTCCCAACCATACCCTGAGTAACTAACCCTAACCCTAACACAGCACAGGGTCGGATGGAGTTGTCTGGCATCTTTTAGCAACTGGTGCTGCTAGTGCTCGTCAAGTATAAGGAATCACTGCATTTTGATATACGGTTGTTCCAACATCCACCATTTCTGCTTCTGGGGATAGAAACTGCAAATAACTTACATTGATAGTGCAGCACGAAATTGGAAAAAACTCTCTTTTTCTTTGATACATAATAAGATATGAAAAAGTACTGGAATATTGACCCTAAATTTACACATTTCAATGTTAAATGCTGAATTTGATGCACTTTGAGAGCAAAATTAAGGGGCTAGATCTATAAACAATTTCCTGCTCTCGTAAACAATTTAAGGTCCGGTCGAGGAATGCTGTAAAGCTCACAGTTGGAGCCACGAGTCACCTTCACCTCGAGCCTTTCCAAGCAGACCTAGAGCACTATCCTCTTCCTGTTGTAGCCTAAATCGAAACCAAATTTCCCAGTGGCAGGTAGAGCTGGAGTAATTTCAATATTCATACCGGTAACATTCTACAATCAACATTTACTTTAAAGTGATAAGTGAGTGCAAACAAACTTGTCTATTGGCACTTTTATGATTGGATTGAATAAAAAGAAACTGAGCTACATTCCAGGTGTGATTACCAAACATAATAGCTTTATATATCTTGCCTTGAAGAGCTGGACCCAGCGTTTCTGCTCAGCCTGGATCCGCTGCTGAACTGCTGTGTTTGTCTTCACACCCACACTGCGGAAGGCAGCCATGTACTCCTCGCGGTGCTCTGTTTTGGTCTCCGGGTAGGCCAGTTTGATGATTCCCAAGCACGCGTCCCTCAGACAGCGAGACAGAGTCACCAGCTCTAACAGCGTGAAGGGCATCATGGAGGACTGTGTCTGACCTGTTCCGAGGGATAAATGTACTCAGTCTTTAACAGATATTGATTTTCACATTTACATGGCGGCAAGACAACGTGTGACTGTTGAAGTATTATTTTTTTTTGCCAAAACCACCAAAAGAGGGAACTGGGAGATGATACGTGAGGGTGTATTGTATTTAGGAACGTTAAGATCCAGTTTAACAGATGAAAACGTTAACTACCTTCCAATTCATGACCGAAGAACTCGCTGTCATGCACGGAAATGAGGGAGTGGCTGAAGAGAGAGCTGAAGAGATAGAAGAGGGGAATGATGCGGTTGGAGTCCTCAAACGACATGGGAGACCCTCGCGAGATCAGCTGCAGCAGCGGCACCATGGAGCTGAGGAGGCAGACAGAAAAGTATGAGGCACATGCTTTACATAGACAAAAACATATCTGCCAATAATCTGCTTTGAATCAGCTCACCCAGTGATCATTTTTGTTGTCATGGAAGTTATCAGGTGCCAGAGATGCCTCAGGAAACGTGCATTGAAAGCTAAACTGTACAGGAGTCTGTAGAGAACAAAGCAAAGAGACACATTACATGTAAAAAAAACATTTTTATAAAAGTATGCAGCTATTTCAGATGACACAATCAGTGTAGACCATTAAAATGACTTTCCGTCAATCCGTCTGCTATGTTGAGATTGTTAAGTTTGCCCTATTAACCAAAGGACCCATAAGAGGAAAAAATAAATGACACTGTTAACCAACATTTCCCTCCGAGAATGTTCTTGGCCTTTCTCTCCCGTTTTATACCGTGTGAGGGCCCGAAAAGAGATTAAATGAGCCATTAAGCTTTATTTAGGCGAGGCACCTTCCATTAGTAAACTAGTTGCTGGCGAGGGTACCCAGCTCGGGTCATAAACAGCCCTCTCGCTTCCTGCTGGAGCCCCATTTAACTTAATGGCCAGGGGAACAAGACAATGGAGGATGGAGGAGGAGGGGAAGCCTGGCCCTCGCCGTGACCCCGCAGCGCCAGCATGCTTCCACACTCTCAGTGAATTACATGATAACACCGAGGAGGGCCCACATACCTCGCTATAGTCGCTCTGCACTCAACGGACTGTGGCACCAAGGTGTGAAGCTGCTCTTTGTTCAAGTGTGTGTGTGTGTGTGTGTGTGTGTGTACTCCTAAATTGCATGGCTTTTCACACAGAGGGTAAGTACAGGTGACAATAATGTGGTAAGTAAGCTAGAAGGTAAAATAAAGTGCCCCTGCATATAATAGGCCCTTGTTTAAGAGTGACAGTGCTGACACCTATAAGGATGCTTGCATTTAACAGGCCAGCATCATGTATTCTCAGTGGAGGAGAGGAGCAAAGGTCAGTGGCAAAAAGGGCTAACACACACAAAAAAAAGAGAGAAAATTGGAATCCTATATTTGCTGAATATTCGCATCTCAATGTCAATGCTCAATTTCCCGTTCCACCATTCAATCTACCAAAACCCATTCAAAACTCCTAAATTGGAAATGAGCATTAGGAGCAGAGCGTCAGACGAGCCGCAACAGGGCTTGAAAAATGGTTTGTGCCGAGCACACACACCATCTGTCACTACTACAAGGCTCAGGAGAGAAGCGAGGAGTAGTGCTGTGGGCTCATAACAAGTGATGCGGGTGTTTGATTGAAATGGGAAACAAAGCACTAAATGCCAGCTGACATGCTGATTTACGGCTTGAGAGAACCCAAACCCCCATTTCAATCATGGAATGAACCACTAATAAACAAAGTCAAGACATCAAACGGGGTTGTGTGTGCATGTGTGTGTGTGTGTGCATGTGTGTGTGTGTGTGAGAAAAGCAGCTTGAATCACGCCCAGATCATTTCATTTTACAGTAATGAAAGAATCTGTTCAGCAGAAGAAGAAAAAAAGCCGTGGTTGAATCAGATTTCTAGACTAAACTAGTCATTTTCCACCTGAATGCAAATTTGTTTTGCAGGCTATCAAAATGATCAACATCATTATCTCACGACAACACAAAAATCACAGCATCACGTTGGACCGGAGCTCATCTGCTCTCACTTTCATCAGAGCGAGCCCCGTTAGCGACACAGTGCTACATTGGGTTGAAACCAAACTATCAAAGTGAAATTACACCAAATATCCAACACTAAACAATTAAAGGGAAATCACAGGACCCACTTGAACAAACCTGGGCAAGTACAATTAGCAAACCAATCAAAAATCCATTTTGGTCCTGAATCACAGGACAGCTTTTAAGTTGTCCTCTAAAAAAAATTAATTTCATGAGACATTTTACATATTTATTAAAAAGGCAGTGTGCCGGGCTGGCTGGACGACCGGCCAGCCTCTCTTTTTTTTGCTGTAAGAGCAGTAAATCAAGGCAGGGATGCAATTTGCTCCCCTTAGCCTCTTGTAAAGCTATCCCGTCCACTCCCGCAGTGATTAATCTTTCTCAGTGAGCTAATTATTTTGTACAGATATCCAATAATGATGGAAGACGAAGGGCAGGATTTATGGTAAAAGCGAGGAGAAGGAGGAAGCCGTAAAAAACAAAATAAGGGGAATGGGGAAGATACACTGAAATCCCTCTAAATTCTGTTCAACCATTTGTAAGCGATACTTCAAAATAACTAGGTGACCATTGGACTCCGGTTGCATGTGTCCAGTTTTTTATTACCTAGGAAGCTAATTTATGTTTATCCTTTTACGCGTGATTTTGGATATGCTTGAGAATAATTTAGATTGCTTTGCCAGCATGATATCAACATGCATCTACATCCCCACCAACACTTTTAAAACAACTGGCAGCAACCGGCTGCACTCATAATTAACTTGAGCAGGTTGACTATCCACGAAGCTCGGTCTGGATCACCTCTCATCAGTCAATGCTGCATCCACCCACCACCACCACCACCACCACCTCTGACATCCTGGCCCTAATGTAATCAACCTGAGAAGGGGTAATTGCCCTCATCCAGAACTGACAGCTTCCGTGACATCCCTGCTTCCTTCGCCGGTTGTAAATGCCAGTGGGTGCGGACCGCTGATAACTGCCTGCCTCGCTTCACCGTTATTTACATTACTGCTTACAGCGCGGAAACACATAAAGACACAGTTTTCCTCTCAATCAGGTGGGTGTGTAAACAAGCTCTGGTCTGGTCTCGACAAGACGTGTAAAATGTTATGATATGAAATAAAATTGAAAGAGGCTTTAAATTTGTTAGCATGTAATCTTATTATTCAGAGACTCCCGCTTGGCTGTGAAGGTGCACCTTGGTTACAATTATGACATTTAAAACACCAAATGTATGTTATTGAAATAAGGGAAAGATGCCTACAAACATACATTATAATGCTGTAATTATATTCTTGTTTGTGTATTAGTACCTGACTTTTGGCACCATGAGGCGATGCTGAACCATGAGTGTGTGACAGATGGATGCCATCATGGTGAAAACCTCCTCGCTGGCTGAATCCCTCCATACCAGGTTCAGCAGGGCGTTGGTCTGATGCTTCGTGTCCAGCTTGTGGACGCACTCCTCTGTGATCAGCTGCACAGAGATTCTGCTATCATCCTGACAAAGAAGGAAAGAAGACTGGCTTGAAAATGTGACTATTTTCAATTGTCCACCCAGAAATATTTGAAAACATTTGATCATAAAATTATTTTGGGGTACCTAATTTGTGCTTAAATGGAGAATTTTACTACCCATATAACCAAACTAGCATAAACATGACATGCACCGGTACACCTGACAAACATTGTGGTATGTTATCCATTACAACTGCTAAACATAATTATTTTTTGTCAATATTGGTATCTCAATTATTTCACATGATTCTTGTTGACTTTGAAAATGTAACAATTGAAAGTTAATTGCATCTGGTGCACTTTGAGAGCAAAATTAAGAGGTTATGAAAGCTATGAAAGATCGATGAGGAAATTTCATAGATCTTTGTGCTCTTGTAAACTATTTTGTCTTCTAGTAAACAATTTAATCACAAACACATTTGTTGTATAGATGAAGTGTGATGAATGGTGATGCCATGGCAAAAAAAAGTCACGCCCACTTAGGATGCTAAACGAGTCAGGGTCAGTGTTTCAAGACGGGCCATGTTCCAAGTCGACGTACACCCGGTCGTCTCGCCCTATTATACATGCAGAGTATCTAACACACCTGCTTGGGTAGTGGATGCATGCCACCGTCATCGTCGTCCTCTGAGTCGCTGGTAACCTCAGGTCTGCTGCTGCTCTCCGACACCGGCAACAGCGGCAGTAGCGTCTGCAGAGCCCGGAGGTATAGCAGGAGACCCTCCTCTGATAGTGAGCCTGCCGACACACACCCATCACCCATCACAATTACTGTTCATCATATTTTCATCTCTATAAATACCAACTGTGTGCACACATAAACTACCCACTTAAGCAATTCTCTCCGGCAGAGAGGACAAAGTAAAACAGCCATGGTGCCTGGCTCTGTGCTGCTGAGGAGGAGCCGATGGTGGCCTGGAGGGAGCTCAGGAAGGCCTCGAATGGGAACGAGAGACGAACGTCCGACAGAGCAGGAATAAAGAAGTGAAAGATCTGCTCGGTGAACGGTGCAGAAATAAACTCCTCGGTAAAGGCTGAAAATACAAACTGCCTGTAGGACGACAAACATGACATTGGACAGGTTAATTAAGTGGATGACAAGGGTAGTAAGATATGTAAAATAATGTTCATACATAAATTAGCTAAGAGGGTTAGGTTGTTATGACATCACCCTGCTCTTTCTGCTGCGTGAGTGCTCTAATATTATGTCTCCAAACAGAGCTGCTTTGTGTGGCCCAGTCACACACATCTGGTGGGCCAAGTCAGATAATTAGCTGTTAGAGTCGGTGTGTACACAAGTTTCTCTCACTCCCGCCTTGCTTTTCTTCAAAGAAGAAAAGAAGTCGCCTGTCGTTTGTTATTAAGAATGTCTGAAACTGAGGGCAAACAGCCTGATATTCTGCACTCGGGCGAGCGAGCGAGCCTGCGTGCCTTTTATGGCTTGTTGTAAATTGGTCTCCGAAGCAATTACTGCTTCACCACTGACTAGAGGTGACAAAAAACTGCTGCAGTTTGTCTGATCAGTTTAATGGATGATTTTTAAAAGAGGACAAAGACTTTCCTGCTATCATGTTGTTTCCTTTTCTCTGTACTAAAAAAGCAGCAATAGGGGACAACAGGATTGAATGGAAGTGTATCAGGAAATTCATATCATACTATTATGTGATACTCTATTAATTGTCAACAGTGGAAATTAGATTTCTCTGCCTCGTCCAGAAGACAGCAGTGCAGTACTGTCCAAGTGTTTAACCTAAAGATTATTGCTCGTGGACACTTCAGCAGATGGTGTATCATCGGTCACAGTGGGTGCTGCTAGTTCTGGTCTGTTTAATTCAACAACAGCAACAGTAACATTGGATTTGGTGGAGAACTAAGTAATGGTGACCCATGAATGAATACATTACGTACTCTACATTTGACATTTCTTATATTTCTTTTAAAAGAAATAATTATTCTGGCTGTTAAAATGAAATTGGCATGTTTATTTTGGTGTTTGCACACATCTTTGTAAATATCCTGGTTACTTTAGTGTAGTGCTGTACCTTGCGCCTGTTGTGCAGGAGGAGTAGGTAAAGTGCAGAGGTTTGAGGATGTGCTCCAACAGTGTGCTTGCCATAGGGATAGAAGGAGCGTCACTGTACTCCAGACTAGAAGGGAGCCTGTGATTCACAAGAATATAGAGCGACCTGTAGTATCCTGAAAAGAAGAAAGAGAGAAATTCATAAAGGATGTTAAGTCACCAGTTCTATTGTATTAAACATCTACTATGAAACACTTAAACATAATATGCAGTAAAGGTTCCTGTTTGCAGTAATAAGAGTAGAATTGTTGTACGAATTAGAGGAAGTCCGCTATTTCAGCTTTTCTCTGCGTTAAACCAAATGTAACTTGCTCTTAAAAACAGCATTAGATAAAATCAAGGAGAAGCAAGGATAATCTGCAACATTATTTACATTGTATCTGTAAAGTTAGGGCTAGCCAGTTTGTGTGGTTAATTAGGCTTCAAGACATCTGACTACAGTTGACATAGTGCCGAAAATTAAACAAGATGCTTTGTGCCTACAAGAATAATTTCAGTACTCAGTGAAATGAGTCATTGACCTGTGCGTAGGACTGTATATACTCAGGTGCCAGTCAGAGCAGGAACTGGCCGTGTGCAGATAAAAGCAGTCAAACACACTTCAGACAGATTGATATTGACACATTCACCATCTCTATACAACACCGAGTGTTTGACAATTAGGCCTGAAAAGGTTTGTTTGTGTCTGTGCTAGAGAGGCTGGAATATGTTCCCTGCCTGCAATACTGAATGTTTTAATCCTCCACAAAACTGACAGCAGACACAAAATCAATAAACTGTGCATATATCCTAAATCACAGCCAGGACAATAATGACAATGTTGATATTATTTGACTTACCTGTCTGTACCATATAGTGCAAAATCTGCTCGAGTAATGAAGCTACATAGTTAGCATCTGGAATAACAGGAAGATAGGTTTTCTCTGAAGAAAATATTTCTAGCATCCGCATGGGAACAGTCACATTTAAACTGTCATCTTTGCAGTTCTGTAGGAGTCTGTGGAGACAAAAAGAGGTAAAAGTGAGATGGTAACAACAACAGCAGCTTTCTTTGGTGTCACAAAAAATATGAATGCATTATTTGTTTTTTTAAGTGTTGTACCTGCAGCAGAAGCCTAAGATCCTCTTGATCTGAAACATACACGTCTGTCTCTGTGGGCCCACCAACAGCTTCACAAACTGACTGTTGTGTTTCACCAGGTTCTGGCACAACCATATCTTTATGAACAAACAGACACAACTTGTAAGACGTACATTAGATCTCTGACTATGATAGAATTTGTGAAACGATCAATATACTTGTAATTGAAGAGCATCAACTATAAATCTCACCAATCTATGTGCATCCACACTCTGTCTGTAGAAAAATATGAGTTGTCGTGATAAGAGGCAGAGACTCAGACCATCCAAGACGTGCCGATTTCCCCCTCCCTGCGTCTGGCTGACGCACTCATCAAACCTGGCCCTCTGGATGGCATACTGGGAGAAACAGTTCAAAAGGTCACATACTGCAAATGCTTTGATTGCACAGACTAGTCCCACATATTTGGCAAATCCTTACGGTCAAGCAAACATATCAACAACACAGTAATTGTTATCCTCAGATCAGGATTGTTGAGCATCCTGTGACTAAGTCACCAAAAATGCAGCATCAACAAGACCATGAGACATGCAGTACCATTCAGAAGCCACTCACATGAAGGTCCTAACACATTTTCATTGGAAGTTATCAAGTGGGCACAATCTCACAATAGTTATGCATAATTAGGCTCACAATATTCAGTGTTTAACAGCCAACCCCTTGTGTTAGTTACTGACACTAGTTAGTATCTACAGATTGTGTTTTTCCTTGTTCCTACATTTACTTTCTTTCAATTAATTTGCCTCTATAATAGGCAAACAACACAGCCAACATTTCTGATGCAGAACTGAAAATCTATCTTGCAGATTTACCTGTCGTTTCAAGTCCTGGTAGCCACGTATGTAGGACTGAATGATGATAGCATTCTTCAGCCGTTTTCTTTCATCCTAAGTGATAAAAGAACACAACATCTTATTGTACAACCAGCATCGATGGATTGTTCTAATAAACATAAACCAGACACAAGTATTATTAACAACTTGTCAACAACGCACTGTACAGTTGCTGTTTTGTTACCTCTCTTTTTCTTCTCTCTTCTTGAGTGCGATGCAGTAGAGAAGCTTTCTCCTCCTGAAAAAACAACACAGGAGACCATGAAAACTAGTTAAACAAGATGATTTTATACCATCACAAACAACAGATGCAAGGTTACAGAGAGTGAAGAGATAAAGGTAGATTTTGATAAACACAGCAGACATTCTGTCACTGTTTCATAAGTGATTAATTTCACTCCACCATCACTGCTAAAAGTAAAATGACACTTACCTTTTTACTCGCTCCCCCAAGCGATACCTTGGGTCTTGTCTTGAAATCTCCCTCAAAGCTAAACATTGTTAGATCTTTCCCATTGACAGAGGTTACCACGAATTTCTGTGAGTAAAATGAGATAAAAGTCATTATCTAACGCCTCACGTTAATGGTAATAATGGCAAACACTGAAACGAGTGACAAAAATGACCTGACGACACGTTATTTGACTCCAGTTTAAAAGCAATTACATTCGGCTAATCGATTCCTCAACCAAGTGACTGCGTTTGCTGTGTGTAATTAATACACGCGAATACAACGGTCATTAAGGTAAACACGGGCATACTTTATAAAACGACTAACGGCTAACTTTGGCTAGTTATTCGGCTGACAGCTCCAGTTTGGTTGCAACAATAGTTAGCTAGCCGGTTAAGTTAGCTAGCCGGTTAAGTTAGCTAGCTAATGACTCAGCAGCTGTCAGGAGCTAAACGCAGTTATTTCCCCTATCTGACTCCAAGCAGCAACGGAGGCACCACATAGCAGAGCATTTATTGGTGATATGTCGCAGCATATGATTCATACATTTGTGAGAAGCATGATTTTGTTGACGTTAGCGCTGCGGCTAGCTAGCAGAGCAGCTAAGCACTGAAGAGAGGCTAACTTTACGGGGGGTGTATTCCCATCCGCATGTCCTTTTCTGACTACGGTCATATTACAGGACACTCGTCTGAGAATTAGAATCGTTTACCTTTGACTTTTGGATTAAGAGGTGAAACAGGCACAATAATTCTGAGAAGGCAGTTTAGGTTAATCCAAACGCCAAGTCTTCTTTTCCTCCTCTTTCTAGAAATCAACACAACACAGGGAACGAACAGCCGACTGTTTCCGGTTCCTGCGATATCGGGCAGCTGATTGGACAAAATTCATGCCAATAACATCCGAGCGGCTTGAACCCGCCTCTCACCTAGATGCACTAAAATGACCAGTAGCCTCATTTTAGAGATAAAAGCGGTGCTACACATTCAATTGTTGGTTTAATATGTTATTTTTTACTACATTTGCACTTTATAAACAATCACACAGATGTTTTTTTGTGTATTATGTAAAAATGATTACACTTTTGCTCCGCAAAGCTTGTCGACAGAGAGAGACTTATTATTAGTGAGGCTGAAAGAAAATCTATTCTGGGGTGCAATCCATCATATTTGAGTGGAGGTGGCCATTTCATTACCCAAGTGACACAATCAGTGTTTAATGACACAAGAAAATTGTTTCACTGAAAACCCTTGAAAAAAAGAAACCAAAGGAAGATAACAAAACAATCTCACCACTCTAGATGGAGTTCACTCTCTTTCCATTCTTCTGAGGACTTTTCATCCATGTTTGTTGACTAACATTTAAATACAATAGCTAGCATGGACAAAAAATACTTTTGAATTTTCAGAAAAATCTCAACATGCTTACGTTCCATTGATGTGTGGAGAAAGTTGAATCTAAATCCCTGAACAAGAGTTTTGATTTCCTACATTTCATTGTTCATCTCATCTTTTGTGTATGTGGAATATAAGCAATATGTATTCCTGTTAAGTGACCATGGGGATATTTCTTTATTGTAAGGGCAGATTTACCTTTTGAAATGCAGAAAATGAAACCAGACATATACAGCCCAAACAACAATGGCTTCCTTAGGCAAAAAAAACTAAACCCACATGTTAATTGCTAAGCAATGCTGCTGAGGGTAAACTCTGGTTTATGGATTTTATGGTATTCTTCTATGGTTATTTCTAGTGTGATAATGTATTCTTCTTCTCACAGTCCTTATTTACATGTGGTGCACCACAAGGCTCATTCCTTGGACCAATTACAGTCTACTTCATATAAATAGAGGGCATAACATCTCCTGCCAATGTCACACTGATCAGTTTTCTTCACCTAACAAAAAAAGTGTACTCATGACAAATGCAGCCTCCCTCTTTAACATAAGAACAGCTAGAAGTCATATAGTATGATTCCTACAGCAAGGCTTAACTATAAAAGCTACAGTTAAATAAAGGAGGTATCAGTTGCATCTTTTTCAATTTTGTTTATCTTTCTGACCTTTTGACCCCTCGTGTGTCTGCACACATCTGGAGGTTTATGGTATGGTGGTGATGTTGTGTTTTTCATATGGAAATTAACAGTATTATGATATAACAACATCACTGATGTGATAGAAATTTCATTCTTTATTTTTTTAGTGATTTGCGTTTTGCTGCCTTTTTTTATTTGCTCTATGTTTTGGCAGCATATGTTACAGCTGAAGATGATGATAAATATGTAACATGGTAGGTGTACTGATTATTATTAACAATAGAAAAGGTATTTCTGATTTCATGCAAAAGCCTGTGTTCAAAGATTTGATTCCAGCTTGGAAAACATTGCTTAATCGTTATTCATCGTTTTCTTTTCAGATATACAATCTGCTGAATTCATGTGCAATAAAATGGAATCTAATGCAATTGTACAAGAAGAAAGTCGATAATATTTCCATTTTGAAAAGAACACTGTCCCATGCAACACCACCACTACGAATCATACCTCTCTGACAAAGTCAACATAATGTGAAATCTGAAAACAGGAAGCTTCACTTCATCACACTCAAGTGAAACCCACGTTTAACAAGTGTTTAACAGTTTGAGCACGTTGGTGCATTCGATTCTGTCGAATCAAAAATAAGCTTTATCAATAAAAATGCCTGGTCATGGTGAGATTTCTGTTAAAATGGTACAAGCTGCAGCCAAACAGTCAGAGATCAAAAAAAAAAAAAAAAAATGGATATAAAGGGGAAGTCAACCAGGAGCTTCCACACCTAAAAGGAAAGTGCAAATTGAATTAAGTTTTAATAAATAGTCCATATTACTGCTATTTATTTATTTTTATTTACTCAATGTGTTTGAAGTTTTCATAAAAAGTTATATACTTAAAATTTGATTTAACACTGAGTTAGATTTTGTGGCCAAGTATAAGTATTTAAGGGATACATTAGCAGGGGTATTAATAAATATATTACATTATTATAGTTGTTGTTGTTTTTGCCCTCTTTTTGTCAACAAACTGATGGCAAATCATCAATCTTTTCATTGGCTAAACGAGTAAAAGGCTTTAAAAGCATGAGCACGAGGCAGGCAAATGGTTTCATCAATAAGATCTGATTGGGCCTCGGCTATATATTATACTGCATAGGCTCACATGTTGAAGCAGGTACTCTCCATTCAAAGTGTATTGATAACACGTCTCAGACAAATTAAGCAGCAATATTGGATTTCATAGAGAGTTCGAGATCCTTTTTTTCTTCTTTTAGAAAAAAAAAGTATGTCTCTTTTCTGTAATTATCTCATATTGACATTGATCTTAAGTCAGAAATTATGCAGCCCGTGGGATGTCAAATTGGGGGCGAAAAATGATTATGAGGCACAAATGTTTTTTAAGCAGTTCCACACATTTCATAGAAGAGGCCATTTGTGTCACTTTCCCCCTGACATTAAAAGAGACAGTGCAGGTCCCTGTAAATTGCCTTTTCATAATGAACACATTTAACGAACGTAATTAATATATAAACTATCCCAATTTGTCACTTTGATTTGTATTTTAGTTAATTGTGAAAGTAATTACAGAGCAAATTAACAGCTTTCAGGAAAGACCGGGGTTTTAGGGTCCGGTTCCATCTTGGGTGCCTTATTAATTTTCTCTCCCTTAGATGTGATGAAAGGGAGCGATAAATCCTGGTGATCGGTGAAGGCCAATACTAAATGGCTCCATATTTCACCGCGGCTTTAATAGAAATATTCATGCGGGCCCCTTAATGAAATTAAACCGGCGGTGCAAGGGGACGGGGCGCGAGCGCGGGGCGCGCGGCAATCAAGAAGTCCGGCTGTTATAATAATCACACGAGGCTGATAAAAAACGCGTTTAAGTGATGAGAGAAGTGCAAAGAAAAAGACTTCCCGTTGTGGCGACACGTTTCGGTGTCGGTGTCCAAAGGTGAAGATGTTTATGTAGCCCTTTAAAATATCATAATACTTTTAATATGCTGCCACGCACCCTCAGCCTCTCTCATGGCTCTCGGTTTGTCCAAATTATTATTCGTTTTATCTTTATAATAGAGACAAATCAAATAGAAATGGACAGAAATATACATATATATATATATATATATATATATATATATATATATATATATATATTATATATATAGCCTATAATATTATATTATATTATTATATATATATTTTTCCATGGGCCTACATAAATTGAGATTTTTTTAAAGTGGTAAAAACACAGTGAACTGACCCTCATGTCTCCCTTCTTCTCTTTCTCTTTTCCCCCCCCTCTCCCTACACGTTTCCAGGCAGGCCCACATCCCACCCACATCAATCTCCCAGTTATCATTCTGTAATTGGTCATGATCATCAAGGTCCACAATTAAATGGCGATCCTTTACTTGAAAACTACCCGGTGACTTGTTGATTTCCCCCGAGCAAATAAACGTCCCAGGAGCGCGGTTAGCTGATGAATTGACAAAAAACTAATCAGCTTTATTGGTAGACAGGTTAAGGGCAACTGGGTGTCAATAATTCTCATTTTGACCTCCTCTTCCATTAACTTTAAGTGGCTTATTAGACCGAAGTCACCCGGAGCCACGGGCCTATTATCTACATCTCTCTCCTCGCCACACTTCAGGGCTTTCTATTCATATTTCTTTCTCGTTGCTCCCAGATTGTGCCTGAATTTGACCAATTTTGAAAGGAAGCACACATATATAATAATAATAATAATAATAATACCAATAATATTTCCAATATTTTGTTTTTTAGAGTAAATCGTATTTTAATGTAAGGTAAAAAATCCAAAAAAAAAACTTGGATTGCTGATATCGCACGTAAGAAGCAGTGATGGTTCAACCTAATCAATTTGGTCGTACAGCTCCATTATAACAGGCCAGCGTCTGCCACCCTCAGCATTGGAGAGCGACAGAAGGAGGGCTTTTACTTAAATTTCCCTGTTGGCCTCACATGGTGCGTCGCCTCAACATGTTCACTTCTGCTCATGCTTTCATTTATTTTAAACAGACATTTTATTTATTGCCATTTAAATTCAATAACCTGACAGGTCACCTTACACGTTAGAACAGAAAATTATTATTTTTTTATAATAAATAAAAGATAAATAGGCTACTCATCCAGCATGTTTCGGCCTGTACTGTAATTTCTTATTTTATATTGGTTATTAATAACATTTTATTTTTTATTTTTCAGGTTTCAGCTGAACTAATATTGTTCAACCATCTCAGGTGAGCCATGACAGCTTCAACAGTATAAATAGTAATATATGGGAACATGATATGGACACATTGCATATTTTCATATCGAGAAAATAAGATGTAAAATTCATATATATTTTTTATTATTTCTTCATTATATAACAGACACTGTGGAGTGCATGTGGCTGCTGATGTTTAATCAAATGTTACTACACCTGTTTCCTGTGACCTTGGTCAGATTGGTGATGTATACAGTAAGCCAGTCCCCCCAAAAATGTACAGCACAAACCGAATAAATCCTATAATCACCATGGAAACTCTCGCTCCATAAACCCCACTGTTACTGAATTATATACAGGCAAAATGTTACATCCAGTTATAATGGATAAAAAAAACTTGAGCTTTATTTCAAACGTTTGCGTCATTTTTTTCCTGTAATAGCAATACCTATAAAAGCAGTGACGCCGCCAACGCCGTGCTCTGCTGTGATTAGAGCGGAGAGGCGTTGTCGGGTCCGTCGTGACGTTTGGGCCGGCCCCCCTGCAGACGGCTGCACCAATCCCCCTCCGCCTGACAGGGACTAAGTGTCGCGCGGAGCTCCTCTCTCACACTCCGGACCCCATCATAACTTTTGAGAGGTGGGGGAAAAAAAACCGGCATCGGACTTCTCCCTTCGTAGCAGAGCGACAAGGACGCGCACCCGGGACCCGATGGAGAAATCTAAAAACTTTCGCATTGACGCGCTTTTAGCAGTCGATACACCCAAGGTGCAGACCTCCCCGCTGGCGCTTGTGACTTCCCTGTCCTCCTCCATCCCGACGTCTGGGGGCGTGGGAGCCGCGGAGCTCACCGGCGCCGACTCTTTACGCACCGAGACGCCGTCTCCGCCGAGGATTTCCAACTGCGGCTTGATTCCGAAACCGGGTTTCCTGAACAGTCCGCACAGCATGGTTGGATTACATCCGCAGAGTACCGCAGGGATCCCCGCGCAGGCTCTCTACGGCCACCCCATGTACACCTACTCCGCGGCCGCCCTAGGCCAACACCCTGCCCTGTCCTACTCCTACCCGCACGGCTCCCATCACCACCACAGCGATCCCATCAAACTGACAGCCAGCACCTTCCAGCTGGACCACTGGCTCCGGGTGTCCACGGCCGGGATGATGCTGCCCAAAATGTCTGACTTCAACTGTAAGTAGCTGCTCATTTTTTACTCCAAATAAATCATATGATAATAACAATTACATGTTTGGTCATCAGGCTGATCTAAAAATGTGTGATGGTCTCCAAAAGTCTGCTTTATGTGTTATAATCTTGCTCATAAATATCCCTAAAGAATAAAACTGGTCTATATGATGGTGATCAAGACAGGGGTTGTTGCTGTGCTGAAGACTAGAATATAAAAAGGCATGACGTTCTGTTTTTTGGCATTAAAATAAAGACGTTTTTTATATTAATGCACTATTTCGCTCACATATTATGATCGTCTGTATGAGAGGATGTCATGCAGTGATGTTTCTTCTAGGAGGAACTAAAATGGACAGATAATGGACAGTGGGAAACTAGCAGAGGAGTGTGAAACCCACAGTCGACATGCTATTTGCTCACCAGATAATGCCTTCTTGTTTCTGCTCGTTTTAGCAGATTTGTTCAAAATAGAGTGGCAAATAACTTCTCTATGGAGATATTCATAAGTGAACGACCTTTATGTTGTATGACACCATCACAACAGAGTGCTGTCAATGTGATGCAACCGAGTTCACCTAAAAACACTGGAGTCTTTGGTTGTTTTATTATCATCAGGCATTAGCAGACTGTTGGTTTTGCACACTTAGTTCTATTTTGATGTTTAATGATAGAATGTGGATTTTTAAAAAGATGAATGGTTGATGTTTTTGTTTTTTTCCTCTTGCAGCTCAAGCTCAGTCTAACTTGCTTGGCAAGTGCAGAAGACCAAGAACTGCATTCACAAGTCAGCAGCTGCTGGAGCTGGAGCATCAATTCAAGCTGAATAAGTACCTGTCACGACCGAAACGCTTTGAAGTGGCTACGTCCCTCATGCTGACAGAAACTCAGGTAATAATTCTTATAGTGATGACTGATTATTAGTCTTTTAACCTATTATAAGCTCCTGTTTGTCGGGTTACATTATTTAAATGCACAAAAAGTAAATTAGTTTAATTTTCTGCAAAAAATGTGAGAAATTATCATGAAATCTCACTCGTCTTGATCCCGATCCATTCTCAATTGATAGAATTTGTTGTACGAATTTGCTGTTAATGGTCATAAGGTGATGTTTTATTTGCATTTGATTAAAAGGGATTTATATATATATATATATATATATATATATATATATATATATATATATATATATATATATATATATATATATATATATATTCTGTGTGGGTTAAATGTAACACCGCAGCAGAGGTCAATGTCAGGTGGACTGGTGACCTTTACGCAGTCTTTAAGCATATTACGCACAGGTAGCCTCCTGCTTTAGACGTTTAAAGCACGTCAATCAAATGCTTTCCCTTCCCTTAGGTTAAAATCTGGTTCCAGAACAGACGCATGAAATGGAAGAGGAGCAAGAAGGCCAAAGAGCAAGCCGCCCAGGAGGCCGAGAAGCAGAAGAGCAACAAGGGCGGCCAGGAGAAATCTGACGGACTCGAACAGTCGGACTATAAGAGCAAGACAGACTCAAAAAACGGCAGGATAAGAGACTTCAAAGACAGCGACGACGACGAAGGCGATAATTTCCTGTACAACTCGTCAGACTGCTCCTCTGACGACGAGAGGAATCACACCAGCGACATCAGTCCGCAGCCTTGAAGGTTGCGGTCTCCATTTGTAACGACTGCGGGGGGGATTTTTGCTATAAAATGCAGTTGCATGTAATCCAACCTCTAATCACCTCCATGGATTTTTTTTTTTTTTTTTTTAAAGAAAAGTAAACATTTAGGTCAATAATAGACGATCTTGGTGTCAAAGACAGGCAATAAAAGCGGGAGATTTCAGTTTATAATAGCATCATTCAGCACTCTATATGTTAACTGTGACATGTTGCATGGTTTATATGCAAACGCTGTAAACTGGCTCAGGACTTTGCGATGTTTCCCCCCTGCTGTGATGGTTTGTTCGTCAGCAATAACCGTTCAATAATATCCTCCACAGTAAAGTAGCCCGCTGTCATTTCTCTAAGTTTGAACCTTATTTTTGTTCTTCGTGGTGTTCCGTAGTGTGTCATGTCACGCTGGAAAAAAAAATGTTATGTTTATTTTTCTATACTGTATTTATAAAATGGTCATCCCAGTGCATGATAAATAAATTATTGTTTGGCGTCTCTCTTGGTGCGAACAATGTGAAATAAAAATGTTTTTATATAAAAGATTTTTTGGTGTTTTTTTTTGGCGTTAAAAAAAAAAATAAAAAAAATGGCGGATTGATTTATGATTTGCTCGCAGTGCGGACGCAGGCTCGTGTTTTTCTCCTTGCTCTGACAGCTCGGGTCATGGGAATCACTGTTAATAGCGCTGTCGGATCTGTGCAAACGTGCAGTGAGAGCAAACAGCGAGTCGGCGGACAGACGGAGGAAACATTTCACACCACACTAGCAATGGCTCGCATTAATAAACCTTTTAAATGGCTCGTTGAGCGACAACCTGGCCGCCCAGCCGCCATTATCACGCCTGAAATCACTTTAAACTTTTATTTTACCTGAAGAAATAACAAAAATAATATTTTTTACTTGATAAAAGCAATTTAAATGCGATTCTAGGAACTCATTATATTCATTAATGTGAGAATTAAAACATTCTTCTTGATTTTAAATGAAATAGAAAAAAAAAACACCAAATGAGGAATTATAAACAACACATACTGTATGTAAAATGTGTTAAAATAAGAGCGGACTTCCTCAAATGCAAACAAAACATCCCATCAGTCTCATTTTTCCTACCCACACAAACACATTATTTATTCAGGGTGTGTTATTAACTAATATGTTGATATCTGATATGCTCTTCTTTCAGCCTCGCCTTTTATTTTAATATATTTTGGTTAACAATGTGACTGAGCTGTGGGGCCGCTATCATTACGGTTTACACTGTGCATCGGGTATTTCACAGAAAATACAGTCGACAACACGGCCCTATGCTTCCTGCAGTCGTTAGCGTTAAACTATAGCAGGGGTTTGATTGATTGTGTGCCATTTGGAACAGGATTACTCTGCGATCTGTTGGTTATCTTCAGCTGTTTGATTTAGTCAGCTAAAGCAAAGTTCAGCTGAGGGTCAAACCCAAAGAGAGTCCACCAGGTAAAGCTGATGGCAACCGGCTGGCTCAGGGCTGCAGACAATGGCCAGTGTATGGAGTGCACAGTGAGCCTATTGATCCCACTATCTCCACCTCTAAGTGACAAATTCTCACGTTTTTCCTCCCAGCAGTCACCATCATTTCTCAATAAATAAATAACAAGTCCACTGCTACCTCAAGTGTCATTTTTGTCATAAAAACAAATAAAAACGACTCCCTTTAGCACGAGACGACGGTGTGTATAGTGTAGGACATTTCCTCTGGTTGACCTTGGTGGCCCATTCCTGACCTCGGGCCGCACTCCAGCCTCAGATTGATACGGGTTCGCACCAATGGAGCTAATTAATAGGCGCAAGTATCAAATGTAACAGAATGACTCTGCTATGCTAACCACGCGGGCGGTTTACTGGTGTCAGCGAGCAAACAGAATAGGCTAGACTCGAAGCCCCGGGGTCACTTCATCAGGGTGTGCAAACACAGGAGGAACGGCCGTCCCTCTCTGTTCCCACTGCTCTCGTCTATGTCACACTCGGAGTGGAAATATCAACAGAAAGGGATCACAACATGCAAATATCCACTAATCAGTTGCATTTAAGGCGGAGAAAGACTTTATTATAATGAGCTTTATTTTGTGCGAGAGTGTAAATAGACTCAGTAAAGCCAAGAAGAATGGCTCAAGGTGCACAACTCGGCAATGTTAACTTTTTCTGCCTCCACCAGGAAAAGAACGTTGAGGTGGAAGAAATGAGAGCGGCTGTAAGAGAAAACTGTTTCTCTACTCTAAACGAGTCAAGGCGTTAAGACAGGATGTTTGATTTATTGTGGCTTTTATGACTGACTGCAAATATACAAGCGCCATTATGGATTGGGGAAATGAAAAAATAGAATATATCCAAGACATTGCTATCAAATTGTCAGGAAACAAAAATCTGTGGATATTTATTGCAGAATAACAAAGCTGAACCAACACGCACTCTATTAAAAGAATATACATTGAATGAAGACCTGTGAGTCCCTAAAATCATCTTCCAGATTGAAAAATCTCATCATAAGAATTATGTACAAGGACTCCCAAAAGAAAAGCCATTCATTAAATATCAAAACGTGTGTATTCTTCCTTGAAGAAAACTGAAAGTTTGGGGTTTTTTTCTGTTAAGGAGACATTTCCTTATTACAAGTCTTCCACAGTTCTGTTGGGTTTCTGTGTGTGTGATTGCGTACGTGTTTTACAGTTTGAGCTTGGTCTCTTTGGCCTCCATGGCTTTGGTGGCGACCTGGGCACGCTCGGACAGCGTCGCCGCTTGCTCAGCTGCTCCCTGTGACTGGGCGTTCTTCAGCAGGAAGTGACTGATGAAAAGCTTCAAGCCCTCGCGCAGCATTCCTAGCTTTGGAATTCCTGAAATCCTGGCAGATGGGGAAACAATGACAGACATTGATGTCAGACGTTGACGTGGCGCAAAGCGGTACAGAGGAGTGTTTTTACAAGATGTGGGCTGACAGAGGTTAACATTGATGAGCAGGTACACTAGGGTGGACACATATTCATGGTTTCTAGAGGATGATCCCACTGACTTGTCATACATACACAATACAGTCTGATCACTTGGATTATAACTAAAAACCTGCAAAACAAATGACGTTCCCATCAGTCTCAGCTTACATGTTAAGTTGTGTTTATTGCTAAATTACAAAATGTGAGCATGCAAAGACACTGAATTAAGAGGGTGAACTTGGTTATACATTATACTTTTTTACACACAGCTGTGCTTCAGTAAAGCCTCACAGAGTTGCTAGCAGGGCTGCAGACTGTTTTGTTCTCCAGTACGTCGTATTTGCATTGACTTAAATGTTTACATCTCCAAACCTGTATGAAGTAAGTGTCTGCACATGAAGCTCACCTTCCAAATATGCTGGCTAGGTCCTCAGGCTCCACGTCTTTTAGCAGTTTGGTGAGCACCTGACGCAAGAAGCGCACCGTGGGCTTGTCCAGTTCCCCAAACTCTATTACCTACACAGAGGAAAACACAGAGGGGACTCTGAGGATTAGGTTTTTAGATGATCATTTATCTAATTTACAACATCAAATATATCCATGTGATATAGTGAACACCTTCAGTCACGTACTTTGAGTATGGAGAGCGAGAGGCACTTCTTCTGAAGGAAATGGGTAACCAGCTGAACCAGGTTGTTAAAGGTGCTGCTGGAAAGGTTGGACAGCTCCCTGAATTTGTCCCATAGGCTGAACTGGAACGTCATCTTGGGGAAATACAGGACGTTAAAATGTAATGATTGTACAACAGCACCGAATGACACACTGACGATTCCCTCAAACAGCAGTGGAAAGGATCAAGAACAGAAACAGTTAATCCTCTCATCCAGATGCAGTTTACATGTGAAAAGCAAACATTCCCAGCAGCTCTGGTTCAAGCTCTTTGATGAGGACAATGGTCATCAGTCTCTGATATGGACCCGCAGCCTACCTGGCAGCAGAGAAGGAAGTGTGGTCTCACCCCCCATTGTTTGCAGTCACGGTTTAGGTGGAATAATATCGGAGGTGAGAGGTGTGAGAGGCTCCCACACTGCCGAGGTGAACTACAGGCCACGCGACGCAGGTCACACACAGTTTAAAAAGGGACTGGGCGGCCACACACACACGCAGCAGGAAATTCAACCGTAAATGGATGCAATTCTTCATTTTTCTCTCATGATACAGTGAAATAGCCTCTCTAACTTTAAAACTACAATCCTTGATTGGAGTACAGTATAATTTTCATCTAATTCAGAGAGTCCACATTTTCAAATAAGGGCAATGTAAAGATGGAGTGCAATATGCAATGTTCCTATAAGCAATGAGAGATTTATCTCAATCAAGCAACAATCCTTGTGATAGTAAGGGAAATATATTTTTCTTTTCTTTATCTGGACAAAACAAGCAATTTAATAGCATCATTCAGAAATTGTATCAGCATTTTTCAATAATTTGACATCTTTTATTAACCAAGAAACATGTTCTTAAAATAAAATGTATATTTGTGAAGGTAAAGCTTTTATTTTGCTACTCAACCTGGAAATTATTAAGGAAGCAGGAATGAAATGGTTACTTTTTCCTAACATACAATTTTCTTTTTCCTATTTACTGCTCTCAAGATAACAATTTCACATGTTTATGAATCAAAAAATTGCCTTTAAGAAAAGCTGTTAATTGTACATACTAATGTAATAATCTGAGTGTATTTAGATTTAAAACAGGGTGTGATTAGTGTTATTTTCTATTCTCAGTCATTATGGTGTGGGGGTTTACCAGCCGGAGTACCTGAAAGCGGCGATCGTGGGAGCAGAATTTCTCTCCCAGTACGGCGTAATAGGCATTGAAGTTTTTCTCCTGCAGGCAGCAGTCCATCAGTACATGAACAATCTCCCTCTCCTGCTTGTCCTTCAGGCCAATCCTTCAC
Organism: Chelidonichthys spinosus; assembly: GCA_029853015.1. Lineage (NCBI taxonomy): Eukaryota > Metazoa > Chordata > Actinopteri > Perciformes > Triglidae > Chelidonichthys > Chelidonichthys spinosus. Next base: position 17,462,638 of record CM056837.1, read on the forward strand.
ACGGAGCAAAAACATGGTGTTAAAACACCTGGGCTACTTTGACATGAAACATGGCTAAAATAAGCACGTCATATTTCCTTCCATCTATCTTCGGTCAACCAACTTAACATAGAGAAACACTGTAGAGGTGATTGATGACAAACCTGAGCAGTTTCTCGAATGCATCCAAGTAATCTTCGCTGGTCATCATCACACAGAAGATGTTCCTCCTGACGTCAGTGTTCATCCTCTGTTTCCGAGCCAGCTCTAACACTTTGGCACTAAACTGAAACGCATTTGAAAAATGACAAACAGAAAAATGACAGATGGCCGCATGTCATCAATGTGCTGACATAGTAGACATGGGTATAATTTTTAATTTATTGATGTTTGAGCTGACATATTGCTAGACCTTTTTTTAAGATTATGTGGAAAATACAAAAAAAAGGTTTTCTACACACTTCTCAAATTTTGAATGTTGAATTTTTGACATAAAACACGGAGATTTGATATGAACAATAATGGAAATACTCTGCGTCACCGAATGCATTAATAAACTGCATATTGTAACGGCACCGACAAATTAAATGAGTGGCAAATAATCACTATTACATTTTTTTAGATGTTAAATCAATGTGGGAAAAATCTTATTTGAAGATAAAATAAAGATAAATTAATTCAAGTCAGAATCTGAATACATCGTAAATACCTGTCCTTCAGCAGAAGCCTGTTTTGAGGTGGTGTTTTCTTGTTCGATCATAGGCGCTCCGCTCCACGAGGAGCCGACGATCCACCAGCGGCCCACTTGCTCTGCTGCCAGGAGATTGTCCAGAGAGACCCTCAGTTTCATGTCACTGCCTCCTGCACGCCGCTGGATCTGAGGAGCACATTTTCACAGAATTAGCCATGAGTGCACTTAGGGGGGCAAATACCAGTTATACAAAAGGAAAGAAGGGCATCAAATAAGCAAATCCTGAAGTAGAGAACTGTTTAAACAGCCACACTGAGTGGTCGTGAAGAAGGCATCAGCAACACTCTGGACTTTGAGTCTGTAAAGGTGGTACTCTGAGGCCACCTGGTGGTATAAGTGGGAACTACTAAGAAAATAACATTCTGAAAGAACACAATAACCATGTTCAATACAATGAATAAAAGCTAGTTCCTATAAGCTACATGTTAAATATCTAAAAGTCACCCACCAGAGTCCTCTGCAACTTCCTCAGTTTCTCCAGAGGCTCGGGATCGTAGCCTGGGATCTTCCGCATATCGTTGTTCTTCAAAGCCAGCATGGTTTCCAGCATGAAACGCACCTGAGAACACACGTGCAGACAACCTTATGTTAAATAAGCTTCATTGATACATAAATGAGAGGTCAAATACACAATCAGAACATTTCATGTGATTAAGAATGGCTAGAAAATGAAAGGTAAAAGGTAATTCTGTTTCCCTCACCCTGGTCTGATCCTGAAACTTCGACCCCACGTCGTTGGCCTTGCGTTGGCCTTCAGAAATTAGCTCCTTGAGAGCCAGGGCGTCGTCTTTCCTCAGTGTGAAGCCGACATTCCTCAGCATTAGCAAAACTAGTTCAATGTCCTTCTCTGCGAAGGCGCCAACGAAACGTTTTAGGATGTCGAAGATGAGGGCAGAATGCACCACCTGGAAGTTATAGAGGTGACCGACAATGGCGACCAGGTTGTCGCATTCTTTGCTTTCACTTGGGTTCCTGTTCAACTCGTCAAACTTTCGTACCACCGTCTCCAGAAAATTTGCTCCCACCTGGAAAAGTATCAGAAAAGGAAATAGGTCAAACTTTTGGTTTTCGGTTTATGTTTGTTAAAAAGTGTGGAGAAAGGCATATGTAGGTGTGCAAAAGCAGCTAATCCCCTTTAAAACAAAGCATTGAATGAATAATCCAAGAGTTGATGTCAGTTCACGGGGCTGTGGGCTGATAAAACCAAAAGCCACCCAACTCCTGTTGGCTCATATCAGTAGATGAAACAGTGAACCGAATGGAAATGCCTTCAGAAAGTAAAGCCTTTTTTATTTAAGATCCGCCCAAACAAGAATTAAAGGTGGTGCGTTTACCTCCAACCCAACAGTGTGATGGAGGATGCTGACGAGCAGGATGTGCTCCATCAGTAGTCTGTCGGGCATCAGGGCCGGGGTGACGCAGGCTGCCAGCAGCAACTCTGTCAGGGTGTCATTCATGTCCTTCCTGCTGCAGCTCATGTACAGCTCTTCTAGCTGACCACTGATGGACGCCATGTTGGCTCACTGAGCCTAAAGAAATTACAACACGAATTAATTACAACCCTGGTGTAATTATAACATTGCAAACTTGGATCAGAACTGAAACATCTGTGAGAAAATGAGTTTAAATCCAGATACCATATATTTTTTAAGTTTTGTACAAATACATTTCAATTGTAAATTCTGACAAATCCAATGATTTGAAGACGTCACATCTGCATACATTTCTAACTGTAAATCAACTGTAGATATTACAAAGCAGTACCCAGCTCTGCCTCTGGGGTCAATGGCAACTTTTCACACTCTAGGCAACTAATGCCAGATTATCTTTATGATGAAGCTAGAATCTCATATAAATCAGGAAAAAATGACCAGGCACTCTAAAACCTAGGGAAAAAAATAAATTATTGCTTCATACTGTGATATCGAATCCCAAAATGCATTCTCTTAGGCATCAACTACAACTAATATACTCATGAAATCAAGGTAATGAGACACAAAATTATTTTTTAGGCTTGTTAAAGCAAAGCTACATAACTTTAGCTGAACAAAATGGCAAATAAGGTGTAATAGCATAAGTAGAGACATTTCTAAGCAGGCAAACTAACCTGAAACACAGGAATATTGATCTATTGTATGATAACATTTACAACTTTTAATTTGAAAGGAGGGGTAATGTGCTATTCCTATGCTGTGGAAAGGAAGTTACCTGTTCACCAGGCCTTTCACGTTCCTCTTGAGTTTTTCGAGCTCGGCTTTGCGTTTATCATCTCCAGCGCCTCGCAGGTGGGGTGGCACGTACTTGCCTGCTGCAGAGTTGACCTGGCCATTGGAAGACGTAACGATTAGATGCATTGTGAAGCACATAAAAAGTAAATAAGAGATAAACAAACATTTCTGGACTTACAGTTTCTGACTTTTGGTCTGATGTCTTTGTGACATGAGTGTCTTCTTCTTCCTCCGTTTCCCCTTCAGATTTACCGTCCGATTCAGCTGCATCACCCTCATCCAGCTCAGCCTCCACTTCCTCCTCCTCCACCATTTCATCGTCATCATCATCACCATCCACCTCATTTTCATCTCCATCATCATCATCATCACCACCATCCACCTCATTTTCCTCATCACCCTCATCAATTGAAGCCATATCTTCATCACTGCCTTCACTTTCCATCCCATCTACAGGTTCTTCATCCTCGTCGGACAGCGGCGAGTCGTTCTCATCAAGCTTTTCAAAGTTATCCTTGGCCATGGCCATGTCCATGTCATCGTCATACATCCCGGCCGCCGCTGAGCCAGAGTCCAGCATACCAAGGATGTAATCGAGTCCATCGGCCACAAAGGATTGAGGGAGAGTTTTCTTGTTTTTTCTCTTGTTTAACCCCAGACATCGCTCTAATTTCTTTATTTCTCTGTCCTCGGCTTCATTCGCCTCCAGAAGTGCCTTTTTTCTCGATTCTTGAAGCTTGTTGTTTTTCTTGCCTTTCTTAGAAGACGATGGTGTTTTGGAGCCATCTTTTTTCTCTGTAGGAGCGCTTGTAGACTCTGATTTTGTAATTTCTTTCTTTGCTTTCTCCATTTTCTTCTTCTTCTGTTGGGGCTTTTCACCAGAGTTTCCACCATCATCGACGGGTAAACTGAGGGTCTTCTTCCCCTCATAATGACTTTTCATTTGGGCTTTTTTCATCTTTCGCTTTTCTTTGCGTAGCTCCTTTCTGCTTTTCTTTTTAACAAATCTCAAGACACGGTCGGTCTCCTCTTCTTCTGTGCCACCCTGTCTTTTAATAAACTCACCCATTGCCTCTATGCACTTATGTAACACAACACCGCCCTTCTTCTTTTTGCTGTTTTGCTTGAATTTCCCCTTCATTTCAGCAGATTCCAACCGCCTGTTACCCTTCTTTCAAAATGCAGCTACAGCCGCTTAGCTAAGTGTAGCTAACAGAGCTAACGTTGTGAGCTAACGAGGGATTAAAACAACCTACCTAGGGTGAAAACTTAAACAAAATATACCTTAAACTGGACGTGTACCACCATGAGGAGAGTTGTTTATACGACCCAGAGCATGTGACGGTTTCCTTCCAGGGCACGCCGGAGAGCTGGCGCTTTGTGATGACGTATTTTATTTTGGGGCGTTTTTTTTTTTTTTTTCAGCACGGAGCGGTTTTTCCTCCGATGTAAACTGTCTCTTAACCAGACGGGGCAATAATTACAGAGGGAAGAAGGCGCCGGAGTTGTTGCCTGTCGGTGGCAGTTGTGCGACCCAGTATGCAGTGAATCTGTAGCTTTTTTTTTTTTTGTATTTGCAATATGAAGAATGGAAGAAGACGATGTTACTATCAGAGAGCAGAATTTCCACAGCCAAGTTCGAGAGTACATTGTAAGTAACGTACAGCGGCTAGCCGAGGCTAGCAGGCTAACAACGTCCTCTACTTCACAGCGACGTCAACGGCAGCTAGCGTTAGCTTCACCTGTCAGTTTGACACGGAAGAATTGACCGAAGGTTTTTCTTTTCTGATGCACCCAAAACATGTCTTATGTTATGTCCACGTATCTGGTTTACATAAATACATGATTAAACGATTGGACGCGCTAATTAAAGTTAGCTTAGGTTAGCTACCATTAACTAGCGTTAGTTGATTACATGTTATAACTTAGCTAATGTATGTATTAGTATTGCGCCAGACTTGTTTTTAATATGACTGTGCTTCACTAGGGAGATATTTATCTGGGACAAGGACAACATGTCCTAGTCCTTACTTTCATTTTTTAGTTTTAATGCCTTATTGATGATCTATTTTCCAAAATAATAATAGTAATATTCATGGTATAATAGTTCCATGCGTGTAAGGAAAGATGATATGTTGATGTTTTGATACAATACCATCAAAACCTCATGTAGGTTCAAGGATAACCCAGGAGTTATGGGATTTAGTGAACGCAAAATGTTCATGTTTTACCTCGTTATGATGATTTAGCTTCATACTTTTTAGTCTAATGCCCTTCAGAGGAGATCTTTTCATTGTATGATTGGAAAAAATAATAATAATGAAGTTTAAAATTTCAGAAAGGGAGTCTTTTTGAGGCATTTTTTATTTGTAGTGCTTGGGACATGAGACAGTTTGTAGTTTCATATAAAATGCAAGATAATTATTCCTTTTTTTTCCTGAAAAATCTTTCCCCACTGAACTTTACTGTTGGTGTCTTCGAAGCCCCTGTGCAAGTACATGAGACCGTAGATAACTACTAATCTATTGTCGTGCCTTAAAAATGCTGTTGCTGATGATCTTACTTTCCTGTGAACCACACTTTTTTTTAGAGTGTCTAGATGTCTAGAAAAAGTGAGAAACTTCTTCTGCAGTAGGTATTCTGATTATTGCAGACAGACACTTTCAAAATATAGAAACTATCAAACTGGCAGACAAGCCCAACATCTTAGCATTAGCTTGCACATTTTGTCCTTAGCATCTCTCTACATATCCCATTTCAACAACGCTAGATGCCTTTTGCTTAACGCTGTAATGGCTCTGTATCATTTAACCGTAATGTCTATAGTGAGTCAGCTCATGGATTGATTTCTGCCGGCTCAAAATGATATTTATTGTCGTGCATGCTTATTTTGCAGCCAAGGTTACTCTGGGTTAAGTTTCAAGTTGGTAAACATGACACAGGCACAAGATGGTACGCTCATATTAGACTTGAAGTGTGGGAAACAGGATCCTGGAGGAATATTGAAGAATGCACAGAAAACGATGTTACTGTGAGAAATCCAGTAAACAGATGTGACATGTGACTCCTAGAGAAAGGTTGAAGAATGCACAGAAAACCCTGATACTGTGAGAACTTGAGTTAACGCGTGTGAAGTGTGACTCGTTGACTCGTTGATTTGTCCGTAACAACGTTTTCCACTACGATCCCTAAACAAGGATGTAACATCATTATCAGGCTTTCACATATTTTGGGAAACACAGATGGATTGTGTTGAACAAATTGTAAAGTTGTTACTGTCCTTGACCTCCCTGAACAACTACTTGTCCATTAGGAGATACCATGAAGTGTACTTCCAACAGGCCATCCAACACCATGTTACTCCATGTCCACAGTCACTTCCATGCTAAAGCACACACTTTTCATAAAATCAGCTGATGACATGCATGTTGACACATCAGATTACTGCTGAATTAGTCTAATAATTACTTTTACTACAATGCATTAAAGCATACTGATCACTTCTACTTGCAAGTTCTTAAAATGTGTTATTACTATCTCACACCTCCAGCTTGAGTTCATGTATCATAAAGGTGTGAAATACTGATCCTAAATTGGTTGGGGATGCTTGCAAACTTCTGCAAGAAGTTACTGTATGCTTCATTTCCCTTGCATTTGTTTAGGGAAAACAGAACGACTACTTCGCCAGCAGCAGTGGCGTTAACCGGGCGTTCTGCTTGTTACTGTCGCTTGTCGTTATCTTTTCTCAAACTGTTGTATTGAGTCTGTACTAGTTTATCAGCTCTGTGCACCTGGTTATGTTTTATTCTGGGGTTTTCCCCCTTAGGGACATGGTTCTACTTGAGCCACTGTCACCACCACATGTATAGCTTGTGTGTGTATATTTTCTATTTCGAAGGAGACAAAAAGAAAAACAGTTTTTCCTACAGAAGTCATACAACAGCAAACACCTCCCAGATTGTCTGAGGATATTTGGCACTTCTTTTTCTGTCAGTTTTGTCTGAAATGTGCACAGTCTGCCGTGTGTCTGGCTGAGTCATCTCATAACCCCGGCTCGGCGTGATGAGTTTTCCAATGTTGACAGGGTGCAAAGTGCTGAAGTGGTAGCTTCTAACATTAGTTACGTCTCGCTCACTGTCACAGTAGAAGGGGGGAATGTGGAATGCGATCCTTCTGTAAGACCATCCAGCTTGTTTTGAGGCTGTTCTTTCCAAATAAATTCCATGCATTTGTAATTTCTGGACCACTTTGCACGTAGTGTTGGCCAAATTATTATTGTGTATGTTGGAAAACAATGATACAATACTCACTGTTGTTCTTTATTATAAAGTAAATGTTGAGCTGTTTATAAGTAGTTGTTAATTTGTGTAATAATAAGGTGGGCATTATTTAATTTTTTAAATACAGTCCTACACGAAATGTATAGTTACTCTGTATTCTGAACCGTCGGTTGCTGCCCTACACGTTACACATGTTAGTAGAAAATACATTACACGCAACAACAAACGTCACAGACTTCCATTCATATCAGCCAGTCGCTCATGGTAAAATACTGGTGCGTTGATATTCTCACATGCTCCCCGACTGTAATCAGATTATTATCACATCATGTCCGGTTTGTACATTACACACCAACACACTGTGGGTGCTTCTGAAATCTTGCTACCTTTAGTATATAGTTTCATATCCTGTATTATATTATTAGGATTTAAAAAAAATGTTCAGTGAAGCATAACAACAGCATGTCTGTATTACATACACTAGCATGAAGTAGAGTTTGAAATCTGTCGGGTGTGCTGTCGATAACTGCTTGCTAATGAGTGCTGATTCATCTACAGCCCCAGTAAATCCTTGACTAAGATTCTTATGTTGTCATTTCAGATTTGCTTCCTCCTGTTTGCGGTCCTCTACATCGTGTCCTACTTCATCATAACCAGATACAAGAGGAAGAGTGGTAAGTGTGTAAAATTTGAGTTATCACCCCGTAGGAACGGAAATTGGAGTTGATAGTTTTCAAGCATCTGACTGTAGCGCTTGCATGACAGAAATGCGTCAATAGTCAACCGTGCTGTATTTGCTCAAAGACAGAGCCTTTCATTGTGTTTTGACTGAAAGGAAGTCCATGCCAAGAAGGCTTAAGGTGTATGCATGAGACACCACACCCATGCCCGTAGAGTAATCTACCAGTCAGCTCTATAACAGTGGGAACTGTATCCGCCCCACATTGCTTTAAGGGTTGTGGCAAAACGAATACAAGTCGTAACAATTGGGACAGGACAGGTTAGTGACGTGTTTTGATATCCAAACAATGAAGATGGATCTTTAACAGAAGTGTGTGTTTTGTTCTCCTGTAACACCTGACACGTTTGAGCTACAGCAGGCAGAAACGCCCGGAGAAAGGGGGAAACAGCGATGAAAACAAGAAGGCCCAGGCAGACATTAGAACCTGTATCCTATTTTCCCAGGACAAATTTAGGATGTTCAGGTCACCTGGGCTTCCCTCATTTTGAAAATAGACCACTTTGCACCAGAAATCCCTTCTGGAGTTTGTACAGTAGAAATCTAGGCTGCTCCTCTCCTGACACCGGTGGTTTGGTAGCCTCGGCTTTTCACCTACAGAACAAAAGAACTGTGAAGTATAAAGTGACTTTGACTGCACTACTTTACCATCTACTGGCTTTTCATATTTTCATGATCATGCTGTTAATTTCTTACATACGTTTTTCCTGTGATGTTTGTTTTGAAATTAAAATAAGAGATGGTCTGATGTCTTCTCTTTAATCATGACCAGTAAAGGTATCATAGAGATGAGGATGAGTCATACTCTGACATCCAGGTCCATCGGTGGGGAATACACACAATATGCAACAAAGGGCTGAAATGCTATGAAAAAGCCTGTAGCTTTCTAAAAAAGGTTGTATTTAAGCATTTATAAAATTACAGATCCATGGAGAGATAGTCAACGTTAAAGGCCCCTTAAGAGATCCCGTCTCAAACACTTTTTTGTACTAATAACACAATGTATGTTGGTGTCAGCTGATATGGATGGGAAGATATTTAACTCTGCCTCAACAGATACATCTGTGTGTCCCAAATAAAATATATATAGCTAATGCTGTGTACTGTTTAAAGAAAGATGTGATGTATAATTTATACAGCTGAAAAGGTCACACTAACGACCTTGTGACTGGTTTGGTTTCCTTTATAGATGACCATGAGGATGAAGATGCTGTTGTCAATAGAATATCGTGAGTAAAGCTGAGTTCATTCTTCTTTTTAGAACAATGTATTTTAGTCAACTAGCTTTCAAGAATAACTAGATAGTTATTTAGCAAATAAGGAATTAGTAATCCAAGTCATTTAATTAATCTAAATACATTGAAAATATTTTGAATGCAGTGTTACTACTTGGATCTGATTAATAGATCAACAGAAAATTAATCTGCAGCAGTTTTCTATAAAAGATTGAGCATTTAAATCTTTGTCTTTGGGGTTTGAGTGAACATCACTGGCTTTAGGAAGTTATGACGGCCACTTTTCATTTTCACACATAAACCAAACAATGTGTTGATTAATCTAGAAATGATCAGCAATTAATCAATAATGAAAATAACCATTAGTTGCAGCCCTATTACTGACCAACACTCACTCTGAATGTCTAAAGGATCATGTCATTAGCTGGAACTGTGGCGGTATCACATATCGGTTTAGAGTTGCAACACACTCAGAGGTGTCTGTTGTAGCCACACACATCCTGCATGTTTAGGTCCAGCTCACCAAAATGGTACCTAAGGGTCGAGCTAAATAATGGAAAGCATTTCAGTTAATGAGGTCTTTTAGTGATATGGTAAAGGGGGGACTTTGTGCTGCCCGACGGAGGATCCCTGAGCAGATGGTCATTCCCCTGGGTCCAATCCAGAGACCTACAGCTTCTCAATCTCTAGAAATGGATTGATGCAGAAACATAGTCCACGTCTTTTGTCCTAGGACTAGGACAGTGCTGGATTAAACTGTAAAATGGACTAGAAAGATGATTCAAAGTATAGATTGACAATGAGCCCACTGGTAGTTATATCCCTTGCTACTTAGTGGCCACTGTCACTAAATAAGTTAATTAAAATGTGCTTTTGCTTGTTGATTTTTGTCATATTATAAACCGAGTGACTCCTTTATCATATATCCCGTAATCCAAAATAAATTCTCCAGTAACCAAGTAATTTCTTGTAAAATCTATTCGATAGAAATCCGTTATTAACTTGTGGTGATTCTGCATGTGTTAATTTTTATCTGGACGTGTCCTAACACGTGTGTGTCTGTTGGTGTGTTTGATTTCGTTTGCAGATTATACTTGTGCACCTTCACCCTGGCAGTGTCGGGTGGTGCCGTCTTCCTGCTCCCTTTCTCAATCATCAGTAACGAGATCCTCCTCTCCTTCCCCAAAAACTATTACATTCAGTGGCTCAATGGCTCCCTCATCCACGGTCAGTAGAGCTCACATCACGTGTCTTTGTGTTCCTGCTCATTTGTCGTTAGATTAACAAAAATAATGATCGTTTAACGTATTCAGAATAACATAAATCATAATTAACTATTTACTGTAATGTATGAATCAATGGATGTGTTTATTAACATTTGCTGTGCAAATCGCAGTGTAGTCACATAAATGTTTGAGAGTCATCTGAATGAGACAGCTATAAAGTGATTATACAACATGGTGGTGTCCAAAACTCTTCAGTTCACTTTAGATATTATTTATTTAAAAAACAACAACATATAATTAATCCATGTCTTAAGTTGTCATCATTCATTCAAAAGTGTGTTCCTTATACAGTATATACGTATATATTTACCTTTAGTTTCAGTTTGTGCTACAACACTACTAAAGACTTATTAGAGTGGAGTTACATGAGAAAAGAATTGAGGCATTGTTGCAATTCAAGCTTCATTTTGGACTTAAAACACAAACTGGATTAAAAGAATATATTGATAGACTGTGGCTATTAATAGACTGTGATATGAATAGTATGCTGTTTTGATTTTGACACTAGACTGACTGCAAGCTCTCATTACTGTAAAAGGTGGACGTACCAAATAATGAGGAAGTTTTGCTTTCTAAAAATGCCAATACAATTCCTTATTATTATTTATTATTTGAAGTTTGTGTTGATCTTAAATGTGTATAAATGGGTAAACACAAGCAGCATCTGTTGATAGATGTAGTAAGCATCCACCTTGATTTAAGTCGTTTCTGTTTCATGTGCCACATCTGATCAATGACATCTTTATGTCAGTGTTAACCACTATTTCTGTCAGTGAGGCTGTTGGGAGCTGCAACAGCCACCAGGGGGCATTAGAGTCCACAACTTAGACATGACACAAAGACACTTGCCAAATAAAACCTGTGTTGGCACTTTGCCTCACAACTACTACATAATAATATTCAATTATATTAGCTTGGATAATCTGTTTGTGGAAACAAATAAACAGTCAAACATTTAAAATAGGATTGACTACTGATTTATAATATATCATACCTGCTAAACTATGTCATATGTTTGGTTTCTGAAGGTCTGTGGAACCTGGTGTCACTGTTCTCCAACCTTTGCCTCTTCGTCCTGATGCCCTTTGCTTATTTCTTTTTGGAATCTGAGGGATTTGCTGGATCTAAAAAGGTAAATTGCCTCAAATGTTTGTTTTCTAATTAATATGCATCTTTATCTTTTGTGTGTCCCGCAAGGATACAGACTATAATCCAAAAAACATTAGAAATGGGAAATGAGTTTGACACTTTGCAGCTCTTTCAAAGTCTGGAACAAAAATCCTGAGAAATAAATCAGACGTTTATGTGAGGTTTTGTGATTTTATATGCTTTGCTAGCCGTGCAAGGGGCTCTCTCTTAAACAGTCAAAGCCACAGCAGCAGCAGCAGCAGCAGGTGCCTTGTCCTTGTCCTCTCCCTGACTCACGCCACTGACTGTAACAGCCGCCACAGAAAGTTCATTAGCCATGAAAGTCTGAATCTGGACTTCACCCAGCGCCACATCCTGACAAACCCTTCCAATAAGGCCATAGGCTGCAAACGCTTCAACACTGCTGCATCGGCCCCGGTGATTTAAAGCCTGATTCCTTGTCACCCCCTCCCCAGCCCCCTAAAATAAAACTTCAAAAGGACAGGCTAATAATCGAGTTGTAAGGCTCAGCGAACTTCCTCATTTAATTGATTACCCCCCAAAAAAAAGAGGCTGGGGGCTCGTGTTCCAAAAGTCCATAAAGTCGCAGCAACATGACAGCACAATAGAGCCTCGCAAAATGGAGGGGGAAAGATTTACTTTTAATACACCTCTATCCTGTGTCACAGTTTGAAACCCCTCTGGTTTATGTCCCTCCTGGCAAAAGCACATAAAAATTAGTCTGTACTGTAGTGTATAGCCAGTTCTTTTCTCCCTCCACCCACTAATTTGTTTTTTCGGTTGGATTTCTTCAGTAGAGGGCAGGCCCTGATGTGTAGGAAGCAGGATGAGGGCCTCTTTCACGTTTTTTGTTCTTTTTCATTTCACCAAGACTGTTTCTTGCTACTGATCTTCCATAAATTTGCTTAGGAGGAAGCACTGTTCAATGTTGAGCTGCACTTCCAGGTATATATTGTGTGTGAGTGTGTGCTGTGGAAGGAGGTGACACTCCTGTTTTACCGTAAAAAAAAAACCAAAAAAACTGAGCTGCCTGCAGAGTCAATCATGCAGCCGACAGGAAAAAGGGAATGTAAAACACAGATCCGAGTTTTTATAATGTGATATTATCCCTTTCCACAATAACAGCATTAGACCACATTGTCATAAGGTTTTATGTGGCGTTTTAACCTCCTGGGCTAATGTTATGGCACTGCGAGGTTCTTTTGACTGCGGAAATGAAGTGAATGATGAATTTCACTACTAACGTTGTAAGTCAGCCTTTTCATGTGGCTGTGTTTATTTTTGACGATGTACTAAAAGACGCCACCAGAATAAAGATGGAAATGTGGATGTTTTTTTTTTTTTTTTTTTTTTTATGTTAACTGTTCAGCTCTTTAGAGGCTCTGTCACCTGAGAGATTAATAGTTTAACAAATTGTCCAAATTGTGGATGAATCAGAGCAACTTAGGGTTTTGATGTCAGATGTTATGATCCTGCTGTAAAATGTCTCCCGCTTTACTGCTGTGTTCTCAAATCTTTGCCGAAGAGCTGCATCACCGAGGCCACTAAAGGTTCAGGGGTTCCTTTGGTTCCGATTATGATTTTAGAAAGGTTAATAGCATGGTTTATTTGTGCAATTGCATGTTGCATATAAAGGAGTATTCCAAGTGGATTGTTTGGCTGTTTGGGAGCGATTTTGAGGCTTTAAAGCATTCCTGTCACTAATAGTTGTTGCTGCACCGCCAGTAGATGGCATTATAATGATGAGAGCCATCACTGTCGTCCTTATTGAGACAACCAGCTTGTTCTGACAAAGACTGGGAAGACATCAGCACCAGCCTTTGTTCAGACTTCTATTTATATCAAGGAACGTAAGTTGGCTTAATAACTATACATGACGATATCTTGAAGCTATATTTACTCAAAAACAATTAGATCAAGGTATAAAAAACAGATGACAATGACAACTTCATGGTTTATTTGTAGTGTAGTCTTATTTTTTAGCACTAATGCTCAGATAATAATAAAAACATGTCATTCAACTAACCTTTTTTTGTAACAAATATGCACAATTACCAGTTGGATTTAATATTTTAGGCTCAAGAAACAATCTAAATCGTGGAAAGTATGCTCTGCAGTGCATAGTCTTTTGGTCTTACCCACAGTATTGAAATGTGTTTGATCCTGAAACGAGTTGGAACGAGTCTGACCTCCTGACTGACCCAGCAAAGGGCCAACAGGTTTCATCTGGTAGTTAAAGAAACTCCTCATCAATCTCATCCTAAGCCCTAACCCGCCAATGATGAGAAGTGTGTTTATTGTGGAGGGGAGGGGAGGGGAGGGGGAGAGAAAACGTCTCGCCGAGCAAACCCGCGTGGTGTTACTAAGATACTCCTCTTTGTTGGAGCTCCACAATGGGGGCCTGGATATTTATTTCAAATCTCCTGCACATGCAGACATTTTTCCCAGGCCTTCTTTCGGGGCAGGGCCGGTCCGAGAATATAAAGTGGTGTTTACATACCTTCCTTTAAGGTCACAATGTCTCCCTAAAGCTGGCTGTTACAATGTTCGTTTCCATGGCAACATATTAGTTCGAGCTGGGAATTTCAAAAAGAACAAGCGAGTTGCTCAGGATTTTTTTCCCCCCCCCTTCCTCTCGTGACTCAGTTTTTCTAACCTAAGTGATAAGTTCTGAAACCCAACAGATTTTTGTTCCAGACTTTTAGCTGCTGATTTGAAAGCAAGAAAACATCCAAGTAGACTGAATTACTACAACTTATTCACGTACATTTAAGAGGGGCAGAGTATTATGGTGATAGGATACGAGGTCCTAAACTTTTGCTTCCAGAAAAAGGATACAGTCATTTATTCTTTGAAGACTTATCAGTCTGACACCTTTCGGTAATCAGAACAAGCTGCCGTCACTGTAGGATGTCAAATAAAACTTGGCAAACATCAGAAAGTACTGAGGCTGCTTCCTTCATTTAAATCCGCCTGTTTTCTGACTCATTGGTGACTCGGCCATGAAACCAGCGGGGAAATGGTTCACATCTAAAAAAAAAAAAGAAGAAAAAAACAAACACATTATTGACAACAATGTTATTTTTCTGTTTCTTTTTTTCTGTTTTGTTTGTTTTTTCCAAATCCCACTCCTCAGTTCGGACAATACGATGTGATGCCGATCACTTTCCATGCTCTGGTGTCGTTATTAAGAAGTCTTATTAAGCGTCTTTAGAAGTTGATTGTGCAGCTTTACAGGGGAGTGTCCCTCTCCTCTGCTTTCTGTCTTTGACACGGTCATTGCGCTGTGGCCGACTGGTTGAAGGATACACTAATAAGGTCCCTGGGCATCTGGCATGTCTTTAGCAAAGAGGGCAGTCGTTTTGCTGGGGGGCAAAAAGAAAAAAAAAAGACCCTGCCCCCTCCCTCACTTATTATACTCTTGGCCCTTGTTCCACACGCCCCCTCATAGTGAGCAGAAGGATGGTCTGCGGGATGATCTCTGCCACCGCCTGCTGACCTGCTAAGGATTGATGGCGGCAACTCGGAAGCTCCTGCACCACCTAACCCTCGTCCTTTGTCTGATTTCCCCCCCCTCCACCCCCAACACAACCCTGCACCTTCCCAAGTATCATCTCTCACTCTCTCTTCCACTTGTCCACCATTCCACTGTGACATTCAGCTTCCAGAGGTGAACTCTCTGCTAGATTCGTCGGTCGGAGCACTACATCAAAAGGCAGATTGTGCTCTTTTTTTTTTCCGGCGGCACAAGCTCGGCGAAACAGCTCATGAAGTGTTTCCAGGCCCTCTGCGGCTTTGTCTAATTGGGTAGATTTGGAGGTTAATTTACTCGGCTGGTCATGTGCGTCTGCCCGTATGTGCACACATGAATCCGTGCATGTTTTGTTTGGTGCTGCATATGAGGCGGTTACTTTCTCTCTCCGGCCACTACACGCATTTCTTGGAAGTCTCTCCAGTCTTGTTTGAGCATAGCTGCAGTTAAGCAGCCCCTCACTCGATGTCGGTGTGAGGATCAGGGGATGCTGAATATTTCAGAGCTGCTATATTTAGAGGTAGTTACACATTTAGAATGGCAAGAATAGAAACTTTCAGCCGGCGCTCTGGATGCCAAGGCACAGGTCTTTTTTCTTTTTTTCCTCCCTCCTTTCCCTCACCAATTGACAGTTTTATCTTTGATTAATGATGATAGCATAGTTGCATTTTCCTATTTTTATACCATAGTTTTTCAGAGCACACATTTGCCCTTGCTTCGCCATTTAATGAGGAACAAAAGGACTTAATCTTCCCCTCTCAAGAATAGGATAGACGTAACTTTCAGTGTGCAGCGTCATGCATGTGCACGGATCAATGAAACCAATCCGGGCTCACAGTTCAGTGTCCTCTTTCCTCTACGTAGTCAAATCACGTCTGTCACAGTGGATTGTTCTACCAGCGAGGCAGGAGCCAGGGATGATAGTAAGGGAGGTGACAAGCATTGCCTTTGCCCTAAATGATCTGAATGGGTAATGATTTGAGTCTTATAAATGATTGAGAGACCTATCTAAAGGGAATACACCTCCAGCATGGCATGGGCAGCTTGTTAAGGTGGACTGGTGCGCTTGAGCGGACGCGCGTCCTGCCTACGGCATCTGCTCGTCCTGATGCATCCTTAAGAGAGCGCGTGTGGGACGTGGCTGAAGTCCCTGAAAGCATTCCTCTCTCACCTCTCTTACCTCCGGGGAATGAGATGCGCTCAGACGTCGACTCCTCTCCTCCACCAGTCTCCCTCTGTTGTTCGCCCCCTATATCTCTCTCTATGTCTGTCTTTCTTTCTCCCTCTTGTGTTTTCCTCTCTGCCCAGTTGAGCCGAGCTGTGAGATGCTTGAGAGCAGCATCCATCTAGTGAACTCAAGGGTGTGCTTGTGTGTGCAAAAGAGCAGGAGAATTTAACTTCTATGTCCGATTTGTGGCTATAATTCTGAATGTATTGATCTGTGTTGAGTGGTGAATTTATTGTTGGTGTATAGCATAACAAAACATGCGTATATGAGTCCCTTAAGATGTTATGGTGATGTATCTATTAATGATATACATTAATAGACTGTTTTCTTTTTGGTGCTGACTAAAGATTCTATAATTCTATAACATTACCTGTCGAGTGGCTGCAGTGTCCACCTTGGCCACACTGGGGCACTCCAGACCCTGCCCACTTTCCTCCCTGTTGTGCTAGAAAATTCTATACTCACTCACAGGCTTTTTCCAGAATACCACGTAAGAGGAGGCGCAAGGCGAGTGATTGCTCGGTAATAGCTAAAGGATGCTATGGGGGGGATTTTCACCAATGACAGTGAATGGAGACGGAGAATAAGCTTAACTCCCTACATCACTCCCACGTCTCAAGCATGAAGTGAATGGGTCAGTGATAATGAGTAGACATTTAATTTGCCAGATATGTCTGTGACACATGAATGCCCTTTGTGAGGAACGTGGTGGTAAAAGATAAGAGCTCAAGAGAGAGTTAGAAGGACGATAGTTTAGGTTGCATAGGAGAGGAGACGCTATTAAACAGTGACCTGAATTGTAATTGAATGCTAAAAGACAGGTGGTTTTTGGATAACAATTGTGACCTATGTTGGGAAATTAAAAAAAACAAAACGATGCTGTCTGATTTAATCTGCGGAATTGAAACCATTTCCATTCCATAAAGCGACTTGATTAACAGGGGGGACTTTCAAAGAGAGACCCCCTTCATGTACCTGTTGGCAAATACTGAACAGCAGCAGAACAGCCATTATGTTAGCTGGTAACAAATTGCTCATATGTGGCCAATTTAAGCAGAGAGAGCCCTTGTTATCCCGGGCCTGGTAGCCTACCCCGACATGTGTATGAGAACGCCCATCTATCTCACAGTGCTAGACAGCTCGGCTCTCCAGCAGGGGGGGAAATGGAAACTGTGTGAACAGGTAGAGGAGGACATTATTAACCACTCAGCAGTTTGTGACCCGGAAAACCCAAATTACCCCAAAACCCTCTCGTCTGCGCGGCCCGGGACACGACCGTGGTGCTAAGGGAGCTCCTAATCGGCCCCAGATGGGAGGCCTGCTCTTGATCGCAGACAGTAGCTGACCCAGCCAGGCTTCATACTCCTCACAGCACCTCCCACCCCCTTACTCTTTTTAATTTCACCTCCGCCACCACCAGCCCCCGTTAGACCCACTTTATAGACCGCAATATGTGTGTATAAAAGAGCCGTTCTACACAGGAATCTGTGGGAGCGTTTATTTCATGTTTGCGCGCGGTGAATGGAAGTGACGGTGTTTAATATGAGCGAGGCAGGATGGAGGGAGGAGGGAGATGTCTCGTAAAATGAATCTTGTTTTCTTATTATATGTGTTGTAGGCAATACCACCTCCCAGCTCAGTGCAATAAACATCAGTTTGATGAATGTGTTTTTTGATGTATGCTGATATCGGATCCTTGTTTATTGTGATTACAGATAAAATCCTATTAGCCATATCTAATTGGATTCTTTTTCTCTTCCTCCTGTGCACTTTTTCTGTCAGGGCATTAGGGCACGTATTCTAGAGACCTTTGTGATGCTCTTCCTGCTGGCTTTGCTCATCTTGGGCATCGTGTGGGTGGCGTCAGCGCTCATTGACAATGATGCAGCCAGTATGGAGTCACTCTACGGTACGTAATTTTTAAGAAATAGCTTAACAATTTAGGCTTTTCTTTTCTTCTGCAGAGTGTTGGGTGAGAATTAATACCTCATGTCTTTGCATTAACTATGAAAATCAAGCCACGAGTTGATTAGCTTAGCTTAGCATCAAGAGTGGAATTGGCAAATTATGTTTAATCCCTCCACACATCATAATGTCCAAAAATTAATAAATTGCGGTCTTGTGTGCTGGAACTATTTCTTGTGTATTTCCCAAAATGTCCATCTATTCTTCTATATTCTGATTAAATTAATGTATTTTTTCCATAGATCTTTGGGAATTTTACCTTCCATACCTTTACTCCTGTATATCTCTGATGGGAGGACTACTTTTACTGAGTAAGCAGTTTAATTTCTTCTTATCCACTCTAAATAAAATGCAATTGTTGGTTAAACAATCACACTGATCCTACTATTTTCTCATGTGTAGTGTGCACTCCTGTGGGATTGTCCACGATGTTCACCATCATGGGCCAGTTACTAGTGAAGCCAACAGTAAGTAATCAATATGTGTGGTTGTTCTGTAAAACGGTATTTGATCAATACAAATATAGTACCAGCAGTTTTCTGTGAAAGACTAAAGTGTTGAACTTGACGCTCCAACTTGAAGCTACTGTCCGTCTCAGTGGACCACTTACATGTGCGACAGAGGACTACAAATACATCACCAACTCATCCTCCCATCTGCCATCTCTCCAGTCCCACTTTGGGCCTAATTATAACCCATTTCATCTCTTCCTCCTCTGCTCCCTCCCTTCAGATCCTGGAGGACCTGGATGAGCAGATTTACTGCATCCATTTGCAGGAGGAAGCCCTTCAGAGGAGATTAAACGGTATGTCTGTGGGAGACGTGTTGGCACATTATAGGGGAGGGGAGGGGTTGACTGCCCTATTGGGTGTGATGGAGCGCGCCACACTGGAATCAATTAGCATTGAAAATTCAGCCACACACACACACACACACACACACACACACACACACAGAGGCAGACGTTCACACACACTGACAAAAAAATCAACACACACATTGCAGCGGCCTTTCCCCGCTGCTGTCTTACGCTCATAACTTTCTGCTGAAGGGTAAAGCAGCCACATGGCAAGGACTATGTTTTATGTTCAGGAAGTTTTTAGGGATTAATTTAAGACTCTGCTGAAATGATCACCTCGTTTAGGCCGAGAATGGATGCCTTGGCAATAGCATGTCAATTAAATATGTTCCAAGAATTTCCTGTGGACGTTACAGGAACGTTTTTGGTGAGACTCTGGTACAAAGGGAAAGTTTAAAGAGTTTAAGGATGGTGGAAGATTATTTGTTTAGCCTGCATTTCCTTTTCATGTCCAGCCCTCTGTGTTCCCAAATTCCTTGTTTGACGTTGAGTAATCTCAAAAAGCAGGAAGCATTTGGGCCAAGTTCCAAAACCTACTTTAATATTAACTCAAGCACGCAACCAAGTGTACAGATGCGAGTAAAATGAAGAGGATGAGCGTCCTTTCAAACCAGGGAGGTAAGGGAGATCGCTCCCCGATAGCGCATGTTTACGAACGCCACACCGGCCACCTCCATAGACTGCCACCAATGCGTATGGTTCCTTCGGGTTCGTTCCGCGCCGCCCTGCTTTGAACTAACTGATAGAATATTTGTAATGTGTTCCTTATCGTCCCCAGCACTGTTTGATCTTTTACAAGTCTCTGTGGGGCAAAAAAAAATAACTGTGGTCAACATCTTTATGCGTGCACCGAGGCCAAGCCGCAAATACCATCTGTATAAAAAAGGTGGGAATTCGAGGCGAAGAGGAATGTTGACGTGAATGTTTCCGTGCACACGCAGTACGTTCACGCACACGCCCAAAGTTCGTGCTCACACATAGGGTGGAACTGACGGCTAAAGTGGTGTCCCTTTGATCTGCCGAGAGCACCGAGTAGTCGGCAGTTCAGGAACAGTTCACGGGACACACTCCAGAGGCGAGCAATGTTGTCTTCTTGCTTCACCTGTGTCTGCTCTGCATCCAGCTCTTCGAACAGATTATCCCCTGACCCAGTTTGTGTTTGCAGATGTGGACTGTTGCTCCACGTCAGTTGATGAAGCGCTGTTTATTTGCGCGTCTAGGCCTTTGTTTTCCTACACACGCAATTGCCCATTTCTAATGATATTGTTGATATTGAAGTCCTACAGATCAGAAGAAAGAAAGAATGTGTGTCTGTTTTTCTTGTCAAGGGCATGATGGACCTAATATGCATAATGCTAAGAGGCATGCTCCTAGAACGATCTGATAAACTGCTAGCAGTTTACTTACGAGAAATTATTTTTTATTTTTTTCCATTTTACTTAATGTTGCAATCTTTCTTTACTGCTTTTAAATGTATTGATAATTAAGTCATGGCTGAAAAGGAAATGCAAAGAGGCAGTTATGTTTGAATCAATTTGCCTTAAAGTATTCAGGTCGAATATGCTAAAGTGCTTCTAATGCCTGCAAATTGTATCTCATCAAATACACATAGCGTTTGTGATTTTGCTTGTGTATTCACTTAGAAGGTATTTTAAAAGTGCAGTCTAGTAAGCGGAGTACATGGATATACTGCAGTACGGGCACTGTGACATGCACACTTGTATGCACTGCCCTCGCAAGACCCTGATCTGCTGATAGCAGAGCAACCGAGCGCCTGTCCAGATGCTATGCGGCACAATGACCTTGCTAGTGCCTCTGTTGTCTCAGCATGGTGTTTAGCATATGTGTGGATGACGTAATTTTTTGACTGTGGTGAAGGTTGGAGAGGATATGTTGAATTACTCCGGGCCTTCCTGGCTGCCAGAAGCCTCACTCAGCATCTCTGCCTCGCTGTAACTCAGTCTCATGCTTGATGCTGCCAGCAGAAGGTGAAGGATATATTTAACTCCAGTTTAGAGTGATGTCATTGGAGATACTGCAGTTAAAATTCTCACCCTTTTCCTCCGTAGCCCTGAAGTGTTGATATTGTTCTTTGTCTGAAGTTATATATGCTGTTTCGAGGGCTAATGAGAACCTATTATTCATTTGATCAATGATGTATCTGTTATGCGTGACGTGTACGGCCATGTTTGGATATGCTCTGCACAAAGTTGATAGATTAGTTCCCTTACGACTGAGCAGATTTGGCTTCCCCAAGGCAGTGTTCGGTGCGTTTCTGGAGAAAAGGGCGCTGCTGAACTGTCCGTGACATTTCCTGTTGTGTTGTGACTGCATTCGCTCGGAGGGTTCAAACTTTCCCCTGCTTAGATCCCGGGGACAGGTATCTGCGAGGGCACAGACAAGACTGTTAACCCTCTCTCCCCGTCTATCTAAAAGTCTTTTGCCTACTCAAACCCATCCAGACAGGGCGTGTCATAATAACTGAAGGGGAAAAAAAAGGTTTGATCAAAGTGATTGGTCCTTCACTCCTGTAACAAAGATGAAAGTTGGTATTTTTATTGCACGCTAGTAACGGTGTAACAGTGAACTAATTGGTCTTGATCTGCCAATCACCCCAGGGGATGCAAATGGATACTCTTCCACTTTGGCTCCCAGGGGCCTCTGTTCTATTGCGTCAAGCTGGAAGGAAAACAGAGTAAAATAGATAAATTAGCCTTAAATGAGCCGGCCTTGTGGTTTTCCTGGAGAATCCCTTGCTGTCTTCTCCAACCCACTCAACCAGTCGCGGCATGTGCTAGACAGCTCCTGACACAAGAGATTATTTTTACTTGTTTGAGATCACATTGTTTTGTTCCGAGCACGGTTACTTGGTTTTGATAGGATTTCTTAATAAAGATAAGTCAAATGCCGAATACATTGAGAAGTTAATATCCTCTTAATCAGAACATTGTTTTCATTTTTTCTGGCTTGTATTCGTTGTGTGAGAAATGCCTCAAAACATGGTTTTCCAACTGAATAACTAGTTTCTTGAATGGTCTGATAGTATACTTAACATGCATCCTGTTAAAACAGCATTAGAGCTGAAGTAGAGCTGAATTAGTTGATTGACAAAACATAATTGACTGATCTTGATTAATTCTGTTTTTGACAGGATCATCCTCTCACATTTACACCCGGGGAAGCTTTACTCACCAGCTCAACAAAGAACTGGACAATATTAGAAATCAGAGGAAAAAATTGGGTAAGTATTTGTACTGCGTGACAGCGGGACTGATATATTTTGTCTTAAGTCCTTGAATTGCCATGGAAATGTATGCCAAGAAGTTAGCTTTTTACATATTGCTGACAGGCAACCGCTTTCTCCCGTCTGCCTTAATTTCTTAATTTGGACTTGGACCAGAACTGCCTGATAATTTTCCATCCATTTTAGGATATTATAAATGAGGCCTGAGCCTTTTGGGGAGCAGGGTGGGGGGGAGGAGAGCACAAAGGCACTTAGGATATTGGACAAGATGCAAACTTTATATTGTAGCAAGCCTTTTAGTGATGTCATTAATTTAGAAGGATGGTGCATATAAAGTGCACTTGGCAAACTTCTCGGGCAGGCAGGGTGGGTGCACTTTGAGAATAAGGAGGACTAACAAGGTTGGAAATAGAGAAAGAAAGTCAATATGGCAAGGACTAGAGGGCAGTCAGATACACATTGTAGGGTCCTGTGGATGTCCATAATAGAAGATGTAGTGCATGTGGTCTACAAGCTGTCAGCAGTGTCAGTGCAAACATAACTGATGAGCTGTTGAAATAAGAGGAAGATGGAAGATATGAACTTGCAATATTTCATCTGGCTTTGAAGAATGAGGCTCAGTGGTTGCACACACACACACACACACACACACACACGTTGTGACCAAAGTATAAATCACAGAATTAATTTTGTTGCATTTCTTTTTATCCAGGGTTTATTATTGTTTACACTAATTAAGGCAATGAATGTGGCTAATTAAAGAGGCAGAACATGCTTTTTGAAGGTTATGGAACATATATTACCTGCAGGCTGCGATGAGATGTGAGATTTTATCACTCACGGTATGTTTTACCCAACTAGTGTACATACCCTGTAAATAACACCGGAGGGCTTGTGGTTTCACTTTTTTTTCTTCTTAAACGAGTGGTTTGTATCTCTGAATTTTAATTTAATTAAATGTTAAATTAGTTGCTTGTACATATATTCCTTCAGACTAATAACCTCACATTTCTTTGGCCCGACTTTCATCTCCCATCAGAGAGAAGAAAGAAAGCATCAGGTTGGGAGAAGAACTTGTTGTATCCCATAGTGATGCTGATCCTGCTCGCAGGAACGGTGAGTGCCGGGGCTGACCTATCATTAAGCCCAAACTGTTTACTCATGGCGTATACAGCTTGGCTGGTAGCCTCGAACCCCATCCTCTTAACACCACCGAGTCTGGGTGTGGAAACTCCTTTTATTTAATGGCTGTTTAAGACAACGCTGAATAGTCACTTTGCAACAACTGTGATTTCCAATAGATTACAGTGTGTGAATACTATTTATGCCGTCTGATATTGTTAGATGGAGCAGAACGAGCGCGTGAGAGGCACGGCACGTGCATCAAACAACTCCTGCATTGTTCCGGTTTTGAGAAGCTTAATGTTGGAGCGTTTTACAATCACAAGATGGTTATTATGCATTACCATGCTTACGGATCAGCGTGGCCAACACTATTCAATTACATCATGACGCCGGATACTTTGTGGATTTGACCGATGTTTTCATAATTCTACTATGTGTAAACAAATCTTTATCCTCCTCTCTGTCCGCAGACAATCTCAGTTCTCATGGTGGCATTTAATATCCTCTACCTTCTCGTGGATGAGACTGCCATGCCCAAGGGATCCACGGTAAGCCTACTGTAACCTAACCTAACTCCCCACACACACACACACACCCAGAATGTAAACTGCAGAAGAGCTTGCCTATCAGACCTGCCATGTTCCTGGCGGAGACATAAATCACATTCCGGATATGCTCAGATGCTTGTTGGAAGAAAAGGCACGACCAGATGTTAATCAGGCTTGAACCTTGAGCTTCTGGTTTTTGTTTTGGGAGCTCATTGAAAGTCATTTCACAGCAGTGTGCAGATTCAATGAGCTGGCTACGTGTCTCAAGCCCACAGTGAATAAGCTGCTTTTCTTCCCTCCAGCAAAGGCAGACAGGGCCAGGTGAAGGGCTATTACTGTGAGGCAGACTAACCGAGTGTGGAATGGCTCTCAGAGATTCTCATCTCCGCCTAACATGCAATGTGTTTTAAGCTCTCCTTATCTCATCTCATCTGCAGTGACAGAGAGGCGTGTGCTCGTGTGTGTGTGTGTGTGTGTGTGTGTGTGTGTGCGTTTGCGGTTGCATTCTTGTCTGAGAGGAGGCAACATAATGTATCCTATTTCTCCCCTCATTTCATTTCGCGTCTCGCGGGCAACTTGCAGAGCTGCCCTCGACATTCCAATTATTTTATTGAGCAGAGATGTTTTCTTTGGCGTGACACGTCACAGAAAATCCCCCAAATTACACTTGTCATGAAGCTCGGAGCTGTCCTCCCTGACAGCGTGGCCCCGCTAAATGTTTTATGCATTTGTTGAGCTGGATGGATGCCACACCTCTGATGATCTCACAGCACTACAAGGGGTGGGAGGAAGTCTCGCCCTCCACAACAATCGATACTGATATGATATCCAGCTATCCACCCCGTTAACCCTACCCTCCGGCTCTCAAACTCTCTGCCCCCGAGCACAGAAATTCCCTTGCAAGTTACCCGCACACTGTCTGGTGGGAGATAAGGACAGGGGAGGGAAAGTGATATAAAGAAGTAGAGAGAGCGTCCGATTTGAGGTCTGAAAGAGACTGTGGGAAAGTCAAATGAGGCCCCGATGCGTTGATTGTTGTGTGGGGGGGGAGAGCACAATGGAAGTGCCCTGTCAATGTTTGTCTTCCCTTCCTACTAAGCATCCTGCCATAGTCCTTAGCATACTGAGCAACGCCCAAATTGCCTTTACGGCGTAGAGGATAGAGGTGGAGGATGATGAGGAATTGGGAGAGAGGACGAGAACGAGCAGGGAGGAGAAGCAGGTGGATGATGATGAGGAGCAGAGATGCAGTAGAAGCGAGGAGGAGGAGGAAGAGCTGTCAAAAGACACTGTGTTTTACTGCTTGATGAACAAGCACTAAGGGGGACCAATAAACTTGTTATTGCGGGCCCTCCTCTTTGACACTTGACACTATATTTTGTAAAATGGACAATTAGCTGCAACTGGATGGCAATTTTCTCCTAAGTAAAGTTCTCTAAACACAAATGTACATAATAGGACATCAGACTTCCTGTGAGAAGCAAAGACCTTCAAATTTGTGAATGAAAGTGGACATAATCTGAGAAATATCCGTTCTGGCCACCATTAACAATTTGAATTAATTAAAATCTATCTATCTATAGCCGTGATGCAGTTAGGTTAGCACCCAGCAGAACTACAGGGAAAGGTTAACTTCCCTTTAAGTTGATATCTCAACATAATCACTTAATTATTAAGTTCTAGGCAACCGATGGCTGGACAAGAAACAATTTGACAAGATGGTCTTACAGTGAGAGTGAAAGTACCTCTGGGGCTACTGTTAAACCACTGTTTGGCAATTGAAGTCCATAAATCCACAGTTAAAAAAATCGGATGAATGATGTTGACATTTTATGGCAAGATGAAGCGTAATTAAAATTTGCAAAAACGACTCTGGCCAGAGATGAAGAGATAGTACAACTTAGCCTCAATTACTGTGATGATTAAAGATAGAGCCACAATATGGGTGGAGTTGGCGCAGACACTATATCCAAATGTGCCTTTCGGAGTCGGCCATCCAGAAGTAAGTGTATAAATGACTAAATCAATGTGCAGATAACAATATTACCAGCCTCAACATGTAGAGCAACAGAAAATATTACACCGATTTTTGACTATTATTGAACAGGGCCAAACACATGACACACACACACACACACACACACACACACAAACAAAAAACAGCAGCAGACCATCATTTCCTCTCAAACACAACCAAAGGCACTATCAACATGCCAGAGAGGTAGGCGAGGGAGAGGTTACCACCTTAAAGTATCTAAGGCTATGTCAGACAAAAAGGTATAGACCACCCATTTATTTCATTTGAAAATAGTCTAAAAGAAAATCCATAAACTCTCAAAGTAAAAAAAAGGAAAGTGTAAACTAGCTACATAGCTACTCACATTAATTAATGTCTTGATTAGTGTGTGACGCATGCAAGCATAGCCTTTAATGAGGATGCAAGCCACTGCAGTGATGGGAGTGGGGCAGGCAGACCAGACGCTCAATGTCAAGTTTCAGAAATGGTATTAAAAGTTTCCTCCAGGCATGAATGTAGGAAATATATATTGTCATAATTAATTACAGTTACAGGTAAGAAGGATATATACTGTTGTTTTGACCTTTTTTAGGTTCAAGGTAGCAGGTTATTCTTTATAAGAGAAAGCTTTCAATAAACTGTACTCACAAGTGGTGGGGTCAAATAATGGCAGTCTCTTGGTCAAATCTGAAGCCCCCAGCTGAAAAACACAATGGAAAGAAAGGGTTAAAAGTGTTGATCACATGACCTAACAGATGCATTTGCTGTTGGCTGGTTCCTTCTTGTACATCCTGGCCATTTCAGAAGTCTGTACCTGAAGCTAAAGGCACGTCCATATATTATATTTACTTTTTATGGCCGCTTCTATCGCCCACTCATTAGATGATAGCCGGGGGAATTATCTGGTGTGCAAGTGGATATGTGTTAGGAGGGGCATGGAGTGAGAAAGAGTTATGTCTATATTAAAAGGGTAGAAAACGTAGGCAACCAAGATATTTGATCAAACTCGTCTTCTATGTTTAAAATGAGTTATGTTTTATATTTTTAAATGGCAACATCACTTCAGGGACCCACCCGAGGTCAAATGGTCAGGACGTGAGTCACGCATGCGTTTAAACACACACGACGCTGACAACCTCAGGTATTGCAAGGTGTTGATCTCACGAGCAACAAATGCAACGTGTCTGCTGAAAGAGCGAAGAACGAATCCACCGGTCCCTCCGCCGAGCCCTCGCTCTCTTTGACACACACAAACACACTATCACCCTTCCTGCTACTGGAATGAAAAAGAAGTGAGAGTTGAAAGGAAGGCGCGCTGTGAAAGCTAGCTGTCCTAAGAACGCGCATAAGGGGATATTGCGAGAGCACACACACACACAATCTTAATGCATGCCCACCCTCGCTCCATTAATAAATTACATCAGATGCTGTCTGCTAATTCCTTGTGTGTGTGAGAGAGAGGGAGAGGGAGAGAGAGAGAGAGAGAGAGCACTGCACCATGGCTCTGCAGTAAGCTCAGGGATGACAGTTGCATAAAAAGGCATGAAACAACCTGCCAGGCTTTCCTTTTTTCTCCAGGCTCTTTAACAAAACAAATCAAGATAAGGACACTCAAGGTGGGTAAAAAAAAAAAAAAAAACTCCAAACAAAATCAAGGACCAGGATCTACAATGCAACTGTAAAATGTATTGATGTTGCACAAATAGGGCATTCTGTGTATGAGCACCGTACAGTGATGTCATGCATTGGTATAGCATGGTGTGTTTGAATGCATACGACACAGAGACAACATAAAGGATCCAATAGTTGTATTGTAGGCTATTAAGTGATGGGGAATATACTGAACACATGATTAAATGTATACTTTAAATATCTCCATATGATTATCTATAAGATCTGATGCATCATTTAGTTTTAGGCCGAAGATAATGTTTAATATTGTAGGTGCCCCAAAACACACTGATCCTTTGGAGAATCATCCGTGTTGCCAAGTTTGACAAAAAGCAAATATTTATCACCCGACTACACAGATGCTTGGTATGTGCAGCATATGTAGATGTGTGTCTTTTTCCTGCTCCGGATTCAAAAGGCCTTTAAGTGTTGAGGAAGGGGGGGTGGGGGGAGCGGGAGGGGTGTGTTTGCCGAAGTATTTGTTTTGTTGTTTTTATGTTTTTGGCGTGCTTTCAGCCTGCGCCGCTCTCCTTACCGTAAGCAATGTGCCGTTTTTGTTTGAACACCTGTTCACATATTGTATGATCGACAGTGATTTGAAAGGAGCCTCTTTCATCTCGTTCCATTCATCACTTAGCCAATTTGATTCTGTCTTCCTCAAGTGGGGAAATTCTTCATGCGCCGCATACTTTGCAGGATTTCTGTAATTGCATGTGTGCGCAACTGCCTACGGTGCTGTCGTTTCCCTTTTTTTTTTTTCTTCCTGTTTTTGTTTGTGATGCGATTACACGAGACTTGTGTGTGAGGACATTAAATAACACGTTTTTTTTTTTTTTCTTCCATCTTCCAGGACCGAGGCATCGGGAACACCTCTCTGTCCACATTCGGCCTGGCTCAGGCGGTGCTGGAGATCGTCCTCATGTTGTATCCTTTCAGCGACCCTTTTGTCTGTGGCCAGAGTAGCATGCTCCATGGCCAAGAGCAACATTGTCCAGCCAGCTTTGTTTACCCAGGACATAGTTCAGCCGGACACCTTCCGGAAGACGTGCCGTTTCGTCACCTTTTATCGCAGCAGAAATAAAAGAGTCGCAGGCTGCTTTTGCCGCCGGCGGAGAAGTGTTTTTTGGTCCTTGATTGAATTGCTCGACAGCTACTTGATGGTGTCCTCTGTGGTCGGCTTCTACAGCCTGCGGGTCTTTGAGGGACTCACTCCCAGGAACGATGACACAACCATGACAACGGTAAAGATGGGATGGAAGGTGGGGTGAAGTGGGGGCAAGGGTGCTGAGATTGCCCTGAAGGTGCTGATGGTGTTTGGGGACCCCCCCTGTGTTTCATCTATTTCCTCTCACTCTGGACTCCTACTGCTCACTAATGTTTTCATCGGGGCCCCCTCAATGGCTTCAGTTGATCTGTCCAATATTTGTTTGTGAGTTGGGAAAACACTGGCAAAGTGCAAGCCTCTTTCTTGCACATCAGAGGGAGAGTGGGGTTTTTTGGGTGGGGGTGGAGGATGTTTGGCCCATAGTGGCACCTATTCACTTGGTAATGAGTGGTGGAGTGGTGAGGCTTGTTAACTAGCCATGACGCTCCAGTGAAAGGGCTTGAAAGGACAACAGAGGGAACCTGGTAATGAGCAGCTTCAGAGGTGCTAATTGTACAATATGTGGAACCAATTTAACATCAATTGATGCGTTCCTATGTGTGTGGGTGGTACGTCTTCGCTGGAACTCTCTGTAACATAACTGTACATCATATGCCAGAGAGATCTGAAGATTGATCATGTGATTTTGTAGATCATCGGTTGCTGTGTCTCCATCTTGGTCCTGAGTTCAGCCCTGCCAGTGATGTCTAGGACTCTAGGTGAGTAGAAGTTTGTGTGTGTGTGTGTGTGTGTGTATGCTAATTTTACGGATTAAATGTTTAAGGGAACACTTTGCTACCTTCCGTTGGGGCAAGGCTATCGTTTTTTTCTCTGTTTTAATTGTTTACTAATCTAACCAGCAGCTGGCTATATATTTATTATATATTATATTATATAGAAAGACAAAAGAGTGGTATCGACCTACTCATCTAATTATTTGCCGGAATGAGAATAAGCATATCAGACTACCTCTTTCACAACTGAATTGTCAGCGATGTCATAATAACCTAAATTCCCATTCCTCCCACCACAGTTACTGATGCCGCCACCCAGACCATTAGGGTTAGCGAGTTGAATTCTCCTATAGTTTCCCATAGTGACATTAGAAAGGAGTGCAGGGTGAAGGGCTAAAAATGACAGGAGTAGCACCATCACAATGGCACTAATAAACATGCAGAGTGCAGAGCACAGCTGTTCAAATAGCACTACTCTGTGTGTGTGTGTGTGTGTGTGTGTGTGTGTGTCTGTGTGTGTGTGTGTGTGACCAACAGAGTGGGAAAGCATACAGTGACTCATTGGGAGCTTTACAAAAAATATCAACAGGTTCTGCTTTGTGACGCTGAATAGATTAAAAGGAATAAATGCACGAGACAGAGGTGAAGAGAAAAGGCCTCCCAACTAGAGAGTTGAGTGTGACAAAGTGAGATGTTAAGAGACCAGAAAAAAAGGGTTTTGTTGTGTCTTGATGTAAGGTCTTTTTTTGTGCAGGTCAGTGTGGGAAATGTGTAATGTAAAGTAGGCCAAAGTCTGAATCAGCAGGTTGCAATTTGAATAATCATCTAACTAACGTCACCACAGACTGAATCAAATGTGTCTTTTGTGAAGAATCAGAAAAAATGAGGGGAGATTTGGTTGGTTAGAGATGCCTTTTATGTTGCGATTTCTAGATCTGTTAATAACCAGAAACCTGCGTGACACAAAAGCCGGCAGCATATTAAGCGTTGCTCACATACGAAGAAAACCCATCTCGCTCTGCCATACAAGCCTGATTAATCTGTCGTATGCTTCCTGGATTCATAACCAGCTGCATGCTAATGTCTAACTCTGCTAGTTTATCCCTGACATTTCAAATGCCACGCATCCTTTTTACTCCCAATTAGATTTTCTCAAATTACCGGACCAAGATCAAAACCATTGGCATTAGGAATGGATGTAGCCTGACCACAGTGGCAAGTTGCATCGACTGGGGTCTCCATCATCTCTCTCCCTGTGTCTTCACGGGCAATTTTCTTAAAGGTCCTTGATGCTTGCAAACTGCTTACTGCGGCTGTAAATACATCTCTCCAGACACTGAATCAATTGCCCAATTTAATTGACGACGGAGGCTGTGAAGATGTTACAGGCGGGAAGTAGAACGTATAAAAGACTCATGCCTTTCGGGTGTGCTACATCTGAATCTAATTTCTGGATACAGAAAGAAAAAAAAATACTGGCATAGATGTTGTGGTGCATGAAATTAATATATATGTACACATTAGGATATTGAAAGCTTAATTATACCCCTACGTTACTTCATCATCGGATGGCACAGCTGGCCAGTCCTCGGGGTAGAGTGCAGGGACACCGGGGACGGCAGGCCAAATGGATACGCAGGGAAACGACGGGGTGTTGATGCCTTTCCAGGCAGCATGCGATCAGCTGAGACAGATGGTTTGAAATTGGTCTGGCAGTGTGCAGCTACAGTAAGACGAGACTGCAGGAGGAACCGCTCCTTCATCTCCGTCTAAAAGGCCCTGGGAGAGAGATGAGGTCCACCTGTGTGCCACCTCCGCTGCTATACTTAGTCAGCCATCCTTTCATAGTCCACAGAGAACAGTCTATACAGTCCTGCAAGCCGACACGCCGTCAGGTGATGAATAATAAGCGTAGTTTACGGTGCAGTGGATTTATTCCTCCGTCAAATAACATGCATAACATTTGTCATGTTTTGATGGCGGCTTTGTCATGCATTTACATCTATTAAGGCTAAAAATTACAACATATATCAGGTGTAAGTCTCATAAGAAAATCTATAATCTCAGGTAACAATCTGTCAAATTGTGCTGGTTTTGTTTAGTTTCTGGAAATCTTTTTGGTTCTTAGTTATCACACCTTTATAGTCAAACGGAAGTAGTAATTGGTTTGTTTAAAATAGCCCCAAACGACACGTTCATGTTGTTTTCCCAGTGAATGTCATCTTGCTTTAATCTGGTTTCTCTGTCCTCTACAGGCATCACTAGGTTCGATCTCTTGGGAGACTTTGGGAGATTTAATTGGCTGGGAAACTTTTACATCGTGCTGTCATACAACTTGCTGTTTGCGGTCGTGACGACACTCTGTCTTGTGAGAAAATTCACCTCGGCAGTACGGGAAGAGCTTCTCAAGGCCTTAGGTAAATCTATCTATTTATATTTGATATACTAGAATATAAAACAATCTGTACTCAATTTACACCCAAACTTGTTTCCACAAAAGTTTGGGGTGAAACACCGACAGCACCCACCTTCTCTGTGGCTTTGGAGGGAGATAGTGTTTATTTCTCTCAGACAGCACAACCTTGAGTGACAAAATGGAAGAAATTGCAGCGAGATCCAATGTGCTGCGGGACTGACATGTGACAAAGGATGGGGCTACTCTCAAAGGCTTGTGGTGACAGGCCCTGGATGTTTGATACACGGGGTGGGATAGGGTTAGAAAATGTCAGACAGAGGCACTGAGGGGAGAGAAAAAAAGCACATCAATACCTCTGTCTAAGTGAAAGTCTGAGGCTTTTTAATGAGATTTCTGTCCCTTATCTCCCCCTGTCCAGGACTGGATAAATTGCAACTGTCAAACAGCCCCACGGACCCAGAATCTGGGAAGCTCTCGGCCAACGGGCATCAGAAAACTCTGTGAAAGGGATGATACATCAACACACATACACACACCTTAGCACAGCCAAAGGGAGATTTCGATAGTACTGCCTGACTACTGAGAGGTGAAAGGGATTGGAAGGAACTTAATAAACCCGGGCAGTGTCTGACGGATGCTGCAAATGGAGGCTGAGAGCAATTTAGCTTCGTGACATTCCATCCTCTACGTCTCGGATGGAAGCTGGGACAGAGCCAGGGATGAGACTGAGGAGTGAAATAGACTGGCATCACTGCAGTGACCTTGGTGTTGACCTCAACCACGACTGTGACTTTAAACCACCCATCTCTTGCTTCAGGGGCACCTCCCCTCCCACACTATGTGTTTTCCTTCTATAAACTCCTTGCCACTGCACTAGACAAAAGCAAGAGGGCAAAGCAGGTGAAACAATGTTTTTTTTTTTCTTTTCCATAGTCTTACATCTAACTAAAAGTTTCCATACTTAGTATAGTAAATAGACACATTTCAATCCGTCATTCTTTTAATGTCAGTGTGTAAATGGTAATCGGTGTCGGTGATACGTGGAGCATTTGCAGTGTATGGTCTTTGATATGTGAAATGTTGCAGGCATGATAAGGTGTCAGTTTGTCTTTTTTTTTATTATTATTATTTGTTTCAGCTCAAAATGTGAAAAGAAAACGTGCTTTGTGAAGCATGAAAGAAGTCAAAGTTCTTCACTCATCACACCCAGTACATAAAACCGCACGGCATCCACACAATTCACGTTATATGCATCGGCACCATCATTACTGACGGGCCTCGTCCGTCTCTTTACTTGGCTTTACTTAAGTGCGCTTTAACTTTATTGATGATGTCATTAGTTTGTATGAAGTAGGCTAAGAACTTTTTTTAGGTGCTCTAGATTAGGCTCGAGCTACTCTACAAATGGGAAACTATATGAGAGTTGTATCCACTTCAGTTCCAAAGAGCAGAATGCTTCAGTGCGTTTAGGAGCCGAGCCTGTGGTTGTACTTCCTAAAATGTTATCACGCACACGGTAAGAAAATGTCATCATACTTTTGCTCATCCCCCCCCCCTCCAAAAAACAACATAAAAAACATTTAAATTCACAGGGCACAGAAGTTTGTTTTCCTCTCCAAATTTTTGTAAATGTTGTATTTACATGTACATATTATCTTGTTTTTCATACCTCTTTTGCATTATTTGGATGTAAATATTAGGCTCTTGTTGAGCCCCCTGAGGGTCTGACTCACTAAGCAATCTGTATTTTTGTTGTACATATTTTTTTATAACACCTCAATCCAATGCAAATCTGTAAAAAAAGTCTTCACATACAGAATGCATGAATGAAAAATGTGCAACTTTGCAGCTGGTAGAAAGACTTGGTGACTCAGGCCCCATTTACATGTAATTGTACTGCTGCATAACGTTCTGAACTGATGTTTTTTTGTTGTCTCCAGAACCACCTTAAATGCCTTATACAACAAGCATCTCACAGGCTTAATGTTAAGGTTGTTTCTTGTTCTGTGTTGTTCGTTCATGTATATGTACATATATGTGTGTACATGTACATCGTTTGTCTCTAGACAGTTCCACTGTGATGCCCTGACCACCACAAAGATTCTTTTTGCCATGAATGTCGTCACCGTAGCTCTTATCTAGTGAGAAGCTCCAGTTTGAGACTACTTCATTACCCATAAGACACTTGCTAGGATACGGTGGAGTTGTCTAATGATGTTATCTCTATTGTGTTATAAATGTGTTTTCACGGTGACTAAAGTGACATGATGACAAAAGAAAAAGGAAGGAAATTTAAATTGATATATGCATTTGAAACGTTCGTTTCATAGGACAGGGAATGAGTTACATCAACGCTGTCTGCCATTGGTTGTTGCTTTATTACAAAGACTGGATTTTTTGTGTTTTGTTTAAATGTGGTAACTCTCAATCACGACACTCATGTTGAAGCCATCTTCTCAAATAAGCAAATTCAACCTGAGATTGTTTCGTAAAGGCTTATACGGCTTTAACCATCCCAAACCCAAAGTCATTTTCAATATAAAATGACATAAAACTGGAAAAAATATTATTTCAAGGGGGCAGTTTCACCTAAATAAGTGGCAGAAACATTTGGTAGACTTTCTGGTACAATGTATGCCATTTCATTGGATTCTGTGAAAAATCAACGTGGCTCAAAGTGATATGGCAAAGAAAAGGGATGATACTGTAAATTGGCAAAATTGTATTTAACTGCAATCAAAAAATGAGATGTATGACTTAATCTGGATGAACTAAGATCACTTGATATAACCACTCTGCTGCAGATAGTGGTAACGCTGGGCTCTGTGTTACTAAGCAGGGAAATGTCAATCCACTACTCAAACATCACCATCATAAGAACTGAGAGAGACATTTTCTATTCCAGCAAGGTTTTCTGGTTGTCTTTACAGAACATCTCTGGGTTTTTGTGGGGTTTCAAAAGTTGAGAGTTGGCGAAGCAGCTTTTTTTCCTGTACTGTCTGTACGTCAGTTGATCTCTGCATGTAATCTTTTGGAACATGCTTCGTGAATGTATTTTTTACGATTTTTCCCAGTTTGCTAAATTTACGTTTAGTTATTTTTTTGATGTTTGTGTGTTTGCAAATAAACATAGAAAATGGCTTTGTGATCTTTCCATTCATCACTGTTACAACCCTGGGCATCAGTACTGAGGTGACATGGATGAGTTTGGCATTTTGGGAAAATCATTTAATATATTTTCTTTGCCAAGAGTGAAGAGCAGTGGATTGATATCACTCTCATGTCTGTACACTTAAGTATGGAGCGGGGGCCAAGACGTGCTCGGGTTAGCTTAGCATAAAGACTGGAAGCAGGGGGAAACAACTAGCCTAGCTCTGTCCAAAGCTGAAAAGTCCTCTGACAGGTGCTTTGCCTGTTTAACCAGAACACGAGAATTGACAAGCATGCAGAAGTTCCTGCTATTTGCCAAGATATATTTACAGCACGTAAATCTCTACAAATCACTTATTTTCGTGTATGAATTCAACAAATTAGATACAGCTTCCCATCCTTGTCCTATGCTAAGTTGATTCCCTCCCACTCTCGCATCATATTACAACAAGAACGTGAATAAGTAGTGGCACTATTCCTTTGTCAGATGCCATCATTTTACTTAAAGTAGTAGAGGTTGTTAATATGATCTAAAACGCCATCTTAAATTAAATATGTACCTGTTTAGATGAGCTTCTTGTGGTAGACAGATCTGCACAAAGGACAGGACGGTCTGCTCTCGATAGAAAAGGCCTCGAAGGCCTCCAGACAGATCTGATGGAACAGGTGGGAGCAGGACAGAAGCACGGTGCGTCTGCGTTGTTGATGGCTGGATGCGTCTGCTTCCGCTGGGAGGCTCGGGCCGCACAGTTCAGTCAGGCAGATGAGGCAGTCCCCGACACCTCTCTGGATAACCTGTTGGAGGTGGAAACAAAAGGTCTATTTCGGAAGATGCGCAGACAACTGCATAGTCAGAGGTGGATTTTGCATGTGCTTTTTGATGCCACTGCCATGTCGTCATGAAGAACTACCCGACTGGTTTGATCCGACACGAGGCGATAACATGTTTATCAGTGATCCTTATAAAAACAAAGTCACACACGCACAGCTCCGCCAATCATTAACCCGACACAGCTTCCTGTATTTAGGGGCCAACGTGCCCGGCCGTTAAATGTTTCATAACGAGCTGCGCTCCGCTTTATAGAGTGTGCACCCGTGAAAAAAAGGTGCAAGGTATGTGTTGAAAGCACATTCGCTGTTTGATACTCCATGTCAAGGCTGAGCCACTCCTGCCTTCTGCTCAACCTTTTCACACCAGATAAAGAAGGGAAGAAAAAAAAACATCTTTGCACACACCCCGCTCCCTCTATGGAAAATGGTACTGGCTACAATGAAAGCCAACAATGGTGCCTTATAGAACAGCAAACCTTAATGTCTTTTCAATTCCTCCACAGCAGTCAAGGCGATGAAAAGCCTGCCGTGCATTATCGGAGTGGCTCATGTTTTTTTGTAAACACAGAGGAGTATTAGCCTACCATTATTTTGATAAAGTGAATGATCACTGGAGAGGTGTACCTTCTACACACTGATGCTGTCGCCCCCCAAGCAAGCATTAACATGCAACCGGGAAAGGCAAGGCTGGGAGAAGACTGGATATTTGACTTGTTTGATAAAGGAAGTGGTTCCTGGTCGTCTCATTCCTGACCTGGCTCTGTATTCGGTCCCAGACGTGCTCCTGAGGTTCGGAGACGAGCTTTCGTTCCAGCTGCTGGAACACTCGTCTGCTTGCTGACAGGGAGCGGTTGATATCACTCAGAAAAGCCTCCGTGTCGGTGTGACAGTATCGGACAAAGCTGTCATTCAACTCCTGAAACTAATTAGAAAAACCATTTTAGTGACACAAAGGAGGCATGTTTCATTCAAACACACAATAGAGTCCTGTTTTTCGGCGGAGGCTAATTGTTTGTGTGTATTGTAATGGCTGAGGCAGGCTGACAGGGTACAGTTGTAAAACAGCCAGATCAATACAGTCACGGCTCCCACTAACATGGAGAATTAATGGAAACCAGTAAAAAAAAAAAAAAGGGAGACAGTGCTGGAAATGAGGTTACACACAAATCTGACACCATAACTGTCGTCATCACATGTTCATCAACATGTTCCCTTCTGTCTTGTACAGTGTTGGAAATAAATCAATGAATTACTACATTACAGAATTATGGATCTCTCTTCCAAAAAAAACCCTCCTAATCTTTCTAATTAATTTGAACAACTTTACATCAAATACCTCAACAATTCTGGACCAGTTCAATGTCCAGAGGAGGGGGGATAGTATTGGGGGACTTGGTTCAGTCTTTATACAGACCAGTTTCTAAGATTGTGTTTTAAATGAAGTATCGCGCTCTAGCATTCTCATATTGTCCAATTTTTAAGACTTCTTTCCACTGTCTGTCATCCCAGAACTCATCTGTCTTCTCCCATTTACAGCAGCCGTTGCTAGGCAACAATTAATGACTATGCATGATGATATTACATTAATGTGGGGCTGCAACTGATGACTTAATATGCTGAGTTTCAATTCATTAATTGATTTCATTACATAAGAATATATAAACCGTGATAAAATAGTGACAAATACCCATCACATGTCCTAAAGATCAAGCTCAAGTCTTCTAATTGCTTTTTTTTATGTAAATAGATGATCAGTTTACTATCACACACACAAAAGAAATGATTCTCATGTTTTTTGCATGAAGAATTACTCAAAATAAATTTACAAAATCAATGCCAATAATTTTCTGTCAAAGGAATAGATGCAGTTCAAAATTAATGTGTACTACATCATGTAATTACTGTGCCTAGTTAATTAAGAATAGCATCAGCCTTAACACCTGCTTGCATTTGTTTTCCGTCTGTGACACGTACACAAATACACACTATCCCTTAGCCTGTCATCGTGACATCAGCGCTGCTTTACAGCTAGGCTTTTATCGCTAATTAAGCCACAGTTGACCATTCGGATGGAGGTTTTTATGAGTCTGGATGTCGACAGTGAAGGCAAACAGTACGGCCTCTGGTGAACTTTGCCTTGCTCTGCAGGAGATGCAGATGGAGGAGGGAACAGAGATGGAAGAAGAGGTGGAGTGCAGAGCTGTTATCTAACAGCAATTCATCTAGATGTCGGTAGTGTCCCCGTTAATGTGTTGACTCAGGGTCGAACCTCCCAAGTGAGTAAAAACTGAAAGCTGGGCATCAGGATCAGCTGATAAGATTTCTGATATGTGGAGGTTTTTTTTTTCTTTTCTCCCCGGGAACACCTGTGGCTTCGTGGTACAAAGATGCTTTATGGGCCTCCTGCTATTACAAGGAAAAACCAAAAGAATCGGCTTCTCCATCCCACACAGGTTCCAACCCAGCACTAACACGTCTGTTTGCATTACAGTCAGCTAAGCAAATAAGTCTTCCCCCTGAAAATCAAGTCGAATCAGACCTGTCAGCGCTGTTGCGCAGCTCGCAGCTCTTGAAGATCATCCTCGGCGTGACAAAAGGTATGAGACAATCTCATGACCACCCACAGCCACTGAATCACACAACATGAATGTAGAGTGGCTGACAGCGCCTATGACTCCATCCCAAGCATGTGGACCCCGGACATGGCCTAATGTGTTAGAGCAGAGTTAATTGGCTCAGTAAATGCTGTGTCTTTGTTTACTTGACATGTGAATGCATGGTTTATTGGCAAGATGATAGAGACCGACAGGGGGGATGGTTAGGACACTCCGACCCTTGCAACACATTATGAGCGTGGCCCTCACACATTTGTCACTTATGCTTCATCAGCCTCTTGGAAGCGCAGGGCCACTCTGCATGATTACAACACTCCAAATAGAATTAAACAGGGCTTCTTCTTAAAGGCACTGGACACGCAGTGCATGTGTTGCAGCTATGGCTATTTTAAAGCAAGGCTTTTAGAATAATTTGAGAATTTGCTTTGCATCCCTGAAGATTTTTTTTAGTTAAAACAAAAATACAGAGATCAGTCTCATCTTTGGTCATCCAAGGCCTCAGTTGGGGTTCACTAGGTGGCAATGTTTTCTTTTACTCAGAGGCACCGTGAAGGCAACACAGCCAGTCAAACAACCCCATCCGCTGGCTGCTCTTGAAGCCCATTTTCAAACGATCCTTCCATCAAGTCTAGTCGCTCCATGATTTATAGCTTTGGAAATAGGACTAGAACACAAAGCCCTAAATGACACCCTGCGTCAGGTATCCAAACATCCTGGTCAACCTCACCTCTTCAACCTTTCCCATCCAACCCTGTAACGCAGCTACACACACACACACACAACATATATAGATGAAGGAATACCAGAACCCAAACATGCACAGGACACATCAGGCCTTTGTGTTGACCCAGGAATGTCCAGACTGTTTGACTAAAACACAAAACTCTCTCCACATTAATGGACAAACAGTGTATGATTCACAAAGCATCAAAGGGGCTTGAGAGGTTGAGGGCAAGTGAAGGTGTGTTTGTGTCTGTGCATGTAGGTGAGCCGTGGGGTCAGTGAGTCCCTGAAACCCTCAAGATGTGACGTTCGTCACAGGCGAAACAGTCTAAAAAGGTCAGAGGGAAATGTAGGAATAAAAGTTGAAAAGACTAATTATAATCTATAAGTTCGCTGCAGATTTCAAGTCCAAACTCACCTTTTTTTCAAAGAATTTCTGTCGTAGCTGTTTGTCTTTTGGGCAGATGGATTTTCTCAATTTTCTGTACTTTTTACGAGCGAGGTAGCCTCGCCAGCATGCTTGGATTCTACACACACACACACACACACACACACACACACAAAATACAGTCAAAAAGTCACTCAAAACGTTGAAATGTATGAGACAAATGTTAGAAAAGAAATTTGAAGAGACCTGTATTATTGTATGATAATGATGGGATGATTACGTGACACCATTAGCTTAGCTTATTAGCTAAAATGAAAGTACTAGGATTTCTAATATTGTCACAAGCTAGAACAGCAAGTGTTTCCAAACACAAACAGCACATACAACACAAATTGTGTCGAAAAATATTTGGGATATTATAAATGAAAAATGCATATAGATTCATATGCATCAGTTTGACATTGTTCATAAATTTAAAAAAATTACAATAGCTGAACAATTATTTTCGTATTTGAAGATGTTTTTTCCTTCAGCATGAGATGGAAGATGTTGTTTTGTGGAGATTGTGTGGTGAACTCATATAAAGTTCATATACCTGGTGGCACATTGGTGTCTGAAGAGGCGAGCTGCATCGTGGATCACCCGTGTCTCATACTGCTCCATTCGGCACATCGGGCAGCACTTCCTCTCCGAAAACCTCTCGAAGGCCTGCAAGCACGCTCGATGGAAAACATGGGAACAAGACAGCAACACCTAAAAAGAAACAGTGACACAAATGACTTAGAATATGTGAAAGAAAAGTGTATCATGCATGCATAGGATACAAGAAGTGTCTCCGGATGATGCTGCTGAATGTGTATTGCTTTTCCAGGTTTTCTTACAAAAAACTCTCATACTGTATCCAGTCTGTGCACATGCTGTGTGTGCATGTGAGCCTTAAGCCATGCTAAATGTGTGTATTCATGCACGTATGTGACTTTTAAGTGTTATTTGCCGAGAGGATAGAGGGAGTCAGCAGGACCCCCAGTGGGCCGGCTGGGACCTGGACTATAGCCTCCTCTACCTGTGAGAGGGACTCTTTTATGGTCTGAAAGGAGACATCCACAGCTATGGGTCTTGGCACACAAACCAGTTTACTCAGATCTCTAGAGGGTAGGGGGAGGCATATTGATTTCCCATTGTTTGTAGCCTGACCAACACACTCCATCACCAGTGAAAGGGCCCCCTGCAGTGTACAATTTCCAGGAGCTTGACAAGCTATTAGACCACAGAGAAATTTCACATCTCACAATGCTTTAAGGCTACAAGCTAAAGTTTATGGACATATTATAGTAGAAAGTAACATTTTCTTTTTAACACCTGTCCTATTACAGAACATTTATGATTGGTATTTAAATGTGAGCTGGATAGAGAAGCAAATTTTTAGTCTGTATTTTTAGTTGTCATTAAAGCTTGAAGGCAACGCAAGATGCATTGTTACAATATGAAGGCTTGTAGTAAAATGCCACATCAACAAAGAATCTCTCCTGTCACTTTCCCTTGTTAGCTGGCTCTAATTAACTTTTTTTTTTCTCCCCCTGAGTCAAACTAATATTTACATGTGCATCTATGGCAACTGTGCTTTGTGAAGCCACCTATTCTAGTCCCGCATTCTTGAGGAGATTGGCATCTTAAAAGGGGATCGGAAAAGGTGTAAACGACTGAATGACCCTCACAGTAACACACTGATTGCTACATCATCGCGTCACAGTTGAGTTCCAAGGCAGTATGGGTAAATTTGTACAGTTGTCTACACAGATTAGAACATACAGGAACTGCAGGGGGGGAGGTGGTGGCTTTGTGTGTGTGTTTACGGAAACACAGGTTTCCCTGAGGACAGACAGAACACCGGAAAATAGTAAAAAAGAAGTTTAACAGTAGCTACTGTGTTGGGGGAATACCTGAGGCTGAAGGCAAAAGTCCTCCTTGCATATTGTACAGGGTTGAGCCGAGTCCCCCTGCTGAACAGACCTGGCCTTAACCTGAGTCCATCCATCCTCTGTCATTCTCTCTGCAGGGGAGGCGACTAAACCCAACTTCTGAGCTGGAAGAAATAAGAAAAACACTGATTTAATATATTTATATTCACAATTAAGTCTCTCCAAATTACCCAGTGTGTTACTTTACCTAATGTTAAAGGAGGCGGAGCAGACTCGAGCACATATTCTCTCTCTGCTTGCTGGTCTTGTGTCTGCGGACCCCTCTCCTCCACTCTTTTTCTGGGTCTTTTGCATCTCAGAAAAGGGTCAGGGAGTGAGAGACTTGGATGCAGCAGGGTGCGAGCGATGTGGTCTTGAAAGGCAACTGAGGTGATCACCAAGTTGTTTCTAGCTTTATGTGTCAAACCCTGTAAAAAAAATAAATAATAATAATACAGAAATGTCCATCAGTGCATTTACTTAAAGTGCTGCAAAGTAGTAAATGTAGACTTAGTGTTTATCTGGGGGCAGGATAAGGAATAAATAACGTTAGAAATTCATTCTGAACCACACTGTCTAGACACAGTAATAGCGAATAGCGGGGATAAATCACTGCATGGCCAAATGGGAAATGCTAAAATTGCCTAAAGATATGCAGCAACGAGTGCGTGAAATAAATTACTTTTTTAAAAAGCTCGTCTACCAGTCCATCTTCTGGCTTGACAAAATGAAATATGGTAACCATGACCTCATTTTATTCCGAAGTTAGAGAGCACGTTGGCTGTTTTTAAGGTAAACGGAACCGTGTGGCGCTCAGTCACACAGGTGTTTGATATCTCATCAAGCTAGCAGGCACCAAACAAAGAGCCGGGACAACTTCACTTCCGCCTTTCTAACAACACGAGCTTCACGTCTAAAGTCTCACAACATGTCTAAAGACTGTTTGTACTTATCGGAACAAACTCTGACTTCATACCCGCCATAGTTTTTTAGATTTTAAAGCAAGATAGAATCCAAACCTTCCGCATTGCCATCCTATCAACGCAGTGTTAGCCTGGTTACCTGGTAACCGGTCCGGCCCGCCTCCTGCCCACGCATGGCTGCCTGTGATTGGCTGAGCTGAGACATCTGGTTTAGCTGATTGGTTATTGCTTTTACACGTTTAAAAACACAGTAAATGCCATTGTGTGACGTTCTTTATGTATTTGTGTAAGTCATATATAACTGATTAAAACATAAATTGTTGAGTGTTGTTGTTTAATAATATTAATGAATACAATGTCCAAATTATGTGCTGTAGTTTATTTTTTAATATTAGAAAATAATAAGTGATTTCCTATAGGGTACAATTTTGATGTATTTGTACTTAACATGAGTGTTTCCATCTTATGTTACTTTATACTGATATTCCACAGAAATTCAAATATTTGTAATTTTTTACTCTGGTCGCAAGTTACATTGTAGATTATTAACCTAGATTGTAGATTAATTTATGATTTATAATGGATGATTATAGATAGAAACAGTAAACAAACATTTTTAATAATTATATCCCTCTTGACTATAGCTAAAACATCAAAATTCCTCTTTATTATTTATAATAATGAAAAATATGACCTTTTTTCTGAAAATATGTCATTTGAAAGTAAGATGCAATATTAATCGACCACTATAAACACTGTACTGCTATGTTTAATGGAATAAAGGCTCTGAACGCTTCCACCGCCACTGCTGCTAGTTTTACATTTACACAGTTTTCTATGTCTATCCCCTTCTATCACCATGCAAAGGCAATTTTGCTCTTTGAAAAACTAGGTGCTGTGTCTCAATCTCACTAATGATTATTTTATTGTCAGGGAGTTGTCAGTGAATAGTTGGAACCTGACCAAAGGAGGTTAGTCTATGTGTCTAGGTGACTCACCAAGCTGTCGTCAGAGTAGGCACTGAACAAAGCTAAGCTGCTCATACCTGTGCTGTGAGCTAAGGGATCCCTCCCAGGTCACCCTTACATGGAAAACCATACACACAAACACACACACGCAGTCCAAACCGTCTCTTTTTGTGAGCCTGATGAAAAGTTTGCTTTATTTCTCACACACAGCGTGGGGAGGGGGGGGGCCGAAGGGGTGTGACTTTTAAAATGCTTTGCAAGCCTTGATTGACTTTGATGTGTTCAGTCGGAATCGGTGAAAACAGATGGCCGAGGAGAAGGCTAACGGTGAGGCCTGTCAATCCAGGGAGTCCTCTAAGAAAACAAAGTGAAGACCTGGCTCTGGGAGAGGAGGAAACCCCTGAGCTTCTCAAGAGGCTGCTGCATTCTTGAGATTAGGGCAAGAAAAACGCAGACCACTGCTGTTAATGCCCCAGACAAAGGCGTGGAACAATTTATTAGTTAAGAATTCAAGCTCAGGGCTCAATCAAAGGCCTGTCGTCCACAATGCCAGACTTTGGGCTTTGGTTTGTTGTTTTAAGTAAATAATCACGCTTAAAAGATACGGCAAAGATGGGGCTCAAGTCCCCCATAAAGCCTGCATTCTTCCAACTGTCATCAGAATGGATTTCTGTGCGCGCTTTTATTTTCAACGAGTACATTGTTTGCCTTTTTCTTTATGAATACCATTTTAAAGAGCTTTTTATTTAACTTTCTTCCCCCCCTAGACCTCTTTACCTGATCTGTGGTATTTTTGAAAAGACAACTCACCTTGACGTGCAAAGAGCTGATGACTTAAGCAAAAGGTTTTAAAAAAAAAAGAAGAAGCTGTGTGCAGGAACTGCATTGCAACTTTTGCACCGACATGAGGTTGAAAAGCAACAGTGGATTCTTCAGAACGTGTGCATGTGCTGCGGTTGCTAACGGAGATAGAGCTGCCAAGACTTTAAAGGAAATTGTGATTCATCTTAGGCACCAGATCATGTGAGACAAACATGACGGTAATCAATACTTGAGTAAATAAAGCATCCAGACGTGAGTGCGTGCACAACACTTTGATGATAG
Source organism: Chelidonichthys spinosus (assembly GCA_029853015.1). Classification (NCBI taxonomy): domain Eukaryota; kingdom Metazoa; phylum Chordata; class Actinopteri; order Perciformes; family Triglidae; genus Chelidonichthys; species Chelidonichthys spinosus. Next base: position 17,507,428 of record CM056837.1, read on the forward strand.
TGAGTCGGTTCATACCCATAAAACAGCTCCGTGTCCATACACCATGCGCTGTGATATATCGCATTGTTGTCAAATGAGTAATTGCCGTGAGATATAGATGAGAAAGGGCAGCCCATAATGGTTAATTAACAATTATGTCAGCCAGTGAGATGACCAGGAGACCAATCACTTTGATAGGAGACAGTGGAGGGGGGACAGAAATCAAATTATTTTATGACTTGACCCGTAATGCTTCCTTAACATGACTTTAATCACTCCATGGTGGATAGGAGTCCCCCATGGCTATCTGGGAGCGAACCAGTCGGGAGCGGAGGACGGCGAGGTTTTACTATTTGCTGTTATCTCCTGCGTCATTGCTGAGTAAGTAAGCTATAAAAGAACACAGCCATCATTACAGCCGTTTGGTTGCTTTTTAGAAAGATGGAGCTCCTAATGATTAGACATGTCCTTTGTAAATGAAATACAAATCACGCCAAGCTTTTGGTTTTACTTCATTTACTAAGTGCTACATTACCTCATACTTTGGACCTAACAATGATTTCCTATAAATCTCCGGGTAGTTGAAATGATGAAGGGGCTCACATATCACGAAATGTGCTTATTAGCACTTGAGAAGTTATTGATCGGGCATTTTGATTAATATCCACTGGGGGGCTACGGTGGCATTCAGAGGCCCGTGGAGGCCCGCTGTGAAGCTGGCTGGGACTTCTCCCTCTCACTTACCTCCAGTTTTTGTGCTGACTGCCAGCCTCCGCTCTGGCGAGACGACAGCCACTGCAGCGTCCTGGTGCCAGGATTGAGAGGAACTCACCCTCTATATTCCTAATTTCTTACCGCTATTCATACTCATGCCATTATTGAGACATAATGAAAGCAGGAGAATCGCTATGGAGGTTGCACTTAATGGATAAAGTGATGTCCTAGTTTATGGGTCAGCACCAGCGGTAGGAAAATTGTTAGATAATTGGGAATATTATGCATAAAGCTTATGTTCCCAAAATCGCTCCAAAAGATCCAGGACTAGTGTTGTGAGATGCAATTTCAGTTAAGACAATATTTTCTACAAAAGCATGACAATCAATTAGACATGCAGAGCTGTTTCCTAAGCCACGCCTTCCCTAGTGACACACCAACATAACAGGTTTCATAAAATGTGATTTCTAATGATAACAATGGCACATTATCACTTGTAATTCCTGTTAAATTTTGACATATTAGCTGGCTTTTCAAACTGCCAACCATTGATTTTGTTGAAGTGGCAGCCATCGCTTTTTTCTGCAGTAGCTTACCTCGCTAATTAAGCTAATGTTAGTGCCGTGAGTTGATTGAAAACACTGAAGGAAATCTAAAATATGCGCTTCATTGTATTGCAGTGCAGAGCGAGGTAATGTTAGTAGCTTATTCCAGTTATGATGAGAAAAAAAAAGACATTTCTAAGCTCACAATAATATATTTTGATACAGCGTGTTATAGTAAGTATTCAGGATTCAAAGGTTAAAGAGAAACGACAGAATTTCAGTTTGGGTTACTTTTGGCTGAGCTGAACATGCAGCGATGATTTCAATGTAATGTCACTGCAGCGGGAACTGATAACTTCTGGCATGGCGGTGCAGCCATCTTTCTCCATAATGGACAATAATTGAGCAGAATCCATCACTATAGCTGGAAATAGACCACCATAATGGCAATAAATTGTGCCCTGTGAAGGCTCGAGCACTGAAAACCCAGCCGCCCCCGCTGAGTCTGAGAGGCACTGCAACTTCCACGCGTTCCCTTTCATCCTTTACATTTTGACTCCATGCTGATTACATACAATGCACACCCAGTCAAGTCAAATCATACCTTTTAAGAGCAGAGTGCACTGCTGTGTCGATTGGCCTTTGAGGGGTGTTGCAGGCACAATGCATGGCAGTAATTCTGCTAAAATAAATGATGCTTGATTGACAACTTGACATCATATTAGACATCATTTTCAGATCCATCAGAGCAAACACTTTGATAGTATTTTTAAGATCAACACATTAAAAAAAAATCCTTGTACTGGAAACATTATTATTAACCGATTTTCTTTTTTTTTTTTTTTTTTAAAGGAGCAGATATTTAAATAAGCAGGGCTGCTGAGACTTCCTAAATCAGCACCTACTGATGATTGAACAAGTGCAAAGGGCATAAAGTTTGCCTGTGCCGTGGGGAATGTGTTTGTGGTAAGTCTCATGAATGCCAAGTTCTTTGGGCAATAAGAATAAATATCACAACCACTCTCTAGAATTACCACATAATTGGGGACTTTCCGCGTCTGCACAGGACCCCGCTGTCTCCTCCTAACCTGCATGTACTACAACGGATGAGTCCATATTTAGGCCATGAGGGGTGGGAACATGGAGGGGAGAACCATATTTAGCCTGTCAGTGCTCACAATTTAAGACTGCTTCATGACAACAACACAAAAATCATGAATAACTTGCATTCTGTTTGACTTTTTGATTTTCACATATTGAATTTTATTTCCCAGGATCACGTTAAAGAGGTTTGTCCTAAATTATGTCACAAACTACATAATAATCATACAGTAACTGTTTTTTTTATAAAATAATATAGTACATTGATTTATTTCTGTAAAAAGATATATAGTCTTTCTGCACAACCTGCATGTCTCTAATGAAAAACACACTGAGAGTGGGTGATATCCTACTTACTGTATATAGAGGGTAAGTAGTATGAACTCACATGCATCACGATGCTGGACAATGATTGGTTGAAGCGAGGCAGAGGGTGGGAGACGTTAGAATAAATGGTGTCATTCAGGAGAAAAGCCAGAAAAGGGATGAAATTGATGGGAATACAATATTCCTTTCAATGAAATTGCCAAATCTCATCATTTAAACATCTCAACTTTTCCTTAATGTCAAACCAAAGATCAGTAAGGAAGCATTCGATCATCCTGATGAGTCAAGGTTTTACTGAGTACTCATGGATCGGGTCCAGCCTTTAAATTAATGTCATCCCTTTTTCTCCCTCGGTGTCCTGTTTTACAAACAATTTACAACAACAACAAAAAAAGCATAGAAAGGAAAGCATCGCCTCATCGTGTGCAATACATCGCTACACATGTCGTGTCAAACTCCCGCCTCAGCATTCAGCATTAAGCTGTCAAACATCTGCTCCAGTGACACAACCCCAAACAATTTGATTGTCAAAAGCGAAGCCGATCATTAAAAATAACACAAAGTCTCTGCCGTCTAAAAGACACATGTTGCTTCACCATTCAGGGGGCAAGTCATTCACCATCACTCGCACACTTCAAAGCGCGTTGAGGTTCTGCCAAACAAGCGCAGTCTCTCGGTTTCTTGTTGTAATTTTAGTGCGCGATGAAAGGTAAAGTAGCAACACTTATTTACTTGTTACTCAATGTGCCAAAGGTGCAGCCCCAGATGTTTTTGTTTCCATTATCTGTCTCATCGAATCTGCTCCTCCGATTCCCCCGCTGGATGTTTATTTACGGATCCCGGCTTTAATGGAGAGCATCGAATAACTCCGTGCTAATGACGCAAACCCCCCCAGTACCGAATCTATTTACATGTTTAATCCAGATTTGCCTCCAGTAATGAGGAGTTACAGTAAATGTGAGGTGTTTTCTTTTTTTTTCTTTTCCTGCGGCACGGAATGAATTTGTAACTTGTAAAGTTTGATTGTCACGGCTTAATTGTGTTTGACATGCGTTCAGGGAGTACTGAAGACTTTGAGGGACAGCTTGTAAACTGGCGGGGGATGGGAAAGTTACATATCGGAACATTTTTTTACAAACAAGTATAGATAAAGGGGGAAAAAATGACATGTATCTAGAAAAAGTCAATTCGACTGTCCCACCCTTGACATAAAGTCACGAATTAGGAGTTATGTCAGAGAAATACCGCCTTTAATTTACGTAAAGCTCCTCCGGGCGGGACTGATCCTGAAACGTTCCCCTGACCCGTGCTCGTCATGTTAAGTGCAATGCCGGGTAACATTTCTGCATGAGTTGCATCGATTCACTCACATGTGAGGGGTGGGGGGGGGACACAACCGGAGGATCCAGTGGGAGAAGTGACAGGCTACTGGCTGTTTGCCTGCTCGGTCCTCCGCTGCCAAAGTAAACAGGTGAGCTTCTCATCTTTTCACACCTCCGCCTGCTGCTGACAGACAATCACATGGAACAGAATCAAGAAGAAGCACATCGGTAGGCATGGGCAACAGTTTGGCCTACTTACAGCTAGCAAAAAGGGCTATTTTGATAGCCTACGTTGCGTTATCAAGCTGGATATTTCAGCCACAACTCTAGTTTTGCTTGGAATAGATTTATTTTTTCTTTAAAAAGGTAAATGTGAGGATCTTTCTCACAAGGTGAAATCGAAGATCAAGGCGAGTGAAGCGCCCCTTGTTGACATTCCTACATGTAGTCCCACTCAACGTGTCTCGTTTGACACCGCAAATCAATTTAAGGAGAGATGAAGTGGGGAAGAACTCGTGAAATTCAAACATTTCTCTGATGTATATTCCAATTCGCTTGACCTTTTGGATGGGGTCAACAGCGCTATACGTCAGTCACGGGGGGGCGAGACGGCTTTGTGTTTACCCCCCCTACCTACACACACAACATTTGTCGAATACTTGCGCTGAAAAACACAGCCCGCCTGCAGCTGCTGCTGCTCTGGTGGGAACCCAAGATGTCATGCGAGCAGCACAATACCCGGCCATCAGAATCTGACAACCTTTGAACTGTCACTCCTCAAAAAACCAGCGAATCCGCCGAGGCTAAACAAGACGTGTCAGGCTAAACACGCTGGCGTGTAAGCAGACGCTTTCAAGGTCATGCAAACGCGGGAACCACAGACAAAAAAGAAATCTCTATGATGAGCTTTCTGACCATGCAGATGTTTACACGCACACCTACTGTACACACACACACACACACACGTGCTCACACCTTACCCACGCAGCAGCGACTTCAAAAGGAACAAGGAGATAAAACAAAATGAATTGCAGACACATCAAGCCTCCCGTGCCCTTTAAAGCTTAATTATACCTGTTGGGGTGATGAGAGACACATCACAGAACCTAGTGATTAATAAACAAACGCCGCATCCCATAAAGCAGTCTGACAAGTCCCTGCTCATCGCCCCCTCACACTCACAGTCTGGGCTCAGGTGGAGTGCACATATCAAAGTGTATCAAACAGCCCAACCTTGGCCACGGCTTAACCCCCCCCCCCCTCCATGTCCTCCCCGTCCTCATCACTTGGCCTTCTTTGCACTTCTTTTCCCCTTCCACCTGTCCGTCTGAAGCGTCCGATGAGAGCATCACGCAGACACGTGCTCCAGAGGAACCAGCCCGCCGGTCTTTCATCTTTCGTTGGCCGGGGCCCCGGATCACTCGACTGGGGCTTTGTACCTGCCGACGTGGTAAGTGTCGCGTTTGCCGGGCCGTTTTGTAAACAGACACACCTTTTGTGAGAAGACGACGTGAACGAGATGAAGTTACTAACTGCTGGGAGCTTGCGCGGCTGTCGCTGAAGGAAGGGGCTGACCCGAGGCTTAGGGGCATATTAGATTGCCCCCGTCTTGAAAGAGGGACTACGTGTCGAGTGAGAGCCGGTACAAGAAGTTGTCAAAAACTCCCATCGGTGGCAGCGGAGAAGTAAAGGTGCAGGGGATGTAACATCAAGGCACAACTGAGTGATAATTACCTCTATGATTTAGTCAGTTATCATCTGGGCCCTCCGGCTTCATTATAGGGAAATGTCATCCTAATGGAATATCTCATTCAAGTTCAATTAAAAACACACTGAAATGAATAAAAGTCGATCTTTCATTAGATCTGCACTGATGCACAGGTGTATACCATTCCCAGTGAGTTAAATATAAAGGAAACGCAGGCTGAATGAGGCCATTAGACCTCACTGTTTGTTGTTTTGTCAGACTTTAGGTATTTCCTAAGCTTCTCACCAGTCAGCGTTATTACGCCGTTGGCGATGCATGCTTCTCGCTTTAAGCTGCTTTAGCCAAACAAATGTGATTTAGCCTAATCATTTCACTCAGACAGAAGTTGGTATTGTTTGGGGTGTTTTTCCACTCGGTTTCCATGTTGCTGCTACACTTCAGGTACGTGAGCCGGCGTCGAATAGGAAAAACAGCACACTGGATGTCCACCTGGCAAGTAATGATGCTCAGGATGTCGTATCAAACAGGGCAGTAATTCATTAATGCAGAATAACATTTGATGGGAAACATTTTTAAGGCCACACTGATCCATAATTTTATATTAACAATAGATCAAATAACTTCCTGTAATGCAACAGACAGAACGTTTTTACATTTTTCAGGTGACAACGGGCAGCTCAGCAGAACAACAAGTGACCAAGTTAAATGTAATGAGTAAAATAACCAATTACTTTTATGGTTTAGTAGTAAATTAATGCTCATAATGGAAGTGTATAGGACCCACACTCCAGTTCCCCCCCAGGTAAACACTGTTAGTGCTGTTAGCACCGTTAGCTGCAAGCTGCCGGCACAGCCGTCACTATGTTGAAGGCCACGTGGAGGAAATAAATATGCTTTAAGTCACTTTAAATTAAAGTGAATTAATCAAAATTGAGCAAATAAAGCCCAACTATTCTCCCGCTGAAAGCAATGTCCATTATAGTCACAAATAAAGGAATATGTTGCATTTACTGTTACACTGTATATTTCATGCATAACACGAACACAAGTTGAACATTAGTTAGCTAAAGCATGATTGTGTGATGCTCTAAAATGTGTTCAGATGGCTCTGAAATCTAAGCAAATTATACATTTTCAAACGCCTCAAAGACATGGAGCTAACTGATAAATCCACACAGTCACTGCTGGTTCTCAATTGAGCTTATTTGGGCTTCAGCTTAATCAAATATTTGACTCAAAATGCTGAGATATATAACGTACACGGTCCTAGTAAAGGCTATTAGGTGTCACATGACAGCTACTGTCATAACTACTGGCTATTAGGAGAGCCTGTGTGTTGTAGTGCTGGGGACTGGTGATAGACTTGGACCAAATGAAAGGGCTGACAGAGACACTAGAAGTGCGGTACAGTAAAAATGATCATGCCTTACCATTGATTTAACTAATGATGAGTGCTCCGAGTGCAACAATAGTAATTTTGTCATAAAGCTGTCAGCAGTTAATCAATCTGTTAAAGGTTTCCTCCTTCAATGTAAGATTTATTAAATGTTGGGGCGGGCGTGTCCGGACACGCTCCCGCTCTGCCTACACAAAGCAAGTCTGGAAGAACTTTCATGTTCCTATTTGTCACATTATTATTTCACGCTACCTTTTTTACTCAATGGTATAAAATGAAGGTGACATAATGGAGTTTGACAAGACAATTGATGATTCTTCTCTCCCTTTTGATGACTTTTTTTGTCTGAGCTCCTCAGGCTGTGTCTAGTACAGCCAAGACTTGCACAGTAGATGCCTAAAGGTCTGCCAACAATAGGAATTTCCCCAGTTCACACAAAGTGAGGTTACCTCTCAAGATTTAGCCCCATTGTTTTTTTCTTTTTCAGAGGGTTTGATGACACTGGAGTGACTGACGTTAGCGTTTTGATCTCCTGTGATTAATGTAATGGGCTGTTTTGTAATGTTGCCTTCTTGTTTTCTCTGACACATTTTTAAAATACTTCACTTTACATTGTGGTCTCCATTTAATTGTAATTGCACTATTCACCTCTTTCAATCCAGTCTTGATGACACCTTACAGGAGAACAAGAGTCCAATCAAGGGTTGTATGTTTTTTTTTTTTTTATCATTTCCTTAATTAAGAAACTGGAAATATTTGTATTTAAATGAATATTTGCCTGACAGATGCAGATTCACTTGAGTTTTATCAGGACTTTTTTCCCTCACATCCAAACCTCTCATTATGCCAGGTAAACATCGTTAAAAAAAGAAGCAGATTTGAATTTTTAACTAATATTTATAATGACGTTTGAAATTATTGTTTTTGCTGTCGGTGCTCCCTCCTGGTGCTCTCCCTCTGCCACTTTGAAGTCAAATATTAAAGTGCCGTTTAATGTGGTCATGGGTTGTTCATATATCGCCTTTTCCGACTGTAGTCAGCTCCTCTTAAATACATAGCCAGGGCTGTAATTTTTTACAAGTCAAGGCAAAATGCACTCTAAATACAGTATCGTAGTTTCAAATAGCTGGGCTAACCGTCTCATTTCGCATATATCACCATTTGATATTCAGTCAGCCATCCTTTCTCTCCAGCGGCACGGTGTTATTAAAATGCATAATCATAGATTTTGTGAATGAAACGACTCGCTGTGGAGTCAAAATGCTAGGTATGGTGCACTTAACCTGGAGTATTTTAGACACGGCGAAGCTGCAGGTGTGAATGTTAGGTTTGAAAAGCATTGGGATGTGAACGCGGGTTGACTTTGATATGTGTGGGAGGAAGAAAACAGGAACAAACTGATAAACAAGCTGATATGAAGCTAATGGGAAGTCTCTAATTCCAACAACCAGTATATTATACAGTGTGACTCTTATTTTGAAGGGGATATTTGTACGTATGCTTCTGGAGAGGGAACACAGCACACTTCCTTGGCGTTGGCGTTTACTGTGTTTTATCTTTATTTTTATCTCTGTCATGCGTTTCTATAGACGTGTCAAATCTGTTTCTTGAAGTGATCTATAAATACCCCCGTTTTGACATGATTTGGCTCAAAATAACCTCACGCAGAGAACAAATGTGAGGCTTTTATGTACTTCCAGTGTGTCGAAATCTGCAGCATCAAAGGGCGAAAAGCTGCCGAATCTCTAACGTGAAAGGCCCTCGTGAGTCCAAGCCTCTTCTGTCGCTTATAAGGTTTTTGTCCGGGGGTCTCTTGTGGATGATGATTAGTCGGGGAGGGGGGGGAGGACACTGCTGGTGGCTGGGTGCAGACCAACCACAAGCTTCCCCTTCTGTGTCTCCTCGAACCAATATGAAGCAGCGTCGCGGTGTTATGAGAACAGGATAGCTCTTGAGACGCCTCGCCTTTCACTCCTGAGATGGTGCGTAAATAGAGCAGGAGCCGACAGATGGGCCTCAGCAAACTGGTCCCGTTGACCTCTCAACCCCACTGTCCATCACTCCCCTCGTCTCTATAAGAAAATGCAGTGGAATTCCAAGGAGATTATCATCCTTTATGTCCCCCCGGGTTTGCCAGCCATCGCGGGGCGGTGAATATACAGAGTACACCAGGAGACGGCGAGGACATTCCCAGGAGCCAAGAAGAACACCGTGTCCCGCTAATGTACTCGGTGACATCGCAGTTAAAACAATAAATCGTGGGATATAATGCACGGTTAAGTGCTTTTGCATTATGATCGTAATGTGAAATCTACATTTTGGTTGCCCACCCTCTCTTACAATAGCTTGTCCACACAGATAATGTGACTTCACCCACCTCTTTTATGATATTATGATTATCACGTAGCTTTGGCTCCCATCTACTCCGCTACTGTTTACCTGCTCGTGTGTGGAGAGAGTGGTAATGAGAGAGTCGTCTGTCTGAGTGAGGGATTTGAACTTGTACGGTGAGACAGAAGAAAGTGGAGCCTAGCAATTTGGAAAATTATCACTTGAGATTGCCCCGAAGCAATACTTTTGTGTATTCTTGTTTCTTATTTCCAACCCGTTTCCTGGTATAAGCAGGACCTGCCCAACAGTAAGCAGTGAGTAGCTGCTGTCTGGATTTCATTCATAATTCCCTCAGTGTAACATTTAATTGCTTCATTCTATCATAACACACACATACAGTATGTTTCAATTACCTATATATAGGTCACTCTTAAAAACATCATATCAAACAAACTCCATGTTTCAGTGTTCCTCCTGCAGGTTTGCTACAGGGATTTGTTATGAAAGGGACACAACCTTAAAGTAGTAGTTACTGTACATTTTAACTCATATTTTGTTGTTTTTATGCTGAGCAACCCATCTCAACATGTTTTATAAAGAGTCACTGGTAACCAGATTGTGATTTTCAAGGAGTGAAGATGCAAAAACAACTTCCATAAAGGTTCATGTTGAAGCTTTAAGAGGCCTTCGATGACATCCTGATACAGAACTCTTGAATTTGTTTGGCTGGAGGTTTAGTTGCATGTCTTTCTCTCAAAAATGACAAAAATACATACCTACAAAAAATAAAATGGTTCTGACTTCCTGTAAATTCACTGTTTTTTTTACATGAGTTGTCTTTTTGTGTTCTGGCCTTGGATTCAAGCAGTTTTACAGTATGTGGCTTGTGCACTTGTGATCAGAAAGCTGTTTTATTTTGGAAATACAAACCTCTTTTAAATGAACACCGTCAATAAAACAGCACTTTTGCATCCGACTCAATACGACCTACATCCGTAGCTGCTTGGTTAAAATCAACGGTGCTTTTTTTCCTGAAGTGCATCCGTTGATTAGTCGACCCTCTCTTTATTTCAGCGAAGTAAACATTCGTGTCGCAATGTTTAGACTGTCGCTGATCCTTCGCATTCCTCGTTCAATTTTAATCTGCGAAACAATTCGGCATAAGCTGGTCAGGTCAGCATTGTGGGTTGTTTTCCATGCCAACTGCAAAGGAATTAAACTGCAGTGAGAAGTGGCCGATGGATGCAGTCGCACTCAGAACTTTCTCTTTTAGGATCCAGACAGATGTTACAACTGTGACTCTCCTCGAGTTTACTTTCCCAACATTGTGCTCGTACAATATTTGCAGTGCTCATACCCAACTATCAATATTTTCCATGCACCCCCCTTGGGAGGGGAGAGGGGGGGGGGCATTCAATCACATAGTTTTGAAGGAAAGCACACTTACTTATATAACAATGCTGATTAACAGAACATTTCCCTTTTGTAGACGGCCACAAAGAGCGACTCTTAGCGTCTCTGTGGCTGAGTCACCACACAGCTTGGGCCCCATTCATGTTTTTCCCATGTTGCAATTTACTCACTGAATTAGGCTCGGACCAAAAAAAAAGTGTTTCGGTCCCAATTATCATCTGGCAAGGAGAAGAGGCGGTCTGGGATGGGTTTGGGGGGGCGGGGGGTGAGATACTTAAGCCTTTTCACTAGTGCTGCCTTGTTTCCCCTGTTCCTCTCCTTGAGAGAGTAATGTGTTTCCTCGCACAAAAGGAGGATCTTCAGAGATATGCCAAGAGTCTGGAGAGTGTGTTTGCTGGACCTGTGAAGAGACCTCTTTAGGAGGCTTTGGGGACAATGGAGCATGGGCACCGGCCGTGGTTTACTTTGTCCACGCCAAGCATTTCACACGCACCCGGGGCAACAGCCGGTCTGAGCAAAGGCACAACATTAGTCTGAGTTATTGAAAAGACCTTTTTCATCTTTGTCACCCAATCAGTGCAATGATCGCTCTGGGGGAGTTATGTTTGACCAACCTTTTTTTTTTTCTCTCTTTCTTGAGACTCTCCACATTCTTTAACTACAAGCTACTTTTTTTTGGTTTACTTCCCTCTTTTTAGAAAGTTAAATCCAATACGTGTAAAATGCAGAAGTTTTGTATTAAGAGTAACCACATCTACAAACGGCGGGATGTCTCTAATGTCACTGTGCAGCTAATGCTGCTTCCTGTGTGTTTTGGTCGATCGTACACATTGAAACAGTAATTTAAGAAGGTAATTTAATGCAGCAGTGTCTTAATATAATAATCAAAAATAATAAACAAAGATAATAGAAGTAAAAAAAATCCTGCAACACCATTTGGTTTTCTGCAGCAGCATCATTATAAGCACAATGCAATTCATTAAAGTATCTCATCTGACCTGTTTGCATATTATTAGACACAGTTAGTCGCTATGTTACTACATTTGCATCAGCTAAATAATAGTTATTATTCAGTAAAATAAGAGTCTGGTTTGATGAGGTGACCATCTATTAAATTTTCTCTGAATTAGAAAAAAAAAAAACGTTGTGAATGATCTACAGGAAAACTAGAGGAGACACCCAGTACATCTTCATTGTGGCTGAAGTTTCCCATCTTCCCACCGTTTGCCCTGTCTCATTGTTCATACCTCAGGCTGTTGTTGCTATAGCGATAGGTGGAGCTGACAAGGGCCCAGGTTGATCGTGTCTTAAACAGCCTCTGCAACATTCATATCAGGGAGATGGAAGACATAATGGACAGTATTAGTGTATGAGGGTATATCAGGGAGACAAATATGTTCAAGTCATATAGAAGGACACAGAAAGCCATTGATAAAGTATCGATAGAGTATAACTGATAAACTGCACGTTAAATATGATGCATCATTAGTTGATGTATAAACACCCGTGCCCTTAAAAGTCAGCGTATATTCTTGGACGATGACAACACGCCCACCTGAGCATCAATCACTTGAGACAGCCCATAAATACTTTGTTATGAACAATAACCTGATAACGGTGGCAGCAGGGCTCTTAAGAAAACACAGCCATACAAACCACAGACGCTCTTCTGCATTTCAACCCGATGTTGTGTTAAATATTAATCTCACACACTTTGGGAGCAGCATTCCTGTGAGATCACAGTCGAGGCAGCTTGTGGAATGCAACGTTAAGTCCCGAAACTGTACTTCCTGGCTGTGAGCAGAGGCATGCTGGGAAGGCCCTGTAGACACCTTTTTACCCCTCCGTCTCTCAACAGGTGGCTCTCCCTTCCTGATCCCTAAATTGCGGCTCTTCTGGGAGACCCTCCATAAGGGACGGGTTCGACAAATAACGTCGTATTCTCCCTTTGAATCGAGTCAACAAAAAGCACTGTGACAGCCTGCGCTGACATTTGGACTTTGGCTTCTGAAGACCATTAAGTTCACGAGGTGAAGGTGTGACTGTATCCCGTACCCAAACAAATAATAGCCCAGCCGATCACATGGTACAGGTCTTGAGCAAGCATGTGCAGGCAGATCCGTGGTAGTCCTTGTGAAATATCTTGATATAAGCCCCACTTGCCAGACCACATAATTAGCTTTTGACCTACATTTCTGCCCAAGCTTTTTTGTGCATAAGCTACAGGTCGGCTTCACTGGGATTGTGACTCGACACATCGAAGAAATCTTTAGTCTCTGACCAGGGCTTTAAAAAAAAGTCATTGACAAATGTCTGGCAGTGTTTGCCAAACAAAAAGCGTAACCTTCTTTTCACAAGTAAAGGCAGTTTATGGTGAATCGAGAGGGCGTTTGTTCATGACTCACTCACAATTGTAAATGCTAAAAGAGAACTTTGTAGCATTGAAAATCCTCCTTTGATGATGTGATGGTGTGGGTGGACAGGCCCGTGAATGGTGTTCCACTGTATGAAGTCTGGCTGCTGCTGACTAAATAGATATGTTCCTTCTGACACTGTGCGGAACAAATCACAGAATTAAAGTGTAAAAATAACATAACATGACACAACATAACATCACGTAAAACATGACACGACATCATATAATGCATCTGCTATAATGTGCCATAACGTGAAAAAATGTGACATATTCAAAATGCATCACATAACAAGACATTCCATTACATGTCATTATGCGACATACTATGACATGGAATTCCATGGAATGACATGTGACATGACAAAATGTATCACATGACATTCTTTGACATCATAAAACATCACATTCCATAGAATGAAAAAAATGTATCAAATGACATTCTAGGACATAATGTAACATCGCATTCCATGGAATGACAAAATGTATCACATGTTATTCTATGACATAATGTAACATCACATTCCATGGAATGACAAAATGTATCACATGACATTCTATGACATAATGTAACATCGCATTCCATAGAATGACAAAATGTATCACATGACATTCCATGACATAATGTAACATCACATTCCATAGAATTACAAAATGTATCACATGACATTTCATGACATAATGTAACATCACATTCCATAGAATTACAAAATGTATCACATGACATTCTTTGACATCATAAAACATCACATTCCGTGGAATGACAAAATGTATCACATGACATTCTATGACATAATGTAACATCACATTCCATAGAATGACAAAATGTATCACATGACATTCTATGACATAATGTAACATCACATTCCATAGAATTACAAAATGTATCACATGACATTCTATGACATAATGTAACATCGCATTCCATAGAATGACAAAATGTATCACATGACATTCTATGACATAATGTAACATCACATTCCATAGAATTACAAAATGTATCACATGACATTCTATGACATAATGTAACATCGCATTCCATAGAATTACAAAATGTATCACATGACATTCTTTGACATCATAAAACATCACATTCCGTGGAATGACAAAATGTATCACATGACATTCTATGACATAATGTAACATCACATTCCATAGAATGACAAAATGTATCACATGACATTCTATGACATAATGTAACATCACATTCCATAGAATTACAAAATGTATCACATGACATTTCATGACATAATGTAACATCACATTCCATAGAATTACAAAATGTATCACATGACATTCTTTGACATCATAAAACATCACATTCCGTGGAATGACAAAATGTATCACATGACATTCTATGACATAATGTAACATCACATTCCATAGAATGACAAAATGTATCACATGACATTCTATGACATAATGTAACATCACATTCCATAGAATTACAAAATGTATCATGTGACATTCTATGACATCATGTAACATCACATTCCATAACATGACATCTTATGGCATGACATAATATAACATGGAATAACATGACATGCCAAGGTGTGACATAACATTTCATGGCATGGCACTCCATGACATAATACGACGACTACATCTCATGACATTACAAGACACAAAATAACATAATGCACCATGAAGTGCGACGACACAGAATATAACATAACATAAATGTTATATAACATAACACGAGTATACCACTTTGTTGTTCAAATCAGTGCAAATGGTAGAAAAAGTTGTGGTCATCGACAGCTGGAAGTCAAAGGGAAATGCAATATTAAAAAAGGCAAAATGCAATTTAAAAAATAGATATAATTCCTGAGATTTACAGCAGTCTGTCCCAACAACATGATTATTTACTTTATATAGCGAACAGTTACCTATAGATTGTCTCATGCCAGGACAATCTTGTGTCTATTTTATGACTTTGAAACAGTATTGGAAAATATTTTTTGCTTCAAGGATAAAATAAGATTAGATAAAATAATCCGATGGGAAAATGAGTCCAGGAAATGCAGGAATTGATGTAAATGTTTTTTATATTGTTAGTATGGAAGATGATAAAATATTCTTCTTGGATATAAAAAAAAAAAGTGGTCGTCCCACAAAACTATGATCCCAATTAGAGTAAATAGTAACTCGATGAATAACTGAGCATAAACTGTAGACTGGATCAATGCATTTTCCACGATAATTAAGAAATGCACGATGACACTTGACACCTTCGCCACGGCACGGCCTACTTTTCTACCTAGTTTGTGCAATAATCTATTTATGCGAGAGAATGCTGATCGCCTGTGTAATCCCAGTGGATATTCTTGCGGTGAAAGAGGATGCAGGCCTTACAGCAGATTAATGCCATGACGATGTGTTCCGCTGCAGATGAGAGCAGCCTAAGCAGGTTCTTTATGGACGGTGGAAATGTTTGGGTTCCCCGCGCAGAAGGACGGGGGGCCACCGGGTGACATGCGTTGCAGAATTCATACTGTTCTTAATGTTCTCACCGTAGAGAATAAAGGATTCGGGGGGGAAAAAGAAAAGACAAAGTAATTCAGGCCTCTTTTGTATGAAATCCTCCCAAGAGCTACTCAGCCCATGATTTCATTATCAGTCCGACTTACACTAATCCTCTCAGAGTGGAGTTGGCCCTTGTTAGAAGTCTATACTTGGGTATCAAAAAAACCCTGGGTGTCAATGGGTAAAGAGGGATGGGAGTGTCCAATATGCTTAAAGTTTACGTGTGTGTCTGTGCGACTGTGTAATTGTGCATGTTTGCAAATGAGCGCCAATATGTGTGTGTGTGTGTGTGTGTGTGTGTGCGTGTGGGGGAATGCTGGATGTTTGAGATCATCCCCAGACGCTCAAGACTGTTTTGATTTCCCACTTCATGGAGAACGTGAGAGTAATCCCCTCAGGATTCCCCCTCTAGAGGTCTTTAGCTGCCATAAGCCACCATTCAACAGGCAAAACCCAACATGGGCTTTATACAGCCTGCTGGTATTACTGGATGATTGGGGAGGGGAGAAGGCTTAATCTGCCCTGGTGGCTAACCTGTTACTGAAAAGAAACCTGCGGGGAAGCCAACCATGAGACTGCCGGGCTGACAAAGTATACTGTTCATCCTCCGGCCGCATTGAAGGAAACCTGGGAAGGATTTGTAAACTGGGGGGACGGAATTGTTAAAATACTCAATTAGTTTTCTTATCAGACACGTTAATAGTTATTGAGCTTTTTATCAAAGCATCCCATGGATGAAATTTGACAGCAAGAGAGCAGTTATAATGTCATTATGAGTTAATTTAGTAGAATGTGTGTGGCGTCTTGCTCTTTTCACTGTGGATGCTGAACGTCTATGAAGCTGAAAGACTAAATTGTTATATTTCTTTTCCTTTTCCTCCTTTTGCAAATTTCTGTTCGTGCTTTTCTAAAAGCCATATATTGCCGTCAATGTTATAAAATATATGAAAACATTTTTTTATATTTTAAAGCAGTGAGGGATAAGAAATGCATTCATCAGAAGTGTAAAGTATATGGACATTTTAGAAATATTGCATAAATCAACTGCAAATCCCATTTGGCAGCATTTCTTTATTAATCTCACTGTGCTCCCAGTAACAGCTTTAATAATCAGATATTTCCTGTCTACTAAACGTAGTCACCATTACAAACATCATGCAAAAATAATGTGCAAACAATGGGGGGGATTTAATCTTTAGGTATATCAACAGCAAATTTAAAAGAAAGATTCTTTGCCGCAAAAATATTTTCTTAGTTACGTCTGGCATCGCACGCTGGACTGTTTTCTAAATTCTCCTGCCATTCAAGTAAATCCAGATGATACGCTAACTCCCTTTTAAGTGCTTGATCTGAAAGCAAGTATTGTTAGGAATAATAATGTGGATGTTTGATGGATAATACTGACAAGGAATTAGGTGACCTGAATGCGATGCAGTAGCATGCCCCGCTCTCCAGCCAAAAGATTCATGTCACATTGCACATATTGGTGGATTACTGGCTAGTTTAAAGAGCTTAAGATGAGTTCCTCTGGTGTGTGATCAAGTCTGAGCAGTGTGCCTGATAATGCACGGCTCGGAAGAAAGGGCCCTGTCACACCGGCTTCTCCTTCCGTCTTGTTCTCAAGGTCTCTCGTCATTTGACTGTCTGAATGGCTTTGTGTGACAACCGTAGCTACGCCGCAGTGATTGCAGCCAAGCCACATGGTGTTACCATGGAAATGGCACTCAGGTTACTCCTTTTGTGCGACGCTTTGTGGCAATCTATAGCAGCCATACCTGCAATAAGTGTATTCATGGCTGCAGTTAATGTGCAGTTAAATATTTAAAGTATATAACTGATATACTGGCATTTTTTAAAATATTTAAAGGGTCAGTTCACCTAAATTACAAAAACATTTTTTTTTATCACTTAGCTCTGCCTGCATCTAGTCATGCACATATCCACCTCAGAGATTTCTGCCTGGAATTTGTGATGATTAGTATTGACAAAGTGTCCCATCTACTCTGAATACTCCCCAAAATACTCACAACAGTATTCAAGGAATTATGAATTTTCACAAAAATGTATTCTTTTTAAACATCAAATAGTCCGAAAAATTACATATTGTCAAATATGCTTCATTGTTATCATATTGCAGTTATGCAGAGATGGTCCTGCAAGCGATTAGATTTAAGCACTTTGTTTAAGGTTTTAGAATAACATTTCTCTGACAAACCTATTTGCTATTGCAAATTAATAATATATGAATGGGTTTGCACAGAGGTACTTTCATTCTTTGTTTTGCTCCTATGATCCTACCCCAAAATATTAAGCAATAGCAGGACATACACTCTGTTATTCAAGATATAATTAGAAAAAGTTTGCATTTGTAGAATTGTATTGATTGTTCTTTTGCTACATTTAGTCTGTAAACCATCTTTTCTAAGAAATTACCTTATTATATACCCTTATTATAAGGATCTATGTCATGCATCCTTTCTGTTGAAATGTAAATTCCAGTTGGAAAAGTTGATTTTAACTACAATATGAATCATGTTCAATTTGAAATATAAAAAGGGTGTAACAGTGAACGTCTTGGTTCGGGTGAATCAAGCATTTAATCTGCTCCAATGCACATTGATCAGATTCAAAAGCCAGATACGATATTAATCATTTGCATTCCAGACGGCGTGAACATCTACTTCAGGTCTGAGCGATGCGTCACCAGAACCGTCCACCACAAAACCTCCACATGTCATCATTGAGTGCCTTAGAAGTCATCGACTGCAATACTCGACATGATCTTGAATTGGCAAAGCCCTGTTTGAAGTTGTGTGTGGGAGACGGAGAGAGAGAGAGGAGGCTGAGGGACAATTATCTTGTATGTCCTCAAGAGGTCTGGTATTGTGGAGGAAAGGCTGAGTAAAAGAGATCAGAGAAGGAGGGTACACACAGAAGTACATCTGAGGGCTTCGCAGATCCCAGGTATTACCAACTGTCTGAATTAACAGGATACACATACTTCACTAAACAGTCAACATGTCACGTCTTAACAGTGTTTGGCTTCACCTATGAGCCAAAATTCTTACATGAAGCCCCATGAGCCCCTTTGCTGTTTCGCAAGCTTAGATGAGGTCTTAAGCCTCAGCAGAAGATGAATGCCGAGTGCTAAATTAATTTGAGGCATTTTCTTTTGTGCGCTGACAAAAGCGACCAGGTTGGTGCTGGTTTCCATAGCTGATGACAGATCATCGGGGCTGTAGTGTTTGCCCAGGTGTCAGGCCTCCCGCTGCAGACAGCAAAGGGTTTGTCCAGGTCTCCCAACTTCACATCGCTGAAGCTTCCGTGCTTTAATTTGTATGGATCGCTTCATTCAATATCGCCATGAAAGAACGGCTAAGAAATAATCGGGAAAAAAATAGAAGTGGCCTTTGTTGAAATGTTGGAACTTGCCCTGTGTTCAAGGCTGCGAGAGAAATAGGAAGCAAAATACAAAGCGGTGTTTTTAAACGCGGCCTTAAGAAAACATCCGCTTTTAAAACTCTCACGAACCAACATTGGTATCCACTTTTGTATCGTGTGCTCGATATCCTTTCAAGCTCCCCACTTTGCACGCTTTCCAAACGACATTAATCAAGAAAACATTCTGATTTCCCCTGCATTGTGTACGGCCGCCATGAGGTGTTTTAACCGCTCCAGGCCCGGAGGCGTTTTGGCGAGCATCGCTCCGGCGCTTGACGTGGTCAGGCGTTCTGTCACGACGTATAAATACATCAGCATTTATACGGTTTGATCTGCGTGTCATTGAAGTTCGCAGTGTTTGGTTAAGGTTAAGCTTTTCGGAGGCCAGTCCAAGAAAGTTTGTATCCCATCACTCAGGAAGCTTGTTATGTCTGCATTTGGAGGATTGGGGCGGAGTGATCGCTGCACAGCTGGCAGGTACAATGCGTCTGGATCTATAAATTCCCTTTGGCTGCCGTGCATGACATCCCTCACCTTTAGCCAACCCCTCTGATTGAGCTGCTGCTGCAAACCTCACCGAATCACAGGGAAATGCTCCTGCTAATCTGTCGCGATTTAAATACCAACATATGTCGAACAGCGTTTTTTTGTTTTAATCGGCCTATTGCAGCGAATGAGCGATCATTGACAGGCGTTTGAAAGCGCATTGTGCTGTTAGTGTAGTGGAATCACAGGTGCTCTAAATCACTCTCTTTGCCCGGTTTGAGGGAGTGTCATTTGCACTTCTTCTATGATGTCTGCAGCCTTTTGAAAAACACTCACCCCGGACCCGATCGTGTGCTCACACGCTGCTCCTGCAAGTTTATATTTGTCCTTCTTTTCACTTTTACGAGTTGATATAAGAGAGCTGGGGGAGAAAAAAACCTGCAGAATTTCACGACAAACTTGAAAAAAAGCACAAGTTTTATCGACGTCGCTACAGATTATTGGACAAAAGGGTGAGGGGGGGGATTCGTTTTTTTCCACATGGCGAGAAGCAGGAAGAATTAGACGTTTCTGCTGCTTAATTTGGCGGCTGAGTTTTGTTTTTTTAAGCCTCCAACATAACAGAGTGTGCCTTGCCATCAGCACCTTAAGCAAGTAAAAGCGCTTCCTTTATGAACTAAACCCGCCAGATATTTGCTTTGCGAAGCCCAGCGAGAAGAAAAGAGGAGGGCTCGCAGTGAATAACTTTTAAAACACTGTGTGCGTATGAAGAAGAAGAAGAAGAAGAGAAAAAAAAGGCGGCAGAAGACATGAAAGAGCAGGAGAAATGAATTGAATGTTGTTTTTTTTCCCTCCGACTCTATGAAAAAGAGGGCGATGGGATTTGAAGGCTTCTTTTCCAAAAGCCTTAGCCAGGTGATTCATCACAGCGCTCTGTCAAAAGAGCTTTCCACAACATGAGACGAACAATGACACTGTGATTGCAAGGAGAGGAGAGCTCTTGATTGAAAGATATCAGCTATATGTTCAGCTTCCCTGAGAGAGGGAGGCCGAATGCAAGAGAGGGTGGAGGAGGGAGGCAAGGGAAGGAGGGAGGGGCACCACCCGCTGATGAAAAATCAAAAATCTTAACCCTTCGACATGGGTGTCAAGAGAGGGAGCTCTGCGTGACGAGAGCCTCAAGATATAAATTCACCCAAAATAATTTAACAGCTGCTTAACCGCAAACAGAGGAGCTGCCAGGCAGATTGATTGGAGATGTAGCAAAAAAAAAAAAGGAGAGCGACCTTCACTTCGGGTTCTGCTTCCCTGTGACGGGGAGTCCTCAGCTGTGGAGTGATGCTGAACAGATCGTGGACCGCTGCCAGATCTCAAGATCACATGAGCGGCGTTCAGAAGGAAAAACGCGCCACGCTAACAAGGCGGGGTCGTAGAATCTGCACTTTGTAGGTTGTTTTGTTGTCTCGGTGTCGCGTGACTGGATTGGATTTCTCTTGAAAATTTGGAAAGCAACCACTTTGCATCACACACACACACACACGCACACACGCCAATATTGACAAATTGCCATCTGCAGTCCCTTACCTGGATGCTAAAATGGAGCTAACTGCATGACGAGTGCAAGAAAACGAGCCAGAGTTTGACACCGACCATTTTTATCAGATGATTCAATTTTAGAAAACATTTATGGAAGTGCTTTAGAAACAAAAACTTAATCATTATAATCTTAATAAATAATAAAACATTGAACAATAGCTCAGATAGAGCAGAGCTAGAAAGCCATACATTTTATACTGATGCCTTCCTCACCTACGATATGAATAGTAGAGGAAGACGTATTCAAAACCTTAATGTAATTATAAGTAGCAAAACCACCATGTCAAAGTACTCCATTACAAGTAGAAGTGCAGAAATATTACAAGGAATATGTACTTAAAGTATTACAAGTGTTCATACAGTAAAAATGCCCCCGCGGGTGTTTAACAATATACATTACATCAATGGATTAGTATCACTGATGCATTATTGTATATGCAGCATATAAGGTCACATTATGGTCGGAGTGGAGTGTTAAACTACTTTATATGCACCATAATCTCCATATTAAAATGCATTTTGTTTTATAAGGCCATCATGGGTTATGTGTAAGAACTTAATTATCAAATTAACTCTCGCTGCCAGATTCATTTATTGGCTTTAACGTTGTGGAGATGAAGTATAAAGAAGCAAAATTCTGTCTGTTTTTCAGCCAACTTTGTGTCTTTTTTTTTTCTTCCGCAAACATGAATTTCAATGGAAACCAAAAACCATCAAACTTCTAAGTGCTTCTCCACCTTCTTTCCACCCACGTGATAAAAAGAGTAATCACCTTAGATACTATTTACACTCGAGGCCGAGGACTACCATTACCCTTCCATCAATATCAGCACTTAATGTTCATAAAAGTGCGAGGCAGACCTCCAGCCTGTAATTTTCGTAGTCCCTAATTCACGGTGAGAAGAAATAATATTACAGGGCGTTCTGCTAAACAGTGATGACACTCGCGCGTAATTGCGAGAGGCAACAAGAACTCCGACTGCTTAGAAAAGCTGCAACGCATTGACGCCTATGCAACGCAAGTTAATGCGTCACAACGATATAGTTATGATTTTAATTACGTGGGAAATGGTAACAGGCGGGATTTATCCACACTGTGGTCACTTCATTAGGTACATCTTCCTGTTTACACAGACGGCTTGATCCTGCAGACGGTGAGTCAGCAGTTTTACTAAATGTGAAAATGGGCAAGACGTGTGATTTAGGCAACTTTTAACATGATAATATTGCTGATGCCAGATTTGAATTTTGCCACTTTTTGCTTGCATCGACATCCAACTGGTGGCGTCTACTCGCTGATGAGAACTCTGAAGACAATAGTAGACTTTAGCCTCTAGTTTATGATGACGCCATGAAGCAAACGTCGCGTCGAGATGAATCCGGCGAGGAACAAAGCGGTGAGTTTGCAGGATGGATTCTGGAGTCCAAAGTTCGTCTGCATATATTCTAGTCTTTGCTCACTAAATCACGCATCATAATTCCCCCATTCTGCACGTTTCAGAGCAGGAGACCTGCGATAACGTTTAGTTATGAGCACCACAAAGAAGTAGGAAACACAATATGTTTATTATGACAATATAATGGGGAGAGACTTGCTCTTGTCAGGCGTTGCTCCAAAAGACACAGATTCATGTCTTAACCCCCCTTGAATTGTCTAGTATGTTAGTTTGTTTAAAAGGAAATAAACATTTTATCTACTGTGTCACACATACAGCACATTCTGCATCACCTTACATAACTGCTAATTGATGGCAACGATGATAAAGGTAAAATTATTTAACCTTTAACCTAAAAATGCACATCACATGCATGCTTTTATACAGATTTTAGAAAAGTTCAGCCTATCTTTGTAAACTCCTGACTCTCCAGTAGAATCTACATTTAAAATATGTGGGTTTAAGGTTTGTAATTGTTGTTCTGATGCTCTCTTTACGCCGTAGAGAAAGACCTCTCAAGGTGAGAAGACAGATGTTTCCTCCTCTCCTCTCCAGCATCCGATGGACAGATTCCCGAATGGAAATCTCATATGTTGCAGGCTCCGACAAATCTCACAGGAATGTCTCATTGATCCCAAATCCTGCTGTGCTAATTAATAATATCTCACGTTACACACTGTAGGCATTTCAATGCAACACACTGTGATTTATGTCGGCCTACGGTATTTTAACTGCGACACAAACCGGAGCAGAGAGGAAGCGTCTTGGCCCGGTGCGCGTGTCACCTGAGGTGATTGGAACGGCGTGAGGAAACGCTGTCTGCTTACTCACGGATCCCAGTCTAAATGGATCCCAAATCTCATTTCAATGACTAGAAAGTGATGCTGATGTTCAGCCCTGCAGGATTCGCAGTTTTATGGTCCCCTTGTGGATAGCTAATAAAATTTCTACATTAGCACAGATTAGTTTGGTCAGGTATAATAACTTTAAGAGAATAATGACAGAATAAAACGCGGATAATATATGCCAATATATTTAAGATGCAGACAATTATTGATTTTTAAAAAATCAATTGCTGCTTATTTTAATCTTCTTGGGGGCATACTTTAAACTTAATGATACTCTGAGGTTTTGTCACAATATATTGTAAGAGGCAATTCCCCTGACATTACAGAGTGTAATTGTACTTTGGCAGACTTGTTAGCAATGAAAGGTAAATATTTGCTGACCTGGACTCCGGTATCTGGAAACTCATCCTTATCTTGTGTAATTAAAGTACATATGGCCGAGCTGAGGAGCGTCGTTTCCTTCCCCAGCTCTGCACCAGACAAGATAAGCATGAAGGAAACTGAGAAAAACATGTGCTGAACAACAACATGATTACTAAACTTCATTTTTTATTGACAAAATGCCCAAAAATCGGAGCAAAAATAATAAGAACAAAGCTGTTTTTTGACTGTTAAACAGTTAAAATTTCCAAATTGCGGTCGCAGCACAGAGAAGCCTTCAGTGAAGGAAGTACATATCCTTTATATCCTATGCACATATTAAATATCTCAATGTGGATGTTCCTTGTGAAATCGTATCCCCCAGTTATTGATCTTGCTCCGTTTGATGTCAGGTTTAGAAAATAACTTTAACGTATCTGATCATAAATACACTTAGACATTTGAGTGCTGAAAGCTTATAAAATGATTTACACGTGTCATAAGTAGCGTTTATCTTTGTCAGCGCCTCGTTTTAAACATGTAAGAACGTGTCACGCACATTTAATACCCTTAAGCGTGTTATGAAAATAGAGGCAGATACTTTCCTTCAGACCGGTGTGGAAACAATGGGCCCAACTACAACGTTTCCATCCACCATATTCGGGCGATTTTTCAAAGCATAACATTAATTATTGAGATGTGTTTTAGAGGAACTAATGGCACTCTTTTCCCCAGACAGATGTCGATATGGAGGACAGAGAAAATAGATCTTGCACTATAAAACTGTCAAACAACTCTTCAGGGGATATAATTGCTTCTTCCTGCACCCTGGTCTTGTCATTCCCACCCCGAGTGTAGACACATTGAAAGCTTCCTCACCCCCACACCCCACCCCACCCCAAAAAATCCACCAATTTACCAAACTCCTCCAGACTACCCTGAGATATTCATCCCCCCCCCCCACACAGTATTACACGTGATTGAAAAGCATCTGCTAAATGATAAAAAGGCACCGTCGTTGCCAAATTAGCACCACATTCAAAAGTCCTGAAAGGCTGCTGAATGTCAACAATGGAGGCTGAGCAGCAAAAGCTTAATTATCCTGTGTGCTAGTGTGTGTGTGTGTGTGTGTGCGCTCTCTCTTCCTAGGTTTAGTACCGATGATGTAATATCATATATCTGTATTTGTCTCTGGATGAGCATTACATCATCGATGCCCCCGTCTGCCAGCGAGGGAGGGATGCTCGAAGCAGCGACGGAGCTGAAACAGCCAAGGCAGCCAGAGAATCTGTTCCAAAATTACACAGCAACCCTGTCGCCTACAAATCACCCTTGTGCATCATTAGGAGACGTCATTAATTAACATATCTAATGCCAAGTCAGTAAAACGTTGACTCACGATATATTTTGTTTCTGTACAATATCCGCTTGCGTAATTAAAACGTGTTTATAGATATGTTTAGGCATTCATACATTAGGGAATTAATGCATTCTTGGTTGAATCCACTATTTAACAACAAAAAAATGTATCATTTTCTAAATTACAACCGAATCCTGGCAGTGATTACCTTTCTGATCACAATCTCATTAGGGAAACAAATTATAGACAGTGGTTCCAAAAGTGAGGTCCAGGCATTATCCGGGACCATTTCTCTGGTCTGGTCATTTGCCCCAAACAGCCAAAGTACCACCTGTCCAGGCGTTAGCAGGCGTTATTTAATTATTAACAGTAAATACTGCAGCCCCATCGTTAGCATCTCCACAGTGCTGCGTCAGCACTAAAGCAAGGTGTGGCTACACCCATTGTCATCCTGGTATAGGTGAAAATGCTCTGGCTTGTTTGTATTTCTTACTAAATCAGTCACAAGTGTTGGGCGGCGCTAAGCACAGGATGCAACGCCTTAGCCCTTGCCAAACAGACAACGCAGATAGCGGACTGGGAGACTCATGGTCAATGGCAGTCTGCATCTGTTGAGGTCAGGCAGCAACATCCGGCTCTGAAAAGTGAGGCGGAGGCCTTATATGTGCATTCTCTCTACTGGCCATCAGGGGGCGACTCCTCTGGTTGCAAAAAGTCACATTGCATGAAATGACCCTACTTCTCACTTGATTTATTATCTCATTGAAGATTGGAAACATTAGTTTAACATCTCAGTCGCTATTTTCAAGTCCTCTTCAATACATCCTGATGTTCATTTAGTAAATTATGGTCCCATTTAGAGTCAAATAGAAGATAAAGCAGGGTATGCTTTAGGGCTACTGCAGCCTCACTACCGTAGCTACCCTGCTACCAATGCTATTAGCTACCATTGCATTAACTTGCTTGTAATGTTTACCTCAAATTATGAAGCTAACTTTGTGCCAGAAGCCAGATGGATTCAGATCCAGAAAGGTTGCAGCTCTGTGTGCCGCTTTACCACTTGTGTTCGTCAGATCCACCCGTCGCTCCTCTGCAGTCCAAATATGGTCACTTCTGTGTCACAGCAAGCCGGCAAAACAAGCAGCTAACCAGCCACTCACCAATTCAGGCCCACCTCCTCCTCCAGTCAGTGGGAGTGAGTCTCACTCCATGTCGTCTATAATACAGCAGCAGGTAAACTGCAGCTAATGCAAAGGTTTTAGCTCACTTGACAGCTCACACAACCAGAGGCACAACTCCATCGACGCCGGCGACGACGTCGTCCGATTCCCCTGACAAACGCGTTACTTTTAAAGTGAAGCGCTTCGTGCAGAGCGCAGCCTTTAATAAACACGGGTGGATTTGAAAATGAGAGGACGTCATGTGGCAGATGCTACATCTCCAGTTCTCCTAGTTAAAGCACGGAAAATAAAACACTGAATCATATCAGTGGCTAAAGTCCCCTGATCGGCTTAATTGGCTAATAAAGTAACAGCCAATCATGTTAGGAGATAGTTATTGGCTGTTCGGGGGCTGTTTCGGTGTTCTGTTAGAGCATGGGTTAGGTTAAGGTTCCTCTTTTATGTGTGCTTGCGGCTATGGGAAGTCCCCTTCTGCTCCAGTTAAAGTGAAGTATTGTGTTTATTGTTTGAAGGAGGTTTTAGCTAATAGTGGGTCTATAAGGAGCAGAGATACGCAAAAACTTACCGATTTAGAACTGTTGCCCTCTTGAGGAGCATTTTCAGAGTTTATTTAACCACTGCAATGCATCTTTTTGAGTATTTATTAGCAGTGAAATGTTATTATTTTATCATTTCTTAGCAATCTAGGGCTTCAGATGTCATTTAGGTGAAACTATCCTCTTCATTTGATGCAGAATTCTGCATTATCTATCTTTTACAAGTTCAAAACTTTCTCCTGTATCGAGAAACATCTTAAACAAAATGGCACAACTTGTCCATCAGAGGTTTATGGGAGGAAGACGAGAGGAGAAAAAGCAGCACCCACAGTTCCTGTCCGTCACCTGCTTTCATCCACCTTCAGCATCTCACAGGAGATGAAAAAGGTGATGGATGTGCTCAAATCTCCTTTTATTGCCACGAGGCAGACAAGACATTAAAACGACAACAATAAGAGGATTCTCAGGACAAAATCCGACACCTAAAACAAACACACACACACACACAACACACACACACACACACACACACACACACACAGTCGCACACTCAGACTTACTCCATTGCAAAAAGTGCTCCGTCATTTATTTTTCTTGCAATTTATAATCCTTAATATACTTTCCTCTTTGGCAGAGCAATGGGTCCAACCGAGGCATTTCTGAATTATGAGCCAAGCAAAAAAAAAAAAAAAAAAAAAACGTTTTTAGAACTTGGCACAAATTAAGTTTGCTTCGATGACCTCATTACAAAATTTAAGTAATCACTGCAACTGAGTCACGAGCGTTTTAGAATAATGCAACTGGGGAGGTATTATTGCAAAGTATTGATCCTTTCATTTTATTTATTTTGGGAACTTTCCGGATGAAAATGGCTGTGCCCCGAGTTAATTACTCGACTTGGAAACACATCCTGTGTTCAAAGGTTGGAGGACATAAAAAAAAATCAGGCATGATCATCTATGTTAAACTTCAGAGTGGCCCTTCATCTTCGACAGCAGCCAGCTCTACTTAGTAAGCCACAAGAAAGTGTGGCTGACGGTGTGCAGGAGCCCTCCTGTAATTCCTACTGATACCTGTGCATTAAGCTACCCCCCCCCCCCCTGTGGAAGAACACATCAAAAGGAGATTAAAATTAAAACTTAAAAACAAGGTGATCCAATGCATGGTTAGGCCTGCAGATGATAAGCTCTTGCCGGAAAGTAAACACACAAAAAAAACTTGAAAATTACCATCGTGGAAATGGAGAAAACTGCGGTGAGCTGCAGGGTTTTTCTTCTTTTCTTCCCCAGCAGGTGCCATAAATGATGCAATGTGGACAACCACGAAATATCAAGTGACCCTTTTTTATCACGATGTAGATTCAGAGGATACACAGGAAGATACCGAGATGATGTTTGTCTGGTGCAAGTAAATTGATCACCGTGTGGATGTCACATAGCTTGCGTTATCCCCCTTCTGCAGCCACAGAGAGGGTCATTGTTGTATCGTGAATACATGAATACCGATGTATGCATCAGGGGTTTCTCAAGACCCCCGAATGCATCAGCGAAAACTGTAAACGTGCCCGGTCCTGCGTCTCAGCTCAAACATACAGGGAATTATGAAGGGCGAAGTTTAAAAATGCGCTGCCACGCCGATACCCCCAGACACCATTCAACCACACAGCCATAATTAATACTTTATTCCCCCAGCAGTTGCCTTCACGAGGAGCAGATGCAGGGAAAGATGACCCGAGATCGGGAAACCACATGTGAGGAGGCAGCATGGAAGAGAGGTATCGAGTTCACTTTTATAAATATGGCAATCCCCCCCAATCACCCCTCCTCACGCCCGTTCTCCACCTAGCAATTAAATCCAGGTAGAGATTACTCTCAGCTGCATCCCGGGTCTTCACAGGAGCCTCAGCCTCCAGCCTGGACTGATAATAACTATGGTCTGCAGTGATTCAGCCATTCATTTGATAAAGTGCCTTTTCACCTCGCCGCTTTCATTATCCGCACACCAGGAAAGTGTGTGCATGCCCACGTGGAAGTTTATTTGCTTGCTTCGGAGTGAGTTGATTAAACGGGTGTCATGTCATTATTCTGTAATCAATTTTTCAATTATGATGCAGGCGGCGCGATGCTGTAATGGTAGGTGAACTCGGATCTATACTGGAGCAGCGTGGTGATTAGACGTCGCTGGAAGCTTTCCAGAGAAGGAAAAAAAATACTCTTTTTTTTTTTTCTTCCCTCCCCGAGTTAGATCGATCCTGTTGACTGAAATGGCCTTGGTTCATAACAGAGCATGTCTGCTAGCAACAGCTTAGCTGGTCCACTGAGGCGTCTGTCCACACATCTTTTGGGGGGGTTTCTTTAAAGACGGTGAGTAAAGAAGTCTCTCTGAGAAAGATGGAGAAAAAGATGTTTATTGTGATGACCCCGCTTGACACTTTGAGGCTGCTTCCTTGGTGCGAAAACATGCTACTCCGGGGCTAGACTTTCAGACAAGCTGCAAGCAGCGACTTCTGAAACTATATTGACACGACGTGGAGCGGATCGCCTGATTTTTCCATTCATGACGTCGTTATGGAAACTCATAAAAGAGGGTCGTTACATGAATTTCCTTTGTCACCTTGCTTTTCAAGTAGGATTTGCCTTGAATCAAAAATGTGTCTCTCTTGAAGTTTTTATCTTCTACATTTGACTTTATTCATCAACAGATACTTGAAGGACTGACACATGTAGGATGATTCTGGCTTAATACAACTCATTATTTCTGTCAGTTAGAACATGGACAGGTTTATTTTTAATAAACAAGAAATACTCTTTAAAGGGCCTGGAAATGTATTTTGTTAATCAATGTTTTACAGCTGATGGGCTCCTGCAGGACGAGGTGTTTTTTGTCAAATTTTGATTATTTCACAACAGCTTTTTATATTTTTTTTATCCTATTTTTTCTCATTGGTTCAAAGTGGGTGGAGCTTATTTTGGGAAAAGGTGATGTTGCATATTTACATGCACCAATCAGTTTAGCGACATTCAAATCAAAATGGGATCAAAGTTTCAGGGTAGTTTTTCCTGTTAAATTGTTAACATGGATTTGTTAAATTTGACTTTGATTTCATCATTAATATTAAAAAATATACATATATTTAAATAATATATATAAATATCAATATGTTTTTAACAATGTTTACCTTTTTTCTTCAGCTCATAACCTACAATTTAAATATGAACATTAGTTTCCTGTTGCCTTGCTGAGAGCGAAACATTAAAACAAAGGAACAGAGCGGCTGATTTGCTCTTTAAGAGGAAATCTGTTGTTACGTTCCCACGAAAAAGACTATGTGAGAAACAAGAGAACGGCTAAATAACTCATTTCACCTTTACTGTCATCATTTATGACCAGGACAGACCAGGAAGTACAAAGGTGTGACCAGATGTCAGCAAAGTCAAATAACCATCAGCACTATCATTTAAAGCACTATTATCCTCCCCCACAGACACACACATATTCACCTCACACATAATGTGTTCCTCCTGAGAAATATTGCTCACTATACTGGCATGAGTTAGCAAATAATTGCTAGTCAGGGGAGGAGGTAGCTTATAATATGCATTGGGAATTTTAATCTTGACTTTTAATAAGCTTTTGACCTTCTTGCGTCTGCAGCCTATAATTAGAAATTCTGGCTGGGCCAGATTGACAGAATGCTGTGTCTTAGGGGAGGTAAAACCTTGTGCGACTGCGGTCAGCAGACCTTCTAAATCATGCGGCTGCATGAGAAATGTTTAATCTAACAAATTGGTTTCTGTTTCCTCTCCTTCTTTTCATTCTTTCATGCAGTAGGTATTCTGAATATGGAGGTGATGTCATCGTCTCATCCTTTTAAGAGTTACTGTGGACCATATATTCTGAGGGGGAGGCAGAGAATCAGGACCTAATGGTCTTTTCTCTTTCAGCCAAATCTAATTGTGCCCTTATCTTCTCCAAGTTTAACTGCCCCATTGAAGAGAATTGAGCTGTCTGGACTTTAACTGTTAACTTGCCTTTGTGTGTTTTTGAATATGTGACGCTATACATCACTGGAGACGCCGCATTTCTCCATATTCTCTGCTATTGACTGAAATGCAGGTTTGAACATCCTCACAGTGGCTGTTGCAGTCAAAACCGACTCTCTCGCTCTTCTTCTTCTTCTTTTTTTCTGTTTGTCAGGCAGCACTAAATTTAGCAGCTGGCATTTATTTACTTTATGTCCTTGCTGGTGTGTCCTTGCTAAATGAAGGCGAACAAGACTGTCACCATCCAGAGGACAGCGCTGCCCAGCCCCTCGGGAGTTGATGGATAACGATGGGGATGTACACGCCTGCGTGTGTGTGCATGAGCAGAACAAGAATATACATGTGTGTGCAAATAATCTATGCACACACACACACACACAAAAAGACCTCCTTTTGCACAGTTACTGTTTGTAATCCACTCAGATCATACAGTACAGGAAGCTGGGTGCGCGACCAGCCATCACAACAGGCCCTGCAGTGCCTCCAGTTATACAGGTATTTGAGTTTGAAGGCTGTGAAGGTATTCAGGCTTCCATGTGGCATAGTGGTATTTGCACCTTTTGCTGTTTCAGTGTGTCAGTGTTGAGCGCTACACAGTCCTATGGATCAGTGCCTCTGTATGGATCCCCTGGAGCAGCCTCTTGTTCCTTTAACATTCCAGGTACATCCACGCCAGCTCCTTCCTGTCGCTCCCCTTGTGTGGCGCTGATTGACAAGCGTCCGCTTCTCTCAGGCGCGTAATCAATCTGCTAATTGGTGTCGGAGGGTCGGCTGCTGTTGAAGCGTCCCCTTCTCTTTCTTTGGCTAATTTATCTTTGTCACTGCCAGATTCGCAAAGGTACATTAGTTGGGAAAGTTCAGTCTCTGCAGAGCCTCGTCTCCCTCTTTCTCTCTCTATATATCTCTCTCTCTCACACACACACACACACACACACACACACACACACACACACACACACACACACACACACACAGTATGCTACTGTGCTTTGTTCATTTTTTTTTCTTCTTACTGCAATACATCACACAAAGGAGTGAGGGTAAATGTTAGCCTTTCACTGTTTCCATTGGTAACCACAGCTCATGAGGTAGAGAAGAGGAGCAGGTCAGTCTCCCTGTGCAGGATAATTAGTGACAACAATGTGTTTTATCATAATTCAGTACGGCTAATGCATCACAGTAGGGTTATAATTAGCGGGAAGGTTGTTGAATGCAGCCCTGATAACGATTTTCGCGTAGAAAAATGAACAGTATTGAACAAGTGCGATTCCTGATGGAAGCAAAACAGCAGCATCTCTTGTTTGCAGGGAGCCGACCGAGCCCTTGAAACAGCACTTCAACATCTGATTGATTCACAGGCCTAGTTTCTACCCAGGGTGCCAATCAAGCCCTGATTAGACGGTTCAGACGGCAGCAGCCGTGTCCGCGGTCGCGCCGAAGATTGATTGCACGAGGCCGCCTTGCCCCAGATTAATCTCGTCAAATGACACAAGAGTCGTGGAAGTTTCTCTCAGGTTACCAGTTCAAAATAGGTTCAGTGTAATAGTGAGGAAGAAAAGGCATGCTTGGTGTTACATGAACTACTGCTTGCTCCCAAACTTGTGGATTAGGCCCCCAGTGCCCCCTATTGGCCCCCAAATCATCTGTTGATCCTCTCACACACACTGATCCTCCACATTCATGAGGAAAATAACAAGACTTCACTCTGAGAAAACTGTGCGAATGAACTGTGAAAGATTATTATTTAACAAAGACAAACTAAGAAAATATAATGCTGCTCTTACTGTCCTCTGTCCTGCCTTCATCTTCTCCTTTGTAATGGCTTTTTTGTGCTTGTCTTCCCTTCCACTCAGTGATATATAGGTGCAGACGTGAGGTAAGGTGCTCTTAAGGGAGGAAATTATGGCAAGCAGCAGGGGAGAAGTGTATATTCTAGCCTTGCCAGGCTCCTTGATCGCTACAAGACAAGAACAGCAACTGCACACTGATCATACCCTCATTAAAGTTATTCACTTTCTCCTTTTTCACTCTTATTCCTTTCCTTTTCCCCCCCCCCATTGACGCACTCGCTGCTCTTTAAGTGCTTTAAGCACTGCGGCAGCCGCCTCACTAAAAGTCTGTCTCCGAGCTGTTAACAACCACCTTTTCAACAATGCCAGGACGATCAGAAGATGATTTTATGCAAAGTTCTTACGGAGATCGATCCACCTCCATTACTTCCACTTTTATTCGCTCGCTACTTAGTGCCTTAAATGTATAGTCAATGCAAAATAAGGCTCTTAACATAGCTTAGGGATCAGAACAGCGCTGACCTTCGTATTATGATTATTCACTGCTGGCGTGTGAAAGCAGCACAACTCCAGTGTTGTTGATTTGCACGTTTTGATTACTGCTTTTTAAAAATTAACCAGATGAGTTTGAATAATTCAGACAAAACCATGGTTTGATGCATTCTATCTGCAAACGATGTCTATTTGTCTGGGATTGATTATTCCTGTTAAATTATTGACACACAAAAATTATCTGATGGAAGAAGATATTTAGGCTTTATGGTTAAGCTTAAGGTACAAAGTACAAGAAGATAAGAACCCAAAGTAGCTGTGTTTATAAGAATCTACCGCCCGATTAAACCTTGGTTATTTTAACGAGAATAGATTTCAGGAAAACATAAAGTACCAAAGACCTCCAACAGGTCATGACCGACGCAACAAGCCCAGAATCTGATCAGTCAATCCAGTGTTTCTTCCTATATCGGCCCGCTATGAGTCACGCTGCATGTTGTTTCAACCCTGACCCAGACATCCACCCAGACACACACACTGACAGGAGAATACAAATCACTATGTCTGATTTACATAAACTAGATTATGAAGACAAAACTTTCACAGTCACTTCAACAAAAATCTAAAAAACCTCCCTCGAGTCTCGGCCTCGTTGCCCTTCTCTCTGTGTCTGACTTTCGGTATTTGAAGAAAAAGCATTCAGGGCAATAAATTCAACACATTTTTGCGCGCCGAGTCTCCAGTCTTTTCGGCAGCGTACTCGACAATGTGGCGAGTGGGTGAGTTTTTACACACTGCCCTGTCAGTTTTCAGGGAGCTACGCAAGCAGAGGATGTGGCGAAGTCTCATACTGGGCCCCGACCTTCCCAAAACTCCCAAGCCGGCCTCTGATAGTTTGGTGAGATTATAGAGGAACAGAGGAGGGTCTAAACTGAACAAAAACACTTGAAAAGAGGCAAAAAACGGCAATGAATCCATAAAGCTACTGAAAAAATATCCTATACTATGATCATAATGTAGAATATTCTTGTCAGAAATGGTGCGACATGAGGTTACCCAGGAAACAAAAGGGGATCTGAGGTGGGAAAACACCTTTGTGCCAGAACAAAGCGTAAACATCAATTTGAGCGGCGCTAAACAATAATCAATCTGTGCTACTATAAAATAATGAGAGCCTTGAGCGAGATAATCTCTGTGAGATTGGCCGCGCCGCGAGGTGTAGCCATCTGAACCGGTCCGTTTCCTGTTCTTTTGATCTGCGGCTAGTCACACGTCTCCACAAAGCTGAAAGATAATGTTGGATATGATACTATGTTCGTATGTACAAGGTACTAAAACAGCCTTCAGTTCACTCCTCAAACACCTGCACGGTCTCCTCTGTGATCCCCTCACCTGTGATCTAAGACTTTTATAAACCAGGGTGGAGAGGGGAAAAAAAAAAAAAACTTTCAACCCCTTGAAACTCCACCCCCTTCTGCTCCTGACGGGGCAGCCGTTCTCTGAGGCAGTAAAGATAAAGGATGAGGAGTTTCCCACCTGCAGACAGGAAGTGGGGAGAAGTTCACTCACTAGACACCGGCCTGATTGTACTTTCACCTCTTAGACCCAAGATCCCAATTTAGAATATGAACCAACATCCAGGACAACTGTTGGACTCGCCATAAAATCTGACCTTCTCTGATAACTCTAAGTAATATGGTGTTTGGACGTGTTCTGACATGCCCTCGCAGCCCCCTTCTCCTCCTTATATCCCACCTAAAGCTATGTTTCAGTTTCCTGTTTTGCAGTGTTGAAACGTACTTAGTTCTCGGGGTTTTATTTGCAGCGGCAGGGCGGGATTATTCCCCCGGCTTACCGAGCTGCACACAGACGCATCGAGAAAGAGAAGCAGTCGGCTCTTTGGACTGCGTGAACCCTGGTGGAGCGGTGAAAGAATGTAACCGGCTTCAAGTTGAAGGGATCAATAAGTATTATGTAATTCCATCTAGATATGATATTACGCATCACTACTTGTTGTTTTATATTAAAAATGAACCAAATGATTTATGGAATGTGAAAGGGATTACTCTTTCCCCTCAGATGTTTCGAGGTTTTTAGTGTCTTTCAGCTCATTGTTTTGGTTTTATCGCAAATTTTATGTTTTGGTTCACTTTCATCTGCCTCATTTGATGCCACAAAAGTGCTGAAAAGTACATGCTACCTGATGCTAAGTCAGCTAGCAACTAGCTGGTGAACATAGTGGAGCATTTAGCAGCTAAAGAGCCAACAATTTCCCACAGATGTCGGAGGAGACCAAAATCCGAGCTAAAAGAAGAGTAACTATTGAACAAATGTCTAAACTACCACAGTAAAAGGTGCAACATAAGAATATGTTGACATATTGCCCAACACAAGAAGAGATAGACCTTTTATGAGGTTATTATAAGCCGCGTGGTCAGACGTGTGAGTGGGTACACGCCTAAGGGTTCATCTATGTTTATTTACATCCATTTATGTATGTATCTATACTTCCATCCTTCCACCTATCTTGGTTTTAGTGTCCATTTAAACTGTTAC
The DNA here is from genome assembly GCA_029853015.1 of Chelidonichthys spinosus. NCBI lineage: Eukaryota > Metazoa > Chordata > Actinopteri > Perciformes > Triglidae > Chelidonichthys > Chelidonichthys spinosus. The sequence goes on from CM056837.1 coordinate 17,543,331, forward strand.
TGATCAGACATCAAAGGAGTTTTAATGCAGGTCAATAAGCCACATTTTCTCTCAGGTGACTCAAACAGAAGCATCTGCCACGTAAGACGATAAACTCGCACAACCACGCTGGCTAAACAAATCATAAAAAATAGGTTGGAGAGCCCGGCAGCTGATTGTTTGGCAGCTTTTTTATGAAGCCGTCATAAAGGGATTTTGAAGTATTTGAAGTTCCTTGGGGAGTTTCTGCTTGTTAAAAAAAAAAAAAAAAAAAAAATGTATGAAGATGTCTCGAGGTGGGTTTTTGTTATTCTGGGTGTCGGCAGAGGAAGGGGTGTGAGAGGCAAGGGGTCAACGCCGAGGTGCAGGCGAGAGGTGAGGTGCAGTCTGGGTGCTAATCAGACCCGTCCTTCGCAGATTTTGACATTTCCCATCAACGCCGGCTCCCGGCTTTGCTCTCTCTCCTCACCTGGGCTCGCTCAGACGCTTAGCTCCCAAACCAGACTGTCTTCCATACTCTGTTGACACAGGCAGGCCGTTCCGTCAGTCACTCGCCTCATTAACTCCTGTTGGACTGTTATTCCCACTGCGATCGTCGTACATGCCCTCTCATATATGCACGCTCGCATACATCGAGTCAAAGTTTCCCCCACTCGGGAGGCAGTCGAGGGTTTGTCAGTTTGCACATTTTTGACATGTTTTGACGTTTTGCCGCTTCTGTGAATTACTACAGCTGCAGGTTCCTGTCTGTTAGCCCTCTGATCAGATGAATTGATTTTGGAGTGTTCTGACAGGATAAGTGTGTACTTCTTTTTCTCCCGTGTCTGTTTGTATCAAAGCTCAATAGATACGTCACTTTCACTTTCTCACAGATAAGAAATATTAGTGGGAGGGCAATTCAGAGGGAGGAAACTTATCTGTTTTTCATTTTTAGGGAGGGTCATCTAGATTTTTTGGGAGACACCTTAATCATTTGTGTACAGTCCCTAACTGAACCAGGGGAGTTTGATATTAATCAGCCAAATCAGGTGCATTTATAATAAACAAATTGATTTTCTGGATCCGAATAATCCAAACATGTCGAATAAATCAGACGATACAATAAAAATGTGTACCTCTTCATGTCTATATTTATTTATCACCGACAGAGACCATTGATCATTACGAAGACCGCCGGGTTTTGACACGAAACAAATTGCCACCCTCACTTTGAAGCCCCATCAAATATCCAGCTGACAAAGATCCGTGTCCATCCGAAGCCACAACTCATAATTAGGCGTGAGGCAGTGTCGCTTTTGTTTAGCCTCCTTGTTCCCTTCCAGGCAATAACCTTGATCGGTGGTAGCAATTTACTGGATTTGTAAAGTTCGAATCAATCGCTCCCGGAATTGATTTAACGCAAACTGTGACATCACGGAAGCGTGCCAGCACTTCCTCTTTTTGATAAATGTAATGCCAGAGCCCAATAAATTACGTTTACGGATGCAAAACAGAGCTATCCTTACTGCGGAAATGTGAAGTACGCGAGCAATCTGTACTTAACAAGCCATACCCGACAAATAAACAGCTGTGTGTGTCAGTTTGATGACAGACACGGTGTTTTGACGATACCGTGGAGGCAGATGAGGAAGAGCTGATTGAGAAGAGGAATGCCAGAGCGGCGTGTTAGCATATCATAATTGACTATCAGACACTCGGGTGGTTAGTGTGGTTTGCATGGGTAGTGTGGTAGCCTGCTAACGGGGTGTGATTAAGCTTTGCTGCTGTTTGTTGTGTTCCTACACCTCCTACACCATTTTAGTCAGAGGGGAATTATATCCTCTATTTTCATGGCCGGGGGTGAAATGGCACAAACTCAAAGCACTCAGGGCTCATTAGAGAGATACAATCAGTGTCCTTACTTTAATGAAAGCAAAGAGATCGTGTTGAAGCAGATTGCTCATCAATTAGAAGTATACGTGCGTAGCTGATTAAATTGGTACATCCGCCAGTTGTAGACGGTTTCACAACTTTATGTCTTTGAGTCACTGGTGGTGTTATGATCAAAACTGTTTCCTGTAAACTTGCTGATCAACACATTTCTACTCTAACTCTGCCAGTAGATGATCGTCAACATTTAGAAACAATACGTTTGAGTGATGCTCGCTGGTATTGTAGTTTATTCTCGTTAGTAAAGAAAGTTCTGAAATTCTCATTGTTTTAAAGGTCAGGTGCTTATTGATGAAAACTGGAGCCAGGGGTGTGATTAGCATAGCTTAGCACAAAGAGTGAAAACAGGGGGAAACCGCTAGCATAACCAGCACCTCTATAGCTCACTTATTATAACACTTAAGATCTTGTTTGTCTAATCTGCAGCAACACTGAGGTGTAAAAATACCAGGTGTGGTTTTTAAGGTTGGGGATTATGAGACTATTTCTTGGCCTGAAGCGGTGACTTCCTGGAGTCTCCCCTGGTTGCCTGGCAACCTCTGATGACAAGACTTTAGACCGTTTCACCCCGTTTCCAGCCTTTTGTGCTAAGCTAAGCTACAAGCCTTCAGGCTGTCGATGTAAATGGAAGACATTCTTGTTTATATGTAATTGGTTGTCGGTGAATCTACGGTTACGTCTGAAAGAGAACGGCTACATGTACATGTCAAATGAGCCCCTCCCTTCTCCTTCACCGTTGCCTAAGATCACGACGGTGGCCAGCGCTGACTCACCTGAGTTTCACACACACATGCACACACACACACAAACACACACACACACACACACACACACACACACACACACACCAGCCCCCCGCTCTCCACTCACTCACCTCCTTCCCCTCCCACTGAGTTCACCCTGCACTGCAGTTCAAAGTGGTTTTGCCTGTCTAGCCTTGGCGTTTAATGTTTAAGTATTGGGAGCGGCTGGAGAGTGCAAATAAAATGCCTTTACAGACTCCGGGGCACGCTGAGGGCTGTGATTCCAGATACTGTATTGTGAAATTTCCATTGTGCCTGACAGAGTGTAGCCTCGGGCTACCTGAATCTGTTCAGCTGAATTTCGCCTCTTTTTTTCTTCACAATACTTGATGCGTGCGGCTTAGATAAACCGTTTCGAGGATTGTTCGAACTTTATTATGCTGACAAAAGAGTTCTCACGGGACACGCGGGTATCTGCGCTATAAACTGCTTGTCAAAGGTTCAGAACGGGATAAAGGTCTGAATGTGGACCCCACCTGCGAGAGAAAGGAGTTGTGGTAGGGCCTGAAGAAAGGAAACCCTACTTGCAGCGGAGGAAAACAACACGGAGAGCCTGACACTACTTATATGTTTGTGCGTGATTATTCTGTAGTTCTAATCCGTCTAACAATGTTACAAAACATTCAGACAGGAGGAGGCTTTAAAGCGGTAATTGGGCGGACTTATACCGGCAAAACTCAGCTCAACCACTTCTCGTTGCATCTCGCTCGTGCTTGATCAAGATTGTGGCTCAAGAAATCAAACATGGGTGTGTGGATTTAGTCTGATTCAAAGCATATCTCTTAATTCCCCTCGAATGTCGGGACGGAGCAGATGATGTGTCAGACTGGATGGAGGGTTCCTGTCAGGGGGATCCGTGTGTTTTCCGGGCGGTACAGGTTTTTGATGTGACACAGAAGGAGCCAATAACTGATGACTCATTGGCCCGTTTTCACGCCTCATGTTGGATTAGCCATCACATGCAATAGGCTGCTTAATATGAATTGTGTAATTGCCCTCAATCCCTGCAGAATTATTTCAAAAATCAGCTTCTGTTTTGCTGTGTCACCTTCATACGTAAAATTAAGGTCAATGTAAAAAAAAAAAAAAAAAACTTGGATTATGTTGTCAAGTGAAATTTTTTAGTTTGCTTGTCTGTAGTTTATCTGTTTGGGCTTTAAAGTCCATTCAAACCCTATTTTGGCAAATCTATTTCAAAGTGAAAACTAAATTGTCCGTGTGGGTCTGATGGCTGTTTACATCCCAGCATGCATTTAGCCTGAACAGGAGCCGGTTCCAGTCCACAACATGAATAAACAAGCGTTGCAAATATTTTTGTGTTTCTTTTCAGTATCAAGATAAGTTCTCAAAAACAAAAGTTGACATACTCAATTGACCTTAGATACTTTGATTAATTGTCTAATCAATCTACTGTGATTTCCCGTTGCCTGTAAACTCCACCCATCTGGCACTGGAGGAGGCCAGAACCACACAATCAAGCGTAATGTTTGCAAATACTATTTGCCCCAGGTCGGGCTGATAGACGGTTGGCTTTCCTCTGTGGGAGAAACTCAAGTTCAAATCCAGTCTGTCACATCAGCACACCTTGCTCTTTAGGCTGCATTATTCATCGCAATCTCTGCATTATTCATTTCACTTAGCGTCACATTTTGTCACTTGGTTCGTTTACAAAGAAACCCCTTAAAGTCTCTACGATCACAATGATGAAAAATTGTTATCGTCTCATCCTTTTTACTGCATGTGAGGACCGAGGCCTCTGTGCACTCCCGCTGCCTCGCCACCTCCCGCCTCTGTGGTTTTGAGGTGTTTGTGTGGCATGCCAGGGTTTTTATCTCAGAGTGGTGACACCTGAACCAAGACTCTGACCTGGGGCCAAGCAGCGCCTCCGGTGTCCCTCCGGGCACCACCACTGCTGTCAGCTCCGTGTTTGAACAGAGCCTCTGCAGAAACAACTGCTGAAATGTGTCTAGAAAAAGACATCTTCGTGACATTTAGCAAAAACAGAGGGAATTCAGTGATATGTACTGAAAGGTCCATCACTGGTGGTGGAATATTGTAGTCGGGAGGGGTTTACACAGCAGTGTGCCAAGTGCACAAGCCATCTTTTGGCCAAGACTCGATGTTCATGGTCTCAGTGAACGGCAGGCAGTCTCACCTGCCCTGGTTGCAGCGCTGCGAGCCTGGCACAGACAGAACACCAGACTGGAGGTCAGCCAGAGTGAGCTTTAATGAGGCTGAAGCCACACCAAAGGCTGGCATATCCGTCCACACTCCGGAGCACCTGTGCCACACTGTCAGCGTGATGAGAGCTTAAGTTGCCCCAAAACAGCCCCCTCTTCCTGTAATTAGCCTAACAGTCGGTTTGTTATCACACAAATCATTTGCCTTCCTGAAGCATTTTTGCGATTTCTGCTCTTGTCTGAGCCGATTTCGCCTCGATCCAGCACGACGCCCGTTTCTAACTCAACAGCAGGAACACCAAACTACTTCTTAATTGGCTATAATCACAGGAATATAACTACATGTGTGTTTTGGTCTGAACACAGCTCAGGATGGGTTGCTGATTGAAGTAGAATCGTCCTAATACAGGTGGGGAATTAATTACAGAAGAGCTGGGTGTTACTGCTTGGCTTGTGTGCAAGGAGCCCCCCTCTCCTCCCCTTCTCCTTTCAAGGAGAGAGCCCAAGAGGAAGTTACAGTTAGGCGCAAACACATATGTCTGCCACAACTATGGCGGGTAAATACAGGACGTTACCAAGGCTTAATCTGTGGATGAGGTGGACTTTGGAAGGGAGACAGTGTGTACGAGAACCTATGGGTGATCCCTTCCCATAACCGATGCATCTAGATCAGTTTAGGCGCCAAATAGATTGTTTCCAATAAGGACTGTCCGCGTCATGCAGCCTGTTCCCACCCTCGTTCTTAACGAGCCTACTTTATGAATCAGACACGTGACAATATGTAAAGTAATGATATCAATGTGCGTTTAGATTCTTATTAAATAATAAAATGCTTTAGCGCGTGGGAGGGGGAGGGGTGAGCAACAAGGGTGCACAGCGCGCATATTAGTGCGGGTCTATCTTCAAGTTTTATTTAGATGTGTGGAACTAAAAGGTGAATTCCCTTCTGTTTGCTCACATTTCTTAAGGAAACGTGTCCAAAGTCATTCCCGTGCGTATACATCCACGTTGTTGGAAACTGGTAGGAACTATTTCCTATCCATAAACCCAACAATCTAATCATTTGTGCAGCAGGTAAACTCCTTATTGTGTTAATTCAAATATTTAGTAGATACGAGGTCACGGCGAAATCAGACGTGCGCGCTGCGCGTCCACGAGCGGTTTTATGGCTCCTGGGAAATGCGTTTTGGTGCGGAAAGTTCTCCCAGACGCAGTTCAATTACCGCACACATACTGAAATCACTTCACCGACTACGCTGCTTCAGATCTGAGCAAACTGAGCTGAGTGCTGTCTGTCTGTCTGTCTAACCTTTGCTGTGAAATCTGGAAAATGGAAGGGTGAAAGAAAAAAAGAGGGTTTATAATTGATGTTTTCCCATGGAGCAGCCCCTCCTCCCCTCAACACGGGCTAACCCTCAGGTGGAAGAAATCTTTTAAGATTTTTTTTTTTTTTTTTTGTGGGATAACATCAGGAGGGTTTGTCTAGGCGAGCCAATCAAATCCCTCCCCTGCTATAGATCGGTGCTATAATACAAAGCAGTAAAAGCGGTCGCCTCACACAAGCGGCTGCAGCTCGACCAGAGATCCCGTGGCTTTTAATTCCCTCACTACTTTTTTTTTTTAAACCCTCCTTCGATGTGCCCCGTTATTACCGTTTGTCTGAGGCGTTCATTTCCGCACCTGCCACAGTAGAGACCGGGCGGCGGCGAAGTAGAGGAGGAGACAAGGACATTGCGAGAGCCGGGAGAGGCAGACGGTATAGAGATAGACAGGCGACTCGCTTGAGATCTTATAAAAAAAAAGAAAAAAGAAAAAGGAACAAAAAAAATGCTGCTCTGGAGCCGAATCGTATTGGTCGGTCTCGTCTGCTTGTCCTTGGTGTCCTCTGGGATGGGATGCGGACCGGGCAGGGGCTACGGCAGGAGACGGCACCCGAAGAAGCTGACACCTCTTGCGTACAAGCAGTTCATCCCCAACGTGGCGGAGAAGACCCTCGGGGCGAGCGGCAGATACGAAGGCAAGATCACGAGAAACTCCGAGCGATTTAAAGAACTGACTCCCAATTATAACACAGACATCATATTCAAGGATGAGGAGAACACCGGTGCCGACAGGCTAATGACTCAGGTAAGGAGACAGAACCCCCTTTTCCCCCCTCTCTCCCTTACTGCCCGTCTCCCTAACGCACCATCACTCCGCACTGCAACAACCTCCTTGTCAGACCGATTGCGCACCTTAAGTGAAGTCTGTTTTACCCGCTGCTGAACTCTTCACACTGAGCCTTTTAACTTCCCCGTAAAAGCAGATGCGCTTTTATGCACCATGCACGGGAGTTTTTGTATGTGTGTGTGTGTGTGTGTGTGTGCAAAAGGGCTGCAGGCTTGAGGCGAATGTAGAAAATCCAGCTGGAGAAGTGATGTGCAGGCGGACAGTCAGGACACTCGGCCTTCATGATTGTGACAGTGTATTTAAAATATTAATGTGCCCCTCTCCTCATATCTATATTTGTATCTTTGTGGGGCTCTATTTGGGTGTTTTACGGCCGCACATTCACGCCGCGTTACATTGTTTTTCGTGGGGGCATCCGGCATGTGTCGCCTATTTTACGCTTTAAAAAAAAAAACACCCGCAGCTTCTTTTTAAGCGCCTTTTTTCTTTATTCCAGCACCAGAATACGGAGCGCTGGGGAGATGCGCACCGCTTCAAACAGCCGGGCTTATTCAGGCATGGCGTGGCTCATTCAGACATTTTCTCGCACAGGCTGCTGTAATTTAGCCTTTTCGCATGGTGTGCACCGGTGCGTGAAAACAGTGACATGTCTCCCAGAGTGTTCTGAACACTATCAGGTCTTCATACATGGGTGGGACTGGGTCAATTATAGGAGCGAGGCGCACGGGGGGTGATGCTGTCTTACTTGCACGGATGATGGCATCTTTTTTTTGTGTAATACTCCCTCCTAATGTAGGCAGTTAGTTATCAAAGCTCGTTGTGCACAAGATAAGACGATGCTCACAACGCGTCGGAGAGATGGAGCCTTGATTTCTCTCCTGGCTGCAGGATGCCGCGTCTCTTCGGCATGACTTTTAGCACTCAGATGCTGGTGAATTATTAAAAGCGCTTGGGTGATATTGGCTCAGTAATAATAAAATGCCGGTGGTGATGGTGGCGGCGGTAGTGGTGATGGTGATGAAGCCAGGCGCGCGCCGGAGTGCCTGAACCCGTGCCTCGCACCATGCATGAGCACGAGCTCCGATGAAATATTCACTGTGCGTGCGGTCTCGGCGTCCCTTCTCAGCCCTCCCCACATCTCCTCTGCGATACACCTATAGGTTCTCATACACACGGATATCATGAAATGACGGGCGCGTGGGGATGTGATGCCCAAACCTGGGGTTCAGGGACCCCCCACGGATCCTCGATGAGGTCCCAGAGTCTCTAGTGAAACAAACAAAAAACAAAAAAAAGACCATTTGATTTCACTGTTATTTCAATCATTTCTGAGGGAATTGAGTAACATGTGTCTGCAAGGATTTCAATCTGAGTAAAACACCCCACCTGCTGTATAAACAGCTGTGTTTACAGGTTTGTGTGAAATCATACAAACGAGGTGGGAGTCCCTCAGAAAAGATGTGATTATATCCGGCATCTGTGGCTGAAGTTTGTCTGGCCTCAGAGTAGCATCTTTGGAAGCTGCGTAGTGTTTTACAGATACGTGTTTTTAGTTTAATTCAAAAGGTCAGTAGTTGTGGCTTCTGCTTCATCTCCTGCTTTCCACTCAGCATTTACAGAAAACACAACAACAGCCTCTAAGTGTGACATGTACATGAAAGGGCTTTTTAGGCACCCCTCACTGGGCCCGAGCCGCAGTTTGAACTTATGACCTTTGGTCAGCGGGAAGCCATAGTAAGTTAAAACAGGTGACGTTGTTCTTATCAAACATGACATTGTAAAGCCGTCAAATTAGGGTATGTTCGTCCAAAAGAGAGGGACTAGCCGTTAAGAAGTCTACTCTGTCAGTGGCATAAGCATCGTCACGTGGGAATGCACGCTGTGCCAACGGTCTTTGCCCCGTTCCACGGCTTTACGCATGAGGTGGGTTTTTACGCACGGACTTTTACGCACGAATACAGTGGGCTTTTCCTTGCCGTCTTACGTTTTGGAAAATAGATGTTGCATTCGTACGTGTAACAAGGCACGTGCCTGCTTAGATGTGCGCAATGAATGAATTAATCAATCGATTAACTGATGTCCAGCCAAGGCTGTAATAGTTTATACTTGAAGGAGCGCTTCAACAAGCATACTCCTCGGAAAGTTGCCAATAGAGGCGTTTAACAGACATTTACAGATGATGTTTCCTGGAGTGACGGGGCCACTCCCACCATCTAATCCACAAATTAGAGCTGCATGTTCGGTCGTAAAATATTATTCGTCTCAAAATAAGTGCAGATTTTCTCTTGTGGAAAGGGGAGATCTCTTAAATGCAACGTGTTTCCAGCCAAGTTTCGTTTGAATGATATCAAACAAGTCGTAAAGCAGAATAAGGTTATCCAGTGATATCTAATAATACTCGATTCCCTGTTAAATCATCCACATCCACAGTGGGAAATGTTACTTTTTCATTTGTTGGCGGTGCAGCGCTGTTAGGAGTCCCCCGGTCGGGGGAAAGAGATGAGCTGGCGGCTTGTTTGCACTGACAGGTAGCTGATAAGTGTTTCCTCTAACCAAATCATTTGTGAAAAGATTAAGAGGGAGGCTGTTGAACAACTTTACCCCGAGCACAAAGCGCCGCGGTCTGGGGCGCCCTGCTGGGCTTCACGGTGGCTGAGCAGAATTTGGCTTGATTTGCGGCACACGACCTAATGAATTAATAAATAGGTTAAGCTTTACGGCTCTTGACTCCGACAATCCCACTCAGAATGTGGGAGGGTTTTTTTTAGGGGTCGTTTTTTTGTTTTATTCAACACATTCTACAAGTGTGATATGCTCATAAAACACTGATATACGTGGACGCCCTTTTTGTTGTTGTTTTGTTCTACGAGTTTCGGGCTCTGTGTGAACATTCCTGCTGTAGGACACGCAGGCTGTCCATAAAGGGGAAAGGACAGTGGGTCACACACAGACGCTTCTCTGTGCGCCCATACCATCCCTGGATATTTCACAAGTCTGTCAGTCAGCGGCCACAACACCTCGACTTAAGGAGGCATGTCACGTTTCCCCAGACTTTGCAGGAGAGGAAGAATGAAAGTTTCCCTCCGCGGTCGCCCTGAAAAGACTCTTTTGTGATGTTTTATTTGACATATTGCTCGAGTGTCGAGAATAGTTGTCTTGGAGAAGGCCAAGCATCTTCATTGAGAGCACGGGGAGGTTGGGGTGCGACGATTTATTTATAGGACAGACTCCAGATATTTTGAGGCAGCCAGCTGCTCTTGGAGATCACCTTCGTATCATCTGCATATCAATTATTGATTTAAAGAAAGCAGACAAGTTGCCAACCAACAAAAGGGAACTCGCTCATTTCGTGGCCTAATACAAACTCATGAATTTATGATGTTTGTGTTCGATGCCACACTTGTTTATTCCCTGATAGAGAGGGATGCTGCATGCTCGCACCTTTCCGAGACCAAAAGACCCAAGTTATAGGCCAGTGAAGCGAATGCGGTGCCTTATCAATATTTCATCGGCAGCTTTCTTATCCGAGATGTGCCCTCCAACGCTGCTGCTCACACTGAGAAATGTAAGCTCGGGGATGCAGCTCAGCTCTCAAGCTGGGAGGAATCGGGGGGCGTCAGGTGGGGATGGGGAGGCCTCGGTGACTTTGGTTTTTAATCGTTATGGGCAGCAGACATATGTATGAAGAGTAATATCTGGCGGAGGAAGAGGAGAAAACTGTGTGGCGCATGCTATTGTCATTATTTGACTACGCCAAAGATGATACATTCAAGCACCTGCTACTCCTGGCAACAGCGTTGCGCCAATATAAGAACTTTGGTGGCAAATGCTGCTCCAGATTCAGACCTTTCCACGTTTTGCGCCTCTGGATGAGATTATACGCGCAACGCTATGACCCAACAGGTGACTAATCGGTCTAATGTCTCCCCTCCCGCAGAGATGTAAAGACAAGCTGAACTCTCTGGCCATCTCGGTGATGAACCAGTGGCCCGGGGTGAAGCTGCGGGTCACCGAGGGCTGGGACGAGGACGGACACCACTTCGAGGAGTCGCTCCACTACGAGGGTAGGGCCGTGGACATCACCACCTCGGACCGGGACAAGAGCAAATACGGCACCCTGTCCAGGCTGGCGGTGGAAGCCGGATTCGACTGGGTCTACTATGAATCCAAAGCCCACATCCACTGCTCCGTGAAAGCAGGTAAGGCTGCGAGATGAGAGGAAGACCTCCTCATTCCAAGAAGCGTGCCATGCGCACTGTGGAGGGGAAATAAGCAGATGTATCACCGGTGTGCGTTTCCCGTCAGGTGCGATTGTGATCTAGACGAGCAGGTGCAGCGCTGGGAAGAAGCCTTATCTTTCAGACAACTTGCATGCGACATTAGAGGTCCTTCAGCTGTTCGTGAGGGGAAAGGTAGAGCAGATTAGATGTGATGGAGTCAGAAGCGAAGGTGTGTCCAAAAAAACAATCCAGGCAGCGTGAAATGCAACAAAACGTCTGTTTCTGAAAATCATGATCATCAATACATCCTCATTTACCCTTCATTTATCTGCCGACTACACGCAGTCATTTTGACCAGATTCTTTTTTTTTTTTTGCACTATGAAATCTATTTCTATGAATGATGTATGGGCACATCCCCGCCTGTGGCGTTCTGAGCATTTCCCATGCAGCTTATTTCTTGATCTTACATCGCCCCACACCGTCTCCTGGTGGGAACCACGACCAGAAGCCAACAAGGCTCCTCGCAGTGACCTAGAAAAGCACATTTATTCACTGGATTTTATTTATTTGATTGTCTTTTGCACATTATTGGAAGCCGAAATAAGATGCTGGACGTTTTGGGGCAATATTTTTGGATTTGATGGACGAAATAATTCCTCGCTTAAGGTCCTCTTTGCGGATTTCATTCTTAACTTTGAGATCCAGACAATTAATCTTAATCGTAACTCCTTTTGTGGAGGGGTAGAATAACATTGCAGGCCCAAACTAAGCTCAGGGATACCTATGGCGCGTAGGGACTATTTCTTCGCACCGATTCACCAACCGTGGCACTTTTCCCTTTGCCCGGACTTTATTGATAAATCCCTTACTTATCATTCAACACACACGTTTTGAGATCACAGCATGGGCCGGGCCGACGTGTCATTAGGGGTCATGCGACTTTACCAAAAGGATTTGGCCGAACAATGTTGAATTGCTTGGGGTAAATCTGGTTTTGAGTTGTCACCTTATTTCATGCTCGGGAATCTTAAAAGAAGATTAAAAGCCCCCCCAAACCCCCAAACCCAGAGGAGGAAACCCCCCTCCTCCCTGCTGCTGTGTGCAGGACAGTGTGATCCGAGAGACTGGTATGTGAAGAGCTCCACCAAGGCCAAAATTATTGTCATCAAGCCTGACAACAAAGCGGGGAGAGGTGGTAGAGAGAGGGCACATTGATGTTGCACAACAGAAAGCATTTAAGAGTCCGGGCCCTCATTTAAATTCAAATCTACAACTCGAGAGGCTTGGAAAAGTGGCTCCACTGGGTAAATAGTAGTTGTGAGTCGCCTATTTGTGTGAATTGTCACATAGAGGTTTCTGCACCTGAGTAAATATGGGGACGAGGAGCTGGGAAAGGCGTAAGTGTTCTTTACCGAGAGTCGCTCGATCCACAAGCTGATTTAGAATAACAATGGCCGCTCTTTATTGGGTTTTTTAATTAAGAATAGATGAGCCAAGGCTTTCAGTTTTTTTTTTTTTCTTCACGTCGCAGACAACTGTGGGCCAAGCCAATACGCATTTGGCATGGAGGGGCAGACAGACATCATTATGCAAAATGCATATGGCCCACCATGATAGGAAGGAAAAATACAAATACGAGTTAAAAAAAAGGAGGTTATTGAATGGGCTTTTGAAAGGGGAGGTGGTCCTGGACTGTAATGGCTCAAAGCACCTGTGATTTATTATTCTAGAGTTCTAAAAGTGGTAAAAAGCTTAGAATATTGCTGCTTTTGGGACATTTTATGTCTAGAATGTATTTTAAATACGTTTCCAGGAGGCCTACAGTGGGTTTCTCATGGAGGAAGACTCAATAAAGCTTTATGGTGGTGTCAAAGAATTGTATTTTACCAACACAATCTTTTATTCTAACAGAAAACTCCGTGGCAGCAAAGTCCGGCGGCTGCTTCCCAGGATCCTCCACGGTCACCCTGCAGGACGGGACCCTGAAGGCGGTCAAACACCTCCAGACCGGCGACAGGGTCCTGGCGGCGGATGACAACGGAAACCCCATTTACACAGACTTCATCATGTTCATAGACCAAGACTCGACGACCAGGAGGCTCTTCTACGTGATCGAAACCGACTCGGGCCAGAAGATCACCCTCACGGCCGCGCACCTCCTCTTCGTCGGCCACAACGCCACAGGGGAGGAGGAGGAGGAGCGGATGTCGGCGGTGTTCGCCAGCCAAGTCCGCTCCGGACAGAAGGTGTTCGTGTTCGATGCCGAGCGACGTCGACTCGAGCCCGCCACCGTGAAACGGATTTACACGCAAGAGCACGAGGGCTCCTTCGCGCCGGTGACCGTGCAGGGCACCGTGGTGGTGGACCAGGTCCTCGCGTCCTGTTACGCAGTGATCGAAGACCACGAGCTGGCGCACTGGGCCCTGGCACCCGTCAGGCTCGCCCACTGGGTGTCTTCGTTGCTTTTCAGTTCCCAGCCTCGAGTCAGTGCGCAGAACGACGGGGTGCACTGGTACTCCAAGATCCTTTATCAATTAGGAACATGGCTCTTGGACAGCCACTCGATCCATCCACTTGGGATGTCCGCATACTCAAGTTGAAACCTCCACTACAGGAGCAGAACGAGACTTCAATGTAGGACACACGAACTATTCAGTAGATTAAGAAATAAAAAAATAATAATAATCATTAAAAAAAAAACGAACGAACGAACAAACAAGACAAAGGCCCCAGCGGAGTTGGGATATTTATTTCAGTGACTTTTCCATGTGTCCCCCCCTTTCAAAGAATGAATGGAGCCTTAAAAAGTTTCTCTTTGAATAATTTATTCTCATGTGAACTCGCTGCTGTCACACAAATGGATTCTGAAACGGTGTGAGCGGCAAATTGTGCATAATCTATTTTTGTATATCTCAAATGCAAAAAAAAAAAAAAAAAAAAAAAAAATGAAAGAAAAAAACGAAGAAAAAATAAACGAAAAAGAAAAAAATATCGCAAAGAGAAAGAAGAAGACGACCATGTAGAAAGGAGCTAACTTTGACAGGTGGTAATGTTCATATGTGCATATATGTGCAACTGACTGTTATATTTTGGGGAGAACAAACTTCGCGGGGTTCCATAAATTATATTTTTATACACAGAATTGTAAATTAGATTTTGACAGATCGCTACCGAATCACATTTCGTTATTTGAAATAGTGTAAGATATGAGAATATATTTTAATTTAAATACAGTAGTTGGGAAAGTATTGGAAAAATCTTGTACTGCTTGGTTTATTAAGAATTTTATTATTTTGGAAACTGTTCGTTTAAGTTGTCGGAGAGGGACAGATATTCTGCCTCGTGTCTGCATTCTCTGCTTTTTTTTCCCCCTTTTCTTTTCGTTGTGTTTCTATTTTTCTGTTTTCTTCTGAGAAAAAATATTAAAATGCAGATTCTGACAATTCAGTAACAGCTAAGGTAGTACTGAAACAGTTTCGTTAAATAAATTAATAAGTAACTCCTGTAAATGTACTAAAATGTATTTTTCTTTTCATATTTTGTAATAGGGAAATAGTTTTATAGAAATGACCTGAGGCAGATGCAAAGTTTGGATAGTCTATATAGCCAGACCATACCAGTTAACTTTCATAACAGGGCGATGCGTCAAAAATGTCTAGAGTTTATTATTTATATGTTTATTACAAAATGAGATAAAGAAAATCTTCAAACTTGCAGTGGTTACATGTCTTTGTCTGAGTGACCTTTCACAGGAAACGCAAAGAGGGACGTTTGAACGACGCCATGAGGCATTTCCGGCTAAAATTAAAGTCTTAAAATATAGTTGTTGGAATCAAATCAGTTTTAATTCACATCTTCACTTTTGATCCAAGTGTGTGCATTTTTTGGGGTGGTGGTGTATCATTACATAACTTAAATTGAATGAGCTTCACTGGGGGAGTACAAGCGAACAATTTCGTTTGCCAGCTTTTACGAAAACGCGCAGAATATCGCGCTTTGAACTACCTTTTGCGTGCTTGCGAAATGTTGAGAGCCCCTGTCAAATTTAACGAGGTTTGCCCTCCGCAAATAACTCCTAACTTGCAGACAAATGAAACACGAGTGTGTTTGTTGGCCCCTAAATGTGCTGCCCGGTGTCTGCTGGTTGAGGTTAGATTGCTCCATCAGGGGACTGACAGTCCAGTCCAGAAGAAGAAGAAGAAACACAGTCACTGTCTCAATTACAGCTGAGTAGAACATTTGTCAGTCTTTAACAAATCGATAGAATCCTCGGGGACTTCTAATCTGCGTGTAGCACTGAATAATGACGTTCTGGTGATTATCCCTGCCCTATGTTCTGCGGTATTAGAAGGATACATATCTTTCCAACATTGATTACAGCGTCAGTTTCTCCGTGTGGAGTTGTACAAGTACGACACCATGCGGTGAAACACCGGTAGTGCTGATTTGGCAACGCTGGGAGATATCCCCACAGCTGGAAGTTGCTTTATGTGACTCAAGTCACAAGCAGAAAGGAGCAGTAACTTGTGTTTCTTAATTAAATAAGTTCATTTGTGAACAAAATGGCAATGCTTTTAAAGGTTCAAGCCAATGCATCAAAAAAAAAAAAGGAAATTATCAAGATATATGAAAATACAAATGAATGTGAATCTATTTTTTCCCCCCAATAAAAATCACAAAAATGATCAGCTTTCCCGTCCGGACTTATCAAAGTTAAAAAAGGGGCCAACGAACCAGTTTCAGAACACTGTAGCAACACGAGCAGGAATTCCACTTCCTTCTCCCAGGTCGCCCACATTGTGTCTCCTTGTTGATACTGCGAGGTGGAAACTTTGGGGAGGGACAAAGCGGGCCCATCTCTGCCGGCGCTGTGACCTTGGGTCCCTGACGGATACAAAAGCGTCCGCGCAGGGCAGCATTCCTCAGAGCAGGTAAACAGAGCCTCCTCTAATCCCTCTGGGGGCCCTCAAGTCTGCCGGAGCTCAACAACGGCTTTTACAAATGTTGACATTTGCAAACACGAACAGTCTGGCATTCTGGAAAACAAAACTCCCCGTTTCTAAGAGGGTTCTGCAAATGGCAGGGCCTCGCTCTTTCTGGGTCGACATTTACTCCTCCATGGCAGAAACCAGCAGACTGATCAAGACGTAGGCTGGTAAGTTGGAGGGAAAATACACTTTTACAAGGATCTGGTCCTTAATATGGCAACACAACTTTACTACTCCTCCCTCACTATCAATACACCTCAATAGAGATAACTTCTTAAACTAGACTTTGAAATACACACACGAGAGATGGACGAACAAATACAGTGGATGGAAGAAATGATTTGATGATTATGCATGTTTTTGACAAAAATAAGACAAATAATCAGGACTTCCAATGGTGTAATAATGTAGGAGAGTGACAACTCTTAGTATAATGTCAAGGATTCTCATGATCTTCCGTTGAAGCTATGAAGAAGACTTGGGTGATCACGTGTAAAAGGTATCTTTTAACTATTTGAATTAGCATTTAAACATCACAATCAAAAGGCTCAACACATTGGTCTCTTATTAAACTGATTCTCAGTCTCAGATATTGGCCTCCCAATATCAAAGAAATAAATAAGTGAACCCTTGAAGGAGTTAGCAGATTAATCGGAGCGTTCAAAAGATAATAAATGTGACAGAAAGAAAGAAAAATACTACTCACAAGAAAAAGAACATTGAACCAGCGTCACAAGCAGATGCAACTGCTTTTAAAGGGATCTTTAACCAATATTTTTCTTAAAAACACAGTCCTTCAGATAACACCCATTCCAGTCCAGATATCTGACTAAAGGACCTTGGTGGGTTTGATCTGAAAGAATGTGGTTTTTAACTCACTTGTCAAACACTTCTAATTTCAAAAATTAAAACAAACGCAATGCAATTGCTGTGTATATCAAAACATTTATTTATTTTTTTAAATTTAACACATTCCATCTCTCGAAAAATTAATGATTTTCTTGGAAAAACATTCAATTTCACATCATTTAAAGTATCAGCACAGGACTGATTTTCAGAATTTTCCAACACAAAACACGATCACTTTGTGTTTTACAGCAAACTGTGAACAAACATGACAGGATGGATTGAACAGTTTCAGTCAAAACTCGAGGTTGGATTTTCCGTAAATATTCGGGTGCATAATTTGGAGCACCACACTGTTCGGGATGAGTCTTTTTTTCTTTTTTCAAAAATCCAACCAAACAACGCAAGTCAAGAAGTTGGGATGACCTTTGGTGCAGAGAAAAGCCATAAAAGCGGCTTTAGAGCTACGCGTCTGCTCTGTGAACCCGGCTGTCGTCACAAGAGATGGAAACTTCCATCCATGGGCTAACAAACAATGGTAATCCAGGTACGCCACCCTGCTTGATACAGACGTCTGAGGTTCATTCAACAATGGCAGCGGCAAGGAAAAGATGAGCAACTGTCAAATATATGCAAGTTAAGAAGAGCGATGGCAGGAAAAGCAGTAATGGAAGGACATGTGGTGGCAACATCCATTAAGTGAGGGAAGTAACCGCAAGTAAAAGTCTTCATTCCAAGGCCGGACACTTCTGGCTGTGAAGGAACCTAGAGTGTTAAATGAGAAAGGCAGGGAAAGCGGCATCGTGGCTATGGCTGATCAATGGCTCCTCGCACCAGTACACTGTTGGAAAATCAATATGTTAATATACTAGAGGTCGTTCTGTGTTGGTGATCTGGCAGGCCGTAAAGTGGCATCCAAAAACTACAACCCCCAAACAGCTCGATGCGTTTTCAACCAGGAGCACCCCAAGTGTCGGACCATGCCAAGGGTTTTGAATGCTTTCGCTCAACCAGTCTGCGTCTCATGTAATCAATTCTTGCATTAATGGTTTCAATAGTGTCACAAATCTGAGCAACTGATTCAAAGCAGATAAAAAAAAAATGGGGTCATTTGACAACCCTTAAAGCTGCCGTCTGCTGGTACAAAAAAACATCCATCTGTAGTAACAAACTAAACGAGGCTATTAACCAAAGACAAAAACAGGAAATGTGCTGAACATCTAGGCAGGTATATTAAAACTCAAGAGAAAATACTTTTAAAAACTTTGATGATGTGTTGTACACAACATGCAGCAAAAAACGAATATTTTTTTCATACCAGCAGGACAGAAAAGCCATTGGGTCTTCAAAACCGCAACGTTCGCCGTTTTAAGTGGTTTCAAATGACCTGCTGGGGACTCAATAAAGTTAACCTTAAATTATTAAATTAGAGGGACAAACTATAAACTACCCAACTCAAATTTCAGATGTTGGAGCTTTGCATAAGCACCTAAACGCATCAACAAGCAACTAATAAAACCAACTGCCTTATCATGCAACAATAACTTTACTTAAAAACTAAATTCAACTCATAGTTGAATGTGATGGATCGCCAATTTTAAGAAGTTGATTTTCATACGGTGCTAGCATGAACCAAATCCAACAGCTGCCTTTAAGTTGGGGAAAAAAAGTAGATGCATAATCCAATTTGTTGATTGGCTAAAACATGCTTAACCCTTGGTATGGTCCTTTAACCTTGCTTTTGGAGATGGCAACCACACTGATGGCAGTTTGTGACGCTGCTCTATTCAAGTGGACCTGAAGAAAGGGAAAAAATTAAATTAGTATTTCAGTCGGTCTGCAAAAATCTCAGCACCCTGGATCAGCAAATGGACCTGTTAAAAAAAGTTTGAAGTTAGTGTTATATAGAATCCAACCCATCTAATGCTGCGTATTTGACCCACAGCTAGTATAAACATTCGGATACCAGCAGTCATAATGAAGTCTTATGCAAGCATGAGAAAGACCCATAGACATTACAGATGAGCCTCTTAATCTGACTGTAAACACATGAGGTGATGTGATTAAAAAAAACATGCTAGTTAAATAGCCTGTAGTATTTTACCTCGAGGTAATAGGACACCGTGCCTAAAAATTCAAGGTACATTTAAGTACGAAACTCTTAAAATTAAGGTACACAAAGATTCAATATGAATCTGTTCCGTCACTACAAGACCAGTTGTCTTGTAGCATTATAGCTATCACCGGCACTGTCGGTACTCTTTCAAATCCAAAGGATTTACTCCAGCACTAAAAAAAAATCAAGTGTCACCCCACAACACAAGAGACAATAAATACACATCGTTAGAGAACAAAAACCTTTACATCAGTTCAACTCAAAACAAAAAGGAATAAAACAAAGGAGGTTTAGAACGACTGTACAACATACAAAAAAAGACTTAAAACCACAGAAGCTCAAGTTTCACAAGAAGAAAGGAGGAATTTTAGTTTAGACATTTTTAGACCCCCCCCCCTCCATTTGTCCCAACACTGCTGATATTTCAAGCATGTTGAGAATGTAGTGACCTTAACCGACAAGAATTAAAAATGTGCAAATTGTTTTAAAACATTGTGGATTGGGACTTACTTCGAATGATGGCTAATTTAAGGGAAAATACCACTAAATTTATGAATTTTGTTCACGGCAACTGTGAACATGAACAACTCTTTCCGACTTAATACCAGATATACCAGAGAACCAAGAACTTAATCTGTGATGTCATCCAGATGCACAGCCAGGAGTTGATTTGCTAACAGTGATTAAAAGCCTATAAATCTAAATATTAACCCTATATATTATCTTTGCATGAGTCAAATCCAGCAAAATAGTTGAATATGTGGCTACATTTACATTGTCTATTGTGTTTTCTATGTGCTGTCAGGTCTGTAGGGAGCTGAACATTAGTATGACATCACAGTGATATGGGTGGGACAAAAATTCTCATGTTTCTGGTAATCAAGCAAACAATTTCAATGCCAAAATTCAGTGGCATCCCCCTAAATCTAATTGAGGTTGTATATTTTGTTATACAGGTATTTTAAAAGTTTTTTTTTTTTTTTTTTGAAGTAAATGTGATATGTTGCAAGTTGAAAACCCAGGACCTTAGAGAATACTTTAAGTATAAATCAATAAAAAATGCAACACAAATAAGAAAGATTATTCACTGTAAAAGGCACCAGACAGATGGACATCACACACATCTTTGGGCTAAAGTTTAACCGGCTTCACATACCTGCATGTTCACGGTATATTGGCCATGTTTTTATTTTCCCTTAAACTTTTTGTCAAATGTCTTATAAACAGAAATGTGGTCCAGTCATTCATCATTTTGGCTCTAAATTAGAAACAAAACACTACTAAAATGATTTATGTCTGGACACATTAGCATATCCTTACATATAAAAGTGTTTAACATGAAACAACATAAGTAGTGACTCAAAAAAAAAAAAAAAGAAAAGAAAACAGGACGATTATAGAGAGAAAGTTCTGTTCTATTTATGTATCATGATCACTACATAGATAATGGTTGCCCCCTCTGCTTTCTATGTCACATTCCTGTGAATTATATACACGGGATTCACAACTGATCCTTTTTCTGATCAATTAGTAAACATTGGTAACAACATCTTAATATTTAAAAGAACTGTTTTGTTTAACAAACTTTAAATCCAGAATAGAGGAAAATCTTTTGTGTGATGAAGAAACAAAATCGTGGAATTGTGGATCAAGTAAAGTAAATGAGCCTAAGTTGCTATATTTAGTCTAACAATGTCTCCGAGAGCCAGGCACAGAAATTAAGTATTTAGAAAAATTCAAGGACTTCATTGATGTTGTAGCACTCCCCCCAAACACTCGCACGAACTCAGAGAAAATACAAATGCTTAAGGGATTGTACAAGTGTTTCATGGGAATTTCTCATGAAAAAATGTATCTTTATGTATGAGCGTGATATCAATGTGATTAAGGAAGTCCATTTTATAATAAGGGAAATTAGATTTAGAGGGCAAAGTAATACAATTCATTACTTTCCTGCTGTACTGCCAACAATCTGTGTTACCAGCTTAGTGTGAAGGCAAACCATACAAAGTACTATTCCACGAACACCACGCAGCTCAGTGATCAGGCACCAATTATCAACCGATACTCACTGATTCAGAATGCGAGAACAGAGGAAGCCTAATGTAGATCCTGACAAAGATTAACAAATCGATCCCGTCCTCTCCGACCAATATTAAATCTCCCAAACAATAGACAAATTGTAATTATAAAATATCTCCAAAAAATCTTACAAACACATTCCCTCAAAGCACACTCCGCACAGTTTATAAACATAAATCTGACTAACTCCCTAATCAATCAACCCAACTAAAATGTTCCTCCAAAAGGCATGGAAGGTTATTCCAAAATGGATTCCATTAACAGTTAAAATATCTAATAACATTTAGAGTGAGAACCAATTCCAAATGTCCAAACGGACTAAGTCAAAATTAAGATGATGGGAACAATCTGTCCCAGAAGCAGCACTACAACTGAAAAGCACCACAACATATACACAAGAGTCACGACATTTACAATTACTAAAACCACTGGGAACTTAAGAAAAAAACATGTTCATTTTGCACCCAATGCCAATACGCTCCCAGTGTCAAACACTAAATTCTGCCTGTCTAAAGTGCTCCACTAGATGGTGCCATTCACCCAAAAACTGTTCGGAAAAACTACATGAAAGTGGGTTTGAGTCTGGAAAAAATGAAGCGCCATTAGTGATGAAACACTGCCATCTACAGAGGGGGATGAACGCTGCTATATGAGGCCAGTCTGCCACAACGATCCTGCACCGAACCAAACAGCAAGCCGCAAATAACAAAAAAAAAAAAACATTTATCAAGTTGTCATGAGAGTTAGAGTGTGTTTTGTTTTATTTATGATTCTAATTGAGGAGGGGAGCAACCATTATCCCATGATAAGTTCTACTTAATGTCCATGTAAGATGCAAAAAACATTCTTCACAAACTACATCAAAGTAGGATGAACTGTCCAGTGTCCCTCCAGTGCCATTTTACAACAATGGACAATTGGTAGAGTCAAACAGAGGCATGCTCGCAGCTAAAGTCTTTCTGTTCACCGTTCCAAGTTGATTGGAGATGAGTGATGCTTGCAGACACGTCGATTGTGTGTGACCCCCCCCAAAGGGCTGAAGAAATATTCCTATGCAACGTTGGAGCTGTGCACAAGAGAGGCCCCCACGTTTGGAGACGGTGATTTCTTGTTAGAGGATTCCCTGGCTGTACTGCGCTCCTCATCCGTCAATCAACGACACATCAATGTGGGACAAATCAATCATGTGCCTGTGTAGTAATTGGGATAATACCGTTTGAGCCATTGTCTCAGGGGCAAAGATACTCATGAACATGTACTGTATGTCACACAATCTGCACAGCAGCTAAATTGCATGACCACCGAACTGGCAAAAAATGTAAAGGCTACCAATAACTGTATGTAATCATTTTGGTATCTGTTTAAAGATGCTGAGAAGAGGGAAGAATACTGATTACCTATGGAAGCTCATTTGAAAACTTTCTGCATGCTGGGGAGTGGAAAATGTGGCGACTGCTTTCCTCTGCTGGGGCATCATTTTGAACATCTGCAATAAACAGAAATAGTAAAACACAAATCGACCTCTCACAGCAGACATTTTGACTCGTCATAGTAGGATATGCACAGGTATTACTGATAACATGATGGCTCTGTTCCAGAGTGCGAGACTGAACGCAGCAATCATTAAATCATTACGATATTTACAACTGTGCTTTTTCTACGTTGACGAGTAAAACTGCCTTCTGTGAAAACGGTCTATGGAGTTAAACTAGATTCTCCCCTGATCCACAAGAGGGAGAAGGGGTGGTGTAGGGAAATATTCTCTACCTACCTAACCACTACGACAGAGGGCGCTATGGGATCACACGACGGAAATTAAATGACTGCCCCTCAAGTGGGTGCAAGACAAGCACATATCTATCTATCTCTTTCATTGTGCAGATGGCGCTACTCTTTATGCAATATAGATGCTTTACAAGCATAGTTGGTGATAAGAAACGTACCTGAATACATTAGAAACGCACACGCAAATATCAAACTCCGGTACCTACCTCTATGGGGCCGATGGACCGGAGTAGATTCTGCAGTTGAACGTCAGTTGTGGATGATGAAAGGCCCTCTATGGACACAGTACAGCGTTCACTCTCTGCTGGTCCTCTTTGGCTCTGTCTGGTGGCCATTGGACGAGCTCCACCCATCTGACCACCCCCTCTACCTCGGCCCCGTCCCCGGCCCGACACGACAACCTACACCAATGCAAGGTGTGAGAAAAATTGCCCAAATGGGGTAAAAATATTCGGGGGGAATGGGTTAAGAGAAAGACGGCAGGGCTGAAACACAGGCTGAACCTCTCGCTGCTTACACAGGCATGTTGATGTTTTAATCTCGCATGCAACCATGTGCAGAGGAGCTATATTTCTCAGCACAAAGGCACGTTTAAAAACGCTGTGTGTTTTCCTCTCGCCCCTCTCAAACATGCCAAGCTTTCACATGATTGACTTATCATATTTCTACATAGAACATCAACGTCAGAACATGATGCATGTGGCTTGGCATATCTTCATTTGAGCTCGAGAGTGAGAGGTATGCTTCTTCAGCTGCAGAGGAGGAGGAGGGAGAGACCCCGAAAAGAGGAGGTAGAGTGTGTGTGTGTGTGTGTGTGTGTGTGTGTGTGTGTTGGGGCGGGGGAGCCAGAGCCATGAGAGAGAGGAGAGGAGCCATGCAAGCGTTATGGTGACTGCCTTGCGCTGTCAGTGAGTATGGTAACTGTGACAGCAGCCTGGTGGTGACAGGCGTGCAGAGAGGCCAGGGGACCTTGTGTAGCCCCCCGTGTTACACTGCTTTCAGCTTGTCAATACTCCTCCACCTGGCATACTGTCCTGTCTTATTACCACTATTGCTCGATTGGTGTGTCTACCGAATGCCAGGCTAGCGCCAGCGGCATAGAGCAGCTTTACAGGAGACATTTCATCTTCTTTTATTTTAGAACTGCCATTAACGGACAGTCTGCACTATTAATAAACTGTGTGTGTGTGTATATATGTCCAAAGCAAAGCAATGAAGGCATGCATGTGTTCATTTACAACATACCCGGTTTTGCTGTGGAGTGCCCAAGACCCCTTGGGCAGCCGGTGGGGTCCCGCCTGGTCCCTGTTGCTGCTGCCCCGTCATGGTGACTTTTCTCTGCACGGCCGGGTTGAGTGGTGATGCCGACCAGGGTCCTTGTTGCTGCACTGGCCCGCCGGCTGACGCTGGCCCCTTTCCACTCTAGATAGGATGATGGAAGAAAGACTAACTTAGCACATCACACAAAATTCCAGCCTTTATCTTCATCTATCTGCAGGCATCCTATTCACATTGATTCACCAATATGTCTTTTTCAGGTTCGGCATCAGGCTAAACATTTGCAGTAAAAATAAACAAACTCCAGTGAATTGTATGAACTACATATTGGATTGACGGCTGACCCATATGAGTAGGTTCAACACGAAGTTGAATGTGCATCGGTGGTCGGGTTGGGCTGATGAACAATGCCATCGTCCATCAGCGATGGATGACCGTCATCGATTGCTGGGCTCCGCTTTGTGATTTTATTTTTTTTGCTGCAATGGCAAAACATTACCAGTGGAAACACTGGGTGTTTTTGCAACTTCAGCGTAAAGGATTGTGATGTTTATTGGAACTTTAGCAATATCCGCGGAGCAACTTTGACCATCAGAGCCACGGTTTCCTTCAGTGTTGTTGATAGCCTATTACTCCTGAAAGGTTTTATCGGCAATCAGATAAAAGAAAAACCATTACCATAATCATAAAAATGCTGAATATTGCAGACGATAACCGGTCGATACTTAATTCACATTAGGCATTTAACGTGTTAATGGACTGCAGAGAGAAGTGGAAAGCCATAGTACAAAGCAAAGGGGAAAAAGTGCCAGCATCAGTGCAGGATCCCTATCAGACATGCTGTGGGGAATAGAGATCAACCCAACAAGGTGATGGTCTCATTATCAAATAAAGTCACAGCTCAACTCTGTTGACATGCGGGGAAGAATTGAAGGTCGTCTCTTCCCCGACTCTGCGGAGAGATGTGACAGATCAATACGAGGGAAGAAAAGAGACGATATCTCTGACCTGTCCCCAGTTGAGAGTAAATGGATTAATCCCTCCTATAGAAATCACAGCTCCTGATTGCACCCATCAAATGCTAAGCTGCATTACACTGGAACGACAGCAGCTCGATGTGTACCCCATCCCCCTTACACCCCTCCCCTCCCAAGCTTTTGTGTCTTGCGCTGCTTTGTATTATCCCTGATGAAAATATAATTTGCCTCTTATCTGTGTGCCTAAGCCATACAAATCCAAATCCTCAAAAGTGGCAACTTTCTTACACAGGTATTATGTTGCCCCTCCGTTCAACCAAAAAAGATTAATTACAAGGGTCTTGGATTGGCATTCTTTTGTTGCCTCGCACCTGAGAGATGGGTTGATGGAAAAAAAAAAAAAAACAACCGAGGGATGACGGAGAGGAAGAGAGAGAGAAAGAAAAAAAAGAGAAGGGAGGAGATAACATTGTCAAGTGCCCATTGATGGCAGAAGAACAATGTGGAAGAGGGAGCATCGAGACAATCTTCTTTTCACTACAGCTATAGGCCTTAGCTTCTTCTTTCTGTTTCCATCTCTCTTTCTCCACCACACATCCCACTCTCCTTTTTTCTCCAAGATGCGGTACATCAGATAGCTCTGCCCAGGTTTCCATTAATGCACTGACACCCAGTTATCTTCATCTGCAGCCAGCCTGCAATATTGGCTCTATGGCTTGATCCTCTGGGATGGGAGCCGGAAAGCGGCTTATTTCAAATACTATCACATCCCACCAACTCATGTCTCATCAGTGACAAGTATGCATGTTTTACATGCCTGCTTTTGTGGTTTTTCAATAAAGATTAATGTGTAATTAAGGCCAAAGCAGTAACTTATCAAGTGAGTATAAAATAGCTGGCAGTGGTAATTCTGTACTTGTTGGTGTAACTGTCATTTTGGTTATACCCTCTCCAAGGCGTCTATCTTTAAAAGAATACTCTTTTGACCTTAAAGGAGGATATCAACCTTTAAGAGCAGTGATGAGGCGTCCCCAACTCGACAGATAAATGTCATACTGCTCTCTTTAATGCCTTCAGCCTTTCTGTGTTCTAAAGGTAAAATGTGCGTAAAGGCATTGTGTCTTAAATATCAGTTCCCAAAGCTTAAGAGAGGAAACTCTCTAACAGATCAATTTTACCAAAATGACACAGACATCACCTTGTCAAACCCATAGGTTAGATATCTTTTAGATTACAAAATAGACAGTGTTAGGGCAACCAGTGGCATTTGATTTAAAAACTGTCGTTTCCCTTGATCTTTTGAAGAGGATCAAATAAATGCTGGACCAAAACACGAATAAAAGTGTCGGATAAAGATCAAGAATGCTCACCGCTCCTGAAAGTTTGACGACTCTGACTTTTTGTGGCACCTGCTGCCCTTCGAAAACAGGAGTGTTGGCCCGCTGCATCACAGTTCTTTTAGCCCCAAGTTTAGGTCCTTGAGTCAGAGTCTGAGCATGAGCCTGTCCAGGGCCCAGAGACGGAGTTACAGGTATGTTCTTTTGGGGGACCTGATTGGACTGGATCGGAGCACCAGGCCTGTTTACATTCTGCATAGGACCGTCCCTTCGCTGTTGTTGCAGCTGCTGCTGAGTTTGTTGAGGTGGTTTCCATTGCTGGTCTGCATTAACGCCAAGGTTCTGTTGCTGCTGGGTCGTACCTTTTACCATCTGCAGGCGTGCCTTAACATTGGGACGTGGCAAAGGGAGCTGAGGACTGCCGTTGGGAGGGATGGGGGCGGCTTGATTAGGATTCTTTAATGATTGATTTAATGATTGTGGTGTCCTCTGAGGTAACTGTCTCTGCTGTTGTGGCTGTAATTGCTGCTGCTGTTTTTGTTCCTGTTGTTGCTGCTGTGGTTGTGGTGGTGGGGGTTGTTGTTGTTGTTGTACAGGGCAAGGCATTTGCTGATTTTGTAGTGAAGGTTGAGTATGTGAAGGAGCTGGGCCTTGGTTCGGAGTCTGGGAATTGAGCCTGTCCAGCAGCTCCTTCTTTCTGACGCCAGCCTGCATCTGCCGTCGCATCTCCTTTTTCTTCAGGATCTCCTCTCTCAGACGCTTCTGCTCCTCAATCTTCAGACGGTACTGCCGTGTCTCCTCATCCTCATCAGGGTCCTGCGGCACAAAACATAAACCAACAATATGAGAACCCCCACTTACTGGCAGAGGAGGAGCCGTGACCAGTGTCCTATTTGAAACATATTACTTTGCCCGACACTCAGATGTAATCGAAGGCAAAACCCAAGAGATAAATGCAATAGTATTGATCTGGTCTTGCCAATGGAATTAGACTGCTGTCATTAACAACCTTATGATTGGGCTTTTAATAAATGGGGGTCCTTCTCAGCACACTAATTCAATTTCTGGATGACTGAGGATTTAGTAGGGAACAAATCATTATTTACAGTACCATTTCAGAAGGATATTAACAGAAAAAGATCATACATTTATCTGAAATAATCTGTCAATTGTGCCATTATGACCATGCTTTTTTTTTGTTAAAAAGCTGACCTGTGGTGGCTTGCTTGACAGCGTGCTTGGGATTTCCTTGCGAACCACTGTCCTGCCTGCTCCCCCAGGCTGCGATTCGATCCTGGCAGCAACTTGGCCTCTACCTCTACCACCGTCAGGCACCAGCTGAGTGTTCTGCCCAGGATGCATCCCCTGTGTTGCCTTGGCAACAGGCCTAACGTTGGCGGCGGGGCGGGCAATGTTCATGTTGCCAGGTGCTACAGGGAGCTCCCGGAGGTTGCTGTTGCGCGGCTGCATTTGCTTGGATATCGGTGTGTTCTGACAAAAAAGGCACAATATCAACATTTCATGTCGTATTTACAATCAATTTTATCTTAATATATGCATTTTTGTTTTATCCATTTATTATTTGTTATCGTTTGTTTGCTGAAGAGAGGTGCTGACGGAATACAGTAATTAGAATGACCCAATTTAACTGCCTTTCATCAGCTTGAGCAGAAAATAGATGAGCTGATATGTTAATCTCTCACCATCCTCTGCCTGTTGGACATGTTGCGCTGTTGGGGGTTCTGGGGGCGGGGAGTCATCTGCCTGGGGCTACCATGTGCCTGCTGTTGATGGAAGAGATTCTGGCCATGGTGCATCATGGGGCGAGGCTCATTGACGTTTAGATGTTGCTGCTGATGATGGGGTAACTCCTGTCTATGATGCTGCTGCTGCTGGTGCATGGGCTGATGGGATGGCATGGGGTTGTGATGCGGAAGCTGGGAGACAGGAGGGCCGTGCATTAAGCCCTAAAATATCAAAGAAAGACAAAATACAACATGAGTAAACCAGCAAAAATCATATCCATATAAAGCTAAATTATGTCTTTTTAATTTTTCAATGTAACATCACTACTTATGACTACTAATTTCAACATTAAATCTGCTGATTCCTGAATAAGCTCCCACTGATATTCTCAAGTATCTCCCTAATAGTACAACAACAGTGTTTCAATCACTAGAGGGAGCTCTTGTCTATGTCTCTTGACAAAATACAGGTGTCAAAAAGACAAGTCTTTTTCCTCAACGCTTCAGTAGCAGTGAATATGATAACTTGTCTAGTTTATTCATGTGTACAGTACACTTGTCTAGTCATTGCGCTTGCCACAGCAATTTTAATAATCTTGAGCAAAACGGACAAAAAATGTATACATTCATGGCAGACAAACCATGTGAATTGTTTTGCCAGGCTCCTGTACAAGAACTGTCACAGGTACGCGTGGATGCTACATAAAATATGATGATACTCAGATAAAATTACCATATTTAGCAAGTATATTCAAGAAACAATTGGGGAAGAACTCCAGAGACGGGACAAAATTGTTCTGCACAACATACAGACATCTGTTGATTTATAAATCACTTACTCTTAGTCGTACCTGCATTCCAAACTGGACTTGTGGAGGGGGGAATGGGTTTTCCTGCTGTCCAAACGGCTGACGAGGGCCCATGAAAGGTCTCGGCTGTATGGGCGGGCCGCCTTGTTGATTCAAGCCGACCATCCCCTGATGAGTTTGGTGGGGAGGGAGGTTTGGTCTTGGGGGTTCTCTCGGAAAAATTCCTAGCGGACCCTGGCCCTGCTGGTTGAAGGTGGGTCCTGGTGGGCCGAAGCCCATGTGGCCCTGGCCAGGCAGCTGCTGCTGCTGGTGGAGGTTGTGGCTGCTGTTCATCAGAGGACTGGGGCCCTGGTGATCAAACATGTGCTGCCCTGGAAACCGTGTTGACTCTGTGCACTCTGCGCCCACACAAGGAAAACCAAACAACAACACAACAGAGATGTCAGTTTTTTTTTGCCTTGTGAGCCAATTTCAGCACATCAGTAACTCCAGGTGTATAGTGTTATGGCAAGGTAAACGAAAACAGACAACTCTATCAAGGTTAAAGGCTAAACAACAACATTTTTTCTGTAAATTCTGCATTGTGAATGAAATATAGATGTTTAATGCAGTTTCCAAGGCTCAATCAGATGTATATATATACACATGCATTTAACATGAGCGCTGCTGATATGGCCGCACCAGAAAGCTAGCAGCATACCCTGTAGGTATACAGCCAGAGGTGATGTCAAATAGGATTAAATATGCCAAGAAAGCTTTGTAACCCCCCGTCCAATATGGGTGTGGGACTCACCTCCCATAAAGAGAGGCTCTCTGTCTTGGGGGCCTTGGGGTGGCTGGTTCCTAAAAGGCTCCATGTGATGAGGGGGCCGCTGGGGCTGACCAAAATTACCAGTCATGTGCTGCTGGAAGTCCCCCGGTCCCTGGAAAAACACAAAACTCATGAATTATAGGCTATACTGGGAACTCAATAATCACAAACAAATTAAACTAATGAAAAATGGGAATTTGTTGCATAGAATTGCATCGGGCAGGGAATGCTTGTAATTGAAAGGCTGGGGTCATTAAAAAGACGCAGAATCTTGTAAACATCAATATGCACGCCAATATTAAAGAAACCCTTCGGCCTGAATTTGTGAGCAAACCAGCATTAATGCTATTTGGGGCTTTGTTCATAAACCTAAAAGCCTATCACTAACAAGGGGTATTTCAGGAAAGGATAAGTGCCCTCACCTTTGTTTCAATGCTTTGTTCAACAGCTTTCTACTCATTGCATGCACATTATTCCTATCTATCTTCCAAGTAAAACTAGATAACAACTCTTTAATCCCTCCTTGGAATTCGAATCCCCCTCATAACTGTCTCCTTTATTCTTTTAAACATCCATCTCTGTTGAAAAATTAACCTGCTATTCAACACGTGGCACTTCCACAAATGGGCGGCTTGCCTCCTCCAAGCCTATTGTAAATTATTTAAGATGCTATCAAGGCTTAATCCATCTTTATTCCACTGCTGCATGGCGGTATTTAGAGATGAGATGCGTTAGAAAGCTAGAAGGCTTGAGTCCCACAAACTTGCTTAACAGAAAGTTAATCAAAGGGGCTTACAAAGACAGGGGATCACAATGAGGGAGCGCAATCATACTGTTCTAAAAGGTCAGACAGGCAGGTTTGCACAATGAGGACTCTGGTGTCTATATAATACCCCTCAAATAACACTGCTCATCCTCCCGCTTTTAATCCTTAATAAACAGGCGGTGCTGCTCAATATGTAACTGATGCTAGGATAGTTCTAAGCAGTGAGGGGATAACCAGGACAAATATAATGGAGAGGGAGCAAATGTCAAGGTATTTAATAAAGACTGGAAATTTGAGTTTAAAGAGGTGTTTTGTTTCTGGGTTTCATAGTTAATATCAATACAGGCTGTGGGCATTGAAGCATGTTCTTTGTTTCCAGGATATGGTCTTGTTCCCAGAAGAGTTAAAGAGCTGTGCCGCTGCAACTGCGAGCACGTACCATAAAGAAAAAAAATAATTATCAACGTGAGCAAAAGGAATTAAACTATTTCAAAATTATGTTATATATTATATACACAGTAACTACTATAAATTACAGCCCTTATTTCCCAAATTTGGTGATATCTTCATTCCCTAGTTAAGATGAATGTCACCATCTACACAGATTAAATATTCAAATACCTTTAATTGGCACCAAGATTAATATTTCAAAACTAGTCTCCACCAGCAAAAAATGTAATGCAGTAACACTAGAGGCTATGACCCCACATTCACCGGGCCTTTTAACAATTAAATTTGATGGGATGATAATGTATGATAATCATGAGTAATCAGGTGCCCACTGGTAAATGGAATGTTGCCGGCTGGTATGTCACCTGCATTTCAAATTGTGTCCTTGGCAACAGCAGCCTAAACGCGATTGACAGCTGGGGAATCCAACACTATGCTATTCATCAGCCCAGTTGTCTGCATACCCTTCCAACCTCACCTTCTACTGTCTGATAAGAGGCACAGCTCCCTGCTACTGTGCTATCAATATCTGGCACAATCGCAGACCTCAGGGAACAGGAATTGCACGATACTGACATTGAAGGTTGGAAAAGAGGTAAATAAAAATACAGTTTTTTTTTTTGGGACAAAGATGTGAACGCCTCGCTCATTTGGCAACATGCTTGCAAATCCACACGAATGCAATTGGATGCAGCTATTTTCCAATGGCTAATTTGCATAAATCCATATAAAATGCAATTTCCAGGAAGATGTCAGTCAGTACCAGCACCACCTGATGCCTGGCATCATTAACTAGAAGGACGGAGTAACTTAAGGCACTTTGGCTGACTTACTATCGAGCCATTTCCCTCAATACAGTAATTACTTTAAAGGCATTTCCGTCATCCCTTGGATTGCTTCTTTGTGAGTGAAATAAAGGACCTTTTCTAACAGCAAATCACTGACATGACATCCCTTTTCTCTGACGTGAAATTCAGCCTTCGGAATATATGGTGCAAAAAGGCAAGAGGCTCAACCCAGCCCCATCAAACCACCAGCATGTTTCATTAATTCAAATACCGTTCAAAAAAGGTCTCCGTGCCTTTGGGACACAAACTTGTGGAAAGTGAATTTTAACTGGCAGTATATCCCGGATTCACAATTCCATTATGTGCCAAGCTGGCTAGTCTGAGCCCCAGCCCATCCATGAAGAGTTGCTAACTAAGTCCCGCCACTGCAGCCTCGACCTCCAAAAGTCTACCGCCTAAAGCCCCTATCACGCATTTCCAGTTGTGCAGCCAGACTCATATCAGTGTTTACAGATTTGCTTCAACAGTATTTGGCCAGGGCAAGCGGTCTAATTGCCGTAATGATATTGCCCTCACAAAATGGGACGCTAACCGTGTGTAGAGGGAGAGAAAGTGAGGCGAAAGGGGAGGGAGTGGAGCAGCTGCTACTCACAGGGAACCTCTGAGGACCCACAGCAGGTCTGGGCTGGCTCTGAGCAGGAGGCATCAAGGGCACTGCAATGAGAGAGTGAGAGCAAAAGAAAGGGGGTGGATGGAGGAGGGGGAAAAATGAAAATGAGGGGCAGTAGGCAGAGAGAGGGTGGTGATAGCAGAAAGGGAGGAGCCCATTAGACATCTTCATGCTAAAAGCTGATACACAGACACACATGTTAAAATCAGAATTGCTCCTTACATCTTTACACCACTGAGCATGGACCAGGGAGCTCAAGGAAATATCAAATACATGAGAATAATTTGCCAAACTCATGAAATATGAATGGATAACACATTTGCCATTTGACATCATTCTGCAAAATATAATTCAAAGATAGCTGCAAAGATGAATTGATTAGTTGTTGACTATTAAATTAACGTCCACCTATTTTGAAAATGTGTCATTTGGTTCAAGTAATTTAAAGAAAATATTTAATTCTCTGATTCCAGCAGATTCTTAAATGTGAATAATTCCTATTTTCTTCCCTTCTTAATGACAGAAAACTGATTATTTTTGATTTGTGGAAAAAACAACATGTGGAGGGTGTCATCTTGGCTGATCGATATTTTTCATATTTCATCAACTAAAAAATCTTAACGATTAAATCCAGAAAATAATTATTAGCTGAACCCTAATTTAATTAACTGGATTCTCATATTGAAGGCACACTGCTTAAAAAAATAATGGTTACTGCAATTGTACGTCAACCTCTACAACTGGAAAACATTCAATTGGAAACCATTACTTGAACTAATATATAAATATACACAGACATAGATACAAACACATATTCACAAACTCACACACATTTAATCATAACCACAGGCAATCCCTGATTTTCCAGAACATGTCTTCCTCTCAGGAGAAAAACCAAAACCCCATGCACACTTGCACACAGTGACACATACGCACACACAAGCACTAACATGCTTTACTAACAAAATTTCAATCTTGGCCTGGACAGACAGGCCAGATAAACCCATCTCAGGGAATGAAATGGTGATGCCGCCAGGAGAAAAATGGAGGATAAACCCATTACTGGCTGAGAGAGCTATTCACTTGTCATTCAACCAAACAACAAAATGACATTCTAATCCAGACACCTTTCAGGACAGTGTAAGGATAACTGCCAGCCATAGTATGCACCTCAACTGAGCATCTTGCTGATTAACTCCAGCTGCACAATTTTGGGATAATATGGAAGTTTTCATTCTCAGAATTTAAGATTAGGAATCTTAGAGAAATCATTATTAAAATAAAAATAGTAATTGCATTTTTATTTATCTTCATGATGTAAATGTAAGTTAATTCTACCAGCAGATGGAATACATGTCTATGCTGTGCTAGCAAGTGACGGTATACTGAATGTATACACATGCTGCTTTTGTTTTTTTGTTGAACAAAAAGGGGTTGTGTTTTTTTTTATTGTCAGACATATTTCTTTTAATTATGGTAAATAATATTTCTTCAAGGAGTGCAATAAGGAAAGTGTGGGCTCCATGCTAGCTTGACAGAATTGCAGAAGTTGATAACAAAGGGGCGAGGCTAAGCAGAGGGTCATTTGCCTGTTGCTAAATCCTATTTTCAACTGGTTCCTTCCCAACATATTTCCTTGCTTATGCACAGGTCTCATAAAAAAGCACTTGAGTGATAGTGGATTAACATACCTTGTACAGAGGATGATGTGGGCCCTCTGAAATGGGGGTTAATGTGGATGTTTTTGGGCTGTGGAGGCTGCTGCTGGTGATGCTGGGGGAAGTTGGGCGGCGGGGAGCTCATCATCCGTGGTGGGGGTTCCATCTGGGGCCGCAACGGTGGGGAGCGGTGAGCCATGTGCGGGGGGATGAGGGGCTGAAGGGGCTGCTGGGCCAGCGGGCGCCCGTGGTTTTGGAAGGGAGGAGGTCCTCTTGGACGTGAAGGGTGGTGCTGCTGGGAGTGCAGTTGCTGCTGATGAGGTTGATGGGGAAGAGGCATTCGCGAGGATGGCTGCTAATTGGAAAGAGTTGGGGAAACGGAGAGGAGGGAAAACCAAAACAACCTGTCAAAACACATTTAATTCTGGGAAGATTCTGATATCATTCCTTGCAGCCATGTGATGACACAACAACAAGTCAATTCACAAGCATTGAAGATGGTATCCTAAAAGAATTTAATGCAAGTCTACCCTGAATATTAAAAGTATGTGTTATTTAGAATTTAGTAGTTTTTGGTATGACTACACAGTTCATGTGAGCTACAGCCACTAAGAAGTAGGAAAAGACTGCCGTCTGCTAGCATCACAATTCCAGGGATGCACCATGTTATAAATGAGCAATAATTATATCGTCAAGTTTCAAAAGGGTGCTTGATAATTGGCCATTGTCTATCCGTTCAAGCTACCAAACAAACAAACAAATAAACATGCCAGTGACCAAATTAGTCAAGTGGTTAAATATACAGTATGTTGTAAAAACTACAAGCTCATTAACAGCAGTCAGCAGAATGTTTGTGGTGTTGGCTTGTCATCCATCTGTCATTAAATATTCATTTCCAGTGTTGATGTTTTGTATTTAATTTTACAACCATTATCATTGAAAAAAAAAAAACAAATGCATAATGGAGAGTGAAATGCCATGCGGCCTTGAGAACAATTGCTTTTTACATTGATATATTGGGGATTTATTATTCATGTACAATAGTTTTATTGTTGTGCATGTTTGTACAGTGTAGCCTTGGTAAAATTCATAATTTCATTCAGTAAAATACTAGACTTTGGCCAATTCCGATATCTGATAACAACTTCAACTCTGTTACTAAAGATCACCACTAGTTGTTTATATTTAGGTAACATGTTCAAAGTTTCTTTTATTTCCTAGACCTTCAAAAAGGTCTTGTATGAACTGATGAGCCATGTAAATCAAAGGATTAAATGATTGGAGTGATATCAAATAATAAAAGCCCACAAGAAACTAAATCCTGGGCAAAGAACACATTTAACTTTGTATAACACTGTCTAAATGGACTAGTGCCAAATGATTTGCTATAATCCATGTATCAACATAGATAGGGGGGAGCAGAGCGTTTTGACTTTTGTCATGCACAAATGACCACAGCTTTTGAGGTCTTGGATAGTGAAGAGAGCAGCAGCGAGGAAACCACACACAAGGCAGACGGCGTTGTTGTAACTGTGACAAATCCAAGAAGGCAATAAAAACAAGCCATTTCAAATTATCTTATTATCTTATCCAGTGAAGATCTTATGTTCTCTTTAGCTACTTCTCAAGAGGAGTGTGTAGCCAAAAAGATTATCCCTTTAAAGTTATTCAAGCGGATGACTGTACAATGGTTTACCTGCATTCCCATGTTTCCCATGAGGGGGAGCCTCTGGTCAATCATTCTTCCTCTGTTTCCTCCTCGAAAATCTACCATTCCAAAAGGTGGGAAGCATCCTCTTCCTCTGCCTCCTCGCATTCCTCCTCGCATCCCCCGACCTCCTCCATATCGGTTTTGTCTCTTTTGTCGTTCTTGTTCCTCAAACTCCATCAGATCTTGCTTAGCCTTCTCTGACAGTTCTAATGATGGGAAAAGGAAAACAAGAGTACTTGTACATTAACTGTGTCAAATTAACATATATATGTAACATACAGGCTCATGTCCATAGTAATGTTAACCTATTTTAGTGTGGCACACAGCAGGAATCATTTGTACCTAGTGTTTCAGGAATGTTTCTCCTGTTACTGCCTGCATCAGCCAACCGCACAACTGCACCATCCTTTCTCTCAGACTTGAAGCGTATGCGACCAGACTCTTCATCTTCCTCATCCTCCTCGTCCGATTCCTCCTTTGTTTCTTCTTCAGGCACAGCTTCATTATCAACCTGGGCAGATGCAGAGGTTAAAAACAAAAGTCAATCAGCAGTGTTTAACTTAATCACGAGTTTGCAATGCATCACAAAATCTCCTCTCATGTGGAATCTATTAGCCAATGAATCCATTAGTTGATTGAAAGTTTTAATTATCAATATAAAGTTGAAGAAAATCAAATGTGATTACTGGCTGGGTTTAATGCTCTTCTGTGACATTAAGCTAAATATCTCTGGGTTTTGGATTGTGTGTCAGAAATAACTAGACATTTATTGTTGACATCTTGAGGTTTAAGATTGTGACAGACTATTTGGAATTTTACATTTCAGATGATTTACAGACAAGGAAGTCAAAGAACATCAGTTTATTCAATGATGATAATAATCTTCATAGTAGATATCCAGATCCATATAGCTACAGACCTATGTTCACAAACTAAGCTATGATGAAGAGTAATAAAATGTATTAATTGGTAAACTACCTGCACCCCCTCTGCCGGGTTTCAACATGAGATTTGCGGGGATAAAATGCTATCAATCTATAGCAACACAAAGTGATAGCTGTTGTATTAACGGTGTCAGCATACCTCCTCTGTGTCAAAGACCCGAGAGCCTTCGGCTGCGTCTTCCTCCTCCTCTTCCTGCTGCTCTTCTCCCCCTCTCTCCCCCTGCTCCTCAGGGACCGCCCCCTGTTGGATTCCATGTACACCCAGACGCCCATCATCATATGAGGTTTGGTATTCATCGTCCTTTAAAGATCACATGGATAATACGTATTGATTACTTAAAGTGGCAACAAACACTTCAGATCAGTAATGACCAACTGAATTTCAGCCAATACAGGGAAAAAATATCTCTGCATGCGTGAAATGAAAACATCTATTTATTCTACGCAATGTATGGCAAATAAATCCATTTTAATATTGTGTATTTATACACACAATAAAAAATATGATTCTTTTTGAGCATCTGTAATTTATATATTTACATTTTTTCACAATAAAAAATGATAAAATCATACAGCGCATGAAGCCAAAGATTTTGGGGAGACACCATGTAACCCCCCTTCCAACCCAAATTACCATAACAGTGGGAGCAAGGCTTCATTACTATTCCTGACAGCATTTGAAATTCAATGAGATGTAAATGTTTGACATGATATACAGAAATGCAGGCACGGATAAAAGCACTCCTCCCCAGTTCGATGATTGTGAAAATATCATTGACTGACTTCTCGCAAATCGCTCTCTTATTGGCCACGCTGTAAGTTCATGACTCCGTGCCGAAAACATCCCACAGACAAACATTCAAGGAGATGACAAATCAGTTTTTACTACTCTAGAAGAAAAACATCAGTTTGGGTCATGATGCAACCGTTTCATATAATCCTAGGAACACACAGTCAACCATTACAGAAAACTAATTACCTGATACTGATGGGATAGGAGGTTGCTAGTCATTCAAACATTCTATCTGCATAACACCCTCTAACAAAAAGTCGTTGCTAAATAAGGTCAGGCTGTAGGTCACACCATAGTGTTTGGTGTTGCGCTCCATTAACCTGCCAAACAGCAGCACATATTAATGCAGAAAAAAAAAAAAAAACACTTTCAGCAAACCAGATGGATGGACAGCATGCCCCAAGGGAACACAACAGCTTAATCCTTTAAACTGTCCACATAGTACTCAATGAATACCATGGCGAGCTAAATGTCAAGGCCAGGCAGTTAAGTGACCTTGTAAACAGGTATTGCACATATTACAAATATACAGACACCTGCAGACATTTCCCAAAATCCAAAATAGCCATCCACTTGTGCCATACACCCTCGGTAAGAAGGTCAACATCTTATCTTTGTTTGGAGAAAGGAGGGAGGCCAATATATCTCATGTCAGGTGCCAAACACCATCACACCTTGGTAAATGGACCGTAACAGACATTTGCACATGGATCTGGTCTTATCTTTGATCCTCTTAGTTCAGGCTAAGAGGGAAGGGAAACGAATAAAAGGGAAACTCGCATCAATCATTAGAAAACTGTATGGGGTGTCCTCGGCAAGGTCAATAATCTTTTCACCTGCATGAGACTTTATCAGATCCAGTCTAAAGCCCGAGATAAAAGCCCCCCACATTAACCTCCGCCGATTGGCAGCACATCTCCTCAACACAAAGCAGCTTCTTACTCCCCCAAAGATACAGGGCCCAAGGTCACAATGGCATGGGGATTTGGAGGCGACAGCAGAGCATTACCTCATGCCAAACAAGCTGTCAACACAAACTTTGTCAGCAAGCTGGAGAAATTAACTGGCAGGTAGTGATAATGAATCTAATCCTCTTCTGCCCAAAAACGCCAACCAACATCTCCTTCTCCTGAATAGATTTTCAGTCTGGACTGTCCTCTTTCCAAGACAAGAAAACTGATATCATCTCTTGGGTACAATAGAATTGGACAGAAAGGGGAGGGCAGGATATGTGTGTGTGTGTGTGTGTGTCTGGGTGCGCATCCGCAGGCTTTCACATTTGCTTTTATGTGAGTAAGCAAATGTGAGAACTCACTTGAAATTCGCCATCTATGGGCTCATTGATTTGGATGTCCAGCACTTCATCCTGGTAGCCATCGTCACCCTCAGCTCCAGTGTAATCCATTTGGTCTTCATGCATCTCTGTGTTGTTGTCTTGGCTGTATTCCTGTGTGTACTCTCCCCCCTCTCGCTGGTACCCCTCCTCCTCCTCTACATCCCCTTCTTCACCCAGGTTCACAACGTCATCTGTGTAGTCTGCTTCCTGCAAGTTGCCCTGCTGGTTATATGATGCACCCAAACTGTATGTGGCATTGAGGCTCACTTCCTGACCGCTGAAAAACAAACACATATTGAGACTTTGCAGAAAACAGAAATGAAGCATGATGGTAAAAAACTAAAAAACATACACTTGAATACATGACACTCATGTCATTAGCTTACCTCATATGTATATCTTCGTCATCGCTTTGTAGGAGGTCATCATTCAGCTCTTCATCTGACATTTCTGAGGGATTCTGAAACAAAAATTAAGGAAGATTATTGTGTGCTTTAAAATAGAATTCTAGTCTTCCTCACTTGTGTGTGTTTGTGTGTGAGGCGTGGGGGCAGGGGACCACCTCCATCCCCAAAGGATGCTCTATTCCCATGTGGTGAAGGCAATCTGGGCAGGTCAACACAGTTCTTTTTTGTCCACAGTACTTCCTCCTGGTTTACATCAACAGTTCCCCTGTGGAGGAGCCACCTGCTACAAGTCAACTGTTCACTTCTATTTTCTAAATGTTCTACCAACACCAAATGTTCTGGACATAATT
The DNA here is from genome assembly GCA_029853015.1 of Chelidonichthys spinosus. Taxonomy (NCBI): domain Eukaryota; kingdom Metazoa; phylum Chordata; class Actinopteri; order Perciformes; family Triglidae; genus Chelidonichthys; species Chelidonichthys spinosus. The sequence continues at coordinate 17,583,260 of CM056837.1, forward strand.
TTCCATTTCCTGCGTGTAAGCAAAGTAACCATAATGACATCCAAGTGATTTTTGTTGGTACCATGTATATAACTAAAGTAAACAAAACAGTGAGAGTTTGTACCATCTTACCTTTTTAACTGATAGCCAATCCTCTCCCAACAATTCCTCTTCCAGATCACTTTTAAGGAGAAACAACATCCAATAACAGGTTAGTCGAGTCAGATAATAGTGCAGCGTTATAAATAATTTTATTCACCAATAGGGCTGTCAATGATGTGGCTACCATGGCTGCCTCAAGCGCACTGAATATACCGGATGACGGGTGTCACACAAGGTCATTTTCATGAACTGAAATTAAAATGTACAGTTGTGTCAAGTTGAACCAAGACTAAAAGCTGGATTATGCTTCCGCGTCGACACAACGCAAGGGAGCTTGCGGACCCCTTACGTCCTTGCGGACCCCCCTTGCGTCAGCGCAAGGGCCTGACGTGTGCCTCCCAAAAATCCTTGACGCGCGTCGAGGCGACGCAACGCCAACGCAACACCAACGCAGCGGCATCGGCTGTGATTGGTCCGCTAACTACATCCGCTGGAGACCGCTATCCGGTTTCCATTCATAAACACCGCCATTTAAACTTTTAATAGGCTACTTTTATTGTTTGCACCTCGTTTTATCGTTTGCACCTTGTCGCTTTTGCACAAAGAAATAAAACACCAAGTTCTGAAAAATTGTGGATGTTTAAAGCCGGAAAGTAAACAAATACGCTATAACGAGGCTAACGACGATATACGTCAAGAGTCTCGGTCGGTCGGTCAGTCTTTACAAAAAACATAGCGCCCTTTACCGGTGTGGCATTGAATTGCATTTCGACACGTAAACCCAACGCAGAACCATCACGGTCTCCAAGCAACTGCGTCGCCATTGCGTTGCCGTTGCATGATCACTACGCGGAAGCATAATCAGGCCTTAATTCAACAAACATGATTACGGCAGAGAATGGCATGTTGCTTGTATCTACTTAGGACACAATGTCATAGGCATAAACCCAAAACAAGAAAATAGTTCCAAGTGCCCTTGTGTTTTTTAAAAACAAACATTCAACCGTCAAAACTGGCCAATTTTGAGAGCCCTATTCTGCAATAATAAAGTGCTTGCACTGACATGCCTGTCTGTTCCTCCAAACTGGGGCCTGCCAAGCATAATCTACTGTAGGGAATAGATACCCTAGACACAGACACCAAAGTATGCTTTTAAGCCTGAAGCGAACTGGCTTAATTGAGCAACTTTTGCAACAGCCATGTTTTTGTGCCCTAACAAAGTAAATTGTGTACAAGTCATTTTATGGATAGAGATAAAGAAAAGGAATCAGCCTTCCTTCATGTTATGAGAAAATGAAGCTACATCTTAAGTTAAATACACTTTACTTTGTATTGAATAATCTGAAAAATTAACCTGAAAACAGGAAAAATGGTTTTGCAGACACGTGGTTTTCACATTTTTGTGCAGAGTATTATCCTGAATTCAAGCCGGCCTGATTTTGAATGCTTTAGCAGGTTGTGAATGACATACACCCAGGATTGGAAAATAACTGTTTTTGTCCACCTCCCACTGTGGCTGGTGGATTCTTAACCGACTACCAGACATTCAATAGATTCCCATTGTTTTTTGGATGGTGATTGAAGCAAATATTAACAGTTTCTTGCATATTTTGCACCAGCCACCACCAGCATTTGGCAACAGCAACCAGCAGTTGGCTGGCTATGGGTGGCTTATTTCCAACCCTGAATACACTACAGCACTCTTCGTGTAGAGAAATCAAAACATGAGATCATTTACCTCTCTAGATCGTCATCTTCCCCTCTCCTCCTGCGTGACCGCTCAGCACCAGGTTTGTCATATTGGTCAAAGTCATAATCTACAAAAAAAAAAGTTGTTTGTTTACAGACAATGAAATTTGCTAATAATAAACATTGTAGTTTGATAATATCAGGCTGTCCTACTGGCCTGCACAATTTGAAATGTACAAGTTGTTGAAAATTAAATTGATTCAGATTGGCACTCCCCTCATACCAAGCTGAATCAACAACTTGTGCCACAACTATACAATTACAATATACACCTTCAGCATGGTATCAGTAGTGACAAGGAAAGACATTTCTCACGGCTTGAATGGCTAAATCCAAATAGAGGGGATATATATTCATTATATACACACATGAAGGTAAAGTTTTGCTAGTGTCACAGTTGTACAGGTTTAAGTGTTTAAAATGTTGCACAACCAGTCAAATAATTATCTGTTTCTAGTAATCAACTTTAGGGATGGGACAATTTTATTGCATATTGTTGTGGAAATGAATATGTTCAGTAAAGATCAACAAACAGGATCAGCTTTTACTCCGTGGTTTATTTGAAAAAAAAATTTCAACTGCAGACAAAAATAATGTTCACCCCCGCCTTCTCATGCAAAAAGCTCAGAGTCAGCAGGAAGACCCTGAGTCTAGCAGGGATCTCCCTTTTAAGGAGGAGGCATCACGCTGTAGATAAAGGTCACAAGGGCAAGCTCAGCTGGATGACGTGCAGGATGTACAGAAGACAGATGTCATAATGTTCTCTGAAATTATCTCATGTCATCTGGCACTCATGCTCATATCACCTGACTACGCACAAACAGGCAATCATTTTAGTCATAGGATAACAGCTGAAAAGAGGAGATGCGGATCAACATCTGGTCCTGACAAAGATTCTGATTATAAATTATAAACATCCAAAATTCCCATAACAGTATCAAGATAAACAACACACGGGATCCTGGTGAATTTTTGATTATTGGGATAATTTTAAATATCTTCACATGTAAAGTGAAAAATCTTTGTAGCGAGCTATCATGGTAGACAAGTAACACAATATAGAGCCTAATTTAAAAAATAGGATACAAGAGTATATTTTTTTTAATGTATTCATAATTTATTTATGCAGGGAGACCTTACCATATATGATTCATATGCTTTTCACTAAAAATTGTGTCTGTGACAAAACAAAATATTTGTTTCTCTTAACTATATTTCTTCTTTCATTGCAACTTTCATTTTAATAGTTTAAAGCATATTTTGATGATTATCAGGATAATATCGTGAATCACAATTACTTTGGCCAGGTTTACTGGCTTTAGGATGATATTGTAGAATTGCAATGATCCAAATTGATAGGAATACCATTTTGTTGCGGGAACAAATGTGATGCTAACTTTTGGCAAACAAATATCCCTCAGCTCTGCAGCCAAATCCCCACTAAACAAAATTTAGAAAAATAGTTATATGGACACATTTGCTTGAAACTCTACACCAGTATTTTTTATTATTTATTGTGATGAGCTACTGTGTTCCAAGGCCTGGGGTGTGTATTTCACCACCCCAAGTCACATGTATAGACTCTGCCTATAACTGACATACCAAGTATCTCCTCAGTCACTACAGCCTATTGCTAATATAATATATTTTTATTAAAAAGGGGGGTAAAATGCGTCATATACAGGTGCCCCGGTTCACGCAAGCAGTCGTGAGATCAGTCCCAACCCTGGCGACGAGGACAGGGAAAACATGAACCTATATGACAATCAGTTATGCTAATGTAGAGCTTTTAACCAAACAAAACATCACCAAGCACTGATCAGAGAACCGTGTCTTTCCTAAACGACTACCTTGTTTTGAATAGCTTAGATTAGCAACGCTGCGGCGGCTAATGTTAGCTTGAATTTGAGCCCAAACACTTGGCTTTGTGGAGTTATTATACACTTTAATAACCGAATGTTAGCAAAGTTTACAAACAGGAGGCTCGAAGTACTCTCGATCAGTCATTCAAGTATGAGACTATTTTTAACCAGATATAATTACTACCATAGTGGGAATACAGGTACAAGCTTGCTAACCAACTTAGCTTAATTGCTTAACGTTACTATACTAGCCAACGCAGCTGATAATACTTAAGGACGTTATACAGACAGAGAAATGAATACCTTACGGTGGCGCGGTATTTGGCTCTCAATTAATGGGCTTAGCTTCTGGACAATGTAATTAAGTAAGTAACTTACATTCATAAATGTCACTCGTTACGCTAGGCTATATATTGGTATTAACACAACGCTAGCAGTAGCTCACTAAGCTAGCGCTTCCGTTCGCTTCAACTTCACGTTGGTGATGAATACGTTACAACCACGCGTGTCAAATATTTATTCAATGTTAAGCCAATTCATTTGACTAAAGCAGAGATCCAGTCTTTGGCCTACCGCCCAATGCAGGAGTGTTTTCAAACCATGTTGACATTAACTAACGTTAGCTAACGTTAGCCACGTTAGCTACACAGCTAAGCTAGCATTGGCAACAAAAAGCCGCTTGGCATTACTCACCCCGAGTGTTGGCTGACATGGTGCACGGCGTGTCCGCTTAAAGTATTGCTAAAAAACTGAGAGTGCATTTAATCTTTAATATTTCACCATTTTGACGGTACAAAACTTAGAAATTGTCAGGCGAAGAGGTTCTATGCGGCAGCGACTTCCATTCACGACCACAGTGCAAACATGGCCGCGCTGTGTTTGCTGCGGTGATGCATTGTGGGTGGGAAACGTCACTCAGCTCCCCCGATCAGTTGAGAAGTTTGATGCACAAAATCGAAGTGCTTGACATGTCAGGTGAACAACACACTGGCTTTCATCAATCTGACATGTAACTCCGTTACAAGTGTGTTTCGTGGAAAATGCGTTTGTTCTACACTTGGATAGGTTATATAATTCATTAATTAAAAATTGCTTTCATAAAGACATAATTAATAGCTAATTGTTATAATATAAGCACTTTTCTTTGCCATATGGGACACGTTTGATACATATATTTGCATGCATCAGACAAAACATTCTTTAAGCCCTGATATCATATGCAGCACTGAGCACCAATAAACTAGAAACATCAAACAATGTGAGCTAACCCCATGTAGCAAATCACATCAAAGTGAGCAACACAATTTTAACCCAAGTAAGTATTCAAGTTTACTATTATACCAAATTAATAACTAAAAAGAAGATAAATCACATTACTAATACAATGTAACTTACAGTTTAACTATCTAACAAAACTTTACACAGTTTACCAATTGTATACCATTGTATAAACATCAGTTAGTTGCAATAGCTTTATGACCATGTGCTTCCAGTTGTTTGCACTGAAGATGCTGCAGTTTTGGGTGGGAAGTGTTTCGGGTATTTTAGATGGATACTGCAACAAATCTTGGTCAATTTGGCAATTCAAGTTTTATTCAAGTCACCCCTTTGATTTTTCTTGCCTGTATAGGTCAAAGCCTTTTTATCTCTGACAAACTTTTTTTTCCTCTTTCGTGCTTAAGTCGGGGAGTCAGAGTGGATGTCTGAGTCTACAGCTAGACTACAGCAGAATTCTAACCCCCAAATTCCTCCTGGGCTGACAAACGTCAACAAAGACCCCGAGAGACACCAAAGAGAGGTGAGCAGTGAACTGAAGCCTCATTGTATTGGCTCATTATGGGGTCCCGCAGTGAGGAAGAAGCTATTTTGTAGCACCACAAGGTCAATATCTGAAAGCCAGGGCGATGGAGGGGATCAGCCATGAGATTTTTAATTTGAGAAAGCGTAAAGGGGTTTTCCTCGTGAAAGACAGTGTGAATTCTAATGAACTGTGGGGATTGTAGAGAAAATATGTTGAGGCAGCAAATGTTTTCCTTTTTTTTAATGTGGAAATGCAATTTATCCACAGTATTGCAAGCTCCCAACATGCTTTCGAAACTTTCTAAAAGCCTGATGTTTCAGCATCCAAAACTCATATTCGTCATGCTGTATTTACATGCCCAAGCTTATGTATCCAGTCTTTCTCATAGAGTTGAACGCAGGTGCAATGCAATTCAATATGTATTCCACACCTTAATAAATATTCCCCCTAAACAGCTGTTTCTAAAGCTGTATGAGATATTTCTATGCTCACTGGATTCACTTTCCCAGGAATTTTGATTTTACTTCCAAATAGATGTGAAAAGGGGAGCTGTCACACTCCATTATGGTGACCTCAATGATTCGGTGCCCTATCCAAATCCAGCGGTTTTCCATAACAATGCAAATTAAAGGGTGCAAAGCCGAAGGAGACAAGACTTGTTATTTTCCATCCAAAGGACAGAAGTTCTTTACAACAAAACTTGTCTGTACGCCTTTAAATTGAATTCAAACACCAAATTGGAAGTGGTTTTGTGTGAGACAATCCGCTTTTATTATTTTTTTTTTTTTGCTGTCAATTCATGAGGGTCAGCAACTGTCTTGAGAACGCGATGCTGGAGCTGTGGAGTGCAGAGGCCTGAAAAATATGATTTTGTAAATTAAAAATTTAATCATTTCCTTTTTTTTTTTAAATAATTATGCATTGTGTTACGATGCAGATGTCCAAGTTGGAATCAATATTTATGTATATGGAGCAGTGCAGATTATATATATATATATATATATATATATATATATATATATATATATATATATATATATATATATATATATATATATCCCATCATCCTTATCCTGTTCTACCCATGTCATGCAATGTAATGTGGCTCTTTGTATATGTCCTTGTAATAAATAATACCATGCATCTGCAATGAATGAATAGGATGCAGTCAGTGACCCACATCCCAGTGCAATGTACCGCTTAACTCAGACTGTTGTTTTATTCAGGGCACTGTCAACAGACAGGGTGAGGAGGAGGAGAGGCGGGCTTTTGCACTTATCGGCCACCGTGATTGGTCGCCAGATTCGGCTCCTCTCCGCCATTGGCTGCTTGGCGCTGTCACTCTCGATCGTTATCGCCGCTTTCCGCGCCATTCGGCGTGCACGCGCAAGACAAGCAGGCACGTAACCGCTTGGAGACTGTCTGGAGTCTGTCTGAAATTGATAAAATTGGAGATGGAGTTTTTTTTTACATCTGTTTGCTCATTTGCAAGGAAGGCGCCTGTTTGGAAATGGGATTTTTTTAAATTTATTTATTTTTCTGCTCTCCACAAACGCCTTCGCCCACGAGTAGTCGAGCTTAGCCAAGAAATTATTTGATAGATAAACGCTGTGAAAGTTTTTTTTTTCTCTCTTCCACTGCAGACTATCAGCAGACAGCTCTTTATGCACAGGTAGGTACGGCAGGCGCCTGAGAGTGCAAGTTAGCTAACACATAGTGGCTACTGCACCATTAAACATTCGCAAAAAAATTAAATGTTTGTGTGTGAACGTTAGCTAAAAAAAAAAACACGGGTTTGCTAGCTTAAAATGTTATAATTAGCCTGTTCTACCGCAACAAACTGTTTTTTTTACCGTTAAAACAAGGCGTGTTTCGCGTTTATTAATTGTTATATATATAATTTCCTACGAATTCCACACACAGTAGCTATGTTGTTTTGGAGACTTGACCTCATTCACACTACTTCGCGAGTATGCGCAGGTGACGCACCTTTGCTGACGTGATGTTGTCGATTAACCCCACGCGTGCTTTAAGCTAGCTTACCTGTTACTCAGCAGGCACCTTCGGGGGGAACACCTGACCCCCTCAATTGTCTTTTTAACCCTTTTTTTTCAGCCACACTACCTTTTTTTTAAATGATATGGTTACAAAACGCCGAAAAATGCACATTTCAAGCACACGTGTAGATAACTAGTGTAATAGCTGATGTCTGAGGTGAAACCTTTGTGAAATGTTTTTCTTTCTCTTGCTGCCCTTGTTTGTGGTCTGCAGGGGAACCAGCGGTCAGTGCTGGGGTTCAAGAGGAGTGCACCATCCTGCAGGATGCACACGGCTCAGAAAGGTCAGTTTGCTGTACACATTGTAGGTCCAGACAGGTTTATAATGCATTTTGTGTTGATTATTGCACATTGGGATTGCATCTCCCAACAAGCACATGTGAAAATACTTTCAACTTCCAACCAAAACATGTTTTCCCACACTCGTCTGGTCTTTTCACACCTTTATCTGTGACACAAATAGTTATTTGAATCCTGGCTGCTACGTCATTTTAAATGGGGGGACATCTTCCACTTAAAGTGCATTGGATTTACACATTGTGGTGTATTTTGAAATCACGGTGAATTCAGTTGGAACAATACTCAACACACATTTCTACGTTTTTTTTTGTCTGCAGAAAAGGAAATAGGGTAAATATGCATTTAACTGAAAAACAATGTGTAGGTTAAGACGTGTGCACTCGACCTGCTGCTGCCGCCGCCTCACACTCGTCTAGACGCTTCTGCTCTGTCACTGCAGCTGTCAGCAGACAGTGCAGTCATATGACTCGGGGAGCCTTCCTCCCCTCCTCCCAGCGTCTGCTCTTTTGGGGGCAAGATGGCTACTACAGCATTGTTGTTATCCATGACGTATATGAATTGATGTGAGCGGAGGAAAAAAAAAAAAAACATGGTGATACACAGTACTTCAATGAAGCAGACTGCAGCTACTGAAGCATTTATTGAAGACCGAAGGGCGGACGGTTAATGTTAACTCTTTACCGAGAACCTAAAATGTATTTTTTAGTGTGTAGTCGATTGGATGAGCATTCAATCAAGAGTTTTTGCAACCCAGTAGCGGTAAATGTTATGATCTAGACTGGATGCAAACTTACTTGTTTCTCTACCACCGCGTCTGTCTGTCTGTCTGTTACTGGGACGTTTGGTAGCCATTTTGTCTGATTCATCACCGCCAATTGGTGCCAAACGCTCACAGGATCTCCTTAAATTAGTTGTGAGCAAGCATAAGGTCTCTGCAGTTTATATAGATGTCAGCAGTGGCTTCTGATTTTTGAAATATTAGTATTCTGTATTGAATACCGTCTCCACTTACTGTTGGTGAAGATAATTACAAGTCAGGCAGTTTGAAAGAAATAAAAAAATCACATTTATTTTCCGTAATTGTGGCATTTTTTTAACACGTGATGATATAATGCGTGAATGAGGTGTGTATTTTTGTATAAATTATCATATTTGGTGGTAATTATTGATAGTCGCTGAATCTAGATTGCATTTCTCATCAGTTAGAAAGCAAAGGGTAGTGTATCAGATCACATTTAACGCATTATCTTAATGTCATATTTCTAAAAAATATGGTATAAATGCTGATAGAAGATGAGCCTTTTATGTACAAGGAAGGTTCATTTTCATTAACAGTGTTCTTCCACTGGATTCGGTGAAACTTTAAATACATTTTTTTTTTGCAGCTTTAAAAAGTCTCCTATTGCACAAAGCAATATGTGGTCTTATTATGTACCTTTTTTCCCCTTCAGTCCACTTATTCTAGGAGGGAGGCTACAGGCCGTGTCAACTTTGGCTTTCGTAAAGTGCTCCAAGCCTCCCCCTGACGTTGCAAGTTAACTCTCACTCAGTGAGCCTGTGATGTTTATCTGTTTGCCATATCAGTGACCAGCCTGGACAGATCTCTTCATTATCACCTGCTTTAAACGTCGCTCCTTAAGTCCCGTCTTGTTGTATGTGTTGCTCGCTGATTATGTTTCCACTGAAGAGCACAGAAACACCTAAAGCATGCAGTGTCTTTGCAGGCCTGTCCCTGACCCAGTGACAAAAAAAATGATTGGAATTGCAATTTGAGAGGTAAGAATAATGGGAAGAGCTCGATTACTTCTTGTCGTAGCTCGGCTCAATATATAATATTATCCGATTTATGCCTTTTTTTTTTAATGGTGTGGCTTTCCGCGTTGTTTTCGGAACATAAAATGATGATGTGTTTCACGAAATCACAGTTTTCAGTCATGCATGCAGTACAGTATACGCAGCATACATACCCACAATAATGAGCGGATGAGAATTTGTATGCAGATTATACATTAAGTGATGCATCACTAATGTCGTATCTATTTTAAAATAAATATAAAAAAACAACAGCCATGTGTTTTTTTTACATTGCATTTACATTTGCATTTAAATCGCTTCCACACTTGCAACCCTTGCAGCACAGTATATGCATTTATATATTTTTATTGAATGTGTTACACACCAAATCTTTAATATGAAAAGGCCTTTTAATTGAATTCATTTCTGATTTTTTTTTTGCTGTTGTTTGATGATGTTTTTTTGTGTTTTCACAGGAGCTCCATGGGTTTTCTAGCAGCATGTCATGTCTTCAACGCAGCATGTCCACCCCAAATGGTAAGATCCGCATTGACCTGTTCATTAAAGCACATTTGGGCACGTTAAAAGTTGAGAAAAGCTATTCCAGGAATGCTTTAAGGTGCTGCAGTGAGTGCATGTGATTGCCTGAGGGAGATATCAGTCGGCTACACAGGCCAGGATTTACAGAGGTTGAGCCCCGGCTCGCAAAAAAAAAAAAGCCAAATTCTACATGATATGATGATGAGAAATGGCTAATCAAATTCAGCGCTGTCATTCACTCGTCAGCGGCAATCATTTTTTATTAACACTGATTTGTGATCTCTTCATAACATAATCATGGATATGGATCTCGTAACTTTCACTCGAGGCTTAGCCGGAAAAATGCTGATGCAAGAAGGGCTCTGAATCTTCATCCCCGTTTTTCTATTGGCTCATTGTCTCCACCCACAGTGCAGTCACGAGGTCTAACATCATGATGATGTCTGAGGCAAACAGGCTTTCATCCAGGCTCTAATGCCGCCTGAGCTATAATGAAAAGATTTTCTCTGGGTTATTTCTGTGCACATACAGAGTAAAATCTGTGCTCGATTCAAAGCGTTGCGTTGTGTACTACAGCAGCAACCTGCCATTGTGTGATGTAAAACGGTGGGTTGTTTATCTCACCAGCCTCTGCTGCTGCGTAATGACGCAGTTTCCTTTTTGACATTGGCGTGGCATATTTTAAATCAAGGCCTTCACTGTATTTTTAAGGAGACTCCTGGCAGTCTGCCAAGACATGGATCCATTTGCCTGTTCCCCTCCTAAGAGCACAACTGCACAGCTGTGATCCTTTAGCTGGTCCTAGCCATCGCTAGCTCAAAGCCAGCGGCGTCCATTTTAGGTTTAGTGGCAAAAAGAGATGAACTATATAATGTAGCTCGCAGAAAAGGAAATCTGAGCTCGCAGCACAAATTCAGTTAGGGAACGCCGTGACTCTTCTGGACCAAACAAACTTTTTTACGTGGAACAGATTTGAGCATAATCCTGAACAAACGGGCACATGTGTGGGAAAAATACCTTATGATTATATATGTTTTTACTGTTTGTCCAGTGTCGCGCGATTCATTTTTATTTAAGCAAGCTTTTTTAAATGAATATGAAATATGTCCATTTAATTTTCATTCTTTTAAAACTATCCCTAAAATGCTTTTGATGGAATATTTAATACGATAAAAAATGCACGTCATTAAAGACTTAAATAAAATATTGAAGCAGTTATTCAATTCTATGCGCGTAATATTATACTACGGTAACATAATATTAACAGTATGAAGTTAAATTATTTGCTTTGAAAATATTGTATGCGATGCACTTTGTGCTGTTTTATCTTTTTTAGTGCAAAAGTGATCCAAGCTTCGTCTAAAACAAACATAAGGTGATGAGTAAGACATGAAGTGTACCTGGAAAAAAGAAATATTTTCAAAAACAATGAAAAGATAATTTTTTTAATATGTTTGGTAATTTGATCTTGCGATTTGAAATTTTCACCAACTGATGATTAGTCCTCAATATTGTTAAATTCTGTTTTACAGTATTTAGGAAAAACTGACGTGAAAAGAAATCATACATGTGAAATAAAATGGCGTTTAATATAAGCATATTTTTCGGTACTTCACACGAGTAATAAATAACATTAAAATGTAAGCTGTTTTGTGTCTGATTTGTACGATGCATGCATTTATAAATTATTTCAGTTTGCAAATATTGTGATGCCATTTTTGTTGCATTAAGCTAATACACACATGTATTAAATGTAAAAACACATTTTATTCATTATGTATATAACGCTTACTGAGACTTTAAAGTGAAATATAATGCCGCGTTATTTTGCGTTTGTTGAAAATTCTTTAGATCTTTATGATAAAGTTGCAAACTTTGAATTGGAAATGCAGCATTTATTTAAAAGTTCTGTATATTGTGATGCAGAGCTGCTAACCTGACTCACTGAAAGGTTTTCGCTGACCTTTACCCTTGTGAATACTTGTTTTCGTCCACTGTTAAGACTTTGTGTGAAAGCCAGACTGTGTTCTGATGCCACGTAACACAACAGTGGCTGTCAGTAACATATTAAGCTGGGCCTCTGCTCTGCTGCCATGAAAATAGGGGGAGAAAAGGCACTTTGGGTTCATGCATGTGTTGGAGGCAGGTCGCAATTACCAAAACCTATAGATTAATGTCAGGTTGAGTGTTTCCTTTTTTTATTTGAGTGGTGATGCACATTCAAACCTGTTGACCTTTTATATTTCAAGCAGGCAGTTTGGACATGCACACTCGAACAACAAGACAGAATAATTTCCTGATTTTATTAAATAGTTGCTCATATTGATACTTCAGTTCAGCACAGATGCTTTGGATGTGCTGTATTATTTGTTGTTATAACATCTAATATTTCAGCCGATTAGTTAAAGTTGAGTGCGTTTCTTTGATACTGTATTCTTGATGGCCTAATAATAAAATAACAACACGAGAGACTTGTTTACGGGGGTGAATTTTGCAAAACTATCTTCTTGACGTACGCAATTGATCTTGGGCCAACCGTGAGATCTTTGCCCGGAGATAGCCGACCTTTTGTTTATCATTAAAACAACCGCAAAGCACAACGTTCACCCACCGAACAGAGGTTTTGAATTTCAGGTGCAGCCACAACATCAATATTAACGTCGCATGAATATTAGATCCTCATTAGAAGAAGGAAATTGCAGTGACTATTCTGTAAATCAGGATTGTTAAAACACTTATTTTTGAGCTCTGTGAAAGGTAAGTAAATAACTTATGCAGTGTTGTGCGAGTGCCGTGTGTTTGCCTGATTTATTTATTTCATTTTATTTATTTTTTTCCTACTCTTTGTGACACAGCCACAGTCTTAAGATGTGCACACGCAGCATGTCCGATCCCACTCAGCTGCATTGACAGCTTCAGCGATACTTTTCTGTTTTAATTTGACTGCAAATCCACCACTGACTTTGAAATGGAGTGTGCTCAACTATAACACCCTCATAAACGGTACAAAGAAGGCTGTAGGCCTGGCTGACCACTGTTTGACTGCGGTGCGAGGCAGCATGCCTGCTTAAACTGAACAGTAGCCTGAACAAGACTTTCTTGGTGAAGAAACTTCTGGCCTGAGATGAACTTTTTTACACTACTTCCTTAACTTTCACAGTGTGATCTCAAACACACTGTGGATGAAGAGGTGTAAGCATTTAACAATGTGCACGTGTGTGTTGCCGTTGGTCACTCATCTAACTCCGGACTCCCTTTGTCTCAGACGGGTCGGACCCTGTTCAGCTTTGGTATGAGAGGTTGAACCTAAAGTACACAGTGTCCTCGTGACACTATAGTAACAGTACAAAAATCATTTCGGAGTATAAAAAAAACTATTCTGATAATGAAAAATCAGCACTTTTTTTTACACGTTTTAATCATGGATGAATCTAACGGAAGATAAAATGATTTTTGTTCAACAATGGTACATTTTGCTTTTTTTAACCATAAAGATGCTTGAAGTCGAGTCAACTTTATATACCGACTAAAGAGAAACTATATGGTTTATCTAAGCTCTCAGTTGCATCTCGTTTAAACTTTTAACGACGTAACTTGCACTTAATACTGCAGTTGTGCACTCGGTCTAATGGAAACACTATTTATGGGACCAAAATTTTTTTGTTTCCATATAAAATTCGTACAAGGGGTTTGTGCGTAAAAGATGTTTCTGTCGCTTTCATTTTTCTCTCTTTATTCAATATGTAAAAAAGTAACCCCAGCCCCCCCCCCGAGTTGAGGAGCTTTACTGAAAGTTTCCTTCCAAGTTGGATATGTGTGACTTGAGGGTCTTCTTGCATTTTTCCCTAATTGGAGCTTATTTGAACACACCTGGACACACCTTTTTCTTCTGCCATTTGACCTCTTGTGAATTAAGATGGCTGGAGTTGGAAGTTCATCAACCCCCGCGGTACATCATAGCAAAGGGGAGGCTGCACCACGACTAATTAGTAAATCTCACTTCTCTCTAAGGTGGGAAAAAATAATTTCCTTTTGCAGGGAGGTTTGAGGGTGTGGGGGGTTGATGAGTAAATACCCACCTTCTCCAAGTTGCAGTAACCTAATAAGTCTCCCCGGACTTTGAAAGTGAATATTTCATATTTCACTGATCTCTAACAGCTTTTCTGCATGTCTCATATTTGACTCTCCATAAGCCTTCTAAGATGGGTAAAGGGGAAACACAGACTGCAGGGTCTCTTTCCTGCCACACAATGGCGTGGAAAGGTCAGGCCTAATGAAGTCGGGGGTGTGACCCCTAGTATTCAGTGACTTTGCATGGGCCTCCATCCTACCGCTGCAACCATGCCGCTTAATCCCTTTTTGATCCTAATTGATAGGCATTAACATGATCCTTATCCAGGAGCTGTGTTTTGTCTTCCAGAGCCCTTCTCTCTGGGTGTCAGTGACACAAAGTGTGAAAGCGTTAAACCAAATGTGAAATTGATATTTTTCATGTTTGTGTGCTTTAAAATCTGGCTGTGTTTCTAAACACTCACACAAAAGTGGCCAGTGTTCAGCATTTGCCCTTTGGGGCTCTTAGCGGGACTTAGCGCATGACCTCTAGAATCCGACTGTGATGTGAATGGTACCAGCCCATTTCCAGTTTGTTTTCCTTTCACTCCTTTCATCTTCATCACTAGGTGATTACCGCCCTTAACTGTTAACTAATTACCCTCTTTAAAATGTTTGCGCTGACTTTAAGTCAGGAGCTGGATCACTTTTATAAAAGTGCAGCTGCATGAACTCCATAGTGCAGGTTTTTTTTTTTTTTTTAACCAGCTCCCAAGAGCTTAATTTCAGTGACTTCTACTGTTTGCATTCTGTTTGTCGTACCGCAAACCCTGATAATGAAATTAGCAATAACTTATATGAATTCATTACTGGTAGTAGACCCGAATCAAACCGTGCTTCTTCTAGCTGAACCGTTATTAGTTATGTTTCTCTCTAGCAATTAGTATCTCACCTAACTAAACTATTTTACACCTACTTCACGTTGCAACAGCTTACATTTTTAAATATATATTTTTTTTATTTAAAAAAAGCCAGCAATTGCCACTTGGCTCTGTGTTTTTATATTTTTATATATATATATATATATATATATATATATATATATATATATATATACATACAGTATATGCATTATGATGTTTAGAAATACTTCATAAAATGAACTTAGTTACATAGAAATCTATTCGTTATGATACAACGACTGTTTGTTTTGCTACAGCATGAAGGTCGCTTCATATTATATGAGATTATTGAGCTATACTGGATCTTGACCCTCTGATCAATTTGATTGATCTACCCGTTTTATAATATAAAAGCGTTTTGTGCACGAGGGCAACTTTTACTTTTTAAAACTTAAATTATTTCCAGTTGAATCTTTTAACTTAAAAATGACATGATAACGTTGAGCCACGTTCAGTCTTAAAATGATAAATACATTGAGAGACTCATATTTTTCATTCATTCACACCGAAAGGAACATTGACACCCTGCCGATCAATGATAAACAAATTGTTCCTGTCATCATACTTCCACCTTAATAATTGTTACCTCAAAGAGTAAGATAATGTTTATTACATATTATAAAGCAGCATAAAGTAAAATTGTAACCAATTTTCTCACTTTTTCTCAATGTTGCACATTAATTTACCTTTCCTATGGATACATTCCAAGAAAGGCTCGCAATTTCAACATTTTACTCCACTCTTTGCATCTGATATTTAACTTTATTACTAACCTCTTTCCTGATTTGATTTTCTCAGATGCTTTGAAATATTTTTTACTATTGAATGCTGGAGGGCATAGCCTAAAAACGAGTAAATACTGGAGAAAACACTGACTCGAAAGTGGCTGTGTAAAGGACAATTTATATACCCTTGAGTTGATGCTAAACCACAGTACATTTTCATATTTTTATTTTGTTTATTCTCTTTGATACGTCCAAACATCGATGATGTCAGTTTCCTCATAATTCATGTCAGTCAAAGTTTTTTTTTTTTAGGCTTTATATGGCTAACCATATGTGTGTTAATTCTCAGCACTCTCCAACCTGCACAATTAAGAAGCATGTCTTTCTATTGTGCTCAGCAGTGTGCAACAGCCCACTTTTTCGCTGGAAAATGCCAGGTGTCGTGTTGGTTCTTGTTGGTTTCACACAGCGACTCCAGTCCCTCCCTGGAACGCACTTCCCAGGTCTCCATAGGATTGAGTGTTATTTCCAGCTTGTTTGTTGCCGTGAATAATGAGTGCTTGGTAAGGCCTGATGACATAATTTGGGGATTGCTATGGAAAAATAACTAATTATGGAGCGGAGAAACTACAGATTGGGACTACGCTTGTGTACCTCACTTGACTGGCACCACCTGCCCTCTATATGTCACACTCACTTCACTTTATCCCACAGTTGTGAAACTGAGCTGGTGTCTGCCAGTTGTGTGCAACCCCCAGCAGACACATGCGGGTTGGACTTGATAATCCTTTTTGTTATTTATATTTGAAGGTCTGTAAACAAAAGATTAGATGATGAACAGGATTGATAGGTTGTTGGAAGGATGATACGTAGATGGAGCTTGTTTTTTTGTAACCGAGACTGTAGGAAAGTTGAGGAAGTCAGAGCACTGGAGAGAAAGTTCTGGAAATACTGTATTTGTTTGTACGCGTCTAGTACATATTGTTGACTGGATGGTATTTGTCAGATGTTCTGGTTAAACCTGCTGCTGGAAGAGCTCTGGTTTTCTTTAATTGTGTTTAAAATATTTCAGTCAAATGTTCGGGGAATAGACAACATGGCGCTTGCATATGAAGTACTCTGTGAGGAGTGTGCTTCACTCCTGGCTGTGGCTGTCTCTCTCTCTCTCTCTCTCTCTCTCCACATTACCTGCTTGAAAAAGTGGCAAAGTAGTTCATGAATATAAAGCAGTTTTCTGTTTGTGAGATCGCCTGAGCAAGTTTTAACATTTATGCCGGTGTTGCACTGATATAACAAGTTCAACTCATCAAGTGATTATTTTATATATATATATAAAATTCATTCAGTGTGCATAACTCATTCCTACAGTGTGCATCTAACTGCCAGACATTTACAGTGATGTTTTACTTTTGCGTGATTTACCATCGTGTAAATTGTCTTGCAGCATTCCCACCCTCACAGTCTGGCTTTAGCCACCCTGGTATTTTGTATTCTCTTCTGGTTTACAAACATTTTTTTTTTTTTGAGTGTTTATTATTTTTTCCCCATCAATAATTGCAAGGCCAAAAAGTACTTCTTGAGAAAACAAAGAATACAGAAAAGCAACATCAGCCACATTGTGTGTGTTAGTGGTTTGGCTTTCAGGGCTGAAGGACCCAAAGATGCAAGTGTGCAGCATCAGAACCAGCAATATGGTTGACGACTGGCCGTCCACGCCATACGTCAAATTCTTGTTTAAGTGCATGTCGAAACAGGGCAAAGGTCAACGTCATGTGTTGACCTTTTTATAGTGCAGTCTTGTGTCTCCTCTCTGAAATGTGGAACTTTTATTTGTTTTTTTGTAAACACCTCGTTGAGTTTTATCCCGACTGCAGCGCCCACAACAGTTTATTCTCTCCATATTGTTTTTATGAACTCTTCTCCAAGAAATGACACAGATGGTGAAAAAAAAAATCAGATGTAAAACACTTGCAGGATGTTGCTGCATATCAGCAAGGATGAGAAGAGCTTGTTGTCATGTGTGAAGTAGGTCTTTTGAGACATTGAAGTCTACAGTAATTTCCACTCTTCTCAGGATATAGCTGTCAGAAACCATACCAGTAGACTGTCAGTCAGTTCATTTTTAGGAATCCGCTTATTTATCTTTGCCATTTGACCATTTTCGGGCTTCTTAGATGTGCATCCTTTTAGTGTGTAACCGTTTAGTTATTTGCTTTTCTCAGTGAATTTCACTTTTATTTTAAATGATTTATAAATGGATTAAATACCGAGGACTGGAAGTTTCGGGCCTGGATTTGATTTTCTAATGAAGAATGAAGAAACGGTAGATAATTTGGAGCTTTAATGAAAAGTTAGAAAGTAAACAATTCGCCTAATTGCTCTGAATAGAAAATGTGCTATGTCAGACCTGGGTCACTGTATATTTAACACTGAGGCAAAATTTAAGAAGTTATTAAATTTACATGAAATTTGAGCACTTATGATCAGCTTTACATAATTTCTCTGGAGTTTGACGCTAATAAGAGAAAAAAATGTCTTTGGGAGTTTTACCTTGGATATTCTGTGTCTTAGTTCGACCGGTAATATTTATGTAACTCATGATTCATTAAAACATCAATTTGTTCTGGCAATACTATTAATTTGGCTTTTCGTAAATCCTCCACATCTCCAATCAAACTTAGGATGACGGGTCTATCGGGAACCTTGAATACGTACATTTGTTTAAAACAGAATTTTGTACTGTATCTGGTTAGTTTTTACTGTGATGATCGTGAATTTGTACAGAATCCAGGTTTCTGTAACACAACTGGTGGACATTTAGACAAACTTATGAATTCTCAAAATAAAGTTGAAGCTTTTGCAGCTGTTAGAATCATAGCATTTACAAAAATCAACGTTTTACAGGTAGTTTTTGCACTTTGCTCTTCTCTTCACGTCATTGGCTCGTTACAAAATCAGTTTTCATAACAAAGCTGGATCCCATATGGGCAGGCTACTCATTCTAACTTCCCTTCTTCAGTGCTGCACATTCACCTTTCTCCTGACAAAACCATTCAAGATCAAGGGCAGCATCACCTTTGCCACTAATGAGGTAGTTTATTTACCAAATTTCCTTGTGGACCGTGAGAGAAAGACGAGCCATGCATAGCAGAGCATATAATCAGCATTAGCGTGACTGAGCTCCAAAAGCTCCAAGTTGGAACATTTTCTGCGACGGTACAACGCCGTGTAGCTTACCTGAAGTACCTGCATGTTTAACATTTAAACCTCTCAAAGAGGCCGCTGAAGTGAACAGACCACATTATTATAACCTTAAGTCCTGCTGGATTTTAAATTGGACATAATCTTCAAAGGAAAGAAATAAAGACTTCTGGACTGGAGATGAGCACCTTTTAAGGCTTTGATTTAACATTTTGCTCGATACCCATTTTTATCAAATTGTTGTACTTTTTTTTGTATTCATCTGACGTCGAGTGTGTCACAATACCACAACTTTGAGAGCAAAGATGCGAAGGTGACGGATCACTTTAATAGTAGACTCCTTGTTTGATGGGTTATCATTCTAATGACGTTACCCTGCAGGAGATGGACGAAACCACTTCATGAAAATAGTCTCAACTCTGAAGTAACTTCCTCACATTTGCAAACAATGGACCAAATGTGAAATGCCACGATAGATATCTAGTAATCAGCATTTGGATTTCTGAGGGATTTCAAGGCAACTTGAGCTGACATTGGGCCAAATAATCGGTTGGAGGAGGGGGAAAAAAATGCTTGATATGTGAAAGGAATGGTCAAAAGTCATAACGCCATGTGCCAAACTCTGACACACAGCTTTGACAACGAGGACTGGGCACAAGGTGAAACTAACCAATGGGGATGTGACAGATATGCAGTGTTTGAGGTTGCAAATACTGCTAATTGGCAATCAACCTCATGTGACACACCTGGGTAGCAACAATGCTGATTTTCTAAATCACAAGTTTAGAATCCTTTTGGCCAACTTCGGTTATGTGCTAAGCATTAAATAATTTACCTCTTTCAATTAACTGTATTATATTAAAAATTCAAAATGATCATGCGGTTTTCTTTTAATTTCTATCAAAAATTCTCCCATGAGGTCCACGGCGGTACAACGTAGATGAGTTTAAACTGATGATGATAGTTTGCAATAATAATAATGATGTATGTGCAGCACAGTTCTCCATTTGGTGCACAGCAGATTCCATTTCTGCCTAAATCCGTCAACGATTCACAGACCTGCTCATCAAAGCCCATGTACACTGCTTTATTTGCTGATTTAGATTGGCTTCCAATCTCTGTGAGGCTTTACTGTATGTTTGCTTATCTGTCCAGCCATCCCATCTATTCAAACAGCGTTCCTTTCATGTAGGGCTGTGCGCTGGCTGGGCTTCTTTTTTTTTTTTTCTTCTTCTTCTTCCTGGGACCTTTTCTGTTATTTTGGGACCAGATGGCGAGGGGCACGGAAGCGCCTCTTTTGTCCGGGCGCCCCAGTGAAAAGAGGCTGTCCTCCCTAATGTAATCAGCGGCACCGGAAGGGTCCATTTTGGGCTGTGAAAGAAGACAATCGGGTCTGGACACGTCTAGATTACAGAAACGCAGAGTTCATCTCCTGACCCTGCCCCCTTTTGACCAAAGGCCCTGGCATGGAGGATCCTCATCTTTGATCATTGGAGGGTGGAGGTGCTGATCCGACCTCATGGGGGCCAAAGGCCACCACCCCTCCTCCGCCCTGTTTACCCTGCACTTGGCTGCTGCTGACACCTCCTTCCGGAAAGAGCCAGGGGGTGGTGGGTGGGGGGGGGGGGGGGGGGGGATACCATGACCTGTCTAGACACCGTTGCTTGTTGCCCTGGTGTTGCCAAGGGGACATAATGAACTTTGACCCCAAATGTAGTTGGTTAGGAGCCACTGTGGTCATCCATTTTTTCTTTCTTTTTCATTTTCGGCGTTGAGGGTGGGGAAATGAGGCGGGGGCACGGATGTGACCCACATAATACACAGTCTGCTTTGAGCGACCACAAGCATCAATTTGTTGGAAAACTTCCTTTTTTTTTTTACAATTGTAGTAATTGTGTGACATATTCAGTCAGTTCACAGGACATCAGGACACTCGTGCAACTCTGAAATGACAATTTTGTTAATTTGCTTTAGTTCGTCTGATCCCACGATGACAATTTGGAAGGACTGATTCAGGTTTTTTTTTTTATTTGTGACATATTCTAACACCCTGGATGTCATACTGTTTTTGGTTCATTTGTTTAGTTTTTTTCATTTTATACATTTTTGGACATTTTATGTTTCATGCACAGTAAGTAATCCTTGAATTTATCTGTTTATTCTTGTTACATATGATATTCAATAGGTAGTTTATAGGTAAAATGAAGGAAAGTAATCGTGTGTATTTTTTTTTTACATTGCTGAGTAAAACTCGTCTTACTGAGCTTTTTATATATCGTCTTGTTGAGCCAAGATAGCCTTCTTTCTTGGGCGGATATACAGTAATATAATGTTCTATTTTATGCTATTTTATCTTTATGAAATCTAATATTCTGTAGATGAAAGTTATGTGCAGCCTTTAAAGATGCTCTCTGCTGTTAATTCTTACTTATACAGAGATTATACATGCATGATTGAATGAAAAAGATTTGAGTATATTATACATTTAAGCTCAAGAAAAGTAAAACAATGCAAACCTGAGTCATAATTTTTGCAGTATTGTACAGTATTGATGTATATGATTGTACTTTATACTGTCACAGCCCTGCTATTTTGAGTATATGAATGTCCAAATCAGATGAGTCTAGAATTATTATAGAAGTTTTTACAAATAATTATGATGTGGAAATTTTTTAAAAATAGTCAGAATGACCTAATTAACTATGCGTATTCTCTCATGCAAATGTTTTCGCCGTGCATGCATTGAGATGTTTGTATTCTTAATTATCACCTCGTAATACATCCTATACCTCCAGTCCCCTGGTTTTGGGCCTGAACCACAACAAAACCCACCCGCGTGATCCGGCTTTGATGTTGAGGCTGTTCCTCAGGAGTGGGTGTAGCGATTCCACCATCATGGCCGCCGCCACCAACCCCGCCCTCTCGCCTGCCACTCAGGAGCAGTTAAAATGGCAGCATGCAGCAAAATGAGTGAAAGGGAGAAAGAGAGGGACGCCCACCACTGTGAGCTAAGGCACGGTCGACTGAGCCGTAGCTCGCCCTCGTACGCCAACTCAAACTGAGATGATTATTTTTTTCGGTGTATTCGGCCGTCCGAGAACAATGTAGAATCTAAAGAAGTCTAGACAGGTAGATGGGGCTGAAACCGCTGAAGGGTTAGCCTCTTTTGTCACCACTTTATCCAAATTCACTAGGTCACGATAGTATTTCCAGCCACAATTTGTCTCAGGGCGTAGAACTAAATGGCGGCGTGTATATTCCTCTTTTAAAACGACTGAATGTAAAAAAAAAATGAAATCCATCCGGGCGTAATGAGCGAAGCCGTGGCTTCACAATTTTCATCGTTGAAATGCAGCCAAATAGAAAAACACTTCAGTGTGACCATTTCTACAACAATACAATGGAAAGTGTTAAGATTTGTATTTATTTTTAAATTCTTCTCCCAGATCTTTGGCGTGTTGCCATTTTATTCTCCAAATTATCGGTTGCAGTCTGGCACGGGGAAAAGGGCACTCCCTGATTACTGCAGGATTTTCTGCTCTGTAGCATCTTAGATGTAAAAAAAAAAAAAAAACGACATTACACATATACTGTATATGTGCCTTAGTGGTAATATGTCTTAGTTTTGGGTTGTCACACACTGGCCATAGCTTCATTTGTATTCCGAAGAGGTGCAGTACAGTATTTCAGTGACTGTATTCATTTTTAATGTAGAAAGAACAAAGTGCTGTGATCAGTGATCATTGGAACCCTTTGCTGTTAGTCAAACAGCTCTATGCATGTGCTTATTATGTCATCTACTTAATACCAATTAAAGGCTGTACGCTACACCAACCCAACGCTGTTTCAATGAGCCAGAGACCCATTTAGGATGGATCACAGCTCGGAGATGTGTGTATCTAGTCTCGATAAACTGTGTGAAATTAAGTATTGCACCCAATCATTTTCTTTTGCAGATCTGGCTGCCACATAACAACTTTATTTCGAGGCATCCCTCATCCAAACTGCGTGTGGAGAATCTTTAAGGTAAATGTCCAAAATCCTCTATTTTTAGATCTCCCTACTCACAGTGAATGGCATTTTATTATTGGTTCTTGGTGTGAATGTGTTTTTTCCCCCCCCTCCACAGTGTAGAGAGCTGGCGGTGGACTAGGAGGAAGATGTCATGCTAAGGATAGGGTTTTGGTGATGATGTTGCTGCTGTTGATGCAGCGTCGAGCTCTCACTTTGTGCCTCTGTCAGTTATGATGCGTAACCACAAAGTGAGTGACAGGCCAATCCCCGGGGAGAGCAGGGGGCCTGAGGTGAGTCAGATGTATCCTTGACCCTGTCTAGCTGTGTCAGCAAGCAACACAAACTCAGTAACAAAGGCCAGAGATGGCATGACTGTACATTGTACATCTTCATTTAGTGTATAGGGGAAGGAGGTGAGAAACGCAACAAACTTGACTATTTCTGTTCAAGAGACGTGGTTTTCATTGCAGAAGCTCCCTCATCTTGTGAAAAATGAAATTATAATGCAGCGTATGACATTACATCTGCACCTTTTTGATGATCCCCGCGTGCATTTGTTCCCTCCAGAGTGCTGAATGTATTTAGAACTAGTCTCAAACATGAGACTTGGTACTGATTTTGGTAGATATGCAACACTGTTTACATCAGTGCATTACAGATACAGTACTAAACACCCAATGCCACTTTCAGACTTTAAAAAAAAAGATGTCAGAGAGAGGTGTTATTTCCGTGCCATTCTGTGGAGTCAGATCTTGTTTTAAAAGTTTGTTTATTATGAAGGTTTCTTTTTGTCGCATACCGATTTTAACTCAAATGTAACTTGTATTTCAAGTTGGAACGCTTTCAGAGTTTCAGGGAGCAGAAAAGTAGGTATCTGTAAAGTTTTCACTAAGTTTACTTGGGAATTTGAAGAGAAAAAAATCCCATTCATTAGGTATTTACCTACTTTATATACGGCCAAACAGCCAAAAGAGTCATTAGTGTTCAACCACAACCCTGTAAAGGTGTTACAATACTTGAAGGTGATCTAACTTTATAGATTGTGTGAAATATTATCAGTTGTATTTGTCTTGGGTTTGTTTTTCATTTGCCATATTCATAATAGAAGTGATGTATTTTTTCACAAACTAGTCTTATTACTGGTTTTATCATTATATTCAAAAGATTAATCCACCAAGTGTTTCAGCACTAGTCAGTGAACAGAAATTGGTAAATTAAACTCATTTATGAAGCAAATATGACGAAACTACTGGTTCCGGCTTCTAAAATGTGCATTTTCTGCTTTTCTTTGCTTTATGTCATCATACATTTTGGATTTTTGACTCGTGGTTTGAAAAAAAGAAACAATTTTAAGATTATTACGTCATGCACTGAAAAAATGAAGAACATTTTTTTTGTTTTTGTCATTTTATAGACCAATGATAAATGTTAAAAAAAAAGTATCCTAATGAGATGTAGCCATATTTATGCTAAGCATAAACAAAGTTAGAAATGAGAGCAATTTGTTGACTTTTCATGGCTAAAAATGAGTGTTTTGTTCACTGAGGAATATGTGCTTCTTTTGCTATAAAGAAAACAGCTAAAAAGTCAAAGTGTAACTGTGTCGTCATCTGAAATATAGATTTATTTTATCAACAAATGTTAATTCTTTAATGTTATCTATTTAAAAGAAGAATTATTTCCAATAGTGTGCTTTCATACGGTTTCCATCTTTTTGCCCCACCCATAAGAAAATAGAATAATCCATGATTCAGGCAGCGTAGAGCAGAAGACCCAGGTGATTAAACCACATTCACAAACAACTTTGTGAAATGAAATGTGATATTTCAACATTTAATTCATTCCCCTGAGCAGGAAACATCAACTCAAGATACAAGACATGGTAGCTACATGGGAAAAGAGGCACATGGAGATTTGTTTTCCTTGAATTCCGTCAAGTGGAACAAAAAGGAATCTTTATTGAAAAGTCCTGCGTTTCTTTACAAGGGCTCGCTCAAACACGGTGTGTGAAATGAGAGTTGCCTGGGTGTGACTTTTCCAGAAAGCATCCGTTTGCTATTGTCTGCCCAGTCAACTTCTGCAGGCCCCAGTGCCCTGACTTCCATACATGAGAGATCAAGGGTTACCAAGGTGCTCCTGAGAAAGGAGGGCTCAATGCGAGAGGGCCCAAACCAGTCCACAAAATACTCATTTCCTTTTGCATGTTAGGTGCCCTAGTGGGGATTCAGATGGGGTCGCTGACACAGCCGTTGGAGTAGAGCTTTTTTCCCTCCTCCTCCTCCTCCTCCACCGTTGTTCTTAATGAAAACTGTTGCTCACGTTTTCATTGACTTGCCGCAGCTATCTGCTGCCTGTACAGTATGTGGCTTGATAATGTGCTGAGTTTGCCTAAAAAAGAAAAGTTTGTTCACACCCAGGCTGTTTATCCGGTGCCAGACAGAGGCACCTCATGTAGAAAAGGTAAAAGTAATTCTGTCCACCTCTCATTCTTGCCAGAAAGTTCAGTCACTGAGCCACGGCATTAACTTGTATTCTAACAAGATTAAAATATATTCGTCCTGGGGATTAGCATAGTTAGGTGTCCTTTTGCCTCTTTTTTTTCCTGCACTGGTGCGGTGACAGTGGGCTTTGATCTGTGTTGCGAGGCAAGAGTCCTGGCTTGGACCTAGCCATTCGAGTGCCAAGTGTGAAATTGGCCTGATGTCATCCCCATTCTTCACCTTTTACATCTTTCACCACTTTAATTATGTTTCCGCCACAAAGCCTAGGCACCTCTGAGCAGATTCCACTCTGGCCGTAGGAAGCATTTAGAAACTGGGTAAATGACACAGTAGGGGAGGGGGAGGATGGTAGGAGAGGTCATAGCAGGATGGGGCCCTTTTGTGTTGAGAGGTAGACATTGATATTTTCCTGATGTGTCCTGTGCTCACTTCCATTTTTTTTTTTTTTTTTTTTTACAGCATGAGAAGTTTTGCGAAATTGACAGCGATACTAGGAAAAAAAAAAAGTTTTATTCCAGGTGTTTTTTTTTTTTTTTTTTTAACAAATTCTGCATCCTATTCCAGAAGTTTATTTCTCACTGTTATCTACCCGGATTACTGATGATTCATACTGTCCTATTATGTTTTCACAGCAAGGCAAGACTTCGGTTAGAAGCCCAAACCAGGACCACTTCTGGTCACCTGAATCTCACTTCTGGCGACGTGATGATTTATTTCCCCCCTCAGATAAAAAGCTTTTTTTTTTTAATTCCATGAGAATGTAACCCGTGCAGCCTTACAGCTTCGGCCATTGTTCGTGCATCGGTGTCCCTATCTGAACTTCGGCGAGGTTTCTCTGCCCGGTGAATATTTTGATGAAGGTTCCTATTGATGCGCTGAATGAAGGACCGAAACAACAGGGGGATGTGTGCATGTGCAATGAATGAAAGTGCATGCGGGGTGTGCGTGTGTGCCAGGCGAGAATTAAATAATAAAAAAAAAAAAACAAGTGATAGTAAAGACGTGGGTGCGTGAGGGAGAGGGGAGAGGGGAGAGTATGAGTTGGCGAGTGAGAAAGCCGTGTGTGGAGAATGGGTTACTGAGGGGCGGGAGATGGGGAGGGGGGGGACCAGCCACCTGCAGCCATGACAGGCTTTGACCTTCATTGCTCTCTCTCTCTCTCTCTCTCTCGCCCCCTCCCCTCTCTCCCCCTCGCTCTGCTCTCGACTCCCGTTTCTGCCCTGTGAGGGAAGCTCTTTTCAGAGGCGACGAGGAAGACTGACCGTTGTGAAGACAGTGCTGGGAGCAGCCCCTACCCGCTCTAATGCTAGTCACTGGCCGTTAGACATGGCGTTCAAAGACTAGCGGTGCAAGTATGGAAATGCAGATAAGGCATTGTTGAGGAAACATGCCCCCCCCCCCACCCCTTGCATAATATTTGGATGCTTTTCGCAAATGTTTTAATCTGGAAACCCAATGAATTTGATCCTGCAGGATGAGTGGGCGTCTGCATTGGAAAGGGACTGTCATGCTTTGCAAATTAATAATGTTTGTGATTACGTTTGTTAATATTTGACATCCGGCAACATTTATTTAAAGCTATTTTTGTGTCGATTTCCCTCGATTTTTAGCTAGTAATGCATTTATTGTTTGTAGATTAAAATGCCTGCAGAAGCTCAGCGTTGATTGAAGGTCACACTCACTGCTTCAGCCAGGCCTCATGTGCTTTGCCTGCGTTTTTAATGGTAAGATATGAACTCTTTGCTTCGCAGAAAGATGCTATGGACTTGTTTGTGTATAATCTTCAAGGTTTATTTACTCTTCTTTTGCAGTTTTCAGGAGGCAGTTAATTACACAATTAATACATGATACAAAGTATGTACATTTATACCAAAGAATACTTCCAACATAAAATAAAAAATAGCATTGTATTCTACAACTCTGTGTTGTAATTTTATTTAAACATGTTCATATATAGATAGATATACGCTGATGAGTAAATTCATAATGTCGTACCAGCAGTTTTTCATAAAGGCATTAAACTTGAATAGTCTGCATTTGAAGTAATACTGCTTCTCTGATTTCGGCACAGTTCTGTTTCATACAAAGTTCACACTTGAACTTTAAGGCAAAGTGTGTTTCTGTTTGGTGGATTTTAATTCACACACACTTTTTGCAGATACACAACAAAAACACTTTGAAAGGCAAAAAGTCCACAATTTGGTATGGATACAGTCTAAAACTTAGCTCGATCATACTCCTGTCGATAAAGACCAAAGTTTATAAACACAGTTATTTGCCCAAGTACAACAAATTGCAGCTTTCATGCAAAGGCCCCATAAACTATTTTCATTCACAAAACAAAACAAAACAAAATAAGGAAACAAAAAAAAAGTTATTGCAAGATAAACAAGCAGTGTAAACACCTCAGATATCTACTCTAAAGCAACACTGGTCATTGGATAGATTTTTTTTTCTCAATATAATCTATATAAATACACATATGAAGTCCTTTCAACAACGATAAGAGATTGCAATACAAGTTACTGACGGATTTGCCTTCTTTTTATGATAAATGGATATGTAATAAAACTGTATATAGAGAGAGATTTTTAACAAGAACATCCAATAACCTGCTTTTTATAGTCTATACTCGAAAAGAGTGCGCAGAGTGGCTGTCATCATTGTCTTTATGCTACAGAGTTGTTCTGTGACGTTTGTAGGCAGCATCATAGCCTTCAATTAGCTACAAAAACAAAAAAGATTTCTATTGCTAGTTAAAAAAAGGGGTCATAGCTGCACTGATGCGTCGGTGTAACGAAGGGAACACGCACGTAATGTTGGTTTAAAACGCTATAAGACGACCACATGTAAGCAAAGGCGTAACTTAGCAATTTTAGTTAAGTGGCGTGTTAGAAAACAAATGCGCTACTTCTCTTGTCACGTAGAACAATATTTTTTTTTGTTTTCCTTTTTAAAAAACGTATCAAAATTCATTGTCTTTCCCAATTAGGTCTGCAAATGACACTAAAAAAAAAAAAAAAAACACAACAACACCACCTTCCTCTGTCCGTTATGACATTTTTAAAAAACACAACCAAGTAAAACTCCCCAAAAAAAAAAAAAAAAACAAGCGTGGAAATAAAAACTCGCGTTAGCATTTATTTAAATTCACAGTAGCCTGGATGCAGCAGAAAAATATTCTTTGGACTTTCAGGTTTTTTGTTTCACTTCACTGACGCGTCGGGGAAACGTCAAGTGCCAGTTAGTTCGACGTGAAATGATGACAATCATGGAGATATAGCAGTAGGCCTATAGAAAAAGTGATGGGTGTAAGCGTTTTGTACCTCCTGGTGGGGGGGGGGGCGACAAACAATGAAAACATACCTTTATACAACATCTTTTATAGACGTGATATTGCAGAAATATCTCTTATTTTTCTTCTTCCTCAAACAATTTATGCTGGTATACTCTACACTGGCCCTTTTATTCGATGAAATTATTGCATTGTAGGCTTGACAAACCCTCCCATATAACGAAACATCGCTATAATATTCCTATAGCAACATATAGAGACCTATGGTATCATTAAATATTCATGTAGGGACTCTTTATAGTCCAATGAGCTTGTTTTTTTTAATTATTTCCTGTGGGTCAGCATTATAGTGATATTAATAGAACTTTATGGTGTGTTTTTTTAATCTGCTGTGTTATCTTTAAATATTCCTGTAGGTATTTCGCAGTGATATCTCTATAAAAATCTATTATAGGATTACTATAGGTTGTTTTGTGTTTTTGTCAGGAGGCTGCTGTGACTTCTCTTGGGGGGGGGGGAACATCAGTCGCTGTCTGATTTTTCGTCTTTCGACGTGACGGTGGCGTGATTGTACAGTCCCTGTGCCATCAGGTGCAAGGCCAGAGAGTTTTTTGCGCCGGTGGCCTTCTTGATTTTGGCCCGCTTGTTCTGGAACCAGATCTTGATCTGGGACTCGTTGAGGCCCAGCTCCTGCGCCAGGTTCTGCCGCCTCTGCTCGGTCAGATACCGGTTCGTCTGAAACTCCGTTTTTAGTCTTTGCAGCTGCTCTGCTGTGAAGGCCGTCCGTGGTCGCTTGTCCTCTTTGCTGGGAGTTTTCTTCTTTGGTTTGCGAGATCTTGGCCCTGTGGTGGGGTGATATGTGGGGGGGAAAGGGGGTCAGAGACGCATATTGGTTGGTTAGTACCACAACAAGGTCAGGAATATGCAAAACTTAACAATAAACGTGGATGATAAACAGTTAATTGGATAAATAGCGTTAGAAATGAAAAAAAAACTTAATATATATATATTTACTACTTTACACTGGTGATGGAGCTTCATATTAATCTAAATCATGTGCGTAAAGTCTAATTTATAAGAAAATGTCGATTTTTAAAAACTTATTTTAATCTCCACAATAAGTAAACACATCTGTTGACCGTCTGTCAAAGTGTTTTTCTCCCATAAAACAAACAAAAAAAAAAGTTGAAATTGATTCCCTAAAGTATTTTTTGGCAAACCTTTAAAAAAAAAAGAGAATTGATTGTTTAAAAAAAAAAAATGTTGGACACTTCTAGAAAACACCCAAGAAGAGAAAACCTCCCCTCCCTCCCTGTTTCTCTCCCTCTTCCTCGCTTACACACATATACGTGTAGCCTACACACACACACACACACACGCACACACTTCAAACACTGACACTGTCTGTAGTAATAAGGAAATAATAACCAATAGGAAAACACTGGGAAAAAACACCACTGACTCATTTCAGCCAATCTTTTTCTCTCTCTTTTAAATAGGATGCAGTCAAATGCAGCCACTTTGCATTTTTTTTTTTTTGTGGTTTTTGTTTTGTGGACCACTTGCAAAGCTCCCCAATGGGGGGAAACGTGAGCAGAATCCGAGCAGCTAAGAAACACGTTCATTTTCCATCCGGATACAGAGGCCTGTTTGCTGGAGCTTTGCATTTAGTGCTCGGGTCCCTCCTCCAAAAGAACAGCGTGCAAAACATTAATAGGGCGACATTAAACAGGCCGAACCTTTATACTGGTGAATCAGCCCGCGTGTGTGTGTGTGTGTGTGTGTGTGTGTGCGCGTGCATGTGTTGTAGCAGCCCCGTATAAAAACTGTGCAGCTCTACAACTCGTAGTAGTCGCCTACGCCACTCTATACAGCATTACATAATGCATGAGAACAAGTTGTACTCCACTTTTTGTTTTAATCATAGACACCGTGAAAATAACACACTTGGATGTGAACTTCGCTGCAGGCGAACACGTTGTATTGCGAGTTTTCTTGTAAACACAGATTAAGAATAATCCCAACAAACCCCCCTTCCCGACCGGCCAGTGTGCTACGCGAGCTACGGGAGCGTCCATTGTGAAAACAGACGCATATTTAATTCATTCCCAAACACTATATAACGCTTCGGAAGGAGCTCAACGGCGACGAAAGCGTCAAATATATAGATTTTTTGTTTTGTTTTGCAGACGCGCAGATGATCTGGATGATGTCTGCGCGTTAATGATGAGTACGTGCAGATTATTATCATATTCATAACCCGGGGAAACACAAGAGGGCTGCTCGAATGGCAACATTTTAGTGAAGAGTAAAAAAAAACACGTGCGTAATAGCTCAAAAAGTGGCTATTTTTTATGTTTATGTATTTTGGTGAGCGGTTAAAATAGAAAGATTGAAGTTAATTTTCATATTTAAGACAAATATTTTTCTTTGTGGTTTGCATTTTTAAAAAAGGGGCCTCCTCTCAACGAGAAGCCAGTTTTTATTTAGTTTTTCTGTTGTATTTTTTTCCTCCCACATTGTCCTATGACGTGTTGGTAGCGTGCAGCTGAAGGGGATTTGCTTTTTGCATGAAATGTTATTTCTAAAAATGCAAAATGTGCTTTTTGTGTTTCGTAAATCCTCAGCTCAGCGCTGCTCAGCGCGCTTCGCTGCTCTACTCGGGGAGAAGTCGGTCAAGGCATCCGGGGTCAGTGTTACGGGGTATTTCAGGTTACCGAGAATACGGAGGAGTAAAACGCATGCACGGTGCCACCAACCTGAAGAAGGCCTGTCCGAGTATCTGGTGCAGTAGACCCAGGCTGGCCACAGCATGGACTTGGACAGGGGTTGGTTTGAGCTGGCTTGGGAACTGTCCGAGTCTGAGCTTAGGCACTGGTCTCCTCTCTCCCCGCGGGGTTTCAGGGGCTCCTCGGCGGCTATGGTGGGCTTCTTGGTCACGGTGACCGCGTGTGGAGTGGAGGTCCCCTCCGCCTGCACCGTGTTCCCCACCGGCTCGGTCTGAGGCGCGTCGGGGCTGTTGAGGCTCTCCCGCGACCCCGCCAGGCTACTCTCTTCGCGGTCCGCGCCTCCGTCCTTTTTCCGTCCGAAATCCGGCCGCAGGATGTTGTCGATGAAGAAATTGGTGACCCGGTGAGGGATCTGCGGGTTCCCCGGCGCCTGCAAAAGGGGAAGGATGGCTCTGTTGGATTCATCCGCCGACTCCTGCCGCTCCACCGCGTCTCTGTTGCCGTGATCATTTTCTTCCATACTGATTCACTTTCCCCGCTTTACTCTCTCTTTAACCCCTTTGTCGCTCTCTCCGCTGCAACACAATTCGCAAAGAACGTCAGGGAAATTAAATTGCAGAAAAAAAACCTGCACGCGTTGAATATATATATATATATATACACAAAGGCTATATATATATATAAAAAAATAAAACTCAAATGCTAGTAAGTGCTTCGGACACCATGCAAAGCCTTGCGGTAGTGTCCTCAGAGAAAAGCATACTTTTTACATATATCCCCTCAATCTCGGGCTACAACTGGTATCGCAGAGCTAAAACATGTGCCATTTGCGCACCATCCAATTTAGCGTTATCCGATTTCAGTGCGCTCGGCAATGCCTACACCTAAACTAAACTAAGGGTAAATAAAGAGGCTCCTAAACTGATGCTCTAATACTCTCACTCTGGAGTTTTGTTCTTATTTTCAATACGAGCCCCCCGAGTGACGTTTTCCCACCGTCCTCCCAGACACGTGCCTTGGGCCAATGGGGTGGCAGGAACCGAGCCACGTGACGTGACTCCAGAGCAGTCCACAAACGCCCATCCTCGCCTCGGTAAAGGGAAAGAGTCCTGGACTGACGGAGGGAGAAGCCTAATTTAAATCCAGTGCATGCGCCCGGATACTCCCCAATAATTCATCTGTGTGTTTATGAACCTGTAACTTCATTCTGGTTTGCAAAAAAAGGGGGAAAAACACGACGCACATCACATTGTTTGTGTTTGTCAATGCGATGGGAGATTGAAGCATCGGCTGTCAAAGCTGGGCTGTGGGGACCCCCGGGGTTCCTTGCTTGCAGGGCAGGGAGGGATTCCCAATAAAAACGAGGGATAGTGCTTTTTTTTAAAACTTTATTCGTGTGCACTTTATCACATCTCAGGTGTGAATGAGTTTCACACTTAAAGATACCCACGGTTCAGTGCAATTTAATTTGAAAAACAATAACAACTTTAAAAAATCTGCTCATTTGAAGGCAAATGAGGCAAAATCCTATTACAGAGGGTACAATGGCCTAATGTGGATGCGTTTGGGGATCCGTGACGTGAAAATCTCTGAGGCAACATGTGTTGAAGTACACCTTTTTTTTAAGACTGCAAAATCTGCAGGATGTATTTTAACAGTGCATAAAGGTTATTCTAACACCTGTAGGTTTAATTGGACAAAGGTCAGGTTGCCCTGGCCAAGGTTAAACGCAGGGAAACAATAGCTGCAGGTCTGCACGCTCTCAAACTGAAGCTGGACGGTATTTTCAGTTTAAACCTGCATAGCAACAACGTATTTTCTCCTACATGGTGAAATGTTACCACTTTTTTACTGGCAGGACGCGTCCAACGTGACAAGCCTCGTAATAATCCACAAAAAGTGCGTCAAAACTGCAAACCCGACAGCCAAAGAGTCTGATTTAGTTGCGCGTGAAGTATTTTTTTTTTATTTTTTTTTGTATGTTCTCGCGCTCGCCTGTCGTGACGCTGCGCCCAAAAGAACTGGGTCCATATCCCTTTAAAAGAAAATCAGTGATGCAAACAAACTGTTTTGTGCGCGCCGCTCAGGATAGCGAGTCGCGCCAAAGACAAAAAAAACAAACTTTTTGAGTAACTTTGCTGACCAGAGCTTATTAGTTGAGTCTGCCTCCTCCTCCTCTCCTCCTCCTCCCCCTCCTCCTCCCAGGACGCCACCGGGCTGCAGGGATGTGCTCAGCCGGTTCTCCGCTGGCGTTTGAACCGGGGCTGCGCGTAAAAAGAGAAGGGGGCATCCGAGGAGGACCCGGGTGAGCAGCGAGACTGAGAGTGAGGAGCCTTTGAACAAGTCAGTTCGAAAGTCAGACAGATGCTTTTCTTTTTGTTAGTACAAGCACGCATTGTCTGCTCCTGTGGATTTTTTTCTTCTTTTTTGGGGGGGAGTGGGAGTAACTCCACATTTCTAAAAATGAGCAGGACGCATACTATCTTGTATGTGATTATTTGTGGGGCTCATATCATAGACTTTATGATTTATTTGAGCCACGTGGGCTCTCTGGATGCCGTGGAGGCTGCAGCAATAACCTGCTGTTAAAAACACGTTTGAATTTGTATTTGTGACACGTTGAATTTAAACTCGAGCCTAAACCCTGGCTTTGCGGGAAACACTCTGTCCTTGACTTTTCACGTGTTAAACAAGGGCTTTGTGCAAATTTCAGAGCAATTAAATAAGTATTATTAGAGTATTATTACCCGAAAAAATATTTTGGGTTCTCAAAACGCCCCATTGAAGGCTTTTAGTGTGCATTATTATTTAGTTTTGCTTTCTGGTGCATGGAAAGAAATCTACCTGACCACTCCTGCATCTCACGTGGCTCCATCACGAAGGGCCCCCCAAATCCAAGCTCCCACGTCGGCCGCTGAAGGGAAAGTTGGGGAGTGGAAGACGTAATTAGACAGGCCACTCTCATGCTGCGATTGTTTCTCGCCTGTGAGGGGAAGCGCAGATTAACGTCGGGCGCTAAATAAGCAGCGGACAATGGAGGCACAGACAGGCCGCTACCGCCTGGGCTTGGCCTCTAACCTCACAGCAAAACAGGGATGTCTGGAGGAAATGACACCATTATAATAAGAGCCAGTGTTCATCGCAAAGAAAAAAATGAAGAAAAAAAGCACAGTTGAATGCCTCCCAGGCTTTACACGAGCCCTAGAATCTCGCTTTTCTTTGGAAAAAGTGATATTTTTGGCACTTGTTCCATTTCGAAGCAGCGTTTTAATCGTGCATGGTGATTTATTTATTTTTTTACACACAGGAAATACCTTTTCAAAAATAAAATACTCGAAATAGGTGAACCACCAGTGTGCAGAAGTCCTTTTTTTAGCAGCAAAACAAGCTTTTTCATACTCAAAACTCGACTCTGTGTTTGCAGTGTACGGTATAAGGACGTGATCCCATTATTGTGGGATTTTGACTCACTATTGTCTGTTCAGTTTTGACTGGCTTGTTTTGGACTGTGGTGGTTTAAAAAAATGTGAATTTTGAGCCCGTTTTTAGCAGAAAATCAGTCATCATCGCCATGTTTGCTTTGCTTGCTGAGGTTTTCTGTCTGTTTGACGTGTAAACCAGACTTTGTGCTTCACTTTTCTGCTTTAGAATGGAAACAAATCCTAGGACACTGTCTCGGTTGATTAAGGGTTAAAATGGTGCCGAGGATCCTGTTGATTCGCGTATTACGATATTATTATTTTTAAGTTTCTTTGTTTTTTTTCTTAAATTTCCAAGTAAAGTCTATTAATCTCCTCACATGCAGCTGTTAGTAAGTCTGTGTTATAAGCCTGGCTTTTTATTATAGTTGGCTGTTTTTGGTAGCCTGCCACGCTCGCCTTGTTCATATTGAGGCTTTAGACTGTATGTTTTTCCTCCAATATTGATTAATAAAGGGGCAAAGTCTGTTTCAAAAGGAAGCTTTTATGACCATATGGGTCACCCTTGGACACAGGTTTTTTTTTAATCTGTTCCGACGCGGTTATATTGATATATACATCCACAATAATAATATTTTTCTTGCTTATAATGATCAAAAACTATCCAAATGAGTCTGTTATACAGGCGCTTAAACGTGCATGCGTGTCAAACAGGCCTCGTTCGCTTGTTTTACAGGCGTTTTTAGATTTTATTTAAGGTGGAAATGTGCACTTTTTCCACATTTTGATCAAATCTTGTCCAATATTTCATCAGCTCTTTAGTTAAAGTCTTAAAAATGGAATAAAAAAGGATCACACGTCTGCACAACAATCGACGCCGACCTCTCACATGTTGAACCCAGATATTCCACATAAATACGTTATTTTTATCCCAACTATATCATGAATGGACGATTTGAATTCCATTTGCAAATTGTCAACACGCGCTCATCATAAACTAGCCCTATATATATATATATATTTTAAATATGAAATCCTTTTATGGTCAAACAATTGGACACGCTTTCATGAATATATTCTGTTCTTGTTCAAGGAAGCAGGAAATATTGATTAGGGTGCATTTCATATCTGTCAGGTTCTACTAAATAAGTGAGTCCTTTTCTCTTGTTTGTTTAAAAAAAAAAGCACTGGAGTATATTTTGTGCTTTGCATGGAAGGGTTAATACTCCATGTTTAAAAAAAATATGTGAAGAAAAAAAAATCGATGCTGATAGCGTGCAATTGTACGATTTTCTTTCCATGCAGGCTATCAATCCAGAAACTGGGTGTATTTCATATTCACTTATAGCTCTATACCCTCACCCCCTCCTCCTCCTCCTCCTCCTCCTCCCTCCTCCTCCTCGCGCTCACACACATACACACACACCCCTCCTACTACTACTATAAGAAATCGCATGCATTGTGCGCATGTGCCCTGTCCTTGAGTTCCTATAACCTATTTTTTTCTCCTCTGTATTTTCCTTGGTAGGATTGTCTTCCACGTCACCAGCGCTCAGTACTATGGAGTACTACAAAAGGTGACGCGCAGGAGGATTTGTGAATGGACGCCGTGATGTGTGCCAGCTCACAGATCAGAGGGTGGTGGTGGTGGTGGGACCTCTGCAGATGCACCCTGAACCCCCCCACCCTTACCCCAGCAGCAACCCCCCCTCCCTCCCCCCGGTCACCATCCCTCCCTCCAGATGAATGGGGGTCTCGATATCGGCTCTGTCACCATGCAGGGGTCGGACCAAATCCTCCAGCTTCCTGTGCCTTTCAAACCCTGAAAGCAAGTCTCTCCTATTTGATGATCCCGTATGATTTTTTTTGTTGTGCTTTTGTGGGCCTTGGAAGCTCGCTGCCCCCTTGTTTTTCATCCCGGGTCAGCCAAGAGCATGGCAGCCGAATTAGAGAAGATTAGTAGCGGGCCTAATTGTGTCTACGCTGCAAAAAAAAAAAAAAAAAAAGTCAATCAGTCTTGCAGAGACAATTAATCCAAATACATTTTAAGGATTTTGGAGAAAGGGGGTTCCACCTGTTTGCGATGCCCCATTGTTTTCGCAGGATATTCCCAGAACGGGAATGTGGGGAACATGGACCGATCGCGAGAACTCAGTGTGGAAGGAAGATTTGGATTGAAAACAATTATTAGATCGCATTATTGAGCCACTTGTCGAGATATGATTATTTTCGCAGTATAATCTCCCAGCGTAGCAGTATTGCTTCATTATACCGGCCTATATACTGTATGTAAACTCCTCAACCTCTCCACTAAAAGCCATACATCCATTTATATGTATAATATATCATATAATATATATTTAGTAGGGGAACAGCGATATGGTTCTTCTCGAAGTCTTCATTTATTTTTCTTTTGCCCTCCAGATATCCTCCTTCACTCCCACTATTTATTCATCATACATCGCCGTATATAGATGATGTCTATATCATTTTTTTCCTTCCTGAACGTGTTTACAGAGAAATCCTCTGGAGTCGCCACGCACGCGGACTTCGGGGGCTGTTGAATCTTCTGGCTTCAGCCCTTTTATAGGTTTTAATAACTCTTAATCCGTCTGATCGGTCTGGCGTAGATAAGTCTCATTTGAATTGGGATTGTTCCTGAGGAGCGGCTCCTATTTCTCCACAGAAGTCTCAAACAGAGCTTAAGCACAAACAAGCGCACCACCCTGAGCGCAATTAAGGCCTCAGCTAAATTGGATGAAGGCTAATTGAATGCAGCTGAGCTCCCATCAGCAAACTCTTGAACGCTTCACTAATGTGAGGAAAACTTTCGGTGAGCCCCCCTCTCGTTTATAAAGGAGTAAATGTTTCTCTAAATGTCCAAAAAGCGAAAAAAAAGCAGCACTCGTGTCTGAATTTACTGTTTTTTTTTATACGAGACACAAAAATAAGTGGGTGGAAAAAGTCACCGTGGTTAATTGAGCTGTGTTTGTGTCTGTGGAAGTTGGAAGCTGCACCATTATATATATAAAAAACGTTAGAATATTTCGTATTAATGTCTTCCCCGAGTGGACAATAAAGTTGTGTGATTGGATCCTAAATCAGCTTTTCATGAGCTCCAACAGTTGGTGTCCGTAAGGCTGCAAGTATAGGTGAAGATCACCAGGAGTCATTTTTTGTTCAATTTCGGAATCTTTTATTGCCAAATATGGGGAATTTTAAATGGAGCCCGGGTTAAAATAGCATCCCCTCCAGCTTCGACTGCAAAATAAACCCCAAACAGCCGAGAGCAAATCCGAGCTAACGATAGTAGAGCAGCCACGCACGAAATAGGATGACACCAGTCATTTATTTCTTATAGGAAACCCATGCTTTCCATCTCAAAGAAGTTAATTTTATTATTAAATAGTATTTAAATGATGAAAAACTTGTTATTTTTAACGACAAAATGCAACAAATAGACTTCCTCTCTCACACGAGTGTTTCACTATTATTTCCACGTGAAAAAAGTCATCAGGCACCTGTTCTGACTTTCCTCGTGATTAATGGTTAAACTTCTCCCAGCATGCATCAGGTAGAAGGCTATTCAGCTGTTTTTCTTTCACTTATAGCTCTCCAGCTGGGCCGCGAGGACTTTTCACGTCTCCACCGCAAAGAACGAGCACCACGTGGTGTCTATTCCCGTAAGGTTACCGGGTTTACATTCTCACTCACTCGGGGCCCCCTAAAGTTTTTGGGTCCCCGGTGCTCCTTTACTCCCCAGGATGCTTCACGGGTTTCGGATCGTCCGAATGCCTCGCGCACCTGTCTCGAGCTCCTGCGCGCGTTTACGACTGTAGGGAGGAACAAGTGGGGAGAGAGACAGGTGGAAAACACTTGCTGCAGAACAAACAGAGGAATATCTACTTGAAAAAATGATATATTATGCTTTAGTTTGATTTATTTGCATGTAAACATCCTGCAAGTGCCACCACAAAGTGCATTTCTCCAAAAATTACATGTTAAACTAGACTAAACCTAGATTTTCCACATTATTTCAATTAAATTTAAGCAGCTCTTAATGTAGATTCAACCTGTAGCCCATCTAATCCGGACAAATGCCAAGTTTTAAAAGTTATAGAAGAAAAAAAAATGATTTCCTCCCGTTTTGTGTCCGTTTTCAAGGGTTCATTCTAAACGGGAGAAGCAATTCGTGTTATGCGTCCGTGTCCAGCTTGCAACTTTAATTATAGGGGAAGGGGGTCAGTCATAAGCGGTCCCTTCGACCCCTTCTCCCTGTGTGGCATCGCGCAGCGCGCACTTTAACACCCCAAAATAGTGCCGGACTCCCCTGAAAGCGCCATGTGCGTCCGGGTCCCTTTCACCCCGCGCGCACCTGAGTTGTTTTTACCCCCCCAGCCGCGGATATGTTGTGAATTTGTCACTTATTAGGGGGCGATCAGTCAGAGGCCAGTTGAGCAACAATAACTTTCCCAGATGGATTTAGCTTCGCCAACTTTGTGCGTCTCACAGCAGCGGAGATGAAAAGGCTGCGTGCCTGTTGCTTCCCCAGAAATGTCCCTTCCGCCTACTAATGAAGACTAATTAAAACATGACAAACATCGACCTTTAGTGAATCCCAAACAGGGCTGTAAGCATGATGATTATGCAAATGAAGTCTCCCATTCTTTGACAAATATAGGTGACATATTTCTCCCATGCATTGTTTAAATGTGCTGCAGGTTCCTGCTCTGTATGATCACACAGCAGGTGTCTGGGCTTTACATTGAATAATCCTGTTTTTTTAATGCTTAATTTTCAAAATATGTTTCTTTTTCACAATTCATGCAGGCTTACAGAGCTTTAAAAAAAAATCTGCAAGTAAATTACTTGAATCCAGATTGACAGAACATCTCCTCACATTTAATTATTTTATTATTTATACAGAACCAAAGGAATATGCATGAATATTGACCCGCGGTGTCAATTTTTCAACTTGCCTTGTGAGTTTACCACCAAAAAAAATGCCAAGTTGTTTTTTTTTTTTAAGTCGTCCGCCTCTCAGGATGTGATCATGCAGTGGAAATGCTCAGCTTGATTTATTCCATCACCTTTTATTCAGTTATTATTATTACTAACCCGGGTTTTCAGAGTCTGATCTGGGCTGCGAGATGCACTGGGTGTGTGTTTAATTTACACGGGGAAGGATTTGTTTGGATGGCATGCATAATGTGCCATCACCTGAGGTTCAGGCTGTCATTTGTATTATTGTCCTGCGGAGGATGGAGAGGAATCAACAGGAATGGCACACAAGGCTAAGCATGCTGACTGAACTGATAAATCCCACTGAGGCGTGAACTGTTGTTTACGATGTTAAAGATGATGCAGTGTCTGCAGTCTGTGTTATGTACCCGTTCTGCTTTTATACCCTTTTGATTTAGCCCTAAAACACTGGATGAACGCCTCCCTTCTTCCCCAAAAAACTAGATGGAAGAAGAAATTAGAAAACGAAGGAAAGATGTGAACGGATAATTACAACCTCAGACAGGAATATGTGAGGCGGGGAGCAGCTTGAGACTGCCATTTGAATGGGATCTGAGAGGTAATTTGAGCTAAAATGGAGTCCACTTCTGAGCCACTCACTCAGCCCCCCCATGGCATCCACTGTAATTCATTATTCCTGGCCCGGCAGTGAGCGAGGGCAGAGGACAGGAGTGGACCCAGCTCTGGTGTAATGAAGACTCAGTAGACCTTAAACCACTCTCTCTCTCTCTCTCTCTCACACACACACACATACACATGATATCTTTCATTATATATATTACAGAGTGCAAGACATTAATGCCACTGAAGACCTTTTGGCAGAGAAATAAGAGTGTGCAATGATTTTTCTCCACACTCACAATCCATTTCATTGACCTTTTCCATCATGCATGTGACTCTAGCCCCGCTCGCTGCAGTGTGAGATAAATATTCCAAGAATAATCTTCCTGCCACTGTTTAATAAATTATCTTTCTTTTTTAAATCTGAATTTTAATGGTGGGTTTTGCGAGGCGATGAGGAGAAATCTGTATTTAAAAGAAGGGAGGAGGGAAAAAAATGATTTTCTGACATGTTCTCTTTTGTGTGCATGCTTATGCAGACACTTTAAAAAAAAACAATAGCTTGTACATAGCAATTAAATTCTATCTATCTGTGTTTTGTCTTAAAGTTCCCAGGAGATTTTGTGTTTTCATTAAAAGTAGGAGGAATAGCTTTCTGCATTGGGAGATCAGGCCACTTGCTGTTCCTTGTGCCGCCACTAGGGGTCCACAGAGGTCATGGGAACAATGTCCACGCAGGCTGAGAGGATAAATACTGTCATCTGGTGGCAGCAAAAGCCATCACTACTGAGTATGTTCCACTGTAATCTAGTGTTATACTCTATGATTTAGTTGTCTACAGCATCCTCTGCTCTCATGGCTGTATGCAACTCTTGTTTCCCACAAGCACCTAAGAGACTTCTAAATGTGTGTGACAGGTAGAGTGAGGTGACGGCAGCTCCCTCAGCCCAGAGGTTTACAACAGAGACGTCTGTTCAGGGTGGGCGTCAAGTCAGCTGCTTCAGTCTGAAACTGCTCGGGGGGCACAGAGGTGAGAACTACACACTAGTGAACAACTTCTATTAATATTGAGCATTCAAGGTGTTTTTTATTGTATTTGACCCACATTAATTGTGTAAGAAGTGTTCTGTTCTGACCTCTCTCTGTCCCCTTTTCTCTGTTTCATAAGGCTGTACATGAATACTACCTTTGCATTGATGCTCTTATGTTTTCTATCTCTATTTGAGTCCGGTATCGAGTTTTAAAAAACGTTTTCTCCCGTGTGAACAGCTTCTGAACCACGCAAATCAATGATTTATGCACTTGTGTGGCATTAGCTTGCAGTAAGTGATTCCGCCTTTTTTTGTTGTTGTTGTTGTTGTTGAGATATCGCCACATCAAAGACATTCTCAAGACAAAACCCATTGGGGGGGGGGGGAGAAACGCTGAATGAATCTCCCGAAAAAAGACACAATTTTCCACTGATTTCATGAAAGACACGATTTCCCTTAAGTAGCACGTGCACAATACTTCAGGGTTGTTTTTTCTTTTCATCCAAATGGAGATATTCGAGATTGTCTTGTGAATCAATTTGCATTTTTTTCCCTTAAATGTTTACTGGCATATTTGGGAATATTGGGACCCCGGC
The DNA here is from genome assembly GCA_029853015.1 of Chelidonichthys spinosus. Taxonomy (NCBI): domain Eukaryota; kingdom Metazoa; phylum Chordata; class Actinopteri; order Perciformes; family Triglidae; genus Chelidonichthys; species Chelidonichthys spinosus. The sequence goes on from CM056837.1 coordinate 17,625,550, forward strand.
TGGAATCTACTATCAGTACGATGTTTGTCTGACCCACCGGTGGGCCCACGCTTGTTATCCTTAAATGTCTCTTACACGGGCCTCGCCTGTTATATTTGAAGAGTTGTTAAACGTTAACATCACTGTCTTTCGTGTTTACCCGCTGCAGCAAATTAGAAGCTCGATAGACACGCTTTCAAAGACACAATCAAAACAAAAGGTGCTGCGAGGAGATGAGAATGAACAGTAGACCAGGAGAATCTATAGAGGGCTCCAATCAATAGATCAGCTGGGCTGAGGGGGGGGGGGGGGCTGTCTGCCTGCCTTGAAGGAAGGACAGAGAGGAAGAGAGAGGGAGTGGAGGGGGGGTCTTTTGGCAATAAGGAGGCGCTCTAATGGAGTCTTTCAGTTGGCTGTGGCTGGAAATGAAAGGAGGTTGAAGCCCAGCCAATTATTCTCTCCCTGCGAAGAGGAGGAGACTGAAAGAGGAAGGAGAGGGAAGAAGTGGCGTGTGGCGCCGCATCGCCGGCCTGTCAGCGAGGCAGATAGATAGATAAACAGATAGATGGAGAGCAGATACATAGATGTATAGAGAGCCTCCCAGAACGAGGGGTCCATTCAGAAGAGCCCACAGATATTGGCCCCACTCCCAGAAATTTCCCCCCCCAGAGCAAAAGGTTAACTGTCAGTCCCCCGCTAGGTATAAATAGAAGTCTGCCCTCCAGAAAGGCGTGTTCAGAGAGGGGGTAGACAGAGGGAGGGGGGGGGGCAGTTCCTCGTGATCCCACTGACACACAGGGGTGGGGGGTTTTCAGCGAGAGGGGAAGATGCAGCCGTAGACATTATATTGGCTCTGGAGACTGACAGATACCCCCGGACAAAAGAGTGTCCTCATCTATTCAACTTGGCCGTGACAGCAGACACAACAAACGCCACCATCAGCAAAACCCCAGAAAGCTCCGGTGCAATTGAGCTGCGGCTGCGTTTGACACCCAGAAAAGAAGAAAATAAAAGAGAAATAAATCAGAGGGACGTTGTTTTACTGAAGCTGCTGAGACGTGTAATTAGGCTGGTGTCTGGTAATCAGAGGGGATGAAGCTCTGCTGCATGTTAGTATCAGGTTTATATGAGGGAAGCTAGATTTGTTAATATGTACAGTCCTTAGAATAATCTCCTCTGATGGATAAATGAGATACACACATATCCTTATAAGGTGTTTTATTTCTCACTTAAATCCATGGTAGCAAAAATGATACACGGCTGAAATATCAGACACACAGAAAACTCGAAAAACATCAAAAAACAAAAAACGGTGCTTCACCACCTCCAAAAAATAAAGCTTCCTCTTCAGTTTTAACACACCTGAATGCAAGCAGATTCAACCTGAAGTGATCTGCCACGAAAAGAGCATTTAAAAAAATAAATCAGGTTTTTTTTTTTCTTCCTTCGACTAAATGAGAACTAAATTAGATATTCATTTTTTTTTTTTTTTTTTACAACAGTTTGACACAATATATCTTTTATGTCGTCTCTCTGGTGAGAGTCATTGGTATTGACTCCGAAGGCATTTAATCTCTTGATGAACAAAGATGTTATTGCTTCTTTCTGAAGTATCCACACTGCATATACTTACAAGTATTACCGTTTTTTTTTTAAGCCATTGTCAGAAATAATAATAATAAATAAAAAAAGAATGAATAATCGGCTCATGTATACTCTGATTGCACTTAATCCTCTAGACCCCTAAACGCTAACTAACATACTGTAGGTCTAGTGTGGTAATAATACCTGTCTGATCACATAGGAAAGCCATTAAACACAAGCAAAAAAATGTTTGTACAAATGATAAAACTGTTATAGTGACAAAAGCACTACATTCTATAATACACAGGCAATCACAGATTGCAAATCTTAAGTAATAATGTCCTCGCCTTCCACCGGTGTACGTTCCCCAGAGTTTGAATATTCGGAGTGGGAAATAATACGCGTTTAACACCTGGTGGTCAAAAAACTGAACTTAAATCACCAGGAAAGTGTTTTCGAAGCTGGTTTAACGGTGACTTAAGATGCTGGCAAAAGTACTTGTAGTTATACTCCTGGTACATTCTTTCAAAAACACAATCCACCATGGGGGCGTTCTCTCTGCTCTACTGATAAAAAAAAACACAACAAAAGTGAACATGCTGGCTTTTTTCCTTGCAGACTAATGCTTTGACGTCTCACTTCTCCCGACTTCCTTCGAAGCAGACAAAACAAAGTACTGAAGGTCTCAAGAGGTGGTTTTTTTTTACCCAAAAATAAACTTATATGATCTCGTACTGGCAGACGGTTGTGAATGTGATGCTATTCACAAGTAAATGTCGTCATAGTGATCAGCCAGTGCAAAATAACTGGCACTCCTGTCCACATTTCCTGCCTCTCCTCGTTCCATCGACCTCCACTGTGTTTAAGAGTCACTTTAAAAGAAAGGATTGGATCAACTAAGAGGAGAATATTGATGCCACTCGTGTCTTTTACGGTAAATATGCATCACTAGGTTCATATTTACTGTACTGGTATGTAACTCTCAGGAAAGTCATTTCCCAAATATTCATTCTTTGTCAGTCATACAGTACTTTTGGTTAAATGGGGGGTTTAACGTACAAAATAAATACTTAATTTGGTTTGGCTGGGAACAAACAACCCCCCGTGTCCCAGTGACACAACGAGGCCGCTTAATACGCTTCGACGCGCGAGAGGGGAAGACACTCGTACATTTCCCTTTTTTATGATCACAATATAAATCAGGCTTAAAAACAAAAAAAGCGGCCTCCTCTGCCGAGACCGGGGACGCATCCACGCTAAAGCACGCGCCTCCACTCCACGAAAACACCGCCAGGAAGATGCGTACTTCCGGCGTGGAAATAAAAGTTTCACTTCAAAAACTACACCAACAACACCAAAAAAAAAGGCAAAACAGTGTCCTCCTGTCGAGTGTGGAGGAAGCCTCAGCACTAATGGAGTAGAACAGAGGGTTGGTTTGGCCACAAGGAGGTGCAGAGGACATGGCACGTTAGATGAGGGGCTTTTTCCTCTCTCTCTGACCCTCACTTTGTTATGAGAACAAAGGATGAAGTCAACACGATGAGTCTTTTTCTCTCTCCTCAGTCTTCGTACAACTCGTCCATCTTTACGTCGGCCGTCCTTTTCGCCTGTTTTCTTTCCTGCGTTTCCCGCCGTTCAGTCCATGTGGGGTTTCTCGACGCCACCCTGAGGGGAGGCAGAGAAGGAGCTCGGAGTTAATGACATATTAAAACCATTATAATGTCTGGAGATGGTTATACATTGAGATTCTGGTGGTTGAAGCTTGTTTTTCATGTAAGAACTCAAGTAGATTTAGTCGCATAGAGAATTGGCATTAAACTACTGTGTAATTCTGATGACACAGAAACTCAGATCAGCCTCAGGTGACTCATTTTCAAATTAGACAAAATAGACTATTTCCAGATTTTTTTTTAATGTTATTTGCAAGAATCAGAAGCTTTATGAACAAATCACGTTTCATATGTCATGTTTCTTTCAGTTCCCTTTTTTGCAGATTCATTTTTCCTCATTTTGTGTAATAAGGGAAGAGCTCGACATGAGGAAACTGCACACAAAGACATTCTATGTATATTCATAAAGGAACGGGCAGTTTGTATACACAACATTGTGCTGACTGGTCAGATAAGAATGTAAATTCATTCAGCTCTAAAGCAGAGCAATTAAATCATAAACCAGCCTGATTAATGCTGTAAAACAGATTGTTTCACTATAATTGGCTTTAACCCAGAATTAAAAACAAAAAAAAAAACCTTTTGAGATACAAAGTCTAATGTTCCTCCTGATCCTGCTCATAAAGTGACCCACTGGAGCAACAAGAGAGGGGGAAAAACAAAAACCATGAAGTGCAGACTTGTGCCAACATTCCTCGGGCCTCATCACAAACAAAAAAAAAAAAAACAACAAGTAGCAAATGACCCTCCGGTCAGCCGAGTCCCGACCGGCTCCTCGCCTCAACACGACTGTGAAAAACAACAAAACCCTTAATCTGCTTTCACGCTTTGGCTCGAGTCAAACTGAGGGAGTGACGGGACTCTTACTTTACAGACAGAATGAGGTGAGGCTGCTGGGCACCAGCTTAATGGAGACATCAAAGCTGACGTGATGGGATAATTATGAAGGAAGAGAGGAGGGGGGGGCGTCCAATACACTTTGCATGACTTTAAACCAGTTTGACAATTTTATCGCCTGTTGTTGGTTCGGCTTAATACCTGCAAACAAAGCATGCGTGGTGCAGAGGAGTCTTCTGAAGTCTGGACAGGCTGCTAGTTATGTGATATTCAATGCAAATATGACACTTCAGGTGTTTACCACCAAATTATAATGGTGGCAATTATTTGAAAAGCCTCTGAATCAAGAGTATCGTGTGACTGTAACAGACTCTGATGTTAAACCGCAGCACTTAAACGGGTTTGGTCGCCGATTAAAAAGGAGTAGGTCAACCAAGAGCTCACAGTGATGTGGCAACGAATGTAGGGCAAACCTTTCAGATGTCACACATACAGGAGTTCAAGCTAATAACTAAATAAATGTCAAATGTTCTGCATATGAGAGTCAGATGACATGTAGGCAGACCTTTCTACATTTAGATAATGAAGAAGTGAGTAAGAAACGCACTGAGTGGGGCGGTTTACAGCTGAAAACAAACGTAAATGTATTTTTTTAAACCTTTTTATGGGTCCTTGCTGTTTATTTATACCTGCTGTTTTGTGATTTTATTTTTATTTCATGTATTTTTGTGAATATTTATCTGGACTGGCCCTTTTTCTCTGAAGGAGACGCTAAAAATCACACTTTGAAATTTTATTTCCTTAAGTTATGCCATGTAACCAAACTAGTAATATATATATTTTTGAGATGTTATGAAAATAGTTGCAGACCGTACCATTGCAAGTTGGCGTCCGATGTTTCCCACGGTAACGCCGCCTGAAAAGAATATGCACGGGAGCCAGGAGCGTACGTACAAGAAGTCTGGAGACGTATACCTGGAAGACAGGAAACACAAACACGGTTCATTTCATTGCAGCCCATCCTGAACTCTGGCCTGTGTTATTCCCTCCAACGCTAAATAAGATGTAGGATGATGAAAGCACAATGTCGTGTCAGAGAATACGTCGCTTGCTTACAGGAAAGACGGATCCGTCGGGGGAGGGAACAAACAAATAACCTGTCACGCTAGAAAATAAACTCATCTCCCCTCGTCTATCTCTCTGTCGTTTCCACCTTGTAGAGTCAGCAGGAGCCACGTTTGAACCTCTTATCATGAACAGCAGTCACTTTTCTCAGCTGTGGATTTTTTTTGGATGATATGCCACTGAAGCCAGTAGGGGGTCCTGTTAATTGGGCTCCCGGAGACAAGATATTAAGTTCCTCTTTTTTGTGTGTTGTTGTTGATGGAATCAGTCAGCTGGGAGTACTTCCTGGTATTTTACCTCCTTCATTCACACAGGGAGGAGTTTTACTCCAACAGCTAATATAATTAACACGTTAAACCCTACAGTCTTTGTTGTGAGGGAGGTGTGAAACCAGAAATTAGGATTAATCATCAGTTTTGTTTCCTCAAAAAGGAAAACGACTTTTGTTCCCCTTGTTCAAAGGAAGCTGACTCACTGGTAGACTCCGTTGTAGACCAGCAGCTGTGTGAAGACGGTTGCTAGGACGGCGGTGGTGATGCCCAGACCGAAGCCGCTCCTTGACCGGTCGAACGTCCACCACAGACCCAGGGACAAGGCGGCCAGCGTGAGGGAGAGTTGCACGTTGTTGTCGAAGTCGAGTTTCTGTGTCGGCGGGCGGTTAAGGACAAAAACCAAACAGCGTGACGCCAGCAGGGACGAGCTCTTAGTCAAATATTTGCCTGAGCTGCAGAATCCCATCCCTCCTTCATGGTGAAGCAGGACATCCTGTTGCTGGAGGTCCAAACTAGACATACGACTAAAAAAAAAAAAAAAATCTATATAATACTGGTTGGAAAGGATACAACACTGGCGTGGTTGATGCCCACGAACACGGCGATGCACCTCATGACGCTGGCCCACTCCCTCTTGAACTTGTGCGGCTCTCCCAAATGGCTGTCGAGGCACGGGTACAGCAGGCCGACCACAGCTGTGGGGAGGAACAAACGCACCCGAGTTACACCACATAAGCAGACACACTGTGAAAAACGCCAGCAGGCAACAATGCTGTCGTCGTCGTGTTTGCTGAACGTGTCGTTTTGACACCTGCATACACCGAGGAACTTTTCAATTTCACCTTTTCTTTTATGCCATTTGAGTGCTTTGATGCCACTCCTGGGTTTAAGTAACGCTGACCTCCTGCACACCAGTTTATATTGTCAATTAAAAGTCATATTCCATGCACGCCATTGCAATTCATAAACTAGAAGCAGCTACTGTTTTGCCTTTAAATGAGTGGATTACTGGAAAGGATCAATGATTGTTTTTGTAGTTCATTGTAGATTTATGTGCATGAAAAACAAGAAGCAACGCGTCTACTTTCATTTCTTTTCAGCCCTGCAGCACGTGGGAGGAGGAGCTGACGATAAATGGTGTGTTTTCCATAATTATTATTATTTCTTCCCCCCTCCCACTTCCTGGTTCCTGCACCCCCCCTCCCCCCCTCACTAAAAGCACCTCCCTCTCTCAGCTCACCCGTTATGACACGAGCCAATGAGCGCGCAGCTCGCCTCGTATCCGGCTGTTGCGGCCAATCAGAGCTCAAGAATCGCTACCATCTGTTCAGAGTCGGGGTTTTTTTTTTTTTACATTTTACTGCCAGACAAAAACCACGAAGACTAGTGTAGCATTAGAGGAGGAAAGCTTGCATAATGGCCAACAATAACAAAGCCGAATGGTGATTAATTACCACGTGATAATACAGGAGCTGACAGCAGCTGCGAGAGTACAAACGTGTTGTTTTATTTCCTAAATGAGTCAGAAATCACGCTGTTTTGCAGCGTAGAATGGCGAGGCGTGTACATGAACAGCAGACATGATTCCCACCGATAAATCATGCATTTTTAATGACTTTATTAGTCTCTATCCCTTCCTCTTTATATGGAAAAGCTACTTCCATGTGACCCCTCCCCTCCCTGCATTCCTTTGTCTCAAACTTAGCAGCAAACTACACATAACGGAGGCACACGACTCTTTCTAATCCACATTTGTCTCCCACTCGTCCCAGCGTGTCGTCTACTCACCGGCCCCGGTGCCGCAGCACGGCGGGATCCACCAGGCGGACGAGAACAAAGTTGCCATCACCTCCTCGGGGAAGAGCGTGACGTGCCTCTGGATCTGCAGCAAGTTGAGCACCAGCGCGAGGAAGGCTCCGACGGTGAAGAGCACGAGACCCCGGCGGATGAGGTTGGCCGTCCGCACGTCGTGCAGCGAGCCGTAGGCGTTGCGGAGCACCGAGGTGATGATGGACATCATCTCTTCGGACTTGGACGCCAACCAGTGAGCCCCGGACGAGTGCTTGGTTTCGACCCTTGACGCGCAGGAGCAGCTCCAGCAGCGGTCCTCCAGTCTGGGCATTTGGCACTTCTAAAGGCTGCGAGGAGGAAGCGGATACATTTTACACCACGAGCAAAGAGATACAATGTTGCCGAAAATGAACGAAGGCTTCCCCGGATGCTGCTGGATAAGTTGAGGCTGGATCCTTTTACCTTGTCTTCAATGTCTGCTCCAGAAAGAAACCTCCACGCTTGTTGATCATCCGCGCTTCTGGAAATGATGAAGTCAGGATGGCCTCCCTGTTTTTACGACAAGGATTTCGTAATCAGCTTGTTTGTTCACATCATCGTTAGCACACACAGAGGAGAGATAGAGAGAGAGGGAGGTGAAAAAAAATAGTTGCTGCTCCATTCCACAGCACAGAGCTCATACCAGCGACGAGAGCTTCCTCTGCAGAAAACAATCACAGCTGTGTCGGGTGAGAATCGGCAGCCAATGAGAGCGCGGCGGCTGATATGACGTGTCAGCCACCCCACCGCCTTGTCCGGGGACGGACGCGCGAACCAGGAGGCTGGAAATGAAAGTGGAAACTACTTTTATTTCATGGCACACAGGCAGAGCCAACAGCAAAGGTTATTTGAAGAAGTTTTTTCCAAATGCTCCAGATTAAAGATGTGCATTATAGTAGAAAAAACAAAGTAGCACAATAAGATTTAAATGAGCAATCCATGCAGAACTAAGCATTTGTGTTTACCAGGATAAAAAGCAGAAGTCCCTCTTGGAGAAAAGCTCAGTTTGACAGATCTTGTCCAACTATTCCAACAGGCTGCACCTCCTCATACTAGTCCCAACCTCCTGCTCAGGTGCCTTTTATATGGGCAGGTTTGGGGGGAAAATGGGACAAGTGGGGTTTGTTTATCAGTTGTTGATAAAGAAAAGTAGTTGAACTTTAGGTAAGGTTAGAGGGGGCGTGGCCTGCATGCTTGCCAGGAGGCGTGTTCGGGGAGGGCCATGTAGACCAACTGCACTCAGTCAAGAGATAATGTGAAAAAGGTTCAGTCCCCGAATGACACGCGTCTTTTGAGGGCCGACAACAACACGGAAACATGTTTTGCACGAACCCTGCATGACTCAACGTGGTATATAGGCCAGCGTGATAACACACCTCCCACTGTATACGTGCAGCACCTATCGCTCCATGTTTTTGTTTTTCACCGTCTGCCTGAGGACAATGCACACACGTGTTACAAAAAAAATCTGTGGACTTTTTATTTAATGAGACGCTGCATCTTTCATTCCAGTGAGATTAATGGGAAAGTACTGCTATTTCAGTTCAACTGTCGAAAAAGTCCCAAACGAAGCTATATTTACTCCCCAGCTGCTGGCTCTTTGTACAAAGTAATACCACGGTTGGAGTCATCGACTCGCAAAGTGAGACGATGCTTCATGACCTACAGCACATTTGGAGAACAAAAATAAAAAGCGTAATCAGATAGCATTTATTTTCAATTAAGAATCAAGTTAATTTTTGGTGTAATTACGCCGTTGATGTCTCAGAATATTGCATTTATGTTTTTTTTAAATGTGGTGCTAAAATGCAGAGTTCTGCACCAAATGAGGGGACTGGTTTCAAGCTGTCACCCGATTTCTCCTCTTTTATGGCTGACTTGATGTGCCATGTGGAGGAAAATGATGCCCCAATTACTATATAACTGTAACTATGAAAACACAGACCAGAGACTTATTAGCAATAAAGCAGCACGGCTCTGAGGCAACGTCAGGCTTTCGGGAACAATACTTTAATCCAGACTGAAATCTCTCAACAGCCGCTCCACGGATTGCCGTGACATGTTGCACAGATTCGCTGCGTCGTCATGCATCCTAATGACTTTCATTATCCCCCAATTTTTCCTTCAGCGGCACCGTGAGGTGCTTTTGAGTGAATGTCGCTACACGCCTACACACAGTGGTGCACTTTACTGTGCCGTGCCTTGTGCTCGGTGTTAAATCACAAATGCTAGGCTGCTAACTTGCCAAACTGAGATGAACTTTTTTGGCGAGCACGAAAGGAATTTGGTCAATTTGTGTATTATAACATGATAAACACACACATGCTCCTTAATGTTTGCAAGATATAAAACTAAAGGAGCGTTTTGATTGGCTCTCACATGACTCTAAGAGTGCAGAAATGTGCTGATAGAACAGTGTTTACCTGAGGATGGGTGCTCTGAATGCCTTATATTGCTCCCTTTAATCATTTGAATCTTTATGCCAACTTGCCAAAAATACTGATTGGTGGTAAAACACCACATATGGGGCTCCAGCACATCAGCTACTATGTTCATCTATAAAATGTGTTAAATGTGTCTGTTTCCTGTCTGTTTCCAGCCTCCAGGATACTTCCCACTGAAAAGCTGACCGAATCGGCTCCGAGCTGCACTTTATTGGTGAACGTAACATCTGTGTGGACAATAAAAGGCACTGTGACGACATATTCATGCCAGACCAGAAGTGTTATCAGTTAGTTCCGGCTTTCCACCTCCAATGCGTGCAGCTGCTTCCCTAAAGTTGGTCTCATCGGGGACCAGAGTCCCCAAACGATGCTATTGTACAACGACTCTACTCTCAGGAAGAGAACACAGACGTGTGGGGGATGTTTTGAATGTGCAGGACGTATTTGAAACACTCCATGTGCTATTAAAAGTCCAAGGGTTCTGGAATTAATTCAAATGAATTACTGTTATTGATTTGAATAGGCGCCACATGCCCATTTAAATCCACAAGCCAAAGACACAAAAGAGGATGATATTAAACGAGAAACGTTGATCTACAGCAGAATACACATTTAAAAGGAGTACAGAATGAATCTCCTGTTTTCCTTTATATAAATAAAGACGTTTCCCTCCTTAAATTGATGCGTCAAAATTCACGGGAATGCAGGAAATTAAGTGTTTGATGCTGAAAACTCCCCTGGGGTTCAGACAGCCAGACCCCCTGCTCTGCACGTGTCTCCACCGATGGCGAAATGAAACTTTCAGCCTTTGCTTAAAGAGCTGCTGCTTCAGTTTCCCAGAGCTGCTGGCGGGCCTGTCGACAAGTACCTTCAAACGGTGACGGCAAATGGTAGTGGAGTGGAAGCTGCTCTCTCCCAGAGACTTTCATATTCTAAGTTATTAACCATGTCACCACACAGTTTAGAAGATAAAGGAGCTGTTAGAGTCCCACTACAGCAGGTTCAGAATGAGTGTCTAAATGTTAGTATATGGGTACATAAGTCATCTCACAGGTATTAGAGTTCCCAGACAGCGCGTTCACATTGACTGACTTTAAATTGGTTCCACTTGAACAGAATGAGAATATGCCATTTTTTTTTTTTTTTAAATGGCAGAGATAACCGAATGGTTAGATATAAATGTCACAGCCGCACTCCGCTGGAGCCGTCTCACGACTCTGTGCCCAACAAGTCAAGCGTGAAAGTGCATCGAAGGTTGAAAAGTTTGTGTGTCGTTTTGTGAATGCTGAGAACGGTGTCGGTGCAATGCAGGAGGCGTGAACCAACACGGCATGTCTGATTGGATGAGAGCACCGTCAAAGGGGAAATTCTGCTTTTTAAACACCGGAACGGCTCTATTTTTCTTCCTCACTCATTTCATAGCGATATAACGGTATACATCCTCAATCATGACCTCTTTACAAACACACAGTCGTGGCTCCTAAACCAACATTCACTTTGCTGCAGTGCATAGATAATGACATCAGCCCCATTCACTTTATCCTAATTTCAGCGGTCCATGTGGTTAACACAGATAAATGGCCCAGAGCTTCACGGCTTCATGGAGGGCGGGGGGGAAAAAGGAGGTCAAAATGAGACCGGTGCACCTATGGGGGAGCTCTCCAAGGTCCCAAACTGTCTGCACCACCCCAGTAATCCAGTAATAGTATCTCTGCCTCGGAGAGTGTTGTGGATTTCTATGGGAAGGAGGTAGTTTGTAGAATAAATACATTTCTCTCCATATAAGTGTGTGTAATCTACTAAAAAGTGTCTTTTGTGACCTGAGATGACTTCCACACAATAAGTTGTATTAATTGAAAGAAGGAAATAAGCATCACACCCCTAATTAAATTACATTTCTTGTGCATCTGCTGGCAGTAACGTGCATCGATGTGCAGATCGATGTTAGCAAACAGCTCCTAGCACTGGCGCTGGCGTTGAGGAGGTCTCAGCCACATCAGAAGATAAAGCAGGATACCACGACACTTCAAATGAATAGCAGATCAAGCGTGCCATAGATTATGCTGTAAGACTGGGAGGGATTGAATTATAGCTAAAGGAAAAGCCTCTGCTGGTAAATTGATCCATCAAACTGGAGCTTGACAATTTCTTTTCCTCAATCGTGTGTGAAATTATGACGGGAAACATCCTAATCCGTCCTCTCGGAGAGTTGATTAAGACGAAAACGGTCTCGGCTTCATCCCGTTTATTCCTTCTAGTTCAGGTGTCAAAAAGATCCTTGTTTATTCCTTTCTAGGTGCTAAGATGTTGCCTTTAAACAGTTTAATAAAGATGGTATTTTCCATGTAAATGCACCAGAGGCAGCAGCATCCCTCCCCCTTTTTTTATCACTAGGTTAATAATCCATATTTTGCAAAATAATTCTCGAACCCTATCTTCTTCCTTTCTCCAGTACCGCTGCTTCAATGCATTCTGGGTACTGTGGATACACACATCTTTTCAGTATCGCTCTCTCTCTGTGCCGTGAAAGATGAAAGGGGATTCTGGTGTATTGAGTGTATCAAGCAGCTTAACAAAGGGTGCCATAAAGGCCCCCGACTCACCAGCCGGAGGGCGTGGCACCAGAATGCAAACTCCCAGCACCCTTTGTTCTTCAGCGCTGAGATCCAGAACTGTTTCAGAGCAGCTCACCTTTCTTCATACCCAGAGCCTGCACCCATTCCTGCACAGCACGCTTATATTTCTGGGTGCATTACAACCAAAAACCCCAAAGAATATGTGGGATTATATGGATAACAAACAAACAAATTTCACTTCTGAGTGAATAGAAAATTCACAGGCAGTGACTTGCATTCAGTCTGGTTGTTTAAAGGAATAGTTCGACATGATTTTGGGAAGTATGCTTATTAATTTGCTGAGGGAATAAAATCCACCTACCAGCAGCTCTAAAGTTGACTTATTAACAAAAATCATCTGTACATTTTAGTAGGTTTTGTTATTGGACAAAACCAGGAAAGCTCCGGCCTTTATGCTAAGCTAGCCAGCTGCTGGCTGTAGCCCTATATTTAAAGTACAGCAAGAATGGTATCAATCTTCTCATCTTACTGTCTCCAAAAAAAAAAAAAAACGCACATAAGCATACGTCTCAAATTGTCAGACTACACCTTTAAGTGGAAGTCTGTCTGTTATGATAAACTGCCTTCTGCTCTTATCATCTGTGAGCTTCCCGGTGTGAACTTTATTGCTGCCGTTGACCTTTTAATAGCCATTTCACTTCAAAGGGAAAACACTTGACGTTGTTATCTTCCCTCTAAGGAAGTTGCGCCGAGGTGATACTGCTGCTGGCTTTATTTCTAATCACTTAATGTGTTCTGTTCAGGTGGCTCAACACACTCAAAACTTAACACAATGTTGAAGCAACTATTTTTTTGCACTGCTATTGTATTGGACTGCTTTAGATTGCAGCATACCCCCCCCCCCCTCCCCTTCCCTGCCTGTATATGTGGCATATTTGCACAAAAGCTCTATTCAAGTCAGAACAGCACAGTTCCAACAGCCAATCAGGATGCCGATCCCCGTCTGCCTGCTCAGGTGTCATTCTCCACCAATGGCAGCTGCTCTCCCAGTGTGTACATTTTTGTGTGACTCACTCAGATGGACGGCGAGGGCAACGGAGAGAGTGTTTGTTTAAGTAGTACAATGCTCTTAAAATGCGCCTCACCTGATCCCTCCGCGGTGTTATATGAGGTCAACTTGAAGTTACTCCCCGAGCCGACGACACAAAAAGCACTGACTGAATTAAACGGTGATGTAAACCCTTGACAGACCCCGGAGCTGCTTCACAGACAGTGACTAATGGGACAACTGGCTATGATGGCAGCCACCCATGGTGACTTGGACACATGACTCAGAGCTGATGAAACTCATTTTGTTGCAATGTCCTCAACAAAACCGTCGTTAACTCCAAAACCAAGTTACCTTGTTCATAATAAATACACTTAAGGATCAAAACATCAGACTGGCGGCGCGTTATCGCCAGGGCGATACACGTAGCTAATTAATAGGTTGGTTATTGACAGACAATCCTTAATGCCTGATGATACCTGATGATTCAATCACATGTTTATGATCGGATAAGCAATATTTGGCCACTGGGTCACTGATTCACTTGGACGAGGGATGACTGAAGGGGGATTTATTAGAATAATAATAATAAATGTATCTATTTTATTGTTTTGTTATATTGGTCTGTTTGTTGGATAAGATCCAAAGTGGATTTATTTCTCTGTACTGAAATTATGTCAATGATGCGACTTCTTCACATTCTATTAATTTTTAAAAAAGGTTTTAACTAAAATTCTTACACATTGGGCTTTAATGTTAGCCTCATGATCTTAGACATAGTTTTTTTTATAAAAAAAAGAAAAAAAAAGAAGGTTGCATCTACCTAGGCGACACCCTCCGGTTCTGAAAAGTGGAATGTGGAAGTATCTTATACTTGCATTCTCTTTTCTGGCCATCAGGGGGCGACTCCCGAGCCCGATTGCACCTACTCAGTCAACATTGGGTTATGGTCTCAATTTCAATTCTACCTCATCTTCTTCAATTCATGATGTCATCAGTAAAGTATGGTGCAGTCCAAATATGGTCACTTCCTTTCACTGGGCTTCAAAACCGTAGTCCACAAGCCAAGTGACGTCACGACGACTACATCTACCTCTTGCCTACATGCTACTGTAACAAATAACTCGTTTAGGCTCACGCGCCCCCTAGTGGACACCGAACACATCCGAGATGTGAACGCTCTAAAATGCTGTCGTGGGTCCGCGCGCGGTGACGTACGTCCGCTTCAGGTGTGTGTGAGAGGACTTTCTGCAGAACTTCTTTCAGATCCAAACGTTGCGAATTCGACGAGCTCGGCGGGGCCCTGACGTTAAGGTGGACTGGCTGTGTTATGGTCGGAATGAAGGAGCAGCTAGACGTTGAACCTGGAGCGGGTTTGAGGAGGACTTCTTCACGGGGCTCGGACAGGTCAGTAGGCCTTAACGCCCCTTAACATGTTCGAAAGTGTGCAGTTTCTCCTTTTCTTTACTTGGCTGCTGTTTATGTCATGTTGTCCTTGGTGACGTCTTTTATTCGGCTGTGAATTCCGTAACAAGTGGATTGACTTTTTATGGCTGAATAATGCTTGTTGGTTAAATCTACTAAAGCTACACTGAGGCAGGTCGTTGTATATGTATTTATTTATTGGCTAATTGTTGCTAATGAGTTGTATGCACAGTGGTGGTTTACTGTTGGTTTGAACATAAATGAGCATTATGCTGATTTTGTTCCACTAGTCTACCTTGATTTATCATCATGAAAGAACCCCCCCAGTTTTCCTTTTTAAAGACGTCACCCAGTAATGTTAACTTGGAGTACATTGTACAAAGTAGCTAACGGCTCTTTTACACCAACGTCCAACATGGCAGTAATGCTGCCTTCACGTGCTAGTCGGAAAACCCAGCTCCCCACTCTTGAAGTTGTTATTACAAGAATGTCACGTTCAAGTGCTTTCGGGGCTAATTGAAAACAAAATGGCCGACATATTTTACTTTTATTGGGACAAAAAAACTTTTTTGTTTCCATTCTGATAATAAACAAATAAAAAACTAAATAAATCGCATGATGTCACAGAAGGAACACAACTGTGGACAAGCTAACGTTAGCTAGCACCGCGCTAGCAGACTATAGCCCATTTGTTAAGCATATGATGATAAATAGCATATCTATATCAAGTTAAATGTACATAGATCGCAGATAAAAAATAATGTTGAAAGCTTCTGGGCATTCCTAACTCGGGAAATGATCTCCGAGGCTTTCCCCACTCGTTTTTACGACTTGAGCAGTGTTATTGTGCAATTTCCGAGTCGGCAACTCGCTAGCTGTTTACCCTGATTCCAGTGAAGCTAAGCTAAGCTAACTGACTTCTGCCTATAGCTTTACTTTTAAGGGACAGATATCAGGGCGGTTTTGATCATATCCTTTGATTCTCTGCCAGAAAATGAGCAAAAACATCTGTGCAAAGAAAAATTGACATTGTTAATAATTAAATTTTACTACTTTGTGTCCCCAATTAAGTCAGATCCTCTGTTGAAGCTGTCAGACAGCTTATATTGAAATGGCATAACATGTTTTCAGCTGCTCTCTTTGCCAAGCAAAGCGTAACCTTTTACTTGACCTGAGCCGTCTACGTCTATAGCTTAATATTTAACATGGAGGCCTCATATCAGGGGAAATGCTGAACAGCGGTTGCCAAAGAGGGGGGAAAAAAACAATGTTAAAGTTACAAAGTAAACTCTCCTTGTTTACTGTTCTCAGACGATTTCCACTTGACCCAAAAAGCCACATCATTCCTTGGATACTGAACATATTTCTTAAAAAAGTCAAATGCAGTGGGGAAATTGAATTCAAACCGAGGGTCTCCTGCTGTTTCGCAGTCCAAAACCTTGACTTTTGCGGTTTTGATTATTCCGCATCTGACAGCCAAACCCTCGCTGACATCATGCGATTATCAAAGTCACAGGATTGTCCGGAGATTTGAACGCCGCGCGCCCCCCTACAACTGTCCTGCCATTGTCCTTGTTGGCCTGCCCTGCACTTGACACAGATGAAGCCTTGATGCGTTGTAAGCATGTGATTTTTCTTTTGTTTTTTGAGTTCAGCCTTGAGTCAGGGTTCTGCTTTTCAACTAAGCAGGCACACACTAGCAGAGTAGATTTTTGAAGTGGCTGTAGTTTATGGTTTATTATGATGTGCACAGAGTATTCTTCTGTTTGTTTCCTTTGCAAAACTGTATTGCCAGAAGGACATTTAGGGTATGGAATACACAAAACAGATAAATATCCCATTATCCTGATTTATAGAGGAGAATGGAAAGGAATCACTTAACTGTCCTCCATAAAATACAGTGTTGAATTAATAAATACTTCAACGTTGCTCGTGTCAAAAATTCCTCAAGGGGTTTAATGTGTTAAAAATATAACTTTAATGTAATAAGCTGCTGGATAATGTGACACTGTGTCATTATGATGATTATGACGGGCTGCTAGTTTGAGCTATTACTTCTTCAATTCTTCAGAGCTACTTCATTATTAAGCAGTGTTATTAGAGCATATTCATTTTAAAAACACTTCATCTCTCCCTTATGAGGTCACAATATGATTTAAGTATTGCACTGATATGCAACGCTTAATCATTTTACTGGAACCTTCCGTTACGTGTTAACTGCGTTATCACTTTCTACAGTGTTCTTATCAATAGGTACATGTTATTGTACTTTTTAAAAATATTTTTTATCACTGATAGGGCTGCAGTTATTGCTGGGTCACTATAGGACAGAGGCGGGCAGTCTGCATGGCTAATCTATTATCTCTGATAATATTGATAATGCTGGGGAACACACTGCAGGGCAGGTTGTACATGGTAGTTTATGGTATTTACACTCATAGGAATAGTTTGAAGCCCCTAAATCTCTTCTGTTTGACACAGCATGCAGTGGTGCAGTGTCCTCCTAGTGGTGGAATCGGGTAATGCACAGAATGTATTTATTCTGCAAGAGAATAACCAGCAGATGGCGCCCACATAACAGGCTATTTGAGACTGGATTTTCTCCCATTCACTTTTATATGCATTCAATAATCCTCCAACCACAGGATCAGGTTTTAGACTGTAAGAACACGTTTACACCGGCTTCAGTCTGGGTTGGAGGTGAGACAATGTAATGGCTTTGAGCATTTTTAGCTTCACTGGAGTAGTAAGTCAGGTGGCTTACCTCCTACGTTTACTTCATCATTTCCACAATACAAGCAGGCATGTGCTGTGGTACTAGATAAAAAAAACCCTGTGTCCTTCAGATTTCCATCATTTATAAAGGAAAAATGTCACCTTTTGACAGTCTTTTGAATTCTGAGACTCGCAGCCATCTATTAAACGAGCTAATTAAACATCAGCATGCCTGCTGCTGTACCATAAATTGGAAGGTCGTGTGGGGACATTCATGGTCCAAAAATATTTTATTCCTTCAGTGCGAGTCGAAGCTGACATTTTAAAATTTTTGAGCCGAGATCTCCCCTCGGCTTATTTGAAAGATTCCAGCTGGGTCCACCGAGGAGACAGACGGAGGTATTTGTCGATAACGGCTCTTGTTGTGGCCGGAGGGGGGTCAGAGACAAGTGACTCTCTCCGTTCCAGCGCTGCCTCCAGAGTGTATATTACCTGTGAATGAATTCACTTGACAAGGACACCCTGTTCTAAAGGCACAGCCGTACGGTCTGCTGTTATTGTTGGAGTCTATTCCTTTACCAAAATGTTGTTTAGTCGATACCAGTTCATGTTCAGTCTCAGCAATCCTTTATTTTTAACTCGCTGTGCCACATTTTTCATCTTCAAGCTGTGCAGCAACGGTGGTGTTGTTGCAGAAGCAGGTGAATTGGTTCCGACTGAAGCCTCTTTTACATCACCTTTTACACGGATTATCACTCAAACGTTGTTAGTGTAAAAGGTACAGAGGCTGAATGGGGGCGTCAGTCGTCATGGGGATTTAAAAAGCTCACGACGTTGATCTGAAGAAGAACATGGAAAGCCAGTAGTTGCTCACGAGAGGCTGCCATTGTGTGCATCAACATGTTGTATATGATGCACAGCAACTTGGCTTGTGATTGAAGAGTCCTGTAAATGTGCACAACTCTCTGGTTCAGCAAATCTGGCCTGCATGTGTAAAAGAAGACACCGTTGCAGTGTTATGCTTTACATTAGGGGTCTTCTTTCTGTGATTACGGCGGGATCTCTGAGGAAAAAAACGCCTTTAGTCATTATCGTCTTTTTAAGATAATTGTTTTCCTCGTAGCTCTATTACAGATAGCGGTTTAGACAGGGCACTTTAAAATCACGAAACAAGCAAAATGCTAATAGGCACCGGCTATCCAATAATTGCAGGCAATTATCACAAAAGTTCTCTTTTCATCTGATTGCAGATAATGAAATCATGAGATCACGAGGTGATGATTTCAGTGAATATGCATATCAAGAACCCCCACTTTGACCGCCAAGTGGCTCTGCTTGACGTCAGCGCGCTTCGAGTAGGAACATATCCCCTCCTCGACATGAGCAGACTGTAATATTGGTCAGCCGAATATCACCCACGAGCATCTGAAATCAATGGAAGGGATTATTTTTCCATCAGCTCTCGCATAAATCCTCACATGACACCTTTTATAGGAGGTGATTTACATCCTCGCACTAACCGCGAGCTTTAATGTTGCGTCGATAAGTCGGTTCAGTCACTGTTGAGTTGGGCACGACTTTCATCATCGCCTGCGTTGCTCGGGAGTCGACCCGGGGAGAATCCCTTTTGGTGGAAGTGAATCCAGCAAGTGAGCTCGTCTTAAGCTTGACGCTCACTTGAAGCACCTGAATGTATGTGGTGAGAAATGTGTCTGTTATCAATCATCCAGTGCAAACGGGAGGAGGAATGAGCTGAGGGATGCCATCAGTACCACAAGGTCCTTGAGAAGAAAGTTTGAGGAAGTGAAAGATGCTGCTTTAGTAGATTAAATAGGTGTGAAATGATTAGCCTGTGGATCAGCTTGGAGGCTATTAACGGGTTTTTGGAAGACTGAATAGGAAGTCCTGCAGGATTCTCAGGTTCTGCTAATTAAGACCGTTCAGTCGGAGGAATAACACTTTGCAGTTTTACGTGAGCTACCCTTCCTTTGTTTCAGTTGTTGCCTCAAAACCAGCCTGCTGAAAGTTTAATCACCATTGTTTTTCTGAACCAAGTGTCCTCGCATTCAGCAGCTCTGTGCTTTGTGATTGTGTTGTTGTTGACAAGGTCAGTCCGCTCAGCAGAGATGTGATGAGCAAACTCGCTCCTTGTTACCTGCTGATTTTTTAGTTTTTTTACCCATACGCACAAAAGCCTACGCATAAACAACCACATTCAACTGCAAGATGAATTATTATGACTGTCATGTCTCTCCTTGGGTATTCATTGTTTTACTTGTAAAGTCAAGAAAAAAGCATCCTCAAACTCATTGACCTCTACGTCTTTATATGGTCTTTTTTTAATTACTTGAATTAAAAATTATTTGAAATATGAATCATAACTTAAAGTGTATTGTTAGAAGACGGGCATTAATATAATACATGAATAACAGCAGCATTGTTAGGAGAGCTTTGGTGTAACTGATAACATCAAAGATGGCTGCGTTCCATTTAAATGCACGACACCTGAATGGAAAGCAATTATTCATGTTATGTATTACCCCTGCACTGAAAGAAAACACACTCCTTTTCTTAAAAAATAAGGCAACCTTTTGCACCATATTATTATGCTAATCAAGAGAGACTACTGTGTGTCTCCTTGTTTATTCAGATCAAGCAAAAGCAATATTTTACTACCTTTTGAAGCCATATTTCTGAAAGTGTTTCCAATCACAGAGCACATTCTCCAGTTTCTATGAAGGTATTCGAACAGAATGTTACTGCACTCAGAGCTCCTGCTGGATGTGGATGCTGATTCTGGTTTAACAGTGTTACCGTGTGAACCACATCCTCCAATTTGGGGGATGAGTTTTTCGCTGCCGGGTCAGTTTGATATCCCGGATATATCCTTCAAACAAATTCTAACCTTTCTGTGTGCTTCTCTGAAATTGCTTTCTTTCTTTTTTGCTAATATTTATGCATGGAGTGTGAACTCCACGGTTGTCGTAGCAGCAGGGGGCGGGGCTTAGTGAAGGTTGTGTGTGCAGCTACAGCATCTTCACCTTCTTCTTGTGTTGCAGTGGTTACAGCGGGATATTTTATGCTGTTATCATATAGGGTTTGGTGACTTCATAACTCCCACCCGAGCAGAGGTCTAAATCAGTTATACTACATTCATGCCACCACAAATGTTTATGTCCCATGAAAGTACTGATGAGAGAGGGTTTTTTATGTTTTAATATAACTCACTGGCATAAAAATGGCAAGTTCTCTCTGTATTTATAAAAAGGAAATGAAACATGGTTTTTAATGTGTTTAATCATTGGGCTCCACGTTGTTCTGAAAATAACCTTTATGTATTGCACACCATTTGATTTGATCAGTCAAAGTTTACCAACACCTCTGCTGCTGTCAGCCGATAGAGACTCAGAGATACAGGAATAGTGAAGGTGTTTGCTCCCACACCTTCACAAGGTGCAAGAAAACTAACAGGGGAGTAAAGGGAGGGTCTATGCAGGCCTTCTCCACCGAGGGAGAGGCCATGTCAAAGTCAGAGCCGGGAAGAAAATGAATGTCAATACTTCCTCACGCAATAGGCATCATAGATTTTTGTATATTTGCGTCTGAAACACTCAAAAACAGGCTACGATGTCGGAGTTCACGCGAAAAGGACACCTTCCATCTCACCACTTGCACTCGCACGATTGGGAGTTTGACATGCAAGACATCACACCCATCGGAAGAAACACCTCAGCGCATCACCTCGGCAAATAAGAGCCTTCATTCCCATATGTTGCCCTCTGCGTCTCGCGTCGCCCTCAACCTCGCGAAAACAAGACGTGTTTAAATAAGACCTGAGAAATGAGGCTTGGCGTGTTATGGAGGTCCCCGCTGGATAGGAGGCGTGGTCCCGTTTCCCCCTCGGAGAGCCGGCCCACACCCAAACGCTGGCAGGTGCAGAGCCGTCCCACTTTTGATCTCTCCTGCAGAGTGCCTCGCTATGATTATCTCCAAGCCCGCTGCCTTTGATTCATTCGCTGCCGCGCCGTGGAATCCATCTATTTCAGTCCATCTATTGCTTGGCTTTTTCTTGTGTTTTCAGTTGATTGTGGTGGAGAGCAGAAAGGCACAGCGTGCCGGTATCACACCTACACTCTTTCATGCCATGAAGTGTAGTGTGGGAAGTAAAAATAAGGATTTGTGTATGTGTTCGCGACCAGCGTGTCTGAGTGGGTGACTGTAAGAACAAAAAGAACATCCAATTGTAGGAAGCCTCCGCTTCACTACGCGATACGATTGGCTCCATCAAAAAATGTTGAAATTAGAGGAGTGGCACTGTTGTATGCTAACTGTTCTGTATATGGATTTGAAATTCATCCAACAACAATAATACAAATATGAGGAATTTACCGATTTTTCTAAACCTGTGTGTTGGTGTGTGTGTGTGTGTGTGTGTGTGTGTGTCCATTTCTATCCTCTCCCGAATACACACAAAAACCTACAAATAAATCCCTCGTCGCGGAGCAATTAGAAAACACATCCTGCCGAGTTGAGTCGCAAATTTAAAGCTTTATTATATTTCCCGCTGTGATAATGTGTTCTTACAACAACACCCAAAATAGTAGATTTGCTTTTACTGAAAAAAGCTTTTTTGTGAGAATAAAATAAGCAGGGATATTATAACCAGTACTCCATCATAAATGTGAGTCTGTTGTATCGTTATTATTTCTAGTTTCTGGTAGAGATCAATAATTTCCCTGCAGTTAATCACATCAAACTGCATGATTAGAGCTGGCACACACATTTGGCTTTGCTCTGGAGCAAATCTCTTTTTTGCATCATGTTGCCAAGGAAATATTTCTATAAATTTGGCACCAATTTTTAACAGATTTTTTTTTTTTTTGTGTGTCTGGGTGTCAGAAATGAAGGACTTTTTGTGTGTGAACAGAAGCAGAAAATACTCACTATGAATCCTTTCAGTATTCATCTTAGTATTGAAGACATTTTGCCACGTTCAGGGTCTGTGATTGCTTTTTGTTTTTGTTTTAAAGCAATTTCCAATTTGATATGGCAAGACAATGCCAGATGTTACCCAGAGTACCGTGATAGTATTTCAGATTGTGTCATCAAATATTTAGCTGTTTATTTCATTAAATATTAAATAAAATGAAAGAGGGAAAAAAATCAGCACTCGGTTTGTTTGGCCTTTTGACTCTTTCTGATTCATATCCTCCATCAGACGGATGCAAAACAGGTTCTATCTTCACTCCTCCGCTCTTATTTATACAAATCACATTACCAATATATGCAACATTTGGGTGTTTCTCAACTTTTTGTAAGTTATGGTCCACAAATAAAATCAGAAGCTTCCTCTTGCTTTGCCTCTCGTCTCCTCAAGTAGAATTTAAGGGATTGGAAGAACCTCCGTGATGGCGGAGGGGTCCGATTTCCTGGGCAGGGGAGAGGATGAGGGACCCACTAGTCATATCACATATTGATAGCTCCTCTTTATTCTTCCTTTGAAAGCAAGAAGACATATCTTCAAGTCCTTCAAATCCTCTAGCTCAAAAAATATCACGGCACCGTTGTAGATTTACCTTGAATCTTATCTCATTTTGCGTGCCGCACATTCAAATATCTTCACAGGATGGAGACCCGACAGCGGTGTGTAAAAAGGAATTACAACGGATGAGATCGAGCTCCGGATCTCAGCGGATTTTATTGGCGGGAAAATTGAGCAATCGGATGCGAATTAAGACCCGGCTGGCAACAGAGGAGTCGGCAATGTGGGAGTCATTATCGGCAAATGGAGTGAGACAGAAAAAAACCCATTCAGCAAACGGTGTGAGGTGCCCGTTCACCTGGTTTAACCTGGTTTCACCTCATCTGAGACCTTTGGGCACACATCTATCCCAACTCCTATCTATCGATCTCATTAGAAACGGCATCAATTCTTCCAAAGGTGGAGTTTCTTGACCTTGCATCACCTGTTCTCTGCATTTTTAACATCCAGCGAGGCTCAGCAGGGGATCAAATTTGTCTTGCCACCTTTAAAAGAAATGAATCAATACTGATAAATAATGATGAGCCCTAAAATGCACACGGATGACCGTGACTGTTAAAGCTGCAGACTCTGGAAATGCATGAACGCACATACGTTCCTCTAAATTACTCAATTAAGTGACGCAGCTGGTGGCGTTTTTAGTCATGCAGCACAGAGCGTTGAACTGATTTGAACTCTTGTCGGGGAGTAGCATCGGCAGATGAGTGAAGCCTGAGAAATCCAGACATTTGCAATGATACTTTGAAACAGCAATCGGCCCGGCGAGATGGATTCTTTCCCGGTGGAAGGTGTCTCCGTGTGATAGCATGCTGGGGGGATGGAGTGTTTGAGGATTCTTGCTTTTATGTTGCTGTCATGGGGACCGCTGCATTATCTACACACACATGAAGTATGGACATCTCTGGGAATTTGTTTCAAATACGCTTACAAGCTTATTAAGGGTGAAAAGAAGAAAAAAAAAAACACATGCAGGATGTGGCTCCTCTTTTTTTTAACACTGTCAATCAAATAGGAATGTGAAAACGCACAAAAGGAAGACAGAATCTGTGTGATCATTAATGCTAATTAGGCTTGTGATGTCATCATCCTAATACCTAATATAGCTTGTTTGTATCCATTAAGTATATGAGGTATATGAGGGTTCAGTTGGGTTTGTCTCGCGTTCACAAATACATGCATGCCAGGAGGTTTATATCTCTGGACCCCCCTCCCCCCCCTATGTGGCTCGAGCTGGTTTCACACACCCCGTTATCGATGCACACGAATCAAGTATACTGATGATGATCGGCCTGCTTTGAAGATCACCATGTGCTCGTCCACGCTTTGTGGCCCCGTTGCATATATTTCCTGTGAATCACAGGGCTGTGATGAAGGTTTGATTGACCTCAGTCTGGCAGCTCCTTCCTGTCTTGATGATGACAAATGAGGCACGGAGAAAACACACACACACACACACAACCCTGTTTCCATCACCACATTACATTGAGTTACATTAATTTCCTGAAGACATAACCTAACAATAACCATCTCATGTCTAATCCCAACCCTAAACCTAACCGTACCTTAACCTTAAACCAAGTCTTCATCCTTAAAATGTCATGATTTTGTCCCCAAAGCGAAGGCGAGTCCCCACAGTGCGACTGTGTGTAAACAGGTTTATGTCCCTGCGACATGAGTAATGAACGCCCACACACACAAATGGCGAACACGGAACCAGGTCGTTACTCTGCAAAACCACAATTTCAAAAGAGTAAATGTGAAAGGAATGGATTTAACAGCTCACTAATGGAGGCTACAATTCTTAGCACACCCATTCACCTCCTATTCCCTAAGTACATAAGGGGGTTACTGTAAAAAACAGCATTTCATAAAAGCCTGGATGCTATCAGAGTGTAGGCTAACTGTTAGCGCCTCTGTCGGGCTCCTTTATTGGATTTGGGGAAGTTTATGGTTTATATAACAAACATCTAAAAAAAAAAAAAAAGCTTTTTGTCTTGTAACCCCAAAGTGAAAATGTGTGTTTTAAACCAAATCATGAAGCTAATGCTAGCTTAACTGTTTATCTTTATTTGTTAGCTACAGCTACAGCTGAATAGAACCTGTTAAATTCACAGCCGCTGGCTCAGAATGGGATGCCTGCTTTTGTTTACCTCTGTGATTTGAGGATCCATTGTTTTTTTTTTCTTTTCTAAATCTGTCACCGCTATCATTGTAGACTGCATATGTGCTCTGCAAAAATGTACAGCTTAACAGCCATAGCAACAGTTACCATGGGAGAGAGAGAGAGAGAGAGGCTGAGATTCATTAATGTACAGTAATAGAGTAGTAGAGTAAGTCACTGCAGGAACACAGCTGGTGTTAGTGAAACAGTTGATGTCTCTTTACGTCCTCCTTTATCATCACACCTGCTAACTTGCTCTGGGACCTGCTCATTGAGATCTGCCTGATGGAATAATCAATAATGGAATAGACACTGCAGGCTTTATTTAGAAAGTGCTCAAACAACATACTCATTTGTGAGTAGATACAAAGAGATCTATAGATGGTGATTGACCAGATGATACTCTTGGATATTCCTCAGGAAGTCATTCTCCGTTGTGTTAGCTCACTGTTATTTTGATTTTCAAGCAATTTATTCAAATTCAAGGCCCTCTGGGTGTAAAATCTTCAAACCTTTTAGTGGGAAACTTCTCCGTTTAGAATACATACAGCAGAACATTGCATTAATGTGACGTTTCCAGCAGAGAATTTGCAATTCATTTTGTTCAATACTACAAAATCATGGAGAACGAGTTGAGCATTCCCGGGCTGACGGGGAGAACATGTTGCTAAGTGCTGCAGCCCAAGAGGACATTTTAAGAGAGAAGTGGGCTGTGGAGTGGAGTTGGCGTAGACCAACTGTTTCTATTAAAAAAAAAAACAACCTAAGGCAGGGGTAGACAATGGTGCTAAAATCAAACTGCCTTGTAGTTTGCCAGCAGTCTATTTCCAATCAGCTGCTCTGTATTATCTGTATCTGAATCAGTGGTTATCATAGATAATCAATAAACATGATGCACACAAGTAAAGCCCCTCATAACATAATAATCCTGGGGTTTACATATTTTATTGATCATCTACTTATCTGTCATTCATCCGAGACTTAACATTTTATTTATGTGCTTCTTACCAGACGGCGGTGATGTGCTAATTTAAAGTTTCCTCATGTCGCTGAAAAAGTGGAAACTAACAGGCAATCAGCCGGCTAATAAAGGTTACCACTGCAGGCATTTCAGCAATGCACAATTTGTCTTAGACCCTAATGAAAATGCTACATTGGCCCACAGAGATGTTTTTTTTTATTTAAATCTGTGAATACAATAAAATGAGGTTGAGATAAAACTTTTTTTCATCTAGTTGGAAAAATAAACGCGCCGGCAGACTGAATATGGCTTCATATTTATCTCAAACAAGGATTTACTGATGTTATTACAGCTTGCATAACAGAAAAGGCACCGGTTGAACCTGTACGGATGTATTCCTTCCACAGAATACCATGGCAACAAGCAGGACTTTTTTTTGTTGTTGTTTGTTTTCCAACGATGTTCATCTTGGAAAACCACCAAAAAAAGTCATATTTTCACCGTCTGAAAATGACTTAATTGGGTGTTCAGGGCCATGTAGTTGGTTTAATGCCTGCCAACGTACAACAAGCGCCTCCTGAATATGAATGCACTGCAACAATGAAATGCAAAACAAAGCCCGTTTTTATCCTCTGGGACTTGTTGTTGTGGCGCTGACATATGAGCTGTAATGCAGGATTCTTGTGTCCGTTGCAGACGTTGGGTCAACGTGGTTTTCTTCGACGGCTATAAATCCTTGTTAGACAACACTACCCAGGAGATTTTGGACTGTAAACTCTCCGCTCTGATCATCAGACGGGGTAATCAAACACATTTTGTACCCCCCCTCCCCATGCAATAGATCTCATTAATATTGAAATGATTCTTCAAGGGAATTCAAACTGAAAGCACTCTCACAATGCGAGCGGTGAAATAAAAAGGCATCGACATCAAAGTAGTGCAAACATCTTCTGGGGCTGATTGAGGTGGAGGGCATCGGTGTTGAATAAATCCGCAGAAAAGATGACAATGCATAAAGCTTTTACCAAAGTACCACTCGGTTCTGCCAAGCATGACGTCACCCCCCCCTCCTGTCCGAGCCGACCCCTCGGGCTGGGCTTGCTTGCCAAGAGAAGTGGCTTCACTCAGGCATAACGTTACGGTTTTCTGCAGTTGTGAATAGGGCTTTTTCTGAATGGATACAGGTGGTAAGTCAGTACTCATAGACGTCCTATATAACCTATGTGACAGACATTTACGGAGCTGTCTTCTTGGTGCCATAGCAACAGAGTGCGAGGCTGTATCGGCTCATCCTTACAGGGCCGAGGGAACGGGGGAATCACCCGTCTCTCCGCTCCGACTCCCTGGCAATGGAAGGACTGAACACTGTAGCCTCCTTTCTGTGCTTCTGCAAGAAACTATTCTAACTGTGTTTGTACGCACACATGCCTTGTGTCCTAACTCCCTGATGAACACATGGGGAGACTTCCCACGGTGGGCCATTTACCCACGAGCAATCACCCCCCTCCCCACCCCTGAATTAGCTTGCTCGTGATTTCCTGCAATCTGGAAATTACAGCGCCACCTGCCCGATCTCACCGGGAGCCAGCCCTCCTCGTAGCAGCGTTCATCTGTCTGCGTTTTGCAAAAAACTCAAAGGTCTCTCTGTTCTCTCTTTCTCTGTGTATGTCAGCATTGGTTTAACCAAGCCCGCTGGGGTGGAAAATTGAAAGGCAGACAGGCAGACAACGCAAAAATCTTTTCTCTCATATTCCTTTGTTGTGAGGAAGCGTGGACAGGACCTTTTTTTGAAGCAAATTGTGCCGACACGTACTGTGGCATGTTAGCGGATGCTACTTAGAAAGGCTCTGCAGCCTGATGGAGGCACTCCAGATCGCTTCCATTTATGACATCATAGTGGGACTGTGGCAGAGCGGCACGCAGCAGAAGCCGTTTGAGATTCTTCCCACCTACATGGTATTAACTATTCATGGCCTGGCTGAGTGAGTTATTACAGTGAATGACAGCACAGGGGTCGGAATGGAGAGGAAGTGGGGGAAAAATAGCAGAACATAAGCAACGGATCAGTTTTCACAGCAACCGGATGACATGACGAACTCCGAGAAAAAGACTGATAACTCTCGGAATTTTGATAACTGCTTTCCTCGGGTTGCGAATCCTTGTTTTTCCTTTTGAAGCTCAAGTTTAATAGCTGGATTTTTTTTGTTAGTTGTGCTTTCATGTAAAAATAATCACGGGCTCATGGAAAAAAAAAGTGCTTGTTTCATCTAAATTTGATTGATGTCGGCAGCATCGACATGATGGGAATATTTAAACGACTTGCATGGTGTGTTACCATGAAATGTTGTACATTCATGATTCCCTGATTAATTAATAATTCATTAAACTCTGGACAAAGTTTTGATTTTGAAAATGGATTGATTTGAAATTCAAATTATTTAAAAAATGTTGCGCATTTGGCTCATTTGTGTCATAGCATTGACCTTTAAGCAACAACCAAATACTGAACCTACAAAGCTAATGTTTCCATCAGCCTAAACTGTGCTGATTAGCAAATGTTAGCATGCTAACACACCATACTAACATGGTTAGCATTGTGATTTTGAGCATGTATTTATTTTCACTTTTGTATTTTAACTAGATATTTATTTTGTGACCTTGTGAGGCAGGTGTCAAATAAATAATTGTGTCTATGAATGCAATGCTGCAAGTACAGTTTTGGATTCATGCCGATATTTAGAGGCAAATAAAACCAGAGAAAAACATTCCTCCAATATATTTCTGCTTTTCAGTGTCAAGCTCCTGCTTTAACCCAACACTTTCACCAGAGCTCATGAATTAAAATATGAAGTCAGAAAAAAAAACCCCTCCACTAAGCACTGTCCGTACCAGTTCTGTCCTGAGGCAAAGAAAGGTTTATCATCTTGTATCTCCTCTGGAGTATTTAAAATTTTGAATTCTCCTACAATCACCTCTGTTTTGCCCCGAGAACCTGAATTCAAAGCGAACACGGAGCCGAGCAGAGAGAGTAAGAAAGCGAGAGTCGATGATGCGCTCATTCGGATCACATATACATATATGCTCACTAGGATCCTCTTCTCCACAGTCCAGCTGTGCATTTTCTATCCAGATAAAACCGAGCGGTCGCAGAATAACAAGTGGAACAACAACAGAGTCACACGGGTAGAGACTGAGCCCACTTTGTTGTGGAGATAAGAGAGGCGAGGCAATGTGGGGACATCTGGTCCTGTCTGGTCCTTCTACACCACATGCACTCAACCAACCAACCATGCAGGGACGCAACTACCCGGTGTCAGAGGAGTACGCGGCAACAATTTTGCCCCCCCCAAAATAAATAAATAAATAAATAAGTGTGCCAGATATCATCATGTATGGGCTTTAAATAATAAAGGTTTACAGTACATCAGCTACTGTAGGCCTACCTTAATTACCATAATAAACATAATAAACTTTTACTATTACTATACTACTTTACTGCATGTCGCACCCCCCTCTCTCTGCTGTTTCCAATCTATCCACTGTTAATAAAGCCGTCTATGCCTCAAAAACTCTTAAAAATACAAAAAACGAGATGCATGTCTGTCACCCACGTATTTAATTTGTTGTAACATTTTAGTGTGGAGTGATCAAGCCTGTCTTGGGATGATACCTGGCATTAATAATTGCAATTCACTACGTATCCTGATAATCATCCCAATATGAAATTCTTAAGCATACTATCACTTTATATTTTGTTAAGAAGCAAATATTTTATTGTCCCAGATATCTTTTTTTAATAATATATGTGATATATGATAAATGATAAGATCTCATTGCATAAAACAGGAATAAATGCATCGAAAAAATAATTTTAGTATCCTGTATTGTGTTTTCACTTGTCTACGATGTAAATTCACCCCGACTTATTGTGTGTTCAAATCAAATCCTATATCCCATCCCGAGTCACGATACTGCTTGTTGCAAAGCTCAGTGGCTAAAGCGCGGGTTTGCCTTTCCGGAGCCATCTGGTTCTGATCCTAAATCCGGTTGGCCAAGCCGCATTCTCATGCATCCTGTCTTTCCTGAAAACATGGAGGTTTGTGCTGCTTTGAACCGGAGCCGGATCACTCCTGGCTCTGAACCGTGCGTGCTGGCAGCGGCATCGCAGGGAAATAGGACACACCAGTGCCTGTTTAGAAAATGACCTCAGGTTACCGGGCAGTGATGATCATGAAAATGAATTATCATCATCATTATAATAGAATATTATTCTGCCTGCTCATTCTTTCTCCCCCCCCCCTTTTTTCTCGGTCTACGTAGGCGGTGTGCCTCGTGGCTCAACACCAGCACTTCTTACTTTCATGAGCTTTCTTGTCAAAGTGTCAAGCTTGGCGTCTGCCGTGTATCACAAATCAAGGGCTTGTTTATTGACAATTTTATCATCCCAAGGCTTCTGTGGAAAAAAACATGCACACATTGGGGAAAAAGACATGACACGATTACACATGACAGACCATTCATAATTCCATCTTCTATGTCTCTTTTATGGGGTGTGAATACACATATTTCCAAAGCTCCCTCTGAAGGAGATAAATATCCTTACTTTTCTTTCTTTTTTGACAAAAACAAAAGGAGACGGAGATGGCAAACAACACATTACTGCATTTACACTTTGCATTTTCCTGAGCTTGGGTCACCACATAGTATAAGACCAAAGAGGGGCAAAGGGTGATGAATGAACCGTCCTCAGGCGATCTGGAGAGAAGTGAGAAGCCATTTGAATAAGTGAATTCAACACCACTGGCTCAACCAGAAAAGTCATGTGATTAATACATGAAAGGAGTGCTAAGAGAGATCAGATTCACCATTTCTGTTTCTGTCTATATTCCATGCAGTTCATTATTTATCACAGTTTGCGCTAGAACCCCCATTGCAATTAGTGGGCTTATTTTCTTTACACATAAATGTACTTTTCCTCGTCATTATATATTATATATTATATTATAACTTGATCATGTAGTAGATTAAATAATATTTTGCATTTTTCCCCCCAGTTGATTCTATTTAATCATATATATATATATATATATATATATATATATATATATATATATATATATATATATATATATATGATTCATTATAAACTACTTACTCACAAAGCATGTCATTTGAAATCTGAATATTTTTAACATGCAGTAAAATATAATGTAAAAATACAAATTGGGCTGAAGTCGGGTAGAGGTACTGTTTTGTGATATAGTATTTGTGTTCTCATCATTTAAGTCATGTGAAAACTATGTATCTCTAAAATATAAACCCTTCGAGTTAAAACACCCATTTTCTGCTTTGAAACAATGTATTTTTATACAATACAACATTTTTTTGGCCATGCTAGTGTATTGGCTCTAGGGACGGCAGTGTCACGTTGTTTAGTCTACCACGCTGATCCAAAGTGAAATATGTCAAAAACCATTGGATAGATTGGCATGGAATTTGCTGTGAATCTGACGTTTTCCCTTCAGCATCGTTTGTGTTTCTCTAGAAACGTCTCAAAAGGATGGAATTGGCACAAACATTCACGTCCCCCCTCAGGATGACGTGTAATAGCGTTGGTGAGCCCCTGACCTTTCAGCTAGTTCCACCATAAAGTCAAAGTTTGAATTTGTTTTTAAGAGCAAATACCTTCATCGGCTGCACTTTGTATTTGGAACTAGCAAATACCAACACTTGAACACACTGAACATTAAAACCTGCGTTAAATCAGCGTATAAACGCTGTCATTCTGCTCAAAAATAGGAGAATTCTCTTGAAACGTACTTCACATGTAACCCTTCGGTTTATCTGAAGAATTAAAAATGCACAGACATTTGGAGATACGTGGTTTTCACCGAACAGATGCACTAGTTTGGCAGACTTTGGCTTTGCTTGCTTACATATAGGACAACTACTTGCCGAGGATCATTTTCTCATGCTTGATTCCTCACATTACAGAACATTACACACCAAAATAAAGTCTACAAACAGGGGGTAGTCATATAAAAACATCACTAGTACAACTGAAGCATACGTTTAGTGTGCTGAGCCCATTAGGAATATCTGTATCTGTATACATTACTTCCTCTTCCTCCCATAATCCGACTGTCACATATCGTCATACTTAAAAACATGCAACGTCTCAGCACTTTAGCTTCTTTATACAATAAAAATGTACTTTTTCTTTTCCGATTGAATTTCTTTTGACCTCCCAGGCTACATAATCTTTTTTTGCTGCAATAATGTTCTCGTAGTGATGTAAGAGTTTCACAGCAGTCCGTCGCCGTGTCTCATGGTTACTTTATTTATCCGGAGTGAGATGTGATAATCCAAGGCTGCAGCTCCTCGACAATGAATCTATTCAGAGATGACATGGAAATAATAACTTGTTCTGCTGCTTTATAAAAAGCTCGGGAGTGTGTAGGTGTATGTGCAAAGAGAACTTCAAATATAGATATCCAGCATCAGAGCAGATTGTACACTTATCAAGAAGAATATATGAATAAATTACACGTGACGCCAGAGTTTACCTCTATATATCTATAAGGGGGAGCTTTCTTTACCAGAGGGATTTCAGGTCATTTAATCCTTTTTTTTTTAAATGATTTATTTGAAATGTCATCTAAGAAAAATGAGTATTTTGTTGTGTAGTTCAGAAATAATACACAGTTTTACTTAGTTTGTTATTCATGAGGTTCTATTGTGCAGTTATATAAAAAACAACAACCTTGAATACTCCTTCCAGCAGCATCACATGAGGAAACTGTTTACATGGGAGTTAACATGGCTTCCCCCCTACTAAGCCTGAAGGAAACCAACATGTAGACAGCACCTAAACACTATGACGCCGACTGCAACACAACCAATGTATTCCTCTCTTTGTGGATCCGGTCTCAGTCCAGCTGTGAGGTTCCCTCCGCATGGTCATAAACAACACACATCATGAATAACGACACATTTATTAAGACCGTCTTTCAGACACAGTGTCTGGTTTGTTGTCCGTCTGGAGGATGATGTTTGTTGTCCCCGTCTGGAGGAGTGACACTGTGGAGTGCATGCTGGTGCGTCTGCCCGGAAGCGTGCCCGAGTGGCTCAGCGCTGGCGGGAGAAGAGGTTCCTCAGGGCGTTGTTGTAGTTCTTATTGAAGGCGGTGTAGATGAGGGGGTTGAAGAAGGAGTTGGAGTAGCCCAGCCACAGGAAGATGCTCTTCCAGATGGGCGGGATGTCGCAGGAGCACAGCGGGACGATGAGCTCGGTGATGAAGAAGGGGATCCAGCAAAGTACGAACACGCCGATCAAGATGCCCACCATCAGCGCCGCCTTCTTCTCCTTCTGCTCGCGCCACGTGTCCCCGTCTGTCTGGAAGGTCACGGTGGCGTGGCGCACCGTGAACACCATCTGCGGCTGATGAGTCTCGTCCTTTACCTGGGAGGGAGCCGATCAGAGGGGAAATCAGTCGCTCCATTGATTAATTGATCGATCAGACACATCTGGTGAGCGGTGGCTTTTACACACCCGCTGTGGTTGTTTTCGTGCCACTAGAATCTGTCGTTTCGAACAGTTATACTAACAAAACATAGATAAAAATATTTGATTTTTCTGAGCTTTTGCACTGTGAATAAAGGCATCAACCAATCTCAATGGACATATTCAAAACACTGTAACAACATGGAGAATTCATAGACTGAACCAGGGCAGTTCTGAAGCATTCTGGCTCTCGCCCTCTTGGAATTTTTGCAGGAAGTGACCATATTTGGACTGTGGAGGAGCGACGGGTGGATCTAACGAACACAAGTGGTATAGTTTAGGCTATAAACCCGTTTACCTCTGTATAGTTGGTTCTCTGCCTGCGAGAATCTATCTTATGCTTTTATTGGAATAAATGCTACAACTGTCCCAAATCTGCATCACCGCGAGCATAAATAGGTTTGCTGCAAAATATTTGTTTATTCGTCACGCCCTCGGTTTGTAAAGTGTTCTTTTTTCTTCTTCTTTTAAATAGAAAAGCAATATCTTTGAACAATGTAAGCCAGTTTGGCTTCTCAACAAAAGATGGATTAGAGGCTGAAAAGAAGTGTGAATCAACAGGTGGATCAACAAGCCAAAGCTTATTTTTTCATTACTACGCACGCACACACACACACACACACTCACACACACACACTCTCACTCTAATCTGCATTTTCCAGCGTTACACAAACATACTGCACAGCTGGGGGAAAGTCAACATTAATCTGCTGACTTTCTCCTCTTATTTGGTGCCGAGCACAGCTCAAGGCTGACTTGACTTTTTGTTTATCAGGTGAAGTTGCCCGGGTCGTTCAGCTTTCTATAAAGACGATCTTTTTTTCCTAAACGTGTCGGAAGTGAAGCGCGTAGACTGACTGTTCTGGTCTACATGGAAACGACACAGAGTAAATGCTGTTGAATCAATAACTCTATCACTGATAAGAAAGATGAAGCAAGTCCATTCACAGCTGAGGTGGGAGGTTAAAAGGATACTGCGTTTTAGGGGGGTTACATCCAGTGGGTGGTAACATTAGATTGTGCAGTAGCTTGAACGGGTACTTGACTGAAGATCCCTCTTTACACAGTGGATCAGTGATGAGGCTATGATTTACATAGGACTCACAGAAACCATTAAATCTCGTTTCTGTCATTGAATTTGAGACTACTGCATCCTCCTAGTGTTGACAAACCGAAATATGAAATCAAAAAGAGGAGATGGTCAGCTTAGTCTAGCATACAAAATAGGAAGCCGACTCTGTCCAAAGCCTCTAATTAGAAACGTGACATTTAATTCAATGTTTTTTTTTTTTTTTTGTGCTGCAGTGTCGAGATATTTGTGTATCTAGGCCAAGATTCTGTGCACCTCAATAAACTCTATTTCTGGTGGCATGTGAATGCATGTCTTAATGCCTTTAAGTGGGTGTTGTTGATGGATGAGTGCAGGTTTATAATCTTGGATGTGGATGCCGTCGCTCGCATCACGACTGTGTGCAGACACACAGGGCTCGACTCTGAAAGATGAGAATAAAACTTTTTTTCTGGGTAATGATGGGTACAATAGAGCTATAAGCTGCAGGTGTATCTGCGTAAAGCAAAATGACTTATAAATCGTCCGATTTAGTTGCTACGGCTACAAGAGTGATTGCCTGGGTAATGAAACATGACACAAAGTTGGTCCACCAAAGCAATAAAAGAGAGGCTGATTTATTCCACAATTGGCTCTCCTTGACCCCCAAGCTGCTAATTTCATCCGATAACTGTAATACTTTCGTAACTGAGGGGTTTCTTGAGGATTCGAGTGATCTCAAAATAAATGCATGGCATAAATTAAAAGGAAAAACATTGTGTCCTTTTCTGCGCAACACGTCTCCTTCCTGTGCAAATTTGTTCTCAGAATGTTCCAATGCTGAGTAATTTTCAAGCCTTTCAGGTGAAAGAAAAGAGGCGTCTGCTCCAAGATGTCTAAAAGTGGCCTAATCTCGATCACCGAGGTGTTTTGGAGGCTTTTCTAATTGCATTTCCCACAATAAGGTCAGGTGAAAAGTGGGTGCCGGGGGAAAATTTGCCTGATTAAATGTCTACTAATGCTCGCGGAATAGATCTAGACCTTTTGTGTCGTCTGCTGATTAGAGAAAACGCCAAAGCCAGGAAGGTGCACTGGCCCATTTAGAAAAAGTGCTAAAAAGTGGTATTTATAGCCTTCTACCTTCTGCCTATGTGCATTAGCAAGCTGCTGGTGATGAGCAGGATTGCTGCAATTATTTGTCTCCGTGCTCATTCATCAGATTCTTATGTTTCCCTGATTGCCGTTGAATAGCTCATCAGACACAATGATATGTACAGCAACTCTTATACTGTGGGGCGTCTGTGGAAGAAAGGCATGGAGAAATATTCATCATAGATATGGTGTCAGATACACTGCTGGGCAACAGGCAGCGTGTGTCCTGGGAATATATGGTTTATTAAAATCTCAACACGAGCGGTACACAAAGTCCCGTCAATCACGTTGCTTATTAAAGCTCTGTGATTGGCTCCGAGCAGTGTCAGCGCTTTTTCTCCAGAAACGTGATATACCAGTAGGGTTGGGACGACGTGGGATTTCATCACGCTTCAGGATAAAAAAAAAGCTCACAATAAAGTTACGGTGGTGAGTTTTCATTATTGGTATCATTAATATCTCTGTGCTTCTTTTGAGGATAAAAATACATCATTGCCAATTTAATGCTGTGCCAATTTACCTTCACTGTCGCATATCGAGTCTGATACGGGTTTACCGACTCCGTAAGGTAGCATTACAGTCCTTGTGGTCTATTACGCTCACATCTGCACACAACCAGAGCCCTGATATTGGGTTTCAATTCACGCCGGCGCTCGCTTTCATAGTCCCTGCATTCCCAGTTCTCCCGAATGATGGATGCCCGCTCCCCTCTCTCCATGTCTCTGCACGTCTGATGAGGGCTTTATCGGACCACTCGGGACCACATTATTATTCGGGCGAATGTGAGCCGCGGTTCTGATCTTTCGTCCCACGGTGCCAGTCCTGCTCGGCTTACACCCCGTAGAAGTCATCACTGTTGCTCTGTATCACACCGATGCTAATAGAGGCTTAGTCCGTTTGAACACTACGAGCAGACGTGGCATGCACAATGCCCTCCTGTCTGGAAAAAAGCCTCTCGAGGTCCCGCTCGTGTATTGTGGACGAGATGTGTTATTCGCTTGCTTTCTGGCTGGGAATGCCAAATCAAGTATCATGAAGTGACTTCCTTTATGCCTGTCACTGCCGTCGTTCTGGCAGGGATGCAGGTTGTAGCGGCTCTTTGAGCTGCTTCTTTTCTTATTTCCATCCCCACCACCCAGTAGCGTTTACCCCGTTCTCTGCATTTTGACATGCCTTGTCATTATTTCCCGTCTCCTTGACTGTGGAGTTACAACCGCCGAGTGTGTTTCTGAATCTAACTGTACCGTGTCCTATATTTGTTCATTTATTCTGTCCATCTGTCCGTACTTACTGCTCGTAGGTAAATGTAGTTTTCTGCACCCCCTTACTATAGGTAATTGCTTGGAGTGCTTATCCTTCCCGCATCAGCACCTTGCCCCAAGTGGACTTGCTCTTCCCCATCTATGGCTGGCTTTCTCCCTCTCTCCAATGTGCCACTTCCTACTGTCTTACCTACTGTGCTACTTCTTGTGCTTTTCATAAATTATGGCTAATGTACTTCACAGTTATGACTCATTGTAAATAAGTGCCTTGCCCCAAACATTGCAATCAACCTGTACAATTGCTCTGATTTTGCGGGTTATGATACCTATACTTGTCTACCATGTGCTGTCAATCAACCTTGCTGACTCACACACTGCTTGTTCTAGCTCTCTGGTTTCAAAGAGTACATGTATATCACGGTTATAATAAATAAGGGGGAGGGGAAAAGGAAAATGAATGATCACCTCAGCCATTGGTGTTATTGTGTTGGTCTTGCGGGAGCCAATCCGAAACTTGGCGGCCTTGTAGATCTTCCAATAAACAAACAGCACCACGCAAAGCGGCAGGTAAAACGCCCCGAAGGTGGAGAAGATGGTGTAGGACGGCTCCTGGCTCACCTGGCACTTCATCCCCTCCGTGTAGGTCTCCCCCCAGCCGAACAGCGGCGACAGGGAGATGATGGAGGACAGCAGCCACGTGAGCGCGATCATCACGTTGGAGATCTTCTTGCGCGTCTTGAGCGTGTACTGCAGGTGCCGGGTGATCGACCAGTAGCGGTCCAGCGCGATGGCCGTCACGTTCCAGATGCTGGCCGTGCAGCAGAGCACGTCAAAGGAGATCCACACCTGGCAGAGCACGCGGCCCAGCTTCCACAGCCGGCCGTTCAGCTCGTGGACGAGGCTGAGCGGCATGACCAGCGCCGCCACCATCACGTCGGAAATGGCCATGGAGGCCACGAGGTTGTGGGGCACCCGGTGGAACGTCCTCACCCTCAGGATGGTGACCAGCACCAGCAGGTTCCACACGAAGGTGGCCACCACCAGCATGGCCAGCAACGTCAGGGTAAGCACGCTGAAGACGGAGAAGGGCCGGTAGATGTTTCCTCCGAAGTCATGGCCATCCAAAGCTCCGCTGAAGTTGGCCGTCAGCGCGCTGGTGTTGGGATACGTCATGGTTGCTGCTCAGGGCCCGGCAGCCAGGGGCCAAGATGACTCAGAGACGGCTTCTGCAGACAGTTGATGCATTCTGCAGTCAGGAGAGAGAAGAGGGAGGAACTACTTTCATGTTATATGCACATCTAGAAACATTCAACAATACTCTTGCCCTTGCTTTTCGGGCTTTGCACCATGGCGTAAATACATCACTGTTTTGCAGAAGAGAGGTACTTGACTAATTTGCTCACAGTAGTAGAACGCACTTGAGTTCCTAACAGCTGTCAAGCAACCTGCCTGCAACTTTCAAGTGCAATTTCATCTGCTGCTAAAAAGGCTCAAAAGTACTCGCAGGGTCTGGGAAAGACCATAAATATTCAGTTTCGTCATCCCACTGCTGTCCTTTGATTTGCATCAAATTAAGACCTCTGTTGCGAAATGAACAGTTTTGGAGAGGATTCTTTGTTGTAAACCCTTTTGGGGAATATCTCACATTCCAATAGAGAGACAGCGATGCCTCAACGGCATGGAGTTGTAGGTTTTAAGTGGCGTATGGAGTGTGGCGTCTCTTTTCACTTTAAATAAGAGAGTCTGCTGGAGAGGGACGCCCTGTGTATTAACATAGGATTGTCTCCATTTCGGCTTCACAGAAGAAAAAAAAGATTCGACATGCCGGCTTTATCAATACATTCACAGGAGAGTCTCTGCGAGAGGCGAAGTCGATGTTCAACAGTGCAGAAATGGTGAATCTCATTCCACCGAGCGCGCGTGTCAGCCGGACGCTCGTATTGATCTTTACAACTTCGAGCTGCTCTAGAGCGTATAAATGAATCACAGTGGCATAATTACATGAATCAACTACAATATGATTTTTAACTTGAATCTTTCAATGATAGAAATCCAGCAGAATGCATTTGTTATGATAACTAAGACTCAGAGAAGCATCACCTTCAGCAACATCACCGGAGGCAATAAAGATTTCATGCATCGTGGTTTGGAAAACATATTCAGACGTGCCCGACTTCCCAATCTCATTACGTGTGAATTTGAATAATTGATTACAATATCTCATGTTTAAATCAGTTTAAATGACTCTGCTTATTCTTTTCTGGCTTCGATCAATCCAAACCAATTTAAAAAAATGTCACATCCCACTTCCTTACCTTGACCCGCTGTTTTATTAACCATGACTTCTGTCTTTTCAAAGTGTCTTTCACCCACAACCTTGAATATTGAGTGAAAAAATCTTTCATTTTGCAAGTCTCCTCCTCCTGACTTTGTAATGAGTCGACCTGGATGATGTGCTCAGGTCCCCCCCCCCTCGTCCATAATGAGCCGAGCTAATGCTTCTAATTCAGTTCAATGTAGTAAAGTTGCCAATTGAGTTTGACTTAAATCCCATGATTGAATGAATATGATCGTATTCTTGCGGCCGTTTGGCCTCTGATAACATTACTTCTGGCTGTATCGCTGAAGCATTGACGAACGAGGAATAAATCATAGGGAACATGTCGATAGATCTAAGATTAAAGTTCCTGGCGAGGTGCTTTGTGCCCCTTCTCGTTGACATCCGTTTACACACCCAGATGTGTAAGAGCGCTCCGCTTGTTATCCATCACGGAGCCTCGTCAATAAGGCCCCGCGGGTAATAACAATATGAGCCGTGTCTCTGTCGGCCCGGTGTATTTATGTGACGTGACACCGTCTCTTAGCATCACAGGCCGTGCCTTCTAATCAAAGGGTCCAACCAAGCACAGCGACAGGCCCTCTTTGCTCTCTCCTCACCCTGCGTCTATTAACAAGCCCAATAGGCATGAAATTGGACAACTGTTATGAAGGGAACAGGCCAACGGCTGTCACTCACTCTGCAAAAAACAGTGCATATGTGAGGGAGGAGACCGGGGATCACACTCACTGACGTCACGGGCTAATAACCCATTCTTTAAGTCTGTACTTCAGAGTTTCAGGCAGCTGTGTGTGGGAAGTCGGGTCAGTCGCCGCCATGAGACTCGCGGGTGTCAGCCGGTTCACTGGGCATATTAGCTCGGGACCATGTGGGGGGGTTAGTTAGCTGTGTGAGAAATTAAACGGGGACAGAGGGTGATTAGAATCTCATTACCTAGGATGAGGTCGCATTTACGTTTTGAATGCAAGTGGTGAAAACGATATAATAGAGAAGAATTTCTCACAGAGCTGCAGCGGGGAGATATTTCTAGATAAATCCTATTATTTAGAAATGAGGAAATCAATCGGTCACTAAAAATCTCAAGGCTTTGCCATCCGATGCTGTGGAAATCAAAGACATTGGACAAAAACTTCAGATGAGTCATTGTTTTCTTTAATTAAGTTTTCTCTGCTACAATTATTTCTGCCCACCATAAAAGAACTATGAGGGTAATTTTCTCAACAAAAGAACAGTAATTTTCCAGTCCTACATTTGCCTTCTGTGTCTATTTCTATAATTCATGTTTTTCCAATAAAGCCCTGAAGGCTGCCAGCTGCAGATTGACGTTAAAGAAGAAAAAAAAACAAAGAAAAGTGCTTTGACATCTCAGTTCCATTTCATCAACACGCTGTCACATCCTGGCGATTAAAGCAGCTCTTTGTGTGGAGCTCATCCTGAAATCATCTCTTCCTCGGTTCCAACCTCCGAGGCTGCAGACGGCTGAGAGGTAGATGGAGATCCATCTGGCTTGTGTCATTTTTTTTTTTTTTTTTAAATCATAAAAAGCACAACAAGGTATCCTTTACCTGGAGTAGCAATTTAGTTTATCTCTGGGAATGTCTCCAAATCAATGAGATATTAAAAATAAAGAATATCATATAGCCTACATATTAAGGATTCCCTGTGGAACTCCCCTGTCCCATGAGGTTTCCAGTCTGCACTTGACTCAGGTTTTTTATTATTAATATATATATTTATTTTTTTAAGGAAGATGATCACTTGTTACTCGACACCTCAACAACACAACCTCACTTTTGAATCCTATCCCCGTACATGTAAAGCTCACACCTCGTTGGAAGATGAATTCCATGAAATAACTCACCCCATTTAACAGTTTGGCATAAAACAGTCCCGCACGAGAAGATCCCCGCTCGATCTCAACCCCTCCATGGAAATCCACTTTCGCCGGCTCAGTCAGCGGAGTGATCCGCGGCTCAGGCGGCGCTGAACGATCGCAGAAGCTCACCTCGCTGCGAGGACGCACCGCCGCTGGAATGAACCACGCGCTGGTCGGGAGGAGGGGTGGGGTGGGGGGGCAGTTCAAGTGGTAAACACTGCGTTTTCTAGGCATGTGCGAGACTTGCGTCTGTGTGTGTTTTTTGTTGTTGTTGTTTTTTGGGCGCGAGCAACAGCTGTCTGCGCGCGGACGTGGAGCGAGACGACGCGTCCGCGTTGTCGGAACTGTCCGCGCGTCTCTTTTTTTTAATCAGTCCTGTTCCGCAGCCATCAGAGAGGCAAGTTGCTGGAGGAGACGGGGATCCCGCTGCTTGGTGATGGATGTTACTGTCATGCGACCTCCCTTTTAACCCCCCCGTGGCGTTCCTTGCCCTGCGCATTAATGCACATTTCACGCAAACGAGCCTCATTCAAATCGTTGGCAATAATGTTGGGCTGTATTTGGTGACATCCTTTTGTTCTGAGGAAATCTCCCACAACGAAGAATTATATTCATAGTCATATAAATTAAATTATCTCATCATAGTCTGCTTCCTACAATAACACTCCGCTTATCAAATAGAAGAATGTGGCTAGTTAACCAAACCATGTTAATGAATGAATTAATTTCTCCACTGGAAGGCACCCTAGATGGCACTTTCTCATGTTTTCTCCACTAAAAGGCACCGTAGATGGAACTTCGTCGTGTTTTCTCCACTAGAAGGCTCCGTAGATTGAACTTTATTGTGTTTTCTCCACTAGAAGGCACTGTAGGTGGAACTTTATTGTGTTTTCTCCACTAGAAGGTGCCGTAGATAGAACTTTATTGTGTTTTCTCCACTAGAAGGCACTGTAGGTGGAACTTTATTGTGTTTTCTCCACTAGAAGGCACCATAGATGGAATTGTATTGTTTTCTTCACTAGAAGGGGCCGTAGATGGAACTTTATTGTGTCTTCTCCACTAGAAGGTGCCGTAGATGGAACTTTATTGTGTTTTCTCCACTGGAAGGCATCATAGATGCCACTTTATTGTGTTTTCTCCACTAGAAGGCACCATAGATGGAATTGTATTGTTTTCTTCACTAGAAGGCGCCGTAGATGGAGCTTTATTGTGTTTTCTCCACTAGAAGGTGCCGTAGATGGAACTTTATTGTGTTTTCTCCACTGGAAGGCATCATAGATGCCACTTTATTGCGTTTTCTCCACTGAAAAGCACCTTAGATGCCTCTTTATTGTGTTTTCTCTATTAGAAGGCGCCGTAGAGCGACCATTATCGTGTTTTCTCCACTGGAAGGCACCGTAGATGCCACTTTATCATGTTTTCTCCACTGGAAGGCACCCTAGATTCCACTATATTGCGTTTGCCCCACTGAAAAGCACCCTAGATACCACTTTATTGTGTTTTCTCCACTGGAAGGCACCCTAGATGCCACTTTATCATGTTTTCTCCACTGGAAGGCACCCCAGATTCCACTGTATTGCGTTTGCCCCACTGAAAAGCACCCTAGATACCACTTTATTGGGTTTTCTCCACTGGAAGGCACCCTAGATGCCACTTTATCATGTTTTCTCCACTGGAAGGCACCCTAGATTCCACTGTATTGCGTTTGCCCCACTGAAAAGCACCCTAGATACCACTTTATTGGGTTTTCTCCACTGAAAAGCACCCTAGATGCCACTTTATTGTCTTTTCTCCACTGGAAGCCACCCTAGAGGGCACATGGACACAGCGGTTAGGCTATCTGTCATGCAAACTTCAAATGAGTGTCGAGTGACGGCAGAGAGAGAACGAGTTACATCATCAGTCACATCAAAGCCTATAAGCCTGACTGGAAAAGACAGATCCATGTTTTATTACCCAGGAATGAACTCAAATGAGACTACTACTGGCAAGTGTCACAAAATGGTCAAATTACTACATTATGTCACTTTTGGCAGTATTGAGATGGAAAAATCATCACATAGATACAATATTTTTGTCTGGCATCGGGGCGTTAAGGACGGGGAATGGTTGCAGTGTTTTTTTAAAATAAATGCAGGTGCATTTTCCCGCAGTCTACCAGTGACTGTGAATGTGACCACAGCCAACGGTCCTTTACTATAATACATCAACTGTACAGAGCAATTCCCCGTACGGTACACTGATTGTTTAGCATCGCAGACACACTATGAATCCTTATAGTAGCTGATGATAAATGAGAACCAATATAAAAGTTACGGTTCCAGACCATAGCCAGCGCTGTGAGAGGCTTGTTCATTACCATCGGAGAAGAACAGCTCGCAGCACAAACCCGCATTGAGTCCCATGTTAAAACACTGTGTTTTTTCCTTGGCTCCATAGCTGCTGCTGCAGTGTGAATGTGGCGTCACACACCTTCCACTTCCTTTACACCTCGGAGAGAACGGCGAGCGCTTATCCGATTGCCACTTGCTTGTGCTAACACTCACTTCCTCCAAATCCACGGGATTAGTTTGAGAACATCTGCTGAAAGAGGAC
This sequence comes from Chelidonichthys spinosus, assembly GCA_029853015.1. Taxonomy (NCBI): domain Eukaryota; kingdom Metazoa; phylum Chordata; class Actinopteri; order Perciformes; family Triglidae; genus Chelidonichthys; species Chelidonichthys spinosus. The sequence goes on from CM056837.1 coordinate 17,669,553, forward strand.
GTTTCTGGTAACTAACCATGAAATATGCAGCAGCACACGTGTTTATCACCATCATCCACTGCTCAAGGGGGAAGCATCCGAGTACCTGCAACCCTCCCCTCCCCTCCCCCACTGCTGTCCCTCCTCACCCTGAACTCCCTCCTACAGGTGATGATGATGCACAGAATCAGCAGGAGTTCGTGCAGGCGCTGCTGAATAACCTGCTTTGCGAAATTGTGTCTCGCTAATTATAGTCCGATGAGGGCATTAATGTAGCCCACTTAAAGTGCCAGTGCAAAGTGCTCCTTATTAAAACAGATGACATACTTGCACTTTTAGCCGCTCAATGATGAAAATGCACTGCAGTATAGGCTCAGATGATTATATCATGCAGTGTAGGCTTGTTTTTGCTTAAAAAAGGAAAACATATGAGCACTGATCAAGCTTAACGATTAGCTCTGTATCACAGCAAAGTACAGTTAATATTAATACTGCATGCATGTTTACTTATTAATTAATTTCCCTTCCCCTGCTGCTGCAAACGCCTCATCTCATCTTATCGTACTCAATGCAAACATCACACTTCCTCTGCTCCCTGTCTGAGTGAAAAGCCGCTTTCTTTAATCCTCCCTTTTCTCTGAGCACATCGCTGTAAATCACGTCTGACCTTGTCCCACCAGACCGGTCTCGTCCCCCATAAATAGTCAGTCATCAATTATTCTAGTGACCACCAGGATTCGTCACTGTCAGCAACTACAACGTCACGTCGGGGGTCATGGAGAAAGGACCAGAGAGGGGGGAAAAAAAATGTGATGCGGTCTTGGATCAGGGACTTTGCTGGTAAACCTGCCACATAAATTCTGCCGTGTGTCTGGCCTGCAGTAACTGTGCGATGAATGATTGAGCGTCAAGCACCGAGAATCATGGGATTTCATATGGGGGGCACCCTCTGTTTGCTCTTTGATCCCACGAGGTCACGTGGCAACATGTTGGAAATGCCAAAGCTGAGGCGGTGTCATGATTTATTGAGCCTTACTTCCACATTTATTCATTTTTGCATATCGTTTACAAATGATTATGCTATTAGAGAAGCCCATGTGTAAGAAAGGGTTTCTTTTCATTGGGAATAAAGAGCAAACTTGTTAGGAATGAAACCTTTTCTGCTCTAATCGCAAATTCTGCCGAGCCTGATAATGTAACGTTCTATTGTCATGCATCCCTGACTGTTAATGATATCCCATACTGCACCACCCACTCTTAATTAGAGCGTCGGTGTGTGTCAGGAGCCGCGGAGGCAGCGGTAGCTTCAGACAGCCGAGGTGTTAGGCTGAGGTGTGCTGAGGCAAGCAGCGACCGGCCAAGGTGATAAAGGGAAAGACGACGTTGGATAAAATGTGAATGGGATAAAATATCTGTCAAGGTTAACTCAGGTACAGTGTGCATGGCAAAGAGCGCGGCAAATCCTTTATATGTTAATTAGAGGCTGCAGTATTGCAATATCATATTAAAACGTGTTCCTGTAATCTCCCCTCCCTCCTTTCTGTATATTTATTTAATAAGAGGAAATTCCAATCACTTAATTTAGCATTTTCTCTTAAATTAGCACCTGCTAGAACTGCAAAATGCAAAGGTCGCTTGTGTTGCCATGGCGTTCTGTACACACACTCACGTAACTTTCCATATTGCGACATTTCTATGCGTCAATACCTTGTTTTGTCATTGAATACCCTCGAAAACTGGCAACGCCATTTTATTTCCTTCCCTCCGTTTGTTAACGTGAGGGACAGAGGCTTCCTTATTGTACAGCAATCATCTTGATAAATTGCTCTGACCCCGTGTGGCGCGGTGCGCTCGGACTGGAAATACTTTAGTGGCCTGTTATGCTTCAAAGAATCTCCAGCTGCTGTAAATGACAGACACTCCTGTTTTCTTTCCTCCAAAGACACTGATCAGAGGAATATAACAAGACTGTAAAGCTATATGATGTGTATTCTCTCTCAGAGCTTATTTTTATGTGACTTCTCACAAAAACCGAGAGGGAATCTGACCCAGAGATGCTTTTATTCGCATTTAAAATACATTTCCAAGGGAATACATCTGTCATTAAATTGCCATTTTCCTTTCTGATCGCTGCCAACATCCGTCAAACTTTTAAAGGTAAGATTAAATCATTCAAGGAGGGATTTTCTGTCATTTTCTTCCACTTTTGGTGGCCACAGAAGCATATATAATCAGTCTTCTCCACACCTTTTTCAAAGATGACACATTGAGTGCAATGCATCTTTCAAAACGCACATAAAGCAGCGAATGAAGTGCCGATTTTTTTTGGTCACTTAACTCCCAGAGTGAAAGGCATTAAAGACGTCAGTCAAAACACGACTCCGTGTGTCTTTTATCCTCAAATGAATGCAGTTCATAATTTCCTCCCTCCGTGGAGAATCCGATTGTTCCAGATGAGTTTATCATCTTCAGCAATAAGGCTTCTTAATTCAAGTGCGTAAATGCTCAAAGCATCTCAACTTCACCATACATTCTGCATGATAATCTATTTTCCTCTTTAAAGTGTCTTTGGCATTGGCTTTAAGCATACGTTTAGCAGAGTTTATTGCCATTTTAATCTGATGCTTTGATTGACTCCTGTTGCTATAAAGCTTAAATAATTACCATCATTTTGAATAATTGAAAAAGAGTAGCTTACACATGAAACAAAAGCTAATTTGATCATTTTAATTTAATTATTTTTGAACAAGTATTTTTAATTGAAATAGTTAATGAACTGTTGGAGTCTTTTCTTCTTTTTTTTTTTTTTTCCTAGAAATTGTCTAATTTAAGATGTTGTGCCTCAAGTGATCCCCTGACTCATCTTTTAAGTGAATAGCCCGAGGTATTGCCCTAAAAAATAAGGAAATTAATAAAGCACTCAAGGTCATTGCGCGAGTAAAAGTCTGAGAAGAGCCATCCATCTGCCGCTCCTAGGGACAGGCCAAGGTAAAACAGGCCGAAGCTTCATATTTCTTTAAAATGACATTAGCATTTTCAAGTACAACAATGAGGATATGTGGTTTAGAATTACAATCACTCCTCTAACGTTGCTCCCCTGCAGCCGGGAAGCCCTTTGAATTCATCGTGTATTCATAACGTCTTTGTGTTCATTAGCGGAGACGCGTTTGTGTACATGTTACAGTTGATTTCCCTCCTTTTTTCATGTGTCTGGAGCTTTTCCTCCAATCCTCCTCTCGCCTCACTCAGTTAAAAATAAATAGTGCGGGGAAGCGATGAGAGCCTGCTGGCCTCTGACGATCCACACACACACATTCTTACACACAAGCCCCATGAATCACATGTCATCCCAGACACCAGCCAGTGTGACGGGAGCACTTGTGTAACAGTATGAAGGGCTTTTAGCTGCAATCAGAGACCCTGGGCATTTTGGGGGTACAGTGATTCAGATACTTGAAATTGATCCCCTGCCAGACGCCAAACAATGAGGCTGTAACTGTCCTTGCTCTGCCCTGTTGGTAGGCTTAATATGAAGTCAGAAGCGACACGTCGAATTTTGGAAGGTCTCTTCCTGCAACCTGACCTTATGTGAAGGCGTATATATAGAAGGACATTCGTTAATGTTGAAACAGCCGAGACAGGGAAAACATCATGGGTGAATAGTATTTTTTTATCATATAAAAAGATATTTTACTTAGAAACTCCTCTCCCTTTCCTTTTATAAAGTGGTTACGATGATATGTCAGCAAACAGTTGCACGTTTAGCAGAAACGGAGCAACATTAGCGTTCATTCGGAGTCATGTTTCTTCCCACGCTGGGAATGTAAGTTATGTATTCATTCTCTCTTGTTCTGTTTTGGTCTCCACCAGCTCCCGAGGGAAATATCAGACTCTTTAGCTGCAAAATCCTCCATTATATTCACCAGCTAGTTGCTGGCATTGTATCTTGTTGGTGCTGGGCAGGTATCATGCAGCTGCAGGTGTGAGACATTGTGGGGAAAAATGTTAAAAAGCTCGGGGGAAATTATCCATTATTGATATGATGTTCGCTAACTTTGCTGGTATATCATAGCTTTGTTTTTATAAGCTCCTTTTTTCTCTGTTTGAGTCACGATGCCTTTTCACTGTTGATTCGTAAGGTTGTAAAATTTGAATACCCTGACACATTTCTCCCTCAAAAAGTCACATGATCAACAGGAAGTAGCATCATGCTATGAGTTCTCTCACTCAGAGAGACACAAATAAAACTGCCTGATATTGGCCATTGCACATTTAAATGTGTGTTATTAGATAAAGTGCTGGGAAAAAAAAGTTTCATTTTGAAAAGTTTCAACATGCAAATTCAGAGGGAGGTTGTTGTCAGAGTTTTGAGGCGTTGCCTAGAGGCTAATATTATATATTTGCTTGAGGGATGTGAACCTGTTCCTATTGTGCTCCCAGCACATTTTGATCATTATTTTCCCGTAATAATGGCTTCTTAATGGAAACTCATTCGATCTTTTCTCCTCACATGCTTCTCATCCAAGAAGCATTCAATAAATATTTAGATTTGATCTCGCTTCGATGTCTGTAGCCCAAATATAAAGCTCGTCGGCAGCTTAGCATAGCATAAAGACAGGAAACAGGTGAAACATCTATCATAAACTAGCAGCTAAACTCACTCATCATCACGTCGTATCTCGTTTGTTTAATCTCTGCGTGTAAAAGTGTTAAAACTGGGATTTTATGGGAGATTTCTTCGTTTGGCAGATGCCAGACTTTGCTTATGGACTTTGTTCTTTACTTGGTTCCACACAAATATGATGCGTCACAGAAGCAGTAAAGATTATCTTTCCTATCAGCCTTCAATCATCATGGCAGCTTCCACGTTATCAGCCATTTGAAGTCTGTTCTTTAGTTAGTCATGCCCAAATACGTGAGAACACTCGTTCGTGCCGTGCATGAAGAGTCCTTGTATTTTGACATAATTTCAATAATTCAGGATCAAGTATGAAACTAGGCTCTTTGCTCTTTTATTTTGCAGCATTTTTAAGCACATCTTCAGTGCTTTCATCTGCAGGCTCTTCTGTTTGTGCATGTTGTTGATATGCCCCTTACAAACCTCCGGGTGTGTGTGTTGTTCTCTTTTTGAATCTTACATTTCAGAAGCAGAATTACTTTTTTTTTTTTTTTTCACCGTGTACAATGGCGCTCAAAGGAAACAGGCTGTGTTAAATTGTTTTGACACGTTATACGCTGCAGTTATACAATACAGGTTTGACAAACTTGATGCACATAAGTCCCATTAAAATCAGGGGAGACGGCGAGCAAAGAAAAAGCTTTAACAAGCGGTAAGAAATCACAGATGTGGGAAACATCTGTGACGGTTTTTGATTAATCGTCAGCTGTTCGGCTCTAAAAATGTGACATGGAATTATATTCCTGTCTTTTTTTAAGTCATACAGACCACAAGAGAACCGTGTTCTCTATAATTATTATTCCTTTAATTACATCTGTAAATGAAAGTCTTTTGATTAACATCAACAAGTTCCTTATTGGTTTGTCTGTGTCCTGGAAGACTACATCAGTGTTTTATAAAATCACCAATTTAAAGTCCTAATTATTCCTACAGATTTCACTCTTTGGCGTCACCAGATCTGGACGGCGTGAGGTTGTTTTAAATATGGAGAAATAGGAGTCAGGGATTAACAGCTAATTAGTGGAACTGTGCCATGGGATTAATTAATTCAAAGCATTTACATATATTCTAATTGTTTCGCCGAGCTAATTAGCATCACGGTGCCACACTTACATACTGAGGATTGTTTAAGTTTGTTTGCTTCCAGCGAGTAAATATGTCAACCTTGCATATGCTGTTGTTGCCCTATCAGCTCCCCTGAAATGCGTCCACCATGTGTAACACTTAGTGAATACAAATAGGAACGCATTCATTCAAAACTCGTTTGTCACAGTGTTGGTTCAGGTCCAAGTTTGCTGTTCTTGTACTGAGTTGTCAGACGCCTGGCAGAAACCGCAGTACTGCTGAGGAATTAGCCAATTCGTTGCTCAAATTATACATAAAGGATGTAATGAACTGTTGGATTAACAACTAAAGCTTAAAGTGTCATTCAATGACCTAACAAGTCATTGAATGCCATTTTTAACAATGTTTGAAATGTGTTTTTTAAGCTTTGTGTACATATTTTTTGTTATTAATGCAAATTTTATGCAATATTATTATGATATATATATTTTTTTAAGAGTCAAACTAAAAAAATGCATAAAAACCAAATATTTCTGGTGGCATTTCATATTTTTTAAATATTTTTTGAAAGTAATAAAAAAAATAATTGAATACAATTTAATAGGAAAATGTAATGTAGTAAAACAAATTGGTTCTGATGACAAAATGATTTGTTTTTGATAAGCCGTTAAGAACAAACACATGTCCTGTCAGAGTCGATATATTAGGTTTTATTTTGAAAGAGCTTATAATAAAGCAGTCCAGCCGATGAAGCGTAAACTGCTCGGGGGAGACTTCAAACGAAACCCAATTGTATGCAGAGAATTTTGCGTCCGACATAAAAGGCAGTTAAGCTGTGCTTTTAAATTAACGGATTAAAACTGAACTGAAAATGAGGTCAGGAGGTCATGTTTATGCATTTAGTCACTACATTTAAAGCTACGTGTATTGATCACTTTCCCACCAACTCACTGTTTGTTGGTTCCGGAAGGCTTAAGACCACTCACAGAAATGTCAGAGATAATTGATGCTCGTCTGTGTAGCCGAGCATACTTCAGTATTCTAATTTAGCTGTACCCTGCAGAGTGAGGGGGGGGGCTCGAGTGGGAGGGTAGCTTGGCACGAGGTAAGACTCCTTTTTTTTCTCAAGCCAATCTCTTTTCCCCCCGCATAATTATATGAATTGAATTAATTGGGGGTGGACATTTGCATATCTAGGTTATTTCTCTTATGGAGAAAAAGGTCTTTGGAGAGTATAGAAACAATTACAAGCGTGCCAGACAGTAACACACCTCTGGTTCTCCACCCCCCCCCCCCGCTCCCCTCTCTGCAGGCTTTTCCTCCAGGGAGGATTTGGCCTCAGTACTCTGGAGGAAATATGTGATAACACCACAGTGCAGGACTCGCATCCATGAAGCAATTTAATGGACTTTGCAGCCACCTTTAACACACACACACTATCACCTGACATCTTTAAATTACTTTGAACACTTGTAGGTATTAATAAAGAAAATTGAACTATTTGTTTTGCAGGCAGGGAATAGTGGAAATTGTTCTAAAGGAAAGTTTATTGGACCCACTGGGTTGTAAATCGCAAGGGAGCAATCTAATTTTCTGCACCTGTATGAGAATTTTTCACTGTATTGTAATAATAGTGAGCCAACAAAGCCATAATTATTTTTTAATAAAAACATCCAGTTTACTTTAATAGGAGACAAAAAAAAACAACAACCCAGAAATGATTCACATATTCACACAACAGATTTCATTATGATGGAAAATAATCAAATTGAATGGGAAATCCTCCTGATTGAGGCTGCTCTGTGGCTGAGTGGAATATTCCATCAAAATCAATATTTCTGAAAGCAGAATTACATCCTCAAACATATTTACGACGTTGTGATTTCGCAATTAGTGATTTTTTTCCCTCCTCACTCCTGCAGCGACCCTGAAAGAGAATCAGTTGTGCGTTATGAAGCCAGAGATGATAACCTGCTCTTCCTCAAATGAGGGATAAATTGCCAATTTGATTTTATGATCCGGGCTACAGACATCCAGCCGCAACAGAAGGCAGTTTGTAAAAAATAAAATAACAACAGCAGGGGAACACATGTTTGTTCTCCATCCAATTGATTAGGCGGAACATAATTATTCATGCATTGGTGAATTTTGAGATTTTTGGACAATTTTGCTTCCATACCATGTCTTCTTTCAGACTAGTCGAAAGAAAACATCCCAAATACACATTTAGCTGTTTGTTTTACTACATCAGCCTCATTTGCATATTTAAACATAACACTTAAGAAAACTTGTAATGCAAAATGTAATTGTCTTAATGTAAGCAATCAACTATCTTTTCATATTTTTTTTTTAAAATGCTGTTCGTCTGTAAAGTTTAAAGGTTGTTTTCTTATATACACCAAACTTTCTAAGTTTTTACAGATGTGTGTGTTCATACATCATTCATAACCTGTATAAAGAACATTTTATTTATTTATCATTTTATTCCTTTTTATGGCTATTGAAAGTATTTTGCGATATATGGAGTGATTCCCTCTATTTTAGCCTAATAGCCTTAAAAAACAAGATTTTTGAACCAGACTTCATCCAGTATTCATCTTTCTGATTGGGAAATGTATGCAAATGAGCACATATTTGATAAGAATCTGCCTCATTTGCGCATTTAAACATACATTTTCAGAAAACGTTGATTACTTACTTTAATGTAAGTAATCAACAGGGGAACTTTTACAGCGATATGTTGTATTTTTTAACCTATACCCCTATCCCCCTTAAAAAGGTCATGCTGTGTCTACATCCTAAACTCTGAACTAGTGTGAATTGTTGGAAATACACAATAAAATAAACATATTGTGTAACATTTCCTTATTTATGCCGTTGAACAAAACTGTAGATGGAGAATTTGCTCAGCTGTGCGTCCCCGTCTCCATCCACACATTCATTGTATCCCTATTGTCTTTTCCCCCCCTTCTCTCCACTGCTTTCATCTGACGTTGGGTTTCTATTCAGCTCAGCATCCTCATCAAAGGTCGCGCTCGCAGCCATCGGGCGCGTTTGATATTCCGTTCTTTAAAGCCGCATCAAGAAAGAGGGCACTTATAAACTTGAGCATGTGTGATTATCTCCGCTGTGACGCAGCGAGGGAGGAGGGAGACGGCATGGACGGCTTTAATGAACTTTGTTTGTTCACCGATCTGGAAGATGTCATCATCAGGAGTAAAAAAAAAATGTTTTTTTATATATATTACAGTTATATTAATCTGCACTGGGATTTCTTGTTTTCTTTTAATTGAGATATTTAGCTTCAAAAACGAACATGAACCACACTGGATAATAATCTTTACTTGTTTTGGATGATTTGGATTAATCCTTTCTAAATGAATGACATTTGGTTGTGAATCACATGCTGTTATATAGAGACTATCCCATATAAAAGCTTGAACCACTGTGCCATCTTCTGGTACAACGGAGCTACTTTTGCGGTGTCACATTCTCACTGTGGAGTGAGTGTATGCTGTCCCCTTTTGGTGATTAATGCAAAGGGAAACGCGCTGATTCATGGAATTGTTTCCTTTTCACCACGTGAGCTCAGATTTTGTAGAAATCCTTCTTGGTGTCGTCGTCGTCTCTCCTGAGGTCAATGTGCCAAACCGCCTCGCAGCCCTCGAATGGCACGTAGGGCGCCGTGGCAACAGGTTTGCTGGACGAACCCGTGTGCAGACATGCAGAGATCAGATGGCTCAGGCTCAGGATGGTCATCAGCAGCATGAGGAACCCTAAAGACAAGAGAGGACGTGGTAAACGTCATATATATGACACACTTAATTGTTAAATCAAAGGTGACACAATCTCACCACAATAGATTGTGTTTGCGGTCAGCTCATGGAAACGATAGCTCCTGGTGAACATGGCGCCCAGGCCCAGGACCAGAATGGCGTAAACGCTGAACGTGTGGCGTATGTACTTGGCGAAGAGGAAAGTCTGCAGGATGAACCTGCAACAAAATACAATCTTCAGTGATTTATTTGCTTTACAAACCCAAATCAGATGTTAGGCATCCCCGTTATAATCTCCGGTTCTTTACCAGATTATAGTGCACAGGAAGACGGCGGTGAGGACAATGGTGCTGATCACTGGGTCCGCCACGCCGGCTTTGTACTTCAGCACTACGCCAAGATCCACCAGAGAGTTCAGGAGAGACCACCAAGCGAACACCGCCAAGCCGTTCTGGGTCTGCCACAAAAACATGGAGCATTTATGTTTTTGCTTTCATCTCGAACGTACCTTTTGTGTGATCGAGGAGATCGAGCGGCCTCACCAGGTAACGCGTCCACGGGATCACCTGGGGTTTGTTCAGGGCCAGCCAGGCTTTGTGCTTGTCCAGGTTGGAGTAGGAGACGTAGAGCATGTAGAAGCTGAGGACCGGGAGAACCCAGCGGAGGGCGACGGCTGCGAGGATATCGCTGTGGAAAGCAAACGGCGGCGGTGATGGCTTGTGAGGCAACGTGCATGTCTCGTGAGCGTTACTACTACTACTTACTGTCTGTCCCACAGGGGCATGCTGCACATCCTCGCAATGTTAATGGTGGTCCACATCAGATAAAACGTCGACGGGTGGATTTCTGGATCACGGACATCTCTGCAGATAGAAACCCCCCATTTTATTTAATAGCCATTCAATGCATTTACATTCTTTAATGAACTTTCTATACCTACGTGTGCCTGTTTGGTTGCAATGTAAACAGATGCACCAGTTACCATTGTGTTACTAATCAGCAGCTCAAAAGTTGCTTTCTGCTCTGAGCATTCTGGGATTTGTAGTATAAATCTTAAAGATTTTGACGGACTTTCTGATAAATCACGCTTTCCTCGAGCATTGCATGAAGCTTTAGAGACATGCTACCTTTTAAAAAGGCTGACTGTCGCATACAAGAGCCAGGCCTTGGACCACAAGTCAACCATGATCCAGTAGCTGTCGGACCACCAGTCCATAGTCATCTCCAGGGGGAAGGTCTCAGTCACGTTCCTGGATGAGGTCCGGAACAGAGCTGAAGGACCGAAATGAGACAGAAAACAATCCCAGCTGACGCCTTATCAGGTCGGATTGGGAAGTGTGTGTGTTTGTGTGTGTGTGTGTATGGCCTGATTACTTTAATTGGCTTCCATCCAGATCAATGGCTTACAAAAAACAACTGTCGGGGCAAAGGTCCTTCAATAGGAATTGCACCTGCACGATAACATAAGATATACACAACTAAATTTGCAGCATGCAAATGTGAAAAGAACACATTTAGGTATTATTTGTCGTGAAGTAAAAGCTCAAAAACTCATCATCATCTTGATTTGGTGCACTGAAGAATGTGACCACTGAGAATTATAGAGAAATTTCCCCCGCAAAATAACCCAAATTGTTCCGTGAGCTCAAGGCTAGCGTATTAAAAAAAGCAACAACTCTTTATGGTTTCAAGCTGTGAATGCGACCCTGCAGTAGGATTGAAACGGTAGACGTGGAGTCTCTCACCGTTGGGCACGTTGCTGTCCCTCGCCAGGTTCCAGAAGATCGTTGTGATCACCTGAGAAACGGCGGCCAGGGCGACGCTCCCGACGCGTATCACGCCGTGGTCGTTTCTCACCGAGAGGGTCGGCGTCTGGAACCGCGACATGATGTCTGGCTGCAGCTCGGAGGACTGTGAGCCACAATATGTGTCACCGCAATCTAATATTCTGGACTTTGGATCGCTGCATGTGCTGTTAGATTTTACGGTGCCTCTTTGATTGCACTCGATTAAAACGCCCTGTAATCGCTCGGCGTGGGGATGCTTATCACAGGGTTTGTGCTCAAAGGAATGTTGGTTCATCAAGTAGGAATTTCTCATATTTATACTGTAAATCGTTTTTTTTTTGTTAAGAAACTGCATGGAGTTTGAAGATGTCAAGTCAAGTCAAGCTTTATTTATATAGCACCTTTAGCCAAGGCACTTTACAATTTAAAAACAAATACAATTACAATTAATACATCAGATAAAAGCACAATAAAACACAATAAAACAATAAAATAAACAATAAAATAAAATATAAGAATTAATAAGATGTGACCTTGTGTTAAGGGTCATTTCTTTACCTGCTATCGTTTGACATTTTATGGATTTACAGATTAATGTTATATTTAAAATTTCTTTCTGAAGCAATTTCTTTGCAGGTCAAAGGTCAAATTTCTTGTCTTTACTATTGTATATATACTTATATATATTATATATATAAGTAAATATGAAGCTTCAGTCAGTTAGCTTAGCTTAGCATAAACACTGGAAACATTTAGCACCTGCTCGGCCTCTAAAGATCATTAATTACACATTATATGTAGTTTGTTTAATCCTTTCAAAATCTGATGTGGATGAATGTTAATGTTTGTGTAATCTTACTTTAGTGTTGGAATATGTGTGTTTTGATGATTTGGTTTGAGAAGTTCGGAACGGAGACTGTTGGTGATAAATGTTTGCCCTTATGTTGCTTTGCAATTATATTTACTCCAGTTTTTATATCCTTGTGCCTCAATAGCCTTCGACTATTTTTTTTAAATTTTTTTTTAGTATTGCTCCTCTTAGAATCCTTATCAACCCACCATTTATCCAGTGTTATTTCGTTCAACGAAAGTCCTTGAAAATAACATTCTTGACTTCCCGTTTCCTTCCATTTATTATTTTATTTGTTAAAGAAGTAGATAATTTATATAGATATGTGTGTAATGTACAAGTGCTTTAGTTTCATATTTTTCCATATTAACACAAGATTAATAGTATTTATTGACACATTCAGTCACTCTAAGCTAATCATAGAAAGAGGTTACTTTGCCTCAAGGCTATTTCCACCGGCGACATACTGGGTCTACTGTCACTGTAAAGCGGCCGCTTGTGATGCTTCCATACGACCAGGGCGATGCGTGCCACGAACATGATGCAGGAAATAGCCAAGACCAAAGCTGAAGAGGAGATTTAAACATCTCTATGAGTCCATGACTAGTATACAGATATACACAGGAGAAAAAAATGTATATTGTAAGTACCTGCGAAGATGTAAATGTGACTTTCAGGAGAGTCTGAGTTGCTCAGGGTGCCGGTCAACCACAGGATTACAACGGGGTAGATGGTCACGATGTAACGCACGTGTTCGTCAAGGTAGAAGTTCTCCAACAGAAACCTGGGAGCAAGAGACAAAAGTGTTGGGTATCTACGCCTGGCGTCGCCGGGGCAACCGCTAACTGATGATGCAGCAGGGAGTCGGCCTCACCACGGTAACAGCTCCATCAGAAGCAGCCCCAGTGACAGCATTGCACAGTCACAACTGGGGGTTTCTGTCTCGTGCTGCATGTACATGGTCAGGTTCAGGAGAGTGGAGAGAGTCCCCCACGTCACGTAGACCGCCGATCCGTTCTGCACCTGATTCAACGCAATGGAAGACTTCAGGGAAGCACGAGGAAGCTATGACCAGCTTCTATGGCAATGTTATAATCCTTGAAGTACTTAAAAAGCAGTTTTGCTGGTCGGCCACGTGACCTTATCTACCTCTCCTACGACTGGAAACCAATCTCAAGGTTTTTCGCCACGGCCCGACTCTGCTGCTGCTCGCCTCCTAATCTCAGACCACAGTCGCCTCGTGCACAGACGCTGCACAGCCAGAAGGACGGGAGGGGTTTTTGGCGAGAATTCGCTCTTTAGATACGGGTGACGGAGCAACGGCTTGCTTCTCTAACCTTTTCGAGTGTGTCAGCGGTGTGCAGTGGGATTTAACAAATGGAATGCTGCCGACTGAAAAATGTCACTTTAAAGGAGTAGTTGGCTTTTTTTTATTTGAGTTGAGATGAGAGAATTGTTACCACTTTCATGTCTGCAGCTGGTTATCTTATTTTAGCATTAAGACTCCCCTGAGTTTTTAAATATCTTATTTAGTTTAAGAAGTATGACTCAACCCATAAATTACACAATCCTTCAGTTTAAACACAGGATTTTAAGTGCAGCCTTTGTTTATGGACATGAGTTTCCAATTACAACTTTCTAAGAAAGTCGCTTTGATTCATCATGTGGATGCTTTTTATGCTCCAAAATATTACGTTTTCCAGTAAAAGGAAGAAGAATAAAATGATGTTCCTAGAGAGTAAAGGTTAAAATACAACTCATGAAGTCCTTTTTATGTGCAACTCTTGTCTGTAAACCACTTTTTATTCCCTTTGAAGCCAAGTGGAGATGTAAAAAAACTATTTTTCAGTCTATAAAGAACGCCTTTGTTAAATGTTTACCAATATTCTCATCAGCCAGAGGTCTTTGTTGTGATATTTGTGCAACCAGGCTCCGTAGATCTTCAGTCCACGACAGGAGAAAAACAGAATCATGTAGTCGGTGAGCATCATCAGGGCTGAGATTACCAGCACTGGCAGCAGCAACCTACACACACACACACACACACACACACACATCAGGAATAAGCTGTAAATAATGTTTTTTTTTAGAAATCGAGGGCCGTGTTTGGCTGGTAAACCTGAATTCACACACTTACTCTCTGTCAAACAGAAACAGCCACGTAATGTTCAAGCAAATGTTGATGATGACAGAGACGTGAAATCCGTAGGGCAGCACTGAAGGCGTGGTGTACATCCAGTTGTAAGCGCTCCTGCGGAGAGAAGGGTGATGTTGTTTTACTGGGGGGGGGGGGGGGAGATAACACGCCACACAAATTGTGCCTGCGGGGAAATAATCCGACTATTTCATCTGAAGTCTGAGGAATCTGCAACATGTTACGAGCAAATGGAGGAAAAGCCAAATTGCCTCTGGACAAGTTGCAGTGATTTGCTGAATGCAATAATACAACAGGATGAGATAAAAAAAAAAAAAAAGAAATAGGCACAGTTATGCAGCGTGATAAGGCTTTTGAGATCATCTTTTGTAAATCATGCATGAAACGGTGCTACCTTCTGCAGAGTCCCACTAAAAAGTATAGAAACATGGCAAGAATCCAAATGTACATGAAGTCCCAGACAAACAGAGCCCAGTGAGCAGGAGTTATGGGTGTCGTGTACTTGAGAGTCACATCCTCCGTGCTCTGCTGGAAAACGCCTGCAATTCGAGAAACAAACACAGTTCATCACACATTCCTTCGCAGAGCATTCCACCGATTGGGTTTGATCTGAATAGTCACCTGATTTGGCGCCGAATCCCGACAGGGAGTTGAGCGTGATTGAGACTAAAAAGGCAAACATTCCAACAAACATGAGCCCAACGCGGGCCGGGTTGTGGGTTACCATGGTGATGATCTGAGGGCAAAAGTCCACAAAGGATCCAACTTCCGCCAGAGACAACAAAAAAAAAAAAGTTTTTACATTCTCCACGTATCCACAACCCGCCTCGGCATCTTCCACGCTCTTTGGAGTTCTTCCCCAGCGAATGTAGTCCTGTATCTGCAGGTGTGGAACGGGGAATGACAGAACCTCCCATAACTCATCTAGTCATGATGGACTATAAAGTGTGTCATCCCTCTTTATTGCCCTGCACCCATCCTCTCTTATCTCCCCGCCAAGTCGTAAACAATCTACCGTTTGAAGCAAGGTAAAGAGTAAAGACCACGAAGAATCTGAGATTTGAGAACAAAACACACACAAAAAAAGTTTTCTTAATCAAATCAATCCCAGCTGAGCCTGAACTATCGATGCACTGGGGTGTTATGAAATATGTGTGAGGATGGAAAAAGAGCTCATATGGAGTCTAAAAATCGATTTTTCTTATGTGATTTAAGGTGATCATTGCTTAACGAATACAAATGAAATCAAGGATAATGAGGTTGCGGCTCTAGCAGACCTGGAAATCATTCCTCAAATGACGGGTATTGACTGTGTTATAAAAGCTCGGAGTGGCCTATTGTTCATCTTCTATGTAAGGCTGGAGGGAATGTGGAGCTCTGAAACCTAGCTGATTGCATGAGAATGCAATACACACACCGTTATGTAAAGTCACTGCGAGTGTGTGTGTGTGAATGTGTGTGTGTGCAGCTTCCTTCCACACAGTGGCACCATTGCATGAGAGTGTGGCAGCGGGGGCTTGTGACAGTTTATGGTATCAGCTCACTGTATTTTTATTTTATATGTGAATTTATTCCATTTTTACGCTGATTTTGCTCCATTTTATTGGAGTAAAGATCCGGGGCCGTTTTCATAAAGCTTCCTGGTACAAAGGGTTACATTCATTCTTAGAAATTCCTTAGAATTATGATGTTTTCTAGGACCTTCCCCTTCCAGTTAAGATCCCGGTAAAGATAAAAGTTTTCCACGTGGCATTTTTTTGCCCTTAAGAGAGCTCCAAAGGTGAAACACTGTCAGGAGGGAAAACACAGGGAGGAGAAATATTCTATTTTCTAAACGCTGAATGACAGTGAGTTAATGAAACGCCACAGATAAGATCATGTTTGCTGTCGATCTCATTGGAGTTGCGTTCGTATCTCGTACGAGACGTATTGAGGCTGTAATTCCGGAAAATAAAAAGTGATCGCAACACGAAGATATTGGGCAGCTGCAAAAAGGCAACAGCAATAGCCGTTTCCATCCATTCATATTTAATAGATTGAATACTAAAAATGACCAGCAAGTACATTTTGAAGGCTACTTCAACAGAGATGTTCGTTTCGTAAGATAGGAAAGGCAGTTTTATTTGTAAAGCAACCAACAACAAGGTAATTCAAAGTGCTTTACATAAAACATTAAAAGCATTGGGAGGAAAACAACCCATTAAAACAAGCAAATAAAATAAAATAACAAGAAAATCGAAGGAATAGAAATTTCAGTGCAGTATAAGATAGGAGAAACATCCTAAATCAGTTTGCTTTACTCCGTCAGTCAGTCTCTCCACCTCCATTAGGACATAAAACCAGGTATTTTTGTCCGATCCGATGATCCTGCTGCTGTGGTTTGAGTCGGGCTGCACACCCGAAGCTCAACCTTTTGTGTAAAGGGAGCGTTCGACGCGGGAATCCTCCCCTGCTGGTTGATCTCACCGGCACCAGATGTTGCCTCGTGGCGTATTGTATTTAACGCTCTTTAATAATTAATGCAGAGCTCCTCAGGAGTCGTACACACAGGTAAACACACACACATCATATACTGGGGTTGAGTCATGACTCCGGATGCACGAGGGAGAGAATCACACGCTTATGAACGGCTGTTATTCGTGACCGTGGAGTCGACGAGCTCTTTGTGCGAGGGCTGGATCCACCAACGGGAAGACTTCACGCCGCTGTTGACTCACGTACGTTTTGGCGGCGCTTCCGCTCCGCCGTAATCCCCCCTTTGTGTCTGGATGACTCTTTTCAAGTTCACCGACTGATTGCTGTGACCCGCGCCGCCGGCAGAGGACAAGGCCCAATTTGTCGGCTGCTCATCATCTAATAAACTGAAATCGTATCCAATTACACGGCCGCCATCTTTGATCACTTTACCATTACGAGAAGATATGCGCACGGTGGGTATTATAACGGATCACTGTCACTTTGGTGGCATAATTACGATTCACTTTGTGACTCATGTCGGTCTTGGCGACGGCGAAGACTCACGGGCGTCCAAACTGCGGTTAAATATTGAAATGTTGTTTCTTTGACGGGATGCCAGAAAAGCAATTACCTAAACTGACAGGGAGCCGAATAAACAGCAAAACAGTTTCGCGGCTTGAAATCTTGATCTGAAGAATTAAAAAATGTAATTTTTTTTTTTAAAAGAGCCGATGCCGGCAGCTTCCTTGGCGTCGGCTCTGTGCAGACTAGATTGGACAATTGGGACGTGAATCCGTTTGATAATTAGGGGCCCGTGACTAACGAGCTCTGTGTGTTCGGAGTGTTTATCTCGGGTTCTGTGACTTTCACGCCGTATTTGTGGACGACATTTGCGGATCCCTCTAGAACCGGCTCCTAATGTCACAATTACGGCGCCGTGACCGATGGCGGCAGCGGCGGCGGCCGTGGCGGCTGTGCCAACTAGATTACAAATGAGGGGTGGCAAAGGACAACAGAGGTGAGTGGATGAAAGGACATCGAGGCTCACGCAGAGGCCCAGAACTATCATTTCAAACATTATTTGGTCGTCAGAAGAGCACGTTTTCACTACTTGGGGATAAAATAACACTATTAAAGGTCATAAAATGCTGAGAAAATATGGAGTTACGCCAAAAAAACAGAGTTTAAGAAATACGAAATATATTCTGACAATTGACCGGCAGCAGATGCCACATTTTCACCTCTCATGGAAGTTTCAACAGGGATCACATCCAATCTTTCCTCCCGTTCCCACCTCTTCACCACAGCCGAGCCATCACAAAAGATAAACCTCTACATACCAAACCACTTTGGCCTGTAAAGGCTGTCAAAATAATGTTTCAATATAACATGACCCTGGGAACCACTGCTGTCTTCTGCGTTATTTGTTTTTATTTTTAACGTTTCTCTGTGTCGCCGCTCTCCTGTCACTCAAACCGTCGGTGCTGCTCGTGGAGTGTGAAGGCGGGAAGGTGGTGGATCACGGCGCCCTTCACACAAGCCGGGTGATGTTGGACTAAATCAGATTTCGGGGGGATTTGGACGCCCAATGTAGACCGAGAATTGCACTCAAACTCGCTGCTGTGACAAAATATTGGCTCACTATTGTGCTAAAATGAAATATGAATGTTCCTCCGATTGCAGTTCTGAAGGTTCACTGAAGCGACGGAATATTTCTTTATCTTGTCGGAAAGAAGGTTTTAAAGACACGTTGTTTTACTTCAAATATATATCCATTCCCGTCACGTCAGCTCCACATCTTTGTCCTCGCATGTTGACCGTTTGAAACTCACACGGCATCATCCATCACGTTCGTCTCGGTACGGGGAGCACAAATGTGTGAATTACCCAGCCTGCACTGCAAATGATGTGAAATTGAACCAAATATATATACATATATATACATATATATATATATAGACTAGGCATGCCTTGCCATAGCTTGGCCCCTCTGCTCTGGGAAATGATTCATTAAACCATAATAGGAGGATGCAGCTCATTAAGGTACATATGCTGTAGCTGTTGTTGGTGGATATGGAATAATGATCCGACCCTGACATCGCAACCGCAGAGCTTTCATTCAGCAAACCAACGTTTAACACCACCCGTGAGCCTGCAGCAGCATGTCTCTCATTCACTCAGCTTTCTTTCTTTCCATCCTCCATGATTTACCCACACACACACACACACACACACACTCTTTCATCTCCGAATGCAACAGTGTCAGAGCTATAAACCCCGCAGCAGAATGCACGGTGGTTTAGTGTGCATTGTTGGAGCGTCTCAGATGTGGAATCCCTCGATTCCAGAGAAGGTTTCTTCTTCTACCTTCACGAAATTACCATTTTCAGGTGTTCTTTATAAATGTGTGGTATTATTTAATTAATAAGCCATTTTTTTCCCCCAGTATGCATTGTGACATCCAATCCATCCATCCAGAAATACTTGTTGCCTTTGGTAACCATGGAGAGCAATAAGAATAATATTTTTTTATGCACATATCATGTGGCTGCAGTCTATTGTGGTCTCTTGAAGCCGCGGTCACTAAGGGAATAAGCAGTCTCCCCTCATGCACAATGGTGTTCAGACTAATCTCTCAAATATATTCAGCTTTATTGAACTCAATTGACACCGGTTGGGAGAACAGTTGAACCAAATCACTTCATTACTTTATTATAATCTTAGAAAATGGGACCAAATCTATTTCACCTCCGATTCGAAACTTTAAAGCCGAGCATTAAAATGGTAAATCCTCCTTTTTTTTTCTCTCCTCTCTTCTTGGTCATTCGAGTAAAAAGATGTCACGATGAATGTGACACAGGCCGCCTCTCCTCCAAGGTGACACTCTTTAGTGGATACGAGAGGAGCCCTTCTGACTCCTGTCACTTCAGTCAGGACGCAGTGAATTAACGGTCCAGGGGAAGAGAAAGTCAGAAGTAGAGAGAGGTCAGAGAGCTAGAAAAGGGTATGAAGCAAGTGCAGTGAAGCGAAGATAATGCAGTCCCTGTTTGGTTCTCTCAGCACCTTCTACCTGCCAGTGAATAGTTCAGGCAGAAACTGCTCCTGTCTGTCTCTACCAGAAGGACACGGGAGTTACAGTGCAGAATGACAACGCGGTGACGGAGAGCAAAATCAATACAGATGTTGCATGTTAGCTTAGCTTAGCTTAGCATAAAGACTGGACGCAGGTGGAAACAGCTAGCACTCCGTTTCAGTCCCTTTTTAAATCTGGTTTCGTAACACACATCGTTTGTTTTAGCGCAGCACATTAGCCGAGAAAGCCAGGCTAGTTGCCCCCCAGCTAGCAGCTGTTATGCTAAGCTACGCTAACCAGCAGCTGGCTGTAGCTTCATATTTAGTGCAGAAATCTAACCATCTAACGCTGCACAAGAAAGCAAATGAGCATGTATCCCAAAATCCCAAACTATCACTATTTTTGTTTCAATTTATGAAGCCAGCGTGTCTTTTTTTTTAGTGTTCTATCCCTTTTAAACTGAATATCTTTGCCAACACAAGCCAGTTGAAGATGTTACCTTGGGCTAAAGGAACCTCATGTAGACAAATTAATTCACTAATTAAATGAAAAAAGTAAACGACAGATCATTCGATAATAGCCTCGTGAAAATAATTGTTATTGCGGTCCTATTAAGATGAACGTCCTCTTAACAACACGTAGCACTGATTGCCGCATTAATCCAAAGCGGTGATGTCATCGAGCAGCTCCTTACATCATCAGGTTTCCCCCCGACTTTCCCTTAAATCCACAAAATCTTGTTCCATCTCGCTGCTTTCGACATCCTCGCCTCAGCCATTCAATATTTATCCTTCAGTGTGAGTTTCTTTTGTAAAGTTTAGGGAAGTGTGAAAAAGCACACGAGTATGCAGGCGTACGAATGTGGGACACATGTTTCACGTTAAAAACACGGGATTTTTAAACAGCGCCCGTGACTCAAAACAGCTTTCATCAATCGCCGATGTGTGTTTTAACCGATGTGTGATGAGTAATTCCCGAGACGTCGCTGCTCATCAGTCATTCAGCTATAAAACCGCTAAGTGCATTTGAATGAACTCGACCCATAGGGGACTCTGATATGATTAGTTCATCCTTGTGTAAAGTGTCCTGTGGCCCTTTCACAACTACACACACTCAGCAAGCCACATACAAACATTCAAATACACTATGGAAATATGCTGTTGTGATATCAGCATATCTTTTTGAGGCCTCTCGTCGTGTATTCCACCCCCTGCGTCTGAATTATTCAGCTTCAATGCCATTTCTATTCTTAGTACTAGTGTTTGGATGGCTGCAGAAGAACCCCGAGTGTACAGTAAACAACATAAGTAGCGTACTTTATGCGCTGCATAATGCCTGCAGAATATAAGCAAGCCCTTTTCATTAGCTCGGCACTTTAGTGTGGATGTTGTCGGGAGAGGAGGCTCGGACGTGTGCATGAGCACAAGTAATGACTTCCGATTTTCTTGGGCTAAAAAGATGTGCGACATTAATTGGGCAATTAGAAAATGCAACATGTTCGATGTTCCTCAACTTAAAGACCTTCGTGCGCGCACCATCTGCTCTTTGCATTAAAATATGTGTACATGCTGCAAGGTCGAAATTAAATGGCACTTTTTTTTTCCCGGCTGGAATTAATTTGCCGAGAGACAAAGAGGGCCCAGAATTAAATCGAGTCGAAGAAGCGATAGAGTCTTCAAGGGAACATCAAAGGTTCTCAGACGTCCCTCTGGGCCCGCTTCACCCAGCATTGATCGACGACGCCGGGTGGGAATGTGCTTACGGTCTCCCATCCACCACCGAACTGATTTCATCCAGCCACGCCTCGCCGCTGAGATCTGCTAATCTCTCCAGTCGGTAATTGTTCTGAGAGAAGCAGCAGAGGAAGAAGAGTGAGTGGCAGTGAAGGGAAAGATGGGAAGTAAAGCTGCAACTAAGGTGACATCTGCTAAAAACTTCTGCTGCCATCTGAATGCTGATAAACATAAAAAAAATGATTTCTTTAATTTGGTCTAATTTTATCAAATCATACCCATCAAGCTTTTCACTGTCACAAGGCTGTCATCGCCATGCCAACATCCGCAGAATTTATAATGATGTAGTTAATTATTAATATAGGTTGTGCTTTATCTGCCAGTATTATACAATTTATTCTAATGAATTGCAGTGTAATCATTAACCCTGATAAAAAGATTACTCTGTTGACTTGATGTGTGTACAGCACATCATATAAAGTGTTAGTGATGATGTTGACTTGTAGAAATAGCAGGGAATTCACTATCCTTGGGGTTCTCTGAAGGTGATCGGAGCAGTTGTTTGAGGCTCTGACATCTCGTTAAAGTCAGATTAATTAGTATTTGTGATGACCGTGTAATCAAACAGTTACTTTGCACTCTCTGTGTCATCTTTCATATGTTTTGCAACTACCTCCATTGGCATGAATTATTGATAAATAGCTGGCTGTTGCATGCTGAGCCAGAGAAAGACGTAAAACCTGGACTGGATTTCAACCACAGACAAAAGGCATACATTACAGGTCTTTGAATCTGAAATGTAAAACGCTGCTGTTCTCTGTGATTTTAAATATATAGTGTATACTATTTTTCAGTTACATAAAAAAAAAAAAATGTAAATCTTGTTGCTTTGTTGACAAGCCTCAGGGCTCACAGGATTCGTATTTATCTCCGACGAGCATATCCGTGTTTCTCAGCCTGGAGACACATTCTGATGGAGCCGAGCTGCTTCACACCCTTTGAAGTGCAGGCCGGCATCATGGGTGTACTGTACTTCGCGAGATGCTGTGACGCAAATAAGATCACACATGCCTCCTGAGGGACTGGCTGCACCAGCGCAACTTCCCCTTAAAGACGCCACACACGGGAAAAGGTGTCGAGTTTGAACGCACCCTCTCTAGCCTGTTTAAGCCTTTTTGGAGAGCTTGTTGCTCTTTAAGGACGAGCTCTCTGAGATGTACTAACCTGGGTGACTGTTCAAAAAAATCAAGTAAAAAAAATGAGTCGCCACACTGGTCCCAAAAATGGTCAAACTTCTCACAGGTTCAAGGTTTCCGTTCATTTGTGGTTCCATCTTATTTGCATATGTGGCCACTCTTCATACCTGTGTTTATTTAATCTCTCTCTCTCCATCTCCCTCTCTGGGTTTTCACAGGGGGGCGGCAATATTGATTTCACTGACACTTTCAGGGAATGCTTTTATTGACCGGCTGCCACCAATAAATTGTTGATTGCCGGTTGATGAAAAGGCTTCAGGCTTCAGTAAATCCCCCTGATAATGTCTCCTGAAATTTCCTTATGCGGTGTCACATAACTGATTTGTTTAGAGCCCCCGACACCCGAAGTCCTAGCCGACAGTAAGTCCAATCTATGCTGCTGCTGCTGTTGCCAGGGTTATGCCGCTGAAGTCGAAGCAACTTTGTTATTAGATCCAGGCTTCCCGGCGAGCACAGAGCTCTCTCCCGGCAGAGTCGCCTCCAGTCTTTCATCAGTATCACTGTTAGAGAGAGACGGAGAGGGATGAGACGTCTGTGTCATGGGTCTCTGCTCTGTCTCTCTCTCTGTGTGTGTGTGTGTGTGTGTGTGTGTGTGAGTGAGAGAATTAGATGATCAAACACCACAGGATTTCATTCTCCATAACTTAAATGTCAAATGTATCATTTTGCAGCCTATTTTTGTTTATGAATACAAGACATGAAATGCACATATACACATAAACATCCTACCCTGATGACTAATGAACATTAACACTTCGGGTTTTCATATTTTTCATTAAAAAAGCTGATCCTCAACAGATGGATTTGTCTTTGTCTGACTAACTTCATTTTTATTCCACGAGTCGTGTCAACTCCTCTCCTCCACGCTGGTTTAATTGGTGAATAATATATATATTATATAAATAAATCGCTCGTATACATTCCAATTCCAACAATTCTGTATGCTCTTCCATAATATAGTAAAACATATAACTAGAGGTCCATTTACCAAGCTTTCCCATGCCTTTCCTCCTCAGCTGAAGGATGTTTTTATATCAAAATGAGGATGACATTTGGCTTAAATCTCTGGTACATGGATGCATTTTAAATGTAATGTGATAAATATGTTTTTTTGGGCTGTGAAACGTGGAAAATAACCTAAAATTAGCATTTAGCCATTAGCTTCAACCTTATAGATGGGTTAATTACATCTTTACAGGATACAACCCCCCCTTTTCCTGTCATATGTAATCAGCAGCAGCAGTTATTATTCTGATCCCCCTCCTCCTCCTCCTCCTCCTCCTCCTCCTCTAGCTGAACCTGGATGAGTGGACCGCAGAGGAGTCCGCTCCGGACGCTCCGCGCCGGGCTTTGCCTCCCTCCGCTCCCGTTGAAGCGCCGTCTCATACGTCCAGCGATGCCTCTGCAGCCCGCAGACGGAGCGATACAGGAAGATACTACGGTGTGTGGGACCTTACCATCCATGTGACGCTCCT
This sequence comes from Chelidonichthys spinosus, assembly GCA_029853015.1. Lineage (NCBI taxonomy): Eukaryota > Metazoa > Chordata > Actinopteri > Perciformes > Triglidae > Chelidonichthys > Chelidonichthys spinosus. The sequence continues at coordinate 17,693,837 of CM056837.1, forward strand.
CCTGTGATAAAAACCCCCGACGTGTTATCCTTCTAGAGGCAAAGAGGGGGGACATTTCGGCGACGCAGCAGAGGATTACTCCGGAGGCGAGCCTCGGGACGGCCTGCGTTGACAAGGTAAGGGGAGCGAATGCGCAAATTGTGATGTCTCGTTTCATCCACTCTGCAGCGACATGTTAGTCATCATGACTTCTGGACGCAACTCTTTTTAATCAAAACATATATCTGTTGGACGTGCAGTCCTGGACGTCATGCGTCTTGTTTTCCTGTCGGATTGCGCGTAACGGACTGCGTTTGCACAACTTTCTTCTAAACCCGGACAGTGACAGAAATGAGGTGATTCATTTAGACAAAGTTGGTAGACTGCACCCCCCCCCCCCCCCACCTCCCTGTGACAGCCATCCTCACCACTTGTCTATAAGTGATAATAAAAATATCAACCCAATCTGTGCGCCTTCACGCGTCAGCCGCGTCTGCAAATGCATCTTTATTCTGAGGATGGATGCGGAATTGTGCTCTTCTTTTTGTTGTTGTTGCAAGATGAACACATGCAAGCAAAAAAAAAAGGAGCTTCTACCACTTGTGGGACGAGGATGCACTCCTCTGACCACGTCTCCCCTTCCACAAAGCCTCTGCAGACTGCAGTGATGGGTTCTGGAGCACCGTGCCATATTCCTATACAGCCACATCCACCTGCTCTGTGGGTCCATTCTGGCTCTCAGCATCTCTCCATGTGTGATTGCCAGCCTTGCAATCAATACAGTGAGCTCCATGTGCAAAAAAATCACATCTGCAAAATCACTCTGGAGACTTGACTCCAGCTGCGATGTGAACGGACCACTTGTCTCGATGTAAAATGCACAACTTGTTCTTGTGCCAGAGTGAGGCTGTGTTAATGGCTCCTGGTGTTGATGAAAATGATACGCCATTAGGACGGACTGTAATTATTGTTCGTCTGCGTGGAAGGGGGCGCCCAGCCAGAGGTTTCTTTTTTGTTATTCTGACTCCAGCAGCTTCCTGAGCCAGACACCAGGGGTGATGGTGTCGGGGCAAAGAGGTCAGTCGAGTATAAAGACGCTATTAGTAATGAATTAAGCACTTAAATAATACAGGAACAGGAATATTAGAGTGAAAGCTGCAGGCCACGCAGATCCTCCAGATTTGAGGTAATGTGCTACAGACGAGGCATATTTAAACCCCCCCCATCTCCTCCTCTCGTTATCTTCTTCTTCTTGCAAGTGAACGGCGTCGTTTCTCCCCCAGCACATTGTTTTATCTCAAAGAACAGTCCCACAATCTGTTCCCTGGTTACCTGCATGTGTCACCTCCTCAAACCGTAAGCGTGCATCCTTGTTAAACACAACCCCCCCCAGCATCTGCTCCCATCCCCCCCCCCCCGTCACATAGGAGACCCTCATGCATCTCGCCCCGTGTGACTGACTGCAGTGGCTTCGTGTTGGAGTGATCATTAGCTGCCTTCCCTCCCGCTTTCGCCTGCTCGTCGGATAATTACGCAGCCGCTGCTGAACTTTCAACCTTGCGCCTCCCTTGTTGTCCTGATGCTGCAGGATGAGAGGGCGGCTTTAGTGGCTTTCTCAGTCACCTGATGATGACAAGGATTTACAGATTCGAAGGTTTTTATCTTATTTTTGTGTTTCCGGGGTCAATTATATCCTGTGTTGTGCTGTTGTGCAGTTTAGTTAAAACACACTGAGATGTGCTCTGCTACAAATACCTGTAAACACCGCTTCAGTCGCCTGCTTTCCACACGCTGCCGGTGGAATACTAAGGATGCTTTTTTTTTCCAGGGGAGATAAGGGGCTTGCTGAATATTTTAAAAAATCTATTTTTTCACACTTCTTCCATACCCAGCAAGTCTCACTTCGCAACCCAATTATGCAGCTAATGCTGGATGTTGTTGTGTCATCACGGAACGGTCCAAATGGCGTTGTTTGTGTGTGCGTTTGCCGCTCTGGTTTCTCTTCTTTTTTTTTTTTAGATTGTCTTTGAAGCCACGGAACCCTGAAATTAAAATGAAATCATGGAAAAAAAAAAGTGGACCATCAGATTTGAGCAGACGGAGGGAAAGACTGGTTCGTGGCACAAATATTGCTTTCTAACCCCCCGAAGGCTTTACAATAGAAATAAGGGGATGTTAACAGCAAAGAAGATTTGTGCAATGCACGGCGATGACTTAGCTGTTACTCATAGAACTCGTCGCCCCTCCGGTTTTATTAGGGAAGGCCAGACGTCACAATCTTGTTGTAATGATGGTCGTGGATGACAGAAGTGATGAGTCAGCGATTGCGTTCTCCTCAGATGTGCTGTTCATTCTTTCCTAGTTGAATTTTTAATTATACTGGGCTTTTTTAAATGCTCACCTATGAGAGCAGGACGTCTTCTGTTTGCCGAGGCTTCTCTCTCACCAGTAAGACTTAACTGGAATGGGCTTGAGGGGACTCTTCGGGCACTCCTGCTCTCGTCCTGTAATCTCAGCCTGCACACTTTCCCATGCACTTAGATGCTGAGATTGGTCGCCAAGCAGTCGACAGGCCAATTTAATTTGTCCGTCTTTTCTCCTGTGGATGTTTTTTTCTCTTCTTCAGGAAGTAAGGAGCTGTGTGGTACCTCCGGAGGGGAAACCAGTGGAGAATATTTATGTTTTTGTGCTGTGAAGTTAAGAGATCAAGCCTTTATATTCACCAAAGTCGCTGCCCGGGAAACAGGCCTCTCTGTAGCCGGGCAGATTGTCGCTCACACTCAATGACCATAGATTCATCGCTCAAGTACATTTACTAATCCCGCTCCTCTGAGATTATCTGAGTTTTTCGGCTGTAAAAATTCCATTTCTGCTCCCCAGGATTTATTCTTAATAACTTCTACCTTTTTTTTTTTTTCCTGCACTCATTTATCTAGCCCGTTCACTTTAGAATATCAGGTCAAACCCAGCCGTATATCAGGCTGCTGTTGCATGAGGCAAAGTACATTACGCTCACTGATGATGTCACTTTGCTGTATACAGTATTCTGCTGAGGGAGGACTGTGTGTGCTGCACAGCAGCAGCAGCAGCTATTGAATGTCTGGACCAAGAGCGTTGTTTACCGTCACAGCTTCCCCTTCATGCTTGCAGGACTTTCCGCCTCAGGCGTTCCCCTCTGTGGTGTTTGTCTACATGGTAAACACTTTCTCACATCATTATCTCACCTTCTGACTTGTCCATCTTTCATAAGCGAGGAGATGCTTGCACAGCACTGACACCAGGTTCCCCTTTTTCATGTGCGATGCTGTTTAATGTGTCGTAACACTGTTTCGGTGCCATCACCTCCCTTTCACCAGGAACTAGGCCACTCATTTGTTGATATGGAGACATACTGTGGACCTGCATTCGACAGGGGACAATGTCGATTCCAGTGAGGGAAGAGAGGCATGTTTGTACGCCTTCCAGCTATTGGAGCATGCTCCAACTGTGAAAGGCCACTGCCATTGTTGGGTAACATAATCCACCAGGGAGGCCTTTGGCCAGACGCTGGGGAGCACTGCCTGTACAAGCTCTCCCTCTCTCTCCCCCCCTCTCTCTCTCAGTACAGATGCATATCCCTTTTCTGTCCTGGAATCAGCTGCTGAATGCTAAGCAATTTTCAACTGTTATTGAACCTGTGTGTGGGACGATAGTGCACACATCCCCTCATTGTCGCCATTCTCAACACACACGCTCTCTGACAGCTTGTTTAAACCGTCTTATTGATGGCGGTTTATTCTCATATTCTTCACTGATGGCGAAAGGGGGGGGGGGGGGACGCAGACAAACAACTACATCCTCTGGGGAAAAGTCATTCCGGAGATATCTCTCCGTGAATGGGCTTTAAGGAAGTAGGGTGGCGTGTTTGGTCACCTGCAGAACAACAATAACGTGTCTGGGAGGAAGAGATTTGTGGTTTTCGGTAGCAAACAGTGGATTATATACAGACTCAGGCTTCAGTATCAGATTGCTTGCAGTCTAATAAGTGTAGACATGAGTTCCCATCATTGAGACATGCTATAGTGCACATAGGAAACAAACAGACTGTGTGTTTAGTTTGGAAAGTGTGATTATAAAAATACATTATTTAAAACATACAGTAATACGACTTTTAATTTCATTCTGTCATTCATTTTGATCCTGAAAACTGACCCAGAAGGCACACGTGGTGAAGTTCATGTCAAACCGTTGCACAAAAAGTTGCACATTTATTTTCCATTCACATGTTCTTACTTTCGGGCTGCACGGTGGTGTAGTGGTTAGCACTCTCGCCTCACAGCAAGAGGGTCCCGGGTTCCTTCTGTGTCTTGCATGTTCTCCCCGTGTAAGCGTGGGTTTTCTCCGGGTTCTCCGGCTTCCTCCCACATCCAAAGACATGCAGGATGGGGATAGGTTCATTGATTACTCTAAATTGCCTTTAGGTGTGAATGTGAGAGTGAATGGTTGTTTGTCTCTACATGTCGGCCCTGTGATAGACTGGCGTCCTGTCCAGGGTGTACCCTGCCTTCGCCCAATGACAGCTGGGATCGGCTCCAGCCCCCCATGACCCTGAATACAGAATAAGCGGTAGACAATGGATGGATGGATGGATGTTCTTACTTTCAATTTGTTCTTCTTTGTGAGAGAACTGGGAAGCGAAGCCCCTCATTGCCTCGAGTGTGAAGGCTCCGAACAAGAAATATGTCAACGACCCACTCATGTGCAAGTAGTTTTTTTTTTTTTTTTTTAATAAAACATTTTGCTAGCATAACACAAAAAGAACACATCCATTATAAAGCAATCCTGCCTCAGAAATAGAAATATGCTAATGTTTGTACAAACATTAGTGTTCCTCCCGTCATTTCAAACAACCTGGAGGAGTCGATGCTTCTTCTTTTTTGTCCGACAATCTGTTAGCATGTGCACACACAGTAAAGCCAGACGGACTCATTTGCATGCAGACAGAAGCTTTGGGGAAGTCTAGATGGCTTGTCTCCTGGACTGACAGTGATGAGAGGGCTGATGCCTCTTTTTAGGATTGAGGACAAGATCTTACCGTTTTTGCAGGAGGCACTAAAGACAATAACATCTAATATAAAAAGCAGATTTGAAACGGCATACATGCTATAACATAAATTGCATGTTATTGAACAGATGGAAACCTCATGCCTTTTTATGTAACTGTCCAGACAGGATAATAGCAGCTTGCATACCAGCATTTTAAAAAAGGTGTCTTCTCCCCGAGGCATCCAGATAAATGATTTCAGAATATTTTTCACAGCAACCCTTGATGGGATGATGGGTGGAACAGAGCCGGGACACAATCAGTGTTGTGCCGACCCTATTTAACCTTCACGCAGCGCGCAGGTGTCACATCCTGCAACAACAAAATTAATGTGACGTTTCCACCGTTTCCCTGACGCCGATGAGAAATGTCGCAATCCAACCCCAGATGCTGATCCGTCGTTTCCCATCACTCCGTGCGATATTTAAAAACCCATCCAGCGTTGAAAATGACAAATGTGATGATGTATTGTTATGTGGAGGCGTATTTGATGAGGTGTTACGCCCGGTAAACCTCGGTGACAAATACTTTCGTTTGCACCGACTGCTTCCCGATAAAAATCCGTGCTTCAGCAGTTGAACGCTATTAATGTGAGGCAGGATGTGTGTGGAATGGTGGGAACTTAAATCAGCTCTCATCTGCCGTTTGATCATATTTATGTCTCTGCAATAGCGTGTCCTGAAAGTAAACAGGATACGCTATTGCAGAGACATAAATGTGATCAAAAACGGGGCTTGATTTCATGAAAATCTCTACAATAATTACTTTAAACATCAAAGAGTGTCATATTTTCCCCTGGACCGTGAAAAGCAGCTTGTTGCTCACAGTGTGAGTGTGATGAGGATTGGCTCCGTGGAGCTTGTTTTGACCCGCCAGCGTCCCTCCACGCCACGGCTTTCTGCAGCGCCCTGTAGCAGCTGGTCTGACCGCCTCTCAGTGGCTGTGACGGGAGAAAGGAGGATGAGGATGAATCAGGGGCATGACGAAGATCTCGGGTACGATCTCGGGTACGACTCCCCCTCCGAGTCGCCGAGTGCTGTCACACGGCGTGAGATGTGTCATCACAGTCACATTCAGCCGTTTTTAAAGCAGGCAAGTGTGGCTCAACAAAGCTTGTTTTAGGAATGGTGAGATTTTTGCCCATCTGCTAATAATAAAGTTTTATTGTTTCATATCAGAATTCCAATAACTTCCTATTAGAGCCCGACCGATAAAGGATTTTGAAGGCCGATACCGATACAAATGTTTGTTGATTTAAAAATCCGATATTCCGATATATCGGCCGATATTTACATTTTTTTTATTTCAGAAACGCGTAACAAACATTAACAGATTTCCCTAACATTAGTTATTTGTATGATAATGATAATGATCATGCAGTTTAAAAATAAACTTTTTTATGTTATTGTCACAAAGGAACATCAAAATATATTAAAGTTCTGATAAATAAAAATGTATAAAAATACAAACTTAAGATATAAAACTTAGACAAAACTTGGACAAAAACACAATAACAACAACAACCAAACACAAAGTTACCAGTATTAAAAGACTTGGTAAGCCTCATAAATATAACTTTGAACAAGACTGGAAACAAATTCTGTTAAGTTCTTTAAGGGTGTTTCATCCGTTTTTATTTTATTTTTAAAATATTAATTTATCGGCCATTATAAATGCCGATACCGATAGTTTGGAAAATGCCTAATTTTGGCCGATAATATCGGCCCGTCCATATATCGGTCGGACTCTACTTCCTATTTATTTATAATATTCTCCATTCAGCATTTACACAGAGATTGGCATTACCGTGGCTCGTGCCTGTCAAGAGTCACCATTGGAGGTTCAGGTCGAGTCATGTGACGGGGGAAGCCTTTGTGAGCGCGGCCCCCGTTTATTTAAAGCACGGAGATTTATTTAAGAGCTTGTTAAACGGGATAAGCTGCAAAAAAGGTAGAGCTCTAAATGGAATAGACGACCTATTTGTAGACGTCCACAAGTGCCAGGGTTAAGTGCCCGGCTGAGAGATGAATTCATCTGATAAGCAAGAGCGGATCATTTTTATAAAAATGGGGAATTTAAAAGGTAGCTATTTATTAAATCACTTGAATATAGAATGGATTTTTTTTTTTTTATATTTATTTCTTCTTTTAGCACATCTAATCACGCTGTCAGTTCAGAGAATACTTAGTCCTGTGTGGCCTGAATGTTAAAGCAGTAATGCTGATACATCACAGACACTACATGTTCGGTACATCGGGCTTATTCTGATCCCGTCTTTGACAGAACCCACTCGAGATGGTCCGAGGGAGGTTTTTGACAGAGTTGTTTTGGAGCCAATATGGCTTCAGCCCCTTCATGTTCATGATTTTAATTGAGAGAGAGCGAGAGATCCCCCCTCAAGTGTGCTGCCAATCTTCTCGAAGAAAATCCTCCGGGGAACCTGCAGTAAAATGTTGAACCACTCATCGTCCTCCTGCGCCAGCTTACAGAGCTCGCAGCTTTTCCCCTCCTCCTCCTCCTCCTCCTCCTCCTCCTCGAGAATCCCGGCCTTTATTCCTAGAGAAACATAAATAATGTGATTGACGTTTGAATGGGGGGGAAATATGTCACTGGGATATGTGGCGTACGTGTCCCTGTCATGTGTGTGAAGTACATTCACTCAACATGCAGTAATCTTGATATGGTTGCATGATCCATAGGATTAGTTGGGATTAGCAAAGCGATCCGATTTCACATGACAGCAATAATAATCTGTTTTCCAACTAATAACTTATTAGTCGTGTTGGGAAAATATTTATTCTCACATGGACGAGACTGCAAAACTTTTTTGACCTGACGCTTGAATAATCGATAACATACACTAGTTACATATAGGGCCCGTGGATTGTGGGATGGCCATGTGAGGAAAGGCAGGCCCTTAAAACTCTGCCAGATTTCATTTCACGCTCTGCAGAGCACAGCCTCTGAGACAGTGACATTTACATGGCCCTCTATACCACCGCCAGTTGCTGCAGGCCCAAGGCGCTGGCTAAATCAGGCACAAGGGCCAATGAATGGGAGAGGAAACGCGAGCGGGAGAACGAGGAGGAGACGGGTTAATGCGCTGTGCGTAAGATGCACACGGCGCACGCGAATGAACGCTAAGAAAAAGGAAGCGTATCGCGTCGCTCGCCGTCTTTAGGATAAGGAGGAACACGCATTACGGCGTGTGAAATGTGTGAATTATGCAGCGAGCGTTTATCATCGTATCATCGCGGCTTCTGTCCTGACCTTTTGCAAATGATGCTGCTTCGTGATGCACACATGCAAAGCTTTGAACTCCCACAAATATATTATAGTTAATTTAGACAGACCCCATTATATAGACAAATGGTGCTGAATGTGGGGTTGACTGTTTGTGTGTGTGGGGGAGGAGGAGACCATTGTTCAGGCAGTAAGGCCAGCTTTTCCAGGGATTATCTGCTCCAAAGACCAACCGGTCATCTCTGAACCATAAGGTCATCGGGCTAGTTTAAATACTAGTTAACCCCTCCTGTCCCATTTTAACATACACGCTCTAATCTGATTGGGTGTCTCGACCTCTAGTAGCTGCTCCGCCTCAGCCAGCGTGAGCAGTTTACTCGCGACTGAGCTTCTTCTCGTGTTGGTGGTGCTCCCCCCTGAGAAGTTCCCCGCAGTAGGTTGAAATAAAACATGCAGAGCAGCTGCACACGCTGAAAAATGTTTTCTGGCTGCATTCAAAGGAAACCCTCTGGCAACGTGAGAGTGTTTCTTCCTCTGAAACCATTACAGACTGCTTTCACAGGTCTTCCAGTAAGCTCCTGAAATTGAAGGAAGACAAAGCACATTCGGCTTATATAACAACTGCACAGGACAACTTGGGCACCGTCTCCATCATCTGAGATATTCCCTCTGCCGAGCCAGTTTGGCACAAAATTCCCCCGCTCCTCTCGGCCTCCAAATCCTTGGCTTTTGCTTTTTTTTTCTTCTTCCCTGGCAAGTCGCGTTGCTGTGATATTTTTTCCCAGGTGGTGTGAAACTATAGAGCCGTGTGTGGAACCACATCAGTCATCGAGCACTGGCAGCCTGTTTCGACTCGGGGAAAGCTGCAGAGTTGTACGTGACGGCCTTTCATTGTCATTTCATTCATGACATATTTCAGTAGGAGTTTTTTAGGCCATAACCGTCCCGAGGACATAATCCTGTAGAAGGGGGACGAGGCAGATGGATGTCATGACGGCAGTAGCCGGAGAGCAGGTGGAGCTCGGCGTCGCCACCACGCAGTCTCAACTGGCCCCCCGTTCGTCACGGTGAAGTGAGTCAATACGGCTGTCGAGCAGATGAGTCCGCACCGCTAGTCCATTACAGAGCGGTAAATCCAGCGATGGCGCTTACTAACCACCATAATAAGGTGGTAACAAAGTTATGGGATCATTAGCGAGCATGTGTCCCGGCAGGGCGGCGAGGGGGGGAGAGAAAAGCGAGCTTGGGAAGGTTACAGCGTGACAGATGGCGACTGTATGTGTGTGTCAGCGTGTGAATGAGTGCTCGGGCTTGTTGTTGCACAGAAAACGAGTGGACGGAGGACCAAATATGGTTTTCGACTGGTTGGATTGATGGTAGCAAGGCTTTGACGTTGTTGCCAGTTTCACTCCTTCATGAGGAGGGTTTGTTTTGGAAAACAGTTCAATATTCTCATTGTTTTTTGTTGTAATATTTAGCATCGTAGTGTATTTTGTTTGTTTATTTCACACAATCTGCAATCACTTTATTCAATTTAGCTGGATTCAAAGTGTCATTTTATGAGTAATAATTTATCTGCGGCAATAATTCAAATGGAACTCAACCAAATGTCATGTTTGCATTAATTCCCGGATTATCTCTTGGTTTATAGAGACAATCATTTGTCAAATTAAGTCTATAGGGATTACAGACGCCGGCTAACAAACTGTTACCAGCATTGTTTTTATGATTCACACGGGACCCGCGAACACGCGTCTGTGAGACACGTCAGCGGAGTGATGCTGGGGATTCTAAATCCGGCCTTCAAATCGCCATGTTGCGTTTTTGGCTGTATAGAGGGGAAAAAAAGGGCAGTGTGGAGGCAGAGGGGGGGAGGGGCTAAAAAAGAAGTGGTATGTGGCCAAAACACGACTCATGCCAAGGTGGCAGGCATGGAAGAGATGGGAGGGAGAAGGTAAGATGAAGGAAACCATTTTCTCGTTTAACAGTGACAGGCGGAGGGTGTATTTATGACTAATCAAGATCTATTAAATGTTGTTTTTTTCATGCAGCTAGAGTAGTTAGAGGTCTTGAAAATGGCCACAATAAACGTCATAGTAATATTGGTCACATCCTTTTTTCGTTTTTGTTTTCAGCCCATAAAAAGTAGCAACTGTGAAAAATGACTCCAGATGTAAGAACATGATTTTGAATGATGCTATTTTCCTTTTAAAAGGAAAAAAAAATACATTTGACACTGACTAGCGGTGAATTTGCTGACTGGCCTTGTGGACACTCATGTTATCTTTTCTCTCCAACCGAACGTTGACTTTTTTTAAATTATTTTTTCTAACTGTAACCTCAACGTGTGACACCTGCTTCTTTTTGCTTGAGCAAATTTCCTTTCGTGTCTCTTCACAAGCTCAGGTTGTCCTGGTAACAGAGTGGCAGTGAATCTTGCTCTGCTCCCAATTTACCACCTCCAGAGGGTCCAGAAGGAGAACGAATCATCAGACCCCTCCATCCACGTCGTCTTCTGGCTCTCCCCGTCTCTTGATCTCTTCACCCACTCGTTTGTGACGAAATCCAGTGTCGAGATTTATCAGTAATTTAATTAGTGGGGGGAACAAAAAGGTCAGCGCCGAGATCTTTGCACATGTGCGACGGAGAGAGTTCTTTGCTAATTGAGCACAAAATGGAGAGACAGCTGGAGGTCTGGCCCCCGTGGGCTGAGTGATGTGGCTCGCCGCTGAATTAACTGGCTTCTCGTCCTGTTATTGGTCGCCACTTTTTTTCAGGTCACCACTTACGCCATGTATTCTGGCTGAGCCTTTTCAGGGACATGCCATTTTTAGTATAGATAATCTAGATATACGTAATAAAAGTGGTTTTGGATTCAATTCAGGACAGAAGATTTGCAGGGAGATCAAAATATGTTTTTGGCTGAAACTCGTGTTTGTGTGTGTGTGCATGTGTGTGTGTGTACGTGTTTGTGTCTGTGTGTGTGTGTGTGTGTACGTGTTTGTGTCTGTGTGTGTGTGTGTGAGGCAGAGTGAGAAGAAGAGAAAGATAGATGAATGTACCTGAGAGCAAGTTAATGCAGCTTGCAGAATGACTTCAGCACCACGGACAGCGCCTCATGCTTCATACATATCATATTGCTCTTTTATCCGTTTCGCAGCACTCCATCTGCTCACACACACACACACACACACACGAGGATTCAAAAGCAAGCGGACGTTTATAGATTAATGAACATGGCAGTGCAGCAAAGATCTGTGGAGCAAGTTTCCGTGATAAGCTCAGCAAACACGAGTTCCCAGCCTGCAAAACGCAACTGAGCTTAATTTAGCTTTATCTGCTTATTTCCATAGACACCTTACAAATCCTTCTTCGTATAAAATGATGTTTGAATCTTTTTACTGCATTATTTGTGCAAAAGTAAATGTCGAAATACTGTATTTGTTAAAATATTACGCAATGTGAACTGAATGTTTCCAGTAGCGTATAGATATTAACGTGACGGGTCAGAAAAATGTGCATTCAACCTCTACTGTTTCATAACGCTTGTTATGAAAGGACGGTTGTCTCAAACCTCTAGTGTGTCTTGGCTGGCAGTTTTTTGTTCAAAGAGACGCCCGGCTGAGCGAGTGTGAAGTTCACCATCAGCTCCTGTGTATTGTCCAAAATTGCAGCGCTAAGATGTAAAAGATCAAACCACTCACCCCACCTGACAACACTCGCAGGGTTGTTTCATCTCCACTGTAATTGAATATTCATTTCCATCACACTTACTTCCCGGACTCCATTCAGACAGGCGTTTCATTGAACTTTTATAGTCTGGATGAGACCGTCTTGCCCGGATTATACTTAAAAAAAAAAAAAAAAAAAGATTTGGTCTCTCTCTTCGAGAAATTCTCGTCTTGGCTTCGTCTCCGCTGCGTCAAAAAGAAGAACGAGCGGAAAATGCAAACAGGCACCTATTTACTCACTAATTTGAGATCAGAAAGCAAATCAATTAATGCCATTGTCTCTTTTTCGGGGGGGATGAGATGTATCTAATGCATTATGGACGGCAAGCCAGCCTTTGCAGCGTAATTAGCAAGTTGTCGAGAAGAGGATGCTGGGGTTTTCTTTTCCTCCGTAAATGCTTTTCCCAGGAAGACAAGACGGTGAAAGCCTGCACGTCAAAAGCATGAAATACTGGCATCTGTGAGGACACCCAAATCTCCTTGGCGGTTCTGGCAGAGGGAGAGAGCGGAGTGCACAGGCAGCAGAAAATGGCTTAGTCAGGGTCATCACTAGCCAATAGCTTTGGATAGCTGTGACAAGCCAGGGCATTTTCTCAGGCTCCAATAAGCTAAGTGAGAAAAGATCTTGACGCCGCGATGCCAACAACCACTTTTCTCACGGCCTTTATTGGCCATAATTATCATACATTTTATGGAGTGTTTTCAGATAGTAGTGTTTATTTGACACCTGCAGAAGCTTTCATAGCTACAGCAAGAAGATTTTGATGAAATGGCATCTCATGTGCACTCTTTGAAGGGGAAAATAGTTTTTTATTTTTTGTTTTGCAGAGAAATATCCTGTCTGTAGATAAGAATTATCGATCTTCTTGGATTAAGAAATGCTTTAAAACCATCATTAATCCATAATTGGCACAAAAAGAGTCCGAATTTGTATCTGAAATCATAACTTTCTAGATTCTCCTTCATGTGAAGCAAGGGCATAAACTTTTTGTTGCACATCAGTGTCCGAGAGCAGTTTGCCAACATAATTTAGCATGCTACCCCGCTAATTTGCTGCACATCGATGAGCTTAAAAACTTCCAGTGTGACGGTAAATGTCAGAACGTCTCAGGTTCGACGTTGAACGATGTGATCTTCGTTCTGAAATATCACCGCTGACGAAACTCTGACTGTTCTCGCCTCGTTGAGTCGGCAGAAGTCGGTTTACGTTGCGCCACCGCCGGCTCGGCTGTCAATCAAAGACTTCGCCCACTCAGACGGTTCGTGATGTACTTCAAAAATATCCCTTTTCTTCATTTCAATAGATTTGTCAAATCACATTGACATGATTTTGGATCACAAAAAACATCCGATTTGAGTTTGACAAACAAACAGATTTGCCCCTGATCCGGTGTACTGTATCCCACAGGGGCACTGTTGTCTGATCTCGCTGCAGCCTGCTAAAAAGTGACAATAAGTCCTCACTGAATGTGGTTTTCTATCATTCGTGAACGGCCACAGCAGGATGGATGCACCTCCAGTATGGCGGAAGTCAAGTCGTTGCATGCGAAGTGTTGCGCCCGGGTGGTCCGAGTCTCGTCACCGGAGATGCACATGAGGATACATGAAGTTCAGTGGCCCGCAGAACAACAGATGTACTTCCTGTGATGACAGACACGTGAGCCGTGTCTCCAACATGTGTGATGAAACCCGGTCTGTTCAACCGGTCATGTTCGGACTCTTTTTGTGTGCTTTTATCATCGTTTTCTTTGTCAACTGCACACGCTCAGAAGGCACGCTTGATGATGTCATCGGGATAATCTGATGGAATCTGGGCCAGCGTTGATGAGAAGGCAGGCCGGCAGGATGAGCAGTCTCTGTCATGATGATTTGTTGTGTAGGAGGGGAGGTGCGGTGGAACAGAGTGACGCGTCTTGCTCGCATGTTTCCGTGGAGTCGGACCGGATTGTCACCTAGCAGACGCGATCCCCCTTCGCTCGTTTGCTCCACGTGAAGGTTGCATCCAAAACGCGCCCAAGCGTGAGTCGTTACACCTTGCGTTGTTTGTAATTCATGCAGTCGCTTAAACGAAAACAAAGTGGGTTCTGCTCCATGTGCACTCATTAAGCCATTAGTCATTTAGCGTTTGGCAGATCTGAGCAGGAAGAGGAGGAGGAAAGGTGTCAAAGAAAGTACGAGAAGGGCGGGGAAGATCATTTTTTATTTCCGAAGACATTTTGAAGAACGGCTCCTGTGCAGTTGAGTTTGGTAAACGCTATAATGAACTCGTTGGGTTTTACATCCTGCTGTGATGAGTGGCAGATTCCCTTCAGGCCTAAAACTCAGCCATTCAGTCATGTTTGACTCTATGCAGCCTTTAAATGTTAGCATTACCTCTTTGGGATCTCTCATGATTTTACAAATGCCAGACTTTTAGAAATTTTAAGTTTTTATCGCTACACAGTTTAAAACACATGTTGCATTTGGTCCCAAGCCATGGCATAAACTGTTGGAACGAATTCTGCAAATGTTACAGCAGGCATTTAGACATCTAATTAAGCTTTCGCTCACTGCCAAACTGATAGTTTTATCCTCATGATAGACAAAAAAAATAATGAACTGATGAATGATGGTGATTATTTATACAATCAAATGAAGAATGAGGTCTTTCAGAACTTTTTATCTGAGTGTCACAGCACTGAAAGCACCTTTCCAGCCCGGCCGCAATTCAAGGTTTTATGGCAAAGAAATGCATTAGAATGTTTGAAAACACAATATTAGTTATCTATAAAAAATAATAGTCAAAATAATGACTTGACCCCTCAGGGCCAGCGGGTCTCTTTGGTAATCCAGGCATGCCTGTATTACAACAATGGACCAGGAGACATTTAAAAATGTGTTTTATGCAGCATATAAATGTCATATTTTAGCAGAATCAAGCGGTGAAAGGAAAAGTAGCAAAATTAAATACATTTAATTGGTCAACCTGCACAATGATGTCACATTATATTGTATTTTTTGGGTTATAATACATTTAGGTCCAATCTCGCTGCTCTTATCCGCCTTATTTCCAGCTGTGCTGTCAACATAAAAGCCCTGATAACCCCCATGTGTGCTGCTTGTCATTAGAGCTGTATTTTTGGATATGATGGCGTCAGCAAGGCAGTTATCTGCAGCGACCTCCCATCATCCTCTTGCTGAACAATGTCTCCCTATCGATTTGTGTCGCCCCAAAAAAACAGATTGGAAAAACAGACTAATCATTCCGTCTGCAGCCAAAACGTCTCCTGTTTGAGTCAAGGTTTCATCCAACTGTTTTCAGTATGAAGACTATATTAAATACTTTTTTTCCTATATATATATATATATATAGATATAATATGTCTAAATACAAATACATAGAGTAACAGGGACATTTTGCAGGTTTTACTACGAGTCTAAAGCGACTTAAATGATTATGACACGTTTGCATAATCGTTGTACTCATCCAAAAAAAAAAGTGTGGAAAACTCTGCCTGCAGCGATGCGGCTGGAGTAATAGGATATCTAACAATCAATAAGCGCCTTATTGATTTATGCACAGGTCCAAAACAAACCAGAGCACACCGTAGTGATGCGTCAACATCTTCTGATTGCCCTGCGGCAAACGTCAATGAAAAATGATTAACTGACTGCTGCGTTTTGAGTGTAAGAAAGAGGGTCGACGTGTTGATGTAGCTACATCTCGTCATCTCTGAGTCACATTAATGCTGCTTTTTCTTTTCCTACGGTCGATCACTCATTTTTGCTTCAAATATATATATCTATATTTGGAAGTATGGATTCCTGAAGGTCTTGTACATAATATCAGTGTGTGTTCAGTGGTTACATAAGTGTGTTTGCATGGATGTGCATTAAGCTGGTGTTCATAGTAATCCTGCACATATGCTTGCATGGCTGTGTGTTTAAGTGTGTTTACGGTGCCGGATGCATGTGAATGTTTTTGTCTGGTTTAGTGGTAGACAGTTTAATCGCTCCACCAATTAATCAGGCCGATTAATGGCATTTTGAGATCACCGGCCAATGGCTGCGCTTTTGAGGGTTTGACATCACAGTTACAAATTTAGGAGTTAAATTCCAGCTTCATGAAGTCAAATTGTGCAACAAGTGATTTAAAAGTCAGCATACACATCACCCCGGAGACGGAGGCTTAAGCCCCGCCCCTCCATGACTGTTACACTGGTATTGCATGTGGGTACGGGGCGTTTTTTTTTGCGTGTGCTTGCACTGTGTATTCCGTCTAAGCCCTATTTTGTTCAGCACGTGTAATCCCCTTAAATTCCCCGCTGACACGCCGACTACCTTCCCTTGGAATTAGCGGAGGTAGAGATCAAAGCGTGCTCCTCTCACCGACACAGAAGGGACGCGGAGTCGCACGAAAGAAGCTGAAATATGTCCCGAGAATCAAATCCATACCACACCGGTTCTCACGCTTCTCACCATATAGGAGTTTTGCACACATATAATAACCGTATCATATAAAACACTTGATTTATTGTCTCATAAAGGTATAATCTTCCCATCACAGAAATACGTGAATGTCATGAAGGCCCCATAAACAGGAATCAATCTCTTGATGGGGCCCGAGCTCCTCCTTTTTTAATGACTCATCCTTTTTTTTTTGTTCTTATGTAAGGGTGATCCCACGCCGCATTAAACGTATCACCCACAGAACAATTACACACGTTAATGGGAGATAGCATGTAGTGTGTGTACACACACTGATTTAATGGGGGTATAGCTTCACAGAGCGGGCGGCTGTCAGGCCAGACGGAGGGGCGAGCGCTCAGTCCGCGGCTTCCTGTTTCACTCCCTCCGCACGCAGATGAATGTTTATGTAGTCTCTTTTATGTTTGCGTGGATGCCATCTTTTATTCATCTGGTTAAATTGTCAGATGTAACAAATGTTCAGGAGCTGTCAACACAGCGGAGCTTCTGTGCATTTCAAAAAGGGGGGGGGGGTAGTCTAATGAGACTCTGCGAGAGCGGAACATTAGAATTACACAAGCATATCCCATGTCTTGTGACGTCTCTGCAGAGTTATATCACAGCTCTGCAGTGTGTGATATTAGATGTCGGATCTGGTGCAGCGACACAACGAAAACAGAAAAAAAACAGGATGGGATGGATCCGTTACAGGAGGGTTTTCTTCATTAGTATGCTGTATGTTTGATCAAGGACGTCTTAAAGCTGCGATGTGTGAAAGAATAGTTTGACATCCTGGGCCTGCAGTGAAACGAATAATACGGTTCTACTAGAACAGAGCGACCTTTGTCCCCAGCCATCCACTTTATATTGAGTCTGTATAATACAGGAAGTACAGTTGCAGCCGAGTTCAGTGCACCGGAGCAGAATACCATTAAGGTTGATGAGCACTAAGGAGCATCGGCGCCTGAGGCCAAACGAGCTACTGTACAAGGACGTGTGCAAAATTATGCAAACAACGTTGCATAGTAACGACAGTTTATCACCGCCAGACAAAGCAGGAGCAAATCTTTTATTAATCTGTTTACTTGACAGGAGCGCCGCGTGCACTTTTTTTTTTTTTTTTTCCTCCCCGGCAGGATCGATGCCACGTTCAGGAACATCATTCTTCCCCCCTCCCCCGTTTGTGTTTTAACTGTGAGATGATCACCTGTGACACACCTCCCCACCTCCACTCGCTCACTGTTCACAACAACCCCCCCCCCCCCACGAATGTCTTCATGAATCCCATCATCACCACATCCTCATTAATCTCATATCATCAAAAGGTTCAGCTGGAGCGTTTAAAACACAGCCTCAAACAACGTTTCCAAAACTGACTTCATTCATCAATTACTGGATGTTAGACTTGATGAGGATTGTCTGTTATTATGTTATTACCAGTTGATTAAAGCAGTCCATAAATATAATGGACGACACTGTTACTGAAAAATGTTATCCACTGGAGTACGCTTGCATAATTTACGTGGAAGTCTTTAAGTGGTAAGCATGAAATACATCTATCTAAATATATATCTTAGAGAAGGATAAGCGATGGTGTATTACGTTTTTTTGGCCATCGCTAATAACATTAGTTTCACTATTGTCACTTCCCAATTACTTAAACACTTTAATTTTATTATAGCAGATGAGTTAACATTATCAAAAAGTCTTGGAAACAATAGAAACGTATTGTAATTGTACATCATGGGTTATGCCCATTTATAACGTAGATCAAATTGTATTTTTAGACCATACAGGTCATTGTTTTAGTGGTCATAAGTGAGAAAACGTATTGACGGCCTGTCCTTACAGGATGAATTCAGCAGCTGTCGTAAATTAATAATTATAGATCAGCTGTCATTTTGTTCTTTAAGTTGATTGTTCGGGTTTGTAAAAGGATGTCAATAGACAAAAAAACAATATCTGACCTAAAAGATAACAATAGTTGCGGTGTGATCTGTGTGTTAGGCGGCGGGCGGGCGGGCGGGCGGGCGGGCAGCGTGCAGATACCATCGAAGCCGGCCTTTCTCCCATAACGCCAGTGTATTTATGGTAACACCATAAATAGCACTGTGAACAATCGTGCTCTTATAGGAGAGGATTCAAGCGTGTTTGGGTTGTAAAGGTTAATTCTCTGCGATGCGGGAAAGACGATAAGAGTGCAGCCCGGCTTTTATTAGACCGTATTCAGCCAGCCGGTGACAGGAAATCTCTCCCAGAGAAATGTGATTACATGCTATACCGAGTACTTGAGCCAAAGAAATCATAGCTGCACCGTAAAGAGTTTCATTTCGGGGTTAGTTCTCCACCTTCCTATCTCAAAAACAAGGCGCTTCCTCGCATGTGTTGTGTTCCCTGGGTTTTAGAAAAACACTCGTCATCATCTCTCATTTTTCTCGTCTTCCAATTCTGGTAAAGATTATCGACGGTCTGGCTCTCTAAAAACTAAATCTGGACCGCATCTCTCCTGAGAGTTTCGCACAATCCTCATTTTGTCTCCCAACATTTATTCTGCAGTTTTACCTAATCTGTTTGTTCCTTTGTTGGTTCCTGAGCTGTACGATGCATCTGTCTCCCAGCTGTGACTCATGCAGACGGCGTTCCCGACGCTCATTCACTGCCACTTTACTGTCTGCGGATGACAGGAGGGCCGTTCCCCCCCTCTGCCCTCCTTCACTCCACGTGAGGGTTTAACGGGGTGTTATGATGGGTTCTGCCTGCTGCCCTGCACCGTAGATAGAGCTAAGCACACTCACCGGCTCAGTAACGGAGATATCTGTGCTGTTATATCTTCCTCGTGTCCGAGACGCGGCATTGTCTTCTTAATTTATTCAAAACCAGTGAAAACCCTCGAGTTACATAACCTCCAAAACATTTGGAAGACGATATCAGTGAGTTATGCTTCCCGGGAGGATGTCGCCGTTATGCAAGCAGTTTTATTAATTCAAAGGATTGAGGGTTTTCCAAATAACCACTCTATCTCAATTTAAGTTTGGAGTTTAAAGGAAGGGGGGGAAGACTTGACACACTTAAATAAGCAGCTTCGAGGCATGTTTTGTTGTCTGATGTTGCCATTGTTCCTGGTGGGGAGAGGCCAGCATGGCAAAAAACTTTTCCACAATTCATTTTCACTTTGATCTCTGTGGTCCGGCAAGTCCTCAAGTTAACTTCAGACGAGTGGGCAGTACAATAGATGTGAATCGATCCTCTTCCTTCATCTTATTGATGAATGCGTTGGTCTTTGAGTCTGATTTCTCAACATGGATATCCACAAAGGTCATTGCGTCCCATTTGGTGGCGAGAGATGTGAAATACAGATGTAATATCATGCTTCATGTTTTTTTAAAGCACCTTTTTAATAGTTTTATTTTGAAAATCCCATGAAAACACTCAAGTCAAGACTTTATTTGTCAAATTCTAGCTTGTTCTACCCCTCGCCCATGTGTTCCTATTGATTATGGCCAGCAATATGTACTTTAATCTTTAAAAAGGGCTCAGTAATTCACAAAAAAAAACACTTTTATTCGAACAGCAGTGAATGTTTTGTAGTCTGTGGGTTTGGTATGTATTAAGAGCAGCAGGAAAATGTCTATAAGGGTTAAAATAAACTACAGTACCCATGTTCACAGTAATGAAATGTCAGAGTACGATGATACGGCTCGTTGATGGGCGTTAATCAGTTTTAATGAATAAAGCAATGCTGCTCTTATGGTGAATGTTCACTGTTGAGAACCAGTATTGTCAGAGAAAATGAACATTTTCTGTTTACAAGCAACCATTGTGCTAGCAGCTGACTTTAACCACGCAAAATTGCTGAAGAGAATATCAGAAAGAGAGAGTTCATCACACAGTTCTCCAACAACCTCTCTGTTTTCTGCTTACGTCTGCTTCGGAATCAAACGCGCGGCGTTTATTCGGTTGTGTGCGTGTTAGCGGGGGGAGCAGAGAACGTGATGCATATATTTCTTAACGTGCAACATAAATCATTATCATACAGAAAATGAGAAAAGGGGGGAGGCTATCACGATGACAAAAAGAAGCTAATCAGGGTGAAGGAAAAGTAGCGTCGGCACGGTAACCAGCTCACTCGTCATCCTCTTCCCAGCTGGATCCCATCTATCATCTCCTCAAAGTGGAGCATCGAGCTATGCGGCTGATACATCGGAACATTTTACGTCTGACCCACAATCAATACAGGCTTGAACGCCAAGAATCTGTTCAAAGAAAAAAAAAAACAGGGAGAAAAAATCACTCATAACTGCATTCTCCCGTTCCTCTGGCTCGCGTCCAGGACTTTCAATCAATCCTTTTGGCGGCGAGAACTCAGAAAGAGATTGAATTAGGTCCTGGGCGTTGAACCGCGGTTTCTTAATTGGCAGAGGATTAGTTCGCATTGATTTGGACCTGATTGGAGTCCCTAGGCTTGTGTTGCCACTTAATCACACACCCTTCTCCCGAACCCCGTCATTTGCATGCGTCCTTCCCCTCAGCCCATGTCATTCATCCACAGTCCATGGCAACCTTTGTGGGAAAGCTGCTTGAGATCTGCGGCCCCAGGACTAACGCCGGTCCTGCAGCCGCGCACGCAGCGTTAATCAGATTTCTCTGGTGTTAATATTACAGCAGTGTCTTGGTACAGTCAAAAAAAAAAAAGCTGATGCTCTGCCAGGTCTAGAAAATTGCCCTCTGGTTAGAGAAAATGTTCTGATGGATCGCCGCTGTTACTCCGAGTGAGCAGTGGAGAGCGATGGAGTGAGAGAAGGAGCTGGGAAAGATGTTTTTTTTTTTTTTTTCTCCTGGGGAAATAAAGTGAAGACAGGAGAGAGAGAGAGAGAGGGAGCACAGATTATGCATGAGAGAGGACAAAAGAGAGAAGGGGGAGAGAGCGGAGAAGATCACAAATAAGGTTGTGGGAGCAATATGCCTGGGAAAAAGGGAGCAGCGGAGAGAAGATAAGGGAGAGCAATGACTGGAGAGAGAGACGTAGACGTGGAGATGGACTGGAGCTGTGACAAGACTGTCTATTAACGGAGCATTCTGTGCTTCCAGACCTTGAAGGCAAGTGTCCCTGCAGCGAAAATGAAATTTATGGAACTATATTGTATTTTCTGCTGAATTGATATGTGATGATGGGCAGACGTTTTGTTGCCTAGATGTTCATGTCGGTGAATACCTCGAGTTGAATTTCAGCGTTATGATGAAACCCCATCGGAGCGGCGTTGACGTGATATGGTGCACGTGTCGTCTTGTCACTGACGCGATTGGATTTGATTATAGGCTCTGGCTACAGATGGGTGTTTGTAGGTAGTCTCACATTGTAGGCAAGGCAATTTCTTTTTGTATAGCACCTTTCAACAACAGGGCGATTCAAAGTGCTTTACATAAAACATTTAAAGCATTGGAGAAAAATAAACATTAAAACAAGCCATAATAAAAAAAAAAGTTTAAAATTAAAAATAAAAAAAAAATGCAATATTGTTTGTTCAAGAAACGTTTCAGAACCTCATCGTTAAATTCTTCCTTCTAGCTCAAATTCCAGTTAGAAATGTGGATCTATTTTTCCAGGCGTAATAACATTCGGCTCTGTTGTGATCGACAGCTCACTCAGGGGGCGGAACCAAAGTAAAAAAAGAGCTCAACGATTGGCTAAAAAAGATAGACCTCGGGCTTGAATTGAGATTCTTTTTTATTTCATGGAACTTATCACCTGCCTCAAGTTCAATTCATAAGTATTTTTCTAAAATTGTTATAACCAATAGGACTGATGTGAAGATTTATTAATTTTCTCCAATTTTAGCACCTCGTTCTCCAAGGAGTGTTCTCCTCTAGTGTGAACTTCCTACCACTATCTGCTCAGTCTCATGGTCTGATTCACAAAATATATTGCACTAATGATGATACAGTTATTTTTAATTGGTTCATATTACATTATATTTATTTTATTTTTAAATAATGACATTGAGGGGACATGAATTCATTTATTTTCAGTTATAGGGTGGCCAATTTCCTCACTACCAAATAAGGGACAGCTGTATTCTTATACAATAGGATTGGAAAGAAATGTGTATTCAATTCAGTATATAATCATGATGTGAGCTTGTGAATAAACCTCCAAATAAACCATCGAAGAAAACACAATTTGGCAGCAAAAACCCAAAACATTTTAAAATGCAAAAGAGGGAAAGTGGCATCGTGACTCACCAATTATTCTTCCTCCCCGGATATTCGTTGCTGCTCTTTACTTATTCAGCACTCCTTTGTCATTTTGAATATCCAGATAGAAGTCACAGTTCACACATATTTGAAGTTCATTTTTTTATCAACTCTGCTGCATCTGTGATCATCAGAGAGAAAAGCCTCTACAAAGGCAGCGAGCCTGCCACACTGAGGACAGACGTTCCTGAACACGTTGATGGAGTTGGCTTCTCCTCTACCTTCTGACGGCCGCCCACCTCTCACCGCTGGATTTAGTGGAATCCTCTTCCTCTTCCTGTATTCCCAGTCGATCCATACCGACGTCGCTGTCATCGTTGGCTTAGAAACACCTCAGACCTTCGGTATCCAGTCCTTTGGTCCCGAAAGATTCATCGTTATCATCTTGGCGTTTGTTTCTTCCTGAGTGCATCTTTTTTTTCACAGCATTTGGGTCATGAAACAAAACACAGCTGAGCTGAACAAGACGGTCGGTGCTGCTGTAGAGTCTCATGCGAGGCTTCATTTTTTTTCTAGTGTTTTTTTTTTTTTTTTTTTACACCTCCATGGCCAATTGAAAATTCCTGATGGCATCAAGGGAGATGAGGCAGCTTCTGATTGGACGACCGGTCCAACAATGTCGAGCTGGAATCTGTGCAAACCTCAGAAAGCCTTGACAACCAGCTGTGACTTTTCTAAAAGGAAGTTAGTAAGTCTAGTTTGCTAACTTCCAATTCCATTTATCCATCCATCGTCTACTGCTTTATCATGTATTCAGGGTCGTGGGGGGGCTGGAGCCGATCCCAGCTGTCATTGGGCGAAGGCAGGGTTCACCTGGACAGGTAACCAGTCTATCACAGGGCCAACCTATCCCCATCCTGCATGTCTTTGGACTTGGAATTTAAAGAGACAGATGTCCTAAATCCACTACAAACTATACGGGCGAACGTCTTCTATAACCGTTTCCAGGGCAACGGGGCTTTGACGTGCTCCAGCCGTAGCCGCAGCATCATTTTAGTTTGGATTTCTTTCCACAATAAGTGCAGAGAATTCAAATTTCAGTTTTCCATTTCTGTCGTGAAGCTTGTTCGGTCAACTGCATTGTCATAGTTGGTTAACACTGAAAATGGCAACGGATCCCCCGGGGTTGAGTGAAAGGAAGCAGAATGTGATAGTCAGCCAGTAGGAGGGCTTATCCGAGCCGTCAGCATCCATCGAGTCAGAGCGTAAGAAAAGGCAAACTCTTTTCCGATTCTTCAAAAAAAGGATTCTGTAGATATCACATCGGCACTTCCCAAGCTCGCCAACATTCACGCAGTCAGACATAATGTGCCATATGTCTCCTTTACTCTTCCACCGCATTCACACCACAGGCCTTCACGCTCGCTGCCAAAACGTTGCTGCTCATATCTGATTGTTCTGGCTGCTGTTCATATGTATTCTAGGATATAACCCGTATCCTAATAGGAACTGACAACAATGTCAAAAAGACATGTGTGGAGAGAGAGACAATGACAGAAGGTATCCCATCAATGTTTCGACAGTCAGTATGCGTCTTCTGCTCTCTGCAAACATCAATATGTCCAATATGGAGCTTAGTTCTATCAGTTTTATCATATTTCCTATATCTTTTAGCTCCTGTGTGTTTCCCAGCGATGGTGGTTTATTGGCAGTTATAAGCAGCGAGGTGAAGATGTGTAGCTGCTCCGACGTCCTCAGCTTGATTTGACAGCGTAGGTCAAGTCAAGTGAGTTTATGGGGCAAAATTGCTGGCTTGTTTAAGAGGGCTTTGCAACCCGTCTGTTGTGCCATCCTCTATCCTTAGACCCTCGAGTCGGATAAGTAAGCCTCTGAAATAATAATAAAAACCCCATGTTTCAGATCAGATTTGATTTAAAATAACTTCTCTGACATGTCGCATATGGCTTAAAAGTGCAGTCAACTCTCCGTCTTGTAGCGATTCTGTACTTCTACACGTAAACACCTGCTTTGTAATTAATGACTACCTGTCGTCGGTGTGTGGTTCTGGCATTACAGCGTTGTGAATTCATTAAGCGTGCCCTTTTGGAAGTCTAAGCAGCCAGGTGGGGTGCCGTCAACTCCTACTTCCTCTGAATCCCTCCGTGCATTTCAATTGCAAATACTGTACACATCTCACTGACCTTGGAAAATAATAATAATACGAAAACACAGATGCTACTCATATTCTATTCTTTTTCTTTTGGGGCAGTGCTAACATTTTAACCTACCTGTGTAGTGTTAAAACATATTTTTCTGTCTGGGCCTCCTTCTGGAAATTCTCTCTGGGAAGCTTTCATCCTCTTTCATCCTCTCCAGCAGCAACACTGAGAATATATCCTTCCATTGTAGACTAACCCAGATGTTTGTTTTTTTTGTGATTTATTCAAAATCTGTAATTATTTGACTCACACAGAGACTATTTTGGGATGAGTATGTTTTTCTGCAGATGGATGGGATTCTCCAAGTTCACGTCTGACTCTCCGTGGATTCCTTCGTCCGTGATTTACTGGCCTTATAGGGTTTTTGATGGATGCTACTGTATGTTTATAGCTGACTGTGTTTGCAGTTATGGGATAAGGCCTAATCGAAAAGCCGGGTCAGAGCGGGCCACGGTTTGGATTTATGGTTGCCTGAGCAATGTCAGTCCAAAGTGACCTGAGACGGTCTCACTGAGTCATCACTAGTTTATGTGTAAGTGTGTTTGTAGGGGTGGGGGGGGGGGGGGGGGTTGTTGTTGACTGGCACAGCTAAATCTAAATCCTCCTCTTTTACGTCAATAATTCTCTGCTTTTTCACAGCCCCTCTAATCCTCTTTCTGACGTGACTCACCTCTGTTTCTCACCAATGCCGGCACGCCTTCTACAATCAGGCGACGGTCCGTTTTTATGTGCACACATCCTCCTCGCGTGAGTGCGACTTCAATCCCCCCCGATCTTGATCTTCCAGATAAAAGTCCTTTTGCTCGTGCGTGCTGCTTTGTGCTCGTCCGACTGGCAGATAAGCAAATGGCACACGACAACTTCTGAGTTGTTGTCATGAGCTCCCGCTCCACAGAAATCCATCTGTTGTACCGAATACAGCATCGGATTCAGGGGCCGGCCCCGCCTGGTGAAAAGTCGCGCTGCTGTGAAAATGCAGTAAAGCACGGAGATAATCACTGCTTAAGTTTGAATAATGGCTGTGCAAAATGGATCGGCGGTACACCAGTGTAGAGATTATGCATCGTGCTGGGTTGGCATGCAGCCCGTTGCCGCCGCTGCTGCTGCTGCTGCTGCTGCTGCTGCTGCTGCTGACTCAGAGCGAGCAGAGCTGGGGCTAGGGGGGTTAATGCAGCAGGGCCCACAAGCTGATCCACAGCCCCGTCCTCATCTGCCAAAACTTCAAAGGATGCCCTGACGGAGTCTAAATCGCCATCTCCTCCGGTCAAGGCTCTGCAGAACGCTTCCCCTCCCCCTCTGTGCACAGGTCAAACTCAGCCTCATCTTTTATGTATCACTCACCCCATTGATTGCACTCTTAGAGATTCATGAATACAGAGGGACCTATTTCCGTATCATGCACCAGCATATGGAGGATTTTCTTCTTTTTTTTGGACAAAAGCGTGGAAATATTTCTCCCGTCTGTGTGGCTCTCATTTCATTCCCCTCTCATTCTTCTCTCCGTTTCTGTTCCCCTGTCATTTTTCATACCTATCTCTCACTGCATATCTCTCTCCCGACTTCCACTTATTTTGTGTAGAAGGTCACAGTCATTTCCCCTTTTGACAGACCTTTTTTTTCGGGGGGGGGTGGGGTGGAGGTATTTATTCATCACTCATGAATTATTCAGATTGCAGATAGTGAAAACAGTGAATTTGAGAGCTGCAGTTGACTTCCAGGAAGCTTCCCGGAAGATGGATACGTCAAACTTCTTCAAGTCAAATGTGGACACACACCTTATACCATAATGAAACCTCCTCCTACTGACTCTGAATGTAATACTCCCATCCTTGATGTGCATGTTGACACAACTGGAGAATAGCCATTATGGCTGTTTTGTCTATTCTGCGTACTTATTCTGAGATCGGAGAAAACGCCATTAGCATGCGGGCGGTGTCTCTTCTATATTCATTTTATGTTCATCCCTCGGTTGTTTACTCATTCATGAATACTTATGTTGATCCATTTTTACGGGCCAGCCCTCCCCACCCCGTCTCTGTGTTCCTGTATGTGTTTAAGTGAAGTGCGCGTTATGAACCCCGGCGGAGTGTGAAATTGAAATTCTCCCCTGCAGAGGTGGCGTGATTGACAGAGAGGAGAGGACACATGAGATGGGAAATCTCATCTTTCACTGAAGTTGTTGTCGTTTTTCATGATGAAGGGCTTCGTTAAAAGATGGGTTTTATCACGCTTTGTGATGTTTATTTTGCCACACTATCATTATTTTAATACTATCAATCTTTATAACCGGGAAGGCTGCTGTGTGGCCTAAAGTATCTGCTTTGTAAATATTCCCGTCAAGTTATATCTGCAATCTGAGTAGTTTTAAGATGCTTTCACATCCTGCATAGTGGGGAAAAAACTGCATTTTTAGGAATAACCTTTAAGTTATTCCAAATATAAAATATCAAACCCCCAAGCAGTGTGAGTGAAGCTCCAGAGACCCCCATTTAAAACGCCCAACTTTGACATTGGGGTGAATTTACTATAATTATTATATTAAAGTTTAAAGTGAGTGACGGGTGGGTGCTGTCACAGACACTACGTCCATTTTTAAAGAGCCAAACAAGAAAATGACTCTTGATTTTATTGGTGTTTTTAACAAAAATGCCAGATATGACCTTATTTATCCGAGGTCATAAATAACAGGTTTTGTGGACAGTTTTTTTTACAACTTATGCACTAACTTTGCATGAACTCTGCATTGCCACACTTTAATTTTATTGGTATCTCTGCAGCCACATGTGAAACGGACATGAAGCCCCCCTGGAGTAGCATTGCCTCCCCTCCGACCTGTGTGTGTCCGTGTGTGTGTGTGTGTTTGTGTGTGTGTGTGTGCAACCTGTCCAAACAAGTCCCACCTGGCGAGTGTCGGACAGACCACCATCTGTTATATGCCCCCACATTGAACTACCTGCCACCTCCTCTTCATCGCCTTCATGGGAGATCAGGGAAGGGAACTCATTTGCAAATTGTTAGTTTATACTCTCAGAAACACACTAATAATTATAAGATATATTATATAAACCGTTTCCTACGTGGGCTGCTGTGCGCTTTAAGAGATGGGAGCAGCGTGTTGGTGATCGGCCTCATTGTAAAGCAGGGTGAGTAATTGCCCCGAGACAATCACCCTCCCTCAAAACACCTCGAGGACTTAACAAGCCAGATTTAAAGGCGCCCAAATAGGCTTAAAATGAATTTCCTCCCCTTATCTATTATTTCTTGCTCGGCGATGAATCCTCCCTGAGACGTAGCCTCCCAAAAGATGGGATTTAGGATCAAAACCAACATGTTTGTGCTGTGATTCTTACATCCAGACAAAAAAACAACAGCCATTTTTAATGTCCTTTAATCCGCCGTCTCTGGTCTACGAAGATCAAAGTTTTCAATTTTCTTATGAGGGTCAACTGGAAAGCAGGAAGGGGGTTTTCTTTTTGTTTTTCCTTTTATCCCCCTCCCCCCAAGCATTTCATCAGTAATTCGCGACGCTGAAGTTAAAGTCTGGAAACGAGGCGAGGCAGGGAGCAAACAGCACAGCGTGAGCACCCGGCACACGGACCGGCACATCAGCCACCGGGGCTCCGCGGGAGGGTTTTTGGTGTGTTGTGTTGAATCCTGAATCACGGACTCGTGTCTCTATTCACTTCAAGGTGGAGAAATGTGCACGCGCAGGATACGAGGAGCCTGGAATTAAGCACGGGGGAGAAAAGATGCCGAAGATGAGACAATAAAGAAGGTGAGCCTAACTTCCCTGCATGCACTGCAGCTCTCATTGAGGCCTATAACGTGAGGTAGAGCAGCAACATAAAGAAAACACTTGACATGCTGTATATAACATGGACTCTGATTGCTGTCAATTCTCACCTGCACACTCACAAGTCACCTTTGACCCTTGTATGTGGCCTTCCTTTTGAAAGCTGTACTTTAGGATATATAACCTTTCAGCGCACCATTAGTGGAAATGCATCCGTCAAGGCTGACGGCCTTTCAAAGAGACGGACGGAGCAACAGTGGTGCGAAGGCGGGTTAAAGGGATGGGGCGGGGTTTTTTTTCCTGTTTGTGGAATAACAACCGGTGACGGAGCAGATGGCGGCGGTGAGATAAACAGTTTAAAAAAGTGTGCGAAATTGCTTAATAGCGAGTAAACGTGCTAAGCAGGTTTACTTTGCGGGCGTAAGTCAAAGCACTCTAGCAATGTTGTAGAGAATTAAGGGAGGGCAAAACAGGAGGGAGGGCAAAAGGATTTAGTTATTTTTGTCACAGGACACGTATAAAAACATGATTATTAATATTATAATCTACTACTTTCACTCGGATGGATGTTTTTATGATACACCAGCGACCTAGCCTGCATTACGAATGTTACACTTTTACAAGAAGAACAATGACACTTCATTTCTGGAAAGTTAAAACTATTTTTTTTCTTCCATAAGAGTCCTGAAGGTTATTAATTAGTTTTAATGTAATGATTTGACTAATGTAAACAGTACGGTTGTTTGCCAGGTTTGCATTTTAGATTTTAGCATTTTATTTTTTTTTTTTTTACTTATTTTTGGGGGAAAAAAGGATAATGTAGAAACTGAAATTAAACTTTGACTTTTTTTGGTTGAAATGAATTGTTACAATTAAGCAGATTCATTGCTTTTGATGTGTGAGTACAAATACTTTATGCACTTAGGTAGAATTTTCAGGTATTTGTACTTTACATGCGTATTTAAATGTACAGAGTTGTTAGGAAATCATTCAGGCAACTTTCCCCAGAATAAACCAGTGTGCTGATAATAATCCCAGCAGCTGCAGCTTAATTAGAATGGAAATAGTGCGTCGTCATTACCATGAGTGGTTAATCACGCGTGGGATCCCATCTCTGGCTCGGCTCTCGCCGACGAGCCAGACCCTGAACCCTGAGGCCCGGAGCCGCTCGCCAAAAAGCTGGATTTACAGCGAGCGCAGCTTAACCATTTGCAAAACGTATCATTGCGCTGGCTCGGGTCATCGTGGAAGGCTATTTGAAAAGAAGTAATGTGGTTTTACAAACGGGGACTCTAAGCCAATGTGTTGTGTATCCGGGGAAAGCAGGGAGGGAGGAGGCAGGGAAGGATCCGGGGTAAACGGACTGAACCACGTATCGCAGAATTCCTGCACTCAACAAACTTGTTTCAAATATCCCATGCAAACATTTTTGGGTGTTTTTATTTTTATGCTCCAAAAAATGTTGCTTTTTAAAAAGAAAACCTACATTTTAACGTGAGCGGGGCAGGTGGGAGAGAGAAAGTGGATCATACCATAACATGACGGGGTTGGGGGTGGTCTAATGTAAAAATATTGAGTTTAAAGTAAACCATATTCTGTCTGTTTTTTTACCATGTTTAAGCTTGTCAAACACGGACTTGTGTTAAAAAAAAACAACATGACTGGTATTTTTATATTGCATTTATCTATGCAATATTCTTTTAGGGGTGCTAGGACTCAATTTAACGGGCCTATGACATCACGCCTTCTGTGGAGTGTGTTTACAGAGATTAGGCAGCGAGTGAGTGTGTAATTAGGGACGAACCGATGAGGTAAATCTTGGCCAGTGGGAAGAACGCCACGGCGCTGATTCTGGCAATCACAGCCGAACACAACGGACACCCGGTGGTCGGGTCGGGAAAAGACGGGAGGAAATGATGAAATAGGGAGAAGGCCTGTAGGTGAGGTAGAGAGGGAAGAGAGACATTTAACAAAGAGCTGCCTGGACTGAGCTAGTAAACTGTCATCAGCATGCATTTCTTTTCACTTTTTCACATTTTCCTTTTCAGCCAGGGAGCTTCGTCTCAAGGTGTTGAGGTTCATTTCTTCAGCTGCAGGCAAAGAAGATGTTTTTATCTATTATTATACATAGGCTGCACTAGATGATACTAAGACAAATAGTGTTGTGTAACATTTTAGTGGCTTCATGCACAATGGGGCTGGAAACTGTAAATCTGATTGTCACACAGCAGTATTGATCCATCTGAGCTTCCAGCAACTCAAATAGTTCAGTTCAAAAGGATCTTTTTGATTACGTTATATATCAGGCCCTAATCTATTTAAATAAAGGGCACAAGGGAACCTCTTTATCTGTCCCCGCTTCATTTATCCATAATAAACTACATTTAGATCATCTTTCAAGCGACCCTTCAAAGATCGTATCTCTTTGTCGCAACAAATTAGCTGTCGATAACATCCAGTGTTCAAAAAGTTCAGTGTTATTGGATGCGATGCGCGTCACCTCGCCGTTATCCTGCGTGTACCTGAGCAGCAAATTATGAAATGGGAAGTTAATTTAACTTGCTCAATGAGCGGCGCATTTCACACTTCATTTGGTCGCTCATGAAACACTCAACGGGGAATCACCTTTACATCCTCCATGCTTTGTTTCTAATTTGACTATTCAGTGTTAGGGCAGGAAAGGCGAAAGGCAGTTAAATAACGTGCTTCTTTTTTTTCTACACTGCATATTGTTATCGGAAGTTCAAGTATCCTTGAAAATGCGTAATATTCTACTTCAAACCCATTTAGTTTCTTCCCTCTCAGCTTTCAGAATTAGCAACTATAGTGTTTAAACACTAAATATGACTACTTCTCATAGACAATTGATTGCACTATTTAGCCTCCATGGACACTTGTCGATAAAAGCCTGTGAAGTGTTTAATTTTCTCCATCTTGAATTCATATTGAACAAATGGTGGAATTGTCCCGACAATCATTTATTAATGCAGCTTAAGGAGGTTTTTTTTTAGATACAGTAATATTGATTGCAAAGACCTCGGATGAACAAGTAACATGAAAGTCTTAAACCTTTTTACCCGAAATGGTTCGATCCCAAATATTTTAATATTCTAAAAATATGTCCAAAACTAAAAAATAGCAAATATGAATGTTCCCGTTTGTTAAGCGTTATGTTGTGAAATTGTGATGTAGAAATGCCAATATATAACTCAAATATGTTCTAGATGAATCTATCATTTAATGCTTAGCATTGTATACATACATCATTGCAAGGAATAAGGAGAGGTTCTCTGTTTTTTAGGATACTGGCTCATGTAGCTCTGAAAGAAAGCAAATTATTAGAGACATGAACATGCATCTGAAAGATGCTGCACTGGATTGTGGTTTCTTGATGCATTTCTCTTTATTTATTATAGATGTTGTGCTCTGAATGACCACAGTCCCCCGCTCTGGGAACAGGAAACAGCCACTGATTCTCTACTAAAGGGGAAACAGTGTCGGTAATTCAGGAACAAGCCCCCTCCGACTCTTTGAGCCTCTGATAGACGGCCGTTTGCTAAACCTGCCTTGACAGGAGACATAATTGAGTCCATTTTGATGACATTAGCCTTGCTGATTCCATTAAGTCGGGACTTTTCGTGCCCTCTATCTGTGTCGCCCAGGTTTTTGATGTGAGGTCAGCTGGGAGCTAGCTGCTGCTAACCGTCAGCGTGGCGGTGCTCACCTGGTTTGACACCTGCTCCCTGTGCAGGCGGCGTGTTTTGGTCCGGGCTCAGATCGCCACAGCGGAGAGCTGGAAGAGTGTGTGTGTGTGGTATCTGTTTTGTGATTGCATTCCTTGTGTGTGTGTGTGTCGCATTGGATATGCAGCACTCATGCGAGAAGCCAGCGGGTTGGACTCCCCCCATCCCCCCCCCCCCCACCCATAACCCTCTTGCTCAGTTGGATCTCACTCCCAGATCCGTCAGGCGTCTGTTGATGTGTCCTCGATGTGACACGCCACCCACGGCGAAGGCGAGGCACTTCATCTGGCTCGCTCTCATTGGTTTACCCCGAGCACCTCCCATAACCAGCGCGCGACCTCTGCCCTCGGACGTTAAGCAGACAGCCTCGCGTCCGCCTGAGATGACATGACATGAAGCCGAGGTAATCTCATCAAAAGGCTTCGGTTGGTCGTCGGCCCGTTATGTAAAAGTTTTTCCACAAAAGAAGCAGACAGATAAATCTTTTTTCTTTTTTTCAGAGATTATGTTTTTGGGTTGTCCGTCCGTCTGTCCAACATGATATCTCAGAGACGCCGGGAGGACATTTCTTCAAATCTGGCACATGATTTGGCCATGACTCCAGAATCCATGCTAATTATAATATATATATAATTTCACACGAATGTCTAATGGGGTTAAATGATGACATTTTGGACAACTTGACTGGTTGGCGAGAGAAAACAACAGCAAGGTGGTAATTCCATTTATTATCTTAAAGCTTAATTATTTGCTGAGATGGAAGTTATTTTGTATGCAAATCATTAATTATTTAACTGGCATTAGTCTTCCCTGGCACTAATGCAATATTTAATCTTTATTTAGCACATGTAGTCTAATAAATGTTGAATAAATTGTTTGGCAGACGACCGGTCGTTGCACTGCATCAGCTAAAAGCATATCAACACATTAGCTGCGTGCGCTTGCAGTCAGCTCTGTGTCCCTGACATGTAATTAACTGTAGAATCAGTTGCTTGAAATCACCTGACACTCCGGTCGCCCCTGGCAACGGCTTGACGCCGATGCAGCCTGGCAGCGGCGAGTTGACTGCACTGTGAAATACTGTGCAATCAAAGAGCGCCACGCACGGCGATGCTGCACGATCCAGCGGGGGGATTATCATCAAACGATACGAAGTCACGTGTAATGATGAGACATCATTTTAGCTGAATGTGAACACTGTTTTTTGATTTTAAGTTTAATTGTTTAACAGTGGAAATAGCAGCTATAATGATAATGTTTTATTATCAGCTACAGTTAAACAGAAGAAATGCCACAAGGAGGACACGGTTGAGCTGCAGCATTAGCAGCATTAGCAGCATTAGCAGCGGTTTCACATGTGGATCCCAGTTGATGGGTGAGGCTCTATGTTATGCAGAACATGCACATGCAGATGTACATTCTTGACTCCGCAGGGTTCGATTTACTTATCGCTGCGCCGCCTCCAGGATCTGGCGCTGCAGATTTCACAGTTCTTAAGAGAGAATAGAAACCTGGAGGTTATTATTGGATGGAAATGTGCATATCCAAACGAAGGCTTTTTATTAACCTGATGTTTTGTTACACGATGATTGAAGCACTTCATTTCCATACTATATAAACTCGACCAGAATATAGTTTGGCTCTGTAGTGAAAAATCATAAAACAATAAAGGAACCGTTTGGAAATCCCGTTTTTTATACTCCCTCATGAACAGATGGGTGAGTAAGGCAATGAGCCACACGTAGCTTCAGTATTCTTTGGCATAGACTCTACAAGTTACGTTATATTAGTCAGACATAATAACTTCCCTTTTAATGACTTTCTTTTTATTCAGTGTTTCCGGATCAGAAATCCTCTCAAAGTAGATGACGAGGCTGCTGTTCGGCCGTGTTTCACTACTTCCTCGCGTTCCCTGCGGATACATGAAGATATGAAGCGTAAGAAAAAGGCGTCTTCTGTTGCTGTGAACACATATGATCCCCGAGCGGTTGGTACATATGAGTTTTCATTAGCTGGAGTGAAAAACACATTGTTTTCAAAGCAGAAAATCCATTTGTTTCCATGGTGACGCTGGAATGTCGTCCTTTAGTCCAATTTCCTTGCCTGCTTTTTTATGGATGTTTTTTATTGAACTTTATCTTTTTCTTCCAAAATGTTGATTGTCTTTTTATTCATTTTTAGATTGGTATAACAAAAAAGTCTTCTTGTTTTTTTCTTACATTTACCGGCATGTTATAAACATTCCTGTGTGTTAAATGTAGTTGAGCTTCATATTGAACTTTACTAAACAGGAGACGAGAGAGAACGAGTTTCTCACGCTGTAAGTATGAAGGTTTGTGGAGGGAGATCAGTTGGAAACGCTCAAAGGGAAACTCATAGCTTAGTATTATTATCCTCTAAAACACTCGCTCCTGGGCAAAAACCAACATGCATAATCATTGCTTGTTTCTACATATATAGTTTGTTTTATCTCTAAATGAAAACAGGTAAATTACAGCCTTTAACTCAGTAAAAGTAAATCCTTAATCTCTGGATTTCATGTTGTAGTTCGCCACAAGGAACAGCAGATTATACTTCTTTCTCAAAGAATAAAGTTTGAACAAATTTGAAGTAGCTTCAATTCATTCAAATTCAACCCACGTTATTCCTATAGATTATAGGATTAATGTTATTCTGTTAAACATTAACGTTTTTATCTGTACTATCCATCTATCTGTACATTTCCACACTTTACAGATCATTTTGTGTCGTGGGAATTCTCAGTTTTGCTTTAGCAATAGAACAATAATGGCCTAGTTTAGTGATAAAACGCATGGCATGTTGCACTTATCCACTGTAAAGCTTTAATTCAAATGGATTGTTATTGATTGCATATTATTCAATATTTTTTCCCTACGTTCCCGTAGCTTTACGTTGCATATTTGACCTAATCAAAATATATATTTGCTATCTTATTAAGCAAAAAAGGTATATAAAATTGGGTCTATACAGAAGAAAACAACATTCTTTGAGGTTTTTTTTAATAATTATAATCTCAGATTCTTCTTAATACCCTCTCCCACGTCTGTCATTTGTTTATTTTTGACCTATAAAGGTCACCTTTAATACACCATTGTACTTATTGCTGTACAGGATAAGACATGAATAATATAAGAATCACAAACTAGAGAGTTGCATATTTTTGGTCTCACCTCTCCGTAAGAGACTCTGAATTCAACAGCTCCTTTGAGAGATCACATGACACGTCTTACATAAAGAATGTTGTCATATCTAACTGTAAGTTGTACCCTTCAAAGTGAACAGATGGGGGCTGTCTTCTTTATCCTTGACTCCCACTGACTGAATGGATTTAACCTTTAAGCCATACAATACCAATCTCGGCGGAGTCGTGGCTTTCGGTTACGAGTCAAAGTGTCACATCCACTCAGTTCAATCTTCATAAATGACTACGTTCATTTTTATGGAGAGAAAAAAAAAGAAGGGAAGAAGAAGGATTTTCAGCACTTTTGGGATCATTTTTTTGCTGGTAGAATTTCCCTTCCCCGAGCCTCAGCGACAGCTCCGCCCGCAGACAAACAACACCAACTCTCCGGCCTTAATGTCTCTGTTAATTTGTTTGCCTTGATCAAATAGAACTCATCACTCTGAGAATTTGTCTCCAGAATGTGTTCGCCGGGCACCGAGCTATAACTCAGCGCGGCCGCTCCATTAGTCTGGGAGAACCTTGACAGTCAGCCTAATTAGTTTGGTTGTGACAAAGGAGCTGTCTCGTGGAAAAAAAAAAAACCCAGAAACATCGATCCATCCGCGAAGGCAGCATGTTTCTATAACGCCACGGATACAGTGAGCAGAAACACGCCCGTTTAAACGCTTTAAAGATGCGCCGTTAATACCACCTTTTTTGACAAGGAGGTATTTTCATTCTTTGGTTGTTTGGGAGCGAAAGCCTATGGAAATATGTTGCACAAGCTGTCATTTATTGATACAGTAAAGATGTACCGCCTGGCTTTTTTAGCTTCCTTGGTGTCAATTTTTGAAACGCCTTTTCGACCTGTCAGTGTTGGAGAGCGAATGTGCCCCTCGAGGACATAAGACGGAGCGCTGAAAGCATTTTGTTCCTATCAATTTCCAATTTTTTTGTGGACTTCTATCATATCCACTATTGCTTTTTATGGAGATATCATAAAAACTAAAAACAAGTCATTTGCAGGCTTCAAAAATATGTTGCCTTTGCTGCAGCCAGACATTCAGAGGGAGACGGTCATCTATCATTTGAGTCGTTTTAACAGTAAGACGTTAAAGTCGGCGCTTCTCAGCCTCTCCTGACTCTCTCTGAAAGAACATAATCCAGAAACACACGAAAAAAGATGGGTCTTTAAAGTGTTCTATGGCATCGTTACTGCAGCTCTCCTGTGTGTGTGTGTGTGTGTGTGTGTGTGTGTGTTTCCTTTTTGAAATATTAACACGTCAAATATTCATGTTGTTAAATATTTATGAGTACTGTGAGTTGCTGTTTAAAGTTGCTCCGCAGAATAATTGAATATACCTCCCGTGTGTATTCAT
This sequence comes from Chelidonichthys spinosus, assembly GCA_029853015.1. Taxonomy (NCBI): domain Eukaryota; kingdom Metazoa; phylum Chordata; class Actinopteri; order Perciformes; family Triglidae; genus Chelidonichthys; species Chelidonichthys spinosus. The sequence continues at coordinate 17,730,829 of CM056837.1, forward strand.
GTCTGCATTTACTGCTTCGTTATGTCACTCAGTATTTTACAGGGCAGATTTTATATTGACTTCTTCCGCTCAGAAAAGCATTATGAAAATGATTGTTTATTCTGGAAACATGCTGCTCGATTAACTTTTTGCACTTTGTATTTAAAGGGTCAGTTATTACCAAAAATAATCCTGCGGTGCAGATCGTTTTTTTTTTTTTTTTCATTTTTTATTGGACAATATTTTGAGCTATCCATCCCTCTCAGAGGGAGATAACTTAAAACCTGAACTATCTGCATGACTAGATACCACCTGGAGTGAAAGGACGTGTGTAGTACAAATATTGACCCAGAAAGAAGGTTATGCATGCACATAACTAAAATATGAGAAGACCACAGTGTACAGTACCTCAACGATCAAGTATGCAAGAAATGCAGTGTTGCGTGCAGCTCGAGAAAAATTAGCATTTTTTGTATTTTCCCATGAAAAATGCAAATTGAGCATGCAGTCTGTTGTTTTTGTTTCCCCTGATTAAAGTAGGTTCCGTCACAAGGATATAAGCCTACTGCCGTCTTTCTGTCCACACATAGAAACATTATGTGTGTGTATTGTGTAATAATATCCTGCAGCATCGTCAGACTGTTAAACGCCTGCAGGGACAAAAAGCAAAACTTCTCTTGACCTAAAAAAACAGAGGTAGAAACACGTGAGCACACATAAGACGAGTCCACGGAGGTGATTGGGAGCTCCGCGGAGGGCAGGCTGGTAATGATTTCAGCATTTGAAGAAATCATTGCTCTAGCAGCGAGCATTTGATGTCGATTGAGGAATAAACCGCAATCTGTGCAGCGGCAGCCTTTTGACGTTGCCAGAGAAGAGAAGCTGCGGCACTATTTCTCACATTAAGGCATATCGATTTCACCACTTCCTACAAACGTGCGATACACAAGTCGATTTGTGTTGCGTTTTTCATCCCACCTTTTTGTTTATTTGCTTTGGTGAGTCTCAAAGCTCAGGGTGACGTTAAGAAAACGAAGCGAGGCTACTGTGTTCGATGATGGAGAAGGAGAAAAAAACATCTATTTTCCATTCATCTCATCGGAGCCCAGAGAAGCGTGGCCCTACAAATAGAATTAAGCCTGCCGTGCTGATGCAGCGTCGGGTGTTAATGGTCATCAACATTCATAGCCCGACTTGTTTTATCCGCTCCTGCGCTTTTGTTTGTACACCTTGCTGTTCAGCAAACGATCACTTTAAATGTAATGACGTCTCGGTGGTTTTCGGAGCCTGTTCACACAAAGAATTAAAAGGGGCAAGTTGTTGTTTGGATTTCTGTGATGTTGCATTCCGTTTGTTGGTTTTGCGTTGTGGAAACACGGGTTTAAAGCGAAATAGTTGGACTTCTTCTGGTGTGCCTCGAGACTCCATAGTGACAATTAACCATTCTCTAAATCCTTCACACAAACCGTAATTACTAGCATAGCTTAGCGACCAGCCCTTCCAAAAGGCTGCTTTTAGCTACGCTGCATTCATTAGCATGACTGGCTGTAAGGTCGTAAGCAAGTTAGCCAGTCATGCTAATGAATGCAGCATAGCTTAGCAACCAGCCCTTCCAAAAGGCTGCTTTTAGCTACGCTGCATTCATTAGCATGACTGGCTAACTAGCTTACAACCTTACAGCCAAGGACTACATCATAAACTACATTTGTTTGCAGGGTTATTAATTACTTAAACATCACGTTTCTTTATTTTCATGTCTTCTACGTGGCTAATCAGGATGCAGACTGTTTTTTGCAACATGTAGCTCCAGTCTTTTGGCATTTTATCACGTCGCCATCGTGTGCATATTTAAGACTCTTTTTACAGGCTGATCAAAATGTCAGGTAGCGTTTTACAACAAACACATGCAGCTAACGTTAGCTTAGTTAGCTCGCTAAACCTACCATTACCAAACTAATTCGCGATAAATCGTAGTTTTTTTTTTTCCCATGAAAAATTATCTTTAAAAACCACAAACAACATGTGAAATTCATGGCACAATTAAAACGGGACCAGAAAATAGTTTTGATCTCGCCATAGGAATACATGTACCCATGTACCACCCTATAGCCTGTCCGGTTGTTAGGGTGGTTAGGTTGATGTGACCAGACAGGTAGAGACACAACTGGGTCAGTCAGCTACAGCGGACACGGATCGTAACACATAACCACAGCTGTCTATGAGCTTCCCCTCATGTCACTGTAGGCGGCACCTGACAGACACGGCGGAACCAGCAGATCCTCGTCTTCTTGTTGATAACTGCACTTTGCGAGCTCGCAGCATCAAAATGCAGCCTGTCAGATCCACTATGCATTTATGTGTGTGTGTGTGTGTGCGTGTGTGTGTGTGGCTAGCAGGCAGAGAGCCAGCGTGACCCAACTTCAGCTTTTCAGCTTTAGTGCAGTGCTGCAGACAGCTGTGCCACAAACACGCTGCTGTGGATCACCGCGAGGGCCTTTTATTTAGGTCACATTCTGTGCTTCAGCGGCCAACAGAAGGGATCTCTGTCGACTGCAATGAATACCTTTCGCTGGACGCGGCCCACTTCCTAAGTGCCCCGCAAGAAGCGGACACTGTGCGTGTCTGTGTGTGGTATCTGGTGTGTGTGTTTTGTGTGGGAGAGTGAGAATGGCGTAGATGGGGGTTGATTTTTCCCATTTTCTCTAGAATAATATAATATATTGGCTTAATTCTCTCCCAGAGTGATTTGAAGGATGAATAATTCCCCAATTTTTCAATTAAACCAGCATCCAGTTTATAGCCACGTCTAATAAATGAATAGATCTGACTCACTCTATATTCATACGTATGAACACATCCTGCATGTGGCCTCCACAGCATCCTCCGGTTATGTAAAGAGCTGACATGATATGTCATTCCCTCAGTTCCTCTCGGTGTTTCCTCCCTTTGTTTTCCCCCCCTCCTCCTCCATTTTTTTATTTATTTTTTATTTACCACAGTGGCCTTTGGTAGTGCATTATAAATCGCAGTAATGAATTCCCCTCGCAGGCTCAGCCACACCGCTGTCACAGTTGCTACACCGGGGTCTTGCGTGGGCTTCTTATTACCGTCTCGTTAGCTTCTCCTCCAGTCCATTGAAAGCGGCGCGGGTTCAGCGCTTAGCCGGCCGCGACCCCCCCCCAGATGGGTAAGGGAAGGCAGGTTTAAGAGCCCTGATGGATGCCATTGTTTTCATGTCACCGTGTAAGGGAAAGGTCGTTTATTGCCGCTTGCCTCGACCGGCCCAGGAGCTGTCGGCTGGGTTTTACTGGCCAATTAGTTTGCCCTTAGAGGGGGACTAGAGGTAGAGGAGGGAAACATGTGGGATCGGGCTGTGATCATTTGTTGTGTTTGTGGGTGGGGGGGTGAATGTGTGCACAGGTGTGGTGTGAAACAGGAAATAAATGCCCTTTTTCCAATACTTTATGTTACATCATCTCTGCAGAAGCTCTGCATTCCCATCACCAATTTGTCATCTCTAACGGCACCCTTGAACAAAACGCTCCAGCTGGAAATAGACTTGAACTCTTCCTGATACCCCTTCCTCCTTTGTTTCCCTCCGTTTTCCTTCATCCCCCCCCCCTGTCACATTTTTAATGAAACCTACCGGAGAGAGAACAGAGAGGTGGAAGCTTGGGGACAGATTTGTGATGGTCGGCGACCACATGCCAAGTGACGGCTATATTTAGTGATTCTCCTTTTTTAAAGTTTTGAAGGACGCAAATAAAAAAGGTCCAGGTCTCGTCAACATCCCGTTTGCTCATCCGTGAAGGAGTGCCAAACAACATCTTCAAATGAGAGCCGATGCCGACGTGCTTTGAGTGTATGCAAATATGAGATATTTATAATTCTGTCTCTTGTTTGTTTGTTTCTTCCTCACGGCTGTGTGTTTCTTTGTAGAGCTCGTTTCGGGGCCCGTGCAGACTTCCCACGGCAGCGGTTTGGATGTGACTCGGCCACGATGACGATGAAAGGTCTGTCCGGCAGCCGCAGTCACCACCACGCGGTGACCTGCGACCCCTCCTATGACTCCATGACCCTGGGCCACTCGGACCGCCGCTCCTACTTCCTCAACACCGGGGAGGCTCACGCCGCCGACCACACCTGCTACAACCAGCGCAACTCCTTCCAGGCGGAGTGCGGCGCCTACCCCGACCTCACCGTCTGCACCTTCCCCCGCAGACATTACAGCTCCAATCATGAGCTGAAGGAGGAGTGTGGCGCCGTGGTGCCTTACACGGGGCCGCCAGGGAGCGGTAAGGGGAGTGGACCAGGCGGCGGGAACAACAACCGCATCCCTCCTAACCTGCTGGAGCAGTTTGAGCGCCAGGCGCCGGTGCGGCGTGAAGGCTACCACACACTGCAGTACAAGCGCACCGCTGTGGAGCACCAGCGCAGCGACAGCCCCGGTCGGATCCGCCACCTGGTTCACTCCGTCCAGAAGCTGTTCACCAAGTCCCACTCCCTGGAGGGGCCCTCGGGGTCCGGCGGAGGAGGGGCCGGAAGGATGAACGGCAGCAAATCCAGTCCCGACGACCCGCCGTCGTCCTCCGGCACCCTGAAGCAAAGCAAGCGCAGCAAGAGCAAAGACCGCTCCAAGTCGGAGCCCAAAATGCGCAGCGCCATCTCGGGCTACTGGAGCTCGGACGACACGCTGGACCGGGAGATGTGCCTCTACCACCACCACCACCACCACGGGGGCAGCGGCGGGGGCCTGCCCTCGGGGGTCATGACCATGGGGCGCCGCCCGGACAAATCCCAGTCGCAGTACTTCATGGAGTCCTACAACACCATCAGCGCCCACTCCCTCAAGACGTCGCGCAGCAACAACGACGTGAAGTGCTCGACGTGCTCCGGTGGCGGCGTAGGCGTGCCGCTGGCGGGGGCCCTCGACGGCCAGGTGCAGCTGAAGAAGAGCTCGTGGTCGTCTACTCTGACGGTGAGCAGAGCGAGAGAGGTCTACCAGAAAGCTTCAGTCAACCTCGATAAAGCTCTGGTGAAGGCCGAGCAGGGACGCACCTGCCACTTCCTACAGGTAGATATCATGCTTGTGTGTGTGTGTGTGTGTGTGATGTTATTATTTCTGCACTGCACAGTAAATGTCGCGCCGCCCTCGGATAGCGTATTTAGCCTCTAAATTTAGAGAGATAATTGATTTTATATAAATTGTGTAACAGGTCTGGTTCATATCCAAGCACCCTGAATCAGCACAGGAAAGCAGACCAGAAACACCAATTTAATCTGTTTTCAGAGCATAAATGTCAAAAATTCAAATAGACTTTAGCAGACTGTGCTGGTGTACTAAGATTGCATACATTTCTTCAAATTGGGATGAGTTTCAAATATAAGCCAGGGGAGAGGTTGGGAGTGAAAAGAGAGTAAGTGACGGAGGAGGGGGCGGGAATGGGGGGGAAAAGTAAGAAAGCAAGAGTGAGGGAGCATAAAAGACGGAGTGAAAGTTCTGTGTGGTCTTGCATGTTAACAGCCTGGCAAACGGAGCGAGCAGATCAAGGAAGGATGTTGTCACCGCGGTGCGGCAACATTTCTCCCGGCCTAAAAGGAGCCGTCGCCTTTTCTTCTTGAAAGGGAGACAGAAGGGGGGAAAACAGGCTTTCAGCCTGACAAGTTAGTCTGCAGACGTTTGAAATCCTTAAAACAAGACGTGCCATACGCTTCACCTGCCGGGTTGAAGCTCGACTCTCAGAAACAATAAATTATTCTGACGTCATCGCGGTCTCAGCCTTTCCCATGGTGCCACAGTCTGTAGTTTCCACAGCCATCAAAGCCCGGTTTCCTAGCTACGCACCAGTCCGTTGAATGATTCTCGGCTTCTCATTTCTTTCACTTCAGAGACGGTTCCCCCGGACAGCCACTCACACTGGGACTTGCATTGGTTCTGCTGAACAAAACCCCCTTTGTTTTCCCTCTCTCTCTCTCCATGTCATCTGTCTTTGACTCTCCCCCTCTTGCTCTCTCTTTTAGATTAGAGATGGTAGATTTTTGTTTGACCTTCATTAGTGTGTGTGAAAAGTCAGGACAGCATGCAGAGGCCAGGCTACCACAACATTTTGTCAAAAACAGTTGCCAAAAAGAAGCCTCCCGTCCCCCGCAAGCTTATGGTATGATCCATCCTGCGTCGCTACAGTTACTATTGAATCAGTTAAGGCACGGAGGTAGAGCAGAAAGTGTTGCGGCCTTGCTTTTACTCATGAGCAAGTACATCCGTATGAGCTCTCATGACCTTTTGCCCTCTTCCCTTTCGTCCCAACTCAGGTGCCTCAGGACGACTGGAGCGGCTTTTCTCCGCTGGGGAAGGACGACGAGATCCCGTGCCGGCGGATGCGCAGCGGCAGCTACATCAAGGCCATGGCGGAGGAAGACAGCGGCGACTCGGACTGCAGCCCCAAACCCTCGCCCAAGGTCCAGGCGCGGCGAGCCAGCTACCTGAAGGCCACGCAGCCGTCGCTCACAGAGATGACCACGCTCAAGTGAGTCCGTTAGGAGCTGTTCTTCTGTTAAATATGAAAAATATCACAACTTCCAGGGCCCAACATGTCAAATTGCCTACTTTCTTTCCACCAATAGACCACAAAAACATCTTCTATATACTATGTCTGAGTGTGTCTACATTCCTCGCTCCTCAACACTATGTTCAAGTGTTCACCATGCAGGTTCACTACATCAGAAGAGATAAAGGGAATGAAAGGAACATTTTAAAAAAGTCGACAAACAGTGGAGATGAATGAGGTCGGTTGCTGCCCAACAGCACACAACTTAATCACCTGTTCTGTGTTTACAACTCAGACACATAGCCGGCCTCTGTGTCTCTACAATGGCAACACATCGAACAGTTGAAAACGCACGATGCCCGTTGGCGTACTGAAGTCTCTTCAGAAATGCATTGTGGGTTGAGAACATGCAAGAGATATTCTTCCTTTCTTTTTGAAAGATCTGAGGTTAAAGGCAGAGCTTCTTCGTGTAAAGATTCTCCTAGTTATTTCTCGTTGCATAAGGCATTCCCTGCTCAACCGCAGACGTTTTGACAGCGTGAGCTCATGAAGTTTTCAGCAATATTAGAGTCCATCAAGAAGACTTCTGTCTTGAAACGCGCCTAGCTAACGGCATTGTTCTTGGTTAAGTATAAGTTAACTTGAGGCGACACGAGGAGCTCAGTGGCTGAAGGAATAGGAGATACAAATTTCAGAATTACTGAAGAATGCAATACATGATTAATTAATGTATTCTGGTTTCATACAGATGTAGTTCTTTTTCTTATTGAATTTTGCTCATATGCAACAAGACTGGACAAAGTCCATGTTGGCAAGAACCATGCATGCAAATATTTAGCTGTGCTCGTTTTTTTAATTTTGCCTCGAAATTAAAGCGAGACAAAAATGGCAAAAACTAAAGAGTAATACATCGGGAATGCCCTTTGATTTATCACGACGGCACGTATCCTTCCACTAGTTTTCATTAGTGAACAGGAGTCGTCGTGAAAGCTGGACACACTCCAAGAATCGGGAACACGAGGGCTGTGACTGATTATCTGTGTAATATACAGAGATGAGGAGAACACCAGTGGGTGCTCAGTCATTGTTACTGGTTACACACACACACACACACACACACAACCTTATGTAAGTGCATGTGGCGCAGCTTGGGGCCCACTAATGACTTGAATTTGGCCCCGGGAATGCCATCATCATCTGATGGGACCCGGTGGAACCGAGCAAAGCCGCAGTGCTGCACATCGGAGATAGAGAACGAGGAGGGAGCAGCTGACGTCTTGTTTTCACACTGTGCATTATGGGAGCTGGCACCGAATCCGTGTTTTGCACTCCGCCGTGATTCAATAATCAGCTTTGTTGTTCCATATGTTTCCGAGCTCCGTTCCCTGGCCATCGCGTCCTTGACTCGCGAAGAACTGCCCCTGAGAAGTTGTGTGATTTGTTTACTCTCAATGCTGACCTTCCTCCTTTTATTAAAAGGCACGGCGCAGATGAAGCATGCATTTAAACGGCTGGGATTATTCCCCGGCAGACAAACAAGCTCGGGAGAAAATGACATCCTTTCTAGTCCCCCTCGGCCGCTAACAGTCGACTTTCTTTTTTTCTCGCAAATTCATTTATTCCTCGCCTAGATTTGATCATGTTTATTTTTTTTTTCCCCCGTGCCTCAGCGAGAACAGACATCCAAAAATAATGGGATGCAGTAATCACATCTCTGTCTTTCTGTCCTTCCATCCCTCCAACCGTAATCATCGCTCCGTAGACTATTATTCTGTGACTGAGGGGAGGGGAGGGGGACGAGAAGGTAGAAAGGAAATGGAGGAAATAGAGCAACAGAAGGAACCGACTGACGGGAAAGATTAGTGAAGCAAGTGAGGTGGAAAAAAAAGGATCCAGGAGTACATGAACACTTGGTGATGCAGTAGAAATCAACAGGTTTCGCCACACCTGATCCACGACTGTTAGAGGATGAACTTCTCCCCCCCTTTAGGTGGTACTACAGGCCGGGTCTGCCATTCAAGTTGCCACAAAAGACGTCGTCTGTGCTGCCGATAATCAGCCCCGCAGGGAAATCAAGAGGAGATGTGGGTAGAGATAATGGTGCGGGGTAGATTCCTCCTTGACTCGATCCCTCTGCGCATCGCAAGCAGACTACAGTGGATGAAGTATATATAGATTTAAAAAAAAGAAACTGATTGATTCACCTTCTCATTTCTCAACCGCCTCGAGAAATTATGATCCAACTTAAATAGCCATTAGGAGCGCGGTGTTATCAAGGGAAGGGAAACCCTTCCATTAAAATAGAATGAGCTGTTGATTTAACGAGCTGGCAATTGTGAGTAACCACCGAAATGCTTTGATGTGGCAGCTTTAAGTAGATTTAAAAAAACCTGGAGGATGCTCCAGGTTCACGGAGAAGTATTTTCAGATTAGCAAGCGTTATCTGATAGTTGATCTGTCCTCTTCCTCTCTTTCTTCCAGCCAAGAATGAGTAATCTAGTTTGCTGTGCTGCGGTAACCAAACTCTATTTTAAGGAGGGAATACATAATTAAAGGAGACCTGACCTGGAGGCAGAGAGTCATAAGAAATGTGTGTGTGTGTGTGTGTGTGTGTTTGTACATGTTTTTTTTCCTTCTAAACTCCCAAGTGAACATAAGAAAGCGAGTGAAATAAAGGGGGTTATTGGATCGTACTCCTCACAGTTGACTTGAGAATAGATGTTCTCATCGTTTTCTCTCTCGTTTACTAGGCCACGATGTTCATCAAGGAAAGAAAGCGAGTCAGCTTTTTAGGTTTTCATTTCCCCTGATTAATGAATTGTTTAGCTGGCATCCGACTGCTACATAACCCACACACACACACACACGCAGATACATGCTGAGCATTCAGATTGGAGGCAGGTGAGAGCTAATGAGACACCTATTCATCTTCCTTGGAGGTGGGGATGTGTGTGTGTCTATGTTTTAATGTGAAAGTCGCTGGATTAAGTACACTTACACACACGTGACCCCTCTTCTCTCCTGGAATATGTATTCACCGTTAAGTGTTTTAGAACAAGGTGCTTCAAGGACGGACCTAAGCTACTGCGAGTGTTTCTCAATAGTCCTGTGCTTGTTGATTAGATAAGAGTCTCTCCTGAAGCAATCGTGGATTGATCCGTATCTTCGGCTTCATGCACACACTGCAGAGTCCTTCTGCAAATACCTTCTCTTACTCTCTTCTCGTTCCCCTTCTTTCCCCCTCTATATCTCTCTTTTTTTTTTATCCTTTTCTGCTCCTTTCCTTCTCCCGGTGCAGGATCTCCACAGAGCACTCTCCCAAACTGCAGATCCGGAGTCACAGCTACCTGCGGGCGGTGAGTGAGGTTTCCATCAATAGGAGTCTGGACAGCTTGGACCCGGCAGGGCTGCTGGCCTCGCCTAAATTCCGCTCACGAAATGAGAGCTACATGAGAGCCATGAGCACCATCAGCCAGGTTAGTGGCACCCAGGGGCCCCGTGCCTCTCCTTGCCTTCAGCCCTTATACACCCCCCCCCCCCCCTCCCATTGTACCTCCACCGCTATGTCCAAAAAGGTCGTGCAGGGGGGAGGAAATCCCATCCGTAGCTTTATTCTGAGGCCCGAATTAACAATCAGGTCACCATCCGGCAAAGTCTGAACAGAACGAAACCCCCCAATCTCCCAATTAGTGTATCCGTCTGTGTGCTGTTTTCTGGAGCTCAGATGATTACAGGCGTATTCGCGTTGGCTAATTAAACAGGAGGGCATGCAGAACCCCCCCCCCCCCCACCCTTCAGTCCCCTCCTTCTACCCTAATATGCTCCTTCTGCCTCGGCATACTTTGTGATGCAAAATGACACACGCAAAAAAAAATGGTTCTCTTCAATCTTCAATTTGGCATCTGCTACGTAAAAAGATGAAAAACCAAGAATTAACATGCAACCGTGTGAGTTTCCTGAGTAATTGAAAACGGGATTGGTTCCAAATGAAGACGGGCATTTGATGGTTGTCGAAGGATTGGCCGGGAAACAGTCGACGGCGGAGGGCTCGTTATTATCGCGGCTGCTGCTGGAACATGATGTTAGTCGTTTTGGATTTCCGAGCGCGGCTTCGTGCTCTTTATTTGGAGTGACAGCGGAGCTTAGCTTACCTTTTTTTTTTTCGCCTGGGGTAACAGGCGATATGTACTTCCCTTCCAAAGCCCAGGGGCAACACTTTGCCTCATTGGCTGAATGATGGACCCCTTGAGACGTCCCTTCAAGTCCTGGCATGGAGCCGTCCTGGGGAGGGGGAGGGAGGGGGGGGGGGAGTGACACACTGGACCTGGCATCTGCAAAAAAGAAATGGCGCTGAATAAAAGAGGTGCTGGTCGGCTCTCCATCTCACTCACGCACTCTCATGTCTGACCTCTCGTGTGCAGCGTGAGCGGACATCAGTGGATTGAATCGAGGCCCACTAACCTTTCTGACTCCAAGCTCTACAGTTTATACTCACACTTGTACACACTCTCTCCACTGACACGCACCCTAACCGTTGTCCTTAGTCCACATCCCATTCCTAGACTTTGTTTTTGGGGGTTTCTGAACAAGTCGAGGAATGGAATGGAGCTTCATGTCACACAACCCTAATCTCTAACACACACTCATCTCACGAGTCCGTAGCGAGAGCTTTCTTTGTGTGTGTGTGTGTGTGTGTGTGTGTGTGCATTAGACCCTGTTTTGAAATCCAAACTGCACTCGCTGATGATGCCGGTGTAGTTAGATTTCCTGGCGTCTCATCTCCCGGTAGTCCGGCTTTGATATCTCCTAATGCTCACCTTTTAATAACAACACTTGTAGTGTTTAACTCGGCCGTACGGCCCCCTTTGAAGCTGTGTTTCCTCCCCCTCTGCACTCCCTGAATGTTCTTTATTTTTCTAGAATATTTTCTTTTTTCCCACCTATATTTCCATATATGACTTTAAAGCTTCACAAGGCAGGTGTGGAGGTACACGTTTGACCACGTTTGAACTCAAACATAAGCAGCAATTATGTCATGTGACACCTGCGGTTTGACTGCTGGGAAAATTGTTCCCTGAAATATTCATACTCTGATTGCTTTTTTTTTTTTTTTAATAATGAATTTGAAGCAGGAGAACTTTTGTCAGTGAGAGGTTGTTTTTATTCGACCGCTCATATATTTGTTTTTCTCCGTGAGCATGTATCGACAGCAAACAATTTATTTTTGGCAAATATCGTGTATCAGCCTGCCTCAAATAATGTGAACACTGGAACGCTGTCTTCTATTAGAGCACCCAAAGTGTGCTTTGGACATAAAACTCCTGCCTGGTGACGCTTTAATCAGTGAAATAGCTCTGTGACATTGAATCTTGCAGCAGAGACATGATTCTCTGGCTATTTGCTTCTGTAATACATCGTCCCTTCTTCTTTATATGGCACTATGCTCAGGTACACCTGTGCATTTTCTATTTTTCACTTTAATGTGCTTGGGCGTGTACTGTATGTGTCGCGTGTGTCCCCCCCTCTTCCTCAGGTGAGCGAGGTGGAGGTGAACGGCCAGATCGAGGCGGTGTGCGAGTCCGTGTTCAGCGAGATGGAGTCGCAGGCGGTGGACGCCTTGGACCTGCCCATGCCCGGCTGCTTCCGCGTGCGGAGCCACAGCTACGTGCGTGCCATCGAGAAGGGCTGCTCGGAGGAGGAGCAGGAGGGCGGCGGCGTGGCGGTGGGCATCAGGAGGACCAACTCGCCCCCGCGTACCACCACCACCACCGTCAGGACCATCCAGAGCAGCACAGGTCAGGACTCATGTTCTCATGGGCGAACATACATCATCCGTAGTGCATTATACATGATACATGCGCATAGAAAGGGATGTAATATAGATGTGCGACAGTCTCAACAGCATCAGAAATAAATGATTTATTAGCGCAGTTAGCATGTAGGGAGATTCATCCTTCTATAAGGATCCTTTAAGGATCATCAAGTCAGATTTGTCATAAAGGACAATGTTACCTGGGTCAGCTGACCGGGGGAGTACATTCAGTTTGCAAACCCTCGGCATTATTATCCATCTGACCCACTTTCTCTCCTCCAGATACAATTTGATGAATGCAGAACTGTTATTCCCACATAAGAGCTTATTGGAGCCGTAAAGCTCGCTGTGCTGCCGGGTCTTATTTTAGCCCTCTTGTGTGCCTCATGGTCTGGAGCGCTTTGCTTTCCAGCATTACCGCATGCAGTATTGATGCTGAGTGGCGCTGGCACCCAGCACTGGGGTGCTTCTGTGTTTTTTTTCCCGCCACAGATTCCAAAACGCCGCTCCCTCGCCTCGTGCACGTTGAGTCACCCCCCCCCCCCCCCCCCCCCCCCCCCCCCACGGTGCACGCTCGCCTTTTCTCCTCCGTTTCCTTTTAATTATGCCAATTACAAGACAGCACCCCCTCCAAAACTTCGCCGAGGTTACAGTCAGCTAATCAAACACATTTACTGCAAATGGGAAGAAAGGCTCCAACACATCCAGTCGATTCAAGAGGCTCGAAATTGATTCTGAGCAAACATTTATTTAATGCCGTTTAAGGCTCGCCGCGGCTGACCTCATCCGACGCCATCATTTATTCCTCTAGTTAATGAAATTGGTCCAAATGTAAAGTTTTATCATTTCACATCTATTGACGATCCGATGGGGGGGGGACAACACAATTAAGGGCGATAGAGGATTGGGCTGATTGTTCCGTTGTGTGGTGGTGGTAGTTATTGATCCGTAAGAGGAGACTGATAAGATCAACAGAGGGACATTCGGAGCTCCTTCCCCGGAGGAAGAGGGAGATAATGAAGACCATCTATCAGGTGAGGTGTTGCAGGGACTAAACTCTGCTTTTTCCAGTCAGACAGCTGCATATATACTGCTGCTGCACGGGAAACCTCTCATGTCTCACACACTCCTTGTCGATGGAACTGTCTTGATCTGTAATCGTTGAGGTAACACCTTTAAACCCTCCTCAGGTGGTCTGCAGCTTCACAGCTTAATGAACGTCCATATATCCAACGTTGTGGAAGGACAGAGCGGAGATATGGTGGTTTATAATCCGACATCATGCCGCCGCTTCCGTCTGCCTCTCTCTGATTGGCTGCAGCCGAGGCTCAAAACAAGCGTGACAGCGGAGTGGGCTGGAGTGATATATTATGAGGCAACGGGGAGAGCGGTTGGTAGTGATGGTGGGGGGATTGCCTCAGATTACTGTCATAGCTGTACAACCGCGCAATTCATCACCTGCTACGATCTCCACCGCGGAGTCGTCAGTCACTGTAATTAATTAGCTCCCTTCTCCTGGTTCTCCTCCTGGAGACGCTGGAGAGGAGAAGGAACACATCTCCGTCTACGTTTTACCCCGCCTCGCTCTCCAAACACGTGCACTACCGCTACAGTCATGCCACGTCATTGCTGTTGTTCTGACTCCTGCAGTGTGGGATCGCAGCTGATCTCAGACCCTTTAATTAACACCACTTATCATCCGTTAGCGCTCGTTGAAAAGCTGCTTTTTCCCCTCCGGGGGTTCGAAGATTAAGCTGATTATTTTATATTTATCTGTAATGTGAAGTTTGTGCATTTTTAAAATGTTTAAAGGTGCACTGGGAATGCAAACTATACTATACACTATACTAATTAATTTGCTCCAGCTCTTCTTCTGCATATTTGAAGCCTCGTTGACGATATGATATGATGGGTTGGGTACCAGTATGAAGTACCTCTTGTGTAAGGAAGGAGACGTGTACATTTTGCATATGGATTAAACATTTCAGTAGAAAAGTTCTTATTTATCCAAATGAAAGCGGTGCTTGAACTGCCCTTGAACATCAAAATATTGTAGACGTGCCTGAATAGCAAACTTGAATAGTATGTAACAGACATTTCTTTGCTATATCACAAAACGCCACTCCGACTTCCTGCCAAGTAAACGTTCACACAGGTTTTTTTTCCTTTCCTGTTGTTCCATCATTGATGCAAGAAGAAGCTTGCATGCACACACACACACACACACACACACACACACGCACGCCCAAAACGCGTCCACGCCTGCACTCATACATTTCACAGGGAATCTTCTGGGAGCCCGACGTGAGAAGTGAAGATGTTGTTGTGGTGAATATTGCATGATGCTTCAGACGGATGGTTCAGGCTGCAGGATATAACACACACACACGCACACACACACACACACACACAGGTGAGAGACCTATCAGCTTCCTCTCCAGTTGGCCCCACTGCGCCGCTCCAGCCCATTATTATTGATGATGGTTTTAATCCTGAGGAAGGAGACCGAAGTAAAGGGCTGTTCTTTGATCTCTTCTCTTTGAACGTCAAGTGGCTGTGGCTGCTAGTGCCTTCCTCCGTGCTCACTGACACACACACACACACACACACACACACACACACTTCCTACTACTGCTGGACAGGCGTGCTGTCCTTCACATCGGCTCCTTTGGATCAGTTTAACACAATCTGGAGCAGATCCTCTTTTACAGCTCGGAGAAAATCCATAGCAATCGGTTAATGTGAGGATTTAACTGCCTCTAAGCTCCGGCTCCTCCAACCCCGCGTCGTATTCATCGCTTCCTTTGCTCTGTTTTTTTTTCTCTCGATGCCTTGGCCTCTTTCAGCTCGATCAACCCTCCCTCCCTCCTCCTTTCTGCCTTTTCCACAACAAACAGGGGTTAGGTGTTTTTGGCAAATCAACCTGTTGTTTCCGCTGGGAAGACGAATTGACCTTCAATTAGAAAGAGTATACACACAGATCTCAAGTCTGGGAAATGTGCCACGGTTTCTGCTTCTCGCCCTCGAGCTCCCCTGGCTCCGCTGACCTGCTGTCAATTACCCGGCATCTATTTTTCAGGAGATTGCCCCCCTCCCTGCCGGCTCCCTTAATAGGCTAACAGGACAATGTTTAATTTAATGGCTGTGGGTTTTCCTACGTGCCCCAAACGGAGGCGTTGCGCTCAATAAAGCATTCCTTAAGTAAGCATTCGGGGCATGCTCGTCTCTCACTTTGCTGATGGTCGTGTCGAACGCTCAGTGGAAACGCCACATCTTCATTTAGTTCTTCTGACGCAGCTCTTTCTTTCTATTAGGTGTGTAGCAAAAATGATGATAAAAAAAAGAAGCATTTGCACACTTATTGCACTTAATACATAACATTTGTTTGGTGCTATTAAAGACAAATTATTCCAACTTTATGGGCGACCTTGTATTTATCATTTGAGCCAAGCAAGAAACAATTTGCTTATCTATTTATTTATCTTCAAATCAGGAAATCTACTGATATTTAAATTTTAGGGATCATTTTTTGTACATTTGTAATTCATTTTTCAATACGACATATTCAGTGTGGAACCCACCCTTTTACTGTGATGTTTTCCAGCTGTACTGACATCACTGTGTATCCCCAGCTCTAAACACTGTACAGTACTGCAGGTTGAAGTAAAGCCTGTGCAACACTGCCCCCAGGGGCTCAGTGCAGCACAGCACGGCACCTCTGCCCTCTCCTCCCTGCAGTTAGCTCTGTGAGTGGGTGGAAGAAGTAAAAACCAGCAGACAGCTTGACCCAATTAACAACAATCGCTGCCATCGCTGGCGCTTTTCCAACACTTCTGTTTCCGAGAGAGCATGCAGGAATAAGTGAATAAGTATCTTCGGATTTTCCCAGCATGCTAAATATAAGTGTCCGCTAAAGTCTGGAGATTTCAGTCCAGATCTCCCTTCACACCTTCAGGGGCCCTCACCCGGCCCACGCAATGCCCAACGCTTGTTTTCCACATGTCAGGATGACTCATGTGGTATAAAAAGCATAAAGAAAATTGCTCCTCAAGGGTTCCCTGTGTGTATTCAGAGTCTCAAAGTGGTCTTGAGGAGAACTTCAGGTGAAAGGCCCCCATAGCAGCGTCAGGTCCTCCACGCTGCCCAGACACTTACTGTGTGCCGGACATCATGTATGGGCTTTAAATAATAAAGGTTTATTTTAAAGTATATCAGCCACTGTAGGCCTACCATAATTACACATGAACATGAATATAAAAACAAAATAAATTAAATCAAATCAATTAAAAAATTCATATAATTTCTTTGGGATTTTTTGTCTGTTTTATATTTTTATATCTAAAGAAAATCATCATTATCATCGTTCCGTAATACAAACATCCTGTGAATCCAATATTGGTAACGACTCTGTATTTGACCAGACAGCACCAGGTGCTGCATATAGTGCATATCCACTTTTTGTGCCACTGGATTTGACCATCTGAGGTCAGAAAGGTCATACATCCGGGTGCGTTTGAGTTATTCTTCCATTTTTCTATGTAATCTATCCGCTGTTGATTAAGTTAATAACAAGACAAACATGATTAGATACAGATCTACAAGAAGATCATAACCCCATCAATCCCCGTTGTAAGAAAAGTTAAATAAGAGATTAATAAACATCATATCCAATAGCAACCCTTCACTAAATAAATTCCCCTTATTATGAAAAAAACTGCAGCACGCTTTACTAAACCACAAGGTGGCAGTAATTACACTTTCTGAATGTATCACCCCATCTTCTATAATTTTGTGTACATTGTATTTATATTTAGTGAGAATGAAGTTGTAGTTCCGGTTGTATTTTAATATTTTATTAAATTATTACTATTTTTTATTTGAGACTAAATATCTTGAAATTGGACTATTGGATGCAAAACAATTAAATTAAGAAAAAAAATCGAACATATACATTCCGGTTCAGAAAAATATAAAAATATAATTTATCACATAAGACATTTTTAAATTTAAATATTGCTAGTAAAAATGTATGTGATGGTTGGGTTCTGTTTATGAGCAACTCAAATTATGGAGAAAAATGTGTTTTATGGATTAAAAGCATCTTTATGGTGTTTTCCCAAATATTTTCATCATGTTTCATTTTCCCTTTAAGTGTATTTCAGTTTAATGTAATTCTAATTCATCCGAATAGTTATTTTAAAAACGGGAAAGTGATCTGGATTAACGGGACGGTCCCACCCCAGTCAGTTATAGCGCGCGTGCGAGGAGGGGGGGGGGCGTCCACATCCTGACTTGAGGTCCAACATCGTCAGAGTGAGGAAGGGAAAGAGGGAGCGAGGACTCGTCGTGTCATCTCATCCCGGCTCCGTGGCTCGCGGCTCCATGACGTTACTCGAGTGTTTGTACCGCGCGCTGCTCGCCGTGCGGGACTCCTGGATCCGCCTCCGTAAGTAAACGCTGCTGCTGCTGCTGCGGTGTTTCTCTGCTGTTTGACTGGGAGGTGAGGTGAGGTGAGGTGAGGTGACCGGTGGCGGGCTGCGCCACGCGAGTCAGCGCCAGGAAGTTATCTTATGCAGCCTTCAAAATAAAAGCTTATTTTTGTCTGGGGGAAATGGGCAACATGACTCGATGGTTGGATTTATAGCACGTCATGTTAAATATAATTAACGACGTGTACAGGAAAATAACAATGGGACGTTAGGTCAAAAACGACAAGGTGTACCAATGAAAGTGCGTCATAGACCTTTTACTTTGAAATTCTTGACCGGAAAGCGTGTATTCGTTGTGAGTAGCTCGACTCTGAATGTATCAGCATCCACAACACGCTTCTTTCTGCTTATTCATGCTTCACATGAAAAATGGATGAAGTTGTTCATCTTAAATGAGAATAATATAATAATATATAATATTAATAATGTAGAGTTTTATTGTGATGGATTATAAACTGGCTGTGTTTTTGGTTACATGTCTTCGGAGTGGTACGCTGCTGTAGCTGAGCAGCTCTTCACACTGCTGTTAAATACATGTTCTGCTATCTCCCAGAGCCTCTGCAGCTGGTTCCCCCTCCTAACTGGTCGCCATGTGAGCACACCGAGATTAACCTCCATGCTGCTCGCCCTCCTCCTCCCTAATGATGCCCCGGGAATGTTGAACACCTTCCAGCTCCCTCTATTTCGGTAGCATATCTCTGACAGGGGGGGGGACGACAGGTGTGGCCTGCATCACAGAGCAACGCCTGGCTCAGCATCACAACACACACACACACGCCTCTGCAGGGTCTAGTTATTTAGGTCAGACTCGGGAACTGGAGGTCAAAGGGGTTCATCCCAGGATCCAGTGATCATCCTGAGGGCTGGGAGATGCTGAGCCCCGCAAGGCCTTTTGGGAAAAGAGATCCCCGGTGCTGCTCACCAGGTCAGGGCCTGCTCGGGTTGATGGAGAAGCCCCTCCCCCCAAAAAAAAACGCCTCACTGTGTGACAGACGAGCGCGTCTCCAACCGGCCATCTGAGTCATGCACACGCCTTTCCCGCCACTGATGCCAGCTATGCTGCCTGCCCCGCTCACTTACCGGCTTTCCGCTTTCTATTTTCGGATGAGGCTCCAAGACCCCGTTAATCTCACACACACACACACACACATCTCCGGGGACCCACATAGGCGATAGTCATGTCATTGGTATCATGTAATTCACAGAGGAAAGGAAGGCTCAGCTGTAAATAAAACCGCTGCACGTTAAATAGTATATGTTGCATCTGTTTGCAGCTACTGTGACTAACTCTTTCACATTTGAATCACATTGCTTGTGTCTTTCCTGTACCTATTTCACCCGGTGGGATCATTAGTTTGCCTCAGTTTCCTTCACAAATTGGTGACTGACTCATCAGACTCAAAAATTCATGGAGAAATGTTGTCCCGAGGGCACAGTTGCACAAGCGCGTGCTTTGAAGTGCAAGCTGTTTCAGTGCGTTGGCATTTAGACTGATAAGACTGTAAACGGTTTCAGGAATGACTGTTCCCCGGGTAAAGAGCAGAGTCATCGCTTGATTACGTTTTTCAGGACAAAAGGGAACGCGTTAAGCAACATTTTACCTTCCGGCTTCACGTCCTTATGTGGAACTGTATCAAACGGTGGAGAAAACCAGCTATATGCGGGTTGAATTTGTGGTTTCTGCAATTAAAAATGATAAAACTGCTGTAATGTATGTTCCACATTTTGGGAAAAACTTATATAATTGATTCCACACTCTCATATCTGCATAAACTGCATGTTTGACCACAAAAAAACACCTCTAAAGCTCACTAATTAAGATTAAATCTGTCTTTAATTGCTTTAAAAAAAGTCGGACCCACCCTGCTATTTTCTCACATTCATATTAAGGGAATCCAAACAGCTGCATTTCTGCTGGTAATGGAGTTATGTTGTGTGGAAGCTGTTAGATGCAGTAGGTCATATCTGTAGGATATTATCAGCTCCATGCTGAGCTGAAGATGTGGTTTATGAGTGGGTAGGCGAGGTCGGACAGCAGCCTGTAAAGTGTGTCAGTCGTCTCAGGTTTGTTGTTGTGCGACTACAGGGACTAACAGAGTCAGTCACAGCTTACAATATCACCTCCTCTCTCTCCCCCTTTTCTCACTTCATTTCAGCAGGACTTTATTAAAGTGAGACAGAGGACACTCCCCTGAGTCTCTGGCATATTCTCTTCCCCAGCAACTCTCACTTTTTAACAGGCGCTAAGACTTCAGACGCTGTCTGTCACCACTTCTCGTGAGAGGCAATTATCGCGTTAAAGTTAAGCTTGTGAAGTTCTCGCCGAGGGAAAGGCAGCCGCTTTTACCTGGAGGTATGAGGCGTCCACGTTTACAGGAACTCTGGGAGGAGATGTGCTGACAGGCAACTCGTAAACACAGTCATCCTGGCCGTACTCAATGTATTTCTCTAAATGTCCCTGAGTATCGAACGTTTCCTCTCACTTCCTAGTGATTCAACTTCCATCAACCTCTTAATTCCTCTCTGCTGTGGGCCATATTAATTCCAGATTCATTGTTATACACATTACAGAAGCACAGAGATAAAGAGGAGCCTCTGCATTACAAAAAAAAACACAGTCATCCAATAATATTAAGTATTTGTAAAGCTTTCAGATGATTCTCAGCTGCTAACGTAGATAAATATGAGCATAAGAAGGAAACTAGATGGAAACCGCAGGAAAAGAAATCCTGATTCACAAAAGCAATGGGATCAAAAAATAATAGGAAAGATGACAGTTGAGTCTGTTTGATGTTCTTTATATAATATATATCTGATGCAATGCTCGCACGTTTGTATGTTTCTAGTTAGTTTACCTTTTATTGTGATGTTATGTAAAAACATTTACCTCGTGGGAATACAAGGCACCACTTCAACCATCAAAATCAAACAACAAAACCAAAAGAAATGCAACAATTTAACATTATATTAATATTGTCATATTACATGTTTGTGTGCACAATTTCAGCTCTAGAAAAAACATGGTGAAAGCTCACTTTTATCCTTCTATCCTCTTCTTTTCTTCATCTCCCCGGCTTTATTGGCTAAATTAAATGTTTTATATGTGAATAATCAACTGATGATTTATATATGAAAAAAAAAATCAGATTTCCGTTTGTACAAAACTGAAATATTGCTTGGTTCCAAACTCACTCTCTTTATCAGTGAGATGATTGTCCAGTTTAGTGGTAAAATATCACTCAACGTTTGAAATTCCTTCAGAAACGTACAATATTTTGACTTGAAAATGATTAACAGCACATTTAACAATGTAATTCCATCTGCTGCATGTTTGTGGGCATCAGAAAAGCAAATAACCAAGTTAGTAGACCAAATAGCAGCCTGCTTTTTCCATTCAATGTGATTTTGTGATTTGTAACATCGTTAAACCAGATTTAATGTCAAAGTAGTTTCTCTTTTTCACTTTCAGTTCATCACCACTAGATGGCGCTTCACCCTCAGTTGTCGAATAAACCCAGCTCCTCCTGATGTCTCACCACAGCAGTGGGTCCCAGTATGTGGGGCAAATCACAAGTTTCATCTTGTGGTATTGCTGTCAGACGCTATTTTAGACACACAGTGAGTTCCAGTGTCCAAAAGACAGAAATAGAAGGAAAGGAGGAGGCAGAGGCAGAGAGGAAATGAGCGATCAGAGTGTGAGATCCCTTCTGCCCTTGGATTTGTGACAGACGTTCACACTCTGCTTGATGTATATGTGCCTGAGAGACATGGAGATCAAACAATGCTCACTGAGGAGGAATGCTCCTTTGAGCTCCATCAATCCCTCCTGACACACACACACACACACACACACAGATAGTTGCTCTGGCGTTAATTACAGGGACAGATAAGCCCTTGCCTTAGCAGCGTATGCCACTGCATGTGAAATACACCTGTATGTCAGCGGATCAAAGCCGCCATCCTCTAAGGTGGAATTATTATTCAAAGAGCGGGGCGTAAATGAAACGGTGCTCCGGTGTTCATCTGTCTCTCCGATGCTCTCCCGCGCTCACACACCTGCGAGATGCTGTCATCCACGCAGCTTTGATGGTTTCCAGGAGGTGTGTTTGACAGGAAACGAGGGCCGGGTTGAGGCATGTGGCGACACACACACACATCCTACATGTGGAGTATAAAGGAGGAAAGAGTTGTGCCGTGTGCATGCACGTGACTTCTCGGTGTCAAAGTGTGTGTGTGTGTGTGGCTTCGCCCGTTCTGCAGCTGCGGGATCAAGCCCTCACTGGGTGTTTTTTTTCCTGCCTCGATGTGGGTAAACTGTGATTTGGCTATCTCTCTTCCTGGAGGAGATAAATCCCAACTATGCTGGTTGTGTCAGCCGCTCAGTAATTACTTCGTCCTGTCACGACTATCTGAGAATGCAAGCCAGTGGGAACTTGCACTGTCGCTGTCTCACTGACGCGAGGCCAAAACACCCAGAATCCCCCCTTTTTATGCGGCTCAATGTCACTTTTAATGGTGTTAGTCGTCGGATGAACAGATGAGGAGGGACTGAATTTGGTTTGAGTTTGTTTTACATCTTCACTACCAGTCATTCCAGCTTTGAATCACAGTTAAATGTGTCTTTTAAGCTTTGATTTTCCTGCTGGATATGTGCTGATCTTAATTCTAGCGCGTCTGATTGTCAAAGTGTTCCTGCAAGGAAGAGAGAACGTCCTTCACCTGCAATATGAAACCCATCACTAGATGTCATCATAGCCTCAGCTGCTCTGACGCATGTCGCCAGTCACATTTGTGTGTGTGGCCCCCGATAATGCGTAACATGACGCTCTGGTGCAGTGTGATGGTAACCTAAGTAACCCATTCACATGAATTGCGCCTGTAGGCACTTGCTGAATATTTTGTGCAGAAATTACCATATCACGTTATCAAGCAGAGGGCAAATCGGTGTGCGTTTCGACGAACCTGAATCAACAGGGATTTCCTGCCGGGACATGCTCCAAAGCAGGGTGAAAAGTCAATAGAATCCATCAGGACTTATAAGCTTTTTGTGAGCGGCTGTTAGGTGCTCGTGTTTACTTACGACTTAATTGTTACGGCCCCCGGAATGCTTTGATTGTAGCCGTTTGGGGAGGAAGAGTGGCGTTTGGGTATCTTTTGACACAGGAAGAGAATGTCATTCGTTTCTGCTCTGCTCCGTTTGGGGGCGCAGGGAGGAGCTGACGGGGCAAACACAAAGAATGGCTGCAGCATCGGACCCCTGCTGCCCCCCCTTTACTCTGCAGAAAGAACACACACAACGACTTCCTGCTAAAAAAAAAAAAATTTTACTTTGAGGATTACCTTTCCGAATGTCAAGATGTAAACAGACACATTTGGCGTGTCTGCTCAGGTGGACAGCCCTGTCAGGTAGGGGGGGAGGTGGGGCGTCCCCACTCCTCCCCACTCCTCCCTTGTTGCTCTTCCTGTCTGTGTTTTGGCATCAGAAGGAGCAAAGGAAAAGCAAAGCCCTGAAAGGATTTCCTCAGTGTTTACTGTGGATGATCCTCGTGGCTCCTGCATGTAAAGCTGGGCAAGGCAGGGCCCGCAAACTCTTAAGCTCTGGGTTAATACAAAATAAAGAAAGTTAAATCTTCAAGAGGCGTAAAGACGAAACATGCTTTTTTTCTTTTGACAGAATGTTGCCATTTCTTTTTTTTTTTTTTTAGACTTTGCTTGACAGTTAAATTGCGTGGTACATGTTGCTTTCGCTGCTCGGGGAGAGGAGGGAGTGTGTTGGAGCGGCTCCGAGGAATGGTGCATGGCTGTAAGTGGGTGGTTTGGGCTGTGCAGTGTGGGAGGCCAGGCCCCAGCGCAAATTAAAGACTTCTCTGTGAAAGTCCCAGACTCGGCTACAGTAATGCGAGTGTGTGTTTGTGTGTCTGAGTGACTGAGCCTGTGTGCAAGCAGCCGGTGGGGAAGAGACCCAGCCCTCCCCCCTTTTTATTTTTTTAACCAGTCATTAAAAATAAGCCACAACTCACCCCCGGTCCACACTGAGAGACAGCGAGAGGGAGAGAAAGAATGCATCTCCTCTTTCTCCTCCCTTTCTTTGAGCTTTGCTGCTTCACTAACCAAGTAAAACGGGGTGGAAACGGGGAGGAGGGAGGGTTGCGTTCAAGGGGTACTGACTCCACTCAGGGTTTTTTAAGATGCTATACTCAGACCCCTCCCCCGTGTAAAGTTCTATCCAGGAGAGAAAGAGATGAATGGGGAAAGGAATGCAGGAGACAAACGAGAGCTCTCGGCAGGAGAGTGGGAATGTTGGAGAGGCTATTGTTCCTCCCCCCCCCCACAAGATTTCTGCAGGGAGTGGATGTCAACACGTAAGGAGAGAGAGAGGGGAGAGGGGTGCGAGAAATCACACCTGAGGGACAGATAGAGCATCTGC
This sequence comes from Chelidonichthys spinosus, assembly GCA_029853015.1. NCBI lineage: Eukaryota > Metazoa > Chordata > Actinopteri > Perciformes > Triglidae > Chelidonichthys > Chelidonichthys spinosus. The sequence goes on from CM056837.1 coordinate 17,755,084, forward strand.
AGCATCCAGTCTGAGGATCTCCATATTTCCCCCCGACGCGTGCTGTCTGCACACACATGCAGCCGGGGCCTATAGCTGCCATCTCGTCTTCCCCTCCACCCCTCCAACAGGATGTATAGGGTCACAGGGTCAGGACTGGAGACCACAAAAGACAGTATGCGTCAGTGTAGCCTGGTTCTTGTTCCAAATCCCCCCCCTTAGCCCCTCTTGTACCTCCTACCTTTTCTCAACCCAACCCCCCTTTTCTCTCATTTTCCTCTTTCTTTCTCTTAACTTTCCATCTCCCTCCATCCCGCCCCCCGCCTCCCTGCACTCATATAGGAGACGCAAGAAGGCCTTACGTTTGGTTTTGGGCCCAGATGGCTTTAGCATGCCTCTGGCAGTGGATTAAGCCTGCCAGTGTCTCCTTTCCCCTCCATGTGCAAGTGGTCAGGACAAAGAACGTCAAACGGGGGGAAAAGGAGGAAGGAATGTGGAGGGGGGGATGAAGAAAAAAAAAACCCAGGACTGTGAAACAACACCCGACGCTGATGTTTCACGGCATTCCTGGAAGAGTAAACTCAAACGCTTGTTAACGGCAGCCAGTTTTCCTGTTCCTTTTTTCGTGCCCAGTCGTTTTATGAATCGAGCGCCGGCTCTCTCGCCTCCTCGGAGTTAATCCCCAGAGTGCTTGTCGCATGCAAACCGCGGAAAAAAAGAAGAAGTGAACTTTTGACCACATTCTGCTGCATTTATATGTAAATAGCAGCTGCAGCGAGCAGTGATCCTTCATGTAATGACATGACACCGGCATTGTGTTTCAGCCCCGCCGATTCCCCCGCGTGCGTGTGTGTCTGTCAGCCCCCTTGTCTTGTTGTGTGTTTGCTGATTTCTGTCCCAGAGTCCATTACTCCCCGGGCTTATTTTCCTCCTGTACTCGGCCACAAACACCGCGGACTTCCAGTTCTTGTGGACAGTCTGTCGTGTTTTTTTATCAGGGAGCTGTGTTTAGCACTTGGAGACAGTGTGGTGGCAACACAGCAGTGTTGTTGTGGGTATTTTTAGTGTAGCATACGCTCGCCGGAGTGGGCTGTATGATCCACTTAGCAACGCAAAACGCCACCAATCACACTATGCTTTTAACTCTATCTTTATCTTATTTATGTAGACCAAGTCACCGGTCAAACGCAAAGCCGGCTTGATTCACTGACTAACTCATCCCCCCCACAGACGTGATTCTGTTTTTAGGTATGCCACGGCTTGTAACAGTTGCCCGTGGTTTCACTGCCGGTACATGCGATGTGTCACTCCGCAACAGGGGGGTTTCAGCCTGCTCTTAAAGCCCTGGGCCCGCTCGGTGAGCAACCCTGTGGGAAATGAGTGCAGTGAAAGCATGCGTGAGATGTGTGGGTGTGTTAGCTTTAGCGCCGGAGCTAAATGCTGGAGTTTATGCCCCACGAAGCAGCTGGAATGTACAGGAACTGCAGGAAGCGAGCACACTCATCCTTATTATCAACTTATCCTCAGTCCGCTCTTCCTCACCTTACAATCTGTGACTATGCTCTCTCTTTCTTTCAACCCCCCCCTGCAGGCAGGTCTTTTGGAACAGAAACAATAGACTAATGTGTCTCTTCATGTGGTTGTTGCACCAGTCCGGGGTAAAGCCCTCGCCAAGGAGCAGCGGAGAACAATGGGAAACGGCCCAGAGCCGTCGCAGGGCAGGTCTGCTGGGAAAAGTGCTGCTATTTCAGAAAAGTCTTCAGGAGATTAGCTCACATGCTTCTACTGTACGTGGAGAAATGTTGCTTTCTTGGCACTATTTCACTCTTGGCACTATTTCACTCTTAAACTACCGTGAGAGTAAATGTTACGTGTTGAGATTTTAGAGGGCACTTCACCCACGTTGGTAAACTTCAAAACACTTTGAGGGAACGCTGTGAATGCTGTGTTTCTCAATATTTCCATTTTCCCGCCCCATTGATTTTGAACTCCCAGCACGCCTCCCTCTGCCTCCTCTGCCTGTCACTGTTTGACAGAGTAGAGCGCCGATCCATAAAAGGCGACTGCAGGTAACCCGGGCTCTCTGTGAACTTGGAAAGTGGGTTAAGTGAAGTGAATCTGTTGCCTAACAGCGAGTAGCCGGCCCTGCCAGATTTAGCGGCGGCGGCTTACGGTTGTAAACACACTCTTATCTAGTGAGACGCGAGCGGTTATCCGCTGTTGACACTGGAGGGGGGGCGGTTTCTGTCAAAAAAGGCCACACTGTGCAGTGTGCACACGGCTTTTGTTGATAGCGCTGCTGGCCTGAGGACACCGGAGGTGTATTTCACAAATGTTTTTGTGCTGATAGGTGAAACAACTGGAGAAAGGAGAGAGAAAAACACCGATTTAAATGCTGCCGTTAGTGCAGGATGTTTACAACACTGGTAGCGTTTGTGCTGAGTGCTCCGTCCCCGACTCACACATGCTAAATATACTTCTTTAAAAGGCTCTCGCAGACTCCCACACACACACACACACACACACACACACAGTGAGCTATTGTGTCTGAGAGAGTTCAGGCATCTGGAGAGCAGAAACCCTCATTGGTGACCTTTGGCCTCTGCTGGCTGAGAAGCGTAGACGGACATGAGGGGATTCTGGGAGGCTTTCAGGTGACTCAGGAGGCTGTCAGCGCACCTTTTTTAAGGACTATTGTGTGTCCGGTGTGTGCAGGCTTGGTCTCGCTGCTCAGCAGTTATTTTAACACATTTACAACAAGCTTCTTCTTCTTTTTTTCTTTCTTTGTAAGAGGCTCCCGGTGGCCACGTTGACTCATTCAGAATGCGCCTTGTATTTCTGCATTGTTGTTCACTGCAGCAGTGTAATGTCAACCTGTGTGAACCTTCCAGGTTATTGTCATCTGGTGACACTGCCCTGGAAATCCAGTGACAAGCTCATTTTGTCCTTTTTTTCCCCCCTCCCTCTCTTTTTGACAGCGATCCAAGACAAACAGGTTGGTGGCGTTCAGCGCTCAGCTGCACAAAGCTGCCGGGCCAGAAACATTATTGGATATTTCCCCCGGTCATCCTCTCTCTCTCTGTGTCTCTCTGAGCTGTTATCCTGGTGTTTATTTGATTTTTCTAATTGACGCTAGCTGCGTCGGCCCATTACTCCTGCGGTGCTTCCTCGTCGGCTGGTGTCGAGGTGGGTGTCAGCGCAGCTGTACGGCACCCTGTCAAGGTAAACAAATAGCCACAACAGAAGCTCCCCTCCGCTTCGCTGCTGGTAAAACGCCAAAGCCTCCCGGCAAACTTCACGTTGCTTTGTGTCGCCATGGTGACGCCGTCACAAAGGACTCCAGCTGGTTCTCTATGCTAGTGTGTGTGTGTGTGTGTGTGTGGCAGAGAGGGAGATGGACAAATGGACAGAGAGTGAGCAGACGGAGCCGGGCGGCCACTCTCTAGATTTCCCCTCCATCCCTCCTCCTCCTCCTCCAGCTTCTCCTCTCTGTTCACTATTCTCTGCCCTTCCCCTCTGGCAGACTCTCATCCCAAACACGGTGCAGCTGGGCTCAGCTGTCAATGCCCCCCCCTCCCATACTGACCGCCCCCTTTCCGGGGCCCTTTTGTATTTGTTTGGACGGTGGTGGATTTGCCCTTGGCCCTCCGCGCGGGGGAGCCCGTTCCTGTTAGCTAGCCCCCTTAAACTAAACCGTCTGCTCTTTGAAGTGGCCTATCGCACAGATATACAGATCGGAGATTGCAAGGCAGCTGCTCGCCTTCAATCTGCCCGCTAACATGAATTAAATAAAGGAAGCACCTATGCGGACAAACAAATGTACACAGCGGAGAAAAAAAGAGGTGGCTCACAGGTCTGTTTTTGTTCTGAAGGCAGGAGAAATGAATGGAGCCTTGGCTTTGTCTCCGGGGAGGGAAGAGGCTTTCTTTGATATTATCGAGCCCAGAGGTGGTGGTGGTGGTGGTGGTGGGGGGGCTCTGCCAAGAAGAACCGCTATTCACACCAGCTTGTCGGCGTGGGACTTTTGAAGTATTTGTCAAAAGAGTGATTTGGCAGGGAGCCACTGGAGTTTAGTCATTCACAAACTCTTCTCTTTGGGGGTTGACAATGCTCGCAGCGGGCTGCACCCACCTCCGAGGGAAGGAGGTGAAATTCCACCGAGTGAGGAAGTTGCTCACGAGATTTATACGACTTACCTGATGTTATGGAGTGACAGAAACACTTTTTTATGTGTGTGTGTGTGTGCTCAACAGTGTCTGGTTGTTAAAGAGGGTTTTCCATATTCCTCCTTAAGCGCCTGATGGAATCCTGTCTCACATTCCTGCTCCTGTCCTTGACTGTCTGTGTGCGTGGGAGGTCCGGGGCAGTCTAATGCGTTCACGGCTGCAACGGGATCAAACCATTCCCTTATCACTTCTGTGGAAACTAGAAAACTTGGCTGCCTTTCTTTTTTTTTCCTGGCAGTTGCCAGACATGCAGGAATTAGATTCACTGTAAGTTTTTCCGACGTAGGAACAAAAATCCATTCATTTTTCTAAATGTTTGATGACAACATCTTTGCACGCTTCCATCCAGAGTGGCAGGCCTGGGCCCCGAGTCACTGTGCAGCTCCTGATGAATGGAGAGCATATCAGTGTGCAGGAAGTCTGTGGTCTGCCTTGATGTGGAGAGGTTGAAACGTTCAGCTGGTTTGTGTCAACGTTATTTGTGTGCCTCCGTGCCTGCGTGTGCATGTCTGCAGGCCGCTGTTTTTTGCGCATGTTTTTGCGTGGGGGGCACGCTCCGACGCCCGGGTGTGTTTACTTAACCCGTCTTGCCATTCCAACCTCCCCCCTCCTCTGTCATTCTCCACGGCGTGTCTGGCTCTTCGCAGTGACAGCTAGGTGGGACACGGCGTGTCGTCTCCTCTTTCATACTTATTGAGCTGGATGAAAACCCTCTGTTCTTTAAAAAAAAAGCCCTTCTCTGGGTCTGACAGGAGCACATGCACACATACACACACATGTGTGTGTGTGACTTTTAGATGACTTCAGGGGATAGAAGCTCTGAAAGGGGGGCTGACATTGGATCCTTTGAACCTCCACGCCTGATCGGGGCAGGACCTCTCCCTCTGTGCGAGTGCATATGTGTTTTTCTTCCCGTTTTCTTCTCCTATGGGTCTGTACTTGTTGACCTTTCTGCAGCTTAGTCCTGGATGTCGATCAGATGCCCCGGCAGACGACTGTGGCTGAATGCATTTGAACCAGCGCTGCGTATTGCGGCATGTCTTTGGCAGTAATTCCTGCAGTATCTCTCAAAACATATGACATAGGACGTACAGTAAGTCATCTTCTTGTTGCCTTTCTTGCGGTTTGTCACCTCACCATCAAAGGCTCGCTCATAACAGCAACCGTGATCTCATCGCAGCGCTGTCTGAGGACTTTCCAAGCTCGTCAAAAACCCTGACAGAAATCTCGTCTGGGATCGTCCAATCACTGCTGGCGAGGCGGGAGGAGGAGGAGGAGGGAGGGAGGGAGGGGTGGAGGGGCGGCGGATGACTCTGACAAACCAAGAGGATGAAGTCAGCCCTTTGTTCACCTCCGATGTGTTAAGGCCTCCTCTGTAGCTGTCAGCGAGATGGCAAGACACAAAGCAAACAACATCCTGCCCTAATAGTTTTAGACATGGCTGCTGCTACGCGCTGGGTGTGGTTGGCAACAGTTGTCTGCCTGCACGTAGGGCAGCGATCTCGCCACGGTAGGATGTTTGTCTTTTGTAGGGATTAAAAAGGGATCCAGGAAACCCGGTGTCCTAGTTTTAACTGCAGAGCAAAGAGAGAGAGACCTAGTTCTGATGATAGCACCAGGCCAGGAAGGAGAGTCGGAGGAGGAGGTGTGTTTTTTCATCTGTTGGCATGTTTCTATGTGTCTGAGAGGCTCCATTGTCTGGCTGTAACCTGAGAGGGGAAGTCTTACACTTATTAATATCTATTATATACCGAGCTCCTCGGCTGTCTTCTACAGCACAGTTTAACGTCTGCACGCAGGGCTATAGGCATACAGTAAGCGCGTAGAGGGTTTAACCATCTAGATCAGTGGGTCAAGTGGCTGACATGCTAATCCTATTACGAGACGAGGCTGTGATTTGTTAAAGTTGCCCCTAATCTACTGTCCATTTTGACTCCGACACGGAGACATAAGACGTCGTGGGTAAACTGTCAACTGTCACCCAAGTCACTTTGTTCCGAATCAGCGATTCATTTATATTTAATATGTTTTGTTATTCATGTTTTATTGATGACACTTTTCTTCATCATCTTATTTTATATGCTGCATAACATACAGACACATTTACCTGCGTATATATTTCTACCTTTTATATTTTATATTTTAATGTAACTCACTTTTTACTCATTAACTTATTCATATTTATATTTTAATCTTTGCTGCTGCATCCAAATTGTCTAATTAGGAAGATTAAAGCCCACATCCGCAGTTTGTAATGCTTTTAAGTTAGAAATGATGATCACTATGATGTTATCTGTGTATTTTCTCAGTATTATATGGATTATCTTATCATATATATATTTGTAAGAAAGTATACTTCATACTTTCATCTTTCTGTCTCCTCCCTGCAGTGTCATCATGCATCACCACCTACAAGAAGACGCCTCCCCCCGTCCCGCCGCGGACTACCCCGTCCAAACCCTTCATATCCATCACGGCCCAGAGCAGCACCGAGTCGGCCCAGGACGCCTACATGGACGGGGGCTCCGGCCCGCGGACGGGCATCAGCTCCCAGCCGGGCCTGTCCAACTCCACGGAGAGCATCGACAGCATGAAGGCCCTGACGGCGGCCATCGAGGCGGCCAACGCTCAGGTGCACGGCCCCGCCAGCCAGCACGTCACCAACAGCATCACCATCACTGCCACCGCCACCACCTCTGCCGTCGCGCACGTCTCCGCCGACAGCAAGGCGCAGAGGGAAGCGCTCCGCAAGTGCCTCTCCATAGGGATCCAGGTTTGTGGATGAGTGTTTTTCTTCTTTTTTTTTGCTACGTAAAATCTGGCGTGCTGACAGTTTCTCCCCTCCTCTTAGGTGGACCCAGAGGAAGGAGGGCCGACGGAGGAGCAGTCTAAATTCCAGTCGATAGGAATCCAGGTGGAGGATGAGCGATGGTGAGTGGGGAGTCAAAGAGAGAAACTAGTAGGAGGTTGTAAAAGTGAAACTCGATAAGTCCGACGGGGAGGGATGAAGCGGAGATGCAGCGAGCAGGAAGAGGACTGGCCGACACAGAGCGAGGTTTGTGGTGCTCGGTGCAAGCTTTTTGCCCCCCCTGCACTGGCTTCACTGCAGCAGCTGTCCCCCCCAGTTCAGGGGAGGTTGGCGTCACAGCCCCCCCTCTCTGCCAACGGGGGCCCCCAAAGTGACAGCTGGGCCAGAGGATGTGGTGCAGGGAGCTGGGGAAGGTGGAGGGGGTGAGTTGACAGCCATCTGTTGCTCCAGTCATTGTGATTCAGGCCACTTTGAGGCTGCGTGTGTGTGTTTGTGAGGGAGGGAGGGGGGGGGGGGGGAGTTTTATTCGGTTTGTTTAGTTCTGAGAGCACTGAGAGGCTGCTGTGCTGTCAGCTCCAGCCTCTCGTTCTGCAGCATGTTCCCAGTCTGGAGGAGAAGCAGCCCAGTGTGCATGCTGTTTCATGAGCTCACGTTGCACCAGGCATATCCAGGCATTTATGGCTTCTTTGTCTGCGCTCCGTCCCCGCTGTCAAAACAAAGCCACCTTCTGTTTGGTGAAGGAAGTGGACAGATTTAGCTCTGGTTTGTTTTCTCTGGAATTCAAAAAAGACATCACCTATTTTTTTTAATCAAAAGGTCACAGCGAGGGCCGAATCCCGGCATTTTTTTAAACACACACGCTTACACGGCGTCAGGGAATGCGAGGGGCTTTCTGAAAGGGGAGGTCTCAGCTGACCGGCTCTCGAGTCTCCGAGCCAAATATTAACTCACACAGACACCCTCCTAGTCGGCGGAGGTTTGGACGTTATGCACCACGGCTCGTGCGTTTCTCTGGTTAATGTTTGGAGGAGGAGGGTGTTTTTTTTTTGTTGGTGCATGTTTCGATTGTTTACCTGCTGGCGTGCATCGTCATGTGCCGTCGGTCTCATGCGTGTACGTGTGTGTGTGTGTGCACCTGGGAGGTCTGGGCACGCTGCCCCCTACGTTAGATTCCCAGACGGTGACAGTGCCAAAGAGAGAGAGAGAGCGAGAGAGAGGGAGACTTTATATGCAGCAGGTCATAACCTCACCTCTCTGTTTGAACTAGGATTAAGTGAGAGGGAGTGGAAGAGAGTTTTTTTTTACATGTCTGTTATACGAACTTCTTAACTTCTTTCTATTCTGAAAAGTTTGGAGAAGAAAAAAAAGTATCATATTTAGGCTTTTTTTCTCTGGTTTTTCTCATTTTTATTTTTCTAAACTGCTAGTATGACCACAAACCCCCCAAAAATATGATGTTATAAATGAGACAGAATTCCAATTATTTTTAGGGCCCTGCATGTTTAGGGTTTAGTAATCACCAGATGGCTTTGCAGTCACAGAGGAAGTGGGGCATAGTGACTAAACCAGAGAGCACAACCATCTTGAAAAGTCAACTTCAGGGACAGCTAGACCTCCCTGTCTTCTTTTATGTCCCCCCCACTCACTGGAGGTTTGTCATTACTGGCATAAGACAAACAAACCTCAGCCTCAGGTGCACACGCAGGGTAAAAACCATTCTGTCATCCTACTTTCAGCTCGTTCTGGCACTTCTTCATCCGAATAGGATGCCGGGCTGTTTTTGTTTATCCCAGACTTCGGCGTGTTTGTGGTTTGAAACATGTTCTCCGCAGATGAGAGGGGGAAAAAAATGATTTAAAAACCAAAACCAAGAGGCCCTCGGAAAGCAGCGGCACATGGAATGTAAAACTCCACCTCTGTTGTGATTTACAGCCCTCCGTCATGTTCGCCACATGAATGTAATGAGAACATGGACTTTTTTTCTCCTTCTTCCCCTCCTCCTGCATACCTTCTTGATATTTTATAGTCTCCTCTCCCTCACACACATTGACTTTTCTCTTTAAATGCCCTTCCTTGTGCTTCTGCCTCCCGTCTATTGATATGTCTGTCTTTCTGTCTGGGCTGTGTTTGGCCTTGCCCGTCTTCGCCCCTGCAGGAAGTTGTTAGCGGGCTGATAGAAAGCAGGCTGAGGTCATTAGAAGTGAACACCTGCTCGGAGGAGTTACTCTTTAACTGCTCTTCACACAACACTCGCACTCGCGGGGCTGCTTGCATGTGCACATAAAGCACACACACACACACACACACACATCGCGTTTGATCTCGCCGAAGCCACTCCCTTTTTTTCCCCCCTGTTCGCTCTTTCTTTTTTTTTTTTCCTGTTCACGGAAGAGGAGAGATGAATGAGACGAGAGGAGGGGAGGTTAGAGATGAATAGCTTAGCTGCGAGGAGGAGTGAGCGTCCGGAGACGGGGCCGAGGCGGACGTGATGGAGCTGTGATCGTTGGTGTGTCGTGCTGCAGGCGGGTCGAGCTGAGGGTCACTGTTGGAGCTCCCAATCCCACCTTTAACTCTCGCTGGGCAAATGCTGTTACTTCTTTTCTTATTTTGAAGTTTGCGTGAGGAATAATGGGATGATTTCTAAAGTGAATGTTTTTATTTGTACCTTAGACGTCTCTGTGCGTCTGTGTGTATCTCTTATTTGCACCCTGCTTCGTTATTGTGTGTGTAAACATTAGATAGTTTTAAGTCACATAACAATTAGAGTGTCGGCTCCTCCAATTACTGTGCAGTTAGCTGGCAAGTCCCGCCCCCGCCCCACCCACCGTCAACGCCAACGCCAGGGTCCCTCTGGTGTCCCATTCATTACTGGGGTGGTGAGCTGCTCTGTAGAACATAGCCAAACGTGTGTGTGTGTGTGTGTGTGTGTGTCTGCTGGTACACATGGCGTAGAGGGACTTGGCAACGGCTGCCCGATGGTGGCACAAAGCCTCTGAGCCAAATATGACATAGCATACCCAGCTGTACCCCAGTGTGTGTGTGTGTGTGTGTGTGTGTGTGTGTGTACAGTACATCGGCCCAGAGCATGGCTTGTGGTGTGAAAAAAACGACTGCACACTCTGTTGCTTCTGAATGAGCCAGGTGATAAAATATCACACACACACACACTACAAAAGCTATTCATCGCTATCAGTGATGAAATGACTGTGATCATTTCCATTTTTCATCCCGGGATCACCTCCAACAGCTGTGTGTACACACTGGTCTCCTAATGAGTGCTTCAGGAGAGACACTGATGGTGTATTACTACACCGTTTGAGTGTGTGTAACCAATCACACCAGTTCAGACCTTTAAGAGGTGCTCTCTGCTTCCGTCCCCTAGTTACCGCAGGATGACCCGCTCCAACAGCGTCACCACGGCGGTGCAGGCCGACCTCGACGACCCCACGGACGCCCCCCAGCTGCCGCCGCGCCACTGCGCCACCATGCCGCGCCAGCACTCCCGCGACACCGCCTCCTCCTCCTCCACCGTCAGCATCCAGGGCTCGGGGAACCACTACCACGCCTGCGCCGCCGACGACTACGGGGAGGCGGGCTTCGACCCGTCCATCCTGCCCCCTCCGGACCCGTGGATGGACAGCGTCGCCGAGCCGGAGGGGGGCGCCCTGGAGGCCGTGGGACGATCGGTGTGCCCCCGCGACGGCCGCTGGTTCCTGAAGCTGCTGCAGGCCGAGACGGAGCGCATGGAGGGCTGGTGTCGACAGATGGAGCGGCACGAGATGGAGAAGGAGCTGCCTGAAGAGAGTGAGTTAGAAATGCCAAAATCTGAAGACAAGAGAGCCCGTTGTGCACTGATACCAGGTCTCCTCTCCATCCTCTCCTATCTGCTCCTCTCCTCCGATTCGGAGGCTGCTGGTATTCATGGTATCGGGCCACAATAGCTGCTTGTTCCTGTCTCAGGCCCTCTGGCCTCCACCGACATACCGTGCATACTTATCAATAGGCTGCTGCTGCTGCTGCTGCTGGCTCCAGCCACACATCTGTCCTTTAGACACACTGTATAATAAACTCTCCTACAGACACAGTGACAGGCTTTCTCTCAGCGCTCCTCCAGGCAACTAATATTTGATTTTTAATGTAACACTGCAGAGACACTGAATAAAATGTGTTTTTATGCACATACACTCGCATGCACATAAATACCGGCCTGGGTAAAAGAAGCCTCCGGCAGTAGGAACTGTATTTATACCTGTCCTCGCCGCGTCTTACCCAAAATGCCATTGTTTATGCAGCTCGGCTGCTGTTATGCTTCCAGGGCAGATATTCTCTCACAGAACGTGCTGAACGGGGAGGCTGTCTCAAGGTTATGTTTTCCCAGATCCTACGCTAGCATGTGCACACACACACACACACACACACACACATACATCCTGAAGGAGTTGAAAACAGTGTATGTGCAGATTCATTACTCGCCCCCTCTCAGCTTTCTGATCCCATTTTCCCCTTCATGTAGACTAATGTATGCACTGACAGTTCCTCTCCCTCGGGACATGTGAGTCAATAGGGCTGACATCGGAGTCAGCTTATGCAGTACACCCTTGTTTATCTCATATAGCTGTCTGCCAAACAGGCATTGTGAGAACATATGTGCTGTATGGCATTTAGAATTGTATATTCCTATAGGATTGCTATTTTTTCGCATCTCTCTGCATTTCAGTCATTACTTCCCCAAAAAACGAGGATTCTATCGCATCTTTTTTCCCTGCATCACGAACGCACCGTCTCTCCGTTGAGCTGCAACATGCCTGCGGTATGCGGCGCCGTGAGTAATTGCATTGTGAATTCAGCGTGCGTGCATGCATGTGTGTCTTCCCGCAGTCCTGGGGAAGATCCGCAGTGCAGTGGGGAGTGCCCAGCTGCTGATGTCCCAGAAGTTCCAGCAGTTCCGGGAGCTGTGCGAGGAGAATCTGGTATGTGTCACCTCATCCTCTGCATGCTTCCCCAGCCCCTCCCCCCCCCCTCCCCCCCAAAACACTGACATCATCCTGCACAAATCATCCTGACAGGCCGGGCTACTCATTTACTATGCATCCAGTGTAGAGCGTGCATCTGCACACCCTGGTCGTGTGTCTCCGTTTTGAAGCAGCTAAAGCGTTTTTCTTGTGCATTTGCCATTTGCAATTTTTTTGTGTTGCATAATAAACCCATTATACAGCAATAAGACATGCCATTTTAGAAAAAGGTCATTTCATTTTTGACCCTAATTATTATAAAATCTGTCATCACTATTCCAAATGACTTCAGTATGAATTTAACTCAATTGAAAGCCGATAATGTATTGTAAAATATACAATATGTGCTTATATGTCTGTGTTTTTTGTGTGTTTCAGAACCCAAATGCACACCCGCGGCCCATCTCCCAGGACCTGGCTGGTTTCTGGGACATGCTCCAGCTGTCCATCGAGAACATCAGCCTGAAGTTTGATGAACTCCACCAACTCAAAGCCAACAACTGGAAACCTCTGACCCCACCAGAAATCCAGGTGCAGACGCGCAAACATCCACTTCATTTAATCTCACATGTTTGTTTTTTGGAATGCTTTACTGACCCCGCATGTGATCTGCCGTCTTTACTTGTATTATTTTGACATTTTGAAGCAGCTAAGCTTTCGTTGTAGCATGCAGATTTGTGTTGCTTTGCTTCTTATCGTCATGTTGCCCGCCTGACGTCACCACCGGTGTCTGTGTTTGTTCTGTTGTCGACAGTGAGCTGCTTTTGAGAAGCCACTCTACCTGCCATGCACCGTTGGGGCCTGTCCGTCTCCAATGGCCGCTCTTACCTCACACAATGGCCTCCGCCGTGCTCTCTTACCCCACACAAACGGCTGCCGCCACTGTGAACCTCATTTTAAACAAAAATATTGCATGCTCTGACATTATGCCGACGTCAGCCACGCCGCTCTCCGTCTAACCCCTCGCGTGAGCTGGCTGCAGTTTGTGTCGCCCCCCCCACCTCCCCCTCACTATGTTTAGCTGCAGCTTGCCAACGAGGACCTCGAGTGGTCTTTCACTGAGACTTTGTCATTCCTGTCCAGGAGAGGAGGATGCCCCCTCCCGTGCCAAAGAAGCCCCTGAAGGGCCGCCACGCTCCCCTGGCGAGGGACCGCTCGCTGGAGAGCTCCGAGCGCCAGCGTCTGGAGGCTCGCAAGCGCCTGCTAGCTGCCAAACGTGCCGCGTCGGTCCGGCAGAGCTCCGCGACCGAGAGCGCGGACAGTATCGAGATCTATATCCCCGAGGCTCAGACCAGACTATGAGACACACAGATGCATGTACCCAGACACATGCCCCGGTACACTGTTGCATACACACTATAGCACTGAATGGTCAGGCCAGGGTGCTAACACGACACTATATCACTGTACATTTACAGCATTTATTTATTTATTCACCCCGCCTCCTCCCCCTTTCTTCATTTGACTTCTCCCAGCTTTAATGTAGCATTCCCTCCTCACTGTCAAAATCTGATCCCTCTTTTACGTGGCCTAATATTACAAAGTAGCGCAGCGGAGATGCTTCACGTTCTGTTTTAGATGCAGAAAATCAGAGGGAACATGCATGTTCATGTGCAAGTGTGTTCAAATGTATCAAATCAAATGGAGATACCAGACCTACTCATATTCACAGTCATATTATTTATGCTTATTTTTATTTTTTTTTGTATAAAACCCCCCAAAAAATCAACTGAATCTGGGAAAAAAAAAAGTTTGTTTAACGAGGTCAAACAGGGCAGACAAGGAAACTATAGTGTCGGGTTTGCAACACAATTCGCTCCCTTCAGTCTGCGAAATGGGTCTTTCCAGAAAGGTCAAGAGGTCAGATTTTTGCTCCTCCAGGTGAGGTGAAGTGGCCGTTGAGCTCTGTGCTCCTGAAATTCACTGAAAAGAATCACTGTTTGGAAAAAGGCCACAAAGCTAATCCGTGTGAATTCGAGCGAGGTGGAGCGATTTCAGAAGTTCATTTTTCAAACGTGCTTCCTATTTTTCTAGGCCCGAGGGGTTCTAGTTGTAATTGAGGTAGCAGTATCAACACACTGACAACAGAAAACCACCCATCTCGTTAAAACCGAGCGAAACATGTTTGTATAAAGAGCATAAGTATAATGACATGACGTGCATGCCGACACAAGCTAACCGATATTTTTTTGTCTTTTTTAAAAACAGGTTTAATCCTTTTTCCGACGTTGCGTTCGCACTCTTCGGTGGTTCAGACGATGCTAAAAAATACTGATATTTGGTACAATACTGGTAGTTGTACTATATTTTATTACGTCGTTTTTAGACAAGAGAGGTTTATTGACAGTATTGAGACTAAAGGACTGAAAAAAGGGACTATGTCCTCCTCACTGTGTGTGCACTATCTCTGCCTCTAAATGAAGCAATTATTTGAAGGACATACAAGAAAAAAAGATTCAATTTATAATATTTTGTATTCATGTTTAATTTATTGATTAGGAGAAAAATGACTGTTTATTGACATTGTGATTATGATTATGCACTGACAACAAGGCCCTTATACTGTGTTTATTATTTTTTTATTTATGTTGATTTAGCATGACAGGCACCTTTTCTTTCTGTTTTCAGTGATCAGCCTTAATTTCTAATATGATAGTCGAGCACAACAGCAGTCTCAGGGGAAGAAGTGTGTGTGTGTGCGAGTGTGTGTGTGTGTCCGAGAGAGTGCGACTGACTTCACGTGACTGTATATGTCTCTTACTGTATATATACGACCCCCAGTCACCAGGACACGGTCTCAAAGGGAATAGCATCCATGCCATCTTTGTTTTTTTTTTGAATAATGCTCCCACTGAACCTGCTTGGATGTGGAGACAATCCGGCCAGTTTACCACCACGTAGGTGTTTTTGATAAGCAGAATAGCGGGGACTTTGGTGTGTAGTGTGATTCTCTGTATTGATCTGATAAAGTTTTGTGCCATTGGGTTAGGTGAGGGTGTGTTCCTGCTATTTACCCCCCCGTCAAACGGCTCCCCGAAGTCTTCACGAAGAAGTGATGAAGTAACCGTACAGTATGATTTGTATTTCCTTTAATCGATGTGAAGTTTAAGGAGGATGCGTCAAATACACTTAATGCCATTTTAAGTATTTTTTTTTTTTACTTTTAACTCGTATTTGAATTGTCCGTCAAATGGATTATTTATGTTCATGATATTAACATATCAGTGTAATGCTCCTGGTATAGCAGGGAGGTAAAAACCAGAATGTTGGATTCCTGGCGATTCTGAAGCTTGTGACGTAGTTCTATTCAGAGATTCAAATAAACATTTGTACATAAATGAATGTTTCCCTTATGTAAATGTCAACTTAAAACAACCCCAATCAATTAACATATTAAGCAGATATACATTTTTGTAATTAATGTTATTACACTGTTGATGTTATGGCACGTGTATGAGCTCTTATCAGCATTAAAAAATATATATATATCATTGCAATCATTTTGTAATGTTGATTTTTTCCCCCCAACCCCCCCACAGTCTCCCACATGTGTTTTCAATTGGAATATAATTAAACAGATTACAAGGCCGGCATGGTGTGTTTTTAGGGCATTCCCCTTCCGCAGGGGCGGGTCCCCATAATTAGACGGCACATTTGGCCTTGGCTTAGCCCCGACGCTTCTGTACGCGCAGCTTCTGGTGATTCGTCACTCATACATCAGTCATGCTGACGGGAGGCATGCTGACCTCGGTGGCCGGAGTTCAGGGGTGGGGGGTGAGGAAGTGGGTGTCTTTGTGTAAAGGCTGGTCCCAGGGTCAGTCTACCTTCTCAGATGGGCCTGCATCTGCCCACCGTGTGCCTGGAGGTCTGTTTAAACCCTTATCTAACCCCCCTCCCCCCACCAGCAAGAGAGCTGTCACTTTAACAGGGGAAAAACTGCATTCTTAACATTTGTTAACATTGGAATTGACAATAAAATAATGATTATTCATGAGATTGCTCAATTAAACCACATATTATAGCAGATTTTTGAAGATGGATTGTGGGGTTTTAAGTGAAACAGCCTCGGCTGTGTTTTTTTTTTTAAATTCCTTTCAACATAAATAAATGAAAGGGTGGCTGTCTCAGCACATAAAGACAACAAATCCCGTTGAGGCCAGTAGAGGAGCTTTAGCGGGACCAGAAGGGAACAGCTGTCCTCCGAGCCTCCAAACGAGGAGGCAGCGCACTCCCGTTGTAAGCTGACTTACATTGACTCTATTGAGATGCGGGTGCACATAAAGCCCCGTTGGCAAGAAACTGTTGACGTCTGCTGTTTGCTCGTGTTAATTTATGCAGGATTATGTTAATTGGCAGGAGCTGTTGTAAACCTCTCACACACACACACACACAGACACAGGAATGTCTCTGAAAACGGCAGCCTGTGGAAAGGCATGAACGCTATACTATTCCTGTCCTGCAGCTCTCCCTCCCTTTTTATTTACAGAACGCTATGACTCAATACGCTCGCCGTATCCTTAAGGGGGTGAAGCCGTAATCTCCACTAACGTTCAGCTGGATTGGACGAGGACGCAGCCCGTGAATGCATGTGATTTAGGAGGGGAAAACAAAATAAATGATCGATTCTGTAGAAAAACAAAACTTTATTTGAATCCCATGTGACCCCTATTTGCCACAAACATTGCACAGTATGAAAAGAAATCACATCATTGGGCATCATGTCACATTTACTATACACATGGTCCTATTATACATGAAACTGCTTCTTTCTCTCTCTCTTTTTTTTTTTGGTGATTTCAAAAACATTGCTGTCCCCGTCAGGTTGTGAAACAGCAAAAGACATCTGTAGTGTTTTAATTTTTCCAGTCCACTGGCCGTCGGTTTTTTCACTGAGTGATGGGATGAAGGCTCAAACTAAGAACCTGCTACATTGGTCATCGGAAATATCCCTTGTTGGGGGAAAAAACGAACAAAAAAAGTTAAAAAAAAAAACTTTTAAAATAGCTAAAAAGTAAATCAAAACTATACTTATACATCATGAAAAACACTTTTACTACAGTAGTGAATAAGTTTGTCATAGATGCTGAGAGCAAAGTATGTTTAAGACACTGAGATGACCTTCCTCCTGCCTTTTGGTGTGCAAACGAAACAAGGCAGACCGATCATGAGCTGATCTCTGAAATGTAGAACAGTAAATCTGTGTGGACGCGACCAAAACTGCCCGTTTGGTCTGTGAAGGAGGGCTGATCGGAGCTCATTCTCTCTTCTCCTTTAAAATAAAAAAATGACAGACAGTATAATGGAAAGACGTAAGACAGGCAGCATTTCTCTTGATAACATTTTTGGTCCCTGTGTGCAAATAAGATACACATGTAGATACATACGCATGTATGTGAAATGAATAAACAGCCAAGGCACCTCGATACAGTTTTTTTCTTCTCTTTTCAATAAAAAAACATCCTCATCAAATTTGATTGGTATACCAAAAATAGAAATGATCAGGCTTTCCGTGTGGATTTGTTCTGTTTGCGTGCAGACGAGTCACTGAACTCCAGGGGGGAGGGTGGGGGTGGGGGACAATGTCAGTCGCTATTCCCTCTTCTTCTTCTTCTTCTTCTTCTTCTTCTTCCGTCACTTTTAGGACACCAGCTGTTTGGCTTGCAGCTCCATCTCCGCCGCCCGCTTGAGGGCCACGTCCACCAGGAGCTGGAAGCCGCTGAAGTCTTGCGTGAGGTCTGGTGGGGTGGGCGGCGGGGTGTTGAAGAGCCCGCTGCGGGGGCTCAGGTTGCCCTCCACGCTGGTGCTGCCGAGGATGGTGGTGGTGGTGGTGGTGGTGGCGTGGGGTGCCTCCTCCTGGCACCTGAGCAGCGCCTGAACCTGCGCCGCCTGCAGCAGCTCCGCCACCGCCGCTCTGTCGCAGTTCATGCCGGGCGCAGGCGGCTGGGAGGACGTCGGGCTGGCCTGCATCGCCGCGGTGACAGTGGTGTGACAGATGACAGACGGGCGGGTGGGCACCAGCCCCGGGGAGGGCGGCAAGGAGGTGGGAGAGGGCGCGGAGGGCGACGCCGGCTTCCTCAGGACGCTGGGCGCGGCGGGTTCGAAGCTGGAGGGGTGGAGGACGCGCTTGTCGTAGCTCTCCTCTGGGGCGGCGGCGGCGGCGGGGGCGGGGCTGTGTTTTGGGGACTGGGAGCTGTCGGAGAAGCTGTCGCCCGCTTTGCTCCCCTTTCTGGATATGGTGAACTGATTGGGGTCTTTGCCGTCTTTCCGCAGCATCTCCGGGAGAAGTCGCCGCCGTGCGTTGATAAACCAGTTGCACACCTGGGAGGACAAAAAAAGAAAGAAAGAAAGAAAAAGCATTATAGGGTTGGCTTATGTTCCGCCATGCAATTTAAAAAAGAAAATCTGCTGGTACGCTTATCCCCCAGGTGCAGATTGCACCTGTGTTTTGAATGGAGAAATCAAAATGAAAGGCCCCTCATCCCACACGACCTCACACAAGTAGGGATCTGTGTAATTTCTCAACATCTCAAAACTAAACAAAACTCCTGAATTCTTAATCCTGCATTTCAAATAGTCTTCAATAAAAACAAAAAGTCATCTCTCTTTTGTCATAGCAGTAATCAGGGTCACCCCCCCCCCCTCAGTCCTCCAGGCTAGTCGTAACTGGCTGAGGCAGACTCGCAGCTCTAACCGATGTAAATGACTCTGCATTGTTCCCAGACAGCTGGGATGGAAAGGAGGCTGGAGGGAGGGAAATTCCTGTCCGAGCGCCTCCGCCAAGCCCACAGCGCTCGGGGAGGGAGTTTACTCACGCCGTATCAGACTTCACCGTTGCAACATCGCTCTGCAACGACCTTCGATTCACTTGTTTGTGTGTCATGTTTTGTTTTTCTTCCAGACAGGAAATGATTCACCCACGCTGACACTTGCTTCCTCTTGACTTTTCCAGCGATTTTGGTCACGTTTTAAAGGTTTTTTTTACTAAGCAAAAGCGGAAGTGTTCTTTTTTTCCCCCCATACCTGTAGTGTGGAGAGCTGAGTCTGCTTGGACAGGAGGGCTTTCTCCTGCTCAGACGGGTACGCGTTGTAGCGGTGCTCGTACAGCCAGTCCCTGAGGATCTGAACGGACTCCTTGGGTAGATTCCCTCGCCGTTTCCTCTTCCCGCTGCTGCCCGAGCTGGACGACAGATCCAGAGGGGCGTCCACGCTGTCCTCGTCGTCAGTCTCGCTCCCTGACAGCATCGCCAAACCTGCGAGGGAGGGGAGGAGACCAGAGAGAACGTGTGAGAACAGGATGAAGTGTATGCACGGTTATGTCAGTCTCCCAGACGATCTGCCGCAGCCGCTCACCAAACACAGGCTGTCTGGGAGGCAGCTGATGTGTCAGAAGCAAGCTGTCAAGTTCAGCCATGTGATTCATATAAGGAGCGAGGGAGGGTGTGAGGAGGAGGAGGAGGGAGGGAGGGAGGGAGTGGGCCGGGGGAGGGAGGGTTGGTTTGAAGTGGTGGTGGTGGTGGGGGGGAACGGGGGACGTCACAAAGGCTGGTCTGATGCTGTGTCAGTTATAAAACCTGCCTCAACAAATATGAGCCAGGTCTACTGCACAGACGAGGAGCACCACCTTGCATGCTGGGATACGTAAAGCACTGACCGCGGGAACAATCCCCGCACAGAAAGGGACACTTTGTTTGGAAGAAAGGCAACGGTGCTTTTTTTTTTGTAGAGATTACAGAGTCGCCTTCTTAATTTGGTGTGTTAGGCATGTCTAATCAGAGTCGATCCTGATCAAACAGGATTTGGGCCTTTGAATTACACTGGATGGAGGGAGGGAGGAGGGGGGTAAACCTTATGTTTGTGAACTATTCAGGTTCAACTAAAGCAAGTATTAAAAAGAAGCACATGTTTTTTATTATTATTTACAAATAGATTCCAGCAGCTGACTGTGGAAGCAGGCCAGACTCCATTAAGAAAAACACGGAAATAAGAGTGAAAAAAGGGGCATTTAATCCAGTTCCCTGAGTTGTAGAAGAGAACTAGTGGGAAGAAAGTTCCCAAGTCTGCGCGGCCAACAGGATGAGGTAATTACGTGGGCTGGAGAGAGAGGGAGAGGGAGGGAGGGAGAGAGAGGGGAAGGGGGAGGGGAGACCTGTTGCAAATCAGCGTCTCCAGACTAAACAAAAGAATCTGGGGCTGCGTGCTCCTTTGTATGCGAATTCAAAAGTTTAGACACGCAAACAGCGAGTTCTCCGCAAACTCCACTCCGTCCGAAACACCAGGGTTTCACAGAGTGGACGGGAAACGTGGTTTAAATGCACACAGGGGCTGGTTTTTGGGGAGTTTAAGCAACTTGTAAGGGGTTTTCTATGTGTGTGTGTGTGTGTGTGTGTGTGTGCGGCGCTGCACCACGAGGTCCATGAATGTAACAAGGCAACAAGAAACAAGCAACAATGAAGCCAGGATGAACGTTAGACGTCATTTGATTTCAGATACAATTCATAAAAAACGCACTACTTGTCTGTCGTTTGAAGATTTTTTTGTTTCTTCTTCCAAACTCAACAATAGTCGCCCAAACTTTTGCCTCCTATCGTCGCAAACTTTCCGCGTTTTTTTTTTTTTTTTAATTAAAAAAAAAGCTAGCATCCGAGGCTCTAGTTTTTTGACAATTGTGCGCGAGCTCCCCTGAAAAACTTGAGCCTTATTTCCACCGCGGAGGGGGAAAAAAAAGAACAACAAAGCGCGTGGCGACACCGCCGCGTGCTCACGCGTCAAAACGCGAATAAACGCGGATGCATTTCTTAAAAAAAAGAAGAAAAAACACGCGAATAAAACGTGTAAAAGCTGCTTATATCGACTTCTGACATAACGCCAGCACATGGCAGAGAGAAAAAAACCCCCTGTCATGTCTGGAGAGGAAACAATAGACTGCGTGGTCTGCGTACGAGGGAAATCGCTCTGTTCGCCGTCTCCGAGCTATCTAAACTAAACTTTCCACTTTATTCGCCTCACAAAGCGTCCAACCTACCTTTTTTTGTCTTCATTTCCGTCCGCAAATGTCCACTTTAGTTCCGTCAAGCGCAGGAGAAAATAGCCTTTGTGTCAGTGCGGTGTTTTTTTTCCTCTTCTTCTTTCCTCCAGAAATCCCCAGCGTGTATCCGAATATCCTTATTCATCAAAATCCGCTTCTTTCCCCGCTTTTTTTCTTGTTCTTCTGGTGGGTTTTTTTTTTCGTGTAGACGCGTGGTTTTTGTGTGTGTTTTTTTTACCTGAGATCTCCGCGTCCCTTTCGGCTCAAAGCCCTTTTCTCATTGACTGTGTGTTTGATCCTGAAACTGGGTGACAGCTATCTTTGACAGCTGCGTGACTCAACGCACACAGAGATCCTCCCACCGCGGAGGGCAGAGGGAAAAAAAAGTCTCTGACATCAGCATGCTCCGCTCCACTGACACGGATACGAGTCGCTACTGCTGCAGACCCCCCTCCAGAAATAATAAAAACAAAGCCAAATAAACATGTTTATTGAATAATTACGCAGAAAAGGCGTCAATTGTGGCGCGCAGTCAGAATGACAACAACAACAACAACAGGCTGGCGGGGGAGCACTGCGGACCTCGTGGTAACATCTCACATAAATAACAACCCCGATGGGAAATCACAACATTAACGCCACAGGTTATTTATTTTGTGTGCATATTGTGACGTGTGTGTCCTGCGTGGTGTTCGGCTACACATTTAATCATTTTTAAAATATTTTTTATTCTGTACACACCGATGTATGCCTCCTATAATAACGTCACCGTGCAGCCGCGTGGAACGACAATGGAGCCCGGTAATACCAGCACATGCTGTGTTTACCGCACTTTCCCCCTCCAGCGGTGTCGCTATAGTAGATCCCCATGTCAATGTCAACATTATGTAAAGGCTCCCAATGTATAGTGGCTATGAGGGGGAAAAAATGTGTTAGTATCCATGCATTAGTGTACTAAAGGGGACGTCTAAAACACAACAGTACAGCGAAGAGGAGGGGGTAAATATCAATGCGCTCATTTGTATGCCGGACACAACCTTGCGACAGCTGCCGTGGCATCGCCTCTTTGCATGCATTTTGTTCCAGACACGCGCTCGGCTCCTCCAGCGTGAAGCTCAATGTCGCCCCCGCGCGTCTATTTGCTGCAACTGCACTTGGAATGCGGCAGTACTCGCTGTGACACGAGGTCCTCTGGCTCCCTCTGGTGGTCAGTCTGCGACATGACCTTTTGTGAGTTTTAAAAACAACAACACGTCCACTTTTGTGTTATTGTATTAGAATTTAACGTTGCCCATCCACCACCAGTCTAATTTAATCATGTAGCCGGAATTAGTTGATGATTTAAGGATTACAAACTACAGAACAAACTCCACTGAGGTAGTAATATCTATATAAAGCACCAAACACAAGGAGTGTGATTCTGTTTCAACCGGACAAGTCGAAACAGTCAGCGTGTTAAAAATAGAGGTGAGTCGAGCTCACTAACCTGCTCATGTTGCCACCTGCCAGTTCCATTAGCTATTGTACGCTGTGTCTCACACACCCTCCAATCCAAATAATGGTTGGATTGTATTGAAAATGAAAATGTGACATTATGTTGTAGTATTTTCAAAGGGTCAGTGTACCAGGAGTACTACTCAGCCTGTAATCTTCATCACTGGAGAGGCTTTGAAAATGACCCTGATGATGGAATCTCAATTTAAAACAAAGGTTTGAAAGATGTCAGTTAGAAACATAGTATTTGTTCCTTAATGTGAAGATACTTTATTTTATGTTGAATACTTTAAAACTTGATAGGAGTGTCATACTAAATCACAACATTACACCTTTAATTAAAGGACCTAATTATATATTTTTTAATCTGGCAGGCCTCCTGAAATACTGGTGGTAAATTATTAATTTCATAAAATTGAAATATCTGATATTCAATAAGTTTACTGATATTGTGAGCTTTAGTTGATTGTTTTTGTGGTGCAATAAGGAGTTAAAAAGCGAGGTGTATTTTATTAATGGCTTATTAGTTGTCTCTTTAGTCACTCTTCTCTATAGAAGGCTAAGGATTAAGGAGTGTTTTTATTTGTTCTAGTCAGAATCGGGAACGTTTGTCAACTTGAACGTGTCCCTGTCATCCACAGTGTTCCCATCAAATCCTTTACATGTTTCAACTGGTCCACCGCTGACGCGCTGCTTCAGTCAGAGCCTGAAAGTGGAGCGCTGCGTCAAGCTGCATTCCAACAGCGTGAGCGAGACCGGATGTTACGCTGTTTCACCTTGAAAATAAAGTAAAGTATCGCTTAATTCTGCTTTATCTGTGTAGCCTTTTTTTATGAGCTGATTTCCAAACAGTTTAGAAAATATGTGTATTACGATATATTTGGCTACTCAGTAATTCATTTTACCTCAAGTTATCAAACTTTCACAATCAAGATTTATTGTCGTGAGAGTATGAAAATATTCTCCTGTGGTAGCATGAGCTACAGAAATTATAGTAATAATAAGCATATAATTACATAAGATATCTTAAACAATGTGTAAAAGGGGAACACAAATCAGAATTATTATTTATTCATGCATTTTGTATTGTAGTCTTTCACCGTTGAGTTGGAGTCAAATAATATAGACCTGCTGCACACAAATAAAACCGTATAGAACCAAGAGTGCTGGATGTGTAAAATATTGCACATGCTGTGTGACGTGTTTTGTTTTAAACTAAACATTCAATTTGACGTAGGTGGGTAGGATACGGCTTTTATTTTGAAATGATGTAAGCGGAAGTCGTATCTCTCTGATTCTGTCTGACTTGACCCCGTCAAAGCAGTGTCTCGTTACAGTTTGAAGTCTAAAATTAGGGAGGCACCCCGACAGCAAATGACGCAAGGGGGCTAAAGTGGACCGTCTCCTCGTCTCCATGTGTCGCTGGAATCCGGATCCAGGTCTACACAACTTTTGCTGCGTGTTGATGACATGAGCGGCGGTATTTTTAGATGTTGTTGTCATCCTTCCGTAACAGCCCGGCGGCGGCGGCGCTCAGTATAAAGGACTCCTCCAAAATGCAGCTGTACAACAGTGCGCTGACACACTACCCGAGGTCGTCCCGCAAAGTTACCATAACTTTATCCGCCGGACCGGAGCGCGTGAACGGGACGACGCCGAGACCCGCCGACGCCCACACCACCCCGGGACTCACGCAGCCGAGCGCGGCGTCAACGAGCGCAGAGAGCGCCGCTTCCGCAAACAACATGCCTGCCTTTTCGTGTTACGAGGCTCCGTCCGTGCGGCCGCTTTACTTCACGTCCACCGCCGAGATATTAATCCGCAGGCCCGATGGAGTGGAGACGAGGCCCGTGTCCGTCCGCGTCACGAGGGAGTCCAAGACCAAACCCACTTCTCCCGACAGGCATCTCCTCTGTGACGACTCTGACGTGATGGTGGACTTGATAGACCACCTGAGGAACGGCACGGATGAGCTCTTACCCGAGCTTCTCACCAGCAAGAGGGTGTTTGGAAGTCCACGTGAGGAGGATCCGGCTTCAGTGACTAACGGGCCCCTCAGAGGCAGTGGATGGGACTTACTAGATGAAGGGACGCTGGTCCCCCTCAGGCCGGATCAGCCTGAGGACCTCATGCAGGAAGATGTTCGGGATCTGAGCAGTGCATCCGATGAGAGACGGGCCTTCGAGCTCAGCGTCCTGCAGGACTCGCCTCCTCAGAGGTGCCAGGAGAGAGAGGACAACAAGGTCACCCGGTACCTGGCCGAGGTGGAGAGGCAGAACAAGTACCTCCAGGAGAGGCTCAAGTACCGGTACCACATCATTCCAGACGGCAACTGCCTGTACAGGGCCATGTGCAAGGCCACGTATGGGGACCAGGCGAGGCACGGCGAGCTGCGGGAGCAGACGGTGCACCACATCGCCGACCACCTGGACGAGTTCAACCCCGTGGTGGAAGGGGACGCCGGCGAGTTCCTGATCAACGCGGCGCAGGACGGCGCCTGGGCCGGCTACCCGGAGCTCCTCGCCATGAGCCAGATGCTGAACGTGAACGTCCACCTGACGACGGGCGGCAGCCTGGAGAGCCCCACCGTCTCCACCATGGTGCACTACCTCGGGGAGGAGGACGCGTCCAGAGGGGCCGTGTGGCTGAGCTGGCTGAGCAACGGCCACTACGACGTCCTCCTGGACGGGCGGCTGCCCAACCCCGAGTACGAGGACTGGTGCAGACACTCGCAGATGCAGAGGAAGCGGGACGAGGAGCTGGCCAAGTCCATGGCGGCCTCCTTGTCCAAGATGTACATTGAGCAGAATGGATCTGCGTGAGAAGACGTCGAGATTCAAAGCATGCACACTGTTTTTTTTTTTACAGGCTTGAGATTATTTTTATAAGATTTATATCATGAGAGAAAGGAAGTGCAGTGCACATACTTTGTTTTTGTTTTGTATATGACAAGCGTTGCCAATTTAGTGGCGGTGGTTTTTCAAAAAAGTGTTTTCAAAGTGTTTGTTTGTGTTGACATGATTGAACTTCTTCAATGCCGATCTGTCGCTGTACATGGACGTGCTTTTCAGTATTTATTTGCCTTTGATTGGCAGACCTGATATTGCCTTTGGAAGCTTGGGTTGCCATTTGTCCGTATATACTCCACTTTTGCACAAAAGACCAATCGGACGAGTCCAGAAAGTTTGATTTGTGTCTCTGAGAACAATTTCTATTATTCCAGTTCTTTTTCAGGCTGTTTTTGACAAAAAAAAAAACTTTCAAAATAAAAGTTTTGAGGAAACTTAATGTTTCTTTCATTATTCGGCTCATCTTCATTTCCAGCATCTTGGGTGCAGAACTGAAAGTTCCTGTAATGGCGGCGTCCCATCTATTAAACGATGCAGCTAAGCGATGTGTGCTCATCCTCAAAGTGGAAAGAGATGTTTGGAATTCATTACATGCAGTGACTCAGGAGCCTGCAGCCTCTAAATCAGGTCCAGACTGCAGGACTGTGTCCAACAGATACGGAGGGTGAAAGCTGGTGGTGGTGCACCGTCTTCATGCTGCACTAAAGTCTAATGTTACTGTGATTTCTGGATTTATTGTGTTTGCTTTCCTCCATGCTGCGTTTTTTTCTGCTATAATAGCCAAACAGATTTTTTCTTTGGCAACTTGAAGGCAGCAGGAAACAGGGCTGTGAACTCAACATGTTATCATCTTTTATTGCTATGGTTACTTTGTTAGAAAACGGCTGCTATTTTTACAACATTATCGTTCATTTGAAGCCCCATTTCTGGATGTGAGTCCAATACATCCTTCTTTTTAGCTCTGTTTTTGGTTTAGCTGGTGTCTGTCTGCTGTTTAGTGATGAATAGGTAACGGACATTGCTTTCTTTTTCCTTTAAGAACAGAGCAAAGTTTTTACGTCTTCATGTTGTAGTTTTACAAGTTTTCCCTTTTAGCATTTTGTTTTAACCTTTCAGGAAAAATGTTTTTTTTTTAGAATAATAATAATACTTTTATCAAGAATGCTTTCCACCAGTATTGCCTTTAGTATTACCGTGTTGTAATGTGGATTCATATGTTATAAAATACTCAAAGAATGATTTAAAATGTTTATGAGAGAGAAAATAAATACAATAGGCAAACATTAGAAGCATAGGCCTTACTTAAGACTAATATAACTTTATATAACAGAGCCTCTCATATAAAACTGATCATCAGTAGCCCTACAATTAAAAACAATAGACTATTTCTTGAGATTGTGCCAGATATCACTGATATTGTTGCACTTTTCTTCCATTAGGTGGCGTTGTAGCCCCCCATATACATTATAGACGAAGTCTATGATAAAAGGAATTTGTTTCTTTTCAGTCTAAATTACAACGTGGGATTATCGGACCTCGTCATTGAGTTAATGAGCCTCGCGGAGCCCAGATTAAAAATAAATCTACATGTTTTAGTAAAAGTTAGTGTAAGGAATTTATTTTTTTTCTTTTAATTTGAATTCATTATTAAACCCAATTAATTAAAAACTTTGTGTCGACTTCCGGATTTGAGTAACTGAGAACATGTTAACCCACGTGATCTTATATTCATGAAAATCCGCATATCCGTGGCGTTCATGCTTAACGCTTTACATTGATGACGTAACCCTGCAGTCATGTGGACATTAGGGTAAAAAAAAAAAAGTTTGATGCTTTTTTTTTTTTTTTTTTTTTTTTTAATGCAGGAGGAGAGAGAGAGCTTCGTGGCTTTTCCTGTTCCGTGCGGGCCGTAAGGAGCGGAGGTGAGAGCGGACCGAGAGAGCCGCAGTACTGGCACGCAGTCAGCGCGGAGACGCGCACGGAGCAGAGGGACAGTCAATGACAGTCTCTCTCTCTCTCTCTCTCTCTCTCTCTCTCTCTCTCTCTCTCTCTCTCTCTCTCTCTCTCTGCGCGCGCGTGCGTGGCCGTGTCTGTTGAATGAGTCCCACGCGCCGAAACGCACGGGGACGCGGTCACCTCGACGCAGCGCGCTCGGAAGTTACCGGATACTTTGAAACACACGCGGAGACGCGGAGAGAGGACGCGGTCAGCGGCGGGACTCTGACCTGAGAGACGGTACCGGACCATGTCGGGACACCGGGTGCAGTTCGCGGACCTCCCTCCGAGTGAGCACAAAGGAAGTCCCAAATTCCACAGTAAGGACCATGATTGATCTCTGCTGACCTTTTCATATGTATATTATAATATATATTTCACCACTGAGACTCATGTATGCTCGTTAAGTTGTTGGTTTATTCTAGGGGCTCCATGTCTGGTAACTTATTAATTATCCTAGCAGTTTTATTCTAATACAGAACATGAGTTGAGCTGGACTCTATATGTTTTCTCATTTTCTCATTCATAGATTGCTTTTTGCCTTAGCCATAATGATACACCACAACTCAGCTGTCTATTAGCCTTGTATAGTTCTCTGCATGCCCAAATAATTTGTCATTAAATGATTAAAGGTCATTTTTCCTCATCATGTATCATCAAAAACAAACTTGTTTGCGGTCTTTTGAGGAAATGTTGTTTTTCATATCCAGCTCGTATGCTGGTTATATTGCACACGTGTAATGTCCCATATGCGTGGCTGGTTTTTGAAGGTTGTGTCGTGGACCCTCACCTGCGACGCCCTCTTCATCTCCATCAGCGAACCCATTCAGTCCATCTGAAGTGGCAATCGCCCCTTTAACACGCTGCTGCTAACTTTTAATCCCCCAGCGAGTGCAACGCTCCTCATCCTCATGTCTCTGCAAGGCGACGCACTCCCCAGGAGGAGCGTTCAGCCGCCGCTTCACTGCATCCCCTCAGTCTTGAGGAGTGTAACGCTCCAGTGTGTGTTATAACACGTTCACAGCTTCTTTTTTTTTTGGTGCCTCTTTTTATTGCACGTGTGAGGGTTCAGAGATGTGATGTGCATGCGAGTGTGCGTCCGAGTCAGCCTCTGCTGCTGCGTGCTGCAGTGTGTGTGTGTGCACTACAGCCCGAGAAGCTGAGCTCATCTCCATGGTGACAGGTTGAGTGACGGGAACACGTGAGAGAAGACGCAATGGGAAAATTGCCAGTTTGCTGCAAAGCCCTTTTTCCAGAGGTGCATCCACACGTCTCCAAGACGGACGGCGCATGTGCAAGTTTGTGATTTTATTTGTTTTTGTGTGTGATGTGGAGCTGTTCTGTCATTCTTCCCCTCGTCACCCCCCCTCCCCTCCAGGCGTGCACATGGGCAGCGGGCTGAAAAGTGCTGATGTCGTGTGCAGGTCGAGCTCAGGTTGTGTGCGGGGCATGATGGGGGGGATTTCGGTGCGTGGTGGAGGGACAGAACTGCAGCTTCAGCAGCAAAACCACAAATTCTGACTCAGCCCATCGGGTTTCTAATGCCGTCCACATGCAAGTGACAGGAGGGGGTCAAGTTCCAGTCTCTCACCAACAAACAAACACCACTCTCTCTCTACCTCAAAACCACTTCAAGGCCCCGCTGTCGGCCTTATCGTCCTCTCAGGAAGAGCGGCGACTCCCTTCGTTCTCAGACTGCTAATCCACGTCGGCGTCACCTAGAAAACGACAGCAGATGTGAGGTTGTTGGTTTTTAGAAGACGGGACCTTTTTTTGTTGTGTCTCCCGTCGCAAATAAAAGCACGGTGACGTCCTTTCCTCAGGGTTGTATCACGTTGTTGACTTTAGCATCCGTCGCTGCTCATGCTCACCGCTAACTTTTCCTCGCCGTCGTCGCCGCTGGCAGGAAGAAACATTAATTGTCGTGTGCCAAAGGATGTTTCTTTCCCATGAAGCCCCAGTAAAGGCTTTCACGAACAGGTTTTACGTCTAATCTTCTGTTGCGTTGTATAATTAGATATAAGTGTTGCATTATTACTGTTAACCTTCTATCAGTCAGCATTTAAAGCTGTTATTGTAGAATCACAAAGAGACAGGAAGCGTGAGTAATTTGCCTGTTTTTCCGAGGCGGTTGCTACACGGGAGACGCGTCCCTGAAAAGGTTGATCCGTGTCGGACCGGCACATTTTTTTCGATGAGTAAAAACAGTGATGTGTCTTTCAGTAAGCCGCTTTCACATCCCCCCCCCCCCCCCCCCCCCCCCCCCCACGACAGCTGCACTCTGAGCCGCGGCGTTTATCGTCTCAGGTTTCCCGGTGATGTACGACGATTGTGTCAACATGTTTTCTGGTCGGAGGAGGAGGAGGAGGGGGGTACGCAGATTCTCACGAAGGAAAGGGTGGAGTGCTCCGACATCCATCTTTTAACTCGATCCAAAGAAGAAACGGCTTAAAGCTCTCTGCCAAGAAGTCCTCATGCTTGTCGCTGGAGTTCCTTTCTCCATCAAGTCTGTCGCTTGTCTGCCAATTTGATCAAACGTTTCCCTTTGGAGAGCCATCTGCTTCTCAACTGCCATCACTTCTATGTATGATGTTAACAATCGTACAATGGAAATCCACTAAAACCCACACATTCACCAGGGTATGAGCCAAATTCCATCAAACTCCCAACCTCGTCGACTGGGAGCGTCGGGTCACACCTGTCTAGTAAACAACGCTCGTGCCCTCTTACCTCATCTCTGCAGCAAATTAGACATTAGCACGCATCTTATTGCACACTGGCAACAAGCAGATTGAGCGAGTAAACTCTGCTTTCCTCCAATGTGTGAAAAGAGACAGATTTGAGCTTTCAAGCGTGCTCGTTATTTGCCGTACGACATAAAAAGGTGTGAACAGAAACCATCGGAACAGTCTGTAATAACGATAGTGCTGCTGACTCCATTAGCCCATCACATTGGCTGACTTCCCCACTTATTAAGACTACGTCGCTTGTTATCACTTATCGCTGTCCCTTCTGTCAGGACGTCCAGGAGAAACAATAAACACGGCTTATCGTACTCGCAGGCCCGTAGACGGATTACTCGGAAAAGGCAAAACGCTGCGTCGGGATGATAATCGCAGAACGTGCTTCTTCACCAGCAGCTCAGACGGTGTCAAGCTTTGGAAACTGTCTCCTCAGCTTATAATTCTCTGCCAAAACAAGTCAAAATCGCCACGAAGGCGAGGATAAAGCACGGTCTTAATGAATAAAATACATATTTTCCCCCTCACTGCTATTAATGTAATCTCTGCTGATGGGGTAAGGTGTGAAACGTCACGCTCGCTAGGCCGGTCACATCGGATTGGGCACTCGAGTTCCTTCTGGAAATAGTCGGGCCCCGGAGACGCCAAACAGCTGTTTTCAACAGAGGATTAAAAGCCGGCACCTTAAGGGCTCCTAAGTTCCCTCCGAGTGTAAAGCACGAAGATTTAAGGGTGGCCTTCTGCGCCCCGGGGTAATATGCTGTTGTTTTAACGTCGGGATGTCACTCTCTGATTAAAGGCAGCAACCTTGAGTTGATATCTGTTGTTTTTCTGTCGCTGGAATAGTGAGCATACTTTCAGGCAGATTCTCTGCAGGAGGGGTGGGAGATATTCTCATGATGATGATGAGTTTACCAATATTTCTGTCAGATTTCACGTATTTCTCGAACCCTAGCGTAGATTAATTATTACACGCTGTAGTTTATTTGAATTTATGAAGACTTTTATGGCGAAAAAAGTCATTTAGTGAACATAGAAATCAAAAGGCTCACAGACTTCTGAGAGGAGCCTAATGTACTGCAGGCCGTCATTTAAAATATATTAGTGTGTATTTAATCTCCGGCGCTCTCACATTTCATCCGTTTTCTGCTGACCTTTTCATATCTTTGCCAGCACGTTCTTCACTATATATCCGGCTCTAATGTTACATTCTCACGAGGGAAAGTTTCTCCTTGGCCTATTCTTGGAAGAAACCCCCCCCAAAAAAGCAACAACAACATGACATTCTCTTTTTTTGGACATTTTGTTCCATCATGAAGCGTTTGTGAGAGAGGAGAGTTAACATTCGTTCTGGAGGGAGACGGCATATTAAAAAAAAAAGATAGATTTACAACAAGAGTCTTGCAGATTAGACGGTATCTTGTGGCTCAAACGAGTCCTGGTTGAGTCATCATCATGTCTGTCTCACCGAGCGGCTGTGCATCACGAAAGTTTGCCCGTCTAATGAATTATCCACCCTCTCCTGCCGCCGCTTGTCTCTTCAGCAGCGGGATGCCTGTGATGTGTGGAGAGGAACCACATGTTTCATTCTGTATTTTCTAAATGATTCCCCCTCCGGTTCCTTCCAGAAATATCTACATTTCTGCAGTAGAACTAAAGCAGTGCAGACCAGTGAAGTTCACCTGTCTGGCATCAACAGGTGACACTCTGACCTCCAATCACTCGCCCCCCGTTGACACCTCGCCATCGTCATTCCCGCCGCCGCTCTGTGGAGTAAACAAACACTTCTATCTTGTTTATGGTCCCCCCTCCTTTTAAATCTGGAACGATCCGAGGCTTGATAATAAACAGATGGGAGTCGCCGTTAAAATGATGACTCCCAAAGGGTGTCGTAGCTCTCTAGCGCACGGTTGTCAGTCATCCGCCGTGAGCCGCGGTCTCCAAGCGCCGACGCCTCTTTATTGCTGATTAGAGACGCTGTGGCTGTAGTTCTGTGCTGTTGGGATGGAGGGGGTAATAACATTCCCTGCATGCTCCCCTCCAGCGGTAATGACGCGTGATGCCAGCCTCTGTGATTTTTTATTTATTTCTTTCTTTTTTAAAGCAGCAACGGGAACTTGGACACAGATGAGTGAGAAGCCAAATAGTCTTCTTTGATGCTGCGGCGAGGTCATGTTCAAAGGGAAAATGTCAAATAGGTATGTGGCGGGGGGAGAAAATGAGGCAGTGTTTATGGGAGGGAGGCTGTGTGCTGATGCTTAATATTAAGTGTGTGTCCTTGTGTGTGTGTGTGTGTGTGTGTGACTAAATAATTAGGCTTATTTGAGGCTTATCTTCAAACTCTACGCTGACGACATCGAGTCTTTTCTTCCCCGGCGGAGATTACAATGACTTTACTAATCAATCAAAAGATCTGGGCTGCTGCCACAGAGGTTGGCCTATATACACACACACACACACACACACACACACATGCACACACACACACACACACACACACACACTGAAAACGAAAGAACTTCTGTGTCGGCAGCCCTCATTGTTATGTGAAAGACAGCACATTTAAACTTCATTTGATGAGATGAGAAGATCGATAACCACTTTCATAACTGCACAGTAAGTACGAGGCTAGCAGTTAGCTTAGCATAAGTAAAAATGGAAAACAGCTACACAAAAACTTTTCATTCATACAAAAAGCATGATTTGTGGTCTTGCATTGAGTTTGGCACTACTTTTTGGTCGGGTCTGGACTTTCCCTAAAATGACAAACTACTCTTTAAGTTGGAAGAAATTGAAAACATTGCATCGTCTACTTGTGTGTCGTTTTTATCAGTAATATTTTGAGGTATGTGTTGCTTAGACACATGATCGGCACAAATGAAGACAATGATTATATATAACAGTGCTGTATTTGATAAGCTCAAGTAATCCAGGCTCATCCGACGCCCCTCTTTAACGTCCCAAACGTTTAACCTCGGCAGCTCAAGTCGATAAGGAAGCTCGCTGGAAAGAATCCAATCCCAGTCGATCATCACAAGCCGCTCCTGTCACTGTGATGAATGGGAGGTTTTAGCGCGAGGATACCGATGGGTGTTTTGGAAGCGGAGCTCTGATTGGGCGCGGTCGCTGCGGAGGGTGGGAAGGGGAAAACCACACACATCCAGAAACGTGCTGAGAAGTTCTGGTGATTTAGCAGCGAACGTCTCCAACGCAGTCGCAGTCAAAACGAGCAATTATCCGTTCCGGCTGGTCGCCCCGTTTCTATTTTTGATGATAAGAGAGAAAAAGTGACAAGCGACGACCTTATTGCTTTCTCAGCAGGACTTTCTTTATGCAGAGAAGGGGGGGGGGGGGGGGGATGAACACAGGCTGTGTGCGGTAAATTCGTTGGCACTTCCTGTGAATTTTTCAGGTCAAGTTGGGCTAATCCACTTTACTCCCTGGAAAGTCTCCGAAACAACGGCGTGCCAATAAGTGCGGCGAATGGGGCTGTTGCTCATTTGATCCAAACTGTAATCTGAAGACAAAGGATTTTTTAATTAAGAGGCTCTTTTTTTCTTCTTCTTCTATTGAGCCACCTACCACATTAAAATCCAGTCGCTCTCTATAGGTCGATCTCATTGAGTCGGGAATGAATAGGGTGCTTACAGAAATCGTTTGCAGAAATGTTGCCAATTAGAAAAAGCATGTGAACCGAATGTAAAAGTCTTTTGTTCGTTTTTTTGATTGATTAGTGATGATTCTGTCTAAGGCCTTCTTTTTTTTTTTGCGGCTGAACAAAAACCTTTCAGCTTATCGGAGCTCTCCCAGATGCTGCGTTAGAGGAGGTGAGACCCGGTGATATTTAACAATCAGATGCGACGTGTTATGTGTGTGAAGGCTGAACGCCGCCGCGGTGATGCAGACTTGGCTGTCAGGAGCCGCCGCGAAGGCCAGCGGTTACGTAAGAGGTTTAATGGCCGAAACCTGGCAGTCTGAAGAGGTGGCGGCAATCATCAGGCCTTTTGGCAAGGTCGGCGAGGTCTTTTTACTCTCTGCTTCTCTCTTACTCAGCTGGAAAAAAAGCCTCCAGCCTCCAGATGCGATGCAGTGTGGTTTCTGTCTGCTTTTTTTTGTTTGTAGTCTTCTGTTTTAAATCATGTCGCGCATCATTTTTCCTGCATAATAAAAGAAAAAGCGAGCTGATTTCTTTCTTTTGACATTTCGGTTTGTTAAGTAGGATTAATTAGAGCGTGGGTTTTTTCGTCTGCTGTCCTCTGTCTGAACCGCAGCATAACGACCCCGTCGGCTTAGATAACGGCGGACAGATGCACGTATTCATACGTCTCGCCCCGAGTTTGTGCTGTTGGATGCCGGTGCTGTTGTGTGACCTGAGTCCGAACAGCTGTACCCTCCGGACCACCAGGGTGGAGTGTATACTCAGCATTTAAGACCTCTCATAGCTTGTTAGATATCTCTCTTGAGAACAAAAAAGGTCAAGAGTCCATTTGTCGAGGGATTTCGGCTAAGAAGCTCCGAGGTGTGCAGAGGACTTCAGCAACTCCTGCAAACTGAGAGGGGATTTACTTTTTTTATGATTTCCCCCCTTGTTTGTCCTTCTGTGGTCAGCATTTTTGATGTATTAGATAAATCAACGCTGGTCAAAACCCACAATTATCCCCCGACTCTGGTAGAAGAGGAGCTTTTTACCCAACAACTTTCTAATGTGATGTTCTGTCGATGTTGAGTTGTAAAATGAGTTTACAGCTTCTTCCAAGTGACTAAAACAATCAATTAATGCTGCTTTGACTTCATATAATCTGCCGATATTCCACTCATTAACCAGCAAATCATACATTTGAGAAATATTGCATTATTTTACGATGACCCGTCCTCCTTTCTTGAGAAATGACTTTCATGGACATGATGGAGATTAGTATGCACTTCAGCCCCTTTGACACATTTGAACAGTCACTGAGAGAACCCTCAGATGTCCGACCATACGATTAGCACCAGCGCTGTATGAAAGTGACTCTCAACTTAACGGCAAGGAGCTGAAAGGATTATGTGGCGTGTGAAGAGCTGACCTTGATACAACTTCAAAGTGAATGAACCGAATGTGACTGGAGAGCAAAAAAAAAAAAAAGACCCGATGACCCTCTCAAACAGCAAAGAATGAAGACACTCTTGACTGTTGCAACCGGTTACACTCATGCTTTAAATGTCTCACAGCTGCTAGTTACCATTATCTAACCCACAGCTGCAGCTTATTCAAGCAGCCAATCACAGAGGTGAGGAGAAGTTAGCTCAAACTTTCCTGCTGACCTCTGAGACCTTAAAGTCCCCCCCGAACTCCCTGAGTCACCCGAGCCTCCGCCGGCCTCAGAACTTGACACTGAATGGCGCCCGGGAGTTTTAATATCATGGGGATTGTGGGTGCTTCTGACTGATAGAAATTTGCAGTTGGTCTTTGATGTTCTTTATGCTTCTTAATGAGGATCAGACTACGGCGTTTTTTGGGCCAAAGCCCTCCCCGCCCCCTTCCCTGTTCCACTCAGAGGGGCAGCAGAAAGTGAACGGCCAGTTCTACCTCAAGAGATGAGTTTTTTTCTTCACTTCTATACATTTCTCTCCTCCCCACCCCCTCCAATCTCCTTCCTCCCCCTCCCCTTCTTTATTTAATCAGCCTCCCTGGCACCCAGAGCATCTCTGCCTCTCAGAGTCAGCTCCTCAGTTCATTACGGAGGTCTCGGCCCACATGAATCAGGCCTCTGAAGTCTTTTCATCAAGACGTAGGGGGGGGGGGAGGCAACGCGGCACAGGAAAACCAACCAAAGGGGGTCCGGCTCGGTCTGGACTGGACACAAACACTGCGATGTGGCGAAGGGTCAGGGCAGATGTCAGACAAAGGGGGTGTCGGACGAAACCCCTGACCCAAGTTCTGAAATTGAAGGCCAATGGAAAACACGTGTGGCGGGGCTCTAGCGAGGTTCCTGTCGAAACGACACGTTTGATGAATTAACTCCGGGGAAACAAAGAGCCACTGTAGTGTCCAGGCACAGAACGGTGGACGTGATCGACTCCCGTCAAGCGAGACCTTGTCCTCTTGTCAGTCACTGCTTGTGAAAAACTCTCCCTTCTAAATGACACTTCCAGAAACCCTGTCTTTTCCCAGAAGCGGTGCCTGAGATGGAGTAGATAAACGACATGAGAAAACTCTCATCCTCCAGCAAAATAATAAGTCACACGGGCTGTCAACAATTCCCCGAAGCTATGAGTTTGGTGCAATTCATCACGATTAGCTTCCTATTTCTAGCTGAGGAAGTGATAATTATGGCCACGGCGTTCATCATTCCTGTTGGAGGATTTGAGGCGGAGGAGAAGCGGAGCTCAGGAATCTTTATCTTTTGCCTCAAAACCAGTAAAAGCTTCATATCTTACAGTTCCTCCGCCCGTCATCCGTTCCCCCCTTCATCTTTTAACAGCCCTTTAGCTCTGATTTTAGTTTCTACCCCTCCCCGATTTCAGGCTTGCTCTCATGTGCCCCTTCCTTTGTGTCTTCCTCCCTCGTGTCCCTTTAGGTGAGATACTTATCTCCTGTCCTGTTTGCTCAGGCCTGTTGGTTCAGCAGATCTCCGCTGCTGACGGAAGCCTTGTGTGTTTGTGTGGCCATGCATGTGTGTGTGTGTGTGTGTGTTTGTGTGGCTGTCCACTTGCATACATGTGCACCGTTGGGAGGACTTCCTGCCGCGTTGTGACTCGGACGCTGATGTTTGCTGTCACTGCAGTTCACTCGTTGCTCGTTCGCTGCTGAGACTTTTGGAACTGGAACACGCAGAGATTTCCTTTTTATTGCTTTGGTTTAAATAAACAATACACCTTGTTTTTAGCTTTGTTTGTTGCAGATTTTGTTGTGTAGAGAGAATTTTAATATTTTCTAAAATCACAAATATCAATATCCAGTTTAAATTTAAAGCTTTTTTTTCCAGTTTCTAACCCCCCAAAGTTATTTTCCTCCTCCTCCTATTATTATTATTCAGATATTTTTTTAAATTAATTTTCGCATTATACACCCACAGTAGAGCTCAATACCCCAGACAAAGGGGAAAGCAAAAAAATTAATAAATAAAATAAAATAACAATAATGCAGTAAATATTAATAGTAATAATGATATTAAAAAAAGATAAAAAAATCAGGAAAATAAAGAAGATATGTATCCACAAAGTAGTCATACATACACCCATATATACACACATAACTGCGTATACAGAGTACTTTCCTCCTACTAGAGCACTTGCTCTAAATTGAAGCACATAACCGTTTCTCATGACTTTAGAAAAGCGTTCATATTCATATGTCATCTCCCATCCAAGCACTTGACCAAGCCTCGCTGAGAGCAAGAGATGCTCAGAAATGAAAGAAATTCCACATTAATGAAGATCTGTAGGTCGTTGCATGGCTGGCTGACCTAATCTATCTCGCCTGTGCAGACAAGGGTTATTAAGATTTACAGATTAAAGTGAGCTTTTAAATTAATTACTGGTTTTAATACGCCATACTTGAGATAAACCTGTAAGGTTTTATACAGGCTTCGACCCTGTGAGTAATGAGTGACATGTCTGTGAAATAAAAAAAAAATTTTAAAAAGCGCTGTAAAATTTCAACTCTGATTTACAGCATATGATATGATTTTAATGATCGGTGCGTTTGTGATGTTGAGTGGAATGATCACAGCGGAAAGTATGTGAATGTATGTCATTTGAAAGCTGTCGGCTTGATTTAGAGGCTGAATCCGTGAAAACCTCCAATGAAAATCTACTTTCTTGGCAACACGCACACATGCAGATGTAGACACAGACACGCAGATTACTCACAATCCCCCTGAGAGCCTTACACAAATGGCATTTTCACATGTTAAAGGTCAGAAAAATGAAATGGCGGTTGTGAGAGTGAATGTGGGCAACTCTGTGGTGGAAAGGCAGCCGTCGGTGTAAAACACGACTGCTGGGGAATTCACTCTTCACCACATTAAGGTTCATATCATCGGCTGATTTGTGAGAAAGCGTGTTGCAAGTTGAAGCTACTGTGAGGAACTTGAATTTTGGGTTGAATTTGGTGGTAAATTGAGTTTCAAAACTAGTTCCTCACACTCATTTTACCGTAAATCCTCTAATATAGGCCTGTATTCTATTACCGGCCGGTCTCTAACATTGGCCAATCCAGTTGGCCAATAAAGGCCGGTCTCTGATGGAGGCCGGGGCTATTATTAGAACCAACGTTTTTCTGGGCAGGCCTCACCATTATGCTTGTGATAGTAACATGCAAGTACCACAGGGGGCGCAATGTTTGCTAATGAATCCAAGCCATATCTACGGCAGTAGATACTCAATTCATCGTGAGATTTTGGCTGAAGGTACGTGTCCACAGGCAGCGTTATTTCCACGCTTCCCATTGTCTATATTAGAGAATTTACGGTATGTAAGGAGCCGTGCAATGCCTTCGCATCGTTTAAACTGACCGTTGTCGATCTAAAATAAAGACAGATTCATCAACTGCATACCTTATTTCTCACATAAAATGTTTTCAGAAACACATTCCGGTGAACTATTGTCGTTAAAATAAGAGAAAGTTTCCAAACGAGCCGCCATGTTGGTCGGTTTGAAATCCGGGAGCAGACCGGCCACCAGTGAAAGCGTTCGTCCAATCAGGTGCAGCCATGAAGTGTGCACGTGATTCTATGAAGGAGAGCGCCTGTCAATCATCTTCCTCATGGTAGCCCACCAAGCGTGCAATACTGGCAAGCAGCGCGTCAACTAGCGTTTAAAAACACCTATATTAGAGGATTTACGGTATTGTGAGTTTCTTGAAATTGTCCACCGGTCTAACCTTGATCGTAGACGGATCTTTTTTTTTTGTTGTTGTTTGGGGTTTATTTGTGTTTTTCATATCCTGCCCTCAGAAGCAGATTACTATAAATATTAATAAAACAAAGAAAATGTGGCAATGAGAACTTATATAACCTAATATTTTACTTTAGGACATTTAAGCGCCTTCATGATGATTCTAATAATGTTGCCCCCTAGTGGCTCAAATCACATTCCAGTTTTGCTCATTACACCCAATCCTGCACAGGCATATCGGTTTCTTTTATTATCCCTGTCTATTTTGCACATTTCCTTTAAGCCTTTTTTTTTTTTCTTGAAAGAGCCGAGAGCAGAAGGAAACCGATGCTGCAGCTGTTCCAGCAACAGAACACGCGATCATTCCTCGTCTATAATGTATGAGTCTCTAAAAGGCTCCTTTAAACACCTCAAGCTGTTGACACGACGAACAACAACATCTAACAGGTCCTCCTGGCGTGAATGTATATGTTTATTTTATTCACGTCAAATTGAGCTCATAATAAAATAACAGATTTTTTTTCGACATGTCATCTTGGAGATATTCCCTTTCTTCTCATGCATGGAAATACTTTCTATTAGCATTTATTTCAATATATTAACCTTCTGTTTCCTGAGCTGGAGTAAATATTTTGGTCATGAATGTTTTCCAGTGAAAAACAGCCCCGACTTGACTCTGGAAACATCATCTCCTTAATTCCTCCACTGTAACGTTAGAATATTGTTCAGCCGGCATGTGAATAATAAGTTCATTGTGTTTGTTTCCCACCACATCTGACAGGGAGGTTTCATCCCTGTTTGTTCAGACTTTCACTGGTTTGGTTACCGAGTATACCACGATGCCACAAAAATCCATTCATTACCATACGGACCCTGACAATATAATTATCTCACAGTAGGTGTGTTTCATGGGGGATTTCATTATGACACAGTGCTGCAAAATACTGTGTGAGCCGTTTTAATGTGACTCTGATTTTGTTCCCAGAAAAAAAAAATGCTGCTGTTTCAGAATCCGGCAGCACTCCCCCCTCCTCCCCTCCCCTCGTCTGCAGCCAGGCATCGAAGTAAAAAATCAATAAGACATAAAGAGAATTGAGAGAAGCCTCTTATTTACATCGGTCCGAGTGGAGCGGCGGTCGGTCTCACCTCTTATCCTCTTTTTAGACGCTTCGGGGGCAGAAAGCATTCACTTTGCCTCCAATAACACACTTGACAGGCCGTCCAGATAAGAAGCTGAACTCCACTTAAAATGCTAAAGGATGGATCCACAGCCGACGGGCACCGGGGATGAAAATAGGAAGGTAGACACTTTTTTGGAGCGTGCTACGTCCCGGTTGAGGAGGAGTGATTCATAAGGCCACAGGGGGGCCCCAGAGACGTAAGGAGGAGGGAAGAAGTCATGATGACACTTCATGCAGATCCCCTCCTCACTGATGGCTGTAGAACAACTCAATATCCAGTCAGTCACTGTCATCTCTGCTGTTTGTCGCCCTGCGTCGTTGGAATCACAATTTGAAGTATTTTGTCGTCTGTTAGAATAATCCTCTTCTGGGTCCGTCTTAAAGGAAGGGTTCTGCTTATTTCCAGGGATGGGAGCTCAGCAAAACAAGATGACATCTTAAATACGCTGGCTTTAAGAAGGTATTGCATGCCTGTAGTGTGAGCAACCTGGGTTTTTTTTTTCTTTGATTAATTCTTTATTGTTTTTCACATTTAACAAATAACAAATCCAGACATTTAAGGGGATAATAATAATAATAAATAAATAAAAAAAAGGAAGTAAGTAAAAAAAGTAAAGTAAGTAAAAAATATTTTTTAATAATAAGAATAATAATTGAACATAGTAAAAAATTAATAAAAAAAGTAAATAAGTAAAAAAAATAAAGTAAGTAAAAATAATTAATAACAACAATAATTGAACATAGTAAAAAATAAATTTAAAAAAGTAAATAAGTAAAAAAAATAAAGTAAGTAAAAAATAATTAATAATAATAATAATAATAATAATAATTGAACAGAGTAAAAAAAGTAAAGTAAGTAAAAAAATGATATTAATAATAATAATAATTTAAAAAATAATGAAAGCAACCTGTGTTTTAAGTCTATTGGCTCCAAATGTCTGAACCACAACATACGTGTTCCAGAGTGATTTTCTACCTCGTGGCCATTCCTTCCCCTTTTTGTTTCACCTCTCTAAAAATAAATCAACTTGCAGACAAAAGCTCGAGTTAAATAATCCATCACAATCCTTTTTTTTTACCCACCTCATTGTTTCATGGCAGCTGCTTTAAAACACGGTCTTGCAATATCTCAGTATTGACGTGTATGATAGTGCTCAAAACAGCTCAACGTTAATTGATGTAAGAAGTGAAATTCTTGTTTTTTTTTCTTTACAAAAACATCCTCGGCTGCTGCCTGTTATTATCTACCACCAGATGCAGACACAATATTTCTATACACTCTCTGTTGTCAGAATAACAACACATTAGATGAGCTAGACATGCGCTCCATAAATGCCTCAAATCTGCTTTTGGAATTTTTGATTTGACAGAAAAATAGCTTGTCCGTGTAGCGCTTTGTGGCAGGAGATGATCATTTCTAGGACTTTAGAAGCTGATTTCTGTAGTTATTACATTTATGGTATATTTGTGTCTGCAGCATTTTCCAGCTACCTTCAAGCTGGAATTCAAATTTAACATGAAATATGTCCACAGAGAATGTAAAGCTCACTGATTCAGGTCATGTGGTTTAAATGACAGTTAAAAACGGCACTTGTCTTAGATAGATAGATAGATAGATAGATAGACAGACAGACAGACTTTATTAATCCCATGCTGGGAAATTAAAGTGTAGCAGCAGCATTACACACAGTGACAACACAGTAAGTACAGCTAGATAACACAATAAGTAAAAAAACATAAAAAGAGCAATATAAAATGCATAAAAAGCAGTAGAATTAAAGTGCAAATTGCTTGAATAATGTATTAATATGAACAGAGACAGCACTACATCACAATAAAATGTGAAAAAATATGAATCTGCATCCAGATAATATGTAATTATAATGTTAGTTTGAATAAAGAATGACAAATCTAAAAAATAAATAAAAGATGTTGTATCCTTTCAACAGCTGGAAGTGGAAAGGTGCTGAGTTTAAACCTTCAAGGCCTCGTTGTGTTTAATTAGAGAAAGAACACCGATCAATCCTGTTGGTTTGATGATAACATCCGAGATGGCTCTTCTCCTGACCGGGGCCGGCGTTTCTCCGCTGACCGCCATCAACGCCGCCCTCGCTGTGACTTAATGCGGCAGATAATGTGGCGTGTTGGGTGGCTTTCCCCCGGGGAGCGGCTGAGTGTTAAGACTAATTGGTCCCAACTGTCAGCGACTCTCATCGTCTTGTAGACTTCCCTTCCTTTTTACTTTTCTGCCTTTGAGTTGCTTTTTTCTTCTTCTTGGGGAGCAGTCAACAGCTACAGAGGAGAAAAAGCTCAGTTTAGGGTTTGTTGATGTTGTTGAATGATTTAAGATACACTAGGATCCAGATAGAGATTCAGATGTTTCATTTCAAGAAAAAAAGCCCCCGATGAAATATTGATTGTTTGCTCGGCTGACAAATTTGGGTTTTCACTGTAGCCTCGCTGCATATTCGCTTTTCTGTCACAAAAAATCACCAAACGTCTATTATATTTGGAGATGACAAGCCTATTATTGGTATGTCTGTTGTGTGTAACATCAGTATCTGATTCAGCAGCTGATATTGAGTAAATGTTACAGTCAGTAGTGACTCACGATGTGGTTGGGAGGCAGCTCCGAGGTGGAATGCAGGAGAAGAAACAAGCAACCCCCGAGGGCTCGGAAAACAGACTTAATCCTCAGCAGAGAGGTGCACAGCTCACCCCCCACCCCCCCAAAGTGCTTCCCAAATCCACCACCCCTGTAGTCCACCACCAGCCCCGTGTAAACTTGGCCTTTGTGTTTATTCTGCTGCACTAAGAGCCAATCACTGAGTAGTCAAAGCTGCTAGAATACATATTTCTTTATGAACAGTATGTGGAAGGGAGTCGCTAATAGGGATGGTCCACACGTTTTGGTAAGCTGCGTTTCCAGCTGCTGCAGGCAGATGTTTCCAGCAAAGAAGCAGACAGACACGTTGAGCAGTAAGCTGGTAAACATGGCGGTGCAGTTAGCTCCTAAAGAGACAAATCTGTTTTCCTTCAGCAAATCAGAGCTAACGAATATCGGACTATAAATATGCATGGAAATGAACAGGACTCCGGATGCATGCTGATGTTGCTCTCTGTTTGTCGGATGTGGAACTGTTCACTAATGTTCAGGATGTCGGCGTTGTCGTGACAACTAGTTAAAGCTGCCAACATTTGGACATTTTAAGATGATGTGATGGATTCTTGTTTTTATCTCTGTTTTTGGTCTCCACCTTATCCTGGAGGGAAATATCAGGTTGTATTGTCGTCTTTTGTTAATATCAAAATATTGATTATAGCTTTAGCCCTTCAATCGGGGTCCCCAGAGGTATACCTGTCTATAATTCCAATAATGCCAATCAATCTGTCTCTCATGATTTCATATCATTGTTTTCTGTTTAAATTGGTGCTTTTTCAAATGAGAATGAAAGATAAAGCACCCGAAATAGGATAGGTAGAGAAGATGTAAAGGATCACACGCCCCCCCAGTTTAATAATAACCCTCAGACAGAAAAGTCAGTTAATTAGAGAAATACCACCGAGGCACTCAGACAACTCTTGCTGAGCCCACCAGCCTTATTAAATAGGTCCAGCCGCCCCTCCTCTAACACACTTATGGGCCATAAGCAGCCATACCAGAGGAATATTCTGCACCGCCGTATTCCCATAACTGCCCACCACAAGCTGCTCCTTGGTGCTAACCGGGGCTATCCGCTCAGACAGCTGTGGGTGGCAGTTTTGTCATTATTGTCGGAGCCAATTTCACCTCCTCAGATAATCATCTTCAGCAAGTTTTTTTTCTCCCTCTTTGTTTTTGAAGTTGCTTGCGGTAGGTTGTTTTTCCACTTTTAGTTTTGAAATGCAAATTGATGCCATGCCTGGATGGCGCGTCCGACATTGGGGTTAGTTATTTGATACGCAGACATACTTTATGATCTATCACGTTGCACAAAATCACAGGCTTAATTAGGAAACTCAAATTATATCCATCCCCTAAATGCTATGTTATTTCGAGAGCCCTTTGAACCACGTTCCCGCCGTTTGCTTACTGTACAGTCATACATGACTTAAAGTCTTTGGGAGGCGTCCAATCCGCACAGAGGGCTTTCATTTGCTCCCAGCATGCACACACACAAATAACCATGAGAGTTGCCATTCACTCACAAAACTATATGGAGTCTGTGTTTTTCACGGTCAAGCTTTTTGTGTTTTTTTTTAGGTTTTGACGTAATCCTCAATACTACGACGCTGTAAACACAGAGCGAAGCCAATGTGGTGACGCACAGACATAATCTGGCACGAGTCTCATATTT
The DNA here is from genome assembly GCA_029853015.1 of Chelidonichthys spinosus. Taxonomy (NCBI): domain Eukaryota; kingdom Metazoa; phylum Chordata; class Actinopteri; order Perciformes; family Triglidae; genus Chelidonichthys; species Chelidonichthys spinosus. The sequence goes on from CM056837.1 coordinate 17,799,612, forward strand.
AATCTTATGGAAATGTCTCTATCTTCTTGACTTTTTTTTTTTTTTTTTGTCCCATGCAAAAAATCCGTCAGACACGCAGCGCTTCCCCATGAGGTTCTTAGCCCTCCGATTTTTATTTTTTTTGTCAGCCAACTATTCATTGGGAAAGTATGTAGGTCAATCTGCTTTGCTCTTTATCTGAAGCCGTACAGATATGTGGCAATATGATGAATATTCCATATCTATACAATCAGCGATGGCTGTCTTCGTGTTCAGAGGGCTTAGCAGTCTAAAAGGCAATCATGGGAGGAGGGGGAGGGGGAGGTTGCTATGGAGGACCTGATCAAATCTTCTTTACAGATTTCTCTTTCTAAATCCTTATGTAAACTTCTACCGTGTACGTCAGCGTATAATCATGCAGGTTCCAAACAAAGCAGTCGATAAAAAACGTATGAAATATTCAATCTGGCTTTTTTTCCCCGACACTTTTTAACACGTCGTCCCCCGTCAGCCAAGCCTGTGGTCTGGTCCGTGTGGATTGTTGCTCTTTTATAACGTGTTGCCTGGACGCTGTTGATCCCTTTTTTTTTTTGCCCACTCTAATCCATTTTCTGGTGTTTTAGTCGGGGAGGCATGTTTTTTTTTATATATATATATATATATATATATATCACATGTGCGTTTCACATGCCGCAGTGGATTAAACAAGTGTCAAAGGCTTGGAGCTTGTTATAGTGGGACCTGTGTGCCGAGTTAATGAATTAGACAAGTTTATAGAGTTTAGAGTCGCTGCGTGTCAGCAAAAAAAACAGACTGGTTCTCACTTTCTTCTTTTTTTAAAAAATGGCCATAAAATCTTTCTTTAAAGGTTGTTTTTTCTGCCCGACCAACAGTGATTCATACTTTATTGTGCTCGTCTGGCAATGATCCGTATGTACTGAGGACATTTTCTTTGGGTCAGACTATTGTTTGTGAGCACTTTGTCAAAAAGAAAACAAACTGAGTGTTTTTGAGGGAGATAACTGGATTTTCTGGACAGGATTGTGTATTATTATACATGAGAAATGGAAGTGTCTGAAAGCTCTGATCTACACTTTCTCTCCTGGCAAACATCTGCTGTATTTTTTATTTTGTCATGTCACAGATGATGTCCCTGCAGGAGATCAGAACAGCTCTACTGTGTGTATACACACACACACACACACACACACACACGCTGTAACGCTCCCCTCCTTTGCGCTCTTCCATTCTCTGTAAATTCCAGCAGTGAGTTGAAGGGCTTGGTGTGTTGTGTTGTGCACTGCTGCCTCTGGTCGCCTGAACATCCCATCATCACATGTGAGGAGTGAAAGACTGAGACGGACAAAAAAAAAAGATGAAGAAAAAGAAGCAAAAATAGGACGAGGTGAAAGCCAGCGATCGTACCCGAGCGGTCGCCGGATGACGGGAAGACGCACATCTGGAACCGCTTGTGCAGCTGCACCTGAAGAGAAGGGCTTCTCCGCAAAGCCTCCGCCAGCACTTTTTCTATCTCCCCCCCGTGCTGGTTTTTTTTCTCTCTCTTTGCTTTTTTTTTTTTTTCTCCCCCCGTTGCTGTCTCTAAATCTTTCTCTCTATGCTCTCCGTCTGCCGGAGCGCTGGAATGGTTACCCGCTGAGCATCAGCAGAGACGAGCGAGTGAACCGGAGCGAGAAGAGACGAGGGAGAGGAGGCACTCGAGGACAGTGACATGGCAAATAATTATTAGGCGTGAGGTAGGGGAGAGAAGTTGACAAGCGTGAGGACGAGTGAAGAACAAGAGGGAGAAATTTGCAAAGAGTGAAAGACGGAGTAAGAGAGGCAGAGAGAGAGAGAGGGGGATTAAGAACCCGGAATGCGCTGACACTGGAGACCTGAGTTTCTGTTTGCGTTTGGCACAGCACGTCCTGTCACTCCACAGGTTTATCCACACATGCGCCAGTTTACCAGCACACTCACACACTGTTTGCTTTGGAGGATGATCCCGGGAGGCCACGGCAGGCGGAGAGAGCACCTTTCAAGGATCTGTTAACCCCCCCCCCCCCCCTACCCTTCACCCTCCGAGTTTCCCAAAAGTGCCCTCCCTCCGGCCCTCTCTACCTGCACCAGTCACAACACGCTGGAGCTGGAGAGTAACACAGTCGGCTTGAAGAGGAGAACCCCGGATTGTCACGCTGGCTGAGGAAGACCGAGGAGTTTTGCCGATCCGCTGACCCCCGCAGGATGTCCAGAGCCTCCAGGCTGGCCCGGTCCCCTTCCGTAGGCGTCGGCTCCAAGCTGACCCCCTCCAGGAAGGAATGCCAGGGCTCGGCCGGTCGAACCCGGGTGCTGAGCGTCGGGGAGAAGTTGATGAGGGCCGGTAGTGACGGCGTCCCGAGCAGACAGAAGTCTTTAAAGGCCGCCGCGCCGGAGGACAAAGCACAGAGCAAGACCCCGACTGAGACTCAGGCCCCCGGCCAGAGTCCAGGTGAGAAGGGCCAGAATGTGGAGGTGGTCCCTCCCAAGAGCAGGATCAGCCCACCCAAAGCCTTGAGTCAGCAGCAAACCTCTATGCACAGTAAGTCATGAACCAAACTTCGTAATCGGAAACTTTCTCACCAAGAAATTTGATTTTAAATCGCATAGATGTACACAAAGTTCAGTTGTGTCCTCTTTTTTTTTTACACATCTGTCCCAATTTGTTGGCCAGCTCAGCATGTGTGTCCCCTCTAATGCGAGGTCACCGTATTGATCAGGTCTCTCCGGGGTTATCTGTGATCGCCATCCTGCCCCGTGGCAGCGGATGGGATGTTCATGTCAAACATCCGCAAATTAACATTTGGACCACAAAGTAGCAACGTGATCAGAAAACCCAGGGTCTGCAGGGGAAAAGCTGATCCAGGAAGGTCCAGTTTGAGGTTTACACCAAAAAAAAAAAAAAAGTCATTTTGTTTGTCATCTTCACATCCGTTGTAGGATTAGTAGAGTTGCATTGTTCAAGGTATTCCCTTAGGAATGCACACAAACACTGATTGAACATTCTTGCAGGACAACCTTGCATTTTTCCTGCTAGATGATGCTTGATTTCCCCAGAACGGTGCAGCGCAGACGCATCGGTCTCATCGAAATGAAGGAGAAAGCTTACATGTGTGTTTTGAGTGCTCTTGTCGGTGTGATAGAGGCGAGAGGAATGACTGATCATGGGATCTCTTTCAATGTCCCACTGCCTTGGTCTCTGTGGGGTGCGGATTAAGAAATGAGGGGGGCCTAGAAGAAAGTCTTATCATTCCCTTTTGGCCTCCCCAACTCTGCAGGACACCAGGACGGATAGTTTACCCCGTTTGTTCAAAGGGTTTCTTGTAAATCCCTCTTGAATCTGAAATCCGATGGTTCAGTTTGCACTCAACGACATTAACGGGGTCGGATGGCTGGGAGGTGACGTCGACGTATGCAACAGGGGTGAGTCGAATGAGAGAGTGACAGAAGGAGGTCAGGAATGCGAGCAGGGCATGCTGGGAAATCAACAGGTCTCGAGCTGCGTCTGCTTGTGAATCCCTCCCCGCAGTAAAGACAGGTTATGGGTTATAAGGGGCAGGTTTGTACTGGAAACCAGATGTTCTCGTCTGTGGAGCTTCCAGTCTCTTCTTTACACAAACAAAGGGGTCTTTCCTGCAGAGATGATCCACTCCTCAGGGGTCAGGGGGTCAGCATGCCTCCGGTTCATTAAGTCCTAAATGCGCGTTGATGTGATGGATTTATTTGAGGATATGTGAAAGTGACCCAATCCCTCTTTGCTTGTTTCTTTTTTACAGTCTGTCTTTCTAAGTCTGTCTTCCTTTGTCTTCTTGTTTCTTTCTTCTCTCCTAACACCCTCTCCACTTTTGTTTCTCCCCGTCTTTCTCGCTCTCCTTCATTCCTTTTCTTCCTGTCATGTTTTGACAGCAGTTGAATCGGTTATTGAAAGATGCCATCACCGCCCACAAACACACACACACACACACACACACAGAACATCATAAAGAATAAGTGAAGTGTTCTCTTTCCCAGTGTCCGTGTTGGCCTTCGGAGGCAGCGAGAGCTCCTACATTCAGTGTAATGGACAGTAACTTTGAAGTTCCACATTGTAAAGGCAGCGCTCCGACGGTCCGGTCTCTTTATAAACTAGCTTTGCAGAAGACTGATCCACAAACCCTTTGATATATAAAACGCCGTCGGCCACATGGAGACATATGCCGCTTTAAGTATTTGGATTTTAAACAGGCCAGCACAATTAAATACCCTTTGACTGCAGGGCTAATGGGCAGATCATCATATATTCCCTATCCACTTGGCTTGGACATAAACAAAAGCTGGTTAATGTGGCGGGTCCGGGCCGCGCCAGGTCCTCGTCTCTGCAGCCAGTTAGAGGGCATGGACGGCGGAAGAGGGGTGATGCGCACCGCGCCGCCGGACAATAAGTGCATGTGGCAGGTGACATTTCCGCCGTGTGAAAGCTTTACAGCCGACCGCTGCTCGCCAAAGGGCCCAATTTCAGCCTTAAAGTGGCAGTTTTCCACCGAGAGCGAAAATCCGTTTGACATCGTCTGTCCAGAGAGGATATAATACGAGCCTCCAGTTCAGCTTTCTTTTGATACTGTGTGACATTGACGTCGGGTTGGCAACATTTTTACGCCCGCGCCTTTAGGCATCTCACATCCTCCCATCTTGATTGATTGGTACGTACGTTACACGCCCAAACATGACACCTATGTGGCAAAACTGTAGCAACCTCCACGCTGATTGGAAAACCAGCTGCAAGAACCTTCTCCTTTTAAGAGGTCACAGATGTAAATGCACCTGCATTTGGTGCTTTTCTTGTGTTTTCGACAACTCAAGGTGCTTTTACACTGCTTTCAGTCCATTTACACATTCACATACTGGTGGCAGAGGAGCCACCTGCATGTCTGGAGCAAATCTAATCTAACTCCTTCACACACCTTCAGTATCTTACTGGTGTAAATGTGTAGGAGCAGGGATTTGAACCACCGTTCTTCCGATTGGAGGGCGAATTGGCCAATTATGCCTGATTTGTGATATTCTTTCCAAAGGTACCAAACTCCAAAAACTATTTCTTTATGGAACTTTGGTTTGCCCACATAATTTTGGACATATAGTATATATCTATGAAAATCATTGTCCCTTCAGAGATAATATAGTCTATTCGAGCTGTATTTATGTTTTCCTCTGCTCTTCCATGACTTTACAGTGACTCTACAGAAGCCACTGTGGCCAATTGTAAGATAACTATAAATGCTAAAGCATCAGAAGCAAGTGAACGCCAACTAGCAACCATGAACAATAGCAAACACCCTCCACCGCGAGGTCAAGAAAGGTCGTATTGCTAAAACCCCTGAGACTAGGCCAACCAGCTGATGAAAACATCTGGAAAAGGTCACCAGTCTGGAAAGACTTCACCTCTCTCTGGCCCTCCTATCAATCGTTGCTATCTCCAGGCCTCCCACACTCCTTTTCTCTCTCTCTTTGTGTCTGGATCAACTTGAAAGTTTCACCTCTCTCGTGTAACCACATGGGTCCTTTGATGCCGTGGCCCCCATCGCGCAAGGATCGTGTTATCAAGATGCTCTTGAGATAAAGTCCCCGCTCGGATTTCTGGGTGACCTCACCCCTTTTGGGTGATTGAGAAGGTGAGTCAACGGAGCTCCGTCTGCATCCCCCCTCCGTTTTACTCATCAGGACTGGCGTTGTGTCCCTTCTTGCCGGATTTGTTACCACATCAGTATGTGCGGAGTTGCTTCAGCGTGTTTACAAGCTGTGAAGACGAGCGTGATATCGTACATGTGGCGCTCCGACAGCGAAAACAACAGGAAGGATTGGCGAGAGAAGTGTTACGTGCTTCTACACGCTCACTCTGTTGCACACTTTTGCACAAACACTCTCAGTTAACAGTCTTGAGTGTTTGTGTATCCATGACAGGCTTTTTTTTCCTTTTTTTTCTCACAGATGCTGCCTTACTTCCTTTTTGGGGGGAAAAACAGCTTAGTGTAATGGGAATGAGTTTGAGGATTGGGATGTGATCACCCATTTCTTTGACATGGAAGCCAAGAGTAGGGATTACTTTAATTGCAGCCTCTCGTGACTCTTTAAACCCCCCCAGTTCTCTCTGGGACTTCTTTCTTCTTCTTTGACAACAATCAGGCAGACATGAGAGTTATTAGGCTTGTGAGATACTATTCCGCCACTAAAAAACGGACATGTAATTGTTATTATTCAGACATAATCACCCTTTTATGTACAGTATATCTGTTCCAGGACTTCTCTGACACTCTGTGCAATGATTTGACAGCGAGGTCCTTCGTTTTTTGGGGGGGGTTTTGTGAATGAGCTGACATACTGTGCAAACTTTCACTGTGGATTCATATGATTCAGCCGCCATTATCTTACGTTCTTGTCCCTTTGCAAGATTGAAGAAAATCAACGAAAACACCTGTTGCTGCTATCTCGGTAGCAGCTGAAAAAGGGCCACGCTTCGATAAAAGAAGCAGTAAAAGTTTGGAAACGGGCAGCGTTTCTTATCCATGTACGTCATTGCCTCTCACCCACTCAGATATCTGTTTTTGTTAAAGCTCTGGCATCGACTTTGTCCTTGTATTGACGTCAGGGGACTCTTTAAACGCTTTTTAAATAACTCTTTTTCCTCCAAATGCCAAAAGGGAGGAAGCGGCGATGCCTTGATGTTTTCTCAGCTGCGGCAGACAACTTGACTTTGTCATCGGCTTGTCAATAAGTGTCTGAGGAGGGGAGAGAAGTCCGGTGAGTCATTAGACGGAAGAATAGGTGAATTAATGATGCGTTCACGGACCTGGGCTTGAGAAAATGAGTGGACGTGACTCATCCCTCCAAGAGAAACAGAAATAATCGGGCCAGTGAGCAAGAAGAAAGAGCGCTGGTTATGTGACTACTCATGAGTGTGTTTTGTAAACCCCCCTAGTTGTGTTTTCCTTTGGGGGGGGGGAGGCTTCTTCCTGGTTCCTGAGGCTGTTCGCCTCTGGGAAACGAGACAGCAGAGGGGGATCGGCTTTCTCTCTCCGTGTCAGATTAAGGATAAAACAAAAGCCTTAATCTCCTCGATGACCGCCGTGACTTCAATTCCCAAGATTTTCACTTGTTGAAGCCAAACAAGTTCACGTTGTAGAATATGCCGCCATCTTTAAGCATATTTGCTTTCCAGATTTTCTGTCCTATTCGTTTTTGGATCGATTACTCAGCAATTTCTTCAAAGCTTAGAGAGATGTGGGATGAAACTTTCTCAAATCAGACATCTCACTACTAGATTTGTGTGTGTGTGTGTGTGTGTGTTCCGGCCCAATGCATAAATGTGGTTAATTCACCCAACCGAAGGGGTGTAAGCGGATGCAAGGCCTCCCCCGGCGTTTCCTCTCAAAGAGCTGACAGAGAAATCGATATGTCCCCGCCTCCTCTCTTACACCCCTTTTGCCCTTCAGGCAAACGTGATGTGTGTGTGTATATGTGTGTATATGTGTGTGTTTACGTCTGTATGCCCGATGTAAAAGATGCTAAATATTCACACGTTTTTTTAATCTTCGTAGTTCAGACGATCCTCATCGAAACCTCCCGATGTGTTTATTTCGTATTACATCCACATGTTGTTCCAGAGGACTGCGTTTTTTTTTTTCATTAATATTACATTAATAGTTAGTGTTTCATCTGTGATCTTCTGCAAGAAGAATATTTGCTGGTCATTAAAATAACTTTGTGTCCTCTTAGCATACAGACGAGGGGATACTGTTCGACTAGGAATTTATTATTGGGAATATTTGCTACTTATGCGTTCTTGAGTTGAGTGAGAGGAGTACTTTACATACAATATTATGAAAATATACAAACAAACTGGAAGCTAAACCAGCACAATGTAGAACCGAGTGATGGTTTTACCTGCTGTAACCGAGACTGGAAACGCTTCACATGAAGGATGTTTTGTCTTTATTCGAAGCTAATTGCCTCCTGGCTTCAGCTCCATAATTAGAGGATAGACACCAGATTGATATTGATCTTCTCGTCTAACTCTGGGCAAAACAAACAAACAAAAAAAAAGTGTTGAACTCTTCCTTTTGAGTTAATATCTGACTAATGAGTGAGTGTGTAGACGTGGAGCGCATGATCCACCATGTACACTCCAGTCAGATGACTAGGAGGACATGTGACGTGGCTGGGTGATGCAGGGTGCACACAAAGGGCAGGTTTCACTATGATATTACAATAAAATCATCTACTCAAATCATGTTATCTTAATGTTTCCCAATATCCTTCCTTTTTATTGACACTTTTGTAGAGAATGTGAAAGCAGGGATGCAGTGTTGCAACAGTTTTGAACCTCCTGACCTTTAGTTGACCTCATATGAATCATATCTGAGATTAGAACAAATACAGCTTTTCCATCATCACCCTAAACATGTGACACAAGCTTCTCTCTCCAGGTGTTTAGGATGTTCCTGTGAGACTTAAAGAATTCAAAATTCGTCTTTTTATTCCTCAATTCAAAAGCCCTTCTTTGAGTTCTTCAGCGGGGCATGAATGGAGATTTCAGAGGCATTTCTTAAAAGCATAGTTGCGGTTTACGGTCAGGAAAAGGAACTAGTGGCAACACAAGAAAACATAATGTCTGTATTCATTGTTGAGGACGGAAAGGGCACGCGGTGTTTACTTCCCTGGTTTGTCCGTGAACTTTTGGAAAGGGAAGTGGATGTCACATCCCCTTTGGAATAGAATATCTTCACTTTCTTCCCCAGTAAATGCTGGTTTGCAAATGTAAAAATAGCAGCATCATGCATGTCTGAAGCAGCGCGGTCATTTTTTTTTTTTTCCACTTGGATTTTTACCCTGTTGTCTTCTCTGACCACTGCCTTCAAAAAAGCCCAGGTCTGTCCCAGTTGTGAAGTGAAGTGATGTGAAGTCACACTCAGCAAATAACCAGGATATAAAGAAGCTTCAGTTTGTCTGTACATGCATAAATAACTGCACGTCTTATCTTGTAGTCGATATTTATTTAGAAATGATGTCACAAAGATGGATTTCTTAACCGGCATCCTGTGTTTTAATAACACCTTTAAGCCGGAGAAGCCTATAAAATCAATCTTTTTTTTGTTTTTTCTTTAATTTCATGTAGACAACGAAGATACGCTCTGAGATGTGGGGTGTTTGTGGTTCCGACCGGAGCCACACATTACCCTTGTGTTTTAGCCCAGACGCAGGGGCTCGTAAAGATTATTGATGATGTACACCATGTGATAGGAGTGCTGAGCAGAGAATGAGGCGGTGTTAAATCTAACTGATGTATGAGCCTCTCTCTCTCTGTCTCCGTCTGTCCTGGGAGAGGAACAGACAGGTTGACTCTCGGATGAGGAAGAGAAATTTAAAAAAGTTGGAGGGGTAAAAAAAAAAAAAAGTGCAAGACGGAGCTGGTCCACGCTTCTGTTTTTTATACTTTTGATTTTGGCAGCATCAGTAGCATTTCTGAGTGTGTGTGTGTGTGTGTTAACTTGAGAGCGCAATATATATGCACTTCAGCTGCATGTATCAACGTGTATTTAATAAAGGTGCATATGGAATGTGATATGATTTAAAAAGTGTGTTTACCCAGAGTTACCTGGTTGTTATGGAGGGTTTTTCTTTCTTTCTTTCTTTCTTTATTTTACGGTGTCTCTTTCCCGGCAGCGTGATTTCACAAGAAGTCCTCCATCATCTACCTGCTGCAGATGCACAGGGAATTAATCCCATCTCTAGTTGCACTCACCGGGCATCTCTCCCGGCAAAGGGCTTCAGGTTTGCATGATGGACACGTGCATTATGTTCCCTCTAAGCAGCTGCTGGAAAGAAAGAACCCCCCCCTCCTCCTCCTCCCCTTTTTTCTCAAGAAAAAGTCTAAATATGAAACCGATAACTCAGGAATTCCCCTCCGCCTGAGAAGTATGTCAGTGTTTGCTCACCATAGAGCGAGAAAAACTACATTTATTTGCAAAGGCTGTTCCAGTTTCTCCACAGAATCAGTAGCTTGTGTGTGGTTTGGCTTTTGGGAATGGATGCCAGGAGTCAAGAGAGGACATTTTTTTTTCTCTCTAAATGTTTATGAGCGGCTTCAGGCCTTCGATAGCGAGCGTGATGAGCAGAAGATTCATAATTAAGACGTCAAGAAAGAGTTTTCGCTGCCAACTTAAAATATGGATGGTGTAGTCGGCCTATTGGATTCGTATTAACCGTTTGTTTCCTCAGCCAAGGCCTCAAAGCAATCGTAATAAATTAGAAAGACTCGTTGTGAATTATTAAGATGGAGTCTGGGTGTATAGCGGCGGTGCTCGTTCCTAAAGGGCGCCACGCTGATATCGGATGCCGCGACATCCTGTGGTTTAACAACTGTGCTCTCAGTCTAACTGTCTTTTCCAAAAAATAATGGAGCTTATTTTAAATTTGTGTTATAATCGTCATGTGCTCTGCGGCGTCAAAGTAAACATAATGACCTGATAACATGCTTTCTATCAAATTTAAGATGATGAATTCACAACACAGATATCATTTTTATCCACAATTCTCTTTCGCCTCCGATGCAAACAGCCTGTCATATTTCCTAAGCCTTTTTAATAATACCGACAAGCCGTATAAGCAGCCGAAGTGAGATATTCAGGGCGCCTCGGGGGTCGACATGCTTGTGCAGTATGTGAAACAGAGCGCGTGTGTGCCGTTCAATGCAAACAAAAGGAAAAAAAAACATTTTACTTTGTAGTCACGGCGACTAGAAATGAAACAGACTTCCTGCCCACATGTGGAATCTCTCATCCTTAGCTTTTGATAGTGAGCAGGTTTCCACTCAATCACACCCCACAACAATCAAGTCTTTGACATCAGTGAGAGTGTGGTGAGTCTCTTCTATAGCTCCTGGAGTGTAGCGCCCCCAGCTGTACAGATAACAGGATTTCAGGTTGAACTCCAGTCATTCTTGCCCACACTGGAGTTTCTGTTTATTCCTCTCATGCGGTCTCGTCAAAGGGTTTAATTTGACGTTTTTATGCATTTTTATCCCCCGCTTGTGCAACTTGTTCAATTAGGCCGTGACTAAAAACGTTATTTTTTTTTGGGCGTGTTTCTTTTCTCCTTGCATACGAAACAGTGAGATGGGTTTGACAGTCGCCCTGGTGCATTTTTCACAGTATTAGACACTAGAAACGCTGAATCAGGGATCAGATGTACTCGCCCCCGCCACCCTCTCTTTTAAATCTGGGGATTTTTTTTCTTAAGAGGAATAATACGGTTTGGCTGTGCGATGAAGTCACTGGTGAGACACGCATGCTTTCCAGCTAGGCAGCTAAAGCTATCATGAGTCGGACACAGCATTTTTTTTTTTAGCCTGGGCTGCAGGGAGAGATGGTGGGGGGGATTTCTGCTCAACTGATGTCAACAGCTGGAGATTTAATACAGAAAAACTGGGAGGCACATGACAATTTTTTGTTATCGCCATCAACTTCATCACAAGAATGACATTTTTTTAAAAAGCGTGAATATGTTATCAGTTCTGGAGCAGTGGGAAGTTGGATAGGAGCACATTTTAATAGACCATTCAAGCAAGTGACAGGATAAAAAAAAAAAAAAAAGATTAAATCCTGTTACTACTAGAGAAACAGTGGAAAGGCATTTTTTAAATCAGATATTTATTCTGGCCTTGCAGATGTCAATTGTTTGGCATCCATTATTTGCGGATTCTGTTTCTCTGCCTCACTTGTCTCCTCGAGTTACTCTCAGCCAAACAACCATTTGTCACGACCCCTTCCCAGCCAATAGGGCTGCGAGAGGTCCAGCGGTTAGAATATGATGGGTTGTGATAGGCATCGGAAACTCTTATCTAACGTCCCTTGTTGTATAATATTTGGTTTCTTATAAGCACAGACGGGAGAAAAAGCATGTAATGCAGCAGCCATTGTGAGTCCTACAACAGGAGAGTAGAGAACCTGGTAGTTCTCCACATACTAACACATGCAGAGGTGTGTTCTCTGCATTGAAGACACGGTGACACTGTGTGGACATGCGTCCGTCCCCTGCAGCCTTGTTGTTTCCAGAGAACAGATGCTGGTGGCTGCTGGGAGTTGATGATGTCACTGACCTGCACGGCGCCCTGCAGACTGTCTGTCCAAACCTTGTTCAAACGATTGGGCACCCCACACTGGCCAGGTTTATTCTCTCCACTGGGGCGTAAAGGACTACTGCAGCTCTCTCTCTCTCTCTCTCTCTGGAAACAGTTTTCCGACGAAATGTGCTGATTTTTCAACTAATTGATAATCGATGAAAATGTGTCATTTGGTTCTGACACGTTCTAATCATTAAATTGCAGATTTGTGAGTGAAATATCAGCATTTAAAAGCAGTTATTCTGTGAATTTATGTCATTTATTGTAGACGTATAGACGACCAGATGGGCAAAATGTAAGAAGAAAGTAAAGCCACTTGTTTTTGCTCTCTCCCTCTTGTTCCTTCTGGCCATCGGAGACTGTATTAATTGGGATCGATTGTTTTCAGAACACCTCTACGTTTGTCGCTGTGCGATCCCCTTAAAGGCGTCCTCGGTTCACAATGCGACAGCTGGCGGTTAACTTGCTGTGCAAACCCGCAGTCATCAATTATTCACTCTGTGAAACATTTTCCAGAGAAGTAATACAGGATGCTTTTATCGATACGGGAGTGACTTATCTCTTCGGGGCCGATTTAAGCTCCCAACTCCTCCCGGGCATGTTTTGCATAATAAATGTTTTGCAAGGCAGATGCAGCTATAGCTATAAAAACCTTTTTGCTTCTGGGGCGGAAAGCGTATTTGGTCATTTTCTCTTTACGTTAAAAAAACATCTGATGAATATTTTAGTCTCATTACTCGTAATATATTAAGACCAATAATTCTTCCGTTGCAGCAGGAGACACTGAAGTGCACTTATGATCCAAACACAATTTAGCTAAATGCTTCGTATTGCTCCGTAAACCTGATTAGGAGTTACGTTCCTTTGACAACAACAATGTATTTACAGTTATTGTTTGCTCGGCTGCAATCATTTGAAAGCGTTGCATAATAGAGGGGTAATATAAGAGAGGCAGAGACAGAGGTGGGGTGATGGACAGATGTGGAGCCAGGTGGGAGAGGGGAGGAGCCTGACCTGACAGGCTCGCCGCCTAAACCACCTGGAGGAGCCCGTTCCACACTCTCACTGTCCCGGGGGTTATCGGAGGTTGGAATGATCCACTTCAGAGAAAGAGTTTACTCAGGGCTCGCTACAGATCCTCGTGGATTTAGAGCTTCAGTGTTACAGATTGGAATCAATTATCCAAAGATTGCACCACAGCAAAGCTTCTCGGAGGTTACGCAACATCAAGCGTGGTACCAATAAAAAAAGCATGTAGTGGCGAGGGGAAATAAAATATCACGTCTTTTTTTTTTTTTTTTGATTGGTTGCCGTTCAACTTCGCCAGTCGCCACCCATATATCTTCAATTTCCTCTGGTCAGGTGATCCACAATGAGCTTTTGTGAACTTGTGTTGTGTTAGGAGTATCACTAACAAACGTAAGGGACTCAGTATTCTTTGCCTGCTTTGTATTAGCTTTTCTTATCTTCATGTTCCAAGCTGTTACAGACACATGGTTCAGTCTGATATTCAGACCCGAGATGGGAACGTGTTGGTTTGAGATCTTCCCCGAGGTCCAGCTGCCTCTGAAGCTGGCATTTAACCTCTGCTTTATTAGCCCCTCATACCTTTTGTTGGCCGAGTCTTGGCCGTCGTTTCCATCTCTGAGACAGGAGGACCGATAAGCCCCGACCGGTCCTCACCACCCGATGAGTCACTCTCATTCTGTGGACGTAATCTGTCCAAACACATCTTCACGGATGCTGCCGCTTGTGTTCAGGCGTGTATGAGTGTGTGTGTGTGTGTGTGTGTGTGTGTGTGTGTGTTCCAAGACGGGAAGACGGACAGAAACGCAGTCATGTGACCCGTCCCACCCTGAGTCACGTCTCATTGTTTCCTTGACTGGCCTCATAGTGCCACATTCGCTTCCTCCGATCCCCGAGTCTGATCTCACACCTCTCACTTCGCATTCTCATTACTCCGGCCCGTTATTAATTTATTTAATCAATAGCTGTTCAACCTCTCTCACGCCAAAATCCATAACGGCAGGCGGATCCACCGAGCTGCTGCATCGAGTTAGGAGCACGAGGACGCGCTGGTGACGGCGTACATAAGGGGATGCAGAATGTAATCAGGGTCATCAGCTTCACAGCGCTGTCGGATGAGTAAAGGCATTCAGTCACAACTTAAGTAAGATTTTCTCTTGGTGCACATGTTTGATGCTGACTCAGATCTAGACCAGTGGCTCCATTGTGGCCCTCGGCTAAACTCCGCAGCCTTCCCCCCTGTTGAAGATTACGAAACTGGCTTTAAAATAGAGAGCAGCAGCTCACCAGGGCTTTGGATGATTTCAGGCTAAATATATGAAAAGGGCAGCTTGGTCCAAGGGCTAGAGTGGGATCTGGGTGGATGGCAGCCAAGGCCGTTAGTGCCTCTCTTTTTTTTTTTCACTCCGTATCACTTTAGTGGAAAGATGCCCTGAAAACCCCAAAACTGTTTCTGGGTACTGAAGTGAAAATCCCCCTGGATGTCAAATTTATATGCTACAATAATTCTTCAGTTGATCCTAAAACACACAAAACCTCCAAATGTAGGAATATTTTTCACGTGTGTACAATATGATATGGCAAAATTGTGAAAATATAGAATAGAATATTTATATAATAATTTATATTCTTGTATTTACATTCATTACATTTATTGGTGAAGGTTTTATTTATAATAATATTATTTAGTCTCTCTGACAACTGAGAAAACTCCATTCACTGATGAAAGCCATGAGATGTGGTTGAAAGGTCTGGAAAATATCTAATGAGTGGACCTTTAAGATCAAATTTGGATCTCCAAACCAAATAGTTTTGAACCCATCTTTAACAATGCTTTAAAACATAAAGATTTATCACTCATTTGATGACTTGGTTCATTGGAGAATATATTATTGTTGACATCTTTCACTGCTAATATAAGCTGAATGTTGGTTTGGCGTTAAGTCTTAAAGCTGGTGGATCGAGTGCAACAGTAAAATAGCAATACATCATGAAACTTCATATGAAAATGTGATTTCTCTCTGGTCTTTTACTAAGATGTGTCGGTGATAAGTGCGGAACCTTAATGCTTTCTGTCTGAATGCCGGCAGCACATCCCCGTAGACGTTCCCACATTACGGGCTTTTTCAGCAACAATGAAACATCTGGATTAAAGTGGCCACATGACAAGCCGTCATGTTGGATAACTCCAGTTATTCCTCTCTATTTTGCATGATATAACTCTTTTTTTTTTCAAAAAGCAAACTGCCTTTCATTTCCCTCGTCTTTGACTAAGGAATATATTATCCGAGCGCCGCCAAGTTCGGTGGCTTCCAAGGCTCGCAGGTGGCTCATTCACCGGGTGACTGCGGGATCGCTTTTCCTCAGACTGGCACAGGCCGGGGCTCCAAAACTGAATAGCTTCGAGGGTAATCCTCACCTGCTCTGCAGCACGGTTAAATCCCCAAATGTTTAGATTTATTTTGTCTCCCCTCTCCGTTTTTGTTTGGGTCTCTTATTAAGCAATGTGAGGATTTGGCACTACGGGATTAGTCAAAGTGGGCCCTGTTTATATTGTTCATGTGGGAAGAAAGTTATGTCGACATTTCCACACTCATGTGGCGTCGAATGTCCGATTCGCCCCGTACAGTTTGAAATATTTGCTTTCCATATTCTCCTGCTATCTGCTCCATAAATGACATCTTTCTCATTCCTTATTATGGTATTAAAGCTGCATACCAATCGGATGCTTATGCACAAAGCCTCGACGCACCTGAACCACAGGAGGGAGAGCACTTTCTCTTTTCACGTCCCGCTTTGAAGTTCCGTTGTTTTCTGCATCCGAGCCCCGAAAACGACGAACCGCAGTCTCGTGCGTCCACGTCGCGTCTGTCAGCGTGGTGGTTTTTTAATTCTTGTGTGGAAGAGGAAGGGTCTGCGGAGGAGGAGGAGAGCGGCCTCCCAGCTCCGACACATGGTGCCCAGACTAAACAAGATGAATGTTTCCTGAGTCCAACCTGGCACGGAGGCACCGCCGATTCCGCCTGTGTGGCTTGAATGACTGGCTGACTGAATAAATGGCATTCAGAGCAGAAGAAAGGAGGCAGCGTGTATAGGAGAGGGTGGAGAGGAAGGAATGAGTGGAGAGGAGAGAGGTTTAGTCGCTTCATTGCAAGTTTTGGATTCCACCACAGCGGCATCAGTATTACAGACTGAGTCTCATTTTCATCTTTTTTTCTGTAATATTAGCGTCTACGAAGTCAGACCAGGTCAGTTATGTAAGAAGTCTGGTATCAAGTATTTAAAGGGGCGAGCCACTGATTGACACATCAGATTAGTGTACTGTACTAAACTGTGATATGCTGTGGCTCTGGGGGGGGGGGAGCTCTCCAAAGGCTGTCAGAATAACTGTGGATGTCATCGGGGTTATCTGGAACTGGCAAACTGGAGATGGGAGATGCATTATGGGAACTGTAGGATCCTGTAGGATGGATGGATGGATGGATAGATAGACAGATAGATAACCAACCAATTAAAAAAGCCAGAATCATAATTAACCAGATTTCTTTAAGCTTATCCTCCGACGCCCATTAATTCACTTAAATTCCCAACATATTTTTCCCCTCTGGTAAGAAAGTACAGTGTTTATCTTGGAAGCAGAAACATGTGTTTCAGGTTCTACCACCTGAATGCCTTCAGCCTGAACTCTTCCACAACCACAAGGTGTTACTACGGCGGTGACGAAGGAACTGTTAACAACAGGCAACAAAAGCTCAGTGTGCTGCTGTCAACCTGTCTCCTCCCACGCGTCACCTTTCACCTCCCCAATCCCTGCACAATCATCACACCTCCACCCTTCTTTTTTTTTATTATTTCACCCCCGGCCGGCTTAGCGAAAAACTGTGAATTAGAGGTTCAGGGAGGGGGAGCTCAGCTAGGAGGGGACGAGGTTTTGGATCCGGAGCTCCGAGGCTCTCTAGGGGTCTACGATGGGGCTGAGCCTCGTTTGCGGTTTGTAACAACAAGCTGTTGGATTTGGAGAGAAAGTTCCAGACACACCCCCAACCCTCACTCAAGGCTGCCTCCCTTTTCCCCCTCGTGCCTGAGAAAAGTGTGTCTCTCTCAGTGAAGACGTTCAAGCAGGAAGCCCCCCCCCTTCCATGCTTGTAGATTTTGCTCTTCTTCTCTTGATTCAAGAGAGCCAGACTTTTTACGGGTAGTAGCGAGAGGTTCCCTCTTGGCGGGACACACACACACACACAGGCGTCCCGGTGTGACAAGCCCCCCACTAAACAATAGCTGTCGGCTGAGGGAGAGGAGGGAGCGGAGGGGCGAGCGGTGGTTTCTTGGATGGCCTGATTGGAGCGTAAACAGAGGTCCAGGAAGTGCTGAAGTAAGAGAGAGAGAGAGAGAGAGAGAGGGGGTGGGGGATCAGGGGGAAGTGTGCAGCTCTGCCGGGAGAGAGCAAAAAAAGTTTGGGACTGCGACGGCGTGTTAGTTTGTGTCACTCTGCTTTTGGGCTTTTTTTTTCTCCTCTTCTCTATCGGGGAGCCACCGAATCTGAGAGAGCCAGAGAAAGCAAAAAGGTGAGTATCTGCATCACACACTCGCCCTCTCACACAGATGTGAACTCCAAGAACACACAGATGCTCAGTGGGATACGTGCGAGGACAAACAACACCCATTTTTTCTTCTTCATCTCCGTGAGATGAACCGATGCGATCTGAGGAGAATACGACTCGGGGAGCAGCTTGTTGTTATTGCATGCGATGTCATTGTGAACTCCAGAGGGATTTTGAATGGCATTCGGCGTAGTGTTCTTAATGTGTGTGCTGTTTGCTGATTCCCCCCCCCCTCTGGCTCTGAAAGCTGCTTGTTTTTTTGCATAGCTGTTTTTTTTTTTTTTGTGGTGCCTTGAACTGCAGCCAGCCATTCAGTGTGTGAAGCAACCAAAAAAACAAAAAAAATGGGGCCAACTAATGTGTGTGTGGCTGTGTCTAATTAAGCTAATGGGGGAATGGAGTGGTGAGGGTCAGAGCTTGAAAACATCACGGTCACTTTTCCACAAAACACAGTCACTAAACACTGTGACGTGAGTCTCAGAATCAACTGAACTTTTTCTTAATCTTGACGGAATCTCCCTTTTTAGAGATCACAGGGAGGAGTGACATTTGTAGCTGATTTTAGATCAGATTTACTGTGGATTTGGCCATGTATGGTGCCTTTTTTTTTTGCTCTTGTCGTATCAAATGGATTGTTAAATTTCTCCCCACCGAGGAGATGCTGCATTCCTCCCCCCTAAAGTGAACATCAGTGTCAGTTTTTGACTTCAAAGATGTCACGTTCCTCACACGTCACGTTGTAAATAGTGACCTCTTTTTTTCTTTTTATCTGAGAGCTGCCGGTTACACTACTTCGCCAGTTTGTCACCACGCTCGCTAATAAAATAGCATTTTAAGCATTTCACTGTCTTAACGAGCCTATTTTCCTGTCTGGAGCTCGCCAATACCACTGGAACGTTAGACTCACATCTGGAAAAGACTGGCCGGCCCGAAGCACAGACAAACGGAAAAATTAAAAAGTTCACACAGCCGTTCTCATGTAAGTGTTTGAGACGAATATCAAACTTGTTGTAAAAAAAAATGTCTTTTTATTATCACCACTAATCTGATCAATCTGAATTTTCCAAGTCAGACCAGGTCAGTTATGTAACTAGTCAGACTATGAAGTATTTAAAGGGGCGCTCCTCTGATTTACACATCAAGATTAGTGTACTCAGACCAAGAAAACAGTTAATCATCAAAAAAATTCGGATAAATCTGATTAATTATCAGCAAAAGTTACATCCTGTCAGAGAAGCACCACCAACTCAAACTTCAGCACTGCTCGGTATTTAATTCAGGGGTGTAAAGTAGCAGTCAAGTGTTGAGAGATGGCTGTGATTTGTTGTGTCTCTTGCAGCAATGAGTACATCAACTTCAGCTTCCCCACTCTTGTTGGAAAGACAAATGAGCTTGCACCCTGGCGCCCCCACCAGAGCCCCCCGGACCTCATCCTTCATCGCTTGTTTGGACGCTTTGACAGCGTCGGACTGTCTCTCTCACAACTCCTCTCTGTGCTCTGCTGATGTAGCAAGCTGTCAATTCCTCCCAAGACCAAAGGAAGCCGTTATTAGACTCTCGGCCGGCGCTCCGGCTGCCAGTTTAATTCAGCCGGGCCATTCGTCTAAACGCTCGCATATGAGGCTGGCAGCGTTTTTCAAAAGCAAACGGCACACGGTAGCTTTTGTCTGATATCACTGATGCTAACGTTACGGTTGATTGCCTCGCCGGGCCGCTCTCTTGCGTCAGCATCCAGACATGGCGGGTCATGTCTGGATCTGAGCGGGAGATCAAGCAGTAACCTGGGCCACGTGTGTTAGCCGATGCAGATCTGCAGAGTTTGATGGCTGCCACGGGACGTTGAGCGCGTTGGAAACACACCTGGGCCAGTGGCGTGTGGCCGAGCAGTGCTTACAAGGAGGGAGTGGGGGGAGTCGGTGGTGGTCCAGGTGTTTTTTTTTTCCTTGCAGGCTGTCTGCACTGTCATCCGTGGCTGGCCTCGAGCCAACTCCAGCCACGTCTCGTTGCGCTCCGGGGGGTTTGATCAAACCTCATTACACAGCTTTCCTTTCAGCTCCTATTGGTGGTTCAGTCCCAGATATGATAACTGAAGGAAGAAAGAAAACAGATACAGAAAGGGAGAAAATCCTATTAATGTTAACATTTTTTTAGAAGAACATTCCTATTAAAAACTCTTCGACAGATTCAGATTTCCTAAATGTCATCCTAGTGATGAAGGCCGAACGGAAGTGGAACTAGTACTCAAACGTATTTGTTAAACCACCATTTTCAAGAGGGTTTTTTGAACGGACCACTGCTGATGGACGACGACCCCAACAAGCTAATCAGAAGCTGCTCCTTTTTAAGGCTTCTTATAAACCCTGACTTCATCACAGGGTCGTCTCTCAGTGTACCGGGACGCTAAAGTGTCCATCGCCGGTATCAGATCTGTCCAATAAGATTTCTTCCCGCATTACGTTCCTCAATTAACGTCTGATCTCGTCCTCGAGGAAGATTTCCCGTCGTTTCAGCAGCTTAGACCAGCAGCTCTCCTCGTGGCCAAAAACAACTTGAGCCTAATAGAGGTGGGATGATTGCAAGGTGTAATCAGACAAAATCTCCAACATTAATTGGTTTCCACTTGTTGTGAAATGACCTCATTTTGAGCTAAATTTTCCAGTGGAACGGCGTGTGAAATCTTGTATTTTATAAGAAAGTACAGTCTTTAATATCTTATATTATCCTGCCGCCCTTTAAAGGAGCAGAAGATAAGCCATTTTATATTGCACACATAGACATTTTTGCATTCCTCTTGGATGAAGTGAAATGACTTTCAGTCAACATTTTAATGCTTCCTACAGAGAAATGTACCAGACCAGCAGAAAATGGTGTAATAAGGCAATAGTTTGTCGTTCAACTCGTTCTCCACACACTTTTTATTTTATATTCACAATCGGTCCGAATGTTATTTTGAAGAAATCCAAAACAGAAAAGAAACAAATTCGGCTCCAAATAAATATCCTGGTATGCTGAAAAAAAAAACCTCTCCTGCAGAGCTCTAAAGGAGGCAGTGATGTTGCAAATGTGATTTCCCCTGGAGTTGTCTTGTATTGTCGTGCTGTTGGGCAATGTTAGGCTTACAGACTTCGGCACGTTGCTGCCGTCGATGCCATTGGCTTTGCTGTGACGAGGATAATCCACGGAGGGAAATCACGCTTCCTGTCATGATGTCGGATGCTTTCGGAGCTCATGGAAGTTTTTCGTATAAAAGTTGTCGTCAAAATGGCCTACTTAGATGACAAACACTGTACTCTTCGTCACTCGTTGCTTGACGTTAGCGCACTCCACCTACTCAGTGAAATCATTTCTTTAAGTCTGGAGAAGGGCGGTTGAGACAAATGTTCCCCACCCGTCTGCTCAGACGGAGACTATTCTCCCAGGTCTTTTCCCCCTCAGAGTAAACAGCCCTCTCCACACCCGTCCACCCCTTCAGGCATTCTGCTTTGACGCGGTTCCTCCCACAACATACAAGAACGTCCCGGGGCTTGTTTTCTTCTGTCCGGTGACAGACATGCTTCTGGGTGCACGTCAACGGGAGTTGTATGTGTTTGTCCATCCGTCTGCAACCGTCTCTCTGCCCTCCTGATTGATTATCAGGCAAACGAGAGGGGAGTAACAAAGAGCGCTCTAATGAGGCCGGCTTCATAGTCGAGGAATGCAATAAACAACCCATAAAGTATAGAATCTACAACCGTGCCCTGTCCCTTTAAAACCAGATCCGCATGCGTCACTTTAAGGATTTCTGTCCCCGTGAAGTTGTTAATTAAGAAAAGTCTGAATTTAAGTGTTAAAGCTGCTTAATCCCAATAAATATGGATGAGACTTCTGTCCTGAGCCCCTATTTAACAACCTGCAGTGTCTTGCCCTTTTTCCTTTTTTAGATGTTTGGCTCTTTTATGTTCTCTATCGACCATTGACCCGCTCGCTAATGAGTCGCTATCGTGGCCATGATTTCATAATTACCCCCGTCGCCTGACAAACTCCATGCACTCCCATTTAGACACGGCCCCGAGATTATAAAAGTCCTATTCCTGAAGATATTCTGTAAAGCCTTTAGCGTGCAGGATGTTTTGGTTAAGCCGAGGCTATTCTCGGAAGTGCTACCGTCGCTCTGGAGCTGGACGTTTTGAGGAAACCTGTCTTCCTACTTGTACGTGGTCTGTTTAAAGAACTCCTTCCTGCTCCGGCTGATAAATAGACGACACCATGTAAATACTGGGAAGGAGCCGAGGAGAACAGTTTGGAGAAAAAAAACATGATAGGGTATTTGTAATGACAGATATACAGGTGTTGCTATTTTGGAATCTGCTTATTCTGAGGATTTTATTTAAGTAGTAGGATTATAAGTGTGACACCTCTTAGCTTCAAATGCAGTTCATTCGGGGCTGCAATGCCAGTTTGTCACTTCTCATAAGCAGGAAATAATTTGTTGGGGACTATTTTCACTCGCAGATTTGGTGCGCTTGTATTTAAGGGGACCAGGATGGTGCTTTTTTTAATAAATGGAAATAATAATGCAGTTTTTGGTTAATAATGAAGGTCTTTGACACGGAGAGATCAGTGTATTGCTTATTATATAATCAGGTTTGGACTTGTCATTGCATTTGTTGCCAGAGACGAGAAAAAAACTGAATATCACCAGATGAAATATTCCATAATATCCCTGAAAACCAACCATTTTCGGTTCATAAATAATATTCTTCTTCTGGTCTAGACTGTACTCCGGTGCCAGTGTGAGCGATTCCCCCCCAGGCTCCCCTCAGAGTAATGAAAGTCATCTTGTAAAATCTGACATTTTCAATGTTGTAGTAAGTCTTTTACCTTTCTGCTTCATCTCACTACCCCGAATGGGTTTCAGTGGTCGTGCCAGTGTTAATAAAAGTTAAATACGTCCCCAGAGTGAGAACATTTTTCTAATATTTGAGCTGAAAGTCATAACTTGCCTTTTCGAAGGTATTTTCCATTTTTTCTTAGCTTAAAAGCTCCTTCACCACATTATATTTTAGCGCAGATAATATCTATATTATGGGGCGATCATAAGGTTTACCAGTCTATCATTACATTTCCCATAAAAAGGGGGGAAAACTATGGCTCGTAATTGGTTTTGCTTAGAGTTTCCATTCCCCCAAAGACTCGCCTTCTACCTTAAAATTCAAGGCCGCAAGAACATTCCATGAAGTTCTGAACATTTCCATGAGTTTTTTTTTATAATGGCAGGAAAAGGGGAAGCAGTGCCTTAACACACACACACACACACACACAGTTCCGTCCCTTTTATCACCATTTCTTAGCACTTTGTTTCGAGGTTTCCTTCCCCGTCAGGTTTTTCCTTTTTCACAGCGCGGTATCCTCCCCGGCAGCGACACAACAATGCCCCGCTTCATTTCAGCTCCCCGAGACCGCCGGAGCCAACGAGCTGCTAGGCACATGCTAAAGCCATTAGCTGGTGGATGACGGCGGTTAGCCGCAGAGGCATCGCAAAATAACCATCTCGCTACGTGCGTAATGAAGCTGAGGGGAAGGGACGGCGGTACCGTATCGGCTATCTGCGCGTGCAGGCTCTGCTGAAATGTGGCGAGCTGGTCTGAGCGGCGGACTGCCAATCACACAACAAGCACATTCCTTCGGAGGAATGTGCTTTCACGTGGTTTCCTTTACATATTAAGATATCAATTCACGTTACCCTCCGTTAAAGCTTCCTGTGAATTTCGCCAAAACCTCCTCGGCGTCTGCTCGGGCAGACGAATCCCAGACCCTTTTATTATTAGAATCAGATACATCCCATCGGGTCTCTCAGTGGAGCTCAGACAGTTTGATGGAGGACCCCGCGGAGCCGAGGAATGACTTAATTACAGTCACTATCTCCATGTGAATTTACTGGGAGGGCATCCATAATGCATGTCCTGCTCGGCATCAGTGGGGCTCAACTTGGAGTCGACAGAAGTTTCTGTGCAGATGTGGAGGCATTATGTGCAATAACCCGTGTATTATTATTAACCAATCAAATAAAAGATGGATAACAACTGGAGATAATTATCTTTCACGTTAAAGTCATAATATATGACAATCAGAGCATTAATGTAGCAGCAACGTCCTCTCTCTGGTTCCTCCTCACTGTTAGCTCTGTGCCATAGTTTTTACCGTTAGCGTCGTTAGCATCGTTAGGTGGTTGTGTCCATTCTGTAAACCCACATGTTTGCTATATTAGGCTTCATTTTGTTATTGCATTGTTGTAAAAAATGTCTCCATGTCACTAAGGGAATCTCTGCTAGGTTGGGGTTTTTTTTGGGGCACATTCTCTCCGGGCTGTTAACCAGGACGGTTTCTATGGAGCAGCTGCATACTTGATGAGAGCACTTAGTTGGAGTGTCACTTCTCTGATTTACAGTTTTCGGGAGAGAGGAAAGACACATAAGAACCCCTTTTTAAGGGTCTGTGCTGCATTGCAGTCGGAGGTCTACGGCGTCGGGGTTGTGCAGCATCTACTGTATCAGTTCCATGGGGGTTACGTGTTACACAGTATGTCCTAGTAAGCTGGATTCTGTGCTGCTTTGATCAGGGTAGAGTCCCCTACGCTAATCCGCTTGAGCTCTGTGGATGTTTGCCCAGGACACACACACACACACACTCTCTCACTCGCAAATTGTGATTAAAAAACAGATGTGAAAGCTTCGCCAAAAAGATGAAATGGTCTGAATAAATCAAACGGGAGCGAGCTGACAACATGAAGACTCAGATGTGGGACTACATAATGTCTGCAGCGTTTTCTGTGAGTTTTAAGTGTAACTTACCCCGTTACACTTCGTCATAACCAACCTAATGGCGTCAGGCCACCTGGATTTTCATGTCGTCAGCCTCGCACCTTGTGGATCTCTGATCTCTGCTCCGTGTTTTAATTACAGCTGCAAGACATCGACGGGATTAGGAAAATGTGAATTCATTCCTCCCCGTCTTTTTAAGGAGACCATTTAAGAGCTACTAATTGCACCGGGCTTAACTGTAAATCTATGTGCCCCTGAATTTGAGCGCTAATAAACAGGTGGGGAGGGATTTTTTTTTTTTTTATCTGGATGCGGCTGATGAGCGGAAAGAGCGTAATGAAAAGATGGAGAGAGGAATGAGAAGAAACAGGAGGAGGGAAGAGAGGTGCTACTTGAGTACATTACATCACTGAGATGCTTCAGCACTGATGACATCGTCGGCTGAGAGAGGGAGGGGGGTGGGGTGGCTGGCTGGCCCCGGGGATGATGTCATTAGTAACCAATCAGAAAACTCTGTGCCGGTAGAGTCTGGTCAGCTCCGGAGGCTGAAATAGTAAGATCTCTGAAAATGTCTTTTCCCCTTTTCTTGAATCACCGAGCCGCTGTGTGCTTTGTCCCCGGGTTATTTTTTGTGTTAAAACAAATATATTTCAGACCTGTTACCGCTTATGCCGCAGAGCAAAGGGTAAGCAGAGTTGACTCTCCCAAAGAGGACAGAGCAGCCGTGTAAAAACAGCCCTGAGGGAATTAGCATTTAACTAAGATAATAGCATTTGAAGGAACTGCTTCGTTCCTGTCTGCACGGATAGACCGGTTTCTACTTTACCGTGTTATAACAGTGGCTTTCTTCATCACGTTGCACAGCTAACATGTTTGTGCTGTACACAACAACCTGTCCATACCATTTTCTCATATTTTTTATTTGTTTAGACACATACTTTCATTACTTCCTCTCTCCTTTTTAGCTCGGTTTTGGTCTCCACCGACTCCTGAGGGAAATATCTGTCTCTTTAGCTGCTAAGTAGTCCATTACTTCACCATCTAATCGCTATTTTTATCTGCTGCAAAACTCGTTAACCAACGCAATACGTTGAAAAACTGGGGAGCGGGGTCGGCAACTCTCTATGGGTTTGTCAACTCGAGTGACTCCTTTCACATTAGTAGTCATTTTGATCCGCCGTTAACATACGACATATTGATTAGAGCAGCTTTTAAAGTTGTGCCTTTATATACCCTACCTCACTGGTTGCATGCCCTCTTAAATGTTTATAGTTAAGGCCATTAAATCAGCCTGCTGTGCTGCAGAGAGGACGGGCTGATTACAGTCCAGAGGCCTATAAGACTGGGAGGCAATATGATGCCAGGTTACCGTTTCATGCTGCACAAACATCAATCACGAGCACTGCTGTGCGGTGAGCCCTGTGCCCACACACACACAGACAATTCCCTCCCATCCATTCACCCAGAGCCCTGATCCCTGCCTGGCTCTGCGTTATGGCTCCATTGTGGTGAAACTATTAAACTTAGCATGCGCTCACTTTTTCTCTTCCTCTCCCGTGAGAAAGTTGCAACATTTCCCTTTTTTTTCGCTGCTGCTATCATAAGGCTCGTGTTGTTTCCTTTCTCGCTTTCCCCTCGAGTCCGTGACCGGCGTTCTCGTGATTCCACGAAGAAATCTCCGCTTTCAGTTCTTGGAAATACGCGCACAACATATTTTCCCATTTTTTCGAGGCGAAAGAATGCACTTAAACGACACCGTTGCAGTTTACGCATGCATTATTTCTCCCTCCCTCTCAATAGCTCCTGCCACATTCACAAAGCTTCCAGCCCCCTTCTGCACCACAGAGCCTTGAGCTTGGATGCAGTCCACCCACCGACACACACACACACACACACATCCATAGAGGGACACACGGACAGCAGGTTTTGCAGATAAAGACTGGGACAGAGGCGCTAGTGTTCCCAGGATTCTCGGAGTGCCCCCCCTCCTCAACGGGGGCCTATTTCACATCCCACCACCTGCATCACTTATCAGCTCCAGCAGCACTCACCTCTCCTAAACAAGAACTTGTGGAGCCCCTTGGAGAATATAACATAAAGTGTGATATGATACACCTTTATCCTCAAGCCAGAATGCCAAAAAAGCTGATTTGATTTATTTGATTGTCATTGGATTCCTGAGCTGTTGGGTCAGTAATAAGCTTTAAGTTTACGTTAGTTTGGCGTCGCTTGCATGCTGAGGAAAAGGGGGGAAGGGGGGGAGTGAGAAACACAAGACTGACTGGCAGGCAAAGTCCAGGCCCTGAGCCGCTTATCACTACGAAGAGTCGGTTGCAGCGCAATCACTTTTTAATAAACTTGCGAAGGAGCAGGCATATTGAAAGGCATGTGCTGGCTGAACGCGTAGTTAACTCTCTGCAGCAAAAAGGGGGGGGCGCCGACGTCACTTTAAGGACTTTGCTGTGTTGTCTCTGGTGCGTCTTTGTACACGTCTGTTTTAAAACGTGTCTCGCTCCATCTAATTATCACCAGATAAGAAGAGCAGATGCTTCCCCAAGTATTTAAGCCAATTTGTGCAAAGCAAGCCCATATCTTTAATTCGCTGTGCACGCTTGTGCTCGTGTTTATGTCTGTGCGTGTTTGTATATATGTTGTTATCACGAGTGGGTTTTCTGGTGCGTGCAGTTCTGTTGGATTTGTTGACAGGGAAAACTTCCCACAACAGATAGGAGATATTTTATCAACAAGCACATAGTTTGCGAGACCCTTGAGAATTTGACTTTTTTTCTCACGTGCAGTTCCTGTTGCAACCTGTAGGCGGCAGTCTGCAGGAGGATGGACAACCTGTTGATGAGTTAGATCTGATCTCCAAGTCCCATGCAGGCTTAAAGGATCAGTTCTCCACAAAATAGTCAGGAAAAAAGTCATTTGATCTGCATGAAGGTTATAATATCCAGGTTTGTTTTGAGGTGTTCATTCAACGCCAAACAAGAAGCTGTATTTTCACTATATGACATGTTACTGAGTGGCAATTCTATTATTTTGAAATATGTATATAAAATGATGTAACAACTCCCATGCCAGTCACAAAGTACCATTTTTACTCTTTGAATCTGCACTGGTATCGAAAGTTCAGAGGATAACCAGCCCTGTAGTCACACTCGGTAGGCTGTTAAACAGATGAGTCACTCACACCGGGGATTTGGTGTGATTAAATTAACCGCAATGAAATCGGTTCTCGCCCAGTGCACCCTTATCTTTAATCCCGGGAGAGAGTTAAGGGCGGATCTCCTCGGAGAGATTCTGGTTCCTCGGGAGGGTTGTGAATCAGATTACAAAAGGAAAAAAGTCTCTCTTAGTCAGGGTGCGAGAGGTAGCATGATGTACTCCTCCCAGCTGCAGCTGTTCACAGCATCTCTCCATCCCCCCCCCCCCTTCAGGACCTCACTGTTGGCCCAGAGACGGTTGTCAAGGGAGACCTGCAGACATGTGAGCCGGTGGCTAGGTTGACTTACACCTACTCCAGCCACGAGTTAATGAAGTGTACACACTGCTGGGCTTTACTGGCACATGTGGACACACACACAAACACACCGGCTCATTAAGCAGCACTTAGTGTCTCAGTTAATAAACGACAAAGGAAATATGCTCCGGCTTATTTCCTTGTGCAAGATTAAAGAGGCAAACACACTTTTTTTTTTTTTTTTTCACAGAAATCCCCCATGATCATTTGCTTTTGATGCCCAGTGCATTTTCAACAGCACCCCCTGGTGCGATGAAAACGCAGTGCATCTCAGGAATACAGCAACAACTTGTTTAGCACAGAGAGGGGGCAGCAGGCAGCCGGGTGATCTGAGATTGATCAGAGAGGTGGAGGCAGAACGGCGCTGAGATTGTGCCGACGAGTGAAGCTCACCAATAAAACAAAGCTGTTTGTTTGAGTTGTGCTCTGGCTGACTCTGAACGAAGTGGCCTTCTCTGCCAGCAGCGTCTCTCTCAACTCCCCTTTAGCGTGTTTACAACAGCAGGTGAAAGTAGAAAGGGAGGGGAAGGAGGACACGGAGCCAAATTATCGATTCCACAGATGTGAATTGCAATTTCACCCAGTCCGAAGCCGAAGCAGAAAAGGTGTTGACTTTTCACACACATTAAAGATCTCCAAGTCTCAAGCATTTCCACTCGGAGGTAAAGCAGCAGTAAAAATCAATTTGCCGTGCTTCATTGAGCAAGTCTCCCACATGCATTTAACCTTTATTGTGCCATGTTAGGCTGTCAAATCGTGTGCTGTTATGTAGCTGCTTTGATATCACATCTGCCGCTGCTACTATTCCCAGCACCGACACCCACACAGGCACGCCAGACCACATGTCTGTAACTCATATCTGTTGGCCGAGTGCCTGTCAGGTTGGCAGGCCTGTGTGCTCCTAAGGGTCTGGACACACTCTCGTGGTACGTCTCTATGCAAAGGTGCAGCGCAATCCGCGTGGGTGTCAACGGGTCTGAGCCCAGGCAGATGTTGCGGTGGTCTCGGCTAACAGGGTGGGCAGTGCACTGACGGTTATTCACACTTGTGAGGCAGCTGGGAGATGTCTCATTAGTGGGGTGGGGGTGGGGGGGGAGAAAACATGGCAACGATAGTGGAGAGGAAAACAAAGAGTGACTTTAACGAGATGTCAGCTTCCTATGTATTATTCATAATGCTTTATTCTGTGGTGTTTTATTCCCCAAGGAGTGGATGTGTGTGTTTTTTAATGGGGAGGACAGAGTTGAGAAACCATGACAGTGCTGTTTACAGTGGGCCGAGTGGACTTCACTCTGGAATCAACAGGTGACGTGAACACAGAAAAAGAGAAGAAGAATAGAATGAAGAGCAAGGATTTGTGAATGAACAGAAAACCATATTGAGTTCATTAAAGGACAGTTCTGTGCGCATGCAGCGTTGGGAACGAAACAAATCAAAACATTGTGTTGTCGTCCAGGAATCTCATTCACAACGGGGCTCTCTGATTGGTGGATTACATATGGTGGAGAATTTTCTTTGGCAGTGAGCCTGAAATGAAAAATCCCTTCTATTTATGAAAGATTTCTGTTTCTCTCTTCGTACGGAACACATGGCGTGTTTTTCCTATTGTGTTTCAAATTCAAAAAGTGTTGACACGCATGAAAAATTTAACATGCAATGAGTGAAACAGATACTCAGATCAGAAGTCAGATGTGTCCTACGTGTGAATGTCTATGTGTGTGTGTTGTTGTGACAAATGTGGCCAGACTGCATTGTGGAGGCAAGAAAAGAGCTTATCTGTCAGATCGGCAATCGGCGACAGGTCGGTGGAGAAAATCAGAGTCTATTTTTTCTGCTTGCTTTGAGCGGGTCACCTCCACAGACCATCGCACATTAGCCTCCTCCCTGCTTGGCGGGGTCAGAGCACAGATCTGTAGGCGGGAGAGAGGAACGTGATCACTGAAGGGCATGAATCAGGTGGTGGTGGTCTGAAAAGAAGGACGACTGATGGGAAAACGAGAAAATATGTCTTCAGTTTTGATGATTTTGGTTCTTAAATCTAACTTCAATTTCAAATAAATTCCATTATCTTGTTTTTGCTAACTAATTTATGTCAACGTGGGTTTTTTAGGGTTGTTGGATTTTCATTTTTACACATTTTACACATACATGATACTCAAAAATGAATTTATTTTATTTTAGGATATTGTCATTATCAAAAAAACGATTCCATTTTTTCGCTCTTACTTGAATGAATGAATGAATGCTTTATTTAAAACGTGAATAATATATTACACTTGAAGCACTAGTCGATAAAAGCCGTTGTATGTTTGAAAAGGAGTAGGAAGAAGCATTAGCTTATTAATTCCTACCCCTTCTCCACTTAGCACCTAGTACTATAGGTTATCTTACTTCCTGTGTACTTTCTCTGCAATGATATGTTGTGGTTCCTTTCTTTTGACAAATGTACTACATGCCCTAAATGTAAATGTAAATGAATAGAAGTGACTCTTGGAGGCCATGCAGGAGACGTCAAGCTAAATGCTACCATCGGCATGCTAACATGTTAGCTTGCAAATCTTTAAACTGAACTGCAAGAGAAGATTCAAATCAGCAGAGGGATTTAAAAACCCCACCACTACAATCTACCCCGTACCTGTCGAGATTTCATTAAAAACCACAAATGTCAACCTCATGGTGGCGTCGCAAAAGTTACATCGTCTAGGAACCGTGAATGTCTGTTCAAAATGTCATGGCGATCCCATATTAGATGGATCAAAGTAACGGGTCATTATTTGAATTCCCTGGCAGTTTTTTTTAAAAGTCTCAGTCCGAATGACTCATTAAACGTGACATTAATGAATAATGCATTCGAATTGCATCTAAACAAGATCCTTTTTGTAACTTGCACATCATAACAAAATCCCCGTCAGATCCTCGACTGTGGACCAGTGCTGTTGTGTGTCCCGCTATTCATGGCTTCGGGGTATCAGTGTGAGCTCTGCTTTTTATTGCACACAACAGGGCTTTGTGTCTAACTGCGTAGTTATGGCACAGTAATAGTAGGGGAGAGTGGGAGTGTGCACGGGGATACATTCCTCCATAAATAAGCGACAAGCAGAGAAGTAACTGCAGACAGCAGGAGGGCGCTCACGGTGGCTGAGCGGGTTCCTGCGTCGTCTTTCCCTCTGCTGATTTGAATCTTCTCATGCATTTCAGTTTAAAGATTTGCAAGCTAACATGTTAGCATGCCTATGGTAGCATTTAGCTTGAAGTCTCCTTCATGACCTCCAAGAATCACTTCTATTCATTTATAATGATAATATTATTAAACCCTGTTCTCTGGACACGGGTGTCCCCCAAGGCTCAGTATTAGGACCGCTTCTGTTCTCATTATACATTTGCTCAACACTGGCTGTGAAAGAGAGAGAGCGACATTCTTTAAGCCGTCAGACCGTGACACAATTCACTCGCAGGTTCTCCATGTGACACTCGGCGAGAAGGAGGTCATTTTTCCTTTGACCTGGAATGCCGACAGTGAAAGTGCAGCGAGGCAGCTTGTTAAGAGCGTGGCGTGAAATCGCTGGTTCGATTATGACGGAGGGTCGGCCCTAACCGCTGTCTATACGCTCTATTTTGGATACATTATCTGATATTTCATGTAAAAGGTTGAAGCAAAAGCACATAAAATCCATTGTGTCAAACGTCTCTCCCACTCAAACTTTATAAAATATTTAAGGGTAGTTGTCAAAATGGTTTGTAGCTTTGGGCTCATTTTGCTGCTGTATGTCACTCAATACATCGGCATTTTCAAACAACCTTCATCATTTATAGAGTTTTATAGCGGCTTTCAGCGATTACACAGAGAGGAAATCTTAACAGAAAAGGATGCAATACCATTTTTTACGACATAGCTGCACCATCTGCTCATACAGCCGCTGCTGAACGCACCCCTGTTCTCTGGGAAAACATAGGAAATCACTAATTCACGTGGGAGTGGACGAATTACAACATTTCCTCCCCAAAAAACAACGTGTTAGCGTAGCACAGAGCTAACTCAGTGCCACGGTTATAATGACCTGATCTCCTGTCCGCTGGCCTGATATGGTGGCTGAGAGCCTGAGCATGCGAGCGGGGGGTGAAGGCAGACAGAAAAGTGGGCGGAAGCAGACATGTCTCCATATGTTAGACATCATCCGTCAGCTGCTGCATTGTGTTTGGTCATGCGCTCACCCCACCGCTTTCAATTACATGGCCCACAAACTAGGCCATTGATCCCCTCACGTTTACCCCGTTGAAGGTTCTGCAATTTGCACTTTCTTCTTCTTCTACCTTTAGATCATGCCACTTACATCGGCAGCTGCAAAGGAATGCCCCCCCCCCCCTTCTTCCTTTTTTCCACTTTTACATAAACACACATATGTCGACCCCGGACGTGTATTCGCCGACGTATTTGCACAACCATACGAGGCTGGCGAGCGTGTTTGCCGACTGTCAGGCCAAACAGGACGGCGTTGCTCTTAATGAACGCCAGAGTCGGAAACAAACACAGAGACTGTTGTGTCCTGTGAGGTTTCCTAATTAGAAACAACGCTAGCCTGCAGGCCGGTTCGCTCGTCGACTCTTGACAGCCGCGTTGATCAGATAACTCCATCACATATATAATATCTGGAGAGCAGTCTGCACGGGGCTCAGAAAGTAGGGTATGACACATTTTGGATGCGTGCTGGTGCCTGGTTGGGCCCCTCTGTGGGGATGCAGAGTCAAACAATCTGCAGACAAAGTCCTGATAAAGAACAGACTGCGTGTATATACACATAGTATCGTTTGCAATGCTCCGTCTTCCTCCGACTCATTTACATTCAGTCTATGACCGTTCCATGGCAGCAGGAGTGCTTTTTAGCCCGAGGGCGAGGAGCGAGTCACTCCGGCTCCTGGAATGCAGTTGACTTTCTAAATCCCCACCGGTCTATCCTGGGTCCGTGGGGCAGGGCCTATCCCAAGCCCCCTTTTTCCACGTGAGCCACGTCTGGAATCTCTAAGCAAGCCGTTAGCTGCTTCTCCCCCGGGCCTCACTCTTTCACCGTTGATCCCGAGGTGCAATGGAAGAGGAAATAGCAGATGAAGACAAAGATTGTTCGCCGGGGGAAGGTAATGAGCTTTTCTGACGTGCCACCCGGCAAAATTAATTCCCTGAATTCTTTTTTTTTGGAAGGTTTGAGTCAATTCTGTCTGCTGGGTGTAATTTGGTTTACCAGTGGGGGGGGGGGGGGGGGGGGGGGGGGGGACTGTGTTTTGCAGTTAAAAATAGCACTGGAAGTACATGAGACTACCGCGGCGCTGCAGTGTGGGGGTGATTTTGGACGCACCAACACACTCAAAAATGATGCCTTCTTTTGTGTTAACTGATTGGAAGCAGTTGAGTGTTTCTGCAGGTGAAAACTGTAGATTGAAGATACATGTGTTTTGCACTTTACTAACCCGCCTCTGTGTCTTTGAGAAGCAGAAAAGAAACTTCTTTTTCACCTGTGACTCACAACATGCTTTCAAGCTTAAAAAGAAGAAAAGAAAAGCGCCTACAAAACAGTGGCAAATCCACTTTCAACTGTTGAGGAGTTGAACTCAGTAAGAGATCCCTTATTTCTGCTATAACCCTCGTTATAGCTCTACCTGCCTGTCTAGAAAACAAGGCAGGACATCTCTTTGCCTTGTGTAAACAGCTGTGGATATCCCGGTTTCTCCATTCCTGTCCGTTACATTAATGGATATTCTTTGCTTTTTTTACATTAAGGAAAGATCCTGAACAGCTGTGTTTCCATCACCAATATTTTAGTCCGTCATGTTCAATAGCGGATATATTTCTTATGTAAAACAGCATGAATATATAATGAACCGGGGCCGACTGCGTGTGTTTACTTCAGCGTTGCTTCCGGGAGAAGAATATTTACACTCTTTTGCATGTGGAGACAGTTTTCTTAACTTTCTCTCATGTAGGGTGTTCAAGTAAAAGGAGCTTTCATTAAGTTCCAGGTCTCAGATGGTTGTGTTTTCGATGACATGCCCAGAGTACTTTGGTTTTGACCCCCTTCGTCTCTCTCTGTCTCCTCAGAACAAACCAAAAGCAACCTGAAGGTAACCTCCCCCGAGGACGCGCAGCACGTAAGCCGCAGACAGGCCTCCCCAAATGGGACGGCCCCTTCGAGAGGGGACGCCAAAGGCAGCCGCACGGTCCCTCGCAGGCACACGTTAGGGGGCGCCCGCGGGTCTCGGGAGATCCTGGCTATGCAGCCGCCGGACATGGACAAGAAGAGGGAGGCCTTCCTGGAGCATCTGAAGCAGAAATACCCCCATCACGCCTCGGCGATCATGGGCCACCAGGAGAGGCTGCGAGAGCAGGTCAGTAGGCTGAGAGAGGCTGTTTGTCTTGTTTATTAATGTTAAAGCTGCACTCATCATTATTTCAACAAATGTATTCATTGTTATTTGAAATGTGCCACTTGAGGTTTAGCTAACTAGCTCTATGGAGCATCTTTCAGTGCATTGTTTTTGTTTTTTCCAACCCACAATCCACCGTTTTTCCAGATAGAAGCAGTAGCTTTTATTGGATATGTCTTATAAATCTTTTATTTTTAAGTCTGTGTGATACCTGGCCAGCTATTTATACAGTGTCATTTGTTAAAGTTGTGTTTTATGTTTTGTTGCTCTGGCTCAGAGTGACGTTAAAAAAAGTGCCTGTCTCTTTAAGGTGCTCTCCTGAAAAAAAAAAAGCCCAGTCTGCTCTGATTGGCTGGCGATTGGAAAAGGTAGTTGACAAGTCACTCAGGTGGGAGGCGGTTTATTCTAATGAGGCTGCGTGTGGCACAGGAAGGTTGTTGAATGATGTGTTTTCTGATTCAGGCAGCTGACAGAAAACTGGCTTGGTTGTCTTATTTCACTCAGTTTGTGGTTTGGCAGACAAAAATCTTTAATATATTTTTATTGTCACTTTATTACCAACTGCAGCAGTTATATTTACCATAATTTTGTAATTTAGTACATTTTAATTTGAATTAATTTGTCATACATTTGGCAATTCAAATGTCTATTAAAGGAATAGACATTTTTTGTTGCCTTAATGGACGACATCGCGCTAGCTTTTTCTAGTCTTTGTGCTAAGCTACATATCGACCTTTGACACTGGTGTCGATCTTCTTGTCCAAAGCAAATGCACATATTTCCCAAATATATCAAACTACTTCTTTACCATGACGACAAACATAAAAGAGATATGACGGTTAAAATGACCAGATAAATAGTGCTTAATGTGCCCTCGCTTCCTCTCTCACACGGTCACACTGATGTATTGTTATTATCCTCTGCAGACATTGCAGCAAAACTATTTCCTCCTCTCTCTTCTTTCGCCGCGGGGGTTAAATGTGAAGTCTATCCTATAAATCTGCCTGTCGTCTTCCCCTCCCACAGCTGCTGTGAAACGGTAACGTGGTTCATTTGAATTGTCCGTACGCTTCTAATCACCACGCTTGTAGATTCAGACTCTTCCACGTATTCTCGTTGGTGTATACGAGTGTTTTAACTGAGTAAAAGGGCTTTTTGAAGTCGAGTAAGTGGATGGGGAGGAGGAGGATGACAAAGAGGGAGCCACGACATTTGGCTCACCTGGTCATTGTCTGGTTTGTTTGCTCTGGGTCAGAGGAGACAAAAGGGAGGGGCAGGTTGGCTTTGTAGCCAAAACAATCGAGGTAATGGTGAGACTGGCAGCGAGCCACAGGGGAGCTCCAGGCATTGTGGAGAGGGATTTTGTGTGCTGTTCTCAGACCAGCCCACACAGCCTGCACGCATGCAAAGTGAACCCTTCTTTTTTTTTACCACGAGGTGCTGATCGTGAACTCCATTTGCATTGGTAATATCAGCCAGCGGGGGATGCTGTGTTATGCTACTGCAAAAAAAAAACAAAAAAAAAAAAAACGGCGCGTGCGTGAGAGATCCGAGTGTGCGCGTGCATTATTTCGTCTATCTGTGTGTGTTGTTGTTGTTGTTGGAAAGTGGAGGGGAAACACTTTGCTGTGAGGTTGAGGTAGTCAGACAGGTAGAGTCAGCTCTGGACTGAGGGTGGAGTCAGAGTTGCCATGGCGACTCGTGATGTCACCGCTGGAGGGGCTCAGTTTACGTGTAGATGCCTGCCGGAGCGGAGCCGCGTGAGAGAGAGAGAGAGAGAGAGAGAGAGAGAGAGAGAGAGAGAGAGAGAGCTCTGCAGGACTAGGCGTCGGGTCTGAAGACCGTGTGTGAGTGTGTGTGAGTGTGTGTGGGGGGGCGGGCATGGCTCCGCGGAGGAATACGAGGAAAGTTTTCACGCAGGCGGAATAAACTTGTCACATCGACGCCTTCAGCCCCGGGAAGAAGCAAAACAAACACACAAACAGGAAAAGGTAGGAAACTATCGGAAACTTTGCTGCTCTCCTTTAAAACCCGACATCGAAGGCAGCATTGCGTGCCTTTATAACGAATGGATTGTTGCGCTTTTTACGCATAAACGTGCAGTAGTGTGCTGCAGAGGCGTGCACGCTGTCAGGTGCTGCAAAGTTGCAACGAAGTTGACCGACCGTTGAGTTCGATGGACGCCGTGCAGCCAGAAGGTGTAATAATCACCCAACCTGCAGCGTCCTCGGCGTAATTACAAAGAGAACGAGCCGTTATAACAACGTATCTTGCGAGATATCGATGTTCTGGAAACATCATGTCGCTGCTACTTTACATGTTTAGCAATGGCGTCATGTTGGAATGAAGGATTGTTTCACCAAATGTCTCGAATTAAGTCCATTTTAGTTTGTTTCACTTTTCTAAATCTAAATGGATTGAATAGCTACGATTTATTAACTTGTGATGCATTTTCACCCGCCAAATTATTCAGTTTTTGTTGTATTGACTCATTTCAATTGACTGTGGAGGCTCTGTGGGGTTTTTTGCTGGTATTAAATGCCAATATATTGCATTTTATTGCTTGATTTGTTCAGTGCATGCAGCAAGAGGATGACTATTGTCTTTTCTTGTGTAGAGGATGATGTTTTGGGTCATTCTGGGTGTTATAGATCATTTATTAGCAGGGGTTGCTGTCAAGAGTAAAAACAATGTCATTATTTAGCTTTTTGAACTTCCTTCCTCAGCTGTTAAAACACTTAAACAAGAGAATGGAGATAAAAAAAATGACATGGCA
Organism: Chelidonichthys spinosus; assembly: GCA_029853015.1. Lineage (NCBI taxonomy): Eukaryota > Metazoa > Chordata > Actinopteri > Perciformes > Triglidae > Chelidonichthys > Chelidonichthys spinosus. Next base: position 17,836,918 of record CM056837.1, read on the forward strand.
CTTTTAAAATAGATTTTTTTGGGGGGGGATGAAACCCCCTCATGTGTTATTCAGATGTTGGGACTGGGAGCGAGATGTTGAGCGGTGATGGCTCTTGAATTCTATCTGTCAGAGACAGCGGGCCGGTTTGAGCTTGAGTTTCTGGCACAAATGAACGCCGCGCTGATTAATGAAAAAACGACTGACTGAGGAGCTCGTCTGGCGTAATCTAATTCAGGATGTCAGGATGAACGCGATCGCTCAGCGCTCATGCAGACGGCAGGAAAAGTGAAATGAAACAAAACAAATTGGACATGTTACTTGAGGAATTTGTCATCTAGCGGCCTGGGGAGGTGTAATTAATTCATCTGCTTTGAGGGGGGGGAGCAGCAAGAAAACAAGTCAAGCAGCTGATAGATGATGTGAGACGAAGGTTCTCACGCAGGTATGTTAGGAAGTGCTGACCGTACAGGAAAAACCACCTCAGTGGCAACAATGCACGCTTCGGAGGTGGGAAAGAATTGTCTCTGGAGGTTTGAGTTACAGAAGGGCGGGGATGCATCAAGGTCAAGCGGAGGTCGGGAAGATGATATCGCTTCGGTCTTGAAAGGAGGATGACCCCACTCCACCCGGCACACACACACACACACACACACACACACACACACTGACTGGCTGAGCCTTATATAAGGAACCCCTCAGTTCTTCCCCGTCTCCTCCTGTGATCTTTAAACCCACAACAAAAGCGAGTGGTTTAATTTCCTCCTCTGCTCATCGGGCCTGCAAAGACCTGGATCCCACCCAAGGGAGATGGGATAATATTCTGCCGGGCCTGACCGCCACCCATCCTCTCATCCGTCTCTCTCCCTCTCTTCACGAACTGAACTGCTCGACCGATCACAGACACATAAACGCTCACGGAAATGTCCTTTCTTCTGCCCGAGTGTCTGTGTTTGATGAGCTGTGACTCGCGAGGCCCCCTGGTTTCTCTGCAGACTGGAGCGGCCATGTATACAGCTGTGGTTACCAGAGAGACAGACAGGTCTGTCACACCACCTCCCCTCCCCCAAACTGTGATAATCCGTCGGCTGACGAGAGCAACAGTAGCAGCGCGTGTGTCAAAATAGGTTAACTGTTTTCCAGTGATTTGTTCTGACAGGTGTTCTTCGCCTCCAGAATGTGGTGCAGTGTGTAAGTGGGATGTGTCAGGTGTTTCTCTCTGCTCCAATAAGAGCGAGAATCAGATTCTAGTGCAGGAAAGATTGGTTATGATAATAAAAAAACTGTCTTATATCATATGTGTATATATATTATATTTGCTCCAGACATTTCAACTTAAAAAGTACATTTTTGGGTGAAAATCTTTCGGCCGTCAACTTGTTTTTTTGGTCCGACGTGCCATGCAGACCTTGAAATTGAAAGCACATCATTTTAACGCATACCGACGTTTATGATGTTTTGTTTTTGTCTCCATTAAACACGATCCATCGTAGATAACTGTCTTCTAATACATCATGTTGTCGGGTTATTGCTGGCAAAGTACTGTATTGTTTATGTTCATATTTATTTATCCATCAAAGTCAAAGCTTCTTTGATGTTAAAAGGTTTTTTTTTAATAAAGGAGGTAGAGGAAAAGTGGGCTGATGATGATGATAATAAACTTGCGTTAATGTCTCATCTTTATATAACGACATAAATATACTTCATGGGAACAAAAAAGAACAACACATTGGAAAAAAGATAGCAAAAGATCAAATTAAACTGCTTCATTTAGCAACAACACAAATAAGATGGCGTCCTCCCACTGATTCATGTTGAACAAAGCCACGTACATGCAGCTCATTCGTCTTTCATACACAGTAAATATGCTGCAAACTCTTTTCGAGGCGTTTGCAACATCGGGCTGATCCCCCGCATACTTCTCTCTGTGGGTTCCTGGCCACGCTACACTCTGGCTCCGCAGAACCAAGGTCGGCTAGATAACGCCGGCTCGGAGCATGCATTACCTCCCTGCAAGAGATGCGATCAAAGACACAAAGAACAGCGAGGGAGTTTTTTTCGGTGGGGAGTGTTGCTCCCGTTTAAACGTCAAAAAATAAAGAAAATAGAATCACTCATTGTCTTTCTGCTCCTGGCACCGCGATCACGCAGTAAGAGTCGAGATGATCTGCTAAGCAGCACACGTGCACACTGAAACATTTATGCCCGCTCACAAAAGACCTCTTTGTCAAAGGCCTTTATTGCACCTTGTGTCTGAAATCACACAATCGGACACTGTGTGCGGCAGGTCTGCAGCGAAAACATCTGTTTTCAATCACCCGACCTTCCTCCGCTGACCGTCGGGAGCTGCTTTCTTCAAATAGCATCTGCCACCTCTGCATGAAGTGACACTTTGAGAGCTAACACAAACAAGCACCACGAGGTTAATGACGGGCATGCACCGGCCTGCCAGTTAATGGGGGGGGAGGGGGGTGTTTTAGGGGTGCAGCACCCCCAACTGAGAGGACAAGTGGTCCAGGGAGCGGCGCCAAGGCCACGTCTGAGCCAGAGTGTGGTGGAGGCGATGGGGAGGGGGGAGGGGGGGGGGGTTAAGCCCCTCTGACAGAAGGCCCTGATGGACCTGCCTCTGATCGCTGCTGATAATGAGTCAAGCCAGACAGAATTTTACACACAAACGCAACGCCAGCGTGTTAATCGGACCAGCTAATCAGGTCTGAGCTCTTTTTTTTTTTTTTTCAGTCGTACGGCTCTGCAGCTTTAGAAGACAACAGGAGTCGGGGAGTTGTCTCCGCAGGCGCGTCGTTACCGGGATTCCTTAAAACGTTCACTTTTTCTTGACAGATTTGCGGAGAACGGAGGTGAAAAGTCCTTTGACCTCCTTGACCTTACATTCCTATGGGTGCAATTAAGCGAGTTTGTCAATACTGTAGTTACAGCCTGAGGAACATTCCTTGACTTTTTTTCTTTTTTTATCATCTTGGCTGTTGCTGAAGTTATGTTGCTAACTACACCAGAACATAGTGCTGGGGGGAAAACACATGTGGGGCTTTTAATGCAATAATACTAGGACTATATATGGCTAGAAATGATGTAAAGTATATACAGTCTGCCACCTCATACTGTGAGATTAGTTGCATTGCCAGTTGCCTGCAAGCTCTCAACCCTCAAATGTCACTTTTCCCGTCATTCACCTGCTTGGTTGGTCATTTCTGGTTGTTTGGTACTTGAAGGAGGCGCTAGACTTCATCTAGTCCCTCATTAGACTAGCTTGAGGAACTTGTTTACTTTGCTGAGTCATCAATCTAATGCACACAACATCTCCGCTGTTTTGGTGTTGCAGCTCCAGTTTGAGAATATTTTCATTTTAATGGCTGCAGGCACACCTGTTCACATCTCTTCATTTATTCTGAGTGTAATGACCCCTGGATCAGTGTTGTTTTTCCTCTATCTATACCTTTTTTTTTTGTTTTGCAAGTCTTTGCATGCAGCCTGACATCTGGCCTCCACCTTGGGCCAAAAGGTATGAGCCTCACTTCAAAAGAGCAAATCAGACACAGAGGACCGGCTCCAAGCATCTGGCCTCGAACCTTATTTTTCATCTCCCGTGCTTTTATTCCTTTATTTCCAGTCGTTCCCTCCACCTCCTCGGTGGAGACAAAAGGGTGGAGCGTTTGGACGGATGGCAGCTCAAAGTCTGACCTGCTTTTCTAAATGTTTAAAATACATTTTCAACAGATAGAAAAGGGTTTTCACTAAACAAGATGACACAGGCGACAGGGAACACCTGGAATATGAGTAAGTATACAGTGGGAAAGTATATGTATGTCAGGCATCGGCAGCTAATGGAATCGGTAATAAATCAGATTATTTGACAGGAGTGAAGCATGCGCTGCGGTTCATCACAGCACCTCCTCCTCGGGTCGTAATCTACCTCAACTCTGGGCTCGTGTTTAAAGTATTCGTATCCCTTGCCACGTTTGGTTTGGTTTGCTACTTGACACGGTGTTCACATGGTCGCTAAGCAACCAGGTCAGGTCAGCATCAGTGGGTCCATGACTTTATCACATGTGGATGGAGCTGAGAGGACTGTGTGTGTGTGTGTGAGCAGTGTTTCTTATTGTATCCGAGGTCAAAATAAGTCCATCATTGAGGGAAAAAAACAGATAACCATAGAAAGTAGTCATAATTTAACCTTCAAGGACAAAATAAATTGTAGCTGACAGAGTTTACATAATAGAAACGTTGAATGCTATCTATCAAGTTAGATTAAAACTACTGTTTACTACTGATTATCAGACTTTTTTTTTTTTTACACACAGGCTCATAGATAAACTCCTGCTATAATAAATCTTCAGCTCAGTGGAATGTATGTGGTCTTCAGCGTGTTGTTAATTAGGCATGGATAGCAGAGCCATTATCAGGGCTGGTTTCACGGGACGACAAAAAGGAGACTTTGACAAAATACTGTGGTTTAAAGCCGGGCGTTACGTTATCGGCAAATAAAGGTGCAGGACGAGAATCCTGCCCCCTTTGATGGCATTAGATCAGTATGTGCGTTTACATGATGTCGTGGAGGATGCGGGACTCCGGTTTCTCCAGAGAGAAGAAAGCCCTCTTTGTTTTCGGTGACCACAACTTGTGAGCCACACACACACACACACACACACACACACACATTCTCAGATATGCACCCAGAGAGGCTCAAATTAGACCTGGAAGGCGATTTTCTTCTTTCCCCCCCAGGAGAGACTCTCTCTGGAGGCGGTTCATGTGAGGACGTGTCAAATAAAAAGGCCATCGGAAATATGAGCACGGCTCAGTCCATGTGTGTGTGTGTGTATATATATATATATATATATATATAGATGGGTGCTCTTTGTGTTTCATTACAAAGGGATCCTGCGTGGGTGTGCGCGTGTGAGTTAATCAAACATTTATTGCATTATTCTGGGATGCTGTAAGTGTTCGGAGACATTAAATGCACTGGCGTTGAAGTGATTTTTAAGAAACAAGTCTCGACAGATCGCGGTCCTGCAGCCCCATTGGCAAATAGTTTGCACGTATTTGTTTGGTAGGAGAGCCGGCGAGTGAGGAGGCTTAATGTGTGCAAATCATTGCATGCTAGACTAGTTGGTCCGCCGCTCTCGTTCCGAGTCTGGACCTGCAGTCTCGTGTGACGCCTCGACTCCGATGCGTGGCTCAAAACCGCAACACGGCAACCTGTCAATACAGAGAAGAAGTTAATGCACCGCAACACAAATTGCTCTTCCTGTAATTATTCCAACGATCTTAAGCCTAAAATATGCGCTCAGAATCCAAACGAGGGGTATTTTAGCATCGGCATGCCGGCTGTGTGAGGCCTGCTGAGTGTATCTCATGGACTCTGGGGATCCCTAAGGTGGAGCGGGGGTCTTATCTCCTCCGGACACGAGTGTCGTCCCCTCTGTCTTCAGCCGCTGCCCAGGGGCAGCGAGATGGAAGCAGAGATTGGACGTGGGGATTAGTGTTGGACCTGCCGTTTTAAGATAACATGTATATTTTGAATGGAAACTTTTTAAAAGCAGTCTCAGGGATCAGATTTTTTTTCGCAGTCAGAAATACTCGACTGCAGCAGTTTGTGCAGATGTTTCCCCCCCTCCATTCTCAAAAACTCGATCTCAGCCTTGCACATTGGACGCATGATGCAGACGCACAAACAATGACTTTTCCCTCCCGCTGTCTGCCGTGTGTGTGTGTGGTTGTTTTGTGGAGTTGGATAGTTGTGGGGCGGTGTGTGTGTTGGATGGGGGGGCATCTGCTGTGAGTTAGAGCAGAAAAGGGAAGGGAGTCGGACGGAGCGGCTGAACAGAGCAAACGCTACAAGGGCTGAAATAACAGCGGAGGAAGTGACTCGTGTTTCCAGTCACTGCCGGGAGGAGATCGCCACCGGTTTGATATGGTAAATGCAACATTTAAAGCTTTTTCGAGATCCACTTAAAGTGTTTTAAAGAACGACTCCACTCTTCAAACTCCAGAAAAAGCTCAGATCACATATCTGACGGTCACGCGGGGTTGACTTCGGTAACCTCTCCCATTCGGTGGGAGTGGGCGATGTCTGCCGGTGATAACCGTGACTAACTCGTGTGTGTGCGTGAGTGGATGAAATCAATTGGACGGTGTGCCTCAGTTGTTGCAAATGTCAGTGGAGGAAGAGATAGTCATCTCGCCTCCCCTCCTGCACCGGGTCAACAGACGCAGGCGTTGCGGTCTGAACGACAGATCTGATTATATTTTAATGCCGATGCAATATTTTATTGCAGTTATTGTCTGTCGTGGTCTTTTGATTTGTACATTTTGTAAGATTGGTGGGCGTCACAACTTCTGGGCTGATCCAAACTCACGCCCACGAAAAAAAATCATCTGCTCTTAACGCACTAATTAACAAGCGAGGCCCGTTTTCTGAAAAGGTCATCCGCGGATTTGGATGAAGGGATTAGAGGAGGAATGCGTCGGAGGGCGGGAGGGAGAGCGGGGTACGGTAGCGATGAATGGGAATGGATGACTAAGGGGGGATTTCGGTATAATGTCATTAAGGCCGGGGGAGACAAAGGATGATGGTCTGCTTGCAGACAGCATATGGACTCGGCGCTGACTTGTTGATTGACGGGGGCGGGGGGCTTTTGCTGCAGAGGCAATGAATTCTGAGGCTCACGGCTGTTTTTATTGCCTTTTTTCAACTTGTAATGATTAAAACTTTTGTAGGTTTGTGCCTGACTTTTATTTCTGTTGGACAAGGACACAAAATTGAATGCATACCTCATTAACCTCGCTCTAACGTGGTATAACATGAATTCTGTGAGGGCTTAACAGTCCACATCGCCACCGTCTTCTGTTTACGTGTTTGTCATACATATACGGTAATTACAGTTACTTCCCAGAGCCTCTTTACATTGGGAAGCTGTGATCACAACAAGCGACACCGCAAGCCTCCGCCTCCACCGCCGTGTTTGCATTCTTTCACGTCGAGAGAGACGGTATAGAATGAGTCATTGAAACTCGTTTTTCTGGTTACCTGCGTCGTGTGTGTTTGTTCACTCTGTGTACATACGAGACGATGCCTGAACGCACGCTATTGTAGCTGGACCTTGGAGGTGGCTGGAGATAAACACAGAGACCTTATCTTTGGCTTTTTTTGGGTCTGAGACAGATCTCCCAAAATTCTGTCAACCCATGAAAGCCAAGCTATGTTATGAGAAAGCTGTTATAACCTGGACTTTGTTGGTTATGTAAGATAGGAGGCACCAATCAGTGGGCTTTGTGTAGGCGGGCAGCAGGTGTGCATGATGCTCTGGTTGGGGAGGGGGAAGCATTATTGTTTGCAATCGTGATTGACTTTTTAATCGGCCCGCCTCGACGCTGCATGTCAGCCTGTCTGTCTGTCAGGGGGCCGGTGATATAACATCATCTGTCCTGCTCGGTGAAATGGTGCCACATTGTCCCTTTAGTGTGAAATAATAAGGCACCCGTGCTCCACGTGCACGCTCAGGTACCGGGAAAAGATGGCGTTGTGATTTGAATTTCTATTTTGGGAACGCCGACACATGAAGGCAGACCTGAGCTTTCCTCATAACGACAGCGTGCTGTTTGTCCGACCGCTGTTGCGTAAACGGTTTTCAGGATGTCCTGGGTTCGGGTCAGATTTTCTGGAACAATGGCCTGACTCACCCATGCATGGCCTCAGTCTCTCCTCGTAGCCCTCTATTTCAAACACAGGCAGCATGCATTTCAACTGCTTTTTTAATTCATCCATTTAATATAAACGGGGGTGGAACGGGTGCTGGAAATCCTTGAAAACACTTCTTAGTGTGGTGTTTTCAAGGTTTGAAAAGTGCTTGGATTTCGAATAAAGTGCTCGAAATGTATGTCTATGTGATGAAATATGATGTAACACAGAGAAAAGAAGATCTCCATATTTGAGGGAATGAAAACAGCGTTTCCTGACATTTTTGCATGAAAAATTATCAAAATAATCAGTGATTATATTTTTTATCTGTACTCTCTTCTGTGAAAAGCTGTCTCCAAACATCACGTTGGTTGTTTATAGGACATCTCATTTAATGTGATGAACAAGTGCAATAACAAGCAGACGGAATACTGAGTATTGTATTGTATAATCATATTAATAAGAATGATAATTCATTTTATTTATGGCCGCCTTTCTAAACACTCAAAATCAAACAATAAAAACAATTAGAGCATCAATCAAACAGTCATAAGAGCGAGCAAAACGTAATGAAACAGTGTACAAGGAGTGATTGAATTAAAGAGTAGCTTGTGTATGTTGTTTACCACAGCTGGAAGGTGCTGGAAAAGCATGAAAATGCACCTTGACATGCTTGACAAAAAGCTTCAAGCGGCGTTCAAGACTACTAGAAACCTTAAAGACCTAGGGCTGGATCGCCCGAGGGCGATGTTTGCCGGGGTGGAGCAGTTTGCATCCTCGCCGCACAATTCAAACGATTACATGAGACATTTCTTCTGGAACCTGCTCCAACATGCTAGAATCATAATTATTTGTCAAAAGTTGTCTAACAACCGTCCGACACGGCTGCAGAGATTCACAACACCGACCCCGCCATCTTTGCAGCAGACAATCTCTTGATTTCTCTGACACTTTGGAGATTTATTCTCCTGATGCGTTTCTCCTCCAGGGTCTCTTTTCATGACTCCAGAACTTGTCATATTCCCGTGTATGAGCGAACGTCCGGATCTCAGTTCCACATTCATCACGGCTGTCAGAGCAAATGTGGCGTGGAGATGGAGCCGCCGCTGCTGAAAAGGGGTGGTGGTGGTGGTGGTGGGGGGGGTCACTGGTGTGGAATGTACTGTAGGTGCAAGCGGGTTGAAGCAGGGTTTTTTTTTTTTTTCACGGTGCGAATCAGAGGTCGGCCTGCGGTTTTCACATCTGGACGTGAAAGCGGGAAGTGGTTAGCTGGGACAGGAAGTGGCTTTCCGGTGTGCGGTATCAGACGTAGCTATTGTCAGAATGGTGATCTCGGTGTGCGAGAAAGTGAGAGGGAGGGAGGGAGACGGAGGAGTTCATCTGAACTAAACTGTTGACCTTTGGAGGAGACACCTCATTTGTCAGATGTAGACTGTGTGGAGTGCTGTAACTTAATTACCTCTTCCCACTGGGAGGCAGAAGGTCTCATTTGCAATTTCCTACACTTTTTAAATGTGACTGCTTCCGCTTGGAACCAACTCTTCTTCCTCCCGTGCGGTTCTCCTCCTCCAGCCGTGGCGTTGGGACTATTTGAACGTGTCAGAAGTGAAAGCAACACTTTAAATGAAGCGTACTTCAAAGCCTACAATTTGGATGCACAGGCATTTTAGTGGAGTAGTGTGAGCTTTGATAGCTCAATACCACTCTCATGGATGCATGGAGTTAGCGTAGCTTAGCATAAAGACTTGAAACGGGGGGAACAGCTAGCCTGGCTCCATATAAAAGTCCTATTCTATCTTCTTCTTATCCGACAGGAAGATATATATAACTGCATATCAGCTGACAGCGGAATCATATTATGATGTTTTCTTTTAGTTTTTCAAAATAATGTTCCCCGAATTAATTATTCGTGCACTAAACTGGTGAAACGTGTTCGTAACGCCGTCAGTCCAGTCACATGACATGATCACGACCTGCAGGTGACGGAGGAAGCCGATGTGAGTCAACATTCCCGAGGGTGACACAGTAGCATCGAGAAGATAGTACAACGCGGGAGGGCTGTTTTCGGACCCGCCACCATTCAATACGCTCATAAATCATTCAGCGAGCGGGGTTCATATTCCCCGACACATGTCGGGTTTCAGGTGACGCGTCAACTCCGTGTGACCCTTCTGTTATAAAAGGTCGTTATCGTCATGTATTAACATATTCATGCACAATTTTTGTATTCATGTATTTTTAATCCGCGGGCGCTGCAGCCTAAGCAAATTTTATGGGAATTACAGGAGTTGTTGAGCGGTGACTCGGCAGTTTTGCATGCTGTGTCAGGTCGTCACATGCAATACGTGCCTGCATACGATAACTCAGCAAATATCACATGGGGATGCTTGGAAATCCTCCAGGGATATTGTATAATACTGATGGTGGTAATTAATTTAAATATTTAAGAGAAATGTTTTTAATGCTCTCTATGTCAGTACTCATTAAGCTCCAATCATCTTCCACCATGTGAACATAATACTTGTGTGAGGTTAGCGTCTCCTTTTAGCCTCTTTCCACTTTCCTTTGGTGTTCTGTTGATTGATTTGTTTCCATGGTTCCTCTGTTTTGTTTGATGGCCATTTCTCTTTTTTTTCTCCCGTTGGCAAGACTTCACTATTTTGCGTTTTTTTTTTCTTCTTTTCTTCGTCTCTCCTTTTTTTCTCTCCCATCAGTCTTTGCAGGGCATGCTCTCCTCCCTTCACTCTGAGCTTGACATTCAGAGGTACTTGATGAAAATCCAATTGCCCCGCAGAGTTAGTCAGCATTTTCTATCTTATCTGCATCATGCCATTGTGTGTGTGTGTGTGTGTGTGTGTTGCATGTATGCATCCTCTCTAACATCTGCTGTGTGACCTTGTTCCCCACCCTCGTACCTTCGTGCCTCTTCTCATCTGACCTGTCTGTGCCTGCCAAGCACACTTGTCTGTCTGCCAGGATAAACCAGTTCTGGCCATGAAAGCTCTCACAAATGTTAACTGCACTTAGTATGAGATGCTTGAGTTCTTTATTTTATTCCATGCATGTGTGTGTGTGTGTGTGTGTGTGTGTGAGTGAGAGAGAACAGCAGCAACATGTGCATGCAGGTGTTTGTTCCAGATCACCTGCAGGACCCGGCCTCGTGTCTCCAGCTGCATCAGCTCGACAGCACCAACGCTAGGGAAGAAGAGCCTCTCATAAAGAGCCCAGTGTTCCCTGACCTCTCCGGTTTACCCCCATGCGGTGCAGATCGCCTTACAGCGCCGCACAAAAGCTCAATGGACTCTGTAGTCGCACATCGTCTTATTGTAGGATGCTGTGTCATGTAGATCCAGTTACAGGAAAGCCGACTCATCTTCAGGTCTCGATGACATGATTTGTGATCCTTAATCAGCGGTAAAAAAATAAATAAATTCATCTTCTTTAGTCCCCCACATCGTAGGTTTCAGTTTGATGTTTTTCAGTGTGTCATCACAGGATTTAAACTGATTGAAAAGCTCTTTTGTACGCCGTTCGCTGTAAGACCCGGGCTCCTTCGGGTGCAGATGAAATGCTCGGTGGCGTTCCGGTTGCTGTGATGTTCGTGTGGGACAGAGCAGTGTCATATATATATATCAGTAATAACCGCTCTGCGTGACTGCAGTCGTCTGGTTCTTACGAGTGCTCGACATCAAAGGTGCTTTATTCCGGCTCGCCAAATAATCGGAACGCTTTCACGCTGCCGGAGCGGCGGAGACGTTTTTTCTAACTGCATCACATCTCAAAGTGTGTGTTTGAAAGTGCTTGCATGTGCTGTATCATTGTGTGTGCAATAATGTGTCTAACTCTTACCGTCTCCCCCCCCCCCCTCCCCTTCCAGAGCAGAAGCCCAAAGCACGGCCCGCAGCCCGGCGTCGGCGACCAGGTGGACCACCTATCCCTGGCCTCCCTGGACTCGTTGGACACCATGTCTGAGGCCGACGCACCCACAGGCTTCACCCGCGGCAGCCGGGTCCGTGCCAGCCTCCCCGTGGTGCGATCGACCAATCAGACGAAGGACCGCTCACTCGGTATGTGACCCCAAAAAAAACGTTATATATCTGGTCTATTAAGAACTTAGTGAGAATAAAAAGACTCTATCTGAAATCTTAATTTGTCTTTGTGAATAGACGGAGGTGAAAGGGAACGTTAATCCCTTCCGATAACCTGCATTTAGCAGCTCCTTTAGCGTAATCCTGGCACAAACTTTAGAACTTTCTGAAATAACTCCTAACCACAGCGTGATCTCACCGTTTCACCTTGTCCAAATCTCTTTTTTTCCCCACCGTCTCACTCCATCTATCTTCTCCCTCCCTCCCTTCCTTTCTCCACCTCAGATCACAGCTCCCTTTTAATTAGAATTCATTTCCTCCGCAGTGAAAGATTAGGGAATCCATCCACAATATGCCATCGTGTTATTGACAGGATTAGAAATGGGTCGTCTTATCCAAGCGGGGGAGCGCTTCATTTGCATCCGCACGCGGAATAAGGCTTCTGCGTTTTGGGGTTGAGAAAGTGGTGGAAAAAAAAAAAAAAAAAAGAGTTTGAGAAAGTTCCCCAAACCCAAAAAAGTGTGGAGTCTGAGCGGAGAGTCTTCAGAAGCAGCTCACGACTCAGCACGCCGTCTGCTGCCCGGATAATAGGGAGAGCGTCTGAATGGCGCTCCTTTGACCAAAGTGAAAATGAATGACACTATAGGGTGCCGTTTTCCACGCTTTTCACAGCGGCTTTTTGCTTGGGGAAGCAGAAATGCGAAACTTTACCGCACATGCATGTACACACACTCACACACACACACACACACACACACACCAGCTCACTCTTGTTTTTTTTGCCTCTCAAAAACATCAGGACAGAGCGTTGGGACAGTGGGGGGGTTATGGTGTGATAAAGGGGGAGGAGAGGAAAAAGGGGGCACCACTTAACTACAGTGTCCCTCCCACATGCACACACACACACACACACACACACACACACACACACACACAGCTCGCTGGGTCCCAACGGACATTCGGGGCTCAGTAGCCTGTATGGTAGGAGCTGTCGCGTGGGCTTCTTTTCCAGAGCGACTTTACAGAGCAGGAAATCCTTAAAACCTCTAATGTGAGTATCGGATTTCATCCATCGTGGCGTCATCTGTGTTGTCTTTATTTATCCTGTATGGCTTTTTTGTTGCATTATAAACTTTGCGATTTGCATGAACGGGCACAGGAGGATGTTTTTCAGGATTGCGCTTGGTTTAAACGTGTTCTTTTTTTTTTGTGTGTGTCTGGGAGAAATGTGGAAAATTCTTGCAGACTCCTCAGACAGTCTGCTGTGCCCGTTTGGTCAGGAAACCCACTGGCCATTTGCTTCCAATCCCCGAGTGAAACCAGGCGCTCAGGAATGCAACACGACTCTCGGCGAGAAAAGAAAAAAGACCCTTTCAAACTTTTGTTGTGGCAAATAAATGAATCTTCGTTATGCGTACTGCTTCGTCATCAAGCTCATTTAATTGCCGACATCTGGGCGAAAAGCGACTGTTAACATAACAGCTCCCAGGAGGGGGAACGGAGGGATGGAGTTCTTCTAAGCGTTGCTACCCAGAAACCCAGACGGACCAGAAAGAGCAATGATGGACTCAGCAATTTTTATTTCCTGGATTTGCCCTCGCTCTGTCTAACCCCGTCTCGCGGAGCATGTAGGATCTTGTATAATATTTCACCGACATCTGGCAGCTTTTATTGACTATGTCCTTTTATGGGGGTTACACCAAGTGGAATCATTCCTGCTTTTTCCCTTAAAACCAACCATTTGCAGAAATGTGACATTGAAATAACTGACTTATGCGTATTACAACGAGTCTTTTATCTAACGTGAAGCGGGACGATTCTCATGCAATAAGACACAAAACACAGAGAATTCCATTAAAACGCTGAGCCATGCTGTTTGGAGCAAAGAATCAGAGAATATAAATAGATTTTTTCCCCCTGGCATTGTTTATACAAGTGCAGAGTGGGCGTGTCCATAAATGTTGTGGGGCAGACATCTGTTTTGGTAAAGCTCAGTACAAAAGCCACACCCAGGGTTCAGAGGGTGAGGCTTGTGGTCTTTTTGATGCTGTTCCACCCAACTCGCTTTCTAAACATCAATTCATGTGTCTGGTATATACAGCATGCTGTTCTCAAACATGTGTAACATGAACAGGAGCTCAGCGGCAGGTTTAGCACAAAACCACATGTCTGACAAGTTTCTGAAATTCTACACCACAAAAAAAAGGTTATTTTTGATCATTTTAAATGCTTTGATATTCTTTGGGCAACAATTTAGGGTTTGTGTTCATTCTGAGGACCAGTTCAAACTCATAAATGGGCTTTAAAGGACAGTTTTCCATCCACATATTCAGAAACTGAAGAGCTGCTATGGTTTGATTGTATAAATAAATGCTATAACATAGGAGTGGGTAAAAATATCGATACGGCAATATATCGCGATACTCTACTCTATCCTTTTTTATTTTATTTTCAATATTTATTCCAGTGAATTTCATGGGAATTAATAAAATAGAGAGGCTGTTTTGAATGAAATAGTTTTGACTCAATTTGTCCTCAATCAATATCATGTGATGTACATATACAGGTACTTGTGTTTTCATCTTTATTTATATCGCAATATCGTGATACGTATCATATCGTGACCAAAGTATCGTGATACTTATCGTATTGTGACCAAAGTACCGTGATACGTATCGTATTGTGACCAAAGTATCGTGATACGTATTGTATCGTGACCAAAGTATCGTTATACTTATTGTATTGTGACCAAAGTATCGTGATACATATCGTATTGTGAGCAAAGTATCGTGATATGTATCGTATTGTGACCAAAGTATCGTGATACGTATCGTATTGTGACCAAAGTATCGCGATACGTATCGTATCGTGACCAAAGTATCGTGATACGTCTCGTATCGTGACCAAAGTATCGTGATACGTATCGTATCGTGAGTTTCTTGCCAATACTCACCCCTACTATACCAGTGGAAAGATGTTGAATTATTGATAAGGTCATGGCATTTAGATTTAGGTCATGAACTGGAGGCCGTTTTAAGGCTTATGTAATGCTGCAATGAAGTGAACTTCAAAAGAACACAACAAGTTGTTCCAGTGTTAGTCATGTGTCACGCTTTCCTTCATTTCGAGGAGTTTACTCATCGGCCCGCTCTCCTGCTTTCTGCCCCGCAGGTGTGCTCTACCTGCAGTACGGCGACGAGACCAAACAGCTGCGCATGCCCAACGAGATCACCAGCATCGACACCATCCGAGCTCTGTTCGTCAGTGCCTTCTGCCAGCAGCTCACCATGAAGATGCTGGAGTCGCCCAGCGTCGCCGTCTACGTCAAAGACGACATGAGGAACGTGTACTACGAGCTCACCGACGTCAGGTAAAAGACAGGCGGTACAGGCTATGCACTGGACTGGAGTTTAACAGGGCATCCAAGGTTCATAACGGCTTCTTTTTGAAGGTCCTTTCCTTTTCCCCTTTCCCTGAGAACTTCCTGTTTAAACTCCCCCTGCACAGGAAGTGTCACTAGCCAGGAAAAATCCTTCGCTTCCTTTTTTTCCCATCACGTTGAAACTTTAGTAGGAAGAAGGCGGTGATGTATTGTACCCAAACAAAACTGAAACTTGGATTCCCGCCTGTTGTCCTCGCGCGCTCCGGTGAAAAATTGAGTATCTTGAGGTCGTTTTGTGCTTTTTCAGAGTGTAGTTTCCAAAGTGCATCGAGCGTATCATCCATTTACAAGCATACTAACTCATATACGATGCTTTTTTCTTGTTCCTTTTACCCTGGTTTGGTATTCACCAGCGCGTCTCATCAATAATACAGCAGACTTTATGTTCCGAGTCAGTCTACAGCCTTCTAGTTGTTTTTTCCAGACAGGAAAAAAAAAAACATTACTCTTAAAGACACAAGAAACTTTGCCCCTATTTCTTTCTCTCAGAGTGCCTGCCCCAAGTGCAATGTGTACTTTGTGACTAATCCTTTATCAGGGCTGTAAAAGATCTCGTCTCGTGATTCCTTAAGGTTGGTTCAGGTGTCCAGGGTGCAACGCCGTAGTAGGAGCGGGGCCAGCAAACAAGAAAGAGCTCCCGTTTACGTGTGTCGAGCCACATTTCAACACAGTATTTACAGATTTAGAGGAAATGTCGTATGGTAGCGGGCTGTCCGAGCCCCTGTCGGGCTACGTGCCCTTGGCGGGGCTGCAGCAGAGGCTCAGATACAGGCTTCGGCAGGATCGGCCGAGGTCCGACGGCGATATCTGGGCTGCCTTCTTACCGCGGGACACCTCTTCCCCCTACAGGAACATCACGGATCACTCCTGCCTGAAGGTCTACCACAAGGACCCGGCGCAGGCGTTCAGCCACGGGCCCAGACCTGCCAACGGCGATGCCAGGGTGAGTGCTTCACTGGTGTTTCGTTAACGGCGATAGCTGCAGGGGTAAAAGCCCAGTTCTTCTCATTCTCACATCCTGTTTGCAGTGAAGGGAAGGAATGTCCCCCCCTGCCTCTTCTTAATCTGTTTAGACCAGGTCCTGTATTGTTCTCTCAGGGGCCTCGCCTGCATGCTGTGGTGCAACTCTAGACAGTCAAACTCAAATCTCATGACTATCCTTGCTCGTTCCTCCCCCCCTCTCATTATCAGCTCTAATCTCTTTCTCTTGTTCTGATTCCCACATGTTTGTTTCCCGCTGATGTAACAAAACTAAAGCCCCTGAAGAGCCCTTTTCCTCAAATGTTCCTCCCCAAATCCTCCTCCTCTAATCCGTCTGACCCTTTATCTAACCCGCCGCTCCTCTCCGCCCGCCGCTGATTTCCAGGCACCGTTGTGATGCTGCAAAAAATTACATTAACCTCAGTTTACAATCCCATTGCAACACACTGTATGAGTCACTTCGGTATACAGTGGAATTGGTAACGTTTGAAGGAGTGATGAGGTGGTTTTGAGAGCCCCCGGTTCAGATGGCAGGATGACTTTGAGGTGCTGCTTTTTATTTTGCTTGGTATTCTTTTTATTCTCTGCTGCTGACAAGCAAGTTGCTGCGGCTGGCTTTCAGTGATGGGGTCCTTCAAGGGGAAGCGAATAAAAGACGTCTGAGGAAAAAAAGATCCGACTGACTGATGCTCAAACAGTCTAAGGGCAGGGAAAAGGTTGCAAGCGGAAGAGCAAATCATTAATTGTGCAGCTTATAACATCTGTGTGTCGACGGGACTGAAAAGTAAACCTGGACGAACTGAAACGCATTAAAAAGCAAAAGGGACGCGAGGCGACTTTACAACGTCTCTTGGGCAAACATTATGAAATCCAGCGATACAAGGAGGAAGATTGTTGTCATGAGTAGATCTGTCATTGTTTAACAAGCAGTGATTGGTGGGGTGTGGAGGCCAGGTGGATGACTGGCAAAGGGGGCGGGGCCTGCAGAGGAAATGAGTAAGACCACATGTGTTGCATTAATCCAAAGATATGCTTCTCATCCCCACATAAACACATTGGCAACACATTTCCACACTCTTACACAAACATAGACATTGTGAACTCTTGTTTTCTTGGCGGCTGTAAAAGTTCAGACTGATTTCTCATTTGTTTGCCTTTTAAAGAACGCTTGGAAAGACATATAAAAAAAGGTCTTGGCTACACTTTTTTTAATAATGAAATAGAAACTCTGGCAGTCAACGCGAAAGGGCAAATTCTACAATTTAATGAGCTGTACACCTGTTCAAACACTATTTGGGGGGGGGGAGTGCTTAGTATCTGTCTGGGCTGAAAGCTCTCCAGGAATGCCAGTGTTTCGGATCCGATTTAAGGTATCATTTGCAGTTACCTCTGTTATTGATCAAAGCGTCCCGGCCAAGTAGAGCTGTCTCCGCTTATGAAAACAACTGTCTTATCTGCAGGTAATTGATTTAAGGTGGACAGACGTGGAGGCCTTGCACAGAAAACCCGATAAGTTACTTGATACGAGCAGGCAGCAGGCTGTCAGAATAAAGAGGCTTCTCTTGCGTCACCTTTCATCGCAGAAAAAAAACAATACTCATCCGTACTCGTGTGTCGTGCCAAAAGCAGTATATTTGTTATTCATAGGAGAGTCAATAGTGGCTGTCAAACATCATGTTATGTACACACGTCTGGAGGAGGTATTTAGTAAACACAGGTTTGGTTATTGGCTATCTTGTGATCTCTTCTCCTTCGGGCAATCCACCTTATTTGTCTTGTTTTATCAGATAATTATCGTCATTCTCCGGATGCTACCATCTCCTTTCCAACACTGTGAGCCGTGGGATCGGCTGTTTCAGTGCTGACACACTCTGTGCATGCTCTGCAGTTTGTGAATCATCTCTTAACATGGCAGGAGATGGAGGCGACTCTGTCCGCGAGCAGACATGCTGCCTCTCATTATTAGGAGCTTAAGAGCGCGGTGGAGAGTCCGTCGGTCAAACTCAAACCAAATGTTTTTTTCCAATGCTGCCTTTTCAGTCTCCCCAACGCTCCTCTTTTTACTCCTCTGTTTTGTCTCAAAGCAGCAATGTGTGCATGTTTTGCAGACAAACACCGCGTGCTTTCATAAAGTCGCTCTATTTTTGAGGTTGTTTTGAGAACGGTTAGTCTTCCAAAAGGTGTAACATCTGTTTGGGATCGACAAGTTATGCCTTTTGGCCCCAAAGTGTTCAAACGAGGCTGTTCTGAAGCAGGCGGAGATGTGATTTAGGGCTGCGGAGGCAAAATTCCTGCTCCAAGAAGGGCCACTCTTCTTCTTCTTTTTTAATACGTGTGGTACTTTTGGATAGTGAAAGTCATTAGGTTTTGATGACGGCCGGCAGGGGCTCTTTGCGTCTCAGGTTTCCTATTATATACTTTGATGCTTGGTCAGACTTGTTGCTGCCGTATTTATAGGCTGCGTGTTCTTTTCTTGCCAGCACTCTTTTTTTCCTCTCCTTTTGTTATCACAGTCGAGCCTGAACCCTTTGTTACACTATGAGCAGTTGTTGTTTTCCAGTTGGTGCACACACACACACACACCTTTGCTGTATAAAGCCGTAATCGGCTCTTGGGATGAAATAAATAAAGGCAACACTAAGAAAAGAAAAGAGCAGAGAGGAAAGTTTTGACTTGTTCTCCTCATGTAGGTGTGACCCGTGAGTCATCCCTCGAAGGAACAGTTGCTTGTTTGTTTGATGGCGGTGGAGGGTGAGACAGGAAGGAAGACAGATTGGATTCGGTGCATGACACGCTCAGTATTATCATACCGAGCGTATCGCATATCCACGGGGTTATATTACTGTTTGCACACTGTCTTTCAGTTGGGCTAGCTAGCACAGAGGACTGTTTACTTCCAGATGAACTCAAGCTGGGATTAAGTTTGCATATTGTTGTCGTCCATGCAATTCTGCATCCACCAAAATTAGAAAATCATCCTGACATTGGAAACTAATTAAGTGCAAATCTATGGGAGAGATATATGCCAGATTTAGACGATTGCGGGTGATTTGAATGAGATGGAAGGAAACCCTGCTGGTCCGTCCTCCCTCAGCGTGTTGTGACGAGCAGCTGATGTCGTTACGCACGAGTGTTGCTGTGGAAAAACACCTGGCAGCGGTTCAAGATTTAAAAAAAAAAAAAAAAACAACCTACAAGCATAGTCCGCTGGCAAACGGACGGAGATGACAGAAATACAGATTAAATACAGTTTTATTCTAAAGAATGAGAAAATCAATATGATAAGACTACAACAAAGTAACCCATGTGAGCATTTCTATATTACATAATATGCTAATATTAGCCACCGTTAGCTGCTAATGTAGTTTAAAGTTTTGACTCACTAGTCTGTGTGATATATTGGTAGCTACGAGACAATTAAATACTTCACACAGCAGGCGGCCCACCAGATTAATCAGACTTCCTTTTACTTCTATTGTGTATTTTTTATTTCTGTAGTTTTACCACCTACAGCCTTAGTGCTCATACACCCGTATTCCCATTAACCTCCAAAGCCACTGGAGTTAAATGAGGCTGGGTTTATTATACGCGAGCCTTCGAGGGGGTTCTTTATGGGCCGTTGAGCTAAAGAACAGTGACTGAGATTAGCTGTCTGTTTTTAAATAGACTGAACGAGACACATCCTGTTGAAAATTAACCATCTAGTCGTGGAGGTGCACACGCAAACTCTACTTGGAAACGCCGGTCTTATCTGCAAGACGGCAATCTGAGAAAAGAAAAATCAATCCAAGGAAATAACGTGTTGGTGTGTAATATTGTTTTATGAAGCCTTGGTGTGTTTAACATCCAGGAAGGGATAGTAGCCTTGGAAGTGCTTTTTTTCTGGAGAAATAGCTGACAGTGTTTAAACTGAGTTAGATGGATGTTTTTGTTTCAAGGGTGCTTCAGTCCAGAAATACGGGATTTACACAAGATAAACAGCCTGCAACGCTTTCAAGTGGGCACAAGTATGCCGTCTAGTTTACCCACTCTGCAATTGATTTCTTTCCAACTCTCTTTGAACTTTATTTGAAGTAATAAGCCGCTTCCAGTTTTTGCTTCGGCGTATAATAATGTCTTTATGCTTTCACAGATGCACAGCGAGATGGTGCACGCCGGCCGTGATGGCCCGCACCCTCTGAGACAGCCCCCCATGGGACCCCCGCCACACCACCCCATGCAGGTAGCCATCCCCCCGTCTCCCCACTCCATGCCCCCGTCCCCCTCCAGAATCCCGTTCGGCCCGCGGCAGGGATCAATACCTGGCAACTCCACCATCCCGAGGGACCGGCTGTCTAGCGCCAACCCTCCGGCCCGCTCCATCTCGCCGTGTCCCAGCGCCATCCTGGAGAGACGGGACGTCAAGCCAGACGAGGACAGGGCCAGTAAAAGCCACAGTCTAGCCAGGGGGAGCGAGGGCTTGTATGCAGACCCGTACTTGCTCCAAGAGGGACGAATGGGCATGGCCACGGCCCACGGAGCGCACCCTAATCCTGGGCTCGACGGTCCGGATCATGGCATGGGATTTCACCGCGCCTCCATCCGCTCCACGAGCTCTTACGGCGGGCCCAGCCCTACAGACTCTATGGATCACCCCTCTCTGTACAGGCAGAAGTCCAGGAACAGCCAGCTGCCTACGTTGGGCTCCAAGACCCCTCCCCCGTCCCCTCACCGGATGGCTGAGGTGCGGATGATCGACATCCACGACGGGCCTCGTCACGGCGTTCCTCCTCACGGCGTTCCACCTCACGGTGTTCCACCACACGGCGTCCCACCTCACGCCGTCCCCTTGGAGAGGAGCTCGCCCGTTCGCCAGTCGTTCAGGAAGGAGGAGGTGGCGGGGACCAAGCCCCGGAACAACATGGGGTCACCTGTGGTTCCGGACCTCCAGGGTCACCCACTCCAGGGGCCCATCGTAGCCGTCAACGAGCATCAGACACGGTAAGCACCAAAGGAGGGGACCAGACGACACACAGTGGGGCTGGTTGATATTTAAAAACATAGAATTAAGAGTTGCATGGGAGCATGGACTAACTCTGCATCCCAGTTTCACTCTAACCATGAGCTGCTGGTTTCATCCTCCATGACTGAAGAATATAACCCTCCCTGTCACTGTTCTCGAGCATCAGGAGCTGATTATGCATCGGTTTGCTTTTGTGTATATAACCAGTTCTGCTTATCCGACCGTTGTTTTCACAGTCTCTCTCCGAACTCTGGCGCTGACAGTGTTGATTATTAAAAAGAGCGCGTCGACCACCGCCGAGTACCGGTGGAGTAATCCACCGTATATTTTCTACTCTACTCCGTGACTATTGTTCCAACAACAAACCCCTCTGCAGAGTCTATTCAGTTTTGGATAATCCAGCAGATATTTTCGGTACCTGGATTAGGTTTATCCGCTGCGACTGAGAGCATATAAACATAGAAAGAGGGATGTGTGCCTCTTAGCCAGGCAAATGTGGTTTCACTAGACGGGGAGGTCGCACCTAGGAAAACAAACAAGAAACACTGACCAGGTTGAATAAGTATTTTTAAATGGCCTAATCAGTCAAACAGATCAGACTGGACCACCTGGGCAGTCGGGGAAAAAAAAGAGAAAGCGTTCGAAATGCCCTGGGAAACAGAATGGGAAAGTACTGTACTCACCTTTCAAGATAAACCGCCGTCATAGAATTGAATTCATGTGAGTCTGAGGTTAGGCATCACAGCTGAAACGCCCCCCCCCCCCCCCCCCCCCCCCGGCCCCCACATCCTTCCTCAAGACAAATGGTGACATCTGAAAACAAAAAAAGTTGTCCTCTTTTCCGACCTCTCGGCTTACAAAGCAATCTCAGTGTAAGGTCCCCTGTTCAACCCTGTGGTGTTTGGCTTTCTTAAGGCAGTGTGGGTTTTTTTTTTTTTTTTTTCCAATTGTCCTTTCATTCTCTCTATTCGCCCAACACTCGGCGACACACTCGTGTTTTATTTAAACAACAATATGACTCGGAACACCCTCGATCCGGGACCTCGGGGGGTGGATCATCCGTCTTGTTTATTCCATTTGGACTCAACTTCTTTTTTTTTGTTTTTGTGGAAAGAGTCAAAGTAGCAAGAAACTATTTATTGGACTCAATTTTTACTCTATTTTTACAATCTTTACGTAAAATTTTTACGTAAAATTTTTACTTTTTACGTAAACCAACGAAATAAAGCGAAAAACCGAAAAAAAAGGATTAATGGTGGGGTAATTAAAAAGAATTGATGATTCTGTTGCAGCGCTCCAGTTGTCCAGTCTGAGCTAACATGTGCTCCAGTGGCAGCTGTCATAATATCCAGTAGGCCTCCGTGTTGAAAGTAGAATTTTCTGATGTTTCTGCAGAGTGCGAATGAAGGCTATGGAGCAACAGATTGCCAGCTTGACTGGTCTTGTTCAGCATGCACTTTTAAAGGAGCCAAACACTAGTGGCACCACGGAGCTACTAAGGTAAGCAATCGCAGTATAGGAAGAAAAAAAAAATAAGAAAAAAAGTGAGGCATCAGGGGAAATGGAGTCTCAAATTAAAACAAAGAAGCCTGGTGGAGCGGGAAAGATAAAGCATCCCCTTCTTTAGAAGAAGGGGATGAGGAGGAAATGAAGAGGAAACAGGTTGATATTGAAGTCATTTGCTCTCGATAAAATGGCCGATATGTTTGGTTTATCTGGCTGCATATGAACTCTTTGCATTTGGAGACTCTGTGTTAATGTATGCTCTGTCAGTTAGTCTGTGAATGCAGTCAAACAGCTTGTTAACATCATTAACGTCATTTTTTAACCTTCCCCATCATACTTTGTTGTATTTTTTCCTACTAATACATCTATACATCTAAAGTCCTTCCCCTCAAAGTACTTGTTTGTTTTCACAACCAAAAATAAAAAATCCTGCTCTCATGAATGTTCCTCTGACTGCAGCGAGAGACCGGCGAAGACTTCATCTCCAGCCCACAGCGCTCACAGCTCAGGTTGGTGCATCGTCGTTATTCTCCTCTATTTCTTCTCTCGTCTCTCTGAAGAAGAAGTTTGAGCGCCGTCATGTCTTGTGCAGACAAGCCCACGCATCAGTATCACTCAACAGCCTGCAATGAGCGGTGATGGCGAGAGAAGGGGAACAAAGTCAGGCTTCTTCTGCTTGTCATCGGTTCATATTTCCTCCGGACGGCACGTCCAGTTTAATGGGAGATGAGAGGCGAGGTCCTCGACGTACTTAAAACACGACGCTGTCACTTCACCTGCTAACATGACTCAGCGATTCAGGCTTTGTAGCAGATCATAGTTGGATTTAAAAAAAGAAAGATCTGCAGTCTCACCAGTTGGCAGAGCGAAAATCTCATGACTCATTCCTCATGTGAGATTTTCTCCAAAACTTAGTGAGCCATTCCTCAAACGCTTCCTCGTCAGCCTGCTCTCCTTTTGATGGACGTCGTGTGCCCAAGGGCCACAAAAAAATCCAAACCAGCAGTGTACATGGTAACCTGTAGTTCAGGTCCCGGCAGCTGTCAGGGGAGCAAATGAGCGATTTACGAAGACAAAAGATGAGTTTGAGTTTCTGTGTGGATGGTACTTAAGGCTGAACATTCCCTGACCTATTGTGTGACTCTCTACTTAATTTAACGGAGCTCATGTTTCTGAGGTGAATGGCTTGGTTTCTCTCTCAAATAACAAGCTCGTAGTCTTTACAATGACGCTCTGAGGTTTCTGCCTCAAAGCTAATACAATGGAGGCGAGTAAAATTTAATGTGTGGTGCTCACAGCATTGAAATTCAATTTAATCTTTAATGATGAAGGCTGTAATTTGAACTCCAAGGAAACATGGATGGGATCAGTTTATTAACCGATATTAAAAGGACTCAGTTCTCCTTTAGATGACCATCCTTTGTTATTAAATTCGTTTTTTCCTTCTTCTTTTAAAGGAATATATTCAGTTATTATTGTTTTCGGGGCATTCAGGGACGCTCACCCAACCCAAATATGACCTCACTTGTTTGGTGATAGAAATGATGAAATCAGTCAATATGAGTATATGTTGTGCAGTGGGAAATACTATAATAATAATTACTGAATATTACAAACAATCAAACCAGCGTGTTGCCAGATAAAATGTGTACAATCTAAGCAATAATTTGTCTGACAGAGAATAATAACAACTGTCTACATCTATACTTTTACGTACCAGTTCAATAGTTTTACGTGTCATTTCCTCTATTATTTTTCTTAATTATAACTTTCCCTCCAAACCAATACAGGTGGTTCCCCAGTTCTGCCTCCCAAGAGCAGCCCAGCCCCGTCAGACAAGGGCTCGGTCCCTCTCAAAGTCAACCTCCTGCAGTTCAGGAAGAATGTTTCTGACCTCCGGATGCAACTGCACCAGATGAGACAGCAACAGGCGAGACTTCTTTCTACCCTTTTTTTTTTTAATTCATTTTCAGCCGTGCCGTTATCCGCGGTCATGTCGGTCTGCTCGGTCAGGTCCTCTTAATATCTCATTCCTTTCCCCCCCCTCAGATCCAGAACCAGGAGGCATTACGAGTCCAGCTGAAGCGCGCGGAGCAGGAAATCAGTGTTAAACTGGCAGAGGCCATGCGTGGCCTGGAGGACCCTGTGCAGAGGCAGAGAGCTCTGGTGGAGGAGGACAGGCACAAGTACATGGGTCTGGAGGAGCGCGTCCTCACACAACTCGGGTAAGGCGGCTCAGGGTTCACTTCCACGGCAGATACGCTCGTTTGCATTCATTTCTTAATGTTTACTGTGAGTCTGATTGAGGACACGCCCACGTAGCTCCCAGTCAAGGTGTTTCCATTTATAGGACGTCCCCAGGAGGCTTCATTTATTTATTTATTTTTTTATCAGCTTACCTGCGCTATTCACTCCTAAACTCTCTCTGACAAGCCAACGCCCTCCAAATTACAGCTCGCAGGTTTATACAGGCAAAGCGGTGCCTGGCTCTCAGAGACAGCAGCCTGGAACAATGGACCCAACTTTATTTATTATCACTTCTTGCCAACAGGGAGCAAGTAATTGAATCTTTTTGATTCTGATGTTTACAGGCGAGGTCGTAACAGTGTTGTCGTGCTCGGCGGCGGCGAAACGCGTTCTCCCGTAAACACAATGGAGGCTGAGAAATGAACAGGCAGGAAGTCGGTGGATTAAGCTCTCTTGTTGCCGTTGGTGTTCAGCCAGTTGTGAGTCAGCAAAACATGGCTGCTGGCAACTAGAAATAAGACTGGGTAATTCGGTGGGTTGCTTGGCTTTTAAGGCCGGTGGGAGAGGGTGGTGTGAAAACCACTGACTTCTCAAGAGGAGAACTAAATCCATCGTGACCGATGAGCATTTTGTAACATTTAATAGCTCTGTGGAAATAAAAACTAAAAAAAAACTCAGTTCTATAAACAATGAAACGGGTACTAATGATTAGGACGGGGTTAGCGCTTCAACAGGGCAAAAAAACAGATAATTTACTGTAATATCTGTTTTTGTCTGTGGGATTCTCACAAAAAAAGTCAAATATTTTGTCCTCAGCCGGTATTTCCCATCATCATCCCTCTTACTAACAGGTCATAGCATAGCAGGCCATTTAAGACACTGCCTCCTTATTACCTCTCCCCACTCCCTTCAGGGGACTTCTATTAAAGAGTGTTTCTCAAGGGTGCTTGGCCACAATGAAACACCATTTTAGTCTCTCTCATGCAATCCAACACTGCACACAATGTTATCTCTCAGCACATTTCCCCCGAGGAGTAGCCAATTTTTTTTCCCTTCACCCCCCGAGCGCACTGGGACGGGCCGCGATGCTCTGTTTTCAATGCGAGGAAGTGCTCTGGTACAAATAAAGCCCTCACTCAGTGAAAACATTTGGCGGGACGGCGGCCAATCTAAGCAATCATGATGTGGACGGGGGAAGTGTTTATTGTCAGTGTTAATCCTTCTCCCAGTTTTTTTGCATGTAATTTAATTTCTTCCTCTCAACTTTGTCCAATCAGTATCCATGTGATCGTTGAGATACATGATTGTGTGCTGCCCCCTGGTGTTTGCAAAGAGTAAACACCGTCAATATTACATTAAATCAAATTATTGCCCAAATAGATATCATATCAGTATCACAGAAAAATAGTCCCTGAAGTGGAATAATATATATGTATTAAAATCATGAGTTTCCATTCATTTTTCATTCCAGACATACCAATTATTGTAGGAAAACTGGATCATCTCTCTCAACGCTATGTTTTTTTCTTCCCTGTGTGCATGTTGTTTTGGTTCTGCAGCGATTTGGAGCAGTATGTGGGCTCTCTGCAGAAAGACTCGACCGCGTCACACAGAGTGGTGACCCTGAAGGACGTGGAGGAGGGAGCGGTGACACTGAGGAAGGTGGGAGAGTCTCTGGCAGGGCTCAAAGGTAAGACAACAAATAATATTCTCACACTATCTGGCCTCGTATTAAATATAGGATAGAAGGATATGTTTTGGGGTTATTTTCCAATTCCACTATTATGGATTACATGACATTTAATTCTAAAACAAAGAATTTGAATTTGAATACATTTGAGAACAAGTCATAAAACTGAATTATCTTCTCAGAGGCTATGCAATTATTTAATTGTTTTAAAAAGGAATTTCCAATCTAGTGTTAGTAAAAATAAGTAACAAGACAGGCAACGTTTCTCGTGTTTCCTCAGGCGAGTTCCCAGCCCTGCAGACCAGAATGCGCTCCGTGCTCCGGGTGGAAGTGGAAGCCGTCAAGTTTTTGAAGGAGGAGCCTCATAAACTGGACAGCATGCTGAAAAGGGTCAAGAGCCTGACGGACACACTCAGCAGTCTGAGAAGGTAGATGAAGGAAGAGATGAAGGAGGGGGGGGGGGGGGATCAGGAGAAAAGGTGCTGGAGTATGAGGGTCTGAGAGCGAGAGAAGGGGAGATGAAAAAAAAAAAAAGCACTCTGCGGAGCTCCTCGAGATTGTGCTATTTATTATGCTGACAAACCTGCCTTCGTCCCGTCAAAGAGGTCATTCTGTGTGGACGGTCCAGCTTGATATACTTCCATCGCCTCCACTGAACCGATAAGTGAATTAATCTGGTGGACGCTGCAGCGCCTCATTTCCATTTTAATGTCACAGATATCGAGTTCAGGCTCGACTTCTCTCTCTTGTCTTTTACCCCAAACTGGAGCCAAACCAGAAGACATTGCATCATAGCAGATTCATTTAATTAATGTGATTTATAAGTGGAAGATCAGTTTTTTTTTGTATCTTCTCTTTGCAGATGTGTGACTGAGGGCCCTCAGAAGGGAGCTGACCCCCCTGCTAATGTCCCAGTAGACAATGGCCCTCCAGCAGCAGCAGCTGAGGCTCCCGTGGCAGCGGTCCAGCCCGGATCCACATCAGCGCCGCCGGAGCCCCAGAGCTCCACCATCAAATCGGAGGTGATGCCTTCCTCTCCGGTGGTCATCCATCATGTCCAGAGTTCGCCGGTCCTCATCCAGCAGTCCCAGCAGTCCGCAGCCTTGACGGCTCAGCCCAGTCCACCGCTCACCCCCAACCCCTCTCACAGCCCCAGCCCAACCCGGGCAAGAGTCAGGGCCGGGAATCTCCCAAGGGGGCGGCCTCAGATCCGCCGAGTCCCGCCCGCCATAGGAAGCCACAAGGGAACCCGGTGAATAATGGCAACGGGACTGCCACAAAGGGTCTCGTCATAGAGGAGCTCCAGAGCAGCCAGGACAAGGGCAAAAACAGAGCCATGTCCATAGAGGTACATTCTCATTTGGTCTTGATTTATTTTTATCCAACATTGTAAAGTGGGTGTTTTTTATTGCAGTTATTAGCATCCTGTAAATGTCAACTTGGTTCCTGGGAATCACATTATATTTTCCCTGATAGTTAATTATAATTATTGTTGTTGTTCTTTTCTTTTTCCCCCCGTAGGCAGCAGAGAAGGAGTGGCAAGAGAAGAGGCAAAACATGGGTCACTATGACGGAAAAGAGTTTGAGAAGATCCTCCAGGAGGCCCAGGCCAACATGATGAAGGGCATTCCCAGTCTGGAGGTGGAGGAGGACTCAGCGCTGCCCCCTGCTGCCACTGTAGAACCAGCAGACCTCCACGACACGGCGGAGTCACCGACAGGTACAAACCAAATCACAAATGTAACCCCAACACACAAATGCATTTGAAGGTATCTATAATTTAACCTCTTGTTGTTTGTACGACTGAAGAGCCTCAGTCTGAGCTTCATTCTGACAAGCCAGGCAAGAAAGGGCCCGAGAAACTCCCAAAACCTGTGATGGAGAGACCGGCCAAACCTGCACTGGAGAGACCCTCCAAGACTGCCAACAAGCCGGGCCCCACTGACAGCTTTACCAAGCAGGGGTCTGAAAAATCCAGCAAGTCCCCGCCGCCACCCCCTCCGAGGAAGACCTTCTCCAGCTCCAGCTCAGGCATGACCACCACGCGCTCCGGCGAAGTGGTCTACACCAGCAGGAAAGAGTCCGTCTCGGCTCAGGTCAGTCTGATAGAGGGTCATTTTCTGATATTTTTCTGTTTTTTTCTCTTACATGTGGGATTTTTGTTGTGTTTGAACTCTAAAATATTGGAAATGTGGTTATAATTTCCCTCTCCTAAATTCAAACAGGAGGGTGAAGATGAAAGTCCACTTCCCAGTCCCCAACCGAAGCCCAACAAGGTCCCACCAGAGACGAAGCCCAAGCCAGCCACGCCTCCCCCCGTCACCGCCTCTGATAGCAGAGAAGAGGAGGAGGAGGAGGATGAAGGGGACAAAATCATGGCAGAGCTCCAGGTAAGATGCACACTCAAGCACTCACTCACGCAATCCCTCCAACATGCGAACAACACAACATCTGATTTCTGCGTTTCGGGATGTGGGTCTGTCATTTCCTTCCCCTGGTGGTTTGTCTTTTTCCCTGAAGCGGCAAAGGATGAGCTCTCGACTCCTCGATCTTGAATCTAACTGTCACATTTTGGCTCCTTCAGCTGTGGCGAGGGTGAAGCTACTAAAAAAAAAACATTTCCCCTTCACTTTTCTTCACTCTTCAGGTTTTCCAGAAGTGCACGGTTAAGGATGTAGGGGTGAAAAATGTGGTAGAGCCCGCCCCTCGAATTGAACCGCAAATCAGAGAGCTAAGACCGGGGCCCTTATTGCCCCTCAAAGAGAAAAAGGTAAAATATACGTCACCACGCCGCTACCCAGCTAACCGCCTGCCTCTGCCCGCTGTCTGATACAACCGATGGCTGTGTCTTAACCCTTCTACAACTTCTGCACCCACTTTGCTTTGGCTCAAGAGAAACCAGTAACAACTGCCTCCGAAACACCAAAAACACTCCTTTCCTCGCTGCCTCTGTTTCCTCCCCTCTCTTGATTCTGCTGGATATCTCCGCTCGAATATATTTCAGGATTAAGTCTGCATAAAATGAAGCCTCTGAAAAAAAAGACGCTGTGTCTTTTTTGTGCGCACGGACCCCGAACAATGATGTGTTTTGCAGCTGATTTAATTAACGCTTGTCAATAAAGACCTCGGCACTGTATCCTACAGGCAATTACATCGTCTTGTGTCTTTCTTTGATTACACGTCTTCATACAAAAATCGACAAGGGCAAATATGTCTAAAATGACTGACAAATTGAGGGAAACAGCGTAGCTTAAACTGTTTTTGCAGACTTGGTTCACCTGAGGTCAGTCCGGCCACTATGCATGCTACTCCCCCCCCCCCCCCCCCCCCCCCCCCCCCCACTTGTACTTCTCTGAGGGATTACTTTTTCTGTTTCTCCCTTGTCTTTGCACAACTTGACTTCAATTTGCTTTTTTCCAGCTTCACACCAATATAACCAGCACAATCCTATCATTTTCCACATTTATCTTAATATGCACATTTAACGAGATGTTTTCACAAGGACGGATATGTTCATGTTAAAACATTGATTGATTGAACAGTGATTGAAATATAGGTATCAGAAGCATGTGAGTAGATATGTAGGTAAGCTACTTGCTACTCGCTACTGTCGATAATAAAGCATTAATGTTTTAGATTTGATGCAGAGCTTATTGCACAAATTGTGTGTGAAAGGCGCTTTGCATAGTGTATAATGTATGAAAACTGAAAAAAAATCAATAGAAGTGTAAAAAACAGGGTTACAACATCAAAAAGTAGCTTTAGAAAATGTAGTGGCTTGCATTCAAAGCTTTTAAATAGTAATATGTATGAATGCTCCCTTCGTGTATTTTGATACATATGCAGCATTTAATATCAGTCTCCATACTATATGTTTTTGCTGTTGCCTTGTAGACACACGTAACCCATAGCAACCTGGCACACCAGTTGCACAGTAATATTATTCCCTCGCACACTGTCCTAGCAGAGCTCAGAGCCCACTCGAGAGGATAAAGATCCCGACACAGATGAAAATGGGAACACTACTGTCCGACAGAGCCAAGGGGTATGAACGCCTTTCTAATATCAAGCGATGTATCCTTAATGTGTGTCCTAGGATTGGAGAGATTTAAAACAGCCACTTCTTCGTTTCTCAGGTCATATACTATGTGACTGGCCAGATTCCCAAAGAGCATCCAACCCCGTCGGGAACGGAGGAAACCCCTGAACACCGGGAGCCCACGCAGCCTCCATCACAGGTGTCAAATGTCAATGTTAACGACAATTCTCCAAGCCAGCAGCAGCAGCAGCAGCAGCCGCCGCCGTCTCCACCACCCAAATCGCCTGTAACACCTCCACCCAAATCGCCTGTAACACCTCCACCCATATCGCCTAAACCCGTGGGACTAAGCGCATTCAAACTTCCAAAGGTTCAAGTCACACGCTCTGAATCCTTGAAGACGAATGCGGAGATCCAGAAGGGAAAAATCCTCAACAAAATCAACACGGAAAAGAAGAGTAAAGTCATCCAGCAACGGGTTTCTTCTAGTAAGAATATAATATCGGAGCCTGTAGTAACCACGGCGACCAGTACCGCAAAAGAGGCATCAAAAAAGGTTCCGAGTGAGCACAGGGATCCACCTAAAGCTACCTTTGAGGAGGATGATGAGGAGGCAAGTCTTAGTCCTGACTTACCCGGAGAAGAGGCACCTCCGCCCCCGGACAACATAGCCTTCATGATCACTAACACCAAAGTTCAGGCCCTGTCCTGTGGTGAGTACCAGGAACTGGTCAACGCCAAGAAAGGAAACGTCCAGACTGTGACTGTAGGTAACGCCGGCAACCAAGGGAACGTCACAGGGGAACCCTCTGATCCGCAGGACCACGTCTTCGACAAGAAGCCTGTCATCATCATCTTCGACGAGCCCATGGACATCCGCTCGGCGTACAAGCGCCTGTCCACCGTCTTCGAATGCGAGGAGGAGCTGGACATGATGCTCGCGGCGGAGTGCATCGAGGAGGAGAGCGAGGAGTCAGACACGGAGAGGAGCGGGGGGCTGCGGGTTAACGCAGGAGGGGCTGATGCGGTGGATAGCAAGAAGGCAATCGCCTCAAAGGCCGCCGCAGACCGCACCAGCTTATCGTCTTCGTCCTCGTCCTCGATCTCCGAACTGACCGACAACGGGTTGAAGACGGAGTCGAACGGCGACGGGAAGCTGGACGGTAAGAAGAAGTTCAAGTTCAAGTTCCCTAAGAAGCAGCTGGCGGCGCTGACCCAGGCGATCCGCACGGGCACCAAGACGGGGAAGAAGACTTTACAAGTGGTCGTATACGAAGACGAGGAGGAGTCGGACGGCACCGTCAGGCAACACAAAGAAGCCAAGAGATTTGAGATCACGCGCTCAAAATCCCTAGCAGACGCCACCAAGGGCCCGACCCCAACCCCTGCCCCGGCCTCGCTGAAGAGGCAGAACTCCGACTCCCTCTACAGGACGGACAAGATCCGGAAGAGCACTTACAAGACGCTGGACAGCCTGGAGCAGACCATCAAGCAGCTGGAGACCACCATCAGCGAGATGGGGCCGTGCTCCCCCGGGGAGCAGGTCTGCACGGAGGAGGCTAAAGCGGGGCTGAAGAGGTCTTCCTCTCTCCCGACCTCCAGAGGGTCGGGCCCTAAGGTACTCGGCAAAACTCCACTGCAGATGAAGATTAAACCTCAGCTCCTTCCTCGCCCTGTAGTCATCCCTACTACCACCACCACTACCGCCCCCAGTGCCCCCAGCACCGTACAGCAGGTCTCTCTCTAGCTCTTGCTCCGGAGGCTTTGGGTCCTTCTTTTTTCAGCTCACTCCCTACCTTCACTCCAACCCTAACCCCCCCTCCGAAATTACAGAAAAAATCATTAACTCCACAGGTGCTTGGAAATGTTGGAAATGTCCCCCCGTGGCTTTTCTCCCTCTGTGAAATCATGGCGACATGATTAATAAGGGTGGCATTTTGTTGGGGTTACTGACTACCATGTTTCTCCTTCAGTTCACTGCTAAACCTCTGAGGGTTTCCAACAAAGTGCTCATCACCAAAAGCTCTCTTGTGATGATTAAGCTCTTGATACCTTCTTGACCGCATGTACTACTGTGTGTTGATTTTTAAAAAAAGGCCTATGGTCCCATTGGGTGCATGATCTATCACTGGTGTTGTTCGTTGAGGTGTTATCTGATTTTTCATTCTTCCTATATGGTGTGTGTGTTTTTTTTCTTTTCTTTCTTTTGTTTTATTTTTTGTTTTTTCGTTTGGATCCCCTTGCAGAACACCAGTGTCGCGTCCCCTTCTAGTCGGATGCCCGTCCCTTTGTCTGCGAAGTCCAGGCAGACGCCGGGTACTACTGACAAAGCAGGAAAACCGCAAAAACTACAGGACGCTCAGAGGCAGTTTCGACAGGTAGTTTTACTGTAGGGCCTTACCAGAGACTAAAGGAGTCAAACGTATAGGGATCAAAAACACGAGGCATGTATTGTTAGAGGGAGGAAAAAAAAGACAACCAAAGCTGTGAGATTTCAAGTGTTTTAAAGAAAAAAAATTAGTCACCGTGGTGACAACTGTGGTTCTGTTAATGTTTCTCTTGAGTCTGCTCTGACAAGAAGGCATGTTTGACTTTTGACTGTTACCCCACCCCCCCCATAACATCACTGTACTGTATGCTTTTGCATGTCCACACTGCTCATGGTTTTCACTGTGTTGGTTGACTAAACAAAAAGAAAAAAAAAAAAGAAAAATGGCAACGAAAAGTGGAACGCTATCCCAGTGTCATCATCTGAGTTGTCATCGCATCTCCACTTCCCATCACAGCTGAGTTCCTAAACAGTGTTGCCAAATCCCAGGATGCTTATGGCTATGTTTTAAAAAAAAAAACACAAAAACTACAAACCTAACTGACTTTTCAGCTATGCTCCTCCCCTTTCTCCCCTCCTCTTCAAAAACCTGCGATGTCACTGCACCGCTTCCTAACCTCACGGGTGATATTTCCTTACCCTCAAGACCCACAACTCACTATCTTGCACCATCGGTTTCAGTGGAATACCAGCCCGCACCCCCCCTCCCCCCCTGTCTGCTCCCACTCTTTCAAAAAAACAACTTTATCTAATTCTCTCCAGCCTTCCTATGCACCTTTTGCCTTGTGAATCCCCCCCCCCCACAGCCCCCCTTTAACGAGATCTAACACCTGCAGTCAGGAGGCGCTCCTCCTGTCCCGCCATCGCACGGTCTAACATTCGCAGTGTTTCTTGTCTCTCACGTCTTCTATGTCTCACTCTTCATATAACCATAGTAACAAAACAACAACAACAGAGCTGTAAATGTTTTAGTTGTGTCTCAGTAACAATGATGTTTGTGTAGTTTTAGTGTGTTTCTATGTGTATAACGTAGTAGTTGGGTTTTTTTTAACATCGTCTTGCCTTTTTAAATGTATTATTTGACCAGATTTCTTTTTTGACAACCAGTATCTGTTTTGGCATCTCTGTTTGCAGGCTAACGGAAGTGCTAAAAGAGTGGGAGGGGATCATAAAACTACTCCCCCTACTATACCCACCTCTAAAATCCCTGCTTTTTATCCTAGCTCTACTAAAGGCAGCTCCCAGTCTGCACCAAACTCAGATGCTACTAATCCCATTAACCCTTCCTCCTCTTCCTCCTCCTCCTCCTCCTCCTCCTCCTCCTCTATGACAAAACCCTCCATCCTGTCCTCTCACGCTCCCCGTTCCGGTTCCCAGCCCTCCTCCCACATCCCCTCCCTGTCTAACGGATCCCTCAAACTCCCCACAGCCTCACAGCACACAGGTAAATCTCTCTCGTTCTCCTCGCAGACTCAGAATGGTCGAGTGCACGCCTCCTCCTCCTCTTCATTCTCCTCCTCCTCATCCTCCTCCTCCTCCCCCTCCCCTCTGTCGCCCACACCTTTGGGCCCGGGTGGAAAGAGCATCCGCACCATACACACCCCCAGCTTCACCAGCTACAGGTCCCACAACGGCAGCAGCAGCGGCAAATCCTGCATCCCAACAGCAACAGCAGCTAAGGACACTTCCTAGCCCCGTTACGGCCCCTCTGACTTTACCGCACAGCAGGTAGAGCCGCTCATGTTTTCATTTTATATCGTTTTTTCGGTTTGGTGTTTCTGTAGAAGTATTAAGTGATGCACTCCCCCCCAACACCCCCAGTTCATGTTTTATTTGACACTGACATTCACACCAATGCTTCTAACTCAAGTTGCCGTTTCCTGTTGTGAAAAAAAGGGTTTTCTTGGAGGTGTACCAGATGTTCTCATAAAAAAATATTTTATAATGGAACTAAAACAATATTTTACTTTTACCACATTGTAGTTGAAGTGGAAGGCTCTTGTGGTGTTGAAAAAAAAAATCTATTTTTCTTGCTGTAGCTACGGATAGGGAACTATAGAGTTGACGTACAATCACAAAGTACCGTGTAAAAATGTTGTTTTATTTTTCAAACCAGAGATTGAATTACCATAGTATATTTAATCTTCTATATTTCTTATGTTGCCAGACATTCAACGCAGCCCTTGTAAATGCCTTTGATGAGCGTAAACATAAAATATACAGACGTGTTTTCAAGTTTCATTATCATTTTCTCTGTTTTCTAAGAGTATTTTTCTCATTTTTCACCCATATGAACTGCCAATTTCTTTTACTGATCTGTAAAACTGGTATCACGAGTAATACAAGTTTTCATTTTAGTGTGCCTATTTGCCAAAGTTGTTGTACAATGACTCACTTCAGGCCTAACCAGTCACAAGATTTAGGGGAATTTACATGCACTCTCTTGATGTGATGGCTGAAGTGTTGACCATAGTGTTACTGCACTGCTGGTCTCGGTTTGTTAAGTTAACATGTAATTGTTGTCTAAATGTAAACTGTACTAAAAAAACAAAACAAAGTGAATCAGTTCAACTACATGTACATAGATGGTTCAAACTAAGAAAAATAGGTAGTTTTGTTAACATACCAAAGTTTATTTGTATGCATGCCTTTCAAATACTTTAGGAGAGTGGTGTAAAAGAAGAATTATGTTTGCACAGATAGATTTTTGTAAATATCTGTTTTTTTTTTCTCTCATTTTTGTAAAGCTTTAAATCATACTATAAAGGAGCAACGTGGTCAAGACAAAAACTGTGTTCGAGTAGCAAAAATAAAGACGTGCATGCTTGTAATGCATTGAGCTTCGGTGTTTTTATTCATGTCTTTTTCTAGCTTCCTGTTCAAACCTGGTGTGATCTAATCTATCTGTGTGTGTGTGTGTGTGTGTGTGTGTGTTTGGTTACGCGTGCGTGCGTGCGTGCATGTGATCTTTTGTGTGTATAAATATGAAAGTAGACACACATAACAGAGCAGTTCTCTTATTTCCACTTCCATGCCTGCACCTGCGTTTTCTACCTGTAGCCAATAAATAGAAGAATTCTGCATTCTCTATCGCTACGATTGAAAGGTAAGAATATGAATACCGAATATAAATAATATGAATGATTACTGACACGGAGCTATTATGCTAGTATGTTTATATATTTATGAATTGAGGTGGTGCTCTAACTACAGATCATGCTTTTAGCATTTAAAGGAGCTGAACCTTTATTTGTTAACAGCACTTTGGAAGTTTTGCCTTGTTTAAAATCAAAATGTAAAGCGATTAACTGGGTTTTTGGATGAAGTGAATGGTAACATTTTCATTGGGGATTGCAGTTCATCACATCAATCTAAGTTAACGTAACAACAATTACCAAAAAAAGGTTTTTGATCAAATGTGTCAGACTTTACATCCTGAATGTTATTGCAATCATATGATTTGAGTTATTTGACTGAAAAAAGTTTTACTTCTCAAAAAAAAAAAAGGATACAACCATTTTTTAAAATCTATAATCTATCGTTTGTGTTTGATGTTGAGAATAAAATATTGAGTGTCTTCTGCAAAACTGCTTCCACAGAAGCCTTGCCGGGCAGTTCCTTTTTCTAATAAGCTCATCTATGATGTTGCATGTGATATTTTCTCTTATCATGCAAGTCATATTTTTGTCACTCACACACACACTTTTTTCGGTTTTGTTATGATATCACAACATTACTTGGTGAATCACTTGACTAGATCATCATCATAACAGGGTATTTGTGTCTACGCTGCAACAGGATGAACCTCTCTGCAACAGCGATCAACGCCTCTGGGGAGGAGACGCAGAGCTTCTATGGCAGCGACTCCCACCAAGAGAACATTGTATTTTCTACATTTTACATCCTGGTTTTTATCATCGCGGTGCCCGGGAATGCCTTGGCACTGTGGGCGTTTTTTCGCCAGGACAGCGCGTCTCCATCTAAGGTCTTCCTGAGGCACCTATCTATAGCAGACATCTCTTACATCCTCATTTTACCCATGCGCATAGTCTATCACCTCTCTGGCAGCCACTGGCCTTTCGGACGCGTCTTCTGTCAACTAGCAGGCTTCCTCTTTTACCTAAACATGTACTGCAGCCTATACTTAATGAGTTTCATCAGCCTGGACAGGTTCCTGGCTGTGGTTCTACCTTTAAAATCACAGTCGGTTAGGAAGGCTACATATGCAAAGATAGTGGTTGCCATACTTTGGGTGACAGTCATTGTGTCTATGAGTCCTACACTTTTCTCTAAAAAGAATGTGACCAACTCAACCGGCATCTGCACCAAGCTGTACTTAGAGAATACATCTCCCACGGCGTTGGTTTCCACTGTTGTGGCGTTTGTCATTCCCCTTATAACCATAGTGGTTTGCTACATACTGATTCTGCTGAAACTGAAGACAATGAGGCAACAGAAAGAACGGCCAGTGAAGGATAAAGCTATGAAAATGATCATCGTCATTGTGATGAACTTCCTGTTTGCGTTTGTGCCCTACCATGTGAACCGGGTCATCTACATCCAAAGCCACAGCCACGGCCCCGTGACTGCAGCGATCCACGAGTCACTGGGAAGAGCCAATCGCATCACGTCTGCACTGACTTGTGTTAGTGCGGTGCTGGATCCTGTGATGTATTTCTTCCTCAATCGTG
Organism: Chelidonichthys spinosus; assembly: GCA_029853015.1. Lineage (NCBI taxonomy): Eukaryota > Metazoa > Chordata > Actinopteri > Perciformes > Triglidae > Chelidonichthys > Chelidonichthys spinosus. The sequence continues at coordinate 17,874,614 of CM056837.1, forward strand.
CATACAGGGACATGTTGCTTCAGCTGTTCTGTAAAAGATGCTGATAATCTATAAACTTTTATTATTGTAGACAATAAATCGTTTTGAACAAATTGCCCTGTAATTTCTAGAGAACATAAATGCATTCAACCTCGGGTTAACATATTCATTGACTTCTAAAATGTAGGGTTGCACTCCTCAAATGAAAAAAAAATAATAAATAAAGGTCACTCATACACATGATCATACAAGAAAGAAAAAATGTATAATGCATTAAGGATTTACCTTGATTACTTGGTACCTGAAACATTAAGGAACAATAGTTCAGATACATGAAAGACGTGTTTCTTTCTACTTTTAGGTCGTTAAACTTCTTGAGAAACTTACAAATAAGTTGATCACCACGTCATCTTGGCAGGATGTCATATAAGACATAATGGTGGCACAAGTTAAAGTTCAGTATGTTTTTAAAATGGCTTTATCAAAACCTAATGCAATATAACTCACTGGGCCAATTTAACACAGTTCTGCAGGAATTCATAGCCCATTACACAATTTAATAATAATAATAATAACTTTATTTGTATAGCACCTTTAAAAACAGCAGTTAACAAAGTGCTTTGACATGTCAAAAATCACAGTACACACACACAAATACAGTAAAAGCAAAACCACAAATGTACAGAGGACAGAGGAAATTATTATTAGCTTGTCAATTAATGTGAGGTGCTTGCAAAGAAAGAAATATAATGGGATAAAGGGATAAAAAGATAAAACGATAAAAAGATAAAAAGAACAATTGGCTTCAATAAATATATTTAAACATATGAATACTATAAAATTATATTGGATATATTGGATATATATATAATCATCGTCTTATTACCTGCCAGGTAGGCTCTGTATCCCAGCTCTGTACAGAAACAGCACTTTCTAGAAAAGCGAAGTTTGACTCGCGCGACCACCCGTAGTACGACTTGTTACCAAGGCAGCCAGGAAGAAGCTGTAAAGGGAGCGGACCGTGAGTGTATTCTTGTTTGTTTAACGTAGCTTCACATGTTTGCACCGAGACTTGACATGTTAGTCGTTATTCTGTCGAAGCTAAATATTATACAGACATGATTGTGTTATTCCCCTTTTTCTCTTCGCGACTACTAGCGTGTCGGACAGCTGTTTCGTTAGCTAGCTTAATTAAGCGCAACTGTTTTTTGTGTGTCCAGATAGGAATAACGTTAGCTAACTAGCTAAAGCAGTGACGTGAAGTGAAAACACCTCAACGTTAAGGAACTATTTTTTTTAGCTTCGGGTGGGGCTCCTCTTAAAATGACGGACGTATGTGAGTTGTTGTTTTTCGTAGAAAGTAAGCTTTTTTTTAGCGTTACACTGATTTAGCTGTCTGTCACCGCACAGGAGCAACTATGGACATCGGAAAAGGCTGAGTAACTTATTTTTTTAACAAGTTGCCACCATGGGCACGGCATCCTCGTTAGTCAACCCCGGAGAGGTGATCGAGGATGGATATGGGGGTGAAGGAGGCGAAGCTTGTGAGATCCCAGTGGAGGTCAAGCCCAAAGCCCGACTCCTGCGCAGTTCCTTCCGGAGAGGACCTCGGGTGATCGGGGCCAGTTTCAAATCCACGGGCTCCGTGGATCTGGAGTATGCCGCCGAGTATGAAAGGCTCCGTAAGGAGTATGAAATCTTCCGCGTCAGCAAGAACAACGAGATCTCCTCCATGCAAAAGAAGGAGGCCAAGCTGGACGAGGAGAACAAGAGGCTGAGAGCTGAGCTTCAGGTAAAAAAAAAAAACAATTATCAGGAGACTGCTTAGAATGGAGATTTAATTTAATCTCTTGTTTTTTTGTGTGTGTGTTGGAAATATATCTCATATTCACACAGATATATGAGCTATAGGTAAATTAAAAGTGATTAGGCAGCTTAGTCTCCCTCCTCAAACTTGAATTACTTTTATTGTTGACATATTTAATGTCATGTAAGTATTGTACTTTGTCTTCAAGGAAACTAAAGATCAAATAAAATCAAAGATTCAGAGACTACAGCATGTAACATCCTTACCAGTTGATGATGATGATGATGATATGCATTGTCAATGTGCCAACAGGCTCTGCAGAAGACCTACCAGAAGATCCTCAGAGAAAAAGAGAGTGCTCTTGAGGCAAAGTACCAAGCCATGGAGAGGGCCGCCACCTTCGAACATGACAGGGACAAAGTAAAACGACAGTTTAAGGTAAACCAAACCAAACGTTACTGTGGAGCATTCTTTCCAGCAGTCGTTATTGCAAAGGCTAACCAATTGGCTGAATCACTGCCAGATTTTCCGAGAGACGAAAGAAAAAGAGATTCAAGATCTCCTGCGGGCTAAGAGGGACTTGGAGGCCAAACTGCAACAGCTGCAGGCTCAGGGCATCCAGGTCTATGACCCGAATGATTCTGACTCGGATGACAACCAAACCACAGTTACTGGTAAGAACTAGAAACCCACAATGTTGGGACAGTGTATTTTCTTTGTTTTATCCATTTATCATTCCAGTGTCACTTTTCTATTGGAAATCAACACTTAAAGTTTTGTTTTTTTATTCAAAAAAAAAATCTTCAAATGCCTTTTTTTACTGTATGTATTCAGCTGCAGGAACACAGTGTGATTACTGGTCTGGCGGTGTGCTGGGAAGTGAGCCCTCTATGGGTAGCATGATGCAGTTGCAACAGACCTTCCGAGGACCAGAATTTGCCCACAGTCTGATTGATGTGGAGGGACCCTTTGCAAATGTGAGCAGAGGTAAGTAAACCTCAGTCAGTCTGTAGAAAGACGATATGCATCATATGATATGATATTATAATTCTACCTTTCTCCTGTGTGTGTTTGTTTCAGATGACTGGGATGCTGCAGTGGCCAGTCTGCTTCAGGTTTCCCCTCATGTGCCCCAGGCCTTGTGGAGTAATACAGTGCGCTGCTACCTTATCTTTACCCAGGAGACCAAAGCTGAGCTTGATGTCTTTATCAAGGTTGGTTGGGCTCTGTGGACAAACATTCTGTTAACATGGGACGCTATGATACTATTGTGTTTTTCATTAATGGGACCGTTTCTTGGCTTTTCAGTAACAGGCTGAAAGAGGAAATTACTTTGGTCAATTCAAGGCTAGTGTCAGGCTCTTAGGAAACAATAGTGAGTTTACCTGGTAGATAACTGACATTAGTCGTCGCCCGGTTAATCTTTGCTTTGTGTTTTCATTACAGAAACACTCCCCTGCGTTACGGAGAATGTGCGAGGGTCTAGGCCATTTCTACCTGAATGTCTGTTTCCCAGAGGAGAATGCTGCCTCGTACGCTGTGGAGCGCAAACAGGAGATTGAAAGGAGCTCCGTGTGTGTGCTTCTTGTAAAATCTGTTGTACCTAGGTACAGTAAGTCCTATATCTAACATCACAGGATCACAACATTGTACTTGTGTTATGATGTATCTATAAGTAAATTCTCGTGTGTGCAGCTCTGTGATGGAGGATTGCGAGGAGGCTTTTGTGAAGAATCCAGACGGCCACCCGCTGGTGCTCTACCTCAAGACTGAAGAAGACCGCAATTTGACTGGACCCACCAGGCAACTGCTAGAAAGTGTCAATGCTGCAGACAAGGCAGCTAAAGTCAAGGTTCTTGTGTGTCATATATTAAATGAACTATAAAGAAACAGGATGCAGGTATTAGGTACTAAGTATCCAAGGTTAGATGAATTTGTTCTATAAAGCACATTCTATAAATGGGTATGACATTTATAGCTACAAGAATATGTGCCTTGTGATATATAGACTTTTTATTCAGTGTAGTTTCATTTTGTATGACTGCACTATAAACTGTTAGCGAAAGCAGAAGTTGTGTGGTTATTGCCTTGTTGATGTTCTGTATTTTCCTGGTTGCTAGATGCTTGTGCTTACGTGTTGTGAACTTTAACCCAGGTCGTGGATCATGGTGGTTCTGCAGAGGAAGGGGCTAAACTTATATATTCTCAACTAGAGAAAGTCATCAAACAGGTAAAGTCTGTCGGCAACATCTGTCTTTTTATCGCTTGATTGTGAAAAGTGTCGTGTGTGTATAGTGATTTATGTCCACACCTCCTGTCGGTGACAGCTTTTTAACTTCCACATCTACCCTCACCATGCAGGAGTTGCTGGGTCTTGAAGCAGCAGATGTCGACTCTAAGGACTCTGGGATAGAGGAGGGACGTGAGGAAGACTCAGGAGACATGCTGTGGGACCTGCATGACGAGCAGGAACAGATTGAGTCCTACCATCAGGCCTGTAGCAGCACCACCTCCCAGTTAGGCTTCCAGAAAGTAAAGCATATGTTACCCTCTTTTTTTTTAGCTTTCTTAATGTTGTCTTCCAGGCTGATACTTTTAATACTTACTTATCTCTCTAAGTCTGTATTGTAAGTCCCTGTTGTCGTTTACCCCCTCAGTATATAGATCGTTTGAATGATATGATAGCTGCTCCTCCTCCCACCCCTCCCCTGTTGGTGTCTGGTGGTCCAGGCTCAGGAAAGTCTCTCCTGCTCTCCAAATGGTGAGGATGTAGTCATTCAGTTAAGTGTATGTCCCCTGACTGCTAGACTCATCTTCACTCAAACTAGTAGGTGACATTGCAATTTAACATATGTTGTGTGCTTTTGAGGGCTATTGAGTAGTTCTAGTTCTCAACTTTTAGGCCTGTTTTCATCGGTTTCCTCAACTTACTAACTTTATTGCAAAATGACACACAAGGACAAAACTATTCTAACATCATGTTTATCTTTCAGTATCTCCTTAACAACTTCATAAGAAAAAATCTTGTCTTTTTAAATGATGCTGCCAGTGTTACTTTTAGTGGAGGTGTCTGTTCCTTTTGATTTTGTGTGTCATCATGCATACAAGACATTGTGTACATTATTTAATCCTCTCCAGGATCGAGCAGCAGCAGAAGCAGTCCCCCAACACCTTGTTCCTTTATCATTTTGTTGGCCGCCCACTTTCCACAAGCTCGGAGCCGGTTCTCATTATCAAACGCCTCACAGTCAAAGTAAGGGGTCTCTCTCTCTCAGTGGTTCTGTTAAAATCTCACTTCCCGTGAAGAGTCTTACTGAATAACCAGGAACGTGTTTTTCTGTCTGTGGTCACGTAGCTGCTGCAGCACTTCTGGTCCATATCTGGCTTGTCCATGGAGCCCAGTAAGATCTTAGAGGAGTTTCCCCGCTGGCTTGAAAGACTCTCAGCACGCCATCAAGGAAACATCATCATCATCATCGACTCCATTGACCAAATACAGGTAAAGTTAGACGCATGCTTTGTCTCAGTCGCCTTTAGAATATTATTTGTTCCAGAAAGCTCCTCTAAAACTACACGTTTTCTCCCTTTTCAGCAGGCAGAACGACACATGAAGTGGCTTATTGACCCTCTCCCTGTGAATGTCAGAGTGGTGGTGTCTGTCAACGTAGAGACGTGTCCTCAGGCTTGGAGGTGAGACACGCATTCCAAATGTTTCCACTTCAATTCACTGTTTGTGTTCTGTTGTTATGTATGGATTTGCAATGCAGTGGTATATATGTCTTAATATGCTCATGTAGTATTGCCATTAATAATTCAGTGACCATGCCTGTTTAGGTTGTGGCCCACACTCCATTTAGACCCACTTAGTCCCAGAGAGGTCAGGAGCGTTGTTAATGCAGAGTGCCAGAGCATGGATCTCAAATTGACCAAGGACCAGGTCAGTGACTTTCCACCATCCACCTTTTTAAAAACTGAAAAGACATTTGGAATTGTTAGCAGGAGAATGCCAAAACGTTTTTATTCTTTGTTCTAGGAGAAGAAGCTGGAAAGGCACTGTCGCTCTGCATCGACCTGCAACGCACTGTATGTCACACTACTGGCAAGAATGATGATCAGGTTAGTCACTTCTGGTTTTGCTTTTCAAAGAAAAATGTGAAGCAACAGCAGTGCTAACACGACTTTGTGGTTTTGTGTATTTTCATCATTTTTAAAGAGAAAAGAGGGCCTTCAACATGAATTATCTGGTTAATCATAGTCTGACATTGATGTCTGTGTGGCTACGTATGTTTTGAATAGAGTAGATTTGCCTATATGCCATGTTTTTTGTTTCTGCCCAGCAGTATATTAGGTTGGTCACTGGAGAAGAGCCTGGAGCAGTGTCTCCAGTGTCAGGACACCATGTCGCTCTACCGCCTGGCACTCAAGATGACGCTGCACTCCCTCCACACAGACAGAGAGCGACACATTATGAGAGAGGTGATCTTATGTCCAGACAAAAAAAACAACAACTTCTCTTCACTTAAACCCAGAGTTCTGCCAGCGTTATGGTTTTAATGGCAGGTGTGTGCTTTTATCCTCGTCTCTCCGTAGATACTGTGCCTTATCTGTGCCAGCCATAATGGAGTCAGTGAATCAGAGGTGCTAGACCTTTTCCCAGAGATGGAGCTGCCTGTCCTTTCCTCTCTGCTTTACCGTCTGAACAGACTCTGCATTGTAACCCTCCGTTGTGGGCTCATCAGGTTTCAACACCTGCAGGTAACCACGCTCTGGGCAGTAAAGTAATTAAAACTTCAAATAATCTGATATTTAATTTGAAGTTCTTGTCTGTAAATGCGTTTGTCTTTCAGGCTTGGGAAGCGGTGAGGTTTGAGTTCCTGGGTGGAGGAAGTAGCTCGGCTGCTTACAGAGAGAAACTCATACAGTACTTCAGTCAGCAGCTCAGGTGGAGTAGTCATCTTCTCCTCAACTCACAACTCGCATTCTTTTGTCAGGTTGTCTCATGTCATTGTGTGTGTGTGTGTGTAGCCAGGACCGTGTGACGTGGCGTGTTGCAGACGAGCTGCCCTGGCTGCTCCAACAGCAGGATGACAGGACTAAACTACAGCTCAGCCTCCTGAACCTGTTTGTGTCTCAAAACCTCTACAAGAGGTACAAGGCATGCATTCAATCAAGCTGATATAGCAAATCCTGCCAAATGTATCTCGGTATAGTCTTACAGGTGTACGTTTCTTTTTATTAGGGGTCATTTCTCTGAGCTGCTAGCCTATTGGCAATATGTGGGTAAAGACAAAAGCTCCATGGCCACCGAGTATTTTGACTCCCTGAAACACTATGAGAAGAGCTGTGAGAATGAAGACGGCATGATCAAGCTGGCAAACCTGTATGAGACCTTGGGACGTTTCCTCAAAGACCTGGGCCTCCCTAGTCAGGTAGCATTCAAGATTGCAATAAGCATCAGCTTTTAAATGTATGTATTCTATTAGGAAAGTGCACATATTGACACTTGTATTTATTTCTTTGTTTTCCTAGGCTGTAGCACCATTACAAAGGTCCCTTGAAATTCGAGAGACAGCCTTGGACCCGGACCATCCCAGCGTAGCTCGCTCCCTGCACCAGCTGGCCGGGGTTTATGTTCAGTGGAAGAAGTATGGCAACGCTGAGCAGCTGTACAAGCAGGCCCTGGAGATAAGTGAGAACGCCTACGGAGCGGAGCATGCCAGCGTAGCACGCGAGCTGGAGTCGCTCGCCATGCTCTATCAGAAACAAAACAAGTCAGTCTTCCTCCCTTGGTGTTGACACGCATGATGGGTTTTTTTAATAATTGTTGTTTGTGTGGTACAGTTAAGTGGTTCTCCTGGCAGGCAATGTGTTGACAAAGAGGCATCCCCGACTCATTTAATTGCATTTTTTACAATCAGGTATGAACAAGCAGAGAAACTCAGGAAGAGGTCAGTGAAGATCCGTCAGAAAACCGCTCGCCAGAAAGGTCATATGGTAAGCATGTTTCCCAGATACCCACATGCTTAGTCATACACACTCAGTCATGATGGTCATGCCTTTTATCGACTCCTCCTTCCAGTACGGCTTCAGTTTGTTGAGGCGTAGAGCTCTACAGCTGGAAGAGCTGACCCTGGGAAAAGAGTCTGCAGACTCTGCTAAGACACTTAATGAACTGGGCGTCCTGTACTACCTCCAAAACAACCTGGAGTAAGTATTCAGTATGTAAGTCTTAATTTGTGTCCACTAACATGTCCTAAATCCCCTCCTTTGCCCCCATCCCCACCAGTGCAGCCAAGATATTCCTGTCCCGCTCTCTGGAGATGCGTCAGCGTGTCCTGGGTGCAGATCACCCGGACTGTGCTCAGTCTCTCAACAACCTGGCTGCACTGCACACAGAGAGGAGGGAGTATGAAACGGCCGAGGACATGTATGAGAGGGCGCTGGACATCCGCAAAAGGGCCTTGTCCCCAGACCACCCCTCGCTGGCATACACCCTCAAACACCTGGCCATGCTGTACAAACGCAGGGTGAGACACGGCGTCTGTCATCTAGTTTGTCTGTTGTACAGCTCTGTGTTTGTGTGCGAGTACCGGATTTGAGCGTATGTGTTGAGCAGGGGAAGCTGGAGAAGGCTGTGCCGCTGTATGAGCTGTCTCTGGAAATCAGGGAGAAAAGTTTTGGGCCCAAACACCCGAGTGTTGCAACAGCACTGGTCAACCTGGCTGTGATCTACTGCCAACTGGTGAGACATCGTACTTTATTCAGTCTGTACCACATTCCAAACCTGCATATCTTAAGCAATTTTCGCACATATTTTTGTCTCGATGACTGTTGTGTTTATAATTCATATAGAGTATAGACTGTAGATTTCTTTGTCTTTGGCAGAAGAAACACAGTGATGCCCTGCCTCTTTATGAACGAGCCCTGAAAGTGTATGAGGATAGTTTGGGGCGCTCACACCCACGGGTTGGAGAGACCCTAAAAAACTTGGCCGTGCTGAGGTAAAAAAAATACGTTCAACATTCGTCTAAACAGCAGAAGTGTAAGGTTATATTATACCTTATTTTTTTCTTTCCCATTTTTTATATCTTTTTGTGAATAGCTACGAAGAGGGTGACTTCGAGAAGGCAGCGGAGCTTTATAAACGTGCAATGGAGATAAAGGAGGCGGAGCCATCGTTGGTGTGCGGGAACGCTCCGTCCCGTCACTCCTCCAGCGGGGACACGTTCAGTCTGAGAGGACCTGCTCCCCTCCCACATGTCCCGAGGTGACTCTGTTCAGCCACTCACTCATGCAATACAGGCTGTTGACAGTTTCAAACTACCATAGAATATCAAAAACTTCAGACCCCGTGGTTTTATCGCTACCATTTTGGTCATCACACTGCGATTGCTGTCTAGATGGAGGTTTTAGGGTTTAGTTAAATAGAGTGTACCTGCTGGTATGGTTATGAAGCCTGACGTATTAATCTGTGAAACCTGTGTATTTACCACAAGTATTTATTAATATTTCTAACATAATCATGTGTTAAATCAGTCCTTTTTTTTGGAACTCAGGTTTACATTAATGGTGAATGCCGACACTTTGCTCACCGTGTATTTCAGCAAAGTACCAGCAGACTGTTTTGCTGACAGGTTGATGTTTTGACTGAAGGATTTTAGAGAGCTGTCTCTAAAAAAGTAACATATTGTGAAAAAATGGTATATTCACATGCCTTTAAGTACCATTTATGTTTACATTACGTAATGTTTACCTACTAGTATTAAGTATGTGATGGAAAAGGAGAAAATGTAGAACCAAAGATAAAGGTACAAACAGGCCTCGACCATATCTGAGAAGACGTCACCCTTTGGTACTGATTTCATGCTGTTTGTGCAAAACTAAATATCTGTATTTATTCATTAACAAAAAGCATTTTAAGGGATTTGACAAAACCATGATCGTGCTACACAAGTGTCCAGGTTAACGTACAATAATGTAAGGATTTGTTGTATGAATGTACTTGAATCCAAAAACGGGACAGTACCAAAACCTATTGTCAATGTCTTAATGTAGTAAATACAGTGCATCTTAAGTGTTTTTATATTTTTGTGTTAATGTAATTAATGTAATTTGTACAAAAAAAAAATCACATCCAATATATTCAGAAAACTGTATCCCATCTAATAAATACTTTATTGAGACAACTGAAATGTTCAAATGTTGCACCAGGTGTTTTCTTTAAAGCGGAGTGAATGACACATACATTAAAAAGGCAGGGACATTCATTCACTCATCAAAACCGTAGAAAATACTCATTGTGATACATGTTAATGCACTAACAGTGATATTATCTTAGGTTTACAGACATTTCATTAGAGACTGTATCAACTCCAGGTGCTAAACACCTTCTCTTCCTCACGTCGGCAAATTACACATTTAACTGCTTTTGCATTTCTTTCCACGTTGTGTGAAATGTCATCAGAATGTCATGCATTTGTTCTTTGTCGTTAGAAGAATTAATTCTGTAATTTGTTTATTAATAAGCTGTTTCATGAGGATGCTTGTTATCAAAGAAAGCAATGGAATAGACACATGAGAAAAGCTATGTCTTATCTGAATGGCATCTTCAGATTGTTGCCTACAACTTTCTCATCTGAGCCATCAAGTCTTCGAGGCTCTGCTCGGTCTCCCCCACTGTCTCTCCACACGCCGGCTCCTGGTTCTAACAAGAGAAAGCAATATTGTCAGAAACCTAGAATTCAGAAAAAAAGTTCAGCTTACTATTATAAGCTAATGAGCTCAAGTTGTGTTACAGAATACGAACCTCAACTGGAATGGTGTAAGCCACAGTAATTCCTTCTGGGAGGTCAGGCACGGTGCCCGATGCAGCCTGTAACTCTGCATCAGTTACCTCCGATACTAGCTCAATACCTGCACAGCACAAGTGTGTGTGTTAATACACTGTGTTGCACAAAAACAAATCGCTGTAATAGCTGCTTGTTGCACGCTCACCCCAGTCGTTGTCCTCATGCACGACCGCTTCCTCCTCCTCTTGTACAACCTCAACCTTTGGCCGCTCTGCTTCTTTTTTCTGCAGAGAAATGTCCACAAAGATAGGCGACGTTAGCGGTCCCAACTGGTGCAGCACTGTATTGCAGTACAAAGTTTGTATTGCAACGCTTTTGTTATGCCCTGCATCGTAATAATCGGAAACAAACAGAAAGCACACACACCTTGTATTCTTCCTGTTGTCTCCTGCAGTAGCGGTCGTTACACTGGGGGTTGGCTTTCATGGCCATGGTGGGGAAGAAGTCCTGCATGGCGTTGTAGCCTAGATAATAACTGACGGTGCCAAACTTCAACAGATACCTGAAAGACAAATCATATTTCAATTAAGACAGTACACCTTTTTTTAGATTCCCCGCTGACCGTGAATAATGATGTCTTACTTGAGGACATTTTGCACCAGGAGACCGGCCACCACACCCATCGTTGTTGGTAAACTGGCGGCACACACACCCTCCCTTTTGAGGGTCTTCTCATCGATGTTAGCGGCCACCACCAGAGGAGGAGCACACTAACAAAGCATATAAGACTGTATTACAATGTAACTACGTCTTCCTCACAGGCCAATGTTGCTCAAGCATTGCAGGAGTGTGTGTGTTGATGTGTGGACATACAGCAAAGCACGCCGTCTCCCCGGGAATGATGAGCTGGATGTGTCCTGATACGGCGTTCTCACTGACTCCAGACTCCATCCAGGTCTGACCTAGTTCATTACAGGCCTAGGACAGACATGACAACATGAATATAATCAAGAGCAACACGTACTTGCAGCTCTGGGGTTTTTTTGTGTGTGTGTGACAGTGCTGAACGTACTGTATTGATAGCCATTCTGGCTTCAAAGTTGTCCACACAGCTCAGGATCAAATCCACCGGCTTCCCTTCTTCCAGCCCTCCGTAACTGAGGAGACACAGAATAATGTGTTGTGAAGGCTTGCAGCGCTGAGGAGTGAGAATACAAAGCTAGAAAGAAGAATGTTTACCTGATGCGATCCATAAAATGTGTGAAATTGTCCATTGTGGTGATATTGTAGTTGTGGGTCTCGAATGACACGTCTGGGTTGATGTTCCTGTTGGGTGAATCGAGTAACATGTAAGCAAAAAGAAACCGGATGTCTCTATTTTTTGGGGGGGATTTTTTGGAACAATGGGATACCTGAGTGTGTGTTCTGCAGCTTCCACTTTACTGAGGCCTGCCTGGTGTGGCTGGAAGAACAGTCTGTTCATATTGGCCAGCTCTACTTTGTCGTAGTCGAAGAGGAGCAACTGTGATGCCATGAGCATAGACAAGACTAGGGTTAAGTGGGCAGTTTATCTCCAAAATAAGGTGAACAGCTATAAGGCAACATAGAAGAAAAAAGAAAGATGTTTGTATTACCTTACCAATGCCACATCTAGTGAGCATTTCAGCGGTCACACTGCCGACTCCCCCGACACCGACCACGGCGACTGTGAAGGTCCGGATTTTCTGTCAACATATTTCAAGGTAATCACTCATCCTTCTCAAAACTAGAATCATCCTTTCATAAGCGGAGCACTGATAGTCCTCTTATATGAGATATAATCATTGACATTGGTGAAAAATCAATATTTCAGTGCTGACATTTTGCCATCTGTGGAATTAAGTAATCCAATAATTAGGGCAGTTCATATTTTGAAATTAATAGCAAAAAAAGGCATCTTTGTTTGTATTTAAATGACTATTAGGTGGGAAAATGTTAGGAATTGGTATAGGTAGATATATGGGAATGGTGTATTGATTATTTCTGTGATGCAGAGAGCCAGATTTGATGAGAGCAGCAAAAACAAAATAGCGCAAAAAAATAACATATCATACCTCATAATCATCCACGATGCCCATTCTCTTTAAAGCCATAAGACGACTGCAATACAAAAATAAACAAGTGGGATTAGCTTGTGGTCTATGAAGTACCACCATATGGGATGAGTGAGTCATAAGGCGTAGCCTCTCGTCGCTATACACAGCTCCTGTTAGATTCTGTAAAAAAAATACACAATTATGAAATAAAAAGTCACCTGTATGGATTGGAATCCACAACTTCGGCGCTCATTTTGTCGATCTTGGGTCTGTGTTGTCCCTGGCAGTGAGCAGCAGCATCCTCCGCGGCACACTGCTTCTGCTTACACTTTATCAATTCGTTTTCCAGCTCCCGCACGCGCAGCTTCAGCTCCTCGACCGTCGCCATTGTTGAAAACAAATACCGCTAAACAAAGTGAACGAAACGGAGGCGAAATTTAGAAATAATAACGACGAAAAAACGAGCTGTCTAGACGGCTAATTCGGTGGGGAAAGTACACGTCTTCACAACTCGAATCAGCTGTCAGAATGTGTGCTCCCGCAAATATCGCCGTGTAGAAAACACGTACATACACCTCAAAGGTTCCTATGTTAGCAGATATTAAAACATGTTTTAGAGGATGTGTTGACTGTTGAAATATGTATGCTATTTAGAGCTTGAAAACGTCATAATTTATGTAAGATATCAGTGTAAATAAAGCATAACGTTTTTTCTTTTTTAGGACGTCACGTCGGTGGGTGCGCAGACGTAAACGGTCCCGACCATCGCTGCGAAAGTTAGCTCAACAACACAGCTGGAGATGATTAATCCAGACGTTAACTGAAACATGGAGGAGTTGACAACTCCCGTTCGACAGCAACATGAATTCAGCGTCGGCCGACTTCAACGTTACCTGTCTGTCAAGTCGCGGACCGTGTCAAATGACGACACGCTCACCGTCAGACAGTACAGGTAAGATGGGAACTTTTTCCTCACCGACCGTAAACGACATAATTATAAAAAAAAAAAGCTAATGGCGTACAAATCACGTTAAGCTAACTGATAACGAGATAACGACTTCCTGTTTGTCTCAGCGCCGGTCAATCCAACCCAACGTTCCTGATCCAGACGCCCTCAAACAGCTATGTTCTCAGGAAGAAACCTCCAGGTGAGCTGCTGCCAGGAGCTCACAGGGTAAGGTCGACAACTTATTATGTTATTTATTTGACCTTTTATTTAACCAGGAAGTCCCATTGAGCCATACAAAATAAACTTTATATACAAAGAAAAACAATGACATTCCTCCATCACTGCATTTCTTTTTATAAGAACTTTTGGAGATGGTGTACTTTACAGTTTTAGTCACAGTGGTGTGATTGTATGTTATATTGTTGACAGGAGTTACCTGCAAACCCTGTGAAAAATAAAATAAATAAAAATGTGGTTCGTTTTGGTATATAATGGTGGACCTTGGTCACTTTGTCTATAGGTGGACAGGGAGTATCGGGTGCAGAAGGCCCTGTTCTCTGCTGGCTTCCCTGTACCTGAGCCCGTCTTGCACTGCGCTGATGCTGAAATCATCGGAACAGAGTTCTATATAATGGAGCACGTGAAGGTAAGTTTGTGCTTCAAGGACAGATTTCACAGTGTTCATGTATCTAATATATTTATTGCTGTTTTGCTTAACCTTTGCTCTTTATCGTAATGATAAAAGATGACCTCACACGCTGACTTGACACGCAGAGGCTTCTAAATACATTCTTTACCATCATATAGTAATTACATGTCATTAGATGATAATACACTCTTGCTTATCCATCCCGTTTAACCAGGGGCGTATATTCAGGGATCTCCGCCTCCCTGGGGTTCGAGCAGCGGAGAGGACGGCTTTGTATGTCGCTGCAGTGGAAGCGTTGGCAAAGCTGCACTCGCTGGACCTGGCTTCACTGAACCTGGAAGGGTATGGAAGAGGATCAGGTTACTGCAAGAGACAGGTGAGCCCGTCGCATTGTACTGAATAAATCCAAAGATCTTTGGTACGTTGTGACACTCCATTGGCCTCCCGTCTCTAAAGGTCTCCACCTGGACGAAGCAGTACACGGCAGCCGCCCACAGAGACATCCCAGCCATGAATGAACTGTCCGATTGGTTGATGAAGAATCTGCCGGCCGCCGACAACGAGGTCACGCTCGTCCACGGAGATTTTCGACTGGACAACTTGATATTCCATCCGAGCGAGGTAAACGAACGGTCACTCCTACCTATCTGCTTCGTGCGACTGCAATGCAGAGTGTGTTTGTCTGGCTTTAGGCACGTGTGATAGCGGTGTTGGACTGGGAGCTTTCGACCACTGGGCAGCCTGTGGCCGACCTGGCCTACTTCCTCATGCCTCACCACTGGCCCAGAAGCATTAACATCGTCAGCACAATGGGAAGTTTAAAGGGAATCGAAGGTAACAAACTAATAACAACAGCATAACAAATAAAGAGCATTGCTGAAATAGATGAAGTACAATAACATCTGTTTTGCCTTTTTTTTTGTTGTGCCTTTTCTGTCTCGTTGTCACTCCGGCCAATGACCAGGTATTCCAACTGTGGGTGACCTGATCTCCATTTACTGCCGATGCCGGGGGATCCCATCTGCTCTTCCACAGTTGAATTTTTACCTGGCCCTGTCTGTCTTTAAAATGGCAGGAATTGCACAGGTTTGTACTTATTTGCTTTATTTATGCTGTCATTTATGTTATTTATGCTTGTATACATCTTAAAGGGTTGGTATTGTTGTCTTATCTACAGCAGGTCCTACATGGATCTGGCTTTAAATGTAATATTCATCACTCCTTTATTCTCCATTTTCAGGGCATCTATGCACGCCACCTGCTGGGTAATGCCAGTGCTCCCAACGCGGCTCAGTTCGGCCAGTGTGTGGAGCCCTTGGCTAAGCTTGCTCTGCAGCTTGCTCAGAGGTTGGTTGGCTACTATTACTCAAGAAAATGCTTGTGGGCTCGGGCTGTGTCATTACGGTGACTGAGCAATTCTGTTTAAATGATGCTAGATGTTTGTGTTGGAGCTCTGCAATGAATGACTTTTGTTTGCTGGTCTAACTTTTCCCGTAAACTGTCGGAGTCAGAAAACCACTGAGGTCGAAAGAAGTTGATTAAATTCTTAGTGTTCATTCATTTTAGAAATATGTATCAGTGTGCTAATACAAGCAGCAATAGTTTGACAGTCCAAACATTTTATTATAAATCCAATGTAGTGTAAATTCAGTGTCACTTGCTGCCTTGTTTTGAGGAGGCAACAGTTGGAATTTGCCATCCAGCTGTTACTTCCGATGTTCCCTGTTGACTTTTTAATGTGCGAGATGTGTGCGTGTTGCCAGGTCCGACACAGGTCCAACAACGGACGCTCTGTTCCTCCAGACGGCTAAAGGTCAGGCTGTTCTCCAGCAGGTCAAAGACTTCATGAGACAATACGTGCTTCCTGTTCAGGAGGTCAGTGCCAAGAGCTGCCAAGAACAGACGACAGATTTGTTTGGCCAGATGGACATTTAACTTTCATATGAAAGGATTAACCGGAGCATACCAGTTCACCCAAGTTATCACGATTAATTCAGCCGAGCGCGAGAACAGGGACTCTATTGATTTATAATTATATTGCATGCAGAATCATCACCATTGGCCGGGTACCATAGAGCCCTTCATGAAGAGCAGCAGTCTGACGCTAAGACTAGTGGGCAGATTTTTGTTAAACATGGCCACAGATGTTTTTTTGTAGAAATACCTGCAGAAAAAGTGAGAAATATTCCATAATTTCTTTCTTGTCACACAAGTTCCCACTGATGAAGAGAGTGCAGAAGTCAGAGTCGAGTCAAAAGACAAGTGATTAATATTGGCGATACTTTTTTTTTTCTCTTAGGAAGTTGCAGAGTACTACTCCAAACACGCTCAGTCTCCCCAGAGGTGGCACACCCCCAAAATAATCGAGGATCTAAAGGTATGCATGTATATAATTTTTATTTAATTTGGTGGAAATAGAAACAATGCAGTCACACGCTTGTCACGCTCAACTTCCCTGCTTGTCATCACTAGTGTCAGTTTGCACATGCATACACAAGGGATGGGAAGAAATTGAGGTTTGACAGCGAAATGATCTAATCGTGTACCGACAGCTTATTGCTTTAAAGAGCAGAATCTGGCTGAATGACTCTCGGGGGAAATCTGTGCCTTATGTCAATATTGTGCATATCTTGTGAGGAAAAACTTGCTGAGAAAGAGTCGACTCTGTGATCTCAACCTTGAACTTGTGTGTGCAGTTACCACAGTAAAATCCTCAACAACAAAAAGTAGCGATGAGAAAAGCCTTCGGTATGAGACCGTTTGTTACTTAGTAGACAGAGATATGATGTAGACCAAACATTTGAACCACAACACTGCTGCGTACTGTATTATATACACGTGTCTGTTTCCAGGTGAAAGCCAGGGAGGCGGAGCTGTGGAACCTCTTCATGCCTGCGGTCAGCGGCCTCAGCCAGCTGGACTATGCCTACATTGCGGAGGAGACTGGACGCTGCCTCTTTGCTCCTGAAGTCTTCAACTGCCAGGCTCCTGGTAACGCATCCATCCAAATGTTGAGATAATTTCGAGGTCATAGACTATAATTACAACATGACTTTGCCCTGTGTTTATACAATAAAGAGTATATTTCTTCGAGAATGTCATTTTCTAAATAACATCCTCTGTAAGTTAAGTAAATTCTTCTCCAAATGTCATTTAAAACCTAAAACAGTCCCTCAAATGAGACTTTTAAAGCTTTTAAATTGTCAGATAAGGTCAAACTGTATGATTTAAACTCCCGAAGAGCACATTATTTCCCAAATTTAGCTCATATTTTGCTGGTATGCTGTTTCTCCAGACACAGGAAACATGGAGGTGCTCCACATGTTTGGAAGTGAGGAGCAGAAGACTAAATGGCTGGAGCCTCTGCTCAGAGGAGAGATGCGATCCTGCTTCTGCATGACAGGTATTTGGCCACCATGTCCTCCTGCGTCACTTAAAGTGATTCAAATATACACTTCATGTCACTGTGGCTTACAGGCGGAACAAGGAAAACATACCTCTGTCCTCTAGAGTCAGAGGGTATATGAGTGGTGAAAATGTAAGGAATGTCATATTTAAAAGGAGGAACATTTTAACTCTGTGTAGACTTATAGTAGCATCTTGAAACAATTTATTTAAGTACCTTTCCGGACCAATATTCTGCCCTCTTACAAGGCAGAGCTAAAGTTCAATGTTTTGTTTTTAAATTCTACATACTAAAAGCAAATACAGGCTCACTCATGAGTAATTTGCTTTCCACACTCCCTGGAAACCACAGCATGCTGTTGCCAGAGGTGATTGCAGTGGGTGTGAACCTCTCCATGGGTTTCCATAAACACAGATGGTGATCAGCAGCGTTTTGGGGAAAATGTGTCACCATTTTGTTCAATTTATTACACAGGATGAGGACAAAGAGGAACCTCCATCTTCTGCCTTCTGACTTTGTTAGGAGTCATCTACTACAGTGTTTATGTACTTATTTTAACCACTGTGTTTGTGGTTCGAGCTGGAATTCTGACCTTTGGAAAAGATGGAGCATAGAGCAAAACGCTGTGGTTTGGAGATGTCAAACTCGTTAGTTAAAGTCTTATACACATTTTACACCAAATAAAAGATAATAAAACCTATGTTCCCTTCCCCAGAGCCTGATGTGGCCTCCAGTGATGCAACCAACATGAAGTGCACACTTCGCAGGGATGGAGACAACTACATCATCAATGGCAAGAAATGGTGGAGCAGTGGTATGTACATTTTTATTTCCTTGGTTATACAAAAAAAAATATTATCCCACCAGGAAGATTCCATTAGAAAGTTTAAGACTCAATAAACAACGAGTCATTTTACATGCTTTAAATCAGGCAAGACCCCTTTATAACCAGTGTTTTCAAAGAGTAAATCTCATAGGCAGCTTCCATGTTGTAACAAAGCACTAAAGAGATGCTTATATAACATGATCCACTTTTTAAGAGTTGGAAAAACTCGGCTCCATTTCATTCTGGTAAATATGTGTCAGAGCAGCTTTGGTTCGCCAGCCAGTTTGGACCAATAAAAGGTCACAGAATTCAGTCCGTGTTCAACAACTGATATCTGCGCTCTGATTGGTCGGTCGTTCAGTGAACGATTCAAGGTGAACACGAGCGCTAGAAGCTCTTGGAGTAAGTGTAACCATATGCACACCTTGTATTTGTTGACTCTGTGATTCAGACTAATCAGTGACTCATGTGAGAGTCGGTATTCCTCTGGTTTATAGCAAAGACTCATTGGCTTCTGATTGACTGTAAATTAATTTGGCTCATATTATCCTCTTTATATTCCTAAACAACACATTGACATAGAGAAGTACTCAAATTGAGTTACCAGTAAAATGAAGCTTCCTAGGAAGTTGAAGTTTCCCTCCTGTAGGAAAAACATCTTCTTCGGTTGTGAGATTGCAGATGTCGGCATGAATACATCTGTCTGTTAGGAAAGTAAGCTGGCAGTCAGTACTAACTGTGACCCGTGGCTGCTTTTGTTATTATTCAAGAGTGGAAACTGGAAGCTTTTCTGCCTCTGCAGCATCCAAACACTCAATCTGACTTTAATTTACAACAAAAGTGTTATTTGAGATTACTCTGAAGGGGAATGTTTTGTTATAGTCTAATTTTTGTAAATGTAGTGTTCACTGTCGGCTCCTGTCTGACATTATGGGTGTTTCCCGTTGTCAGTTGTCCTTGTGAGTAGTTGTGCATTTGTTTCTATTTGTTCCCCATGGAGAACAGAAAGTAAAGGATTTCACTGTTATCATAATCACACATTAGGTTGCTGTAGGGTGGTTCCTTTTTGTTGTTGGATTTACTGGAAATGTGGGCCTATCCACCTAAAGGTTGTCTGTAATCCAAATACCCCACAGGCAGTTTTCTATTGCCTTCTTTCTCTAACATTGGCAATCTCAGAGTAGCTAGGAGCTGTGCTGTGGAAGCTACAGTATATTAGACAGTCTCATTGGCATGATAATGAACTGCAATTATTCCCAGATTTGCATGATTTTTATCTCGAAGCCATAGGCGTGTATTTGCATACATCCTCACACAAGTGCAGAAGATGTACACATGTTTAACATTATTAGTACCCGCTAGAGGAAGCCCAGTTAAGATTGTTAAATCAAACAATTCTGTTGTAGTTAATAAGGTTGAGACTTGATCATTGATCATTTAAGAAAAGCCTGATGTAATTCAGGGTAAGACCATAATAAATTTAAAGGAAATTCAGATTCCGTGATGGATTTCCTTCTTCCTTGTTTCCCTATTTAGCCTTGAGATCTACAACTTGATACTTGTGTCGCGTGGGGACCGAGTCATTCCTCTGACTAGAGAGACGAACGTTTTGGCTCCGGTTTCAACCGTCTCCACCTAGTTTTTTTGTTTTTTCAAGAGTTCCATGTATCCAAGCTGTATGCCATTAGAGTGGAAGGAGGATGACTAACAGTTTCTGTTGATGAAGATGGTAAACAACGAAGCCATGTTAATTCTAAAGAACTTAATGAGTGGTCTGTTGTCAATCTGGTCGGGATGTTTTTACAAATTAAGCTGTCCCATCTCTGTCTTAACTGCAATAAACGGGCTTTGGTAAATAATGTTATATGTAGGAGTAATTTCAGAGGAGAAAAGCCACCATTGTTTAGCAGTGTAGACAGAGCACTTAAATACCACCACAAATGTAACATTACAGCACTTTTTTCCCCCCGAGCTCATATTATTAAAATGCAATCGAAAAAAATTGTGGATAAAAAAGCTAGTCAGGTTTAATGACATGGTGGGGTCCTGCTGTTTGTTTGTTTTTTACACACCCACCATGTAATCATGGCTTCCCTCATCCCCATCAACAGCCACAGGATGTGAGAAATAAGATGCAGATGATCTCCTGTGAGGTAGTGCAGACTGTAAGGTTGAATGGGATTTATCGTGAGGAACCGGAGACGAACTCGTCATTTTGAGTTTCAGCTGCATTTAATTGCAACACATTTTCACTGAAATTCTTTCATTAACAAAATACATCATTTATTAGTGCTTATAAACTGACTGGATATTTATCACAATAAGAATTAAAATATAGGATTATTGATGTCCTATGATGGTAAAGATGTGTAAATATATATACATAGATATATACAGTTTTTGTATAGGTGCTTAGAGGGAACGTTGGTACATTATTCCATGCTTAGATAGTGAAGGTGCTGGTGTCTTGGTCTTCTGAACCAGACTGGGATTGCGTTTGATTACGGTCGTTGAGGGCCATCTCCACCGCCGGCTCCTCGTTGACGGGCCTCGGGTGTCTCCCGAGACGCTGTCCGAGGTGCTTGGCGGTCTTGAGGACGTGTCCCCTGAAGGACGATCCGATGAAGGCGTAGAGGAGGGGATTAATGCAGGCGTGGGCCAAGCGCCAGGCTCTCCGTCACTTGGATGGCTCGATCCAGGCTCTTGCTGAAGTCGCAGTCGGTCACGAGCATGTAGATGATGTCCATGGCTCGGTACAGCTTCACCACGTTGTAGGGCAGCTGGGTGAGCAGGAACACGGCCACCACGGCCAGCAGGACACGCAGGGCGCGCCACTTCCTGCCCCTTCGCACGCCGGCTGCCCGGCTCAGTGCTCGCCCTACGCAGCAGTAGCACACCACCATGACCAAGAACGGGAGCACGAATCTAAGGGTCACCTCCAGCAGCTCCAGGGCAGCCTTCGCAGGTTGGGCCATGCTAGGTGGGTAGATGGCTGTACAGGCCATCCTGTGATGGGAGTGCTTCACCGTGGAGAAGATGAGTTCAGGTAGGCCCAGAAAGCCGGCTACAGCCCACAACACCAGGCACACCAGGAGCCACTTTCTCCTCACCCGGGGTCCTGTCCCGGTCCTGGTAGGATTGTGGGTGACAGCGCGGTAGCGATCCACGCTGATGCACGCCAGCAGCAGCATGCCACAGCTGAAGTTGGTGCTGTAGAGGAAGGAGGTGAGCTTACAGGCCGCCAAACCCAACCTCCAGCCGTGGACGGCGTCCGCCGCCCAGAAGGGCAGGGTGAAGAGAAGCAGCAGGTCCGAAATGGCGAGGTTGAGGATGCACACGTCCGTCAGGGTTCGTAGTCGCAGCCTCGACGCGTAGACCGCCACTACCAGGGCGTTCCCGGCCAGGCCCACCACCAGAACCACGGCGTAGATGATCGGCAGGAAGATGCTGCCAAAAAAGCGCACTGCCTCCTTGTCACACACGCTGTGTTCATAATTGTACTCATAACTGTCATTTAAGTTGGAGTCCTCATCGTCGTAGTAGAAATCTTCCATTTTTTTTTTTGCTGTACAGAAAAGAACAAAAGTACAATTTAGAATGGGGATTTCACTTTATCCTTTTTTAAATCGCACATATTATTGGCTTTATATTCAATCCATTGCTTAAAAGTGTTATTTAAGACTACGAGAGCAGGGTACATTTGCCAACCATGAAGTGTTTTCCACCAGCGACGGGACAAGAGTGCTCTTTGTGGAGTCTCTCCTGCATGGTTTCCCTAATGGCTTAAGCTGTGTCCGAACTGTGCGTGAGCTTCCATAATCACAGGGAACGCAGAGAGCGCGAGAGATTAGCAAAGCAACTATTTACTTTTTGAATTTCGTTTGCATTCTGTTGGATTCTAGGTGATCCACAAACGAGGATTCGGTTCACTCCTCCTTTTATTCACAACATTCATCTTTAAGCTCATCCCAAATGCATACCAGTAATATTTGATAACATCTTCTAAGGATTATGCATGCATTCTGTTCACAGCTTTCCTTTTTATTTAAATGATTTGTATCACTGTGGGAGAAGAACAACAGGAAATGTGTGGAGCGAGGGGTGAGGAGGACGTACAGGTGCAACGAAGGTCTCATGCCAGATTCCCGGATGTTGCTTTTACTGTAAATGATAATTATGTGCTGGTTGAGCAGGACGTCCTTTTGAAGTGGGGCTTTCCTCCAGAAACACTGTGATCTTAACATGTCTCAGTTCACACAGTAAATCGAGTGTGGGTGACTTTAATGCACTCAACACAGATCCTTTTTGTTGCTCGGAAAGATATTGACCAATCTTTTGTTGTGGAAAAATGAATCTGCCCAATAAAGATCAACAACCAGGATCAGCTTTTTCTCCGAGGTTTATTCCACTAAGTATTCTCATCTGCAGAAGAAAGTACTGTTCACCCCTGCCTTCTGATGCAAAGGTTCAGAATCAGCAGGAACGACCCTGAGTCCAACAACAATCTCCCTTTTAAGGAGGAGGAACCATGGACAAAAGACGGATCATGTCCTATCTTACAAAGACAAGATGTACAGGCAAGGTCAAGATTTACAGAACACAGGCGTCATAGTCCTGAAATTATCTTATGTCAATGTGGCACTCATGTTCATATCATCGACAAACAGGCATTCATTTTCGTCATAGCATAACAGTCAGAAGAGGAGATGCGGATCGACGTCTGGCCTGACAAATATTCTGATTATAAATTACAAACATCCAAAATTCCCATTACACTTTTGAGGAACATCATGATTAAACTGAGATGGAGGGAGTCATTCTCAAAGTGTTCACATAAATATTCATATTTTATTAGTTTTGGAATCAAATCGCACTTTGTTACATATTATATAATTCCTGTCTGAGGCCCAGTATATTATGAATGTTTTGCATTAATTTTACTGCAAGATGACTGAACCTTCCAATATATGAAAAGTGTCCAGGTTGTTATATAATCAGTCATTATCTCCCGTGTGGGAGGAGCAGGATTCAGGGAAACAGATGTTCATTGGGAATTTGTAAAGTATTCCAGTTCTGTCAACAGCTGTTCTTTTTATGTAGGAGGGTTTTACAAGTTTTTTTCATTTTTTTTAACATAGCTGTTTGGGTTATTTGTCTCACCAAGCTAAATGAAGACAAAGCATCTAATTAAAAGGATCATTTGTAACTGATTCTCATTGGAAATATTGGTTTGTTGTTTTACTGGTGTTTGTAAAGACATCATGTATGCAAACTAACTTTTAACAAGATCAGAAAACTTTAAATGTAACAAAAACGACTAACAAACTTAATCATGTGACCCCTGTGAGAAAACAAAGTGTTTTTTACAACGAGCAAAAAGCAACACTGAGGTGATAAAAAAAAAAAACAAACGGGGAAATGGAACAGAAATAGCTATGTGTTCTCATTACCTGACTCTGGTTTATAATAACCATAAAAATAACCTGAGCAGGACTTTGGACAAAGTGAACCCTTTGACTATCAGGAAAACAAGGCACAATATTCTATGTATATCCTGGTGGGAAAAACAATGTCTTCAAAATACATATCTTCAAGTCTCTGTGAACACATAATATGGTTAAAAAATAATACATTCCAAGATGTTTTTGACGCTCTTGTGATTTTGTTTTTTAGCTGATAGAAAAAAGACAGAAATGTTGAAAGTGGTGGTTAAAGTTGAAGTTCTTACCTTGTGAATTTGGTGAAATCCTTTTGCAATGGAACACACAAACGGTTAAGTATCCTGAGGAGAGAGGTTGTATGCACCACCAGGCTGAACGACGGATCTCTTTGCTCTGGCCCGCCCCGTCCCTTCCCTGCCGACACTCCGGGGGCACCGCTCCTCACCACGTGTCTTTTCACTCCGTGTTTTGATGCAAGATAAACGGCGGCTCAGAAATTCCTCGTTCCCTGCTCTCCGTTTGCTGCTCTGTATGAATAGTGTTGTAAGGAGATTAGCTGTTTTGTAGTCCTGATGTCATGCGGGGAGTGCCCTGGTGGTTTCCCTTTTGTTTGTGACGGCAAGAAAAGCAATAAATAAAAGGATTTAAAATAACATCTCATAGGCATTTACAATGTTATAGTGTGTGATGTTTATTGTTTACCAACATCACTGTTTTCTGTTTAAATGCTTTTAACTTGCGTATTTTTGTTCTCTTTTTTATTTTTGTTCTCTTTTTGTTCATTTTTTCATCATTAGATAAATTCTAAAAAAAGACATGTTTAATGTGAAGGTTTAATCATAAGGAAATAAAAAGACTGGGTAGGTTTATCTTCATTCCAGCGGGGAAAGGACACGTTTGGACATGACAGCAGGGTTCACAGGAAAACCCGACCTGCCCCTGAGTCAAACGTGCTTTTCCTGGATGTGATCTTCAGGGTGGAGTCCGTCGTCGTAAATTGCGTGGGCTTTGATACGTCGCAAACGTAATTATTTAATGTCTGTTAACATTTCTGCAATCGGAGACTTGAGTTTAAAGACTCTTTGTTTGTTTTCCTTGAAGCAGTCGTGCTGCGGTGCACGTAACGTGAATATTTATGTAGCCTTGATGTCTCGTCTGGTGCCCATATGTCCTGTCCTTAGGGGACACTTTTGTCACTTGGACAGACATAATCAGGAAGGCAGACCATTGGTCACCCTTGCTGCGCCTTAGGGACCCGCGGCCACATTGGTGAATGTTTGTCTGAAAGTGGACTCAAAGCCAGGGAAATTCCAAAAGCATTCTGCCTGTGGTCATCATCACTTTGTGCACCTCAGTGATCTGCTTTTCAGAATAAATGTCGCAGCCGTAAATAAAAGCGTTTTATCCTGAAAATGAAGTGTTTCTCTCCAACTAACTAAATCTTCTTCATGTCAAACTCAATGTGAAGGACTCAGGAAATGTAAATCTGCAGCTTTACCAGCTGGCCGTTCTGTGACATCAATCTGTCACAAGCGCCGTCGACTCACTTCCCAGCCAGTAAAACGCACATTTGTTTCCAGACCCCGTCAATGGAATGGTTCCGAACTGAGTCAGACTGTGCTGGTCCCATTGTTTTTGTTATACAACCAGACGGCAACCAAACACGAATACAAATTAACCCCAGTGTTTCTAACGCGTTCCCTCCCCCCCTGCAGGTGCTGGCAACCCCCGATGTAAGGTGGCCATTGTGATGTGCAGGAGCGGTGCTGAACATGTTGGGAGCAGGTCAGTAGAACAGTTATCTGATGACGAGTATGTGTTTCCTCATTGGGTGACGGGGACGAAGAAGTATAAAGAAAATACTTTGTCCTCATTTGCGCAAGCATTTTGGCTTCTGATGTCATCGGTTTAACCACAAGTTTTATTATGTTGAAGATTTTTGTGAGCAATATTCCCCTTTTCCTAATGAACTTTATACACAATATATTGTTGCGTCTTCACGTGACTCTGTGCTTGTCAGTGTGTTGTGCCAGAATTCTTCTTTCTGCCCAGAGGTTTGAATCACATGACAAACTTGCATCAATTTAATCTCGTTGATTGACGTGTAATTAAGTCTAATCTTTAACACTCATCGTTTACAAGCATTTTAAGGTGTAGGTGGAAAAGAAATACTTGAGAAACAACCACACCCCGAATAGTTTACAGACATTATTCTTGTTTTTGTAGTGTTACTAGGCGCACACGCCCAACCTGCTTTGCCAAGAGAATAAATCAGGATGGCACTTTGAAATGTATCACATTGTTTATTGTAGATTTAAACAAACATGAAACATTCCTTTTAAAGCTTGTAAATGTGTTCCCTAGGCACAGCCAACACAGTATGATCCTCGTCCCTCTGGATACGCCTGGTGTAAAGCTCATCAGACCGCTCACCGTGTTCGGACAGGATGGTGAGAAGATGTCTGTCATCTTCATGATGTTTTCCCGCGAAACTAATTTACTTTTTGCATGCAAACGTGACAATGAACCTGTTATTTCTGTGCTCAGACGCCATCCACGGAGGCCACTTTGAAGTGCACTTTGAAAATGTGAGCGTCCCCGCCTCCAACATGATTCTGGGTGAGAGACCGTAGCGCTGTGTATTCCTTATTCGGTTTCTGAGATTCCTTTATTTTGTTTGGACAATAAAGTGAGTGTGGTTTGACAATATGTGGCCAGAGATCTAATTTCCCTCCTGAGGTGATTCGTAGCATCTCTTCCTGTTATGCCTCTGGTTTTTCTGTACCACTGTGTGTTTATTTCCAGGTGAAGGCAGGGGATTTGAGATTGCCCAGGGTCGCCTGGGGCCGGGCCGGCTGCACCACTGCATGAGGGCTGTCGGTGCGGCCGAGTCGGCGCTGGAGCTGCTCTGCCAGCGGGCTGCAACCAGGCACACATTTGGAAAGAAGCTGTACCAACATGTAAGTGAACATTGACCTCCAGAAATTTCTCTTACTTGGGCTGTGGTACTGCAGCATGGATTGAGCTCTTTTCTGCTGGTGACCCCTGGTGGACAGATGTTGGAGTGAATATACTCTCTGTCTCCTCATGTTTTCCATGTTGTGTGTGTAGGAAGTTGTCGCTCACTGGATAGCAGAGTGCCGTCTAATGATAGAACAGACACGCTTGCTGACTCTACATGCAGCTCATGCCCTGGATACACTGGGCAGCCGGGCGGCTCGCAAACAGGTACACAGGTCCATGTTCTACTTTGGACTAAGTACTGGGCTGAGTCCAAATTCCATACTTTTACCACATAACCACTTTGACTTTTTTTTTCAACATACTCTACTGACTTTTCAGGACTTTTTTCTTGACATGCTATACTGACTTTTTTTCTGGACTTTTTTTTCCGTCATGCTATACTGACTTTTTCTGGACTTTTTTTTTTTCGTCATGCTATACTGACTTTTTTCTGGACTTTTTTTTCTCTACATGCTATACTGACTTTTCTTTCGACATGCTTTACTGACTTTTTATGACTTTTTTCTGGACATGCTATACTGACTTTTTCTGGACTTTTTTTTTCGACATGCTATACTGACTTTTTTCTGGACTTTTTTTTCAACATGTTATACTGACTTTTTTCTGGACTTTTTTTGACATGCTATGCTGACTTTTTTCTGGACTTTTTTTTTCGACATGCTATACTGACTTTTTTTCTGGACTTTTTTTCCTACATGCTATACTGACTTTTTTCTGGACTTTTTTCCCCCAACATGCTATACTGACTTTTTTCTGGATTTTTTTTCTTCTCGACATGCTGTACTGACTTTTTTTCCAACATGCTATACTGACTTTTCAGGACTTTTTTTTCTCTACATGCTATACTGACTTTTTTCTGGATTTTTTTTCCCAACATGCTATACTGACTTTTTAACTGGATTTTTTTTCTTCTCGACATGCTATACTGACTTTTTCCGGACTTTTTTTTCCACATGGTATACTAACTTTCCAGGACTTTTTTTCCAACATGCTATACTGACTTTTCAGGACTTTTTTTTTCAACATGCTATACTGACTTTTTTCTGGATTTTTTTTCAACATGCTATACTGACTTTTTTTCCCCAACATGCTATACTGACTTTTTTCTGGATTTTTTTTCTTCTCGACATGCTATACTGACTTTTTTTCTGGATTTTTTTTTCTCGACATGCTATACTGACTTTTTTCTGGACTTTTTTTCCAACATGCTATACTGTCTTTTCTGGATTTTTTTTCCGACTTGCTATACTGACTTTTTTCTGGACTTTTTTCCCAATATGCTATACTGACTTTTCAGGATTTTTTTTTTCAACATGCTATACTGACTTTTTCTGGATTTTTTTCCTTCTCGACATGCTATACTGACTTTTTTTCTGGATTTTTTTTCTTCTCGACATGCTATACTGACTTTTTTCTGGACTTTTTTTTCCAACATGCTATACTGTCTTTTCTGGACTTTTTTTTAAACATGCTATACTGACTTTTTTCTGGACTTTTTTTCCAACATGCTATACTGACTTTTTTCTGGACTTTTTTCCCAACATGCTATACTGACTTTTCAGGATTTTTTTTTTCAACATGCTATACTGACTTTTTTCTGGATTTTTTTTTCAACATACTCTGACTTTTTTTTTCAACATGTTATACTGACTTTTTTTCTGGATTTTTTTTCTTCTCAACATGCTATACTGACTTTTTTCTGGACTTTTTTTCCAACATGCTATACTGTCTTTTCTGGCCTTTTTTTAACATGCTATACTGACTTTTTTCTTGACTTTTTTCCGACATGCTATACTGACTTTTCAGGACTTTTTTTTTCCGACATGCTATACTTTGACTTTTTTCTTAACTTTTTTTCCGACATGCTATACTGACTTTTTTCTGGACTTTTTTTTTCGACATGCTATACTGACTTTTCAGGACTTTTTTTTTCCG
This sequence comes from Chelidonichthys spinosus, assembly GCA_029853015.1. NCBI lineage: Eukaryota > Metazoa > Chordata > Actinopteri > Perciformes > Triglidae > Chelidonichthys > Chelidonichthys spinosus. The sequence goes on from CM056837.1 coordinate 17,903,494, forward strand.
ACATGCTATACTTTGACTTTTTTCTTAACTTTTTTTCCGACATGCTATACTGACTTTTTTCTGGACTTTTTTTTTCGACATGCTATACTGACTTTTCAGGACTTTTTTTTTCCGACATGCTATACTTTGACTTTTTTCATTACTTTTTCAATATATGACTCCCCCCACCCCTTATTATTTTTTTTTTTACTGGTCCTCTATCTAGATCGCTATGATCAAGGTGGCAGCAGCGAGGATGGCGTGTAAGGTGGTGGACTGTGCTATACAGGTATATGGAGGTGCAGGTGTCTCTGGAGACTTCCCACTAGCACAGATGTAAGTTTACCCCCCCATCCACACACACCAATAAGCATTAAGCACATTTTCTTGCTGATGCCTGAATTACCACATTCTTCCTCAGGTATTCATATGTGCGGACTCTACGGATCGCTGATGGGCCAGATGAGGTGCACCTCTCCTCAATTGCTCACCTGGAACTGAGAGAGCAACTAAAGAAGGCGCAGGCCAAGCTGTAAATCATGTTGCCACAACAGATTTCCTTAACTGCAATTTGCCTTAACAAAAATACTTTTTATAAAAGTTTGGGAATGACGCAGATTTTGAATATCTTCTGTTGTCTGTAATTTTGCTACCAAAATACAATAAATAAATGACTTTAATAAAAATAATTCCATTAAAAAAGTTTCTGAATGTTCACATTCGGTTTGATGTAAAAGAAATAGACATGTTTATTAGGAATCCTTTTTAATGTTAACTACAAAAACAGAAAATGACAGCATGAATATGACCATTGTCATCACACTCTGTATGGGTGTGGTCTACCACATGGATGATTTCCATTGGGAGGTGATGGGGAATCAGGACACACAAGCACATTTTTTTTGTACAATATAAAACAGCAATGGCCCCATCCATTTGATACACCAGATGGCTACCCATGCAACACCCTCCACTCTTCATTGTCTATACAATAACATTTGGGCAGAGATCTTCGGCCACCAGATCATTCAGTCAATCTTTTATACAACACGGTGCAGAAAAGGGAAGAATGGAGAGGGTAGAGAATAGGAAAAGGAAAAGTTTTGTCAGTGTTTGCTCTTCTTTGATTTTTTATGAGACCGGTGAGGTGACCTTGATTTGGAGCGGGACTTCTTAGCTGATTTCTTGGGCGTCTTGGAGCGTGACCTCCTGGATCGTTTGGGTGTGCGAGGTGAGGGAGATCTAGTGGGACAAACAGGAGATGGTAATTTTGTCAACTTTCCTAAACACACCAATTAAAACCTCGTCTTGCATAGCCATGGTCTTACCTCTTTGAGGACTTTTTGTTGCTGGATCGCGGGGAGTCTTTATGGGTGGATCGGGAAGATGTGTCTTTAGAGAATGAGCGGTCGGAGCGTTCTGATCTTTCTGACCTCTCTGAACGGGGTGAAGATGACCGGCCTCGTCGGCTGCTACTCCTTGTTGGGCTGGGTGACCCACTGTGACGCCGCTTCCTAACAACCAGAGGGGACAAATATATGTAAGAAAGGACATTAAACAAATTCAGTGTTTTAGAAATGAGATCATCACTGACTGGTTATCTCACCTCTCTTTCCTGGTTGGCGTGTCGTCCTTCTCTTTTTCCTTTTTTAAGTCTTTCAACCGCGCCTCAGCTTTCTCCTTCTCTTTCTTCTCCCTCTCTTTCTCCCGTTCAAGTTTCTCCTTTTCTTTTTCCTACAATAACAAAACACAATAGATGACCCAACTTTTGAATTTCAATTCATGTATTTGATATCATCTATGGTCAAATCCACAGAGCCCAACTGTCAAACCTTTTGTAGTAGTTTTTCCCTGTAGTGCTCCACCTGCTCCTGAATACTCTGCCCCGGCTTCTTAGGCCTTTTCCCAGACTCCAGCTCATCCTGGAACTTCATGACCTTAACCTGAATGAACAATACATTGAAAGGAAAACGGTCAAAACATTACATTTGAGACTTCCGGTTCTGAAGATAGATGGAGTAGTTGTGCGGTACGTGCTCTCCGGTTAATTTACCTTTTTCACAACAACATCGCCCTTGAATTTGTTCATCCGAACTCAAGTCACTCATCTATTCGCTTGACAACGCTCTAAACGGGAAAAAATAACTTTTCTAATGGCTTCCAAAGGCAGTAAGTCGAGCAAGAAGGAAGAAGCTAACCCTAGCTTAGCATTGGATAATATCTCGGCGCTACTTGTAAGACACCGAGAGGAGCTCGCGGCCGAGTTCAAAAGTTCTTTTAATCAACTGGACTCAAAGTTGGACACGCTGAGACAGAGTGTGGACGATCACGGCCAGCGTGTGTCCTCACTGGAACTCGCTGCGGACGACCTGAGCCAGCGAGTTAGCGACCTGGAGAACGTCTGTTCCACGCTAAGCAGCGACAACGCTAAGCTAAAGGCCAAGGTGACTGACCCGGAGGGACGAAGCCGCCGGCAGAACATCCGCATCCTGGGGCTCCCTGAGTCCACCGAGAGCGGCCGTCCCTCCGATTTCTTCGCGGACCTACTGCTGGAGGTTTTCGGCTCCGAGACGCTGCCTTCCAAGCCGGACATCGACAGAGCCCACCGAACCCTGGCGGCCAAACCGGCTCCTGGGCAGCGGCCGCGGCCGGTGATCGTCCGCCTTCACCGCTACCAGACCAAGGACCTGCTCATCAGGGAGTCACGCCGGAGGGGGATGCTCGACTACCGCGGCCACAAGATCCGGGTGGTGGAGGATTACAGTCCCGAGGTGGCCAGCCAACGCGCGGAGTACCGGGACGTCATGGCGGAGCTATATAAGCGGGGTCTGAAACCAGCGCTCCTGTACCCAGCCCGGCTACGGCTCACGCTGGCCGGGGGAGCCAGAAAATGGATCAGCTCGGTGGAAGAGGCGCAGAAGTACATCGACGGCCTTCCCAAATCATCCCAGGCTTCATAAACACCTCACTCAGTCTGACTGGATGAGAGGTAACTCTGCTGTAGTTCCGGACGGCCACGGAGCACCGACACGCTGGTTTGTCTACATGGGTACCATAGTTACTTTATTTCAGCAGCGCGGCTGGGCCGTGTGGTACACGCCTGGGTCGCGTTTACTGTAACTGTTCTAATCTACCGGTGGTTTGTTACCATTGTGTGTATGCGCCATACATCTGTTTCCTTCTTTATATGCTCGCAATCTGAGTGACGGCTATAGTGGAGCCAGCATATTTACAACTTTAAGACTGCAGCCATGTCAGTGTGCACTGTTTTACACCAGTAGTAGTTCTTCTCTCTCTTTTTGTTTGTACTGGGTCCGTATTTAATTTTATTTAATCATAGTCTGATAATTCTCTCAGGACTGTTCAATGTTCCAATGTTGTTTATAGGGGTGTTTTATTTTTACTATTCTAATGGTTGATACCGGAGGAGCAGTTTAGTTGAGAAAGGGAAATTTTGAAGTTAGATGTTTGGGTTTAAGAGCTTGCTGCTTTTCTTTTTAGCAGCTTTCTTGGGAGGGATGGGGGGGGGGTCACTGCCAACAGCTGGGGAATCAAATGTACACACATATTTCTCTTTTGACCTGTCATTTAGCATATCTCACACTCTTTACTTTTTCTATTACTTGTGGATAGTTGTGTGAATTTTGCCAGTTGGAATGTCAAGGGCTTGAACCACCCAGTAAAGAGGAGAAAGATTTTTTCACATTTAAAACGGCTCAAAGCAGACATCGTTTTCCTGCAAGAAACCCACATTCGCAGCTCGGACAGCGGTCGTCTGCTGACGGGTTGGGGGGGAGGGGCGTTCCACTCCTCCTTTCAGGCTAAGGCCAGAGGAGTTTCAATCTTAATCTCTCCAAATATTGCCTTCGAGCCTCATAATGTGACTTCTGATAAATTTGGCCGATATATTATTGTGACTGGGAAATTATACAACACAATGGTGGTCCTTGTTAATGTCTATGCCCCCAACGTGGATGAACCAACCTTTTTTGAGCGCCTATTTTCATTACTCCCAGACCTTAATACACACTCTCTTATCTTTGGAGGTGATCTGAACTGCTGGCTGGATCCACTTTTAGACCGGTCTTCCACCAACCCCGCCACGCCGAGTAAATCAGCCAGTCTCATTCAGGCCTTCCTCATGCAGTATGGTGTTTGTGATGTGTGGCGCTCTCTACATCCCCAGGAAAAGGAATACTCCTTTTTTTCACATGTCCATCACACATATTCACGCATAGATTATGTTCTCCTTGACCATGGACTCCTGCCCCTTGTCCGCTCCTGTGATTACCACAGTATTGTCATCTCAGACCACGCACCTGTCTCCATGGCTATATCCCTCCCAAATCTCCCCCGGAGGAGCAGACAGTGGCGTTTCAACTCCACTCTGCTGTCGGACGACAAATTTGTGGAGTTCATAAAAAATGAAATAAGCTTTTTCTTATCTACTAACATATCCCCTGAGGTCTCTAGTCTGATTGTATGGGATGCCCTTAAGGCCTACCTCAGGGGACAAATTATATCTTACACAGCTCAAATGAAAAGTAAAGCTAACAAAGAGCGTTCAGATCTGGCTCATCAAATTGGGGAAATTGACAAACAATATGCGCTAACTAAAAATCCAAATCTTTACAAGAAACGATTAGAGCTCCAAACTAAATTTGACCTCCTTACCACTCATTCAGTCGAATATTTGCTCCTGAAAAATAAAGCCACATTCTATGCCCATGGAGACAAGGCCGACAAACTGCTTGCAAACCAGCTAAAGGGCTTTTCTGCTAAACAAAACATAATTAAAATTCATACACGTAATGGTGACATTACCACAGACCATACTCAAATTAACGATGCTTTCAGGGACTTCTATTCAAATCTGTACTCCTCAGAATCTCCACCCGATCCTAATGCCATACGCAACTTTCTAAACAGCCTCAATGTTCCCAAACTCCAACCAGACCATGGTAAGAGACTGGATGAGCCCATAACACAGGCTGAAATAGCCTCAGCTATTTCTTCAATGCAGTCAGGCAAGAGTCCAGGCCCCGACGGGTTCCCAGCTGAGTTTTTTAAGAAGTTCTCTTTACTTCTGTCTTCACAACTTTGTTCTGTGCTTTGTGAATCATTTAGGCAAGGCTCCCTTCCTAAGTCATTTTCTGAAGCCTGTATTACCCTTATCGCCAAAAAAGGCAAGGATCCCACACATTGCGCCTCCTACAGGCCCATTTCTCTTATCAACACTGATGCAAAAATTCTGGCCAAAGTCTTAGCTCGCAGACTAGAAAATATCCTTCCAACCATCATATCTGAGGATCAAACCGGTTTTATAAAGGGTAGACACTCCTTCTTCAATATACGCCGATTATTGAACATTATCTATTCCACCCCTGATGACACCCCTGAGTGTGTAGTCTCCATCGATGCTGAAAAGGCATTTGATCGCGTGGAGTGGGTCTACCTGTGGGCAGTGCTGGAGAAATTTGGTTTTGGGCCAAACTTCACTGCGTGGATTAAGCTGCTGTACTCTCACCCTACAGCCTTGATCCGAACCAACTCCCAGCTGTCCAGCCCATTCAGCCTGCATCGTGGAACCCGCCAGGGGTGTCCTCTCAGCCCCATGCCATCGCCATCCGCAGCCGGGATGACATCTCGGGTATATGGAGAGGCGGCATTGAGCATAGGGCCTCGATCTATGCGGACGACCTTATGCTCTTGATCTCAAACCCGACTACCTCTCTCCATTCGGCTCTATCACTACTCGATAACTTCAGTCAACTGTCTGGGTATAAAATAAACTTTGAAAAAAGTGAACTGTTTCCAATTGGCAATGTTGCATCTGCTTCAGACTTCACCAATTTCCCATTTAAAATTGTAAATCACAAAATTTCCTATTTAGGCGTCACGATTACCAGGAAGCACAAAGACCTTTTTAAAGAGAACTTTTTAAATTTATCAACTCAAATCAAACAAACACTCACACAATGGTCACCACTCACCATGTCCCTCATTGGGCGAATAAATTCCATCAAAATGACCATTTTACCAAAACTTTTGTACCTATTTCAGGCTTTACCGATTTTTATCCCCAAAACCTTTTTTGATCATCTTGATTCGACTATCTCTTCTTATATTTGGAAGGGGAAAAGGGCTCGTCTTAATAAAGCTCATTTACAAAAGACGAAGACTGCCGGTGGTCTGGCTCTGCCTAATCTCCGTTTTTCTTATTGGGCTGCCAACTTGCGGTGTCTCACATTCTGGTCTCACTTTCATAATCGACCGGATCCTCCTGACTGGGTGGCGATGGAGCTGAGATCAGAAGACGACGTATCCCTGGCTGCATTGATCGGCTCCTCTCTTCCACTCTCAACCGGATCTTTAAAAAATCCAGTGGTTAAACACTCGGTGAAGATCTGGTCTCAGTTCCGAAAGTTTTTCAAATTCCATGACTTTTCACCATTTAGCCCAATATTACATAATCATTTTTTCAAACCTTCACTCGAGGACCCCACCTTCAAAGAGTGGAGTCAGAAGGGAATAGCACGCTTCAAAGACCTATTTATTGATAATAATTTGGCATCATTTCAACAATTACGTAACAAATTTTCACTTTCACAGTCAAATTTCTTCCGTTATCTACAAATTCGACATTTTATACTTTCTAAATTGCCCACCACACTAAGTTCTGACAGGAATATTGTTGACACAGTTCTCTCCTCAAATCCACACCAGAGGAGGCCCGTCTCTGTGTTCTGCAGCACGATGTTGGCTCTGAGGACGGCATCTATGGATAGGATCAGGGCGGCATGGGAGGAGGACCTAGGTACCCCCCTCTCTGAGGAAACATGGTCATCTGTTTTAAAACAAGTCAACTCCTCATCTCTGTGTGCCCGTCATAACTTAATCCAATTCAAAGTGGTTCACAGAGTTCACATCTCCAGAACCAAACTGGCCACCTTCTATCCCGACATCAGCCCACTCTGTACCAAATGCAACATCTCAGACGGCTCACTCTTTCACATGTTTTGGACTTGTCCTAAACTTAGCGGATTCTGGACAGAGGTTTTTCACTCCCTCTCCCAGATTTTGACAGTGAGGGTGGAGCCGAACCCCCTTATTGGTTTGTTTGGAGTCACGGGTGAGGTTCGACTGTCCTCTGAACAGCGCCGCACTCTAGCGTTTGCCTCTCTCCTGGCTCGGAGGTCTGTCCTCCTCAGATGGAGGGACCCCCTCCCTCCCACACACACCGATTGGCTGACGGCCCTAATGACATGTTTGAAGATTGAAAAGATAAGGTACTCTCTCCATTATTCTAATGGGAGATTCCTGCGTGCCTGGGGACCTTTTTTGAACATGTGTCAGTCCTCTTAGGCCCTTGACGTTCCACAATTTGGCATCTTTTTTATTATTTTTTTTTGTTTACTGTATTGACAACTATAATCCACACTCATTATTAAACTGCATATTTAAAGGTCATGAAGCTCACTGGCAGTGACGGGGATTAATTTTACGGTTTATTTTATTTTTGCTGTTGTTTTATTGTTGTCTCTTTCTTTCTGTGTGTGTTGGATCTCATTTCTATATTTCATTTCATTTTGTCTTTTTAAACTGAAATCCATGCACTGTTATTGCAAAAAAATAAATAAAGAGATTTTGATTTAAAAAAAAAAAAACATTACATTTCTCATGATGATGATGGTCGTGCAGTATGCAGGTTTCTGTGTATAAAGTACCTCTATTTCTCTGAGCTTTGTGCGTTTCTCCTCGTTCATTTCAGACATCTTGGCCTTAATATCTGAGTCCTCTCTGATGGGGTTGGAGTAGCTCTGATTATCCTCTGAGCGAGGGCTCCGGTCGTCATAGTCACTGTCATCGTCATCTCTTTGAGTGGGAAACATTCAATTAACAAAACGGTTACGGGTGCAGTGATTTTTTCTGCAGAACATGAAAACGGTGCACACACAAAACTCACTTTTTTGTTTCTTCTGGCTGCTCAAATATCTCCCATTTAGATGTTGTCACAGCTAAGGAACAAAAAACACAATTATGCATAACTGCAACTAAGAATGAAGACAACAAAACTGGTGACAAAGATCATTTCTGTAGTAAAGTCAAAGCTTTCATATATTAAAATGTCATCGTTTGACGACACCTGAAGGTCTCACCTTGAGCTTCTAATTCTGCCTCGTCCACCGCTTCCCATTTTGAGGGAGCTACCTTGAAGGTTGCCTCCTTGGACGGATCCACTATGAAAGGAGGACAATAGCAAGAGATTGAGCCGCTGTACAAGTTCTGTATACAGTAGCACATTTTGATATCCTTCACAGCATTCTATGTTCGTCTCTGCACAACTCACAAGGTATTCCATCTATGTCTTCTTCCATGGGCTTGATAGGAACACCATCCAGGTCATCCAGTGGGGCTCCGTCAATAGGAGCCCCGTCCATGGGCCCCGCATCTATCGGCACCCCATCCACATCCTCCAGTGGAGTGCCATCTACGTACTCCCCTATTGGTGCCCCGTCAATGTCCTCTGCTGGCTCAGCCTGGGTCAAACAGCACAAAAAATAAATACAAATCAAGCTATGACTTTAGTAACTCATGAGATAGATGAGAAGGCAGGTATTACAGTAGAATTTTGGGGTATTATGGTTACGTCATTTACTTCAACAATAACGACAGGAACTTCCTTCTCTGCAGCGATGTTAACTAGACCCAGGAAGATGTTCTGCAGCTTGATAAGGAAGGGGTCTGGGTACACGGCCCAGTCCTCCCATGCCCGGAAACACGCCATGACTCGTTGCTGCCACAAAGAAGCAAAGCAGACAAGGATGGTTAAAACCTATAGTGAAAAGTATTTGCGTTTACTTCAGTTCTTAGAGGGACTGGAATGTTTGCTACCTTAAAGTTCTCGCTCTGAAGGTGGCCCTGTATCGTTTTGTATGTCGCGTTAAGGTCTGCGAATATCTGGCTGAGCTTCGTCTCAAAACTGTTGAGAGGTAAGAGCATGAATGAAGTATTCTCATCTTAAATTGCTGTCACATAGTCTCTGGAAGGTTAATTGCAGAACTCACTATTTTCTGTAGTAAGACGCATTGGATACTTTGGCAGAAGAGTTGTACAGCACATCAGAAACTAGATATAACCGTGCAATCTGGAATATCAAAGAGAAAATGTGATTAGTTCACAACAATGCAATATTCATGGGTGTTGTTTTCCCAAGCAGAAGATCAGTGCTGTATCTTGCCTTCTTGGGAAGAGGGGTTTTGAGGATGGAGAGAGACTCCGTGACACACTCTACAATCTCTTCAGCTGCCTCAGCGTGGCTGAGACAAAATAACATGGCTTCAGCTATGTCTGCCCTCCTGGGAGTCATACCACGCAGCATCTCCTCCAGCTTGTCCCGCTCCCTGCAAAAACCAAGCAATTCAGGGTAAATCCAGCCGGGCCGGGCATTTTAACACATTTACATTGTGGGATGATACAGTTTAGAACTGGATTAATGGACAAATGCATAAGGAAATGATCTTACTCTTCTTTTAGACAGCCTTTCTTGGCCCCCTCTTCCTCTTCCTCCTCTTCCTCCCCGTCATCATAAGGACCATGGAGGTAGGGATTTAGAGGAGGCGGACGCCACAAGGAGCCGTTCTTAAACATCCTAAAGTCCTCTGTTTTCCATTTGACTGGTGCTTCACCCTGAGATAGAAAGTTACACTTAATATCATAAAAACCTGCTGGAATGTGGTCCTACAGCATTAGATGTTTCTTCATGAGCGAGAAAACAAACCTGTAGTATGGTGTAGAGCTTCCACCGGTAGTACACATGTGCTGGGCTTTGGTTCTCAAATAGAAACCTGCAAGAAAAAAATAAATAAATCACAAATTAGCATCATAAATTTGCAAAACGCTGTTAACTACAGTGTTAGCAGGTAATACATCAGTGATGTGCAGGTCCACTGACCTGTACATGGGATTGTTGATTTCTCTGTTCATGATCATGGCTTCAAACATTGGGCCTTCACGCACCACAAACTCGATCATTCGGTGGATGAGAGAGAGCAAATTCCTACAAGAAAAACACAGTTAAAGCAAACGGATTCAGACTGGCCTGACTCTTGACCACTACAGAAAGCCTGTCTGTTAAAGGTTTAATTTTGCCTGGTGGTTTGACACTCCAAACAGTTGTCTCTTGACTGATTTATTATTGATAAAACAAATGTCTCGATTATAACTGCCGATGTCACATGCAGTAGGCTGAATAGCATGGTTAATACTTACATAATACTGTTATAATGTACCCGGCAGGAGTTATCACTTAAATGACTCAGCCAAAATAATCTCTATTTATGACTAATTCACTGTGATGGATAAAGCGAGACATTTAAATGGAGACAACTGTCTAAAAGTGTCACATGACCAGGCATAAATTAAATGTAACCTGAACCTATGTATAACATTAAAGCTGCCAAAAAAATTAAAATGACAACGGATGTTACAGTAAACCTTCTGGTAACACTTTCTATGACCCCACATCTACAAAGTATGCTAAACATTTTCATAATCTCCTTATAGCACTGTATCATTATAGTTCTAGGCACTGATAAATATCCAGAATGCTTTATAACACTTCATAATTGCTGGTCACACCATTTTTTTGTTGCAATAATGAATGCTTTCTGTGTTATGCTTATAAATATGAAGCATTATGCATATTTAAAAGTGCTTATACCTATATTTACAGTGCATTAAGCCGATATTAATGCATAGTAGATGTTCATAATGCATTATAGACCTGAGCGTCAAAGAAAGTGTTACCAAACTTTCCTATTTAGAATTACTTACAAAGAAAAAAAAACAACCTAACAATGATTTCTTTAAATGTTTACTGTGTTCTTTCAGTGCACCAGGTTTTAATTACATTGCACTGCCTTGACCCTTTCTTTGAAATCTTCCTAGATTCAAATTTCAAAAAATGGGCAACAAATTTTTAAAAAAGGGCAACATGTGAAGCTGAAGAACGTAGGAGAGTAGGACTTTGACAAGACACTGTATGAACTGAAAAGTCTGTAAATACAGTGTCTTCCAAATCCCACTCATCTCCCGACTAACGTGAAGTGAAGAACCACAGCAGTTACAGGATTGTTGGCCTAAATAGGCTCAACATGTTATCTGCTGGTGGAGTTGATAAAAGACTGTATTCAGTGCAAACTTAAGTGACAATTTTGGGGGAGATACGTGGTGCAGGCTTGAAACAATTAGCCTTAAGTGGCCGACGAGACAAAGGATGTCTTTCATTTGACAACACAGATCACATTTACTTGTATTGGAGCCGATCGTACCAATGGCGGGGTAAAATTCAGTATACTTTCCCAATCCATCCCATGATGCTTTTCAGGTCCCTCGCTGCTGCAGACAGTTCAACTTGTGCTGCTCACCAAGGCCAATGTCAAAGGTTGTATATAGAATAATGCTGGCTGGTTTAGATTTGTTGGCAGGGGCCAGATTTACTGAGCTCCCGATAGAGTGACAGAGGCCAAGGGGGTAGACGGTCCGAGTGAGCAAAGGTCAGAGAGCAGGATTTCACAACTATAGATCTAGATTCAGCAGAATATGTGGCAGAGTATCATGTCAATAAAGTAAAAAAAACACTATAATTAAACGTAGATGTGTGGAGTGGAAGTGTGATGGACTAAAGTCAGTAAACAGCACATTAAATACGCACTATAATGATGTTTTGCTGCATAATATGAGTGATGGTGGAGTGTGAAAGAGTACAAAACAAACGTGTCGGTCAGTAGTCTATCTACGAATATGATGACATTGTAGCCTCAACCATTGCTCACCCATACTGACCAGCCCCCTGTAGCATGCAGTGATCAACTGATCAAACTTTAGCTTCATTATGGGATGGTTTTTTTTTTCTAACTTTGAACACCAATTTAAAAAAAGAAAAACATGTACCTTTCTGTTGGGATAACCACTTTGACTATGGCTTGCGACAGAGTCTGTATATGAAGTCACATCAGATAATAAACATAGAATGTGAGTATTGTTAAAAGGCAACAGGTGAAAAATATAAAAAATGCATTTTAAAGTGCAAATAGAAAACAACTTTCCTTTCCTGCTGTCAGTTTTACTAAAAGGCCAAACACCCCTGACACTGTACTCATTAACCGTAAAGACCTCTCTTTAACACTGTGCATTCTCCACACGTTAACATTTCATTATACCCACACTTTGATATACAGTGCAAAACTAGTTTAATTCAGCAAGACAAAAGCTATCACTTACAAAAACTGGTTTAAAACCTGTGCTGACTGCTCATCATAAAGGCTAACATCTTACCAGCTGAATTAACAAAACACTGCCTCAACCCATGAGAAAATCCTAGGCTGACATGCTAAGTTACCTTCTCAAACTCCTCCTTGTTTTTGGGTGGAGGAAGCAGGGGAGCAGTGGGGTTCTTTAGCCGCTCCCGGGGCTGTCCATTGAAGGGTAAGCCAGAGGGAGGCGGTGGGAGTGTGTGCTCCATCATGGAAGGAGGGATGTAGATGGGGTGGGGTGGGATGGGCACACCTTTGCCCCATCCTAATTTCATCTCAAAGTTCATAATCATCTTTCCTGTAACGGGAGTAAAAGAAAACGTGAATATTCATGGCTGGAAAGACATTTTTTTAATACATATTTAAAATAAAGAAATACGGCTTTGTACCATTTAGGTTCTTGAGCGCTCGCTCAGCATCCCTCCTGTTCATGAAAGCCACAAAGCCACAGTTTCTCTCCCGAGCTCTCTCTTCGTCTGTTCTTGGCCACATGATCTTCACACTGGCCAGCGGGCCGTAGCGACCAAACTCTTGACACAGCATCTCTTCATTCATCTACAAAATATAGACATGCAGGTATATGGATTGGTGATTAGAGTCTGTCCAAAACAAAGCAACCCACTTAAATCAAGCCCTCCTATTCACGACAAAGTTATGCCGGTTAGTGCTTCAGTATCTCTTCTCAACTTCATAAATGCATGGATACAAATTCACCTGTGGATTGATGTTTCCGAGATACAAGTTAGTAGTTGACGGGTCTCCAACATCATGGGAACCTGGCGCACAATCATCCAAAACTGCAGAAACAGAAAAGAGAAGAATTCCTCATTACTGTCCGACAGGAAAACATACTGTATTTTCTTAGCAAGCCGGTCACGTTATTAAGTCAAAATTACCACTGGACGGACGGTTTCTTCTTGAAGAACCATCCGCTAAAAGAAGCAGAAACGTAGTATAAGAGCGCCATTTCAGGCTCAGTTAGGACATGGAACAGTCATGTAGATAAAGACACTTACATGATCGTCTTCCCTCTGCGCCCGCGAGAGGTTCGAAACGACTAACGCGTCCTTTCATCTTGTGTCTTTCATCCCTTTCTTCCTGGATTCTGCAGGAAACAGCATGAAGCACAATTATGTACAACCTAGGTTCAAATGATTACAACGTTCGGAAGTGCACCATTCCACAACATTAAACCCGGGAACCGCTGTTTCCACTACGCTTAACAATCAAAGTGTCTAAAAGGTTTGTGTGCTGGAACTTACTGTTTAAGTTCTTCCTTGAAGAGCTCCAAGTTGCTCTTCTTCTTTTCCTTTTCAGTAGTTTTCTTCACAGGCTGAAATACACATGTAAAAAACATAATCAGACCAGTCAAAAAAAACCCACAGCAGCATTGATTACAGCAGTGAAACGAGAGGTTACGTTGCCTTTGATAGTACTTACATGTCTTTTGTCTATTGCTAAAAACTGAGGTGGGGTATCCAAAGGCAAGAAGCTTTTTGCTTGGTTTTCAAACCGTGATTTGGGCTTGTACAATTTCCCTTTCTTCTCATCAGCAGCTGCCTCTTCTGGAAGGTGAAAACCACAGTTACATTAGTATTTTATCACATGCTTGTGCTCAAACATATACAATTTCATAAACACATAATTAAAATAGTAACGTACCTTTTGTCGCATTTGCAATCCCACCACGGACAAAGGCCTTGACTTTGCCCTCTCCTCCTCCTTCAAAAGCAGCAAGAAACTCCTCGTAAATCTCTGCTGCTGCACGCTCATCCTCCTGAAGGGAGAAACATGTGGAAATAAATAATAAATAAACAAACACATGGATCAAGTTACAGAGAAGTATACAATATTCTCTCAACAAGCAGCTGATACTCACCTTTTTCTTTATTTCATCTTGTTCCTTCTTACTTAGGGTCCTTTTTGCCACTGCCATTTTTCCAATGCTGAAAGACTTTAGTTTGCTTTCAAGCAGCGCCTGTCGTTGTAAACAAAGCACGTTTGTCTTTTAACAGGTATTACAGTCACGCAATATAACTGTAAATGTGGGTGCAGATAACATATCAAGACCATCTTACAAACCACTGCTTCAAGTAGTATTTATTATTACGCTAATTGCTAACGCGGGAGAGCGATCATGTTGACAGGTACGTTAAGCGACAACCATTCCCGCAACAACACGTAGTCACACTACAATGCAAAGTGGGTCGTATCCACTTGTAGATTGGAAGCATTGCCCATCATTTTGATGGTCATTCTCTAAGTTGCATTTAGTGCAAACGTTGAACTTAGTTGCATCCGGACATCAGGAAGTAGCTACAACTGAGCATAATGATCCAGAGGCCTAAACAAGCACGTATCTGCTGCAGCGCCGCTGCCTGGAAGCATTAAGCGGCAAGGAGCTAGCTAACGCTTGAATGTTGGTAGGCCCGAATCCCCAAATATTACATTTACTGTTTCTTAATAAAAACATATATCAACTAAACATTGTTCTGATGATTCGCTTTATCAGTATCAGTTGGTTTGACGTGCTATGAATATTCATGTCAGGGTTAACTGCCCAAACTAGACCTCCTTCAGTTAGCTCGGTCACTTAGCTTCATTTAGCTTAGCTACATTAGCCAGTGTGGCCAAAGGATAGCTTTAGCGCGTTGGTAGTTAGCTAACAACGTTGCGCACACACGCAACACCAGCCTCTTGCATGCTTCAAATATGTTAATAGCCAAGGCTGTTGGGGGCGCAGTGTTATTTACATCGTTTTCGTTACAACAGACACAGCCTAGCTAATGGAAGAACAAACGGTAAATTCACCTTAGCGCTAGCTTTCTGAGATCCACCAGGCGTTCGGTCCGCCATCTTTTGTGTAACTAAAAATAAAATCGATCGTCGATAAGAAGATAGCGTCAAACGAGAACTGTCAGGAGACATAGTCAATCACCGAATCAGCGATTATCAAAGTTATTTTTCCTGACGCTCTTCGGTGGACACGTTTACGTGACAAAAAAGGCAACCGCGTAATGACAATTGCAATTATTTTGAGTAACAAGAAGATCTCGGTTTTCACGGTCAATTGAAACATCGATTCAAGTTGTTTACATTATTATTATATCACGTCGTGGCTAAATATTGTTCGTTCGCATAAGCACATGTGCATACTGCAGGATTCCCACCTGCATGCAGTGATTTAATCTATACATGTAATAAAATAACTAAATTTTTGGTTTATAAATAATTATACCAAGTAGCTGGTTGTACCATGTTAGTCCAGCAGGTGGTGCTCTCGCTCTCATTCTAGCTCTATGTATATCCAGCAGAGTTATATTTCTGTTACCTGTGCTTGTTATTATGACGACCCAAAACCTTAGATTTCACACACATATTTTTAATCTCTTTTGAATGATGTTTCAAGCTATTAAAAATGTATTCCTGTAAAAATATAAAAGGATAAATATATATATATATATATATATATATATATATATATATATATATATATATATATATATATATATATATATATATATTGGCCTAGGGCTTTAAAAAAATGTATAATAAAAAAAAATATATATATGATGTTTCAAGCTATTAAAAATGTATTCCTGTAAAAATATAAAAGGATAAATATATATATATATATATATATATATATATATATATATATATATATATATATATATATATATATATATATATATATATTGGCCTAGGGCTTTAAAAAAATGTATAATAAAATATATATATATATATATATTTCTTTTTCTTTTTTTTTTTCAAGTTTCATGCCACCTCCTTTTTCAGACCAGGTGCAGTATAGGAAACTACTGCTAGACCTCACACCCTCCCAGCCTTTTCTGTAATGTTTTTTTTTTTTTTCTTTTTCTTTTTTTGGGGGGGAAAAAGCAGCAGCCTGCCCTGCGCTCCGTCCCTCCTTCCACGCAGAACAAACGCTATATACATCTGCTCCGGCTTTGCAGTTGCTAAAACTCCCCGCAGGAACTCCTGGGGACTTTACGCCATCGTTTGAGCCGCTGCACACAATGCCATTCATGTCGCGGGGCGAAAACAGGCGAAGAGCCTGCTCCGTTAACCCAACAATGTGGAGAACGTGCAGCGTTTTTTGCGCATGGAGTCTACTCTTCCTGACAGAGGTCTGTGCGCAGTCTCAACGGAGGTATTATTATTTGATTTTTTTTATTTATTTTTATGAATCTGCAATTTAGTTGAGTGAGGAAGCTGTCAAAGCATCTCGAGTAAAATTAGAGTTTATTAAGAGGGATATTCTGCAGTCCGGAGCGCCTCCAGCCAGGACATGGCGCATTGAATTAAGTCTACCGCAGGCTGTCGTGTGTTGCTTTAACATATATTTTTTTAAAACAGCAAATATCTCTCCCTCCATCTAGACCAATCTTCACGTGCGGAGGAAACATTACAGGGGAATCTGGAGTCATCGGGAGCCAGGGGTACCCAGGAGTTTACCCCCCTAATACCAAATGTGTGTGGAGAATCACAGTGAGTTTCATTTTCTCCTGTTAAGCTTAGAATAATGATGGTGATGATGGTGAAATTGTTAATTAAAAACACATACAACTGCTGCACAGTAGAACAACATGATTCACTAACCTCAAACTTCCAATTTCTTTCTAAAAATACTAAACCACAGCCATCTTAAGGCAGTTTTTCTTTCCAACTGGCTCCCTCTATTACATTAGTGTACATGTAAACAGTCAGCGTGTTGGCTGGACTACCTGTGGAGAACATTACATAACTGAAGTAACAACACAACATTCATCCTGCTCTCAGTAATCAGGATGATTGTGTGTCACCCTCATAAACCCCCCTCCAGGTCCCAGAGGGGAAGGTGGTGGTCCTGTCCTTCCGGTTTATTGACCTGGAGAGCGACAACCTGTGCCGCTACGACTATGTGGATGTTTACAGCGGCCATGTCAGCGGCCAGAGGCTCGGCCGCTTCTGTGGGACGTTCAAGCCGGGAGCCCTGGTTTCCACGGGCAACAAGATGCTCCTGCAGATGGTGTCTGATGCCAACACAGCTGGGAGTGGCTTCCTGGCCGTGTTTTCCGCTGCCCACCCACACGAAAGAGGTAGGCAAGCATGGGAAGAAGAAGATTTGAGGATAGTTCATGTGACTTCACCCTCGTAGAGGAATCTGATAGCCTCCTGGCCTGGTCGTGTGTCTGTGTTGGCACAGGGTCGGTCTTTAAAAGGCAAATTAACAAGTCTTCAGACAGACAGAGGTGGAAAAAATGTACCTCCTGATGTAGAATTCACTTTTAAGGCAAGGCGATGGGTTTAAGGTTGTGGACCAAAAATAAATGGGAGGAATATCTTCACACTTCTCGCAGTATGATGTGGAATTTCTCACTTTATTAGAAGGCACCGGTCAGAAGTATCACTCAGTGGAACGAGCCTCTTCCTGTCTGCAGGGTTGCCAGGTCATGTCTTCTCCTTTTTTTTTTTTGTGGAATTTTAAATGTGGGTTCTTCGTCTCCAAGGAGCTGACAGCTGTAATGGACAATGTTTATCAACCATCTGGTAGCAGATACCCTAAACTGTTGCCATGTTGCCTCTGACTGTTGTCAAAACTGAACCCAACATTTGTCAAGTGTCTATTTTCATCACTTTTTCAAAATTGTACTTCTTCTTTTCATGAGATGTTGGAAAGCAAACATCGATCTAAGTGTATGTTACAAAGAAAACAACGTCTTCTGCACAAATTGACTGAAAGTGATGTTTCTCAGAAGCATGCTGGCCTTTTTTTAAACCGACTAATGAGTGACTTACTTTTTTTAGCGTGCACATAATGACAAAGAAGGCAGTGAGAGCTCCGGTTACAGTAGTGGTGACTTGCAGGACGGTATAATGTGCATGCCGTTCCTTGCTTCAGAATGATTTCCTTCAAGGGACAAGAATGATATATATTTTTTGCATATTATTCCGCCTGATTATCAGAGGTGAACGTCTGGTCATTACTCCACAGGGGAACAGTACTGTGGAGGCCGACTGGACAAGCCCTCTGGGACTTTCAAAACACCCAACTGGCCTGAGAAGGACTACCCGGCCGGTGTCACCTGCTCCTGGCACATAGTGGCACCAAAGAACCAGGTCAGAGGTCAAAATCTGAATTTTTCTGATATGCAAAGTTCTCAAGGGAATAAAGATGTAGGCTATCCATATATGAACACAGACATGTTGTGGATTTGGCTGGATCGCATTGGAAAATAAAGCATAGAACCCTGAATTGTGGGTAATGTAGGCACCAGGTTTCGACAAGGAATAAGCAATACATGTAAAAAATCACATCTCCTGCATTGATTTTTGGCCCTTTTTCTGTTAAACCGTCCTCCCTGAGTCCACTACGTCATAGAAGTGCAATGCTGAGTCCTCTTTAAGACAGCTCAACGTGTGTGATGGGTGTGGAACAAGACTACATCATCCCACAAATGAAAGGGTATACCCTTTCATCAAACAAGCCAACCCCGATAGCCCCATTAAAATCGTCCGCTTCGTGGTTTCTCTCTCTCCTCCCCCGGCTGCAGATCATAGAAATCAAGTTTGAGAAGTTCGACGTGGAGAGAGACAACTACTGCCGCTACGACCACGTCTCCATC
Source organism: Chelidonichthys spinosus (assembly GCA_029853015.1). NCBI lineage: Eukaryota > Metazoa > Chordata > Actinopteri > Perciformes > Triglidae > Chelidonichthys > Chelidonichthys spinosus. The sequence goes on from CM056837.1 coordinate 17,922,416, forward strand.
TTCAACGGGGCCGAGATCAACGACGCCAAGAGGATCGGCAAATACTGCGGAGACAGCCCCCCAGCGTAGGTGATTCCGCTCTTCCTTCCGCTCAAACGCCCGTCCTACGGATTCCTCTCGGTTTACACCGCTCGTGTGCTCGTCCTCCGCAGGCCGGTGTTCTCAGACGGGAACCAGCTCCTCATCCAGTTCCTGTCGGACCTCAGTCTAACCGCAGACGGCTTCATTGGACACTACAAGTTCAGACCAAAGAAGTTCTCCGTCACCACGATACCACCCACCACTACCACACAGCCCGTCACCACCAGGCCCATACGTAGGTAGCAACTCTCATCCAATAGAAACCCTTACTCCGTCTCTTTTGACTGTGAGACGCTCTGGCTTTGTGCTCCTGGATTCTGTTGCTGGCATGCGAGGGTTTATCTTCCACTTTACGAGAGACATCTGCAATCTGCTTCTGATAGCACATCTGGGCAGGAAAAAAAGTGTTCTGCTAGAGTCGACTTTATGCTGGTTAAATACTCAGAACATGTGGACAAATAGTTCACTCAATAACAAATAATCTGTTTAAATAAAACAGGTAAAAGTGGAGTAAATAAAAAAAAGACAACACATGCTAAAACTGTCTTTTTCTCACATTCCATACACAGCGTGGGCTTCGTTCCAGCTCATTTTCATACTCAAACTCACATTCCCACACAATCACAGTCAAGCAAGGTTATCCTGGTGCCATGATGTCATCAAGCGACCGCGCCTCCCGGTTGACTTATCATTCCTGACCTTCTCTCCAGGAAGAATAATATTTAGTTAGTTAGTCGCCTCACATTTTCTGGGTTCTCTCCTATATGGACTCTCTAACTCTGAAAGCAGATGTTCTGTCACAGTATCTCACCGTTCTACACGCTGCACATCATCACTAGACTCTAGCGTTACGGAGAACAGTCTGGGAACAAACCACAGTAGGACTTACATGCTTGCATCACTGCAGTTGAGGTTTGAATTTGCTTGTGTGTGTGTGTGTGTGTGTGTCTCCACAGCCCTGAAGTACTCCGTCGCCCTTTGCCAGCAGAAATGCAAAAGACGGGGGACAATTGAGAGCAATTACTGCTCCAGCAATTTCGGTAAGAACACCGGCGCTTATTGCATTTTATTTAAAAGCACATAACTGATGTTGCTCACACATAAAAGTTAAAAACCTCAACTTTCTTCAAAGACTCAAAGACGGCACAGTCACTGTCTCTGCTCTGCTCTGATTTCTCGCTGCGCATCTCAAAGACTTCCTTGATAGGCCGTCAGGAAGCGAAGGGGGCGTATACAGTAGGACACAGTTACCTCCAGTGTACACACACACACACACACACACACACACAGCTCTCTGACTGTGGGTAAACTGTAATAAATGAGCATGTTGATTCAGGCCTCTGTTTGCGACTCGCCTGCCCTCTGATGTTTTCCTCTCCGAGATGTTTGCCACATGTGTTAGATTGGCGTTTTCAAAGAGTTCACTGGGATTTTCATGGGATCCCGAAGGAAATGGGAAAAAAATATACGTTACATCAGGTTTTAGGTCGTATGAGAAAAAAGGTTTGAAGCCGTGACTGTCGGCGTTGTTAAATCAAATGATGCGGCGTTTTTGAATCTTTTTTTTAAAAGGTTCACTGGTTTCCATAACAATAGCATGAGATATAATAACGTTAGTGAAACAGGCAGTCCTCTGGCTATTCTCCTCGCTGTCAGGAAATGAAACAGTACGTGAAGTCCAGACATATTGGGACCATCAGTGAAAAGGAATCCTGTTCACGCTGAATGGGATGTGATTCCCTCTCACTCCACTGGCTCAGCTGTTCGGACTAAATAGCAGCTCCGAGCGACAAAACAGTACTTTTTTTTTTTTTTGGACTTTCAGACTAAACAGGAAATGACTGGAACTTCACCCGGCACATTTGTCACATTTGTAATCACAACCAAATGTGTCCAAAACACAAAAATAATGTGTGCTATTAGTTTTCTCTCTATATTAGATAATATATTATATCAAGTAGCTTCACTGACTAAAAACAGCTGTTTTTAATGTCTGATAACTTAAAATAGAATTTAATTGATTAGACAATTCTGATATTACACATCTAACTGGGAGTAATACTTTTTGTTAATTCATACATATTGTTTTTATACATTTACGCCTTTAGTTTTTGGTGTATATTTTATTCTTTACTTTGAAAGAATTGAAAGCTTAAAAGGAGTCGTAGTACGAGGCACACATTGTTCACATTTCAGGTTATTAATGATGACAATAAAAAGGCAAATTCCCTGCAGATTAGCCGATAACATCTTCTTTTACTGCTTAAACATTCTGCTTTTTTTCCTCATTTGTGTGTCGAGCATCTTCTACCTGAACGGCACATATATTCTATATATGATATATGCAGTTTTAGTGGATTTGTATGTGTATTTGTCATGACCTCTGTGTTTGTGTGTCTTCGACAGTGATAACCGGGACCGTCATCACCGCGGTGATGAGAGGAGGAAGCATGTACGCCACCGTCTCCATCATCAACGTGTATAAAGAAGGCACTCTGGCCATCCAGCAGGCAGGGAAGACCATGAGCACCAAGATCATTATCCTGTGCAAGAAGTGTCCGTTCATCAGGAGAGGTGAGGTCCACATCAAATCACATCTAAATGATGGCATTCCCGGCCGACTGTTTTAAATAACCCTGCAGAGTTTGCCTCCTTCGCTGTGTTAGGTGAGCGGCAGTCCGAAACGTTAAATATGTTTATATGTCTCCGCATATAAACATATGAGCTGCCGTGTGGAGATTCTGATGCGCGGCCTCCCCTGAATGTCTCTGCCGTTATCCGCCACTGCATTCAGGTTTCTTTGTGTGTGACCTCTCCAGGCTTGAACTACGTCTTCATGGGCCAGGTGGACGAGGAGGGCCGGGGGAAAATCGCCCCGCAGCACTTTGTTATGGCGTTTAAGACGAAGAACCAGAAAGGACTCAACGTCCTGCAAAACAAGCGGTGCTGAGGTTTCTCTGGCGGACGGGGTTGGGGCCGAGGCTCGGCTGTGGATGGAAACAATTAGGCAACAACAACAAAACGAAATCTGGAGGCAGCGATGCCAGAACAAACAAAAAAAGTGATTTATTCGAATAGGGGCAATTTAGATTTGAAGAAATGTAGCTGTGTTTTTAGACAAGATGACACTAAGTACCATCAATTAGCCTGCTTTTGCAAACTCAGCAACACAATAAGTTGACGCTGCCACCATTATTCTCACATTCATAACAGAGTGTTTCAAATTTCTAGCGTGCACATCTGTTCTGACATCCTGCGATGGCACTTTCACATTTTTTTTACTTTTCAGCCGTTTCCCCCTTTGAGGCTGTGGAGCGCAATGTGGATAAACAGTGGGATTTATTATTAATGTGCATTAAAACAAATATATTCCTACATTTCAGAAGATTAATATGCATATGGGGTAGATTTAATGACGACGTTAAGAACCCGCAGTTTATTTTTCTGTCTTCAATTTCAATGGATATGATTTGGAAGGTATTTAAGTGGCAATTTTTAAAAAAAAGTGCAATATTTAATATATACAAGATTCCTTTAGATATCATTTTTATGCTGGTTTTATGTGAAAGAAATTGAGGACCTTCCTCGCCAAAGCTCTTTTTTCTTTAGTTTACTATCAGCATACATCATAAACTTGTTTTGTAAAAGGCAATGAAAGTATGGAATGAAAAAAAAAAAAAAATTTCATATGAAAAAAGTCTGTGAATATTATTTATATTTTATTGTTTTCATCTTCCCAAATAAAACTCCTTTAACGTGTCCCTCGTGTTTTGCCCGTCTTTGTTCAAGACTTTAAGCTGGAAAGCAAAAATATGCCAAATAATCTGTGAATTGGTCGGTCGAGGTCGAGGCAGCTATGCTGAGCATGAGAATGGATCAGGTGTGTGTAATGTGACTCTCACGTGGACCGGACTACTCGCCAGTTGGCTGAGCCGTTGATAGATTTCTGGCTGGCCACAGATCAGTTTTCAAGAAGAGAATCAACAACAAAAAGCAGCATTTGTGTTCAGCTAAATCGGCTCTTTATGCCATTAAAACCCTCAGAGGGTCAAAAACGTTCCATAGTCTGAAAACAATGGCTTTCTTTATTTACGAAAAAAGGATAAATAGCTGAGAATAATACATTGGTGCTTTGGTGGACAATATGTATATATATATATATATTATATATATATATATACAGCATATATATATATATTTCTAATTAAGGTTCGGGTTTAAAAGTTGCCTCTGCGACTCAAAAGAGTTTTTTTGCACATGCTTGGATCACACAGCATCCCAGATAAACGAGAAGCAGAGGTTTTCGTCAAAAGGAGAGGGATAGGGGGAAGAGATATCTAGTCCTTTAATTTCTTTAGCTCCTCGGGTAGAACATGGCGTATTTGGAGGTCCGGAAGCCAAGCAGGTCCCTCATCTCGTTCCGAAACTTGGAGAGGTCTTGGCGCAGGTCGTTCAGGTTCTCCACGGTCGCCTGGTCCGTGCTCTGCATCTTCTGCCGCGTGGACGTCAAGTAGCGGTGAACCAGGCAGCACATGATCTTCTGGTAGTTCTCGTCACGCTTCTGCTTCAGGTTCTTCCACTCCTGGGTTAAAAAATAATCAGATCCATGTCAGGATATTGCACAAATTACAGATTTCAGGAAGGAGTAGAATTAAAAACCTCACCTTGAGGCTGTTCTGTCGCTTCACCTTGCCCTTGGAGGTGTGCGAGCAGATCCACTTGCTCATGCTGGTGACCAGGTAGCAGACGGTCTTCGGGGAGGGGAGGATGTTGAACGGCGGCGGCATGGTACACTTGTCGTCGAAGTAGCTGAGCCACAGCTTGGCCCGGGCGAACTTCCACTCCTTATCCTCGTGATTCTGCAGAAAAGACACAGCAATGTGGGAGAATTCACTTTCACACTCTGTTCTCCATTTAGAGAGGAATGCTAAAAATGCAAAAAAACACCGTCTATCCCCTTTTTTCGGGGAAAATCCTCGAGGGGACGGATTTTTTTTCTCGGGACAATGATGCTTCAATTAGCATAATCAAACGGTTGTTCCAAAGAAAACAGCAAATGCACCGCAGGGTTCCAGAAAACAAAAACGATTTAACATCTGCGGCACATTTCAGGGTGAATTAGAGGGAATCTAATCTTAACAGTAAATGAAAACAGTTGCATTTTTTGGGGGGTTCCACGTTAAAACCAAATTGCCCTTAACGGCAACAGAGAAGCCATTATGTGTTTGCACTTACAGCAATTTGTCTGAAGCTCTTATGGAGCATGGCCACCAGCAGCTTGGTCAGCACGATAACCACCACGATGTTGTAGGTGCCGATGATCATGGCGCCCACGAAGGAGCGCAGCTCCTCGGTGTAGCTGATGCGGGTGACGAAGAGCGCCACGTGTGCCAGGGAGAAGATGTACCAGAACAGGGCATAGCAGGTCCCCATAAACCTGTGAAAACAGGGAGAGATCAGCATTCTGCACATTCATCGACGCTGCCAACGCAGTACCGAACCACAGATCCCGTACGTGTGGAATGCATCGTTGCTCTGCTGCTGGCAGAAAATGCCCTCGCAGTCCTTTGTTGGATTCTTGTCCGGATCCTTCTGGTCTTTTCCATAGAGCTGGGTGAGTCCGATGGTGAAGGAGAATAACACCAACAGGAAGAGGCCCAGGAACTTGCCAAACTCCTGCAGCATCTGACCCATGGAGATCTGAGGATAAACATGGATATCTGCCTGTTAATCCTGCTTGATGGAATCGTGTAGACATGAGTCAGTTCTCTGCTGGCGGTGACCCTTGGGTGTCTGGGTGCGATGTGGACTGAAGGGCTGATGTAACTCCATTTCATGGACTAGATGTTCTTATTTGTGTACTTTTTAAAAAAAATTGGCATACAAAAAACACATTTATTTCCCCAGCTGACGTTTAAGCAGGAAAAGCACACTTAAAACAAACAGACTTAATGATGGAAATAGTCCATTAAAGCTTCCTAGTAATCTGTGCTCTAAAACAGCAGGGAGCTAAATGGAATGCAGCCATTGCTATTTGTTACACCTGTGACTTTCCTTCTATTACGAGTAATAATGCTATGTTTAAAACTTTATATAACTACTTGATTGTGATGTGTTGGTACTATTTCAACACCATCCTCCCCTCATATGTTCTCGTTTTGCAACGACCCCCCGAGGAAGTGGAAAAAACAACATATTCTTGTGCCCTGAGGAATAAACAGACAAACATGGAAGAAGCCAAAAAAAGGACCTGAAGACAGTGAAAGCCTTCTCAGACTATTGGAAAGCGAGTGTATATATAAACCTGAGTGGCTTATCTGTTTACTAGGACCTAGAGATGCTCAAACAAGGTCGGAGCAACGCTCGCCCTTTCCGACAACACAAACACATAGAGTGTCCAATGTGAGGGGTGACCACTCTCCCTGCACCTCAGGGTGAGTGTTTGCTCTGAAAAACCGCAGGCAGCTTGTTTGAGGAGAAGGGCTAGTCTATTTGGGGCGGTTCATTCTCTTGTCATGACTAAATCCCCCCCCTCCTGTGCCACACACATGTGATTTAGGAGCTGAGGGTGTTCCCCTGCTGGACAGACTGACAGGTTGCCTAACTTAGTCACTGTACAAACAGAGAAGGAATGCAGCAGGACAGAAGCTTAATCTCTACTGGAGGGGGTCTCATGCATTTAAGGCACTTTGAATGCACAATAAATATTAATTTGCCAAAAAGTATGCAGAACAATACAGTTGAATGTGTCAGAAATAATGTACATTTTATTCTAACAACAAATTGTACATCAATGGATGTGGAGGAACACTTCCAGCATTGCAATTTAACTATTTTAATTATTGAAATACATCTGTGAAGCACTTTTGCTGCAGATGTATTGTTGTATAATTGCTCTATAAATGAAGTGAATTGGCTTCGAATGAGAGAAACATTTTATGTTTATGTTTTTATTGTTGACCGAGATGTTTCTGGAACGGTTTCAATGCTGTTTCCAATTAGTTTGAAATGTTTTTTCCAGTGGTGAGTCTCTTTATATGATGCATTGTCTTTGGGAAGCAGCTGGTGAAGCTTTTACACTTCTGCTCATATGTAGGATGGAGGGAGGGGGCACAACATGGGGGGTTTTCTCCCAAACACACTCATGCACGTCTCCCGGTGTGTCATCAGTGATGGGAGACGGGCGGTGAGGTGAAGGCTGGGCCATGAGTGAGCTCATTGTAAGCACACTATTGATAGTGGACACACACACACACTTTTAGTCACTCTTTCCAACCTCAGCAGGGGGCAGCACCCGGCAGAAATGTGAGTCGGCCGATTCGGGAAGGAACCGAATCAGACGTTACCGCAAAAACCCCACATGCCGTCTGCGTGAGCAGGAGCTCGTCTGAGTGCAACTAATTGCTGTGGAAACGTGTGGGCGGCGTGTGTATAAGCAGGGAGGCGTGTCTACGTGAACACACACACACACACACACACACAGACACACACAGCCACATCTATTTCCAAAGCTAATCTTTTTTTCCCATCCTGCCAAAAACCGGCCAGACAGTGATGTCACGGAGGGAGAAAGATGGAGGAGACAGGGCATTCTGCAGGGCACCCTTATTGTTTTATAAGCAGACTTAATGACAGGAAGGCATACATACAGAGAAACTGACATCACTGCATACCTGAAGACTGTTTATATAAAGACACACACACAGAGGGGGGGAAAAAACTAAATTCTGGCAGCAAAAAGTCAGACGTTGGCCGGCGTTTCTATCTTTCTGCCAGCTGGCAGGATGTTACGCAAAATCCCGATGTGATAAAAAGGGACACCTCTGCCACTGACGTGGTGGAAGAGCCTGAGAAGAAAATATTGAAAGCACATTTTGGGCTCTTCCAGGAAGGTGGAAAAACAGTGACATAACAGAAAAGTTTTGTTGACAGGATATTGCTCAGCATAAAGAGATGAAACCTATGCAGCTGCAGGCTTTTTTTTTTTGACTTATCACAGGCAGGTGAATGTCACTCTCCTCCATTCAAACCTCCTTGTGTAAGAAGAGAGGTCGTCTTGTAGTTAGGGAATTATGAAACGAGCTGGCGAAAACATGTTTTTGTTATTAAATGGTTGTGTAAGAGGTATAAAGCAGAACTCAATAAACATTCCCCAATTTTGAGAAAAATCTGAACGTATCTGCTAATTCTGAATGACACTGCCAGCAACGTTTGAATTAAGCTGATCAAATACAGGATTCAGAAAAGTTTACTTTTGAATTGGATGGTTTTTGTCTCTCTAATGTACTGCAGTCATACTGATCATAACCCAGCAGTTTGTTGTTTAAATATGTCAAATCCTGCATATCTCAAACCATCAGAAGAGAAAAACACGTTATCATTTTTGATGCATTTTTCAAAGAGAGCACTGAAAAGTACAGAAACTGATTGAAAACATTTTGATGATTTTCTGTAATTCCCATGCAGCCTAAGTAGCAGTTGCAATAAAGAGGGATCAGACCGACAGCATGTGCCTGATAGATGATAGAATCTGGGATCCACAGAAAACGTGACGTGGGCGTATAGAGTCAGCTCCAAACACGCAGCTTCGAGTGAAGCTAGCTTGAGAAATCCATTCACGATGATGATAATCTACGTGAATGATGATATGATATGGCGACTCGAGCTGCAAAGCTTAATAACGCTTGGGTTTGTCATGAGCATAATTCATCGTATAGCTCCTGCTTTAAAGCCCATGATGATGGCTATGCTACTGCTGAGCACAGCTGGTGTGATGTTTAGTGAAGGCTTGTCCTTGAGTGTTCGCACTTCGCCGGGAGAGGAAGAGCGTGGGCGGCGTATGTGTTGAAGTGTTTTTACAAAGCTATGAATGCTTATGTGATCTCAACCTTCCAGCAGAGGTCTTTTCTTCTTCTTTTCTTTTTTTTTTTTTATTTGATGCATGTCTGGCTCCACTGGGAATCGAATTCTTACTGTGAAATCTTTTTCCCCTACCTGCAGCGGTCCAAGTATGGAGCTGGTGGTGTACATGAAGAAGAGTCGCAGGTAACTCAGGACGTTGGCAAAGGCGAAGAGGCCCTCGGCCACCAGGATGGGATGGAAGGCGTCCCAGTTCTTCCTCTCCGTGTCCTCCGAGTTCTTGAACTGAAGAACGAGCAAAAATGTGTGTACCTGATGTGTGGCATCTAAACGATACTATTAAAAATGTGGGAATAACCTTTAATAGTTTCATTGTAACACAGATGAAAATAGAGACTTCAGAATGTATGAATTAAAAATATATTTCTGCAAGTGTAACTTTCTTGCAGAGCGCCAGATGACGTGTTTAGTACCACTCACTGTCTGGTGAATGTGAGACTACAGCCAGCAGACAGTTATCTTGGCTGAGTATAAACACTGGAAACGAGACGAAAAAACAGCCACATTAGTCAGGTTCACGACCCACACTAAAGCCACAACTTGTTGCTTTTTATTAAGATGAAGCAAATGAGCCACGCTAGATTTTCCCCTCGTTTCCAGGCTTTCATCTAAGCTAAGCTAACTGCCTGCTAGCTGAAGCATTTAACTCCGGGGCAAGAAAGCAAATAAGGAAAAATCTATATATAGTGAAAGGGATTAACTTCTTCAATGCAGCTTTGCATGCAGTTATCCCTCCTCCTCCTCCTCCTCTGTGTGTGTGTGTGTGTGTGTGTGTGTGTGTGTGTGTGTACCATGCTATGAGCAACGATCTTGAGGGCAAAGGTGGCGAGGTAAAGGGAGTTCATCACGAAGCTCAGCTGGTTCCTCGACTCTTCCAGGAAGTCTTCCAGCCCCTCGTACCACAGGCGCTTCACGTCGGACCACACCATCCCTACACACACACACACACACACACACACACACACAGGCATTTCGCTGTCATCCCAAACAATTTCAAAAATGGCTTGGACCATAAGTCATCTCACGGTGGGAGCCCCGGGGAACATATGAGACGCAGAAAACTGGAGATTAATGTGCTGAGAACGCGTCGTCCGTGGGATTTAAGGAGGTGTGCGGAATTTAATAAAGATGGATGTCTATGTGTCTCTCCGTGAGTGGAATTCCATCAATTCTAAACGTACAGTAGGGATAATAAAGTTAAGAGTGGGAAACTCAAGTCAAGGCAAACGGCGACACGTTTTCTACGCCGGGATTCAGAAACGATTACATCCAACCTGATCGATCTGCTGTTGGTTTCCATGGTTTCAACAGAAAGTGAGCAGGTGGGGTTTTGACACGTGAATCCCATTATTTTTACTATGATATGATTGCAATTCAATCATAAACAACAAATGCATCGAGACACACACACACAAGCAAGTAGCCCAGCCCACAGACACACTCACAGTCTCAGCATCTGATTTCCCCATTAATGTGAGGCATCTGGCTCAGGGGGATAGCAGATGGAGAGAGCAGGAGAAAGATGAGAGGAGGGGAGGGGGGGGGGGGTAACGTGGGAGAAAGAGAGAACAATGGAAATGAAAAAGAAATGGAAAGCTGCTGTGTCGCTAATAGAACCCTTTCCACATTTGTGATAACATTTGCATTTGATTTGTAAATCATTAGAAACTCCATCCTTGTGATTTAACATATCTGGGGGTGTTTGTTGGTGCTGCGGAGACCCCGGAGCATGAAATCTGGACCATCACAGCTTTCGCAGCTGTTTTGCAATGAGATGGGGGGGAAAAACTGCTGAAGTTATTAAAATTGATCTTTGATGTTGCTCCTTTAGCCGTACTTCAGGAATCTTCGCCGTGGAGAGAAAAAAAAAACCCCATTACACTTTCTAATGACTCGACTGCTGATCTCAGTCCTGCAGAATACAGAATGAATTGCAAATTACCCCCAGAACCATCTTCATAATGCTGAATAATAGAAGTCAATGGCTTCTACATGCTTCTATAACCTGTCAGGTGCAGTTATGGGGATGATTTATCAACCCGGGGGTGACAGTGAGACCCAGGCCGATGAGGTGTGGTTTGAGCTGCTTTGTGTCTGGTGAATGTGGGGGGGGGGGGGGGGGGGGGGGGGGGTTAGGATGCTGCAACCATATCTCTGCTGAGAAGGCCGGGGCCATTAACGCGATTGAACGCTCATGCTAATGGCTTCTTGGCAGAAGAGGATGGCACTGGAGAGAGGCCTTTTCCCCAGAGATATAGAGAGAGAGAGGCAGTCAATTTCTAACTGTCACTATCCCGCCTCATCCGAACAGACGTGGACTCGTGTGCACGCGTGTTGTCTTTCAAATACATGTTTATGTGACCGAGTTCAGTGAAAAGAAGAAGCTCTCCGTTCCCACGGAGCTCGATTAGAGAGCAGAGCTGACAGATTGAATCCAGTCAAACCAGACTTTCTGTCGTTTAGCGTCGGAGCAGCTGTTTGTCATGATTTTGCCTAATGGGATTATGAGATACGGGATCCTGGACTTTAGCCAGACCATAACAGGAATCTCTCATTTTCACTCCGCGATGCAACGTTATTCTATTCAATTCTGGGTTTGTGTGATTGAATTCCGATTCTATTCCTAGTTCTATCGTGTGCGTCGAGATGTTGGAGATCCATATCGATCAATTAGAGGAATCTGCCCTCTAAGCAGTGAAACATAGCCTATATTACGACATCCGCCTCTGCACATAGCATCCGTACAGCACGTTAGTTATGAGTGTAAAAGCTGACCTATGATCCAGAGGATGAGCAGGTAATCTATCATCTCCAGCGCGGGGCCCATGGTGTTCTTCTTGCCCTCGTTGTAGACCAGAGAGTACAGGTTGAGCAGCAGCAGGAAGCTGAAGTAGGAGGCGCTGTGGATGATGAACTTGACGAACGGCGTGTGGATGATATGGCCCACGCGGGAGCGCGGCACCAGCAGGTAGCAGACGGAGAGCAGGGGCCACAGCATGGCCACGCTCAGCACCGTCGCCATCTTCAGGCAGGTGTGTTTGCGCCGGTAGCTCGCCGTCTCTCCGAACCAGACCGTGTTCAGGAACTGCTGACAGTTGGACTGAGCCACAAACTGGGGGGGGGATATCAACATGAAGAAGTGAAGTTGATAGTAGCCGAGAGAGGTGGGCAATATTCAGAGAAAATGAGTCAAATTGTCATCTTATGGGTGTTCATTGATCGGGCGGTTGGGCTAAGATGCTAGCAGTAGCTTTCACTTGCATTGTAACGGCAAACATCTGGTGTTAGCGGAAGCTAGCAGCTTGTTTATATCAGCTATGACAAGTGAAAGCTACCGCTAGCATCTTAGCCTAACCACCCGATCAATAAATACTAATAAGATGACAATTTGGCCTCATATAAATAAAAACGAACAACAGCCAACACCCTAAGGACCCTAACAAGGGTTTATTAATTACAAAAATAAATGCATACATTCGCCAGAAGTTAGCTAGCATAAATGCCAGTTGTAAGCATCGTAATAAACTTGCAAATTTGGGACTTTTTTCCCCTCTCTGCTTGTTTTTTTTTCCTACAGTGGCCCTAATATGCTGCCGTATGAAGAGATTACAGGCTGAATTAGCAAATTCAGTTTTAATGTCTTGCTTTGATGAGGTTTGATGAGAATATCGATGCTAATTCCTTCTAGGATGGATTTAAAGCCACAGCCAGCAGTCGGTTAGCTGAGTTTAGCAAAGACAGGACAGGAAATGGGGGAAACAGCCTAACAGCACATTTCCAAATCAGCTATAATGGAATTCAATAAAAAACCCAACCGCAAACCATAAATAAGTCTCTCAGGGAGTTGTTCTCCGATGTGCAACCATAAGACGATGCTTATCAGTGTTTTTTCCCCCTCCTGCAGCAGATAATGATGTGCCACTAGCTGAGCTGGGTGATGTATGAGTCACAATCTTCACACCGAGCCATCCCTGCTGTAAATTGTCCTCAAGCTTCAAACTTCCAAACTTTACTTTGGAAATTTCTCATCTTTGACCGCCGTTGCCTGGAGGCAGCGCTTTATTCTGCCAAACTCATATTTCCACGAGACAAGCAGATGGTATGCTGGGACAGATGTTACAGCCAATCAATAGAACAGTAAATAAGAGGTAATTGATAACAGATATTATTTTTACCCATTACCTATGATTTCCTCGACTCACTTATGTTACAGACTGACTGTCTAACCTCTTTTTGGTTGTACTTGATGGCGAGCTTGAGTCGACTGAGGTTCATGCGCTCCTCCAGTAGGCCTCTCTTGTCAACGTGGTCCTCGCTGGATGTGTGGTTGAGGATCACTTCCAGCTCTCGAGAATTTCTGGCCTGAGCCAGCAGATCCTTGGCAAACATCTTGCACTGCTTGGCCAGATCGTCATAATCGTTCCTGGAGCAAAGGAAATTAAGATACGATCAGACGTGAAAGATTTCTCATTGGTTATATCCTATAAAGACACGGGCTTCACAACATCCTACCTGAACTCCACCTCCACCAGGCTGAGCTCCTTGAGGTCTGCGCTCAGCTCAAAGGCCCTGAGGATGGGATCTTCTTCAGTCAGCATGATCAGAGAGGGGCTGGCCAAGCAGCGGTAGATGTCCAGGCGAAACCTGATCCGACAAGGTGAGACTGGTTTACAGATGTTTACATGTGAGAAAGAGAAAAGCGGATTGTGTGGGAAGCTACAAAAAAAACCCCACTATTTCCTGCGGAAAGCAGCTTTCCCTTGAATTACAGTTTATGGCGATATTATCTTTCGGTGTAAAACCACAAGTTGGATGAAATAAAAGGAGCATGACAACACCGGCAAACCCAACACCGTCTCTCTCTCTCTCTCTTTCTACGGCGAGATAAAGAGAGCTTGGCAATAACAGAGCATTAGCCTCTGTGGGACAAACAGCACAGTAAGTATTCTTTGAGATAAAAGGCAAATGCATGTGAAGGTAAATCATTTCTTTTTGAGTTGCTTAAGCTGACAACAAGGTGTTTGAGAAGAACGTGAACAGCTGATTCACTGCTCTTTTTAAGCCCCTACATACCAGAGAATACCCGAGACAATTAGGTAAAACAACGCTGCTCTTCTGGTTTCCATCAATGGGAGCTTCAGCTGCAAGCAATCAACATTCATGCTATTATATTTTCTGGATTCAACGTCCTGTACCTGGAGTGTCGTAAGCTGTCCTTTTTGTTTTTGGCGTTGCAGAGCGTGCACTCGCAGCCCACGGCGTGCGGCCGGGGCAGCGAGATGTCCTGCTTCAGCAGCATGGTCAGGATCTCGTAGTTGTTCCTGTGGGCCGCCAGGATGACGGGAGCCACGTCCATGGTGGTGGAGTACTCCGGGTTCTGAATCCGCTGCATCAGTTTCTAAAAAAACACATTATTTCAAGCATCTGCAGTGTTTTTCTTAATTCCTCAGCAGTAAATAAAGAGGAGACTGACAGCAATGGAGGGCTTGGAGGATCTCCTCGGCCTGTGGTTGAGGAGGATGTCCACAGCTCCCACCACCTCGGAGTCTATGGCCACCAACAAGGCATCCGTCGCCTACGCAGAAAAAACAAACGTCAGAAGCAGTCAGATAGCAGATGAAACGCCGACAACATTGTAAAATCTGGTGTTGCCACCTGGCAGCCATGTTCCAGGAGCAGCTGCAGGATGTCCAGGTTCTCGTTCTCGATGGTGATGGTGATGGCATCCCGGCCCAGCACGTCCACGCAGTTCAGGTTGAGCTCCCCGTGGCGGTTCTCCTCCAGCAGTTTCTTCACCATGTAGTAGTCACCTTTGCAAAGACAAAAAAGTCAGAACCTACGAAAGCACTGGATGTCGCCAAACACACACACACACACACACACACACACACACAGATCTTGGGCCAACGTAAGGCAAACACTCTGGGAGAGCAGGCTCGGCTCCAGCCGTCCTCTTAACCTCCGGCCGCGTGCAACAATAACATCTCCCTCAAAGGACACTTTCTGTGGCTGGGCTACGTTTGGAGAGGCTTTATATGGCCACACTGGCAGCTGCAGGCGTGCACACCTTAAAACCCTAAAACAACCTCTGTCAATTTATCAATGAGCCATTCTCCCCCCCTCCATCCCCGTCTGACGACATGAGGATAGCCATGCCTCTTCCACTAGCAGTTTTCTCTTCGGTTTCGTTGACTTTTCCTCGTTACGAGCTGTGAAAAAAAAAAGAGTCAGCAGACCGGGGAAAGAAAGGAAAGTTGCAGGAGAGCAGACATCCAGCTAAATATATCTCAACCCCTGTGG
This sequence comes from Chelidonichthys spinosus, assembly GCA_029853015.1. NCBI lineage: Eukaryota > Metazoa > Chordata > Actinopteri > Perciformes > Triglidae > Chelidonichthys > Chelidonichthys spinosus. Next base: position 17,937,716 of record CM056837.1, read on the forward strand.
GCACAGTTCTACAGTAGCCAACATGTAGGCAGCTGTGAGAGGTATTCACTGGAGAGAGAGAGAGGAAGAAAAAGTGGTATGACTGTACAGTTTGCTGCGATGGCATTGCTGGAAATCTGTCAAGCTGTTAGTCATGATGTATTTTACCTACAGTGCATGATAATGCTTCAGGAATATCTCTTATAATAAACAGCCTATAATAAACAAAGCCTACATTAAAATCTTGTTTTCCCCTGTGCTCTTAAACGCACCATATTGAGTATACACACACACACACAACAGACCTTTCTCACACGCCAGCAAGAAGAGCTTCTCGTCCAGCGTCGTCTCCTCTTTCACCTCTCTCACGTCCTTCAAGGCCAGGAATTTATCCGGAGAGGAAGCGTCCGTGCCCTGGTACAGAGCTGCCATTACGACGGAGAGCGAGTACGGCCAAACACTGATGTGCATCCCACTAGAAACAAGCGACCATCACACAAGAGAAGGCTGTCATGTGGCTGACATGAGAGAGGAGCCCTGCTTTTTTTTGTAGTTGGGGTTGTTGTTGTTGCAGCGGAGGCTTTAACGCGTCGTCACGAGGCTAAAGCGAGAAGTGCTGGGATCGGCGTCGCATCTCCGCCGCCCCGCGCGCTGGAAGGATCTCCTCCTTTAAGCTTCCCCGCACACGGATGACTTCAAATGGTTTCGGTGGCGACCGCCGTCCGACGAAACGACACAGTCATCCCCCCTCGGCGTGTTTACACGCACCATCTTCTCGCGTCGCAGCCTCCCGGGGATCTTTCTTTCTGGTCCTGATGCTGCTGCGCGGCCACTGCGCATGTCCCCTCCTCCACCTGCTCGCTCACTTCGCAGGCGCATTGAGCCGCCGTGCTTCACGGTTGCGTAACAGGGCACTTCAGTGCAAGCTTTGGTGTGTGTGTGTGTGTGTGTGTGTGTGTGTGTGTGTGTGTGTGTGTGTAGGCCTGCATGCAGAGACGCTGTGTCTGGTCGAACGGAATTCATGCAGATTAGAATCTTTAGACATTTGGAAGATGTTTGGCTCCCAGAAATGACAACATCTTACATATTTCTATATTTTATAGCATCATGTATATGAGGTCTCTGTTAGTGGAGCTGCTATCTCCTGCAGGAATGTAATCCTGTTGTTAAAATGAATGTGTTTGGACACATGGAACTGCATATGGATAATGGAAAGAGAGGGAGATATCAAGGTGTGATAGTTGCAGGAGATGCACAACATCCCTGCAAAGATGATTCAATAATAAGGAAAGTAAGGTTAGGTTCATTGGTGACTCTAAATTTCCCGTAGGTGTGAATGTGAGAGTGAATGGTTGTTTGTCTCTACATGTTAGTCCTGTGATAGACCGGCGTCCTGTCCAGGGTGTACCCTGCCTTCGCCCAATGACAGCTGGGATCGGCTCGAGCCCCCCCGCGACCCTAAATACAGGATAAGCGGTAGAAAATGGATGGATGGATGGAAAGTAAGGTTCACAATATTCGACATTTGAGCAAATATTTCTTCCCAGTTAAAATGGTTAATGGGAAAACATGTAATGTGTAAATAAGTCATTAAACCTTATGGGAGATAATGAAACATCATCATCACAATTAAAAAGGATACCTATAAGATGTTGTATCAGCTGGTCTCAGCTTTTTTCCACATAAGATGTTTTGATTTGTTACTAATAAGATTAACAGCTTTATTAAAGTGTCCCAATTAGTCACATTGACTGGGAACCAACATATTGTATTGTTTACTGTGTTTTTCCTACAGGGATGTGTCTAAATGTTTTCTGTGGAAAAGGCTTGTCAGGGTTTAATCAAACAGCTGCTCTTGTGATGTTCAATTCAAAACAGCAGTAAAAACAGAATGTTTCCTTATGTCTGCAAATGTAGTGTAAACATATACTGTACACACATGCTGTGTTATAGTATTTTAATTATTGACTCACTGGTTTTGCTCCCTGTGGTGATGTCGTGTCCTCTTCATCCACCTGAAAAAACCAACACAGAATACTGTAAATCTACTTTAAGGGGTTCGGAGAGAAGCTCTGGCCCCTCGTAATTAAAATTCATAGAGGGGCTGTTAAATTAAATGAGCATTTTAAAAGCAGCATCTCCCCATCCGCTCTACGTATTTCTTCACTATTACACGTGCAAGTGGGGAAAGACGTCCTGTAGCTACACTTTATTATCCGACAATACAGCATCCCAGAGCAGCCGTTAGCAGATCAGACTGCACTAAATTAGAAAGGACTAAAACATACTGCTAGTGTACATACAGGAACCACACTGTGTCACATGATTGGATTATCAGCAAGAAATTCCATAATGAAGAAGGAAGATACACAAATCTATACTTTTTCTATATTTCTCATAGTGTGACAGATATAAAGTCTGAATGATTAGCTCAAAGCGAATATGAAAATATAGAACTAAATTACATTTGAGTCTATAAAGCCAAGAGAAAGTGCTTCCCTCTTCAATCTGTTGTTAAATCCGCCATAATTTACACAAATGATGCATAAATACTTTGGTAATGTAGAAAAAAATGATGTTTTGTAAATCTTTTTAGGGCAAAACAGACGGAAAAGTCTAATTTCCTTTGTCTTGAGTGGAAACATTATTCTCCAGCAGAGGGCAGTCTACACAAAGGTTTCCTTCCTTTGTGTTGCTACACAATAAGTACATGTGGGACAAAAAGATCACTGAGCAGAAAGAGTAATAATACACAGAATATTCCAAAAAACCACCCCTACATCTAAACTATTTAAACACACACACAGCTTTACTTGATCCGCAGCAGATGTCTTCTTAGAATAATCCGGCTATTCAGCTGTATTTTGTATACAAACAGAGATATTATAGATTCATTGTAAGAGATGTTGGTGTTACAAGATGTATGAAATCAGAAGGGGTTTACATTACGAACATTCACATAAACATCACTGAATCCCGATGTGGATGTTAGGCCCTTCTCAACGGGGGTCAAAGGGCCACAACCTCCTTTCACTCTGCCCTTTTTGATTGCGGCGGGGTCCGTAATCCCAGACGGACAAGCCTCTTAGGAGAGATGATTTTCAATCTGCAGAGCATGTGTGTGTTTCCTCTGCTCGAGCACATGGCCTTTTCCAGTTCCTGGAGACCAGCTGTCAGATGTCACATCTCAGCTGGTCTCCACTTGTCAGTCACCGTCACTGTGGCTGACGTCTTCCAGGACCAAAACTAAACCATGTCATGTTCCTTTAAGACTGTTTTTCCAATCATTTATTTCAAATCGTACCCCCTGGTTCTCCGCCAGGAAGATATTTTGCTGCAAGATGTATTGTAAATTAATAATGCAAACGTTATCTTTAAAGGTAGGGAGCTGGTTTGGTATTTCTCGTATAGATCTGGGCTACCCCCTTGAGGTTGTAGTGGGAAGAAAAACAAATACATTTAATTTGAAATATTGATTTTACTCTGCACTAGTGCAGGCTTTAATGAGAAGATATAAGAGGGATGTGAAGACGGGACTCTTCTTATAATAACTAGTTAACAACAAATGCATTTAAACAAAAAGTAGGCACTTAAAGACAATGGGGATGGGTGAGGTTGTGACGTTTTATTTGTATTTTTAATATAAAAGTAACCATCATAACGGTGTGTATCTGATAGAGTGCATGTGTTAATAAGAATAGTGGTTGATTATGAGGATGCAGATAATAAAGCAGGCCTAAATGCATCGTTTCCCACCGTCTCCCGTCGCTGCTGCTGTCTGTGGGAGCCCGGATCGAGCCCCGCAGCGAGACGGACGTCCCCGCGCGTCCAATGGCGCGCTTCGCTGACGCGCGACGTTGAGCGCGCACCAGCCAATGGCGCGCCTCTGTGGGCGGGATCTCCCTCCTCGTATTCTGATTGAATCGGTCCAGTTTTTTGTGTGTGTGTGTGTTTTTTTGTTGTATTAGTTGGACGGAGCGGAGGAGCACGAAGAGCGAGAGGGGGGACGTCTGTCTGCCAACCGAGCGCGGTAACGTGTGTACGCTTCCTCCCGTTATGGTTAACGCGGAATGCTGCGGGATCAGGGCTCCGGGCGCGCCGAGATCGTGACGGGGTATATATATATTTTTTTTTTATTATTATTATGATTTTTGGTCTCGTCTCGTCTGCGATGCCCCGACTCTTCTCCGCGGCTGCGTTTCCAAGGATGCCTCCGATGATAACTGCGCAGGGATGCCTCCGCGCAGCGCGCACAAACAGGGCGTCTGTTCCCGCGATGAAGGCTCCTCGCTGCTTGTTTTGAACGCGGGGCCACCCACGGAGCCTTAAACGTCCCCGCCAAAGCACATTGCGCAGTGCAGTGAAGAAAAAAAAAACCGGGGGGATACCGTGTTGTGGATTTCCAGCCGGTGGTGAGTATATTACCTAATAAGCTGCCATTCAACTGGGCGACAACCTCCTCCTCCCCCCCCCTCCTCCTCCTCCTCCTCCCACCCGGAATAGGCTGTATACACCCCCGCAGAGTGCTGCTATATATACGGTCCATGCAAGGAGCTTTTGTCCGGTGGTGAGAGCCACTCTGCGAAAAAGGCACAGATGAGAGGCAAACAATATCATCAACCACTGAAGTTGACAGCGCCTTGGGAGAAGGATGCTGGCTTTGGTAGGAAGCTCAAGACGTACAGGAATCACACCAAGATAATAGCACAGCCTGGGATCGTGATGAAAGTCCTCCGCAGGAAGAGGATTGTGTTATTTATGGCCTACTTCCTACTGCTGGTGCTCACTATGCTTAACTTGGCTAATTATAAATGGACTAAAGAGCCTCAGCAGTGTAATCATCAGATGAGGAGCACCACGTATCAGAGCAGGTCTGACATCCGCTTCCTCTACAGGCCCTCGCTGGCCAAGAAGAGGCAGCTCATCTACGTGCTGACCACCTGGAGGTCGGGCTCCTCCTTTTTCGGGGAGCTCTTCAACCAAAACCCTGAAGTGTTCTTCCTGTACGAGCCCATGTGGCACATCTGGCAGAAGCTGTATCCGGGCGACGCCGTGTCTTTGCAAGGGGCGGCGCGGGACATGCTCAGCTCCTTGTACCGCTGCGACCTGTCCGTTTTCCAACTTTACAACAGCCCCGGGGGCAAGAACTTCACCTCCCTGGGACTGTTTGGGGCCACCCTCAACAAAGTGGTGTGCTCCTATCCCCTCTGCTCCGCCTACAGGAAGGAGGTGGTGGGGATGGTGGACGATAAGGTGTGTAAAAAGTGCCCCCCTCAAAGCCTTAGACTGTTGGAGGAGGAGTGCCTCAAATATAGCACCATAGTCATTAAAGGGGTACGCATTTTGGACGTTAACGTGCTGGCCCCCCTCATGGAGGATCCCTCCTTGGATCTGAAGGTGATACACCTGGTCAGGGACCCGAGGGCGGTGGCCAACTCCCGGATCAAATCCAGGCACGGCCTGATCCGGGAGAACTTACAGGTGGTCCGCAGCAGGGACCCCAAACTACGGCGGATACCTTTCGTGGATCCGGGTCACAAAGTGAACAAGAAGGACGGCGCGGACTACCACTCCATAGGAGCCATGGAGGTGATCTGCGACCGCACCTCCAGGACGTTGAGGACTGCCTTAAACCCGCCCAGCTGGCTGAAGGGCAAATACATGGCCGTGAGGTACGAGGACCTGGTGGAGAGCCCGGTCAAGACGTTGCGGAGCATCTACCGCTTCGCCAACCTCACCGGCAACCACGACATCGAGTCGTTCGCGCTCAACATGACCAGCGGCTCCAGCTCCTCGTCCAAGCCGTTCATCGTGTCGTCCAGGAACGCCACGCAGGCCGCCAGCGCCTGGAGGACGGTGCTCAGCATCCAGCAGATCAAACAGGTGGAGGACTACTGTCACCACGCCATGTCCGTCCTGGGCTACGAGCGGGTCAGAACGGCCGGAGAGGCCAAGGACTTGAGCAAGTCGCTGCTGGCACGATCCAAACTGTGAAAACACGACCCCCCTCCACCAAAGACCCCTTTTTAATTTAATGTTTTTGCATCGAGTGCCGTTTCCTCTTATCGTGGAATTAAAGCTTTACTTTAAATCGGTGTTTGGAGGAGCTCCACTGGCCACATTCGGAATGTATCATGTTTCTCTCGGTGGACTCGCGGTGGTATTTGAAGGGACCACTGCTTTTATACTGGAATAATGGATGTGTTTGATGGTGTGAGGCCTGTGAACAATGAACTTGAATTGGTGAAGCTGCGACAACGGGGGGAGGAAAGGAAAAACAACTGTATAATTCATGTATCTTGTTATGATGACACATCAAAGTGGATATTTTGGGGGTTATTTTTGAATGTGAAAAACCTTAAGGAAAAATCAGTTGTTTTCAGTCTCCATACTGTCTGTAAAAGTGAAAATAGTTGATGAAAAAAAACAACAACTCTGCTAATGTTTATTTGTAAGATCTGGTGGAGGTCAGAGACAATCAATAAAACGGTTTGTTGATGTGCCATAGGTGACGGTGTGATGACTAGGCTGCATCAGAACAGCAGTAGTGCTATTTCTAGATTTAAAAAAATAATAATAAAAGAGGATTGTTTTGATTTTCTGTCACCGAGATCCTCGTAGGATGATATCATGCACTGTGGATAAAAATGTCATGGCTATGGAGCTGGGAAGTCTCCCTCTCTCCCCCAGTGTCAGTGTAAGCAGTCTGCTCTACCATTCCAAATGTTTACAATTGCTTGCTCTTATGAAACCGTATGATCTGGGAATATTGCATTGAGTAAAGTTCACAGTTAACAAGACATTTTACGTATTTGTGTTGAACGATCGCTGCACACTACACGTAAAATATATAAAAAAAACAAGCACAAGAGCAGAAATCTCAAAGTTTGGTGCTTGAGTACAAAAAATCTAATAAAATCCAACGTGGTGAGCCACTGGCTTTAATCAATACTGTGATAACAAAACTGCTATAAATATTTAAAATGACATATGTTATGAAATATTTTGTTTTTTTATGTGAGAACCATTGTATTGGAACGTAACTACATAGCTTAAAGCATCCCTGTGGAAGTTTCTACTACTTTTCCCCCGCTTGTAAACAATTGGAAAGCATAAAAGCATCTTAAAAGTATGAAACATGCACAGTTTACATCAATATTTGCCTCCAGGCAGTCTTCTCTGCTTTTTTTCTGACACATTAATGTGTTATTTATTTGATTGTTTAGTGAGAAACCACTGAGAAGAAACAACTCGTGCCGAAAGATATTGCTCTATAATGTTATTCTAATGGACAAAAACTCCACAGGGTGCCTTTAAGGTATGTGCTATAAGATATAATAATAATCATAATACTGTCGTCCCTTTAGAGCTTCAATTGTGTGAAGCTCCGATCTTAAAGAGCTCAGAGAAATGGCTCCAAAATGAAAAATATGAAAATAGTGAAAGCTGAATTTCCGCTTCGACTCTTATCCAGATCTTGATCTCACTTCAGTAAAACAGCTTCTACTTGAAAAGCTCATCAGCATCAGATGTCAGACAGGAACGTCGTACACCCTCATCACTCGAAATGTTTTGATATTTTGAGCATCGCCGACCAAATGTTTCCGCGTGACTGCAAATCACGCCCCAAACTAATACGATCATGACTCTCCTAAAAAGGACTCCCGATGCTACGTTGCTGTCATTCAGTCTCTTTGTCTCCAAACCCCGAAAATTTGATAAGAATTTGAACACAACAAAAACAGGATTGATTGCATTTCTTTACAACCGAGGACAGAAACACAAGAGCATTCCACTGATGCAGCCATGCGTTCACAACATCAAAATGGAAAGCCCTCGCCCCAAGGACAACGGCTCTTTAATATGAGGGGAACAGTCTGCATATTCACCAAGCCTAACCTTCACAGACTGGAACACCCGGCTCCACGCGAAGGGGGGGGAGCCCCGAGATTTACAATGATGTACTCACAAAGCAGCAAAGTGCAATCTATAAAGAAGTCGGAGGAAAACCTCACATTCTAATGGTCTCCTTTGCCAAATGCTGCTAATATACTTAAGCATTTGGAAGTATTCGAGCCAGACGCAGAATCAGGGGTAATAAATTCCATTGTGAATCAGTTAAAATGATAAAAAAAAATACAGTACATTAAAAGTTTAATAAGGAGTTGGGGGAAGCAAAATTGGCATGAAAAAATATTAAGGGAAATATCGTGGCTTTCAATCACGGCAGATATTTGTGAGCAATTATTCCTGAAGCTTGAAAAAAAAACCCTACGTAGGCGAGTAGCGTGACGCTGGAAATTAATGTGTGACTTTACGTGTTGTGTTTTCACACCAAGGTCAAATTCTGCTTCCTGTCAGTGTTAAACATTAGGCACTTAAAGGCCGGATCCATGGTTCTATGTCAGCTATGAATTCCTTGGATGTGGCAAAAAACAAGGCCGAGCAACAGAAAAGAGCCATGGTCTTTGTAATCCCTCTCTCTTTGCGAGTGTGTCTTTGCATGCGTGTCAGCACAAGGGGAGTGTGTGACCTTTTTCGGGAGCCGCTGTAAAGGCGACTCCCGGGCGGCTCCTCTCCGATGCCCTGGCCAGTGACCCCTATTCGCTGTGGGAGGCGGGGGCCTCGGGGCGGGGAGGCGGGATCTGATGAGCTGGAGTTAGCGATGACTCCCAGAGCTTCAGGCCTCCCTGGCGAGACCGGGAGCGCTGCCAAGTCCCAGGTCTCCCTCCAGCAGGTCCTCCCGGTGTGCAGATGCAGAGTCGCCTCCGACGGACCCGAGCTGCTTCTCATTCTTCTCCGGATCCGAGGCGGAGTCGTCCGGCTCCGGCTCACACAGCTGCTCTTCGTCCTGAAATGACGAGTCGTAACTTCAGTCCCTTTCTTTAATGTGAAGGTTTTTACAGTATGTGGGAATGCAAGGGGGAGCCCTACCTCGTGGAGATGGGGGCTGAAGAGTCTGGCCAACAGCCCACACCAGCGTGGCAGTGAGTCAGCGAGGGGAGGGCCACGATGTGTCAGCACTGGCATTAGATATCTGTGACCTTGTTAAGGCATTGTGGTGAAGGTGCGTAGCTGTGAATGACACAAACAGGAGTGAGGAAAACACTTCAGTTTAGCCTTTTATTCCAAATCTGGCCTCAGGCCATGAGATCTAATCACTGAAGCAGAACAAAAGCACATCTAAATGTATAAACCAAGCAGCTGTAGTGTTTTACTGAGGTAATTTAGAGAGTTCATAAAGGTTCAGAAGATATTGGTTTTATTACCTTAGCTAAATATGTTAATTATGGGTGGGACCAAAGGATTTTTTTGGGAGGGGGGGTTATTGTTTAGCCACATGTGGGCGGGCAAATGGAGAGCATCTGTGTTAGCAAGCATTAAAAAAGGAGAGGCTAAAGTGGGTCATTCTTCTCTGCCGGGTAGATGTCTGAGGAAATAAAAGCCCACAATAAAATATGCAACAAAGAAAGACTTTCCAGGAGGGGCTGCTTTACAAGAGCAAGACTGCAGGGAGGTTGATAATAAAAAAACTAAAAAACTTAAAAATGACAGCACGCAACTGAGATTTAAGCTGTGAAAACAAACAGTTCTGATAATAATTGCCCGTCTGCAGGTGCTCTTCTTGCGTCGTGGAAAAGAAGACCAAACAATACTTTAACTCCTGTACAAAAGCAACCTCTCTACCTCGAGTCTATAATGAATAATGTACTACTTAAGCAGCACAAAAGTACACAACGCCCTGGTAGAAGTATAGAAAAACAAAGAGCAGAGGCAAACGATCTAATGTGGCATTTGGCACCAATTCTTATATTCTGGTGGCGTTATCAGCAATGTGCAAGAGGAGGGAATTAGGGGCCGTTATTCTCCCAGCTAACGGGATTTATTTATAAATGTCTCAAATGAGAGAGAGAGAGAGAGAGAGAGAGGGCAGGATGAAGGATGAAGTGGTAGAAAAGGGGGATAATGAGTTTCTGGGGACCTGCAGGAGTGAGCCCTCTTATTGTCGGCACAGTGTCCTCCTGTTCCACGCTGGCACAACACTAGACAGCAATGGTAATTATAATGCTAGAGCTGCTTTTCTGCTCCACAATGGTGTCAACGTGTGTGTGTGTGTGTGTGTGTGTGTGTGTGTGTGTGCGTGAGAAAAGGTGCTGAGTAGTTGTGTGGGGGGTAGAAGCCCAACTGCTGCCTCAGCAAGCATCATTCCCTCACCCTTTTCCTCCCCCATCATCAGCCGAGTACATTAACTCAACTGCTGTACTTCAATATTGAGGTATTTAAACTTTACTTGAATACTTCTAGGAGAGGAAGTTCATTAAAAAAAACCCCAAAATAATGAAATAGGCAAATGATTGGAACTAGATACAGATTGTAAAGAGCTAGATGAGAAGACTGGATCGCCAAAATAAGAGCATTCCTTCAAAATGTGTTGGTGGCTGTACAAAATAAAACCATCTCACATTAACCACAGATACTGCATAATGAATACTCTGCTCTTATGGTTCCTTTTGTCGTTGCAGAGCATTGTTCGTGCAACGTTGGCGTGTGATAAAAGCACACACATACGTACCACGAGAGATTTTAACTCCCAAGTCACGCCACGGACTCATCCCGAGCCCGAGCCGACTGTGTAATGCCGCCACCCTGGGTGGTCTCTGGGATGTCGGGAGTCAAAAAAAAACAAAACAAAAAAAACACAGCCCCTGAAACCGCAGTCTGCAAACCACTCCGGCATGAGAGATCAAACAGGCTTTGATGTTTCACGGCTAAATCACTGCTTTGGACTCCAAATGTTTGTCCTAATGAGCCTCAGAGCCGCTGACAGGGAAGCGTTTAAGGAAGCAGCAGTGTGCCTTTAGGATGAGACGCCGGCGAGCCACGGCGAGGCTCAATTACCTGGCAGCGGGTTTCCGGAGCCGAGGCTGCCTCTCACCTGGTCCACATCAAAGCACGTCTATAATAGCGTGTTCTCCCCTCGCCTCCCCGTCAATAGGAGAAGCAGGGCTGTGCCTTTCATCCTGCTCACCGCTTCTCTCATCTCTCACTCACATTCACATGCATATACGGATTTAAAAACACACTTTTACTAAATATAAAATCAACCCACTATGTAGACGTTAAGTATATGAGTATGCAGTGACTCTGATTGAAAAGGCTGCAAAATTGTGCAGGAGTGAGGTCAATGGAAGGTCTTCAGATGAAAGACGAAGAAAGATGATGTAATATATGACAATATATGATTTTTTTTTTTTTGACATGAGTTTGATTTGCTTTGGTCTTCCTTTTCCTCGAATACAAAGTATGACATAAAATACGTCATACAAATATGAAAAAGACAAGAATAAAGCAATAAATATAACATGTATATCTGCTCATATATCTGTGTGAAATAGTCATTATCCAAATCTGAATATGAGCTATGTATTATAACAATATAAAAAGAAAAGAAAAAAGTTAAAAATACCTTTAGATTACTTTCAATCTCAAACATTCCTTTATATTTGTCCATCAATAAAGGATTGAAGTGAATTCCAGTGATGTGAGGTGGGTGGACACTCGGTTTATCGCTCATCTAACACCACGCTGTGAAAGATGGCGGCGGCGGCGACAGTATCGTGTTGTGTGGAGGCTATTCAGGCGGCGGGGACACGGAGACTTGTGAGAACACAGCAGAACAATGAAAAGACACTTCACAATGTTACACTTGCAAGCGAGAAGGAAGAATATACCGCATGAAAAATCTTCTTTTGTGCATCCAAGAATGACTTGAAGGTGCTTTTCACAGATGTTTGAGACGGCATGCAAAGAACAATGGGAGAAACAGATCTCTTAAGTTTAGTGTGGCTGTGAAAAAAAAACAAAAAAAAACCCAAGTCTGTAATCTCTGCTGAAGCCTTGAGAAAATACTTTGCGGTTTATTTTTTTGTTTTCCCACTTAAAATGTTTTGACAGTGGTTGATTGTATTTTGTGTGTGCTATCAACATCCTTTTTATTCATAACTCTGGCTACTTAGAGTCGTGCTGTTATGTCAGAGAAACAAACATGAATCAACAAGCCAAAGTATGCTACAACTACAGAGAACAGCGCTCTCTTGCAGCTTCTCCAAACCTCCGTGAGTGGTTGATGATTTACCAACTCTGTCCAACCATATATGTCCCCCTAACTCAAAAAAACACATGGAATCGAGTGTATGTACCAGCCGACCATGCCTTCATTGTTTTCCAGTGAGTGCAGAAAACACACATGATGTGCCCCTACGGAGCCCTCGGCCGGGTCACGAGGCCATTAAGTGGTAAAATTAGATTACGCTTAAACTTAATGAAGGTTCTCATGAAATTCCACTGCAGAGACTGTTTTCTCACTGCCAAATGATTTAACTGAGTTCCAGGAAATCCAGCTCCACATCAAGTCAACAGCAAAGTGGATTAAAGCACTTTCTTGCTGAGAGTTATACGAGAAGATTGATATATTACTTTCATGTCTGTGTAAACACAAGGCTTCAGCTAGCAGCTTTTTAGCTTAGCATAACGACCAGTCACATGGTACACAGTCCAAACCTATAATCAGGTTGTCGTTTAACCCCCTCTACAATCCTCAACTTGTTGTTTAGGCACTTTGATACTGTATGAAATTCATCTGCTGTTGCTGTTTTCCCAAATATCCCTTATGAATGCATACACAGCCGCCTGCAGCCGATCCCTGAGCTTCCTGTCCATTCTGCCGTGACACATCAGGGTCTTTCTTCACGTTCCCTGAAATGGAGCACTCTGCCATTTCCCCCTTGTACTCTCGCTGTATAATCTGGTGCATTAACCACTGTGAGTGCGAGCAGATGTAAAGGTGCAAGCAGTGAAAGGATACTTGTAGTCCAGACGGTACCACAGGCCCCGGGTTGTGTCCGGCCCCCCTCTAGCAACCTGCAGCCAATGAGAGAAACACTAGTTAGTCATTTGACACACTCTGGGTGACGCTGCCTGATGGACATGCTGGAAACCTGCACCCCTGGATGGGCCATATCCAAGTGTCACAGTAGGAAAATCTAGTCCCTTCTGGCTCCATCAGTCCCCCCTCCATCAGTCCCCCATGTGGACTCTCACTCTGGGTTCCGTTCAAACATTTCCATAAGAAAGAGCGGCGGGGCTCGGCCTCACTTCTCCAGCGAGACGCTTCCTGCCCCCTCTGGCCTCATACTGCCCAGACCACGTCCCATTCACAGCGTGCAGATAAGAGTCGGGGGTCAAAATGAGAAGATGAAAGCGACGGGGGGGTGGAGAGAGGCTCGGAAGCAGTGAGGGTAAGGCGGTTAGGGGTGAGCGTGCGAGTGGGCGGACAAAAAAAGGCACACTCGGAGTGCACTTACATTTAGCAGGAAGCAAGAACAAGTGCATTTCCTTCCTACCGTGTGTGAAATAGAAAACAAAATTTGAATCAGCGTTTCTGTGTAGATGCTGCGTACCGTTGTAATGTACAGTCTGAGACGTACAGACTCTGTGACGCAGCCCTGCAGAGCTTCAGTGGTAATTAAAAAAAGCACTTAACAAAATGAAGTCTCATTGTCTTTGGATGCAATCCCCCCCCCCACAACCTCCACGCCGCAGAAAACGCAGCTTACAGCACAACCGTCATCCATACAATCACTTTGTATAGTAACTTATTTAGAGGACTGTGAATGCTTCAAACTGTCAGACGTCCACCTGCTAGAAAAGCTGCAAAACTCATTTTTAATTATAATTTCTTTGGCCCTCGATAAAGATGATTTTATTTGTGGGTATGGCATCATTTTTAGAGCTGTTTCCTAGCATCTGTAATTTCCCTCTCTCTCTCCATATTTTTGGAAATGATCTCCTCATTTTGAAAGTTTAATGAATACTGGCAGAGAGACTCCCATGAAAAATGAAATCACGTGGAACTCCAGGTGGACCATTAAGGACTGCTGTTTGCTGATAGCCTGAGTGTTTTTTAAAAACGCACAAAAACAACTACTGTCTGCAGCACATCAATATACAGTTGCACTAATGCACGAGATCCTAAATGGGATTGGTGAGCGATGGATACGAAGTGCAGCCAAATGGAGGCAGCAAACCACAAACGCCGACAGTAAGCAATGTCCTCTTGGGGATTTGGGCTTTGCTGCCTAAACAACAATAATGTTTTATAACCTGGAATAAAAAAAGCACATACAAATAATTTGTATTTACTGGACATTGTGTTCTTTTTTAAAATTTTTTTTCAAAATTATTTCTTTATTGTTTTTCACATTTATAAAATTTAAATAGATACAAACTAATAATAATAAAAATTATTTAACAGAATAAAAAAAGTAATTTAAAATGCACAAATAAGTAAAAAATAATATGATAAAATAATAATAAATAGGACAGAGTAAAAAAAAATAAAAAAGGATTGAAATAAGTAAATATGTAAACAAATATAAATAATAATAATAAAAATAAATAAAAATGAAAAGACATTGTGTTTTTGATGCATTCCTGTAGATGGAAGCTGATAAAGTGCGGCACTGACGCTCCTTAACAGAGGAATATGGCAGAAAAATCTGCACAAAGTTTGTGGCCCTGCATATTAAAACACATTTGAATGGCAGAAAAGGACAAAGACTGTGAGAATCATGAAACACGGATCACTCCACAGTGACAATGAGGTGTATTTACCTGGAAAGACAGGTCCTCCATGTTTTCTTCTGCATCCACTCCCACGCTGTAGGAAATAAAAAAAAAAGCACAGTCAAACCAATAGACAGTCACACGGGTTTGTGGACGTCAGTTTAGAAGCCTCAGATTCAACAATTCTGCCATCACCATCAGAATGAAGCATGATGAAGACATGAAACTAACAAATCCTACGTGCTGTGGAAGCTGTGTGTTTAAAAGTCTGCAATAAGAATGAAAGTCAGCGTGGAACGCGGCTCCGTTTGACCTTTCAAAACGCTTTTCGAGGGAAATCAGCCTCGTCTTCCACATCGCGACGGAGGAAAATGTCAGCCCTTTGATGAATGACAAACGGCGCCGCAATCACGCTTGATATTGTGTGTGTGTGTGTTTGTGCAGTAATTATCCTGTCGAGGAGTGGGCCACCATTTTTTTTTGTTGCAGGCAGGCGTGAGGAGAGCCCGACCGAGGTGAGGTGAGATAAGGTGAGTCAGAAGCGGCCGCCGAAAGCCTGGGGAGCTGCTTCATTGGGAAACAAAGGCATTATCTCAGCGTGTGCACATTAATTACCATGCAAATCTAAAATCAAAGGGAGATGATAACTTTGTAGCCAATGCTGAAGTCACAGTGATCATTTTTTCATTTCATTTAGTCAGATTTAGATTTGAAACATGTCAAAATGAATACAGAAAATAAAGTATGACACAATAGAAAGCATATATATGAATAACTTGTTTTTGTCGAAAAGGAGTGAGAAGATGTATACTTATTTAATCCAAGCTTCTCCATAATTCATATACTGTTTATGCTTATGATCCTATGGTCTATCCAACCCAACCATTCATCACTGAGCCGTTTCTTTTTCACCATCTTTCCCTTTCTCCTCTATTCGCCACCCAGCTTCTGTCTCATTTTTCTCTTGAACTTCCTCACCCATCTTTATCCTAACCACATCCATCTGTGTCTCTTTCCTTTTCTGTTTTTACCAACTCATTTTTCTCTTTCCACATCTTTTCTGTCCAAACTCCACGGTCGTTGTCCTCCGTTTCCATCCAAGTCTCTCAACACCCATTTCACTCCCTCGTATCACACTTCCTGTCTCCATCACCTCCCACCTCCTCCTCCTCCTCCTCTTCATTCTGTTTTATTGTCTCCTCCAACGACCATCTTCCTGCCACCACATCCATCTATTATTCTTAATTATCATTCTTGTCAGAACATTAGAAAGACGCGCCAAGGTTGGGGGGAAAAAAGGAGCTTGAGATCTTTTTTTTGTTGTTGTTTTTTATGCAATCTCTCTCTGGGTCTTCACTGGGGTGAGTTGGTTTGATGCAAAGTGTTGCATGAAGGGGGGGCTGTGACAGGCTTGTACTACACATGATGCATCGCCTGCAGCTGCTGGGATGCATGCCATGGCGACAGACATGCTGTCGCTGAGCTGATAGAAATAAGGAAAGGGCAGATAAAGAGTCGGAAAAAGGACCACAAGCTGAGAAAAAAAAAAAGAAAAAACATGATGAGGAGTGACAGGAGAAGTTGGTGCAATGTGTGTGAGGGGGAGAGAGATAGTGAGTCAGGGAATTTGTGAGCTGAAAGGGAGAGAGAGAGGATAGAAAACAGTGGTGGTCTGTGAGTAGGACCACTGTCTGCTTCGTGTCCTGGTCATGTTTTTAAGGATTGATGTGTGTTTTCCGCCTCTTCAACACGCTGAAACTCAATTAAGACAAATACGTCCAAACTTATCCAGACATTTTGGGACCTTCACAGAAATAAATATGCAAAATTAAGTGTGCAGGCCCGTCCATCTACTGCAGGAAGGTCCTAGACAACGGATACTTCCTTCATGATTGCATGTGGCCCAGATTCCCCCAAAGCGAAGTGGAGTTCCCCCCTTGTCCCTCGGGGGAAATCACACCCCCTGCAGTGACACCCAGTCGGGAAAACAGAAATGCACAATAGCATTGTAAGATTGAGTTGTGGCTGCTATCCCCGCAGTCATCAGAGTGCTTCTTCTCCGTTAGTCCAGATACGATCTCCTCCACCGTGACTCAAATATCTCTGGACGTGTTCCAGGATGACAAAGCGCTGTGCAGAGGGGCCTTCACCGACGACTCATCCACGCTTTTGGGGGGAACGTTGCTATTAATATGAAGACGTTATGAGGTTTCTGCATTCGGGAACGTATATGTATAGCTCGTCCAACATTTAATACAGAAAAGAGGCAGAAACGACACACCGGATGGATGCAGAAAGCACCCACACTTACAAACCGATTCTTTCCCAACGCCTCACACAAAAGAGGAAGAGGCGAATAACTCAGCCTTGAACGGCGATGTGCGCGCGTGTGCACGTGCGTGTTATCACAGATAGCAGTGGGTTGATGAAGCCGCGCTGCAGGCACACGACACAAGGCTGCAAGAGAAGACGCCGCTACATCACAGACGCGTCGAGTGCTTTGCACACAACGGGCTCATTTATAAAACATATTCTGACCTCGGGAGGCAGTCTACAGGTAGTTAACAGTGTTTACGTGCAGGGAAAAAAACATTTTTTTTCTTCCTCGCAATCCTTTCCGGAGGAGAAAAATCTCCTTCTGGATGTGATTAGCGGCGCTGGTTGATAAACATTCAGATGAGATCAACTACTCAAGTAGCGCTTTCTCAACAGGCAGTGTAAATCAAGTCACAAGCCCTCCTCCCCTCCGCTGAGCTAGTTCCTCCACATGCTGAGAGAGAGAGAGAGAGAGAGAGAGAGAGAGAGAGAGAGAGAGAGAGAGAGAGAGAGAGAGAGAGAGAGAGACAGACACGGGGGACAAAAAGAGTCTCACGGGGACTGTTTGTTCTGAGTTTGAACGAGAGCTGCTGTTATTAGTCATCCTTCCAGTTTCCCGTTTGCATCTCTCTCTCTAAAAAAAAAAGAAAAAAAAAAATATATAATTAAATAACAATACATAATAAATAATAATAATTAATAATAAAAATTATAAAAAAATACAAATAATCTCTATCTACATTAAAAAACAAGAAAAAAAATAATATAATAAATACAAAAAAAAATACAAATAATAATCTCTCTCTCATACACACACACACACACACACACACACACACACATGCAAAAATAAGGGACAAATGGTCCCATCATATAAAGTGCATTGCAAGCTCAATCAATGACACTCCATTTATCTGCAGGTCTCCACGTTGCTCCACAGAGCGACATCTTTAATCAACCCAGAAAGGAAACCCTGACCCCCAACACGTCAGCGGCCGTGAAGAATGTGTGAGAATGTGGTCGGGCCCAAAGTAGCAGCGAGAGAAGAAAGACCCACAATGCAGGTACGAACGCCGGCTGACTGTGAGAACTCATTGTACTGACTGAAGAGTGAGCAATAAGAAAAATGTGCATTAACATCACGGCCCTCCGTCTAAATTCAACCATGAATTAAAAGCACATTTAAATGTGTAATTGAACAGTTTTGTCTTCATGATGCCCATCAACATGTTGCATTTGTCTCCGATTATGGCTGAAATTCTGCTGCTTAAACGCTTGATTTAGAAATATTACTGAACAAGCAGAGCATATGAAAACATACATAACTGTCGTCAGATGCCTATGAATTAAAATGGCATCAGGAGTCTGCAGCAGATGACAGTTTTATGAAACATATATAACGTCGTCTGGTGCCTATGAATTAAAATCGCATCAGGAGTCTGCACGTTCCCCTCAGACGACCCATATCTTCTCTGAGCTCATACAACAACAACAAATGGATACTCTTTGTTCTTTTGTACATATTTTTATACTGTTCATTTTTCTATTTGAGGTCACCGTGTGAAGGGAAACACACACCGCACACCTAATTGATAATTCCTTTAACTCCAGAAAAAGAATAATTACCATCCCAGCATCTTGTGCTGCATTTAAATCACACTCTCTTGAACGTACACAAGGGCAAAATTACATTCTGTGTTTTATGCCGTCCCATATTAATACTGGGTATAAATTTTAGGTCACGATGCCAACAAACTGCATCTGAATTTCCACGCCTGACCGAGCCGTACGTCTCCCAGCGTTACGACTCTGCAGTGGATGAGGAGATATATAAAAAAAAACAAAAGAGCAATACAACATAAGCTTCCCTTTCCTTCCATGACTGCAGTGCTACAAAAGAACAATCCATACACGGCCAAGTCTCCCACCGCCGGATTTAGGTCAATCTACTGAAACCTAGAGTGAGAGTCCCACTCTCTCTCTGCAGCTTTAACCTAAATTTCACATCACTTGCTGCTATAAAAATAAAAATTGGCACAGTAGAGAAAGTGTGTGTGTGTGTGTGTGTGCTCCCACATGTATTAGCCAAGCATCCATCTGTGGGCTGTGCAAAGCATTTACATAAGAACACGGTCCATTGTCTAAGAGACCATGTCTTTTTGTAGATATCTCATCTGAATAGACAAAACTTATTATGAATATATAATGAATTATCACCCACTCAACAGATACTAACGACCAGAAATAATTCTAGACACTGCCGCTAGTCCTGACTGGAGTCCAACTGCTGGCAAACCCAGTCACACTCATCACACTGACATTATCACTGTTTTAAAATGCACTGATGTTATAATACGTGTCATTTAAATGCACTCAATTATTTATGTTAGTTCGATGTGATAGGGGGAAAGTAGGCCTTGTGCTAAGCTAAGCTAACTGGCTAACGGATGCAAACAGATATTAAGAAGTATCCATCCATCCATCCATCCATCCATCCATCCATCCACACAAACAACCCCACAACAGAGAAATTAAAGCAAACCCGTGTGGTATTTGCCTCCTTAAAAGGGATAGTTCGGATGTTTTTACCGCCATATGATCTAGGATAAAAAAAATGTCTAAAATTTGGTCTAAAATCTTGAGCTGTTTAATGATTGTTAATGAGTGACAAAGCGTTTCAGCTAATAACACAATAACAGCCTGTTACATTGCTGCTCCGCGGTTCGTGGAATGTGCACGGCCAACTGGGAAATCATAATGGAGGTTGTGGTCAGAAAAAAAAAAAAACAACCAAACACCCAATTTCAAAAAAACAAGACTGTTGATGAAGCTTTCAACAACTGGACTAGTGTGACGGCTCGCCTGCGGGTCTATTTCAGCTGCCAGATGGTTCATAATAGTAGAACAGCACAAATCCCTTCATTTCTTCCTTCCTTCCTCCTTCCTTTCTCTCACTCATGCCAAGAATGTCTCAAGGATACGAGATCCGATGTCTCATCCTGATAACACTGGTGGAACTCTTTCAGAGCTGGCTCTTGATTTGGGTCTTGGCTGTCATTTTTGGACATCTCTTTATCTTTTAAAAAATCAAGCTGGCACCAGCTAAATATATCAGAATCTCAGGGAAAAGGGGGCAGCTGCAACAAAGGGAGCCTGCTTTGAGCTTTATATACACTGTTACCCATAAAGTAGGACTATTTTGGTTTTCAGACACAATCCTGTTCATTCCTATTTAAATGCATCAGGAATCACTTTTGACCACTTTTGTTTGGCGCTACGAAAAAGACAAGATATTTGCAGATGATTCCAACTTTATGGGCGACCCTGTATATATGGGCTTCATGCTTTCCTGCTACAAATCTCACTGGAGGGATTTCCTTGTCTTTTGTCTATTCTTTTTGTATTTTTTCTTCTTCACCTCAGGCTGTAGAAGACACAAGTCAATTAAATCTGCACTGGACGGAGACTTGAAAAGGAGTTTCTTCAAGCGGGAGCGACACAAGCGGGAGCGATGTGATGTGATGAGACGATAAGGAAAGTGTATTTCTGTGCGTCTGCTGCCATAGCAGCCAGCTGGTCAGCATGGCTTGAATCCGCCAGACGAATCAGTGTCAAACTGTCTCACATCCCACCAGGCACGGAGCCGGTATCCCATCAGGTCTGCGGGTCCACATGTGCAACATAAGTGGCCCGAGGATATAAATCAGCTGACTTTCTTCCACCTTGCTCACTCATCTGCTGCCTCTCCCTCATACGAACACATTCTTCTCAGCGCTGCTGCTGCTGTGAGGGATATTGTTCTCTATATGTAGGTGCTGATGAAATTTTGAGGGCGAGTGGTGAATTATTGAAGAGGAAGGATTATGAAAGCAGCTCCTTGGCACGTTTGCTCGCGGGTATGAATCGATATGAGCCTCCTCCTCCCTCCCCCCCACAACCCCATCACCCCCCCTTCTTTTTCTCCCTCCCTCCCCTGAATCCACAGACCCTCTGGAACAGAAGTCCAGACACATGGCCACGGGACACGGCAGACTGGACAGCCAGATGCACTGTGCCAGGGCGGCGTAAGAGGCTTGATGAAATACACGACATGAGCAAGCCAGTTAGAAGGAAGACGGGATTGTGTATCTGTGTGTGTGTGTGTGTGTGTGTGAGACGGACAGAAGGGCCTAATTCAGACTGACCACATGCACAGGAACAGATGGCCGAGTCCAGGCCTGCCAAATCTATTCTTCTTTTCCACTGATTTCCACCCGGAGGCATCGGGGTCCGCAGTCCAAGTCAGAGGGCCACACACACACACACACACACACACACACACACACACACACACACACACACTCACTCACTCACTCACTCACTCACTCACTCACTCACTCACTCACTCACTCACTCACTCACTCACTCACTCACTCACTCACTCACTCACTCATCACTCACACACACACACACACACACACACACACACACACACACACACACACACACACACACACACACACACACACACAACACACACACACACACACACACACACACACACACACACACACACACACACACACACACACACACACACACAGCTGTAGAGCATATATTCACACACGCGTCTGCATTTCTGTGGGTGAAGTCTGGCCCTTAAATATTACAGTTTCTCACGGGTTTCCATCGATGCAGATTTGATTTCACGGCGTTTGATTTGTGCCGTGCCGATGCTCGGCGGCTTTCAGGGATGAATAAATGACCATCTTCCAGCACTCACTCTCTCGTCTCACTCCATTGTTTCTACATTAATTCTCCTCTCTCTCTCTCTCTCTCTCCTCTCTCTATGTGTGCCCGTTCTGCTGAACCATTAAATCTGCTTCTTTTTCTCATCTGTGTATTGGGAGTCCGTGTTTGGCCGACGCTGTTGACTGTTGTTCTCTCTCTCTCTTTCTCTCTCTCTCAACAAAACAACGAACACCTCGGGGAGCTCGGATCTCGCAGCACATCGCAGCTTCGGAGAGAAACGGACGGCTTTCAACCTCACGGTTGCAGGGCAGAGTTGTTCGTCTTTCGTGAGGCGGACACCAAACGTAATCGCACCTTTTCTCTGCATGTGCCGAAGAATGTATCCTCAAATGCTGGAGCTAGCATGTTAGCATTGCCAGTGTGAGCATGTTAGCATCCTGGTTCTGCTAAAAGAAGTGCGGTGCCTTTACAGCCTGCAGAACCGCCAACATGCCTGCAGACTTAGACCCGATCCTTAGGTCTCAAGCCCTTAACCCCTGCAGACTTAACTGACATCACCTGATACACGTTTGTGTGAGAGGCTGCAAAAGCTTGGAATGGTTGTATACAATCGTGGGCTTTTATTTTGAAATTCTTCCAGATTCTTGCCTCATGAGGAGGATAATTGTCAAATGATCATAAAGCAGAATTAAAAGTGTTTCATAACTAAACCAGATGCGTTATATCCTTACATTCCACTGATTTCAATCCTAAATCCTTAGTGTTTGTGTAAATTTAGTGTGCCAGGCTGAATACCAATATCCTGTCCTGTCTGTGTTTAACATAACAAAGCTATGAATTATGGGTAACTCCCTCAGGCAAGTCTGCAGAAATGTGGAGCCCTCAAGCACCGGACAATCCGACAGTTGGACGGTCCGTCAGGAACGCGACTCGAAGTCTGGCAACTTTTTTAATGCAATTACATTTCATAACTAATGTTTTTGCGTGATATCACTTCTATACTCTACAACTTGTCTGACCTTTACCTCCAGACGCTCTCGTGCACTTCATTGTCTCAGCAATTAAGTGGTAAGAATGAAGGCTAAAAAAGGACGAGGGGGAAAATAAGTACAAAAATCAACTTGATTCAATTGATTTTTTAAAAATGTTTCATGCCGTCTCTCTCTCTTTCCAATTTTCTGTCTCCGTCTTTCTTCCCAATGTTCTTTCTGTAATTCTTCAAGAGGCGGAGGGCTGAAATTATAGAGGGCTAAAAATAATTGCTCTATAAATAAGAGGTGCCCATTGAGAGTGATTGAGAGGTGAGGTCGCTAGGTAGCAGGGGATGCTGGGTAAGCTGGATTCATTAGTGCATCCCCCCCCAGCCCACACACACACACACACACACACACACACACACACACACACACACACACACACACACACACACACACACACACACACACACACACACACACACACACTCCCTCCATGGCTCTCTGCAGTGTTGCAAATTTAGCTCCATCAGTACCATCCATCAACCCGTATTACCACTCTCCCGCTCCCCCGGTTGACTCCGTGCTCGTTCTTAAAAAGCGTTGTTCACCCGGTGGCCGAGTGGAAAAAAACCCTGCGTGCACGCGCATTTGGTGTGTGTTCGCATGTATGCATGTGCGAGAGAGGCTCCCTGTGTCTATTATTCATCCATGTGTGGATCCTCTTTCAGTCAGACTGACACCTCTGCCAGAGATGCACACGGCACACACCCATCATCTCACTACACACACCCCCCCTCCTCCTCCCCACCTCCTCTCTGCTGTTTAACTGAGATTTTCTTTAAACAATAAACTCCAAAGTCCTTTGTGCGTGCCTCATTTGCATGTGGAGTTCATGCAAATGTTCCTGTTTTTTGCATCTGGAGCATCTATCTGGTCATCTATGCATGTACACACACACACACACACACACACACACACACACACACACACATGAGGGTACTTTTATTTCCCTGATGCTCTTTTTAATGGCCCTCCTCACTCTCTCTGTATTGACGTCACATCCATTAGGCCGTGCCTCTGGGCCTTTTTAGTGTAGGCTGGAGCCCAGGACTCCGACGTACGAGACCCCCGTCCGGAGTCAATCTCCCCCTGATGAACTCGCCGCATCGGCTGATCAGACGGGCGCCGTTACCACGGCAATCTGTCCTGCTCCCGTCCGCACACACCGCCGTGACTATCAATCCTCGGCGAGGGGGAAAACCCATTGAACTGTGTGTCAGAGGGGGAGAGCTGTGTGTTAACACCAGTGCGCTCTCACCTGTTTATTGTCTCTCACACACACACACACACGCACACACACACACACACACAGCTCAACTATCAACACACATAGGAGTGTTGATAGTTGAGCTGAGAGGAGACTATCTGTATCTGGTGCCGCTGAGTGTAACCCCAGGAAGAGATAACGTTTCACGTCTGATCAGCGTCAGAATCATAATTCACTGGCCTCTTCCAGCCTCCACTTCTCTCACAACGCGCCCCAAGAAAACGTCTCCAATTTGGGTGTCGTTTATACCCGGAAGCCGATGTTCAAACCCCTGAATACAGTGGTTGAGTCTCAGCAACTCCCTGCCACCCTGCCGGTTGCAGCGAGCGGCTATTTTCCCCTTCATGAATAGAGAATGAGTGTGAAATACATATGCAGCTTCTGTCGTAGCAACACACAGTTGGCTAGACTCCAGGGGTGACAACAGCGCGTTGCTTGACGCGGACAGGAAATGACAAATGATGGCTCGGGGTGACGTCGATTTGGCAGACGATAGAGCCACCGACGGGCTGGATTTTGGCGGCGGAGCCCTTTTTTTTTCCCCCTTAAAAGAAGAAATGCTGAACTGAACCTCGGTTCTTCAACACTCATGAGACATAATCAATGGTCGGCGCGGCTGGCTGAACTTCCAGGGCTCCTCTGTGACTCAAACCCCCGTCGCCCCAACTGGAGCCGAGTAGTGTAATGAAAACGAGACTTAACTTTCAGTATAAAGAGGAACAGAAGAGAAAGAACTGCATGTTGTTTTAATGAATAACAGCGGCTGAGTGTCGTGGGAGTATCGAAGCACCAACCCATGACCGGATCATCAGATTACATCAATAATTAATTTGTTTGGTAGACGAAGTTCAGCAGTCAAGTCAGACCGATGCTCGATATCGGACTCCTTTGATCCATTCCAAAAAAAAGGACAAAATATATATATATATATATATATATATATTATAATTTTACTGTGAATGTTTTATTTGGATTGTTCTTGTATTATTCTTCTTGTTGAACAGCACTTTAACGGAAAGTGCTTCATAAATAAACATATTATTATCATCATTTCTAATTATATTCAGAAAGCTATTGTAGAAATAAGAATATGTAACATTTAAATAGAAAGAACGTCTTTGTTCCCTGTCAAAGTCCCAAAGTCATCCTTCAGTGTAGACTACTACCTCACTTCCTCTTACATTTGCTGCAAAGCAATCAGTGTGACTGGACAGAATAATGAATATACCAACAAAGGAGGAGGCAGCATTCAGGCTTTTGTCTCTCCTCCTCTTCCGTCCTTTTTGCCTCCTGTTCTTATCAGTCGGGGCAAACCTCGGCAGGAGCCATTCATCTTCGGCGTCCATTGAAGTATCTCACCATCCGATCGGGCCGACATCCTTTTTATTATGGGCAGTGTGTGTTTGCTTGTGTTCACGAGGCTCCTCTCTCCTTCAGGCAGCTGTGCCTATATATAAGGAGGGAGGAGGTGTGTGTGTGTCTTGTAATACACAGTCCTCACACAATTGGAAAACATTTTTTTTTCATCAAAGCTCTACAGGCATGGGTGTCAAAAAGGGGGAGTGAGTCAGAGAGGAAGCGAGCCAGTGAGCAGGAGAGAGAGAGCTATAAGAGGTCAGCGGGGCATGAAGGAGAGCGAGTGACATCAGAGACATGGTGTCCTACCCGTCCATCTGTCCAATCAAAAAATAAATAAAAAAAAGGCCAGACATTAACCAGGCTCCAGCTGTTCCATCTTAGCCCTCCGACGTTTGATGAGCGCCGCTCATTTACACGTGCACGCACTTAGACGAGGTCTGTTCCACGCTATGACCACCGTGGGATGTTATGCAATGACATCATTTCGCCAAAAAAAGAGGAAAACGGGCTTGCATGTGAGCTATCATGAGGCTATGCAAATTTAAAAGTCTACAGCTGTGATAGCGGCACATCGGCGATTTCAGCTGAATGCAAAAAAATCAACATGCTAAGAAATAAAAAAACACACACATTAGCGGCAAAGCTAATGTTGACCAGCGTAGCAATCACAGTTTAGCTAAAATAACCCACACACAACACAGCGCGTGTCCTTTTCACGACATTACGTAAGAAGGGAAAGCTCACTTGTGTTAAAACACACAGCGACGCTGCAGTGAGGAGGCAGGAAACCCCCCACGGACCCTGTGATCGCTGCTGCACACGAGCACGAATGCTAAAAGCACAAATAACAACTATTTAGTCGGAGGAAAAAAATGATATTCAAAGTAAAGCTTGAAGAGGGCATGACTGGTCAATGTTCAAAGCCTCGGGGCCCTCGGGGCCGCTCACTGGGACTGGGTGTCTGATCTCTCCAGCAGGGCCCTGCCATCCCCCCCATCAAAGCCAGACCAAGACGGAGAACCGGCGGTGTGACCGCGTGTGTGTGAGTAATACTCCTTGGGCATGGAGTTACACGAGCATAAAAAAAAAACACTGATATGATGTCATTTCTTATAATTTAACAGTTTTTTTCATCTCCATCTGTTCAAAGCCACTCCATTTGTGACTAATAAGAACGACGAGTCGATACAATAATTATCCATATTCTGCTTTCAATTAAACTAATAAAAAGCGGTTTGAGTGGACATCACAGTGTGTTGGTGACCCATTATCAAACGAACATCACAGCACCGTGAAAGAGCCTCCAGGGGAGTTCATATCATCACGAATACGCTGTAATTATTGACTAATCACAAAAAAATGACTGAACACAAACATGGCTGATGTCCATGCTGGTGCAGAGCAGATGCTGGCAGATCGCCAGTTTCATCAGAAGGCGACTCCTCGGCTCATGGCTTTGTTTAGTTATGTCATGGCTCTAAAGAAGGGCGGAGAGAACACAAAATCCATTATAAATAAATCTATTATTAAAAAAAACATGTTTCTTAACAAATATTGCCAGACATATTTATCATTCCCACAGTGCCAATTCTCAAAAAGTCCACTTTTCTAATGAAACCGGACACGTCAGGCTTGCAATTAATCCTCAACACATGCAGCTTCCCCAGCCTGCGCTGCACCAAGGTTGAGCTTTCATCCTTTGACACCAAAGGTTGTCGGGTTGGTTGCAGCTTGCATTTGCACATCAATGATAAAAGAGACTTTGTTTTTTAGATGACTGTTTCTCAGTACAAAAAGAAAGATGACTCACATGAGGATAATCCCCCCATGAGTATAAAGTTTGTTTTTGCTTCCTGCAGAGTAAAAACGACCGTTAACTGACAAGTGTGGGTTTGTGCATCGGGAAAGCGAACGTCCCTGGAAGTTTGGGATTTGGTTTTCAGTACAAAGCATGACAAGGCGGAGGAGAAACACAAGAAAATGACGATACGGATTACACAGCTTCATGGTCATTTCTGTCCAGAAATAGCAATAATTAATATCAAACGCAGAATGCAGGGGAAAAACACGTTTTCATTACTGTATGCAGTTTAGTGTAAATAATCACTTTATTTCGCTGCGGCATGATGAAAGTCAAGTGTGGCCAATAATGTACCTTGAAATTGAGACTGAAATGGAGAGGAAAGGAGAGGAGCTGGCGAGGAGAAGCAGACAGTCTGGGCTTTAAAAGCACATTCTGCCTTTGTTTGTGTTCAAAGGTCTGACGTCTGAACAGGGAGCCGAGAGAAAATTGAGCTTTTTTTTTTTTTTTTTTTAACTATAGAGTAGTTCTCGTCTGGTTTGAACCTTAACCATCTATCTAAAACATGAAGTCACCCGTCTCAGCTCAGCGTCTACGTTTTTCCTTTTCCACGTAAGTGTTTCGAGGTGAATTTGACTGCCCACGTTGGGCTCAGAACATGCTCTTCTGTGTTATTGGGTTACGTTTGGTCGGGGTGATTTGAATTGGAAATTCAAAACACATATGTCATAATGAAAGAGACCGAACATCATCACGATTTCCTGCCTGCTTGACTGCACCCACACACACACACACACACACACACACAAAAACAAATTTTAAAGTGGAAACAAAAGTGGAAACAAAAGACATTTTGCTACTTTTTCCCTTGTATTTCATAAACGATTGGTCTTTTGAGGTAGCTTTAGGGATGAAAATAAATAATAAATAAAGAAGACAAAGTAATATCGCACATATAGTACAGCAAGTCTCCTCCACAAAGCCATTTGCGGAGATTGAATGGAAGTTACATTTTCTCCAGGTGAAGAGATGTTATGCATTATTCACCGAAAAAAGGAAGTCTTTCAAAAGTTGTTGCTTTTCATACAAATGGGATGAGGAGGAAAGTAGAGTTTGGGGGGAGTTTGGGGCGATGAGTGAGAAAAACAGCGCTGTTCTCTCAAACGTGACAGCCCCCCGAAGGCTCGACGCAGCGTACTGTGATGGGCTGCTCACAGAGACGGCAGCGTCGTGGGGATACGTGCAGTCGATTCAGGACAGACATCCACATGTACGCACAGAACCATACATGCAAGGAGGAGAGATAAAACAGAAATATACTTTCCCACAGTGGAGATTTGGCTTTATGCTGCATGCCGGGGGCTTTTAAATAAAAGTTTTTAAGAATTAATTAAACCAATAATTATGTTTCAGTAAGTTATCTGTCACATTATGCATTTTCATTATTGTTCCGGCTGCACAGCGAGCCACTCGGTGGCGATTCAAAAGGCCCATGAAAACGATTTTTCTCAATCAATAAGCTATTACTATAAGCAATGGGTTCGTACCTGATTTCTCTGTGTTATGTTGGAGAAATAGTAATGTAGAATAGAATTGTAAGATAGCAAGCATTGCTCTGTGTGCTTCTATAATTCATTTTAAGACACGCAATTATTCAGCGCTGATGTAAATATATTATTATATGTATAGGTGGCAGGAATAATTATTATATAATGGCGTCCTGAGAAGAGAATTAGTCACTAAGTGTAAGGCAGAGTAACCAATCAGGAGCCAGAAAGATTGTAACAGTAAATTCATATATTTTAAGGGTTATTAAGGATTTCTCTTCCAGGAAGAGATTTGGAAGTTGCTTTGTTTAATCTGTGACCCTGATTTTCTCACACAGTCTAGATGAAGATACGATCTAGAGACAACAAAACAAAAAAAAAACCTACTTAAACTGCTCAACTGACACAGAACAGGAGACCCATGTTTGTGGACACAAATCCAGCGCCCTGGGGGATTTTGTTCTTTGTCTGCTCATAAATGCTTCTTTTTTTCCCCCCCTTCTTCTCCTTTTGGCTGTAAAAGCTCAAACAAACAACTTGGCAGATTGAATTACCAAAGCCAATCTGCAATTCATTGACCATAGAGCACCTCCAGGTTTCACATCACAAACCGCTTCATTGTCTGGGTTTTGTAGCTCTGAGAGAGAGAGAGAGGGGGGGGCGTTTTAAATGTTCAAAAATGGCATCGGGGAGGGAAGTTGTACCGCAAATATCACCCCTGTGTTGCAACACGATTAAAAAGAAAACCAGTGCTTTTATTTACTTCTTCTATTCTTCTGTCAGAAACCACTGGAGATTCAAAAGCACGGCCTTGAAAGACTGGCAGTCGATTAAACCACTGTAATCTGGGCTATAGATTCCCCTTTAATAATAGAAGAAGCTAATTGCTTCCCACCATCACAGGTAGAGGAGGAGGAGAAACCATACATGGTGATTTTGCATCGTACTGACGGTTACCGACCTGATGTTCAGGCGGCGCAATACGGGGCCGGCGGCCGTGAACAGCACCCAGATGGTGAAGCCGACCAGCAGCAGCGTGGTGGTGAGGATGGTGCGCTTCACCTCCGTGGATGTGTCTCTAATAGCCAGGCTGAACGCCACAGACCCCCTGAAACCTGAGAGCAGAGAAAAAACCAATCAATGATTTGAAAAACGGCAGCAGAAAGCCATCGGGTTAAAAACTCTGGGAGCAGACGACGCCGTCAATGACCAGCTCACCAGCAAACAGCCCCAAAAACAAACCTCTCTGTTGCTGTGCGGCGCTGACATAATACCTAAAGCCAAAATAATTCCCACACAAATCCTTCACTGCCATGAGAAACAGATGGGGGAGGAGGAGGTGGTGGTGGAGGTGGTGGGCGAGTATTGAAAAATAGCAAGACAAGGGCTTTTTTTTTTTCTACAAAGAAACCTTATGTAAGATGTAAAGTGGGTCAGGCAAGCAAGCGAAACATGCTGCCGCTGCACAACCCAACATCACTTCACATCGGATATTCCTTTCTCCAACACCATCAAACCGTTCAGGGCTTCAACCGCTGGACACTAAAGGAGAGACGATACCGTGTTTATCCTCCAGAATACACGTACAAAAATAGATATGGGAGAGAATTATTCCACAAAAAGGCAGACGATAAAAGTAATAATGGCGATGGGAGTGAGTCGTGATAGAGCCTGAAGATTGCATAAGTGCCAAAATACAATTTTCAAGAAGAATCATCATTTAATGATATTTATTTAAAAAAAAATAAAATAAAATTCTGCCTCAAAAAGTCCATCTTCCACAGGGAACGCAAAACACAATCTTTCAACATCCTCACTTATGCCAAAAGCTGCAGGCAGTGAAGAAAGTGGAATAATTAAATCGGATAAATGACATAAAAGCTTTTATTTTAGAGTTTCTTGCAGCTTGGTTACCACTGACCCAGCATTCATCAAAATAGCAGCCATAGATTTGGTCAGACAGGAGGAAGGTCTGCAACTAAATCACACTGACGTTAATAGGTATTATTGTACCTGCAAACATCATGAAGTGCTGGAAGGTGGGCGGTATCTTGGTTGTGCGTCCGAGGTTCAGCAGGAAGGAAAGGGGGTAGATGTTACAGGCTCGTGATATGAAGATGGAAAGCTGTTCGTAAAGAGTGCAGATTAAGGAGAATACTTGAAAGTTCACTTATGAGTCATCGTGTTGCCATGGAAATGTCGTTATTTTACAATCAAAATCACAATTTCTTTGAATCCTATTAGAAAACTGACATGTTTATGGCTGCAGTTAAACCATTGTTAATGTTGGGATAAGTCATTGATAAGGTTTTGCTTTATTTATTCCAAAATATATCCCCTCCTGGTTGACTAATCCTTTCAACACAGATCAGACGAAATACATTCAGGCAGTTTATTCCTTACTAAACACAAAGTGCTCATTCTATGCCAGTGAATATCAACATAAATGCCTGCACACACACACACACACACACACACACACGCACACACACACACACGTGTTAAAAAAAGACAAGTAATCTGTGAATATTTGCTGTCCAGGATGCAAACACAGCAGCGTGGCACCATGCCGAGGCGTGGAGCCAATCAGGCTCTGCCAGCTGTCCCGGCCCTCCACGTGCTCTTTGATGTTTCACATATGGGACTGAATGCTAAGTGTCCCGGGCAGCAGGTAGTGAGAGGATATCGCTAGAATTATCGGGGGACATAGCATGCCGTCCTGGATTCACTTCATGTCTTTTGTCATACATTAAGGAGGAAGTTCATGCACAGAATCTCATGAAAGTCTTGGTTCTGGTCCCCAAGTCCAGCCATGAATTATAGGCCGGGCTGCAGGAGAGCATGCACGCTTTTTACTCACACGTTTTCACACCCTCTTTGAATTTTCGGAGCAAAAAATAAATAATCAATGCAGACGGGTGCAGGTTGCTTTAACATCACGGGGCGATGTGATTCTGGCTTTTAAGTCCAAATATGATGCCTGGAATAATAAAAGGGAGCAATATTTTAGGCGGGGAGGGAGTTCGGTCTGACAGGACTATTACTAAAACAGAGCTCCCTTGCACCCTGCAGTCAATATTAGATCTCATTCACCCTATGGATTTTCAAAAAGCAATATCCTGCTCCCAAAAGCAGTAATTTCTCTGTATCAAAAGGCCTCTAAGCTATATGAATGGAGGTAATTAAACACTTTCATCTCAGCCCTCATTCCCAATAAAGCCGATCTTCATTGTCAACGGCAAAAGGCTGGCTACGGCGATTAAAATCTATCCAAAGAGCGATTAACAGGGTTGAATAACCATGGGGGGGTTATTTCATTTCATAGACACTTTCAGCATTGCACAAGGGGGCTTCAATCTCCATTTATTCTTGTTTGTACATCCGGGTCGGCTTCCAGCGGGATCCCTTTCACTCTTAAGCTCTTTCTTATGGAAGCACATCGGCGGACAGCACTAAACACACACAAAGCTCGAGTCAAACACTGAGAAGAATCTGCTCAGCTGACTCTTTCTCCTGCTCTTTTGACCCCGACGGCAAGAAGATGGATTGTAATAATAATCGCTGGCCATCTGGGCACCGGACTGTGAAAGAACAGCCCCTTGGAGTGCGGCCACTAGATTCTCCTCAGGCAGACGCTGTGGTCATGCCAGCTCTCAGGCAAGGACAACTGTGGCCAGCAGTCCATTACTACCCCTCTGTTTCCCCCTCGGGAAGCAACGCTGACGTACACAACAGCAGCTGTCTGGGTGAAAACATTTGTTATGATAGTATAACTTTATGTGATGCGTATCATGAAGGGGCTGGCTGCTTTATGTTAACAACATGTACTGTGGTTGCATTGCAGAGACTCTAATCTAGAGGTTGAATCGAATGCATCCTCCATGATGGATTTCTACCTTCATGGTTTTTGAGCCCAAGTGCAAAATATCAAGTCTCTTTGCTCTTTGATTCGGAGCATTTTTACCCCAAAGATTGTCATTTACGGTTGATGTTTTTGATGGTTTCATCCCAATTTCCCAGAGTTCTTCTCATTCAGAGGTTTCATTCGAGAAACAGTCCAAATCTTGAGGGAGCACAATAATCAAAAGTTTCTACGTTTGGCCAGCACATGAAGATAAGATAAACATACATATCCTTCATCAACAGCAGAGTGCGTTTTCTTTCCTTTAGCGATATGTGAATGCCATGAAGAACAGCAGAAACCTCTTTCACTGGAGTTTCTAGAGCTAATAAGATTTAATCTTCAACCTCAATGGGGATACGGTGCTTAATCCACTACAAACTAAAGTACTGTAAGCTTATTTCAAACAGGCAAAGATCGTTATTCCACTGAGCTTCGCCAGAGTACGGAAACAAGCAGCGGTAACAATAATTAAAAGACCTATTTAAATTCCGTTTCATAGGCGTTCCTCGGAGCAAAGCTGCACTGCAGCATCTTAATCTGCAGAGATGGTGATCATGGGAGGCTGACTGAATGGCATTTGCAGAGCTCACCGGATCAAACCTGTGCAATTTAAGTGCTGAGGTGTTTTTTTGTGTGTGTGTGGAAAGGACTGGGGGAAATTACTGCACTGCACTGCAGCAGAGCAGGATAGAAAAGCAGGAAAAACAACTCTGGTCAAATAAGTGTGGAAGAGACGGAACAAACCACGGTTTCTGGGGGTCTGAGCAACATCCAGAGGCTGCACAGCAGGGGGGTGACGATGCTCCATCACGGAGCAGAAAAAGGATACAAATGCCCCAGTAATGAAGAGAGCTTTGAAGACATGGTGAGGAAACGTCAACAATACATATCCCATGTAGCTGAAGATGAAAATCTCCCCCAGGAAGTTGAAGACTTCAAAGAGCTGCAAATTACAAAAGGGTTTGAGAGGATCATGAGGGAGAAGGTCATCCGAGATAGGGAGGGGGTTCTGGGTGGAGTGTGTGTGTGTGTGTGTGTGTAGTGGGGTGAAAGTGAAGGACTCAGATCATATCTGAAACGGGTAAACAGGCTTAGATTTTGCACAAACACGACAAATCCTGTGTTGATGTTATTCCTTTGTGGTATCGACTGGAAGCATCTCGCCTACAGCTCCAGGCCGTGATTTGGCTGCACGAAGCACCAGACAGAGATGTTTTTCGTCATCATTTGTCATGTGAAACATGCCGATTTGTGGAAATATGTTTAAGCTTTATGGATTCAAAAAGACAGCAAATATCCGTTCAACATTTCCCATGACACCTGATGAATGTTAGGACCCATCAACTCAGTTCCTGATGCGATCCGACGAGCTTGGGTGTAGATTTTTCTGAAATCTGAACTATTTCTGCATAACAAAATCAATTATTAATGAAGGTTCTTATGCTGTGGATTAAATTAGAGCAGATGTTATGATTTCCTATGTTTCTGTTTTTACCAGAAAGCTGTTCAGCTTTGGTTAAAAGCTATATAATTGAATAAATGGAGCTTTTTCCCTGCAGAATTTCACATCACAAAGACAAGAGATGCTACCAAAAAAAAAAAAAAAAAATTTACTTCTAGCTATTCAACCAGTGTTCTTCATACACTAAATCCTTTTGTCTTGTCCGTTGAGCTGCAGCTGCATGTATAAATCATAAGAATGTAGATAAAGGCACTCTGCCAAGTAAACACACACTGCGGCGTACACATGCATCGAGCCAATCCACTTTACTGGCAAAGGCTTCAGCCTTTTAAAAGGCTTTTCTGCGATAAACAGTTAACTCCACAGTGGCACCGATAATGAATAAAGAATAATGAATGTGTATGTTTATTTGCTCCTCCTGTGAAGCTTGCCGGTACAGTATGACAGTACGACAGTGTGGCGGCCCTCCATCTGTGCTCAGCCTTTCAAGCAGATAGCTGGAGACCAACCTCCCACGCAGACGCAGTGGACGACCAGAGCACTAATGGCAATTAATGATCGCTTGCGCATGCATGCATGACACAAACTGTTGGCATCGCCAGGCGATGTGGACAAAGTGAGTCTGAAAACAACAGCTAAATGGGCTTCAATCATCAGCGGCGAACCCACCTGATTGGTCCGGGTCCTGCCCTCGGGGGACAGATTGTGAATCGTGTACCGTGCCTGGCTCAAACCGCAGAACATCACTGCCACAATACCTGACAGATAAAACATAAAAAAACACTTATTAGTATTAAACATCCATGTTTATTCTGTGTGAGCGTCATTTTATGTGGAAACGCTCACGGAGGAGTGTTCTGTAAACTGAAGGGAGTTGAGCTGTATCCAATAAGTACAGAGAATGCAAGATTGCTGTTACATGTGCATAGTATGCGATCATGTTGTGAGAATGTGCATGTTCATGTGCTGAGCCCTAGGGCCTCTCATGTTGGAATAAATGCGGCAGGAGGTTCTTCCATCATGGGAAACTGACTTGTGAAGAAAGAGTCTTTGTCTGCATGGATCAAACCAGCATTTCTTCTTTTATTTCTTTTTAAACCAAAGCAACTGACCAGAGATAAAGTGAATTCCAGTCTCGTTTCAAAATGAAACCTGGAAATAATTGTAGAAAAAAAAATGCATGTAAGCTTTCACATAAAACTCCCAAGAATCCTATTTAACCCTCCAGTGTCCAGCTTCTTCTGGAAAATCAGAGCATAAAGTATTTGACACCGGATCGGACCGGCCCAGCCCTTTCTTGATCCACCCATTGTTGCCGTAGCTCCAGTGAAATCCAGCTGTATAAACAGATCAATCAACCCGGTTTTAGCATCCTCATGTTTCTGTCCAAAGGACGTTACTTCCATTTCTACGCCAGAGACTCGAAGCTCTGGGAGTGATAAACGCTAGAGGATGACATCATCATTGTGGATTACACCAGATGCAGAGGAGCGGGCGAAAAAAATGACAATCAAAAGTAAAGAAGGGGGAGAAGCAAAAAGTAAAGAAGGGAAGAAATGCAGCTACAGACGGAGGGTGGAGGGAGTGATGAGCCCCTGCTGCTAAAGAGGAGGAGGGCTGCAGCAACGAGCTCCAATTTGATCCACAAAGCAGAAAAAAAGGTGGGCTGCTGTCTCACAGGACAAGCTTTTGTTGCAGACGTTCAATTTCACATTTTTTTTTGGACACGGAATCACAGAAGATGGGACAAAAAAAAATGTGAAATGACTGTGATGGGGAGGAAAAGCTAGAGGACATAGCTGACAGTAATAAACCCCGGCCGGGCGCAGAGAAGAGATAGCGCCTGTGGTTCAGACTGCTAAATGAAGCCAGTCCATTATTCGCTCTTCACCACCGGGACGCTGACATGTACCTGCACTATGCCGGCTCCAGTAATCCCACGTTTCACAATGTCCTGTTCCTGCACCGCTCGACTAAAGTCTAATGGAGCTACGCCGGCATGACGGATCTCATTTTGGTTCCGTTTGGTTTCCTGCATCCTCTTTGGTTTACATAAGGACTCTTCCACTCAGAGCAACAGATGACACACGTTCCATAATAATGAGTAAATGTGAGGTGCAGAAGACTAATGATAGCAGGGCTCCCTGCGAGTCTGAGGGTCGTTAGGTGCACCTCGACTAAACGCCCACAATTAGCAGAGACAGAAAGAGCCTTGATTACCAAAGGACACCAGGGAGGACTCCTTATAAGATGCTGCTTCACCCCGAATGAACCGTTAAAGGCCTTGGAAGAGAGTAGCACTCCCCAGATTAGATTTCTTACTCCAATTTTGCACCAAAAACATTGAAGATGGACACATTTTAACCCTTCATGGTATGGTACTTCTGCAAATTCTCAAATGTTTTGACTCTGAAAATCATCAAATCATGTGTAAAGAGTTCTAACTTTTGTTATGATATGAATAAGAATAAGAAATAAGAAATACACACAGACATGGCTTATACAGTTACACAGTTTAGAGATTCCATAAAACCACAATCTTAAATACATTTAAATACATAGGGAACAGCCTCAATGTACACACATTTGTAGCACCTAAACAAAAGTATAATATTTAAAAATATTTTCCTTTTTGTGTTTTTAGGATACTTTTAGGAAAAGTCATCAAAATAAATGACATTTAGAGTATTTTTACTGCTGTCTAATTTGACTGAGCAGTATATAAGGGTTAAGATTACGGTAAAAAAACATCAGCATCCGAATCGGTTTTACAACACTGCAGGTTTGTAGTAAAACATTTTACTATTATCCCTGGTAATACAGTCTACAGTACAGAAAAGTTGCATCCAAATGCTAAAAACACCCAAGGCTCTCTATCAGATAGTGAGAATCGCTGCCCTTGGTTTTCGCTGCGGTTCGCCTCCCACACTGGTCAGCGTGCAGAGTGGTGTACTTTATAGACAAAGGCATCTGGGTTCAATAGACAAAGGTTACGCTATTTCATTAAACAGTCTTCTCCTCCTCCGCAGCCACGGGGAGTACTGCCAAGTAAGCGAGAGCTCTACAACATTAGCTGAATGAGTGGAATCCCTCTGACACAATCAGGGCAGGAGGAACAACAATACGAGTGTATGCATGTATGAACTACAGTCATATTTACAAACCTACATCAAGAAATACATTAAGGCAATTCCCGTCGGCTGAACCAAGTAATTGCTGTTTTCCACATGCAAGATTCCAGATAGTATGAATCAGTAAAGGGGAAACTCAAACGAGGTAATAAAAACACCACGTCTCTTTGGTGATGTATAAAGGAAACAAACGCAGGGTGGTGTTTCCACTTTAACACGAGACCAGCACACGTGTTGACTTTTCCAGGAGATGCAAACAGCTTGTGCGAGATTGCTATTATGCTATTATGGCTCGCTGCCTATCTGTGGGCATCTACAAACTAAAGGTACATAAGATGCTCCGACGGCGGGGGGAGGGCGGACACACCGTTTTAAAATGAGTTATGGGGGGTTCAGCCCAGAATGGGATTGGTACCTACAGTTTCCTGTAGAGACGAGATGGCTTTATACTTTCTCATCTGTGCATTATTGACTCGCTGCGATGCCAAGGACTCTCAGAGGGTAAGGCATGTGTGTGTATAAGGGGAAGGCCCAAGAATTGTGCAGCTGGTTATGTGTGCACACATCATTCCCAGATTTCTGGAGTGGCCACGGGGTTGCATGTGAGCAGAACAGCTTCTTGTGCCACTGATATCGTGGAGGAGCGAGCGAGTCGGTGCATGCAGATGAGAAAGGGGGACGCCTGAGGGGAGGAGGGCAACAGTTCACTCAGAAGGATTTGTATTCTGTCTGACCTCCAGCGCTGAGAAGGCCACACATTAGCGCTCACCTGAAAGTCCGCCGGCTTCAGCTGTGAGGAAGCTGCTCCAGGACAGCAGGAAGAAGACCGACGTCTCCAGCAGCGGATCCTCACGTAGCCGGGTGAATTTGGTGAGGTGGAAACAGAGTTAAAGATATACGAGACACACAGAAGTTACTCAACACTTTGCATCAGGCAAAAACACATACCAATGTAAGAGTGCAGTGCTTTCCAGACAAAAGGGAACTGCAGGAGCTGCTCACTGAGCCAGGTGATCTGTCATTTAGAGTTACCCACTGGGCTAATGAGCTCCTTTCTGTGAGTTCTCCAACAAATAAAGTCCACACCCACTCATTGTCCTGTATCGCCTCGGGCAAAGCAACCTCGTAAAGCATAAAGTAAGTCTTCACGCAGTGTTGCAGAAAGTACAACACGTGTTGTGAAAGTTCAGTGTTTGTGAAAGCCACAGAAAGTGGAAATGAGTGAGTTTCCGTAGTTCCCCTTGTGGCTTACAATAACGATAACGCACTTTCCAAATCTGATTGTTCCTGTAATGAACAAGTGCAGGTGCAGCTAGTAATTAAAAGATAACCAAGCATTGTCAAACTTTCTTTAAGAAACAGCTTGAGGAGACCGCACAGAAGAGCAGGCCGTAGCAACGGTCAGCATCATCAGAATGGAATAAAATGCTCACGTTGTGCTCCGCTCACACCCAGAGAATTAGTCACTGTGAATAACAGCTGAGCTATGACCCCAAAACCTCCCATGACACATCCTCATTTTTCATCCCGGAGTCTAATAACTAGAAACATCAGAGGGACATGGTGGACAACAGCGCAAGTCGAAAACTTCATCGGAGACCATCGGCTTGATTGACGATCTTCTCCGCACCCATTAACGTCGCGGAGGCACTTTAGACTTATGGGTGATGCTTTTGATCAGGTGGTGCGGTTAGGAGGGTTTGTTAGAGAGGCAATTACCAAGTCAAGGGAGGAGGATGTATTGCGGCGGATGCCGAGGTGATAATTGAGTTTGGGGGTGCAAAAGGCAGTGGATGAAAGGATATGAGGGCTGTAATGACTGTGAATATGAAACCCACGAGGAAGGAGCCGGCGAGCACTCCGAGAAAATAACCAACAGAGAGGAAGAAGGCGGGAGGGTCGAAGGTGTATCCCGCACCCATCTGGCTATAGGTAGTTATGGCACTGGAAGACAAATTGACACAACAAAAAAAAAAACACATGGAAAAGAGACAAACTGTTATGGGAGAAGGCGACGGTACAATTACGACAGAAGTAAATATGAGTGTTACAAATGCGGAGACATTAAAGCTTCAACGTGGTTTATGGTTCAGAAAAAAACAAATATGGTCCGCTTGGTGTAAAACCAGTCTGCTGCAGTGTGCAATAATTCAACATGCTTATTATGCTGAGCTAAGCTTTTTTTAAGCGCAATTTATTGAGTTACTCCTAAGAATACATGCCCTTCCTTAGAAGTTTAAATCCTTTCCCAATTTCGGAATAATTTGCCTCAAAGTCGGCCCCTAGTAGTTGGTGGGAAAACGAGGGGGGAGATAGTATTGTTATTCACAAAGACAGCATCATCGTGCTATGCACACCGCTATAAATATTTACTTTGTGGGGGGAAGGGGGGACTTCCACATGGAAGTCATTGAGTGCAAAAGAGGCCTCACAAGGAGGAGAGAGGGAGGGGGAGGGAGCTTGAGGTGAAGCAAGCAGAGACAGGCATCCATGCGGGCGAGTGGCTGATGGAGCTGGCTGCCGTTGTGGAATGACAACATTTCTTCCCCCACCAAAGACCCTCCCATGTACTTCCCTTTAGACTATTTTAAAGCAGAACAATGTGAGCGTGGTGGATGTTGTTGGTTTTTGCTTCCTACATTTAATGGGAACACACCTTTACGAGTTAAAACTCAAGAGAAAGTTGCCTTATGCTCCAAACGGTTTGTTTGACGATCCTTTACGGTGTCATAAAAACGTCCGAGAAACGAATCCCGCCATGAATCTCTCCGCTTTTTCTTCGCCGCGAGGTTGAAATGAGCGAAGCGCACGCCGCAACATGCCTTAATCTCCACGGCGAAAAGGGGGGAAGAATCAATCAAGCTGTCGCTAATGAGCTCAGCAAGTTGAAAGGGGGGGAAATCTATTATCCCCACCGTGGAAATAAAGCCTCTAGTTGTGCTAGCACATTAAATTTGGCTACTAGTCCCTTGGTCAGTGTGACCCTCTTGAGGCTGTGTCTTCAACCCCACCAAGCAAAAAAATCTCAAGATGTCAACGCGGGACCTGGCTGACTGGTGGCTGCGGCCCGAGCTGCTGGAGCAGGAAGTCTAGTGGCTGTGAGAGGGCACATCAGCGTAAGGTCGAGCTGCTCCGGGAGCTTGTTAAAATTCCAGTGCCAGGGCCCCGCGTGGCTCACTAATAAGGGCAAGCTTTGTGCGCGGAGCCAGGGCGACCGGCAGGCTGGCGAGCCGGCCGAGTGACAGGAGATGGCATGGAGGCCGGTCACGCCACTCCAGGAACAAACACGCCACTATCTGAATGTCCGCCCGGGAAGACGCGCCGCCTCCCGCCTCTGCACTTCAATGTATACAAGAGACGGTGTGAATGCAACAATCTCGCCTCCTTTTCTCTCCATCTGCCTCCCTGCCTGGGCCTAAATGTGATACATGTGATGCATATCACGTATCTTATCCCGGACATCTCCCTTCAACCTCCATATCTTCCATCTACCTGCCTTACTGTGACTTGTGGACCCGTGTGTGTCCTGCCATCTGTTCCCATGTGTCATCGAACGGCTTTGTTCTCTAGCAAGGCATAAATACGGCAGACGACGACGACTGCAATGTGTGTGAGCAGGACGAACATGCATATTTGAAGTGCAAACGCTGGGGAAAGGAGGGAAAAAAGCAGAGGGAAATTAATGAAGCAATTGAAATGCATGACGAAAGCATGACTGGATCATGGCTGGCTGCTGAGCTTCCGAGGGGGTTTTATGTATGCTGTGTTTTGTGGATTTTTGACAGCAGCCGGGTTCGTTAGCTGGAGTGTGTGTGAGTGTGTGTGTGTGTGTGTGTGCCCTGGCAGTGAGTCTATCCACTGAGTACCTCAATGAGATGCTGACAGTGCCAGGGCAACTCCTTACGCAGGCCACTGCATAGAATCTGGGGCGCTCATGCGGTTTTGCCAATCACACCTTTTCCTTAAAGCTGGCAGCATCCATCCATCCATCCCCCCCCCCCCCCCACACGCACACCACACACACACACACACACACAACACATCCCCCGTAATGCCAAACCTGAAAAGACTGAGCTCTCTCACAATCAACCCACACTTAAACTGCATTCTGAGAGATGAATCCCAAAAAGCAGATACTCACTGTGTCAGGACGATGGCCACGGCATCATTCAGGACACTCTCGCCAAACAGCAGAGCGTGCAGGTCCAGGTCCACACGCAGATCTGACAACAGGCCAAGGACAGCAACTAAAAAAAAAAACACAAAAACAACAATTACTGCCACGGAAGCACAGTAATCACACAGCAAAAGTGGTGTGGAGTATCACCTCTTCTGTTTGGGGGAAAGAAGGGGAATTAATGTTGCAGTGCAACAACACAAGCAGACATAAAATGACAGAGGATTTTGACAGTTAACAACTAGGATTCTTGAGAGGACGCTGGTTGGAGAAGGGGGGGGGGAGGGGATTAGAGCCAAGACGCTGCAGCTGATTAAAACATCCAAAAGAAGCCAATTACAGCCTAATGTAGGGGAACAGGCAGCGCGTTCCATTCTTTAAATAATGGAGGATTCACTCACTCCTCACAGGACTAAGATTTTTACCCCACTGTAATTCAGTTTCTTACACAGGTGTCTCTTGCATGAAGACTTTAAGGAGGACATGGATGCTCCACATGAAAGCTACTGTTTAAGGTTTACGGCCAAAAACATGCTTTGTGAGGTTTAAGTGACCTTTAACAATCAAATTCTAAGTGTAAGTGGATGAAGAAAAAAAAGCATTTTAACCAACCGCTAACTATGACAGGCTGTTCTCAGATACTGTTCATAGCTATACCATATAATGCACTTTAATTTGTATATATCAGATCATATTCAATAGGCATAATCGTGAGCAAAGGCAGGGGACGTAGTATAAAGGGCAATTAAAAAAGAAAAACGCAGGACTTTCACCCAAGCAACCGCTGTAAGTGTCCCTTGTGAAACCAGAAGTCAATGTTGACTTAATTTGTTACGCAACTTCAGTAGTTACTTAATATGTACAAGTAGTTTTTATTAAGTGAACATAACCAAGTGTTTTAAATATACTTATTTAAACCCAAACCACAATATTTTCCCAGCAGGTTTGTTGCCTTAAACACTGCCGGTTGATCGCTCGCGTTTATTAACATTTATCGGAAAATACACGAAAGATGTCGAAATAACGTTTCGTAATATATGAGACAAACCTTTGTATGGGGTCTGCATGTTGACTGTGATGAGAAACTGCACTGAACGCTGCTGGTACACAAATGCCAAACTCTCACAGCGTTGAGACAAATACCAATGTCTGCTGCAATCTGGGCTGAGCTGCAAAGTTGGAATGATTTCCCAAGTGTGCATCCTACTTATGCAGGTATCCAGCTTAGGAATTCATTTTCCCGGGAGATTGCATCCACTGGCAGACAGTGAAAGCGGCGGCTTTTGGGGAAACAATCTAAACTGCCGATTGTGTTTAGTTAAAGACAAAAAAAAAAAAAAAAGACATTTATTACTACTTGAATGAAGACGCGACCTTTATCTTGTGTCCTATGAAGAACGGCAATTTCTCCGGATATTTATGATGAAACATTTGAGGCGGAAAAACCCAAACAGCTCATTTCTCACCTGTTTATACAGCGGAATCTCAGCACACTGAGTCTGCTTAGAGGAAATATGAGCAGAACTCCGCGGTGAGTTCACCAGCGGAGTGGACGATGGCGAGCATACCAATGAGCACACACACACACACGCGCTCGGGTACCGCGGGACGGCTAAGTGATGACATTGACTGACAGGGAGGATGCGGATGTTGACGAGGCGGTGACATGCCTGTCAGCTCGACACGCCGTCACACCTCAAGTATCTCCCTGTTCAAGATATTGGCTGCGGCGTTGTTTACCGATACTGTAGATCCGATTATATTAGATTACAATTACATCACATTGGATGGCTAGATGGGTAGATATATAAATACAGTATAGAGGAAAACACGTACTGCCACAAATCCTTATTGGAACTGCCACAAGAGAAACCAGGCTGAAAAACAAAATTATCATATAATCATAACAATATCGGATGTGGAGGAAAAACAACACAAACACATTTATAAAGGACAGGGAAAGGAAACAGAGCGGTGCCATTCTGAAGGCCAGACAACATCATATTCAAAACAATAACTGCTCCCGGTAGATTCATATCCCACCTGTTGGGACGCAAAAAAAGAAAAGACTCCTACAAATGAGTTTCAGGGTAACTATTGATATGAATGATGAGCATGATATGATAGTGGCGTTTGGCCCTGTAGTGCTTAGCAGGCCGGTGGAGGGCATCAAGGCTAGCATACGACCAGACTGATAATAAGAGGTGAGAGCAGCCTCAGGACTTGTTTTGACAGAGCTGGCTCTTTGGTCTTTGACAGGTTTTTAAAGCTCTTCCTGGTGGGGGGGTCCTTTATCTGGAGAGGGGGGGAGGGGTGGACCCTGGAGTCAAGACCGTTCCATCTCCCTGCTCCCATAATGCCTGGCTGATGACAGAATGTCGTGCACTACTCACACTGCAAGACGGAAGGGAGAAGAGAAAGGAAAAAATAAAAAATAAAAATAATAACACAGAGCCCACCCCGCGCACACTGCGTTGTCATGGCAACTCCGTCCTACAGCTGTCAAGTATTCATCAGTTTCCACAGCAACGCCATAAGGTGGAGAGAGTAGGCAATTATTTCAGACATAATACAGTTGAAAGGGGCTGAATGGAAGCCTTATTAGGTCAAATTACCCCGCTGACGAGGGTTTAGCGGAGGCAAAGCTCGTGGCCATCTGAGTCAGAGAGCATGGGGATTTGCTCGCCGATTTTACCAAATTAGGCAGATATAATACTGAAAGCGATGGATTAGATAAAAAAATCTAACGGTCAACGGGGATTTACAATAATCTCCCCAGCGCAGTGTATAAAAGTGCTCAATTTTCTAGAAATTGACAGGTGCACAAACAGGAAAAGCCTTTGAAAATTTAAGAAAACCAGCATTATAATATCATTTCCAGTTTGGTGTTGTTTGCTTTGAATCTCAAAGTAGCTAATCTAATAACCTTTAAATAGGAAT
Organism: Chelidonichthys spinosus; assembly: GCA_029853015.1. Lineage (NCBI taxonomy): Eukaryota > Metazoa > Chordata > Actinopteri > Perciformes > Triglidae > Chelidonichthys > Chelidonichthys spinosus. The sequence goes on from CM056837.1 coordinate 17,981,992, forward strand.
TGGGGGGAAATACAGTTAAATACTATACTATATATAGTATAGAGTCCCTAAACATTACTGCCAACCAGTTTGTATTCACAATATGAAAATGAGTGACTATCTAAATTTGAAGTAATTAACCTTGTTAAAAACAGCTGTATCGGTCCTAATAGCTTAAAACACACCCATAACCCGTCTGTTAGACGCCACATCACTTTTCTTCTCCTTCTTGTCCCGTTTTGAGCCTATTAGGTTAAGCTAACACCCATGTATAACTGTGTTTTCAATATCCACTTCAAATCAACAACATCTGGGCTGGAACCGATGACGTAAACAAGTAATTTCCCAACTCTGGCATCATTTCCAGCTCTGACATACCAAGAGAAGTATGAATATGCAGTGTCCAAGTTAACTGCCGAAAAAGGAAATAAATAGAAACTCAAAGATGAAAGGGGAAAAACAGCAGCAACCCCCCCCTCCTCCTGTTCCTTTGAGAAGTTAAGTGAAGGTTTCATTGACTCTTTTTAACCGTCCCTGAGGCTGGAGGATGCAGCAGGCGGTCCACTTTGTGACCTGAACCATGTGTCGAAATCCGGAAGAGCCGGTTTCATGGCTACAAATCCAGTAATTTAAAGAAAATCAGAGATACACAGTAAAAGGAACACATAAGTACATACTTGGGACTTTTCTAAAGCTCTACTGTCAACAAACAGTTGCTCAGGTAGCTTTGTCTTTTCCAAGAGAATGTCAAACACTGGAATATACAAGGAAAAGGAATCAAACACACACCTGCTGTTCATACTGTCAGAAGACAAGCACACACACACACACACACACACACACACACGAGAAAATGTATCTGAATGCCTTTTAATCCTTTTAGATCACATCCCCGGTGATATTGTCCAGTTATTTAACTATGAATGCTGAAAAAAAATTGAGCTAAAATCAGCTTGTACCCACCAATTTTAACCAATAATATCATGACATCCATCCCTCAATCAATCAAATTCCTCCCAACCTTATGTCCTGCCTGCCTATCCTGTTTCACTCAGAAATACCTCACCACATGGAGGCCGAGTACACTTGAAATGTTGTTTCAGCTCGAGTTAAAGTCACTAAAATCTCAAGAACTCCCAGAAACAACAGAGGAGATGACATTCTTCTTCAAATTTAGCTGCGGCCCAGAATTGGCATCCAAATGAATCCAGAAAAAATTGATATTCCTGGCAACGCCAACATCCCCATATGTCACACTACAGTTTCTTGCCATCTGCTGCTCTCAGAAGAAACTTTCATTAAAGCTGCAACAAAAGCTCGTCCTATCAAATATGTTGTAATCCAGAGTCCGGTGCAAGCAAAGTGCAAAGAAATCGGGGCTTCAATTTCACTCAAAGCTGTGAGCCTTCGATTACTTTCACAGTTTTCCAACGATCTCCATCATTTCAGTTGGTGCGTGACATATTTGCGATTACACAATGAGTCATCGACACAACCAGTAAACAGCCACAAAGGTTATGACCTCATAGAGGAGAAAACAAACATCTTATTATTCATCTGAGAGTCATTGTGCATGTGCAAGTCCTGAGAAATAGACGCAAGATTATTTTTGATGGCTCCCTTTCAGAAAACGCCAGCGGTGTTCGGGCGGTGTTTGGAATGCCGATGCATTGTGGTGTGATTTTTAATCAGAGTGACGAGGGCGCCCGGGTCTGCGGGGATGAGCGCAGTGTGGCGTGGGAAAATAAAACGGCAGCTGCACTGTAATCTACAGCTTTTGACACTCAGATCAACCACTTATTGGCATAAATAATTCATTACCAAATGAGGACATTAACATTACCACTGCTGCAGCGTCGCAGGATGCCTTATGACATCCCCACTTGACTGCTCTTGAAGAACAGGGATTATATTGTGCCGCCACTTAGAGAAAAAAGAAAGAAAAAAAAAAAGGTACACTGAATGCAAAGCAGGTGCATCGACAATGAGGGCTCTGAGCTGTTTGTGCATCAATCTATGTTATCTATCACTGTGAAGGTATGCAGACAAACAGAATTGATGGCTATACATCAAGCAAGAAGGGTAGAAAGAAGGTAGAGATAGTGTGGATTAAAAAGGTTGACGGTAGATGTCCAAGTGGAGCAACACGCCAATGTCAAACCATAATTATAGTCGTACATTTACACCTGGCAGTAGCATGCGTGTGCAATGGGATACAATGGGATGCAATGGGATACAAAGAGGTGTGAAAACTTCTCACTAATCCACAAAATCCAGACATCTACAGATGGTTGGAGCTGCATGCCTGTTTCATGTGTTTGATGTAGTGTAAAGCAAGTAGAATTAGAAGTAGAATAGTTAAAAACAGTACTGTAGGACTACCTGGGTCGTTGGCTGACATAATGGCACCAAACAGGAGGCAATCACTGAGGAGGAATTCTCCATCTGCTGCTCGGCCCAACAGCACCATCAGCCTGGTGAAGCCGTAGACGCAGGCCCTGGAACGAGAGGACAAACAGACAGAAGGACACGCGGTGAGGTCATCGGGAGCACCACGCCAGAGTCGGCGTATCAGTCATCCCCTCGCACCGCAGCGGGGCTTGCCCCAGAGTAATGTGGGTAATTCGGCCAGATGCTACCAGCAGGTAGGTTGACCCGTTTCCAGGCAGCGGCTGCACAGCACAGGGTACATATTTACCAATATGTACATCTGTATGGCTATCTACCCCAATCCTACACATAAGACACCTCCTCTCCGCTGCAATCCATCTTCACCCACAGCATCCTTTTATTAGTATTATAAAAAAACCCAGACATAATAAAAGGTCACCAGAATTATGAGTATGCGTGTTTGTCTGAGCACAGAATCACCCACAAGACCAGAAACACCATGAGGAGAGTTTGTGAAGGGCATTGTGACAGAAATAAAATAGAAGCAATGTTTTTTTAAATACGCTTTGGGGCTTGGCAGCAAAACAAATCTAAAAATCTAACTGTCCCAGAGTGCACCACTGTATGCCATCACAAAAAAACATACGACACTGAGCAAAAAGAAAACGTGCCAATATGTCGATTCTGCATTTAAATTGTGTGTGTTACGAACTAATCCTGTTGTTGTGAAGCATCCCATAATAATCAGTGTGCCAGTGTGTGTCCTCTGGGGAGATGTCCATCGGCATAATTTGGTTACCATGGGGACGGCACACGACCTGTATCCCGAGGCTGGGATTTAAAGTACTGCCCTCAGGTTGAGCAACTAAGCTGTCATTTATCTATCTTTAAAGGGAGATTTGGAGTTGTGTTAATGCCGGGCTTTGTGTGCATGTGTGTGTGTGCATGTGTGTGTGTGTGTGTGTGTGTGGCAGTAACAGAGAGAGAGAGAGTGAGACAGGCAGACACAGCTAGAGAAACAGAGCAAGTGGACGTACTTTGTCAGTTGAGTCATTAAGGTTCCACTCACTCCCATGAGATTTCTCTTCCCCCCCCACAGGAGACGACAGACTCACTAACAAGCAACAGGATTGGTCGGGTCTGGTGCCTTAGCATCAAAGAATGTGCACGTGATCCAACATGTCAAACCGTGCCCTGCTCTCTCCCTGGAATTGGGGTCGAGTTTGACAGAGGGTGTTTCTAAGGAAAGGACTAATGTATGGAAGAAAAGAAAGACAACATCTTTCACAACATCGTGGGCTGGAGACGCCTATATAACACCCAGGGCATGAACCTTACCATGGATGTAAATCATTGTAAAGCTGTGAAAATAATAGTCTTGAATAAACAACACGCCCTGAGTAACTCTTAAACCAGCTTTAAGAGTATCTATAAATATATTCTGAGATCAATCATGGGTTTATTATTGAGGATATAGTTAAAGGTGCCCTTTTACTACATTAAGTAAAGTCAATTTTATTAATATAGCCAATTAACATAAATGACATAATAGCCTCAGGGGGCTTTAAAATCTGCACAGCATGACACGTCTGTCCTTGCAGCGGATAACCAGAAACAACAACAAAAAGATTATATTGAGCTGTGTTTACATACAGTAGATGAGGGTCAGAATATTAGAAACATCTCTCAATATATGGCAAAAAAGTACAATATCATCACTGTCTTTGACCTCAATGGTTAAAATATATGCGACAAGTGTCAACAAGAAAACATTCTAGGCATCATGGAGAAAATATGACTTTATTGCGGAACAATTCTACATTGTATTGCTTTAGATTGTAAATATATATGTTTAATTTATACATATAAATGTAGTTTCATAGAATTAACGAATCATCTTTGTGCAGCAAATTAGGAAACAACTGGCTTGCAAAGATCTCAATTTCCTCGAAAGTCTGAGAGTGCCATCTAGTGGAGTCAGGAGAGAATAGCAACCCAGTTCAACAGTACATATTTATGCTAAGCAGGTTTTGATAATGGTACATGTGTTGTTGATGTACAATACTGGAGTGTTCATAGCAAACATTTTGAATTATGGGATAAAAAAAGCTCTGTTGTTATAAATAAGCTCGTGGCTCTCTTTAATGCACGTCACTCCGTTCCAGTTCCTTGTTATTGTGCATGCTGGCTTTCTGTCACTGGGAAACTTGAAGCAGTAATTCACATTATTATTTACACCTGTGCTTTTCCTGCTATGATAAAAGGCCCATTGTCCCACAATGCAATGCACCAATTAAACAGGGAGGCTTCTCACAGCTGCAAAGAATTTGAGCGGATTGCAGATATGATGACACAGCTCCCCAAAGAGCTTCACGGTTCATTTCAGAGTAAAAATAGTAAATTACTTTGTGTATATGCATTGTACGTCAACTGCAGAAACATTATACTACGACGATTCTATGAGGACTGTATATGAGCACGCTTATAATTCAGTAAATAAGACACTGTTTCTATAACTACTTATGGTGATAGCAACATCCATGTGCATATAATGACATTTTCTAGACCTTTAGTCCAGAAAATGTGCACCTTGATGAGGTTGGAGGACTTTACAACTAGACAGGAGTCTATGCCCCTATAATGAGACGAAGCACTCATTCTAAGCCACCATGCATCATAGTTGAGTTGTGAATATTATATTCCATTTTTTGATCATTGATCTCCTAAAATGCTGCACTGCTTTTAGATAAGGTTTCTGTTTTCAGTACATTATCTGATATCGCAGCTAATCTCTTACATCTTTGCCCCTTAACTTCGTGTGTATTGATGTGTTAATTTGTGTGAACGAACAAAAAAAAAAAAAAAGCTTACCCCATAGTCATACAGCTGATTATGGTTCCCAGAAACGCAAAGGTAGAACGGATCCAAGATTCTGGATGAATCGTTTCTAGGAGAGAAATTTTAATGAACGCCAATTAGCAACATCAGACACAACGGGTCATCAATATGCAGCACATTTACCTGAACACACACACACACACACACACACACACACACACACACACACACACACACACACACACACACACACACACACACACACACACACACACACACACACACACACACACACACACACACACACACACCCCGTCCAATTCGGAGGCATGTCGGACAGCAGTCTCACCTGATTAAGGGTGTAAGCTCCATGGAAGATGATGGCTGGCAGGAACAGATTGAAAAGGACCTTCGGATCAAAGGTCTCCTGTAAAAGACAGAGCTGTTATGTTGGTGACTGACAGAGCTCCGCAGGGAGGGAGAGGACTCAGTTTAGTCAATGTGACTGACTGACAGACAGATATTAGACACAATGTTAACTTCAGGAACAGCTGACAGGCAGCAGCTTTTTTTTTTTTACCTCTTTGAATGCCAAAACAGTCTCCAGGCACCGAGACAACCTTATCTGTCCTCTCTTTCTAAATAAATACATAAATAAAACCTTTGAATATTCTTAATGTGACACTCGAGGCTTATTCTTGTAATTGATTCGCAAAGGTCTCCTTAAAAGATTGAGCGTTATGTTGGTGACTGACAGAGCTCCGCAGGGAGGAGAGGACTCAGTTTAGTCAACTGTGACTGCTGACAGACTTAGATATTAGACACAAACCGTGTTAACTTCAGGAACAGCTGAGGGCAGCATGCTATGGTTCTTTTTTACCTCTTTGAATGCCAAAACAGTCTCCAGGCACCGAGACAACCTTATCTGTCCTCTCTTTCTAAATAAATACATAAATAAAACCTTTGAATATTCTTAATGTGACACTCGAGGCTTATTCTTGTATTGTTCCCACCCATAAATATTGCAGTTGGTAGCAACCGAGCAACCAAAACTGTCTATCACTCTGTAGCTTAAAAACACAAACCGTGTTGCTGATGTTAGGGAATGCTATGGTTCTTCTCCACAGATTGCATCACATTTTAGCCTTATAATATAATAACTGTTTAGGGAATTAGCATTCTGTCCAAGAGCCCTCACTCAGACGTCCTCAGCTGCCATTTAAGGATAAGCATCATTCAAAGCTGCTGAAGTCATAACCGCTTGTGTAAATTTCACCATAGAGGCCCAGTGTTGGCATTAGAACCTGGGAATACAACAACGATACCGTAGTCTGGCTGCCATTTAAGGATTAACATCATTCAAGCTGCTGAACATAACGCCTTCAACTAGGGGGGAGTGTTGGCAAGAACCTTACAACACGATACGTATCACGATACTTTGGTCACGATGCGATACGTATCACGGTACTTTAGTCACGATACGATATGTATCACGATACTCTAGTCACGATACGATACTTTGGTCACGATACTTTGGTCACGATGCGATATGTATCACGACACTCTAGTCACGATACGATACTTTGGTCACGATACTTTGGTCACGATGCGATACGTATCACAATACTTTAGTCACGATACGATACCTTGGTCACGATACGATACAACGTATCACGATACGTATCACGATACTTTAGTCACGATACAATACTTTGGTCACGACACGATACGTATCACGATATTGCAGATATAAATAAAGATGAAAACACAAGTACCTGTATATGTACATCAGATGATATTGATCAGAGGACAAATTGAGTCAAAACTATTTCATTTCAAACAGCCTCTCCATTTTAGGATTTCCCATGAAATTCACTGGAATAAATATTGAAAATAAAATGAAAAAGGATAAAGTACTGCATTCACAACGCGCCTAAACATGAATCTTTTTAAATCGATCTTTGGAGTTAAAAAAATCGATATTGTTTTGGGCGGCAAAGTATTGCGATATATTGCCGTATCGATATTTTACCCACCCCTACCTTCAACACAAAAACAGTGTTTTTTCATCATACCATGCACGTTCTCTGTCTGTTTCTCATTCCAGCCAATATGATGCAATACAAGCCTGCCGAGAAAGGTAGCCTTTCATGTCCTTCATCTTCAAATCCATTTTATGTCTATTGTGGGTACATTCTGAGGATCAAACGGCAGCGATATTCAATTCAGATCAAAAAGATAAAAACTTTTTCCTGAATCAAGGTCCCATTTCATTGCCCAGAATTAGATTCCAGTTGAATTAAATGTCAGCTGCGTGGTGATGGTGATGTTGAAGCAGCCTGAATAACATGAATATTTAGACGGATGAAAAATATGGCTTGCCTCTGTAAATGTCCCTATTTCCAGGACACCGTGCATGTTTGGTGAACATTTACACATGTATGTGTGGATAGGTTGAAGGCTGTATTTTTAAAAAATATATAATTTCTGTTGCTGCAGATCTACAAATTGCTCTTAATCGTTCTGCTCCTGTCACTCCGCTCAATGTGAATTACTTTCTTGGTGACTGCAATTACCCACACAGCGCAATCTGTATAAATGTATTTTTTCATCCGTGCATGATAAATACAAAATGGCATAACAGAAACTAATGCAGACACTGTAATCAATAAATTATGCATATGCTGGTGGTTTTATTCTAAGGGCCACCTGCACCACAGAGCCGAGAATGGAGGTGTGTTGTATACACTAATTGCCTCTTCAGCTGAGCAGCACTAAATTTAATCCGACCACAAACTTTAATGCTTTAGTCCCCAGTGGCACGTAATGGACTCAGTAATGCAGTGAAATTCTTATCTCTCCCCGCTAGGTCCCCATATGTATCGGGCTTAATGGCGTGAAGGCTACACAGAATGATCTCGACGAAGTAATGGCCTTTGTGGAAGCCTCTGCTGGTTTGCTAATGAGACCCCGGCATTCGAAAGGGGGCCAAAAGAGTCCAAGCAATTAGTGAGGAGTTACACATGGCCGGGATGATTTACAGGGTTCATGGGTCACTTACTCCTTTTTCTCTCGGGTTGAAATATTGCTCCGAGATTAAGAGATACATTTTCAAATACGCTCCTTCCACATCCTCTCGTGCTTGTTAGCCGCTGTGTGGCTCACTGGTTGGTTTTCTTTGATATGACAAATCTCCCCTGATGGCACGACTAAAATATGAAAGCAGGCCAGAAAACAGTAATAACACTAATGGCAACCAGAGGGCCGGTGTCAAGGCTTAGGCTCCTCTACTTAGCAGTTACATTAGAATCTCATGACGAATTCCCTTTCAACAAATAATTGCTGGGAGTAATCGGCAGCACTTTGGTTTAAAGTTCCAGCTCTCATTAATCCTGTTGCACCTCGTGAGATACAAAAATAAGACAAATTAACTGTATATACTGTATAAACTGTTAGCAATCATGGCATGTAGAATTCACGAGACCTTCAGTATCAAAAAACAGAAAGCTCCCCTCGATTAAAAGTGATAATAATCCACTAGACTATTTTGTTTTTGTTGAACATTTTAGAAATATAGCATAACAGTGCATCCCCTACATTGACGATACACAGTATGCGCATCATTTTCTGATTAGGAATATTTGTTCACAGTATCATAGTCTTCTCTCTGTCTAACAGAGAAAAGCTGCAGTGCCGGTTTAAATTACCGAATTATCTCACATCTTCCCTGCAGTGTAGAGAAACCAATATTACTTGTATCTCATTATATTATATAATTCTGTAGTAAACACACATCTTCAGAGGAAAAAAAAATACATTTGGGCTTTCTCATTGTAGTTTCTAGTTTCTGTTTGCAGAAACATACTTTTCAGAAAATGCCTTTCTTTGTTAAATGATCAGGTAATGTCTGCCTTAATCACCTTTCAAGAATATTACCCATGACCCCTAACCCACTAGAAATAACCAGGACTGATGTGGATAAATCTTTCAAAAGGATGAGCCCACTTCCACCATCGTGAAGTGCTTGAAGCGTCAAAAGCTTCATCACCTCCCTGACTCACTGGACCAAATGCAATTTGCATACACGTAAACTTGATCCACGGGCGACGCCATTGGTCTAGCCCTCCACAGTGCCCTGTTCCACCTGGACCGGAGGAGCACGCTCCTCATCTCGCACAGAGACCTGGGGCTCAACACCAGAGTCCCTCAGGGCTGCATGCTCATCTCACTGCTGCACTCTCTGGTCACGCACAACCGCGTAGCTACACACACCACCATCGGGTTCTCCGACAACACGACCTCTGTGGGCCAAATTACCGAAGGCAAGGAGACTACAGGGAGGAGGTCTGACATGTCGGTGCCAAGACAGCAACCTCCATGTCACAAATGAGCAAAACTGAAAGAGCTGATTGTGGACTGTAAGTGACAGCGAGGAGGACACGCTTCCTGTTCTTGACCTGACCATACATAACAGAAACAGCAAGACAGCAGCTCTGCTTCCTTCACAGGATGAAGAGGTTCAGCATTGACCCGCATATTCTCTGCTAAATCTAACAGATGCACCATCGACAGTATCCTTTCCAGGTGCTGACACAACATCGGGTCCTGCACCACCAGGCTCAGGGCTTCATCCCACAGGCCATTAAACCTCGGAAATCAAGTCACTTTACCTTTAAGCTGTCACTTTACCTTGATATACTACTCACTAATTTGTAACTATTCATTCCTGTTCACATTCAAATATCGTCAATTTCTTTACATTGCAGCCCTATATTTTAAAGTGCACTTTTTTATGTCTTAGATGCGGATTTTGCTTTTCCTTTGGTGACTTTTCTTTTATATATAGATATTTAATCAGCCTTTCTGGAGGGTCTCTTAGGCTTCAGATTTCCATTGCCAACGACTGCTTCTCTGTGGCGCACGACAAGAATAAAGATTGTTCACTAAGAGTCTATGTATCTCGTCTGTTATCGTGTTTCTGTGTTTAGCCGTCTTCTCATTTCCCCTTGTCCACACCACACAACTGAAAATGCAATTTCACCTATCTGTTCCTTAATAAATCCTTAACACAGGTTAAATTGCTCTCTTGCCAGTTTCTCTCTATACCACCACTCGCTTGCTTCCCTAATAACAAACAAACGGAGCAAGTGATTTAGAGGAAAACCAATAAGTAAGCACCATTAGAGGAGACTATTGATGTAAATACCCAGCATGCACAGGAGACTAAATGTAGGTGTGATCAAAGGAAAGGCAACGAGGGGGGAAAAATGTATTCAACATATAAAACTACATCAGAGAGAGAAAATAAAGCATTGTCCCCTCTGCAATATTGATTGTGCACCTTTTTAAAAGCAAATGTCACTTTCCATCAGAGCTATGTTTTCTCACGAGCTCCCACGTGAATAATTCCCCAGTTGTAACATGTATCCGAAGTGTGGGTCAAGACAAATTTCCATAGTTACCGTATGACGGGCTGAGGATTTCCCAACATGTCTGAAGCAGTGGAAGTGTGTCGAGGCGTTGATCGTCAAGATGTGAGGAGTGCTGTTAAGGGACACGGTTTCCATGACGCCCACATGTTCTCCCCAGTCAAACGGCAAGCTTCTCACCGTCAAACCCACGAGCATACCTGCAGGAGAGCACAAAAAATAAAATAAAGAATGGCAAAGCTGCTGATTAGAAAACTACAAGAATATATAACACAAATTAAGTTTAGGTTAATGGTTGCTGGTGAGCCCTTAATTGTATCTGGAGCTACCTGGTTGATGTAATGATAGCCTAAATTAAAAGTTTGAGTGTCTTTTGTCACCAGAAAAGCCAACTAACCACCCATAACAAACCCATTTTACTTGGTTTGGTTGTCAACAGTGAAAGAAACTTGCATCACATTGATAGTAGTTGTTGTGTTCATTGTGAATTTCCCTGGTAAAGATAAATAACATAAAAAGGGTGGGGGGAAAGCCAAATTACATGATTCGGACATGGCTAAGGCCCAAAATTACACTTTACTGTGACAGGAAGTCACAACGGCGTCGGTACTCTACACTCTAAATTGGCTGTTAGCTTAATGTTACTTACCATAAAACATTGCCCCTCCAGTCACAGTTATAAGTCTACATTTAAACTGTTTTAACAACAACACACTGAGAATGGTTACAAGTGCCACAGCGATAACCGCGAGGGGCAACAACGTCGCGGCGTTTCTCTGCGGCGCGTGCGACATCTTCAAATCCGAGGCCAAACTCTGTCGGAAGAAACAATTTACTTCTATTTGTGATTCAATTCAGCGGCTGCAGGCAGGCAGCCACATCCGCATCAGCAGCGCTCGAGAGCCCGTGCTGCCTTTAGGTGCTGCTCGGAATTCTCTGCATTCTCCTTTACACGCGTTGAACTCGAAATAGCCCTTCACGTTTTTGCCCCATTTACGGGAAAACAAGCAACTCAAATTGATTATGTCAGTAAAAAAAAGTATAAAGTTGTTTTTCCACAGTGATAATACAACACATGTGCTTGCAAGTAGCATAAAAACTGCACAGGGTCTAATGATTATAGTCTCAAAAAGTCAAATTATAATTGGCCATTTGTATCAAGATATATCATATTTTCCGACTGACACGGCTCATGACATCATATCTTTACTATGCTCTGTAGTAATTACGGTATTTCACAAAGCCCTTAAATGTATCACGCTTGTGCTGTCACTCTCTAATTGTCCAGCAGGTGGCAGTCAATGCAAACTAATGCACGCGGATTTTATGGGGAGCCCACCGAGATGGGCTGTATTGAATCTTCACTCTCTGTCCCTTAGCTCTAAGTGAATCAGTCATGGGGCTTAATTGGCCGTTAATTAATTGAATGGACGTTTGGTTGTAATGACTCTGTTCCCTTTCATTTACTTCGATTGTTAGAAAAAAAATAATCTTTTTTTAAAATCTAGTTTTAGCCAACTGTGTGTGTCAATCAGTATTGCCTCTAGCCTTTCAAATAAAATATTTAACATAACATGGTTGAATTAGGGTCCACTGGTCCTATTACACATGCATGTTGGTGGTATAAAGACACGTCGATTATAATGCATATAAAGAAAATCAGGGACTGTATATGAAGCTCACAGTAATAGGCTAGGCACAGAAGGAGGCTCACAAACCCAATGAAATATTCATGAACAATTATCTTTTTCATTCCATTTGCCTCAATTATGTTGTTTTTTTTACAAGGTGATCTTGTCATTATCAGGGATCCGGTGCATTCTTGATAGTGACACATCAGCTTATATTGCAGTGATTTATTACAACAAAGCAACGCCAAAATTACTACATGTATGCATATCACAGTGTACAACAGCAGCCAATTGGGACTCGATTTCCAGTTTACCACCTATTCTGACGTCATGAAGTTAAATTGCACGGTGAGACGTTCAAGATTTTTTTTTCGATTATGTTACTATCTTCCATCAAAGGTTGCTTTTAGACTGCAGGAGGCACCGAGAAGAAATAGAAATCCGGCAAACTTTTGCACTGGGGGCGGTGTTCCAGACAAGACAATATTAGAATAATCGCTTAGCAACCGCTGCCGTAAACCGACGCTCGTTGTCGTAAAGGGCACGGAGGCTGGTGTTGAAAAGACTCGAAACAGATCCCATTGTGGTGTTGGGAGAGGAGTGAGCCGCTTGCCTGCGAGAAGAAGCAGCGAGGCAATTCTCGTGGCCACAAAGGGACTCGTGATAGGCGGACGGATATGGACGTTAATGCACGACGCGGACGCCGCCGTCCTTTGTGAAGACGACCGCGCTCCGTCCGATACGGGGAAAAAAAAAGAAGATCCGGTATACGAAGAGTTAAGACTCGACATCCCAACTGTTTATTCCAGCAGGCTAGCAGGCTAGCTGGCGAGACACACCGTGGAGCTAGACATGGAAAAGCCCGTGTGAGTTGTGCTCGACGTGGGGTCTATATTCGTTGAGCAGCGAAGGAGCCCTGATTTTATTTTTTTCCCGCTTCACGTTTCGTCGGCAGGCGGTTTAAAGTGTCCGTCGGCCGCCTTCGTAACTAGCCGCAACTTTGAAGAGAATGATATCAACTGAGCGCTAAGCGTTGCACTACTACGGAGCCGGAGAACGGAGGAGGAGGAGGAGGAGGAGGAGGGGGAAAAGTCACACAGGTTTGTTTCACAGTTTCTTCTTCTTCTTCTCGAGCCTTGTTTTAAAAGAGTTCAAAAATGGACGCGTGAATGAAAAAGAGGAACTCGTTCTGTAACCTTAGTTACTAAGGGGAGCGCGTGCTTGACACGGCGCGTCACATAAACACGAGACAACCGTGTGTGTCTCTCTCTCTCTCTGTGTTATCAGATTCCCACATCCGCCGAGCGATGACAACGTTTACCGTTACTATTATTCTTAGTACGGAGATGCTGCCGGTGTTTTTGTTGCAACACGAAACCACCTCCGCTATCTCCAGTGTTTAGTAGCACACCTGCCCTACAATTAGGCGTCTTATCTTATCACCGGAGCGCATTTAGTCACCATCACCGAGCTACATCAACACAAGTAAAATGACGCCTACAAAATATCCAAGGCAGTAAACAATCTGTTGGTGTTAAGAAGGTATGTAGCTGCACAGTTAATATTTTTCATTTTAAATAATTTCTTCAACAAAACATGCTTTTTTTTTTCGTTTTTCTTTTTGCATTGCTTCCTTTTTATATTGATCTTCTGATTAAATGAATGTGCCTCGATTTGTGGATCGATTTGCTGTATATTTTCTTTCCTTGTCCACCAAACATGTACGTGTAATTCACAATAACTGGTAAATTGATGTTGACCATGAAATTTCTGTGACTTAAGGCTCTTTTGCAAACCTTCTGCCCTTGATTTATTCACCAAAAAATCATATTACCACTGCTACAGTTCCAAATTTATATTCACTACAAAGGCATTTGCTTTTTCTTTTTTAGTCTGATGAATAGAGTGGGCTGCCCAGAATTACATTTTTCCATATCAGTCGACTAATTGTGGCATTTCTGCAAGGTTAGTCAAGCGAACGATGAAAATAGGCCGATCCGGTACACTTAGGACTTCTCTAGCTCTGTGTTTGATTTTGGATGTTTCTCAGCGCTCAGCTGGGAAATGTCTTGTAATTGTGGCCAAAAAGCTCCCACGGGAGCGCTACATTTAAGTATTTGACCTCCAAACTCTCCAAATCAAACTTGGATAAAGCAACTTTTACAACAGATGGAGCTGCATTAGGAGTGACCTTAAATGAATTGTGAAATGCCTGTGGGATAATCAATTTTATCCCCCCTTCCTTCTCAATCCAAACATCTTTCCTCTCTTGTTTTGACATCTTGTTTTAATCAGTCCATGTGTAGCTTCAATTAGACGACAAGTTTGTTTTGCGATAGGATAACCATGACATTTTAAAATGCATGACAACTTTTCAAACTCCTACAGAGAGTTGTGCTTGCTCGTGGGAACGTGCAGCTGTTTGAAATTAAACAAAACAAACGTGTTTAGCGGTTGAAGAATCCACCCCCTCCCCCCTGGTTTCGAGTGTGTCCTTCCAAACAGCTGCGTCAGTTTGGCGCAAAGCAGATAACCATTGATATTCTCATTAAAAACCTCTACCGTTTAGTTTGGGCCAAAGATGAATGGACTAATGTCCATGTGGGGATGCTGCTAATTGATGTTTATATTCTGAAGACTCAATTTTCCATTAGGCATGCGAATGTTACTTTCATTTGTACACATTCATCACTGTCTACGTGTTTGCTATACTGAGGCAATCCGGCGGTGGCTGAATGTTTTTTTTTTTTTTTTTTTGTATCAAACATTATTGACTCCCTCAGTCGATATCCTTGGCAACAGTAGTTCCTCTATCAAGCTAGAGCCGCACATTGCGAGGGGAGGGGAGCTTTTTTCCGAGTTTGGAGTCGGGCTCGGTGGTAATACCAGCGTTCTCTGTGGGTAGAAGCATTCATGTGTGTTTTTTGTGTGCATCCATTCAGAGATGGGGAACTGCTACTCTGTATTCTAGTGATCTCTTTCCATTCATTTCCATCACAAGAGCAATAACTCAAAGTTTCTCCCACCTTGCTGTCCATTAGCTATGCATTAGTTATGTCTTCCCTCTTTATTTCTCCTTTTTTTTCCCCACATCTACTGTACTCCCGTCTCTTTTTTTTTTTCAACACTTCCTCTTTGCACTCTCTCTTGCACTTTCCGTGGAATTAATCAAGCATGTTCATGTGTGGCTTGACTTCATTATATCATAATGAAGTTTAGCCTCAGGTGCAGTGAAGGAAATGGGTTAGCCCAAGAGTAGCCTTGCCCTCAAACGCCATTATCTGAAACCGGCTTTACACAATGAGCAATGGAAAAGATTATTCAGGACGGAAATTTTCCTTTCAAGCCTGTCTTTCTTATCTGGGTTATTCCGTCAAAATCTAAGTTTTAATAAAAGTTGAAATATTGGGATATTACGATTTCATCTTCTTCTGTCTCGACCTTTGTCATTCTGTTTTAAGCCAACATGGGGCCTATTGCTTCATCTTGTGCCTTTTCTGTCCCAGTAATGAGCCATTTTGCGGCTTTTAACATCTGCCAAACTTGGAACATTTTGAATGCGAGACTCATCTCCCATGCATGAGGAGTCAGGCATCCTTTGATTTGCCCTCTTTTCTTTGCCTCTCTTTTTCGAAAGCGTTCACCGCAGTACTTTGTAGACGCTGAAAAACTTTCTTACCCCAGTTTTGGCAGTGGCTGCGTGTGATGAGAGGTAATTTCGGCGCTTACTCTAAACAGGGTTTTCCTGTGCTGTCCTTGTGCATCCCTCCTCGCAGAGAGGAGCAGGGGCACCGTGGGGGAGTAATGGAGGAGGGCGGCTAATTTAAAACATACGTTTCCTTCTGTGGGCACGATGAGGAAAGAAAACTGCTTTAAATTTCACTGCCCCATTCCGGTGGGTAACATCTGTGTCGGAGTACAAAGCATCTGGCTTTGATTTAAAGCTTTAAGTGAACTTTACCCTTGTCAGAAACCTGTACAGGCAACCTTGAGCTCTATACAGCCTGTCCTGTTAAATAACTCTCAGCCATTGGGCGGCATGCAGAAATACACAGGGAGTTAAACAGTGATGGTTTTCAGATGTAGAAATCGCAAAAAGACGTCAAGTGGGGTAATTACTGGGGGGGGGGTCGTCTTATAAGACCACGCGTCCTTCCAATAAAGCCGAGTGTTTTGTGTGTAGCAACAGCAAGCTAAAAAAACCCCTCTAATCTAGAAGCATTTCAATTCTTGCACTCGCCTGCTTCATGCTTAACAAAACTACAGGATCAAGGATAAGCCAGTGGTGGCAGATTCGTGCATCGCATTGTCAATATTTTAAGCATTTTAACACCTTGGCTGACTCTCATTAACAAACGAAATGCAGTGTTGTGGCTTATCCTTTTCACTTCAGCAATTAGTGCGATCATTGACATAATCCAGGTAGTGCTCCAAAGGTAATTGAAGCCTAACGGTTTCTCTGGAGAGGCGGAAGAAGCTACGTCTCGTCCCCATGTCAGTGCATCTCATTACTCCGCGGGCGTGCGGGTCTTGTTCGGCTTGCTCCAGCTCGCCCCGGCTCTCTGCTGCTTCCTCTAAAGGAAGAAGTGATCATCTCGGCCTGGCTGAGGTTATGTTTTGTCCCTTTTTGAGCCCTTTGCTGATCCTTGTTAAATCTCATATCTGCTCCCAAGATCTTGCAGCCACAACTGTGACCGCTGCTGCCTGTGTTAGACGCTAAATGGCACTTGAATGGAGACCTGATAGCAACGGGATATTCAGTTTTCCCCCTCAAGCAATCAACCTCCTCTAGGCACAAGGCGTACATCTTATCGAAGTGGTTTTTAGCGGTCTTAGTTTCTTTGTTCCCTATCTCCCAGTCCATCTACCCCTTTTCCCAATTTAAATATGAATATCTTGTAGAATTTAAATGCATTATTTACACCTATATTCTTTTATTGGCTTTCTTTTTTAACTCTGAATGGGTGCGGCTTAGAGGTTACTTGGGTTATTGTTCATTTATCACACTGCAGGCATTTTGTTGAAGTCAGCTCAATGTGGACCTTCAGTTGCTTTATTTAGCTTGCCCACTGCAATGCATAAAGAATTATGTTTTGGTACATTTTTCTGCTTCTGAAATCTATCAGATTAATGTGGGCCTGAAGTAATGTATTCAAAAAGTGCCCATTGATTAATTCGTAAAACCTAAAATTACCATTTATTTTTCCACGGTTCATTATAAGGAATAAATGCTGACCAATGACTTGGAGGGGGAAATTGTGACACATTGCCATTAAGATTTACAGTAGCTATTTAGTTTAATAGCAAAGATGATTTAAGAGCTTCTGTTTGAAAGATGTAAAGTAACTCATTATCCCCATCTTATTTACAGAAGAAAAGCATACGCTCACTATTGAATCACACTGCTTAAGTTTTCGATTTGTTTTCTTTAAAAATATATGTAGTTCAGCTGTCTGTAGTTCCCCTGTTTGGATGTTGGTCTATTTTTAGATGAGTGATGTTGGCCTGATCAGCTCAAAGTATTTTCAGACTGAGGTGTGAGGTAAGAACCGGCGCGTTCAGCCTCTTATCTGACACGCCACAGTCCAAATCTCTCACAAACCCTGCTCTCTTAGCCGCCTCAAGCCCGCTGTGTCTTTTTCACATCTCGGCCACTTTCGATCTCAAAGCGAAACGCAGGGAACCCATCGACACGCACACTAATCACACGAGTGTGCCTGTTCGTTAGCTGTGCCCTCTCAAGTCCGCTCTCCTAATAGGCATGTCCTAATGAGCTCTAATTGGGGATTGCTAATTTGCATGGCCTGAGTCATTGTCTTTCCTTAAAGCGACTTACACGACTTGCAAGACTCATTGCCAAAAAAAAAGCTGATTGGGGGGTCTAACATGGCTTCATCATGGACTGACGACGGGGCTTGTGAAGCTTCTGCATCGTTCTTGTACTGTGAGCCCAGATTGTTGTCTCTTTCTTCTGTGCTTAGTTCGCCATCGTTCCCTCCTCTGCTGACATCGAAATGCCTAATAGAGGTATTCGCATATTCTCTCTTTCACCCCCTCAACCAAAGATGTTACTCTGGTGACACCAGCCGTTTTTCAAAAAGCCAACTTCAAAGCACGATTTAAAATGAAGCGGGGCAACTCCGATCAAAGGTTAAACTACGCACAGCATGACTCTCCACAATGCAAAGTGCGATTTCTCCATTTGAAACGATAAGAGGAGGGAAAAAGGCTCAAGCTCAGTGTAACTATTGAAGTATGCAGACGGCATGTAATTTTTGCTGTGCATCGGAAGAAAAGTGATGGATACTTCTGTAGTGGCAGAGGCAGGTCCTCGGAGGAATCGACCGCGCACTGCAGCGCATTTTCGTTATGCTAGGAGAGGATGTTGTACATTTCCTCTTAACTTGATCAGTGACTCTTTATTTTCCCATTTCCCATGTTTTTGTTTATCTTTCTTTTATTGGCCGAGTACACAAGATGCAATTTTACCAAAGAGAGGGAGCTGCTCAAACAGACACAGGCAGGTTTATTGCGTTGGCTGTGGGCCAATCTAATTTCTCCTCAAAAAGTAATGAAATCTCTCAAATGACCCAAGCAATTAAAATTTGTTAGACAATTTCATATGCCAGAGAAAGTGTTTTTTGTTTGTTTGTTGGTATCACATGATGGGACTTAAGTGTTGAAGTTGTTATCCCAGCAGAAAATGAAATAAACCCATTAACTTGTTATCCATGTTTTCCATGTTGTGAAATGTAGCCTTTTCATTTTCCCTGATGTAATGATTTTTCCTTTCTTTGCCTGAATTCAGGCCCTCTGGCTCGAGGTTGACCAAAAACACCAAGAAGGGAGAAGATGACTCACTGGCCTCTGCTAGAGACCGGCACGGGGCAGCTGTGCCAACCTCGCCCCTGCCTGCCGCTTTAGACGCCACCCCCGCTACATCATGACGGAGAGGCATTGAGGTCAGCTCCCGGACGATCGTCTCAATACCTCTCCTCCTCCCTAACCCTCAAGGACCCCCCCCTGTCCCCGTCCCCATCCCCACCATGCTGCGATTCCTGCCTCTCAAACTGGGCCGCCTGTACCGCTGTCTGAAGCTCTTATTGGTCGTGGGGTTGTTTGTCATCTTGTTGATGAACACCCACAACCTGTTCGCCTCCTTCCAGAAGAATGAGCTCACCGACAGACGCTTCATCAACCTGAACAAGTGTCCCGCCTGCTTTGGCACCAGCTGGTGCCGCAAGTTCATGAACGGCCAGGTGTCCTTCGAAACCTGGGGTCGCCTGCGATTCCTGGACGTCTTCAACGTCAAGAACGTTTACTTTGCCCAGTACGGCGAGCCCAGGGAGGGCACCCGTCGGGTGGTGCTGAAACGCCTCGGCTCCAACCAGGAGCTGGCCGAGATAGACCAGAAGATCTGCAAGAGGGCCACGGGCAGGCCTCGCTGCGACCTCATCCAGGCAATGTACAAGACTGAGTTTGCCCGGATCAACGGCGACGTACGTCTCCTCACTCCAGAGGTGGTGGAGGGCTGGTCAGACCTGGTCCACTGCCCCTCTCAGAGGCTGCTGGACCGCGTGGTCCGCAGGTATGCTGAGACCAAAGACTCGGGCAGCTTCCTGCTAAAGAACCTCAAAGACACGGAGAGAATGCAGCTGCTCATGACCTTGGCATTCAACCCGGAACCGCTCGTACTTCAGGTATGTTTTTGTGTGTTTTTACTGTCTTTATCAAGATGCAATACTGTCTTCAAAGAGGTATCCATCAGCTGATCTGTGGCCCCAGGTGTTTTCAGTTGTTGATACTCCTCCTGGATTAACTTTTGCAACAAAGAGGATAAGAGCCTCCGTAAGCAAGCCCGGGTGTTGGCCCACAAAGCCCCCAGTAAATTACAGGGTGGGAATCCTCCTTTTCCTTCCTCTTCCATAGATCTGAGACGAGCCATTACACCCTCCTCTAAACTCTAGGCTTCATCGGGACTACGCATCCGCTATCTGGAGCAAGAACATTCCTCTCCTCAGAATAGAGAAAGGCTTTAAGAGCTGTGGCCTCCCAAAAGATGAGAGATTTTTGCTCGCACCAATACTGCATATTTAACACTATGTAGGGCAGTTTTTAATTATTCAAGAATGCATCTGTAAATGGCCCAAGTTGTTTTTAATTTGAATATATGTCTGTGTCCACTAGACTCTCTTCATTTGTGGGAGACAGCACGTGCAGGAATATTTTTATGGGGCCGTTAAGTGGTATTAATACCATTACTCTTGATCCTCCATAATAAAAGCTTTTTTTCCAAATATTTGAACTAGAACCAGATTTAGTTTGAATTTACAACAACTGAGACGGTAACACATTGAGCATTTAATATGATTGTGCTGCAACATTAGACATCTTTAACATGGTTAATGGTACATTAGGCCGACATGATGATGATGATGAGGATGCCTGTGAAACGTGATTGTCCTGCCATGATACCAGATTAGGAGCAAAAAAAATAACACCCATCCCTCTAGCCTGTCGCCCTGCACGTCAAAGCATCCTCTTCCTTTTTGCTCACTGATTTACAAGCAGCCAATCAATTTCAATCTGACATTGGCCGTGTCAGAACAACAATGGTCATGGCCTGTGTAGACATTCAATAACTTATTGTGACCTCCACCCCCCCTACACGTAGGGCCAGACACCTCCAGGCATTTCCGAGGACAAAAGGCGAGATCAACCTTTTAGGCCGGGTTGATCTATAAAATCTGATTAGCCCTGTGTGGTCGCTCGCCCTCTCTCTGCCTTCCTTTCTCCTCTTTTCTTTCATATTTTTCTTTCTTCTTTCTATGGCGTTCTCTCCTATAGCTTCCCTTCCGCTTGTGTACGCTCCACAAACTCGGGCCGTATAATTCCATCAGTGTTTTAATGCCATTATGCCCCAGTTCAGGGGCTGAATGAATCAGCCCTCCACCCCTCCCCCGGCTTATCTCAGACACAGCTCCTGACATCCCACACAAACACACAATGCAAACACGTTGTCTGTGGCTCTCTTCACTACCTGCACACTCGCAGCCTTCGCAGTGTTTACAGGGTCTCATGAATTGTTCATCTCACGCTGAACTTGTGACCTGCAGGTGTAAGAGAGAACTTAAGGCTCTGTGTATGCTTCGGGCCGCGGGTTACCGATTGTGAACGTGGGAATCGTATGGATGGGTAATATGCAAGGAAGGGGGTGCCAGACTTCCCTGAGAATCACACTGTGAGTGCCTTGACTGTTCTTCAGCATCACTGAACTGAAAATATGAGGATGAAAATTTGCTGAGAGACTAAGAGACCCTATACACAAGGTTGGGCAAGCAGTAGACCATAAAGAATTAATGGCGTCTATAGAGATTGAATAGGAGACGAGCTCTACTACAACACCTTGGTCTCCTTATTTTTTTTTGTGCTACTGCACGTGGGACTCGTTTTAACAAACGGTTTAGGAGTGTGGGCTGTGTTTTTATGACCAGGGATTTAATGAAATCTTTATTTTGACCATTCATAGCGCTGCCTTCTTGTCGAGCCGAGAGCGATGTTTCATTCCGCTTCGGTTTGTAGTCAAACACCTCGTCGGTGAGTTCGGGAGGTCAGCGTGGCTCGGTGTGTAATTTTAAGTTTTCTATTTTTAGTGTGTATGATTTCTTACTGTCATTGGTTGACCGTGCGCCGTGGTTTTTGCATTTCTTCCTCCTATCTCCTTCCTCTGGATTATACAGTTGAATAATGTCAATAAGACTTCTGCCGTCTGCTCAGTGAGCTGCACTCTCTCTCTGTCTCTTAGAATGGCTTCTGTTTCCAGGCTTTTGAAGCCACAGGCAGTAAATCGGCCCTGTTTTTCTACGTGAAACCAGACCTTCTTTGTCAGTGGGAAACAATCTGCTGTGTTGTTTCGGGTCTGTCCAACAATGCGTTTTCTTTGTGCATCGTGGTACACAAGCGTGGCACTCATACACACACACACCACCCCCACTCTTATGTCACGTGGAAGACGATTTGGCTTTGGGGAATAAATATTTTTGGAAGACAAACTAATGACAGCCAAACAAGAAAACCGTTGTGCAATGAGAGGCCCCTGATGCAACTTCATCTGTTTTCGCTCTTATTTCCACTTAACCAATGCTGTTTTTCTTATGGATTCACTGACAAGTTGGCCCGGAAAGCTTTTTTTACCCCGTTGCTGTGATGAATCTACTCGCGTTGAGGGGTTCTCTCTTTGCCAAACGGAGAAATTGCGTGATGCTTTTTAATTCTGCCTCTCATTCGAACGGTAACTTGGTTTGCATGAAAATTGAGCAATAAATTCTCCTAATTTTCCCTGACTAGAAGCTTATTTGCCATCCACGGCATCTCTCCTTTGGCTAGATGATTCATCAGTAGGGTTGTCACGATACCAGCATTTCAGTAGTCGATACCAATACCTGTGAATTTCCACGATTCTCGATACTAATTCGATACCACAATTTAAAAAAAAAAAAACAGGACCCATCTACTTTTAAATTCACTGATGTATTGAAAACTGCTTCAAACTGTCAAGTATTTAACACCACTGTGGTTTAAGATCTTTTTGCACAAGGTTTAAATTGCAGTACCAGCTGCCAACAGACCTATAGCCATCCAGTATAAAAACAAACAATACTGTGCTTATAAATATGGTCATAAATAACAATAGTCAACTATTTTACATTAAAAAAAGAACAGCAGTGGCCTACAGCCAGGTTTGACGTGCTTCCTCCTTTGGTCTGAAAACTTCTGAGGCACTTTTTGCATGTCGGCTTGTTTGAATCAAGAATTGCTCCGGATTCATCCGCCTCGAATGCAAAATATTTCCACACGCGACTCTTCGCCCCTGTCTTGTCGACGAGCCGACGTGTTGTGCTTTCGCTCCCACCCGCTGAAGCTATTTTTTCCGAAGACGGCAAGTTTTCTTCTTCGCGCCGCTTACTGCTCTGTGCTGCTCACACGCGTATACTGCCCCCGTCAGTTCCGCCAAGAATCGACACGGCTCGCCGAGTGAAAAGTTGTATATTCGGTTCTGACGATACCAGAAAAAAGCAAGTATCGAATTATTTTTTTCGTGTCGGCATCGAATTGGTACCGAAGTATCGGTTCTTGTGACAACCCTATTCATCAGGTGACGGTTGCGTTTGATGGAGTACATCTGGCCCGACCTTAAATTAGTTTGATTTAGCCTAGTCCTCCCTTCCAAATCATTGAGCTTGGTGAGTTATCCAGGAGCATGTGACTGCGCTTGCACCCTTTTTGCTTCTTAGCCCCGTCTTGCTCAGTGAAGCTGAGAATAGGATATGACGGGCCTGTGGGGTTGCCTCAGTCATCTCCACCAGACTCAAATCTTTGCTCTCCCAAACAGACCCTTTTCCTCCCTTATTTAATTACCCCACCTTCCACAGATCCACCTGCTCACACCGCCCTCACGTGACACAAAGAATTATTCGTCGGGAGGCACGAACTTCTTACGCAACAGCGGTTTTCCTAGAACACAGCCAGTCTTGACAGGGTTACTAAATCGGAAATGCAAGAGAGATTTTAGATGGGAGACCTAAACTCCTATTCTTCCTTAGTTTTTGACAGCAGCATTTTAATGTAAATGTGAAGTAAACATTCACTGCACTTTGAGCAAACGCACTAGCAGCTTGTTTGAATTTTCTAGAATTGGGGGGTGAGGGGATGCCTCTTTGGTATGCTGTTGATTTAATGAGCCTCTGCATAATCTATTACGCTGCTCATCCACTTTGGGAAATGAAGCCAAAGTAAATAGTATAAATTCAGGGTGTCTCTTGGCACACAGTGAGGCAAAGCCGGTACCTTGACTGTGACCTACTGAACCATGATTTTATTATTGTGAAGGTGTCACTACACCTGCTTACACCAGCTAGTCACCTTATCTGTGACACAAAAGCAATTATTTGTATAGAACAGTGCATAAAATATGACAAAAATGCATTGCAAAGTGTGAAATGACACTTCTGCAATCTAAGATAAATGGAATGATCAGAAATTTCTACAATAATGTTAGGAAAGAGGAAGTTATGAAATGTCCTGGGCATGTCCCGGATGGACACAACTTCAGCATTTTAATATTGTCGATGCAGGAAAAACTCATGCAATCTCATGGTCTGGCTTTCTGGGTCATGCCTCTTTACAAAGAGGATCAAAGCCTGTTTTGTTTTTAGCTTTATTTATTTCTTTTCATTTAATCACAGACAGTGCATGCTATCCCGGCTTAAGTGAGAGCCTTCTGTCTCTAAGGCCGGCTCAGTGGCTGAGGTCCACCGGTAAATAGTATTTAAGTTGCTAGTCTGTGATTAGAACCTTTTGTTTTTTGGGTCTGGGGGATTGCGACGCTCTTAGCACATAAGAGAGGAGGTTGTGTACGCCGCTTAACCCTGCTTCAAGTGCTCCCAAACCCCCTTTCATTATTCGTATAGGCCTTTGTGTACAGACTGAATCCTGTTAGGATAAGACAGGGAGTTATCTGGGCCCGACTCCCCTCTCTTGGCTGCCCTTGCTGGATGGAGGCCCTGGTGGAAAGAGGAGAAGTGAAGGAGGAGGAGGAGAGCGGTGTGTGTGTGTGTACGTGCGCATGCGTGTTGTACAAACCAGAGCCTTGTGGTGTTTCCCCCCCATTTGAATGAGCCAGACTGCTTGTGTTACCATAATCCTTTTCTCTCTTTCTCCCTCTCTCCAAACACACACACACACACACATGACAGCTGTGTTTGGTTAGGTAAATGCCTGTGGCTGACCCCCCCCCCTCTCTCTCTCTCTCACACACACACACACACCCACACACACACACTCATCCCACCCAACTGCTCCTTTTTTAGATCCCCCCCCCAAGCTTCCTACTGTTACAGCCTGCACCACAACCTCCCTCATGCCCAGCTCCTGTAGACGCAGTTCTGCAACGCTAGAGAGTCTAACCCTGTTCACAACTCTCCCTGGGCCCCTTAAGATGGCCAGTATGGATCGGGAACAAGTAGTTCTCTACTGTGCTGTGCCCCCTGGAGAACTTCTGCCTAATGTGCTAAAAAGCAAAATTTTTACTCTGACATTAGCTTGTCTGCAGTAATAAAATTGTCCACTGCATTAAAGCGTCAGGCACCTGGTTGGAGTCAGCAAAAAAAATTATACTGTAGCATCTTCAAGTCCTGAGCATTTTCACCCTTGCAGATGGTAAAACACCTTTTTTGTGATGTTTTGAAACTTGTCATAGGCTGGCGTCTCTCATTACAATAGCTGAAGTATTTTTCAAGTGTTTGAGACACTTGTAGGGGAACTGCTCTCGGTTCGCCCTGCTCTGCAGAGAGGTTAGAGAGCAGGCTCGGTAACTGCAGTCTGCCCGCTCGCCACCCCTCCCGGCTGCCCCCTGAGATAATTGGCGCCTGCTCTGAAATACACAACCCTTGATGTCGGCCTCAAACCCACGGCCCTCAGGTCTGAGGCCAAGCTTCACTTGAGTTCCTCCCCAGTCATGTGGGCGGCAATACCACCTAGGCTGAGTCAACACCACTGCCTATGACTTAATACATTCCTGGTCTTCCAGCGGCGGGGATTTATGAGGTGGCTCTGTGCTCAGTGGCTCAGGTTCAGGTCGGCGAAGGGTTTTAGGCTTGCAGCTTGCCGTGGGGTGTATACTAGGCATCCCTGAGCTGCACTGCCCTGCGCTCTCATTCTTCTTCCTGCTCTCATTCTCTCTGTAAAGCAACGGCCCTCAAAGACCTAGCTAACCCATTTCTATCAATGCGCCGCAGAGCTCGCTGACAGAGACGCGCATGCTCTTTCATGCTGCACAGGCCGACTGTACACCGTCTTATTTATTCTGTCCACCTGACCTCTTGCTTTTGATTTGTCGTCTGCCATCGGCGTTCACGCAAGCATGCACGCTCGCGCACACACAGTCTGCAGTCCTTTCTATTTTCAGTCTTGTTCACTTAACGATTTTTCTGCTGGTAGCTCTACGGACTGTGGCATTGCACTCTTGGAACCCTATAGCTGATAAAGAAAGAGGCCGGACCAGTTCTCAATTCAGATGCATACACAATCTCTTAACTCTTCGTCCTCCTCTCCAGACAGACGCACGCACACTCCTTGGCGTGGCGCTCTGACTAGGCATTTTCCTGGCTCCCATGTCTGGAACAGACGGCATCACTGCCATGTTTTGCAGGTTTTGGGGGTGGAACAAAGAGGAGGGGGAAAGCAGGGTTAGCAGAAGAAGCAGCAGGAGACTAGAGCAAAAGAGAAGAAAGGGATAGCGCCATGTGTTCCAGGACGAGGAGTAAGCGCCCGCTCCCCTGTGGGGTCTGAGCTCTCGCTGCGAACTAACCAACTGGATTTCTTTTTTACTTAAATGGCCAGCAAAATGCCAGAAGGGGTTTGCCACACATCTTCCAGACAAGGTCAACAGGAGAGCTGTACAGCGAATCATCGTTTCAAGTCCAGCTTGGCAGCTCCAGACTCGCAGAGCAGATGTGTGACTACTTCTTAACGCTAAGCCCCCTTTTGATAAACAACTTGAATGATGTTAATTTTGCACCATCAGGGTCGGAAGCTTGTTTTCGCTGTGTTTTCTTTTGCTGTTGTGTCTCACTCGATGCGTCTGTTCGCCACGCTTCCTCAACTTTGATCCCCAGACTCTTGAAGGGTCCTGTCCCAACTTGTTTGTCATGAAGCAGTGGGATTTTTTTTTTTTTTTTTTTTGGCGAGGAGAGAAAATGTTGAGAATTTACACCACACCCTGCTCGGGGGCTTTAACATGAAACACCTCCTGTGGCAAACTACTAATTTCCTTTTTGCTGCAAGTAACTGTGGTTGCAAGATGAAGTCAACTGGTTCCCTTTATTCAGTCTTGCGTTTTGAACACTGCTCTGTGTGTCCAACGTTGTGTGTGCGTCAGTCTATGCATGTGTGTGTTTGATGGACCAGTGTTCTTTGCAGACCAGCCAAGGCAATATCTTGGGAGCCGCTCGTGTTTACTCGGCCCCTGAATAGGGGTTGTTATCAGCCCTGGTCACGTTGCATGTTCTCATTCACATGCACTCGGATATAGTTTCAAATAGACACACACACACGTGCACAAAGAGCCTCTTTCGAACTCTAACACACACACACACACACACACACACACACGCCCTCCCTCGAGTGGCCCAGTAGAAGGGCATGCCTTTGTCAGCAGATGTCAGGACGCAGGTGTGTGTTCCTGTGCCTCTCGCTCCATTCGTTTCATCCTCTTCTCCAGAGGCTGCACATTTGTCTGTGGCCCTGTTTCATTTCAGCCCACTCCAATCTCTCCCCAAGAGGATGCCAGTGTGCCTGTTGTATTTCAGGGAAGGGGGAGGAGAAAGCACACCCACCTACCCCCCAAAGCCATGCTACTGTAGTGCACCAGCACAACCTTTAAGATTAAATTAGTGAGACTTTGGCCCAGAAGTCACTGGGAGGTCGTCTGTAATGAGACGATGTTCTGGAGGATGATCTGTTTTGTCTGTTTTCGACCATGGCTTTCATTTCCTCCAGAGCTCATTATTTCGGTAATGTGTACAGGAAATAAGAAGAGCGTTTGGCACCGGGTGCTATGAATTAAAGGTTTTACCAAGCAGGAGATAAAAAGGTATTTTTGTCAAATGACGGGAACAAGAAGCAATGAGACCTTTTTTAAAGCGGTAAAAGTCGCTGAGATGTGACATTGGCAGTTTTGCAGCCTCAGCGTTTTTCAATAGCATAACATCACAGAGGGAGACGACTGGTAAAATTCACTACCTGTGCAGTCCCCACACATGCACACACACACACACACACACATACAGTACCTCCCAATTCTGCTCACAGAGTGCAGTGGGTGTAGCATTAGGCTGGGCTTTCCAATTTATTTCGCCCACCCCCCCTCAACGCCTCGTTGCGGCCGTTAATGACTTCTGCAGAGTAACCGTTTAAAGAGCGCTAAGGGAGAATGATTGGTAGGAGACGTGGAGTATTTATCAAGCCCCGCAATAGAAGTTTGAATCCAAAACTCAGGTGCGCACTTCCGTGTGCCTGCCTCCTCCGTTCAGTCCTTTTCACCCTTTTTAGACGTATTGCATATGAAACTTTGGAAGCTCATAAAAATGAGTACGAGTTGTCAGAAAGCCAGGTAATTGACGCAGCGCAATGAGCCCGTCGGAGCAGTGAATGAGCGACATCTGCGTTAAGACCCGCCGACGAGGACTGGACAGACATGAAGGCGTTCTCATAACAGCCGTTCACAGTGTCTGAAAGTAGCCTTAGGGCATTCATCCTTCTCCTCCCTCCATCAACCATTCCCCCCCCCCATCTGCCTTCACTCTACTTTTGCTCTCATTCAGGCTGCAACTTGACAACAAAGAGAGAGATGTGTTTAGCAGGCAGGTCTTTGCTGGTTTATTCCTCCTGTCCACTGGAGCGGAGAAGTGAAAGACACTGTTTGTCTCTTCTGTTTGCCGTCTCCATCGTATTCTCTCCCTGTCCTCCTCCTCCTCTCTTTCTCTCTGTCTCCCCCCCCTCCTCCCGACATTTATCCATCCGCCCTGCAGGGGTGACAGAGGGAGGATGGTGTTTTACAAAGCAGGTTTAGCCGTAACATTGGACAGGCTAAGTTTTGTCAACAAGACCAAGAGCCGCTTAGATTTGCAGGAACATAAAGCGATCGGAGGTTTGAATCTGGGTCAAAGGGAAAGCGGCACTAATGGGGATGTACTACCAAACTGATCCAGCTTCAACCTAATCGTTCTATACCAACTTCAGAAATTAGAAGGCCATTTTAGATATTTAGCCTGTTAAGTCTCTAATCTGAAAATCTCTTATATAGGAATGCCCATTGGCTCTCAGCATCTCAGTAGTCTGGGATTGTCTCCTTTCCAGCCCTCACTCAGTATTGGGGAGCGCAGTCAGCCCACCATTATCCTTTTGTTTCTTGGTCCCTGCTGGAATTTTTTTTTTTTTAACTTTTTGAGGTCTGTCTACTTCCTCAGATTCCCCTTCCTGTCAAGTTTGCTATATCAGAAAATGAGGTACGCTATTAACTGAAAGAGTTTTTGGAGAAGTTGGGGTGAGCCACTGCCAAGTTTAAGGATGACGGGCACAGGCAGACGGACAGGCTGCTGGAAGCCAGTAGTGCTTCTTCAACAGACTTTTGTCTGGCCCGAAATTGATTGGGTCACCTCGGGGAAATGGGCTCGACCAAGACTGCATTGTATGCAACTTATCATTGTCCTCCCCTCTTGGTGCTGGACCCTGTGGAAGACTGATGGGAACGGGAGATACGCCTATGGTATAGATTGTCACCACAGAATGTTAAAGTCTGCCTTTCTTCTTTTGGTGTAGATTGTTTAAAAAAAAGTTGTGAGTCACTGTTGCATCTTGTTTTTTCATCTTTTAAGATTATTCCAAAGTGTATTTGTCCCCTCACAAGGCATCACTTTGAATGGCATTCAGCTTGTTGCACCTTATTCGACGGGATCCCTCGCTTTTGGCATTCAATATCCGTAGCGAATTATAGCCTGGCCAAAGGATGTAATAAAGGACCTTTAAGAGCAGTCTGCGGCAAAATCTCTCAACACTAGTCTGCGAAATGAATCGCCGCCCAGCCGTTCATTAAACAAGCCATGGTTTCTTTGTCACATTCACTCTCTCGGTGCTACAGTCTCTGTGGCGGGCGTCCAGCTGTTGTCTTTGAGATACAGCTGCTGCGTGGCCGGCAGGGGGGGGTGAAAATGTATGCTTTTAAATAATTTGTATTTCATTAAAATTTAAAGGGATTTAGAGCAGTCATGCATATTTTGACAATCCCCCCCCCCCCCCCCGCCTGACATAAATTGAAAGCCGGTGAAGTATTGAATTACCACAAGTGTAAAGTGAGACAGTCGTAGTAGTTAACACCTTACCTACAGTGTGACACGGTGTGCTCCCTGCCGTATCGCTGTTGCAACCGGGTTTCAGAGCGGGAGGACTACTAAGGCTCCTGTGAAATGTGAGCGCCCCTTATTTTGTGTCTGTGTGACGGCTGCTTGGAGGAAACGGCAGCCGGGGAGCGCTTTATTACACAGGAGTTGTGGGCTATCATTCGGCTAGCATATGGCTCAGTGTTTATTGTGAAAGATAGGCGGCCTATGGCAGGAGGGCTTTATTGTAAAAGTAGCTCATGTGGGGGGATTTCATTTTCAGAAACAAAA
Source organism: Chelidonichthys spinosus (assembly GCA_029853015.1). Classification (NCBI taxonomy): domain Eukaryota; kingdom Metazoa; phylum Chordata; class Actinopteri; order Perciformes; family Triglidae; genus Chelidonichthys; species Chelidonichthys spinosus. Next base: position 18,012,487 of record CM056837.1, read on the forward strand.
CCTGAGCTCATGAAGAGAGATGGAAGCAAGAAACACAGCCAATCCAGGCCTTAAGCAGCCTTGCGAGTTTGCCAAACGCAGCTCAAGTTGTCAGTGCATGTTACCGCCTGGTTTTGAGTGATTGCTTATAACGGTGCACGTGTGACCTCCAATGTAGCCGAGTAAATCCGAGAGAGATTTTGGCTTTTGTGCGGCAGCCGCAGCGCGATATTACCTTATTATTAATCAGTGTCAACCTTGTAATACATGGCGATTTCTTGTCGGCGTGCCCGCACTGCATTTCCTCGGTTAGCCAACACCATGCAGCAGTTTAAATCGCCCCGTTGCTGCATCACAACACATAAGGCTTTCCTGCTAACTGCTGCGACCACAAATCACCTCCTATCAGTTCTCTGGAAGCACTGCAGCGTACATCAGCTCATTGAAATAGGGCTTTAACACTTGGAGTTTTTTTGTTTGTTGCTTAGAGTTGTGTATCAAAAACACCCCAAAAGCACCACAGCAACTTTGTGATTGATGTTTTTCTTCCCTTTGTCTTTTGTTTTTTGTTTAGAAACCGGTTGAATATTTTTTTAACGTGTGAAAATGCTCTCAATTTATGTGTTGGCCTTTGTTTTTAAAGCCAATTGGGTATTTCTGTTTTTCTCTCAGCCAACTGTACATTACACAGCTTGACTTTTATCTATATTTTTTTTAATCAAGGTTTTCTGTTCTCCTCCCCAGAGCTTTCCGTCTGATGAAGGGTGGCCATTCGCCAAGTACCTGGGAGCGTGTGGGCGCATGGTAGCCGTCAACTACGTGGGCGAGGAGCTGTGGAGCTTCTACAATGCACCCTGGGAGAAGAGGGTAGACTTGGCGCGCCAGCTCATGGACATCGCCGAGCAGCTCACTAACAACGACTTTGAGTTTGCCCTCTACCTGCTCGATGTCAGCTTTGATAACTTCGCGGTGGGCCCGCGCGACGGGAAGGTCATCGTTGTCGATGCCGAGAACGTTCTGGTGGCAGACAAGCGGTTAATCAAGCAGAGTGAGTGTCCTTACCTGAACACGCTTGTGCTCTCTGACTTGTGTGGGTGTGTGTCCATATGTCCGAGACCTAATACTGGTACAACTTATTCCCCCGTTGCTATGACAATTCCACATGTTTTTCCTTTTAAACATTACAGCCTCTGGGGCTACATCGGAAGATAACTGCTGCTAATCTTTTACTGCATTTAACACATAACACTTAAGGCTACGCCACCCTTAAATTATGGATCCGTCATTGATCTAATTTACTCGCGTTAATTGTATTCATAACATGTCTGCTCAGGCGGTGTTTGTTCCTCCCCTCCAACTGTTTTTGTCGTAGACTTTCTCAAACTCCAGTGTGATTTAAATACTGATCACAGCTTGAAGTCTCTAGAAAACACGCCGCATTTAATGTCAAAACTACCAACTGTAGCTTACAAGGCAGTGACGGAGGTTTGAGGAAAACGGGTCTCGAGGGACAGATGGCTGCGGGCAAATTTGCACACGCTCGAACCTCTCCTTTTTCTTAGAATACACTCCGCCAGCGCCCCTTGTTCCTCCGACATGCTCGTCCCCATCAAAGCAAAGATGGTTCAGATAACAAGCCATCTCCGCTGCCCTAGTTTTTTTCTTTTTTTCTTTCTTTTGCTTCTCAGAATAAACCTCATAACAAGGACAGAGAGAGCTATACATCACACACTCAGTGTGGCTGTTTTTCCGCCACCCCTCGGCCCTCCTTTCCCGGGGCTACTTCAAAGAGAGGGACGACCACCCAGTCAGGCTCTTAGATTTATCCCTTCCTACAGAAATCCTATTAAAGTGATAAACTGTTGTGTCGCTAGGTGTTGAGGTTCCACAATATTGGCCTGTGACGGATATGAACCGTCGTCTGGATGTGTGTGTGTGTACGGCGGGTCGGAGGGGGGATCGCGGTGTTGAATTTATTATTAAGTGCCACTTTGCCAAATTACAACGGCATATAGATGGGTAATATGCCCTGTAGTTTTCTCCTGGATTTAGTTCTTTCCTGTGCAGTCGTGTCTGTGTATATTCACCTTTATTGCCAGTGGCTGCAATTTTCTACCCCGTCACAGTGGCCCTTTGCAAGGCCTGCAGCACAATCCAGGTTGAGACTCCCTTTGTCTGGCCGACACATTTAGAGCTTGACAACTCAAGCTGCTTACCCTGGCCTTTCACAGTTTAAGCCTCGAGAATGTTTACGTGCTTCTCGAGTGTTTGGCTGTCTGATCCGCGGCAAGTGCGGCGGTGGAGGAGAGGGACGCCGTCGGGTAATGAGCATTACGCGGTCACGGCCACGTTTCAGGGACGGCGGCGGGAAATGGGCGCGGTAACCTCCCCGGGGGGACTCCGCGAGCAGAGAATCCAATCGCTACAATTAGGAGCCCCGAGATTGAAAGCGAGCCGTCCACGGCGCGAATCTCATCAGTCTAAACCGAGGCCAATTGATTTGCAAATCAAACTTGCAGAAATTTGCGCGCAGTTCCACCCTCTCGTTAGGGAACCGTATCGATGCGGCCGAGTTTTCATCGAAGTGCGGCGCTCCGAGTTTGCACAGTCCAGTGGTGCGAAAGGAGCCCATTCCCCATCATTGAGTTTATATTGTTTGAGGATGGCTTCACCCCCAGTGGTTTTTGGATACACATGATGTTTAATGTAATGCGCACTTCACTCAATCTCATTCCTTTTCTTTTTCCTCCAGACACGATCGTTGCCCGGGCTCACATGCACACTCTTTCTCTCACATTCAATAATGCACACTAACACGGGCATGCATTGTTAAAACCCGCTCGTACTCTCGAATGCCACTAGTAAGGCCACGCTAACAAGCATTTCAGGCCCAGTGTCCCTTCTCAGTGTAGCCGTGGGAGGGCAGGAGAGTGAGGTGAATGTATACAAGTCAGACCTGAGCTCCTTAACATGGAAGGTGCAGGAGACCAGAGAGGCTAGGCGGCCACTGCTCTCCCACTTATTTGACTTGGAAATATTTTTGCTTTGGAAATGTCCTCGCTTTGTTATGCCCTGCTGTACGAGTGGAACGGAGGAGAGGGGTGCTTCTTTTAGCCGTTACAGTCTCAAAGTACTTCTTTATTTTTGCTGTGCTCATCGATGTCCTTGAGCGTGAACCTTCTCCTCCCCTCTTGTTCTTTTTGAGTGTTTTTTTTTAAAGTGTGGGCGTCCGTCCGTCAGTGCGAACACGAACGGCGACGCTCTCCTGATGCCATCTGTCAATCAGCTCTGAAACATTAATTGCTTTCACCTCACCTTGCTACGCGTGCAGGTTTTTTTTTTTATACGCTTGTGCGTGTGCTTAAACAGGCAGATCCATCTCCATCACCCTCACTGATTGAGGTTGATGTGCCCCTCCTCTTCTGGGGGCCACAGGGATCCCCTTGCTAACAGGGCAGAGCTGGGTGTTTTGATTGAGTTGTTCTGATGAGCCAGAGGAGAAGTGCATTACAACACTGATATACTGATGATGTGTTTGCATCCTCTGGGTCCACTGCCCCCCCCCCCTCTACCCCCAACAATGTTATTGATCTGCCTTTTAATGCACAAACCAATAGCCCTCTCATCATTCCTGGTTATTTTCTTGGCTGCCTGCTGCACTATCCTCTAAAGAGAAAAAGCAATGTGAAATGAGCTGGAGAAAGAATTTTATTTGCTCGATAAATCTGGAAAGTGGTTCATTTATGTCAAATGAAACTGTAGATTGTGGAGTTGGCCGTGTGCTTTTTGAGGTAAAAAAAAAAAAAAAAAATCCTGTTAGTGCTCGGGTGATGTCAAATACGGCACCTCGGCCCCCCGTCGGATTCTGCTCTGCCTGATTTCTTGGCCAATAATTTGCACAATAGTTTCTTCATGATGGAATGCAGTTAAACAGTTGGTTGTAATCACTTGAAATCAGTTGTGCATTGGAACTCTTACGTTCTAATAAGCTCTATGAAAAAAAGATGTATAGATCCCTGTAGCTCTGTGATAAAAGCAGGACATTTACGCCAAGTTTGCAAGATCCATTCACCCGCCTTTAATTACATATTCACCCGATGAAGGCTGTAACAAACCAGCTTATGACCCAATAAATGCTTTTATAGCATTTTGAAAGGAATACCTACGAGTATATTAATATTATTGACTATGTTTTAATGATCCGTATGGTTTATTGCGATGTGTTCATTGAACTGCCTCTCCGTTTGTCCCCGCAGACAAGCCGGAAAGCTACGACGTGTGGTACGAGAGCCGCTTCGAGGAGTGCGACAGGGAGGCCTGCCTGTCTTTCTCCAAGGACTCCCTTTGTTCCCGGGTCACGGTGGACCACAACTACTACGCCGTGTGCCAGAATCTGCTGTCGCGGTACGCTACGTGGCGGGGCACCACCGGAGGCCTCCTCCACGACCCCCCAGCCCATATAGCCAAAGACGGACAACTCATGACCCTGTTGGACGAGTGCACCAAACCCAAAAAGCGTTACGGCCGCTTTCAGGCGGCCAAGGAACTGCGCGAATACCTCACACAGTTAGCTGCAGCCTCCTCGGCGACGGCCAGGTAATGAATGGAGACAGCGTTGGCCTGACGCACTGAGAGACTGTATCCTGTACTCTTTATCTTTTGAACTCCCGAGATCCCGGTTCTTGTACATGATGTCAGTCGCTCCCCCCTTTGCACGCTCGAGCAAGGAGGTGTTAGAGGTCTTGCATCAGGAAGTGTAAGAATCAAAACTTCAAAAGCAGATTTGTTAAAGCTCTGGCTTTTAACCTGACTTTGCTCTTGTGTAAAAGAGCTGGGATAGAGAGGGGATAAAGGTTACCTCTTCTCTCCCCGGGTGGGCTGCCACCCTTGCATGGGAGGTGAGGGAAGGGCTCCGGTAAACGCCTCCTCCGCAATCCAGAGCAACAAGAGCAGCGACGCTGCCGCACGGCCCTGATCTACATCCATCCTCCTGTTCACTCCTCGATCCATCAGAGCTGTTGTTCTCATTTTGCCCCCAGGACCTCTTGTTTTGTATTATTATTTCAATCAGGGCTGAATTTAAGTACATTTGTGCGTTTACATTTTTTTTGCTGTGCCATTTTATTTTTGTTTTAGTTTGTTTTTTTCTCTGTAGCATGGCTGCAGGGAAGGTGGCGGTAGCATGAATCTCCTGCTGTCAGGCCAAGTTACAGCAGGCGGAGAGGAGAGGCAGGGGGTTAGGGGTCTGGTCCTCATGCAGGAGAAAAAAAGAAAACCCTTGACGAAAATATAAGTCTGATTTCCTGCTACTCCAATCAATCACTTGATTTGCAGGTTCCAGGATTGTGGCAATCATCTTCTTTGTGTGTGTGTTTGTGTGTTTGGTTGTTTTTCCCCCCTGTTCTTCAGTAGGAAACCGAGAGTGAGACAGCTGCACATAGGAAAAGGAAGGGAATAATTGGACAGTGGTGGTCCCTTGATGCAGATGTGCCTATACCAAAGAGGCTATATGTAGTAAGAACCATGAGTAGTACAGAGTGACAGCGCCTTTCCCTCCAGTCGTTCCCCGGTAGAGCTGTCCATAGGAATCGTAACGTGGACGCGATCCCACATGAGCCGGCCGGCCTACATTCGGATTTCTTTGAACCCTAATCCAGAGGTATGCAAGTCACAGATTGGGCATAGTTAACGTCACGTAATCCCCTCCATACGATTTGATAAACGATCAGAATGGTTGAGCATGCTTTTTTTCTTCAACATCGTAACTAAGCGAAAGAAGGAAATGAAATAGAAAACACAATATAAACAGTGCAGCAGTGGCCTCCAGTGCCAAATTCTCTTTAAACGTCTAAGTGATAAATGACTCCCGTTGTCAAACTTCTCCCACTAGTGTTGAGCGCTATCAAGTAATTGTTTAAAAAAAGAGAAAAAAGGGGGTAATGAAGATTCCCTAAATGACTTCCTTGCTCCAGAAATGGCTTCTGACCTGCACTTTAAATTATTTTGCAGCCCCAGAAATGTTGAATATTTAAACACTGCACCACTAAGAGGTTTGGTTTGATTTTTACACTCAGTGGACCAACGAATTAAAGCGCATTTATAAATTTGGGCCCATTTGGTAAAGAGATCTAGACTCCAATAACGGTTAAAAAGATATAAATCCCCTCTTTTGGCTCCATATGTTTTTGTATTTCATCTGTCTTGATGTCTTGAATCGGACGCTAAATGCCCAGTGGAGTGTTGTGTAGCACGGTGAACAGACAGCCCGGTAATTGAGTAAATATGAGTCACTCCACATACGGGGGGGGGGGGACTAGAAAGCACAGCAGTTGCTTTTTGTCGTTCTGCAAGAACCGGGGCGGTGACGTAAACCCCGTCAGGAAAAGCAATAAAGAGAAGTTTGGCTAATAGATATCTGGTTTTGAACGGTCTCTTTTTGTTGTGTCAGATATATTTCCGTTGAACCTGGAGGGATTTGTACGTAACTAACTGTCCACTTTTGTACTGTACTTTTTCTTTTGAGTATTATATCAGCATTGTCTGATTTTTCCTGTGCCTTTCATTCAAAAGTTGTATTGACAACTTTTAGTGGGTTTAAATATTAAAAATAAATGAAGATATATATATATATAGATATATACACCTACATTCTGTGTGGACTCTTTCTTGACTCTTTCTCAATCCTTTTTTATTTCCATTTAAGTTGCAGGCAATTTGGCTCATGTTCATATTGCTTTTAAAATTTGATTCAGCGTGGCACAGCTGGATGTCGGTGTTTGCCAATTCCTATTCCTTTTTTCTCATTCCTCCTTCTCCCTTTTTGATCTTTTCATATCTCCATCTTTCCTCTAATTTGGATCCCAGCCTGAGTTTCCTTTGTTGTGACTTGACTAGGATGCAAGTCCTCCTCTTTCATATGAGGGAGATATATTTTTTTCTCACGCTTTACCTGTGGTTATGTTCAATTTTGTGAATCGGATTATTTTTTAAAGCATAGAACATCCAGAGGAGTTTATTTAGAAATAAAATAAACACACAAGACAAATACTCCCCACAGCTTGAGTTTGTATTCATTTTGAACTCTCTTCCTATCTTGATATACATGGTATTTTTTGGTGCTAATTGCTCATGTTCATAGCATAAAAGCCCGCGGTGGAACAAAGTAGTACTCGAGCTAGAACCAAAATTAGAAGCTACACGACTGACACGCTCTGCCTCTCGTCCTCTTTTTCTTTTCCCCCCTCGGTCGGTTTCTCTCGTCGTGGTCATTTATCCACCTCTTTCTCCTCTGTAATTGTGCTTCTCTTTGACACACCCGCCGGTTCGTGTGGAAAGTTGATGTCACACTCATTGTGGTGAAGTGCTGTTTAGCCCCTCTGCACTATAGCTGCCCCGGCTGATGAATGGCTCCGAGGTTGGCTGGCTATGAGAACAAAAAAAATAAATAAATACCACGGGGGAAACAAATTTGGTGGGGGAGCACCACCAGGCGCTCTGCTGGCCGCCCTCTGAGTTTAAATAAACATGAGGCCTTTCAAGGGACAGCCACTAGGGAGTTTTATGCTTTCGACATGGGCGAGGTGGGAGGTGAAAATGTGCCAATATGGCGGTGGAGGAAGAGCTTCTGGTTCATGTGTAAACTCTAAACTACGGCAAATCCAATTCTAGTGAGTTTGCCGACTAAAATTGCAATCTTAAGATGTCAAAGCCACAATGGGAAGGCGAGAGCGGCTTAATTCTGCGGGTCGTGTGCAGCTTTGCAGCCGCTGCCCCTCGGGAAGGCTGGACGGTGTAGAGAGGATAGCTGTATAGGTAGTAAATGTCATGTGACTACCCTTTTTTTTTTTTTTTTTGCATATCAGCAAGCGACTTTGTAATAAAAAAAAAATCTGAAAAGGTTTTGAAATCCGCCCCCGAATTCCCCGCTTATCAGCGTGGAGGAAAGCCTGAAAGGCAGAGGTGGAAAAGCATTGTAAAAAGTGTTCCACAACCATATTATCTAAATCTCTACACGACTTTAGCCTCGCCTGTCATATTCCAAACCTGGCAAACTGCTGATATCTTATTCAGGTCATAAACCGAAAGAGGAGGAGGAGGAAGGGAGAGAGAGGGAGAGAAGCGCCATATGTTAGATTACAGCAACAAAAGGGGATGAAAAATGAGCAACGACTAAAAAAAAATAAGGGGGGGAAAGTTTCTTTTTTTGGTTGCTGTTGCTTGGCTAGCATGGTGTAAAGTCTATTTCATGCTCTGGCAAGCCCCAGGGAGAAGCAGCCATTTTTAGAACCGGAATGACCTATATTTTTTTTAGAAGTAGGGGGGTGGGGGGGGGGGGGTATAGATTTGGCCAGGGTGGAGGGTGGGTTATGAATAACAATGTGTGAAGCTGTGTCGGGGAGAGCTCGCCCCGTGTGCACATGGCCTGTTGTTTTGGGGCTTTTCCGGGGGTTTGGCTGGGGCTCAGGAGAGCGCTCTGAAGAGTCTTTGTGAGCGCCTCTTGGAAAATCATCACTAATGCAACACAGGAGTTGCTAGAAGCGATGTTCCTGTCAGGCTGCTTACATCCCTTCAACACGGTTATGTCACTCTCACATCTATTATGCCTCATTTAGATAGCTCTCTGGTTCTGAAGCGTCTTTTCTTTTTTTTTTTTCCTCTCTCATTTCCCCGTTTAAAAGCTGTCGCACACTTCAGCCCGAACACCAAAAAAAAGAAGTTTATTTCGTTGTTTGAAAATACGGGCGACAGCACGACTGACGGCCAAAAGGAAGCATCGTGGGAGCCGGGAGTTTGTTTGAATTTTTAGTGAGTGAATCGGTGTTTTTTGAAAGTTTTGATCTGCTTGTCGTGCACAGTTTGACATCTGGAGGCGCTGAAAGGAAGTCCGGGACAGGATTCATTGGAAAAACAGCAGTGTGTGAAAACGATCTCGCTAAAAGGCCAAGGGTATACAGGACGGAACGCACTTCTTTAACAGTTCCTTTCAAAGTGCAGCTCTGTTATCTCTCCCAAACCGAGTCAGCCGGGTATCATCAAAGCTTTGGGGCCTGAATTTGATGAAACCGATAAGAATAAAAGCTTCACATACTTTCACCGTCTTCACTTTTCTGACCTTTTAAGTTCAAGAAAAATGACTAACTTCTGAGTTAATCACATTTGCAAAGGTGCGACATGTTCTATTAACTGCATATGTCAGCTACTGAAGGTGGAAATCAGCCGTTTGATACGTTTTTTGATGGAACGCAAAAACAGAGCTGTGTCCAAATCCGGGGAAAACTGCAAATTTGCTCAATATGTCAAGAAAAGATCCGTCTGGAAAATCATGGCAACGTCAGCCAGCTGAGACAAACTGCGAGTTGAAACTACCCGACAGACAAATGACGGACTCAGACAGGAGGGCGATAAAGAAAAACGCCACATTATGCATGACTTTCCTTTGCAACGCCGGTTAAATGGTTATTTTGCTGCTTCAAAAATTCATGCCCTTATCATTTACTTCCTGTTGTCACCACAAGAATCCTCCTTGCATTGAATAACTGATGACTCGGGGGTTTCTTACCAGTTTAATCACGGGCGACTGTGACCCCGTCTGAACCTTTCCTTCCTGAACTGTCCTCCCTTATTTTGATTTGTTCTTCTCCTCCACTTTCTATCCAGCACGCCTTCTTTTGCCCTTTTGTCTCATACAAAACACTTACAAGCTAAACACCAAGAGAAAAGGGGTCTACACAATCCCTTTACCCCCCATGCATGCAGTTTAGACCCACATTATCATCCTGCCTTGCTCGGACAGATGATTGCGACTCCTCATCCCCTGAACCCCTCCCCCCACCCCGACTCCCCGGGCACATTAGCCGTCACCCGTAGGGCTATGATTCCAAACATCGTTTATTCAGCAGAGTCACTTATCCAGGCTTGTGTTCATCCCCGGCGCTAAAGACAACATATTATCCGCCGTGCACGCAGATCAGCGAGTCTGGAATGCCAATCGCGCATCCTCGCTGGATTTAATCAAATTCTGATGTGCACATCTGTTCAAAGGCAGCACTTTCATGTCAATGTGTTTTTCATAGCGACGCCAAGATGCTTCGCTTCTTCTTCTTTCTCTCTTAGCGCTCCCCATATGGTCCCAGACAAGATGTAATAAGCATTTAGCAAAGTCAGAGGATGATGAGGTGACATTTGCTGCTGATTGTGGTAAACCATTCACGCTTCCAGTTAAGAGGACGGTACGGAGGCCGGGTGGGACCAGAGCACCCTGCTGCAGATAAGACAAACAATACATGTCTATAGGAGCAGACATGGGAACGCGTTTGGGCGTGTTGCCTGGCCTTCCGCCGCTCCGATCCTTGTTGGTGCAGCTGGATGACATGCTTTGTTTTCCCCTGCTCTCCAGAGCGAGGAAAAAAAGGCCAGCACATCTGACACGATCCCGGACCCCAGAACAAGGTCTTTAACGCTCTTCATCGCTATATTTACTCAACGCTGACCTCGCATGGCATCTGCACTATGGCGGTGTACGGTGGTGCTAGAATCCTCCCATGCTTTTCACATTTTGCTCCCGGCTCTCTCTCTCCCTCTCCCCGGAGACATTCACCACTTAGTGCCACTTGAGTGGACGACATGGAACATTTTATCTGACGACTGTCACCCTCGCCGAGTGACACGCGGCTAACGCCGATTGCATGATGGGAAAGTTCAATTATTCACGTTGGCTTGAATATAAAGGAGTGAAGGCTGCACAGGATGCATGAAAGCAGATACGAGTTCACCCTTTCGCCCTTTTCATCGTGCATCCACTCTGCAAGAAACATGGCTGTCAAATGTATTTATTTCCAATGGAGAAATGTATGTGAAAAACATGCATCCTCCCTCGTTTATTTGTTTCATGAGTGCAAAAATGGATGAAAAGATAACTTTGCTATTCAAAGACGTTGTCTAAAACATCACATACAGACAATTTGAGACTTTTGCAAACACTCTTGATCAAAATAGATCAATTCACTCACAATGCTCAGCGTGTCAGCATCAAGCAGCAGGTTTCGCCCTCGAGACGAGACGGTAACAAACGCTTGGGTGGACAAACAGCTTGCCGTTGAATGGGTGTTTGGCTTGTCTTGGAAAAGAGACAAGATGATATTTGAAAAGAAGAAATCTCCATTCAGAAGCTTTCTTGTCCATCTGCCGGGGTCAAACCTGCAGCTATTATGCAGCCTCGGCCTGCTCTTCCCCTCCCCAGCTCTCGTCTGCCCACCGGCCACTCTGAAGTCGTGCGAATGCACCAGAAATGTGAACTAACATGTAGCGCACGCTTCGCTCGCCGCGCCACTTCCTACCACGCCGACTTCAAACAGCTCTGTTAGCCGCGCCACAAAGGGATTCGCCAAACGTCAAAGCAGCCAACGAGGAACGGCAGACAATTATTCCCACAGTTTCCCCCCAGTCAGCTGCTGCTGCACAGAGATTGCGGCTCGCATGTGCAAGCGGAGCACTCCCGAGAAACTGCATAATCAGCAATTCAAAGCTGTCGTTCGAATGCTGAGACATGATGCACGCGGGCCAACAGCAGGCTGGACAGCAATTTGTTGAGTAGTTATGGTGTCTGGCGGACAAATTTTCCCTTCAGTGAAAGTGTGCGTGTGTGTGTATGAGAGAGAATTTATGAGGCCGAGTGCATCCACATGTTGAGACAAAACAAGACCTCCGTCTGCCCACACAGACGTTTAATGCTCCTTTTTGGCCCTGAGAAGAAGAAAAAATCCTCCACTTGAAGATCTCTTTTCATCTAAAACCACAATTCTACTTTCAACTCCATTTAAGACACTTTTGTGTGTGTGTGTGGAATTCCATCCTGATGAATCTTCATAACTGTAGGTCAACTGTTAGTTCCAGATGATTCCATATGGCGTTTCATCCCAAGTTGTTGTTGTTGTTTTTTTGCAAGTCGGCGTCAAAAACAGCAGGATAGTTAAGAGTTGGTGGTGGTGGTGGTGGGGGGGGGGGGGGGGGGGGGTTGGAACACACGAGCAATGTGCAAAAAGTCTGACCTTGGAAGGGAGCTGCTGCTGCATAAATTGGCTTTGCAGCAACGCAAAGGCGTGGAGAGAAACGGCAGACTTTGCCGAGGTGAATATTGGACCGTGCAGGAGGCTGATTTTATTTGAAATGTGGCGGCTCCTTTTAACTCGAGACAGGACTGGGGAATTGTAATTTTCGGCTTTCACACAAAGACAAATTGCCGTATGTGTCCCGTCTGCCTTCACATGAGATCTTACATTTAATGATCTTTCTCCACACAAGAGGCAGGAAGAAGTCGAGAGAGTTGGAAACAGAGTGAGGCATCCTGACTGGATTTTAAAGCTAAACCTCTTCACCCAAACAACAGTCGACCAAACAAAAAACTGCACCTCTCAGCTGCACACATTAGCATTTCTAGCTAACTAGCCCACTCTCCCAAGTAGCACCTTAACCTTGAGCCAACAAGCACTTCCATTCTTCACATTTTTAATGCATTCATTTGTTGCAGGATATAAAATATCTTAGCGTCTCTTGCCTTTTGTTAGATTTTTTGTTCTCAAAACTCTCTCTCTCATTAAAAAGTGAAAGCATACAAACAATTAAGCATGACTCAAAACTCAAGATGCTTTAGCAGCGCTCCCATTTTAAATTGAGTCAGATAGAAGCATTTAAGTTGGCCAGAGACAGTGATTTCAACTCTTGGAGCTGTTATCTTAATTAATTAGCCCCAGGTATTATTCTATACTGCACTTGCATTTACAGGACTGTCTCCAACGTGGAAACACATGTGACCACGTGCTTTCACAGTGACACGAGAACTCGCAGTTAGCAGTGGAAGCGGCGTGTTGAAAAGGTGCTTACATTTTAATCAAGGGAGAGTCCTGTCTGTGGAAGTATGGCTTCACTTCGCAGGAAAGGTCATAAAAAGAGAAAAAGAGCGGAGAGGAGAAGGGCAATTTTTACTGACGGATATAACCGAACAAATAAAGGAGAAAGATGGACCATGAGATGGAACAGGTTAGGAAACGAATGGTTGGCGAAATAAACTTCAATATCAGATCTTTTTTGGTCAAACATTTAAGAGGAATTGTGTTTTTGTGGAGGAAGGTGCTGCAAAAATACCCGTCTTTAGATATTTACTTCTGGTTTTGCAGTTGCATCATTATTTATGATACTTCACCATTTTTTCTACAATTGAGTCCAGCATCCGTTTAATGTGTGGTTTCATCTCCTCCATGTCCATCTAGTATATATTTATATATATTCATGTATTATAGATGCTGAGAGCTTCATTTATTTATTAAGGCAGATACCAGGTCAGCTGTAACGGCTCTGTCTGACCAGTTGAATTCCTGGTGGTGTGTCTATGTCTGGCTGTGTGTGTGTGTGTGTGTGTGTGTGTGTGTGTAAATACATTTCCTGTAATCTCTTTGTGGTGTAATTAAAAAAAAAACCCATTAAATATACAAACCAACATTAAAACTTAATGATAAGGATCGCCATACAAGATATTGTTAGGAGTTACTTTTTTCATCCTCAAACTTTCATGAGGAGAAATAAAGTTGTATTGAACTGAAGAATTAATTGCTGTTGGTTATTGTGAAATTCATGAATTTGTGTTGAATGCAGGGAAGAAGAAGACAAAAGTGGTCTTCAGAGTGACATGGAGGGTAAGAACTCCTCGTCTGCTCATCTGATGAGCTTCGGGCGATGAGATCGCAACACTACACTTCAGATGAACAGAACTCCTTCCCCTTTATTTGAACCTGCGGCAAAAAACGCGAGTCGCATCCCGAAAAACCGATCGGCGGGGCGAGCGAAGGGTATCGCCGGGGTGGATCGGCTGAAATCTAATGCAATGAAATAAAAGCAGTGCAAAGGATTAGATTTGGATAGGTACTCAGAGATCACAGGAACAAAAGGATTAGCCGGAGAGAGGGATGTGGGTCACACCCGGCAGACAGTGAAACCAGCCAGTCAGAGTGCCCCGAGGCCCTTCCCATAATCCATCATGGATGGCGCGGACGCGTGCAGACAAGAGCGAAGGGGAGGCGGAGCAGTGGTTTGGATTTAGGGGTCGGATGGGTTTTACACGGAGAAATAGATCCATAGAAACCAGTATGAAATATTGAGATTGAGATTGTGCGTGGTGTCACCTGGGTCGTGACCTTTGACTCGTTGCTCAGGGGGGATAAGTCACTAAGAGGACAGTCTCTCAGCGACTGCCATCCAATGAGGATTACACCATTAAGCTCCTTGTTAACCCCCGTGTCACGATACAGACCCCAGCGACATGAGAGATGCTTGGAGGGATTCCCTGGTTGCCGTCGGAAACAAGAGAGTATCACAGGTACTTTGAGTCGTAATGAACCAGCTCATCACCTTGTTTATTTCCAAATTTTATTCCTAAAATACACCCATCAGATAAAACAAATAAAATCCCGGTTTACAACGCTGGGATTTGACTTCTAGAGGGCGAGCGGGGGTCGATGCCGCCGCGGTTCGGTAATTACTCTCACACCACCTCAGCTGCCGTCTCAAAAGACATGGATTTTTCTTCAAACACAGGAAGTGAGATGGGGCAACGGGTCCGACGGGGGTGTCATGGCGGGATGAGTCCACCTCCTCTTTTATGTGATGGGATCAGTGTGAGCGCAGGAAACCTCGCTCTGACCTACATCTCCTTCAGACAGACATCTGTTACCTTCCATCCCTCACCCTGGGCCCGATGTGAAAAGTGCCAATTACATTGACATACCTCTTTCACGGCGGCGGCGGTGGCGGCGGCCCCTCGCCTGCTCCTGCTGCTTTGAACGTTCAGGCGGAGTATTATGGTCTGTTGTCCCAGGAAAATGGGCACAAAGTGTGATTTTTTTTTTTTTAGAGAGGATTTTAATCAAATTTTGTGCCATCTGCAGCACAGGAGATAATTACAAAGATCCATGGTGGCACGCATTCAGGGGCATGGGCAGACGGAGGAGAGATGATGATGATGATGATGATATTGCATCGTCTGAATAAGATTGGGTGAATTCAAGTCTTGTGTTCTAAGCCCCTCGGAGGTCAGGGGTAGAAGGAAGAGGATTACAACCATGGAGATTAAAAAAACGCCGGCTGACTTCATCCAAGACCCACGTCGACACACTACTATTATTACTAATCACCGATTTACCAAAGTATTGTGAAGAAGAGGAACATTACATGCATGTGACTGCATTTCACCAGCCAGAACCAAAGGGAACGATCGACCAATGAGGCTCCAGCGACGGAGGGATGATTGTGATCATGTAATCGATGTTTATAAATAGACGTTGGTCAATGCTGGGGACGTTTTTCTAAAAATATGCACGAGGATGAGACTGATGTGATGTTTGTCGTTACTCTGAGATGAGTGGATGAAGGGTTGTGAAGTATAGACGGAATACGAACACACAGAAAAAGATATTCTGCCGTCTGCAGAATATCTTTGTTCACTTGAGAAAAACAGGATTTCACTAATGAATGGCCTCCGTTCTGCTCATGCACTCGACGCGGCCTCTTCAGAATAAACTAAATGCGAGTTATGTGCTGGCGTGGGAGTCACGGAGAGAAGATGTCTGATAAATAAAGAGGGAGGTGGATCCGGCCTTGTCGGAGGCCACGGTGATCACATTCCCCTGCTTTGCATCGTGCACAAAAGTGATTTTACAGGCGGCCTGGCTGACGGGGTGGGCGATCTTTCAACCAAGCAATTTAACAAAGTATGATGAAACGGCAGCATGGCCTATGGGCACTCGGTAATAGAAGGACTGCATAAACAGAGTGGAACTACGAGCCTCGAGGCCGATAACAAGGTTAATAAGCAGATGCGAGGCCTAAGAACGGGCCGATTCAACAACCTCCTCATCGTCACGGCCACCGGCCCTTAGGTGATGCCTCGAGTGTTACCGTAGTAACCCCCAGATCGCTGTGAACGACCGACCTAAACGCCGGCTCTGACTGGAATTAAACATGAAACATTATGTAGGAAAGCCATGCATCTTTTAAATGGTTAGGAATGAATCCCACTTTAGGACGTTAAAGACACCCGGAGCAGGTATTGTGTATGGACGGCGTGCGAGCCATGGTAAACACTTCATCCCACTCCAGCGACTCCTTATCTAAGCATGGCGAGTGTGAGGGTTCATCTTATTAGACTTTCAGAAATAGACTGAGAGTGAATCTCTCCCCCCTCGTATGGAGAGATTGGCAGTGCAGTCAGGGAAGTGATTTCAGCGCTGCATAGAATTCAATTGCTTGGGGGGGGAGGGGGGGGATTTGGTTAAGCAAGGGGGTTTAATTTGCTCTGGAGTGTGTATTCTCATACTGATATGCCAAAGTGTAATTGGAGTCGGTACAAGAGCTGGTCGTTTTCATTGGAGATTTGAGGGCGTTGGGGTTTTGGGGGATTTCTCCCCCCTCCCTGTGTGAGCTGTAACATCCAAACAGTGTGTTTTATCCCGGAATATTAGATGAGTGTTCGCGGGGGCAACATGACTTATCTGATGGGAGAATACAAATGTGGAGATACCATCTTATCTGCTATCATGCTCTCGGAGGCAACTGCATGAATCGATTGTTCAAAAACCAATTCCACGTCCATGGTTTTTCCTGATTGGCTGCAGGTTATGACATGTGGGGTATGGGTGCTATTGGGGGGCATAGGTGAGCATGTGCAAGCGGCTGGGTGTTTGGGGTGATGTGCTGTAACTCATACTATGTAGTTTGAATGGAACTACATGATATTTGGATTATATTTTAGCAGGGACTGGCGTTGCAAATTAGCCAACGGGCTAGAAACCTTTTATGCATACATATCTTGTATGTAATAATGTGCGCTGCATTGTCCCTGACAAATAAATAAAATAAATAAAATGGAGATGAATGTCTGCAAACACATTGGAGTCACTTCCCACACACCTCTCCCAGTAGGAATCCCGCGTAATGAACTGGGGGAGCCGTGGACGGCCGTCTGCTTGGCGCCGTAGGGTGCTGAGTGAGAGGAGGAGGGGGGGACAGGAGGATGACTTCCTTCTTTGTTTTTTTGTGCAGAGATGTGAGAAATTTACAAACACAACCTCCCGTGGAGACCGTTAAAAAAAGGTCGAAGTAAAAAAAAAAAAGAAGAAAAATCCCTAATAAAAGACGGCGGTTCCTCGAACTCGCTGGGAAAAAGCAGCGAGATAAGACACCACAAAGAATCACGTCGCTGTGACTTATGTGTGTGATTTCACTCGGAACGTCGTTACCAACACAAATAAAGCTGATGGTGATTGTAGTTTGAACCAGTCATATTATAATACAAATCCCATTATTCTAGATGAAGAAAAACAAACAAAAGGGGGGGAAATTCATTGGGTCTAGTGATGCAGAAACTTCAATGCCCTCTGGAGCTCTCAGTCCCTTTATGAATATTTTAAATGCATTGTTGCAGTGAAACCAAAAGACATTTAGGAGAGAAAAGACACCGAGGTCTGGACCCTCAAGACCGTTCAAGGTTTAAAAGCCAAACCTTTTCCGGGAATTTACAGTTGTCAGATCAGTCAAACGGAAGCGCGTGAAAATGCCACCTTAAGAAGGCCACTCATGCTGAATTATCGCTTTATTTCTCTGGCCCACACACTGTGGTGAAGCATATAGACGTGAACTGGAAATGCAGAGTTTAACCAGCGGTACCAGTGCAGGGTCACATGACCACAGTGTGCATGAAGACTACTTCCTGAACTTCTTGCTTCATGAGAGTAAAGATGGAGGTGAGGGTTTGGGATAAGAGGCTTATAGGGAATACTATCTCAGGAGGAGGAGGAGGAGGAGGGAAAGAGGGGAGGATAAAGAAGAGGAAGTTGAACAGGGAAAAGGAGCGGAGGAGGGGTTGCAGAAAGAAAACAACAACAAACGAACCCTCGAGGGGTCTATAATCCCAAAATGAGGGAGCTGTGACTTGGAGACACTCAATCTGACAAGATGCATTAAAGCAATGGGAAGAAAGGGGAAGAGGCATAGCCAGATAAGAAGACTGCTTCCAGGAAAAAAAAAAAAAAGAAAAGAGAGAGAGAGAGATGGGATGATGAGCTGCAGATGCGACAAAGGAGATTGCGCTGGAAACCAGCCATCAACAGATCCACCATCGGAGCGGAGCACATCACCGGGATTATGCTGCGTGACACACTTTCATTCAGACCATCTCAGCATCCAACCCTGAAAGAACACGCCGCGTCTCCATTACAACTCAAATCCACTCGGATCACGGCTGGAAAGAAATGATGGGCCCATCGATCCATCACGTTGTTGCTTAAAGGATACACTCCACATATGATAGGAAAGGAATATAAAGCCTGGCTTTATAACAATGAATACAAGTAATGGAATTTGTTTTTTTGAATAGGCTTAATCAATGGTGTTTTTATTCCAAACAAACGCAATTAAAAAAGGTCAAATAAGTGACTATATTGAGATTATAATGTAGATTATAATACACTGCTTTAAAGTTTGACATTTTGGGAAATGATTTGCTTTCTTGCAGAGAACCAGATGATTAATACCAACCTGGTGTCTTCACGGTAAAACAAGCCCATGAATCTTCAGTTAAGATGACGTTTACCGTAGTTTAGCCTTTAGCAGCTGATATTTGACATTTTGCAGCAGAGGCCGGCTGTTATTAGTTTAGCACCAGGAAGTCCTGACTTTATCATTAGTGACCCCCCCTCCCCCTCCTTTATGCCAATCCAAGCTGACCAGCTGCTGGGTAGCTTCATATTTAATGTACAGACGTAGGCGGATATCAATTTTCCCATCTCACACTCAGCAGGAGAGCAATCTGTTGGATTTTTGTCCTCGCAGAAATTACAGATAAACAGGGACGTAGACGTGAGTCCACGAATCCTTCAGTGGGGAGTTGGTTTGTTTGCTCCGGTAGAGGTGTCACCATGAGGCCCCGAGGTCCCCGTTTGAAAGACCATTCATCTAGTCACGTCCTTCACTTTTGCAAAATGTTGAATATTCCAGATTTTCGGGCCACAGCATTAACCTCGGAGTCCATTCTGTTCATCTGTCTGTGCTCCCGTGGACTCAGATGCTAAAAGGAGAACCATAGTTCCCATTTAATTGCCTCTCAGAAGGGAGCCTGTGCCCTGCTGAACAGGATATCATCAAAACAAATTTGTTTGCTCTGGTTTGATGTTAATAATGGGGACACACATGCGTGCAACAGGAAGCCAACAACAAACCAAACCTACGCAAAAGTTTGCAGGGAAAAGAGGAAAAACAAACATGGCGGGGTTGAGGGTCAGGCTTGAAAAAAGCCAAACCGTTTTAAATGAGCCTGCCCACATGCTTCACGTCGTTGATGTTTTAAGTGGGAGCAGAAGGATTTGTTGTTTCTGAAAAAAGATGACAGAAGAGACTCATTGCCCAAAGAGCAGTGTCTGTTTATTCCAGATAAATCCCCCCCCTCTGGCATCTTTCTATATTAATTAGAAGTGGTGATTCTTTTTTTTTTATTAAAAAAAAAAAATGTTGGCAGAGAATCTTCAAATTAAATGGCTAAATATTAAATGCAATCACTCTTGTGTTGGACATTCCAATTTCTTATGCAATTATTTGATATGACGGCTTTCTTTTGAAGGCTATTTCATTTCAGTGTCGTGGATCCCACATCAAATTACACAAGGGGGGAGGGGGAATTTAAAAAAAACCCTCTTCTTGGAGAGCTTTACAGATGGATGGATGGTGACGTCACTTTAAACGACAGGTAGAAGGTTTAATAAGCTTCCTGGGACGTCTCACCTGGAGTGTTTTTGCTCACATAGTTATAAAACTACAGATCTTCACACTCTTGTAATAAAACAGATGCAACGGGAACAGATTTTGGAAGAAATGAGGCCAGCTGACTCGCTGCTTTACATCAAGAAAAAAAAAAGTAACAAACTGTTTGGATGACTGCGCTCGCTGAACGCATCATCAGTGTAATCTTTTTTTTTTCTCCCCCCGACACAATGTTGTTGATGCAGATCTGCCTGTCGGTGACACGCAGAGAATGTTTTGCATTCACTCCTGCGTGAATTGGTGTCAAAAAGCCTCGGAGGCTTCTTAATCCTTCTACATCAAAATAGGACACGTTTCCCATAAATTACAACGGTGTACTTGTATAATTACTTGGGAGCCGTGTTACATAAACAACGGGTGGATGCTGATGAGCTGGGATCCACCGCTGCTTGTGTAAAGTTTTAATTCATGGTGTGTTTTAAAGAGTGTACGTCTGTCTGTTGCACTTACTAACACGACTCAAGTTTCTTCATATCTGATCGACAGAAATTTGCCAAATCGCCAAATTTGACATTTTAGGAAATGCCATCTTATTTGCTGTTTTTGCAGAGAGTTTGATGAGCAAGTTGAAGCCGCTCTCACCTCCTTTTGTTAAAGGAGAAATACAGTCATTTTTGACCACATTTTCGTTGTCCCCAGGGTCATCCACACTTATTAGAAGCAAAAAAACAGACAAAAATTGACTTGACCTAGCCTGAGATGTGTACCTGCCTGGCAGCCTTCCAGAAACCTCAAATGCTAACCCATAGGGGCGAGTTTTATCTGCTTTTCTGGCGGCATAAATATGTGTTTTTGCACGGAGTTACTCACCTCAAATCACCCCGTAGCGATATGGACATGACGACTGCACTGCTCGATCGTTTCTTTATGGATACAAAATCAAAACTACGAGGAAAACGTTCACTCGGCTCGGCTATCTACTGCTAATGTCTAAGGGGTGATTTGCGGTGAGTAACTCCATGCAAAAAACACATATTTATGTCGTTTCGCCACACTATTGGACCCCACCTGTGTTCCATAGGTCGTGGAATTATTTTCTGAGGCCCAGAAAAGCAGATAAAACTTGCTCCTATGGATTAGCATTGGAGCGAGTCTAGAAGGCTTGCAGGCAGGTACAGATCTCAGGATAGGCAACGTCAATTTTTGTCGGGTTTTTTGCTTCTAATAAGTCGGGATGACCCTGTAGACAACGACATGGGGTCAAAAATGACTGGATCTCTCCTTTAAGTATTCAACTTGAGCCAGAGGTGGATTAGCTTAGCTTAGCATTAAGACTGAAAATGGGCGTAAAGAAATCAACCTTCACTAAGTAGCAGGTTGTAACTCATCTGTACAAAAAAACAACAAATTGTAGTTTTTATGTGCTTCAACTATTTCTCGTTGAACCTTGGCTGGGAAGCCGCAACGCCTACGGTTGCCAGGCAACCAGAAATTACTCCTCTACATTCCAAGACGACCATCTTTTATCATTGATCAAGATCCAAATTCCACGTGCACATGATGATAATTAAACCATCTCCATCAGCATGAGGAAGGCCATGAGATGTAGTTAAAACACACATAATTACCTCGTTTTGAAAAGCATTCCTTTCACCTTCCGCCGGGCTCTTTTATGTCATGTCACACGGTGCGACGTGTCACATTTTGCAGCCCACATTTGCACAATTAATGCCTGCAAAAAAAATAAATAAATAAAAAAATCTGTCGCCTCTGCTTGTTTCTGAGCCTTTCATCCAAATATAAGGAGTTTGTAGAAGCACAGTGTCAATGTCTGAGCACAGCTGGAGCTTTTTGAGATTAAGTCAACCTAAAAAGGCAGTTACTGGTTTTGGAAGATCAGCAGTCAGTCACAGTGTGCCACTTCTTATTAAAGTAACAAGCAGCGAGGTGAAATCATTTGCAGATTATGTCTCCAGAAATGAGTCCACCGCAGCATTATGGTGCTTCCAGAGGTGTTGGGCTCTAAAAGGATCGATCTGTTGAATTTCTGATATATTCCTCTGACCTCAGCTTGTGTTACATGTTACAATTTTTATGAAAATCAAACAGCGTATAAGCAATGAAGAGAAGGCTGATTTCTGCATAATTACATGTATTCAAGGAGGAATCCAGAAATAATCTAGTATGAGTCATTAGCTTCAAATCCATGAGTCTGATTCACAATTTGCAGCAATAATGTTCATCACAGTGGTTGACTGATTCATTTCTAGCATCTTTATGGAGTTTTAATCATGAAACAAGGCACGGCACGTCTAATATAAAGCAGTGCTTGAATTGGAATAAAAAAGGTGCCAGTACTCTAAATCAGCAACTGCACAGCACGCGCGCTTGTGGCTCTCGTGGATACCATGTGTTTTTGCCTGGTTTACCTAGATAAACCCTATACTAGTTGATCATTTTCACACACACATTTCTCTGTAAAAAAAAAAAAAAAAAATAGATATCATATCAAATTTATTTTGTTCATATTTTTGTACAGGAAAATATTGTTTGTCTAAATGGATACAATGTACAGTGAGATGGCAACTATGTGTGGTTTTATTGTAGCTACTTGCTTTCTGCTTGCTTGTTTGCTCTGTCTCTCAACTTGCTTGCCCTAGTCAGAGAGAGAGAGAGAGAGAGAGAGAGAGAGAGAGAGAGAGAGAGAGAGAGAGAGAGAGAGAGAGAGAGAGAGTGAGTGAGTGTGTGTCTTGGAATAAAGATAACACAACTTAGATACTCACTCTCCATCCAGAGAGGGTGACCGGTTTTATTTTTTCATTTCTGCTCCCTGTAGATAAATAACGGCGGAGGTAAATAACGGCCAGTCTCCAATGGAGGTCGGGGCAAGTGTCAACAGGCAGCGTTATTTCCACGCTTCCCATTTATTGTCACGTTCGCGTCGCGAAGATTTTGGCTGAGGCTATATTGGAGGATTTACGGTATGCCTTGAAATGCATTCGACTGACGGCAAGTGTGGAGAGACAGTGCGCCGCAGCGTACCGCAAGCTCTCGAAACTCTTTTAAACTGAACCTTGTCGATCCAAAATGAAGACAGATTCATCAACTGCATAGGTTATTATAGGTATAGGTGTAGGTATCCACAACATGATAAAAGAACTACAATATGCGTACCTAGATGCGTCATGAGGTGGCGGTACGCTGTAAGAAGTAACGGTACGCAGATGGGTAAAAATCAGAAGTCCCGGTACTGCGTACTGGTGAGTACCGGCCCAATTCAAGCACTGATATAAAGGCGCCATCAACATTATGGGAAATGTATATTACAGCCTGCTTCGGGATGCTCCGCGTTCGCCCGCTGTTCTCTTCATAGTTAATAACGTTAAAAACCAACAAAGTGAATCAAGGTGTAAATCGCTGCTACCTCAAATCATGTCAAGTAATAACAAATGTTCAGCGTCTGGGTATTAAACAGTTTTACAGCTCTGCTGGGAAAGACGGTAAATACTTAGATGATTCTCTGGCACCTAGCGGCGGCACCATGTTGTATAGTAGAATAACAGGTATTTGGCTCTTACTTATAGATAGGACCTTACTCATAATGATGCCAAACACTCATCTGCAAGCCGAGGCTATACATTAGAGGGGGGAAACTTCCACACACACACACACTGACACACAGTTTTAGCGACGTGCTAAATTTTAAGCACTTTATTTATACCCATCAAGCTAATTAGTGTGCACAGGATCCAAATACTGAGAGGTTCTTACAATGTTTGGACAATTATAAATACATAAAGCGCCATCTGTTCGACACTGCCAGGCTACCAGTGGCAGCTGAGATGGAGCAAAAATTTTGCCAACTACCTACTTAGAGTGGTGAGTTATCATCATACAGTAGGAATTTATAGGCTATTGCAACATACAGTGATTTATGTCAACTCAACTTGGGAAGTTTGCCGCCAAAAGCTGAAATGAATGTTGTTTCTTGTGGATATTTTCAGCATTAAAGGCTTTTTTACAATAGCCGTATCCCCCCCCGACGTTTACCTGTTTATTAAACTATGGGAAAGTATTGAAAGCACACAATAGGGCTCCTTTTGTGCTTAATAATAATCTCTCTCATAAATAATAAAATAACCAGGGAGCTGCAACACAGGGTTTAAGCATTATGTATTGCAAAAATATGGAAGTAAAAAAAAGCCCCACGGTGTTGGTGGAAGTACCAATGAGCAGCAGTTGCTCAGTACAGATAATAGGCTGCGCTGCGACTTATTTATCTCTCAGGTTACAACGTGGTAAAAAATAAATACACAAGTGAAGTACAGATACCTGACAAATCGAACAAAGTATTTGTACTTTATTAGATAATTCCCACCTCTGATACTATAACGAGGCTACAATAGATATAGATAGATATACAGATATATTTTTATTTGCAGTACTGTTGTGATATATTTCAGTCAGCAGGGGGCAGCACAAAGCTCAGAGCAGTGGTTTCGTATAAGCGAAGAAGCATCATTTTTGTGAGGCATACTGGATTAATATAAGTAATATACAGGACAACATGATGCACATCCTGTCAAGCGTTTTTTAAAGGACTTCTGGGAACATAATAAACTTCATAAATTTCCGTTTGGTGACGCAAAGGCAGAAAGCTACATCAACTGCAGTCCCACAGTAACAATTTAATCTCGTCCTCCCTGTTTTCAACCCCATGACCACATATAGATCTAAATATACAGCAGGAACTGAAGAATAAATCACTGCAACTTCCAGTGCTGCACATAGTCCATAATGATATTGACCAGAATCTTACAGAGTCAGTGTTTGTATTCGCAGACGGCTCAAAAGATCAAGATCAAGGGCCGGCAGTCGATATTCCAAAACGTATATATATATAGAAAAAAAAGCAATGTATCAGTGTACACCACTGAATTATTAGCAATATTGTTGGCCCTGCAGTGGATGGACACCATCAAGCATCCAGCAATTCAACATCTAGAACAGACATTAAATCTACTGGAGGAAAATGATGGGTGCATCAACACACTTCCTGTCAGTGTGGAGGGAAACGAGCAAGATGATATTCTGGTAAAAAAAACACTAATTAGAAAAGCTGAAGCTAAACGCATCATCAAATATGCGTATGGCAGAATGGCAAGAGCACTGGGACTGGAAGGCATCTGTACAATATTCAAAACGTGTCAGAGAATAAGTCTCAATCATACATTACATGAAATTGTCCTGTGTTTATACTTATATTTATATCAGTACATAGTACAGATAAGTAGTACAGATACTGCCAAATGTTATGTTTACCTTTTATCCAGTTTGTTATCCTTGTTTTGGCTGTATGTCTATTTCTGTGTTTGTATATTGAGAGTGACATAAAGTCAAATTCCTTGTATGTGTTCACACCTACTTGGCCAATAAAGCTAATTCTGATTCTGATGTTGTGCTTCATTGTGACGTAATTCAGTTCTCCTGTTCCACAGTGCAGTCCAGCTGGTGGCGGTAATGCGCCTTTCAGTTGGACACCACAAAAGAAGAAGAAGAAGGGGCGCCATCTTTGATTTTGGCGTTAATTGGCTTCTCCTGCAGCGCGCGTCTTGTTTGTTTGTTAGCATGTCTGACGTCGACGTCGACTCTGTGAAGTGGTTGCTGCGACGTTTATCTGTCTTTCCACGGACTCTTTATGTTCCACCCTTATCTGATAAACGACTTTGCTGCAGAAAACGCCTGGAAACGGATTATTACCGGGACTACAGCCCACGGTCACGGACTCCGGTAAGTGAACGCTGGTGAAAGTTTCTCCGGTGAAAAGTCCACCGAGCTGAGGAGAACGTGTGTTACAGGTCTTCAGCTCTGAAAACACCGGGAATAAACCACCATGAAGGAGCTTAATGAGGACCAGGAGGAGGACTAGACCGGTACAGGAGGGACTCTACTGTAGACCGGCAGGAAGACCATCTCATAGTAAGTGTGCGTTATTATTGGATTTCTGCTGCTGTGTTTGTGTTGATATGGGCCGCTGTGCCATGTGTGGCTTATTAGCCTGAAGAAGGCATTCAGCTGTTGGTTGGGTTTTATTGCACTGAGTTGCATTGAGTGTGGTGAGATGGTCGCTGGGCCTGCACCCTATAACCAGGCCTGCACCTGCACCCTATAGCTGGGCCTGCACCCTATAGCTGGGCCTGCACCCTATAGCTGGGCCTGTAACCAGGCGTGCACCCTGTAACCAGGCGTGCACCCTGTAACCAGGCCTGCACCTGCACCCTTTAGCTGGGCCTGCACCCTATAGCTGGGCCTGCACCCTATAGCTGGGCCTGCACCCTATAGCTGGGCCTGCACCCTATAGCTGGGCCTGTAACCCGTCCTGCACCCTGTAACCAGTCCTGCACCCTGTAACCAGTCCTGCACCCTGTAACCAGTCCTGCACCCTGTAACCAGTCCTGCACCCTGTAACCAGGCGTGCACCCTGTAACCAGGCGTGCACCCTGTAACCAGGCGTGCACCCTATAACCAGGCGTGCACCCTATAACCAGGCCTGCACCATGCACCCTATAGCCGGGGCCTGCAGCCGGGCCTGTAACCAGTCCTGTACCCTATAACCCGGGCCTGCACCCTGTAACTGGGCCTGCACCCTATAACCAGGCCTGCACCTGCACCCTGTAACTGGGCCTGCACCCTGTAACTGGGCCTGCACCCAACATTTCACTGATGTTGCAGTTGTTTGATTGCCAGACTGTGGTTGGATGGGTAACTGCTGCAAACTATAAATCTTTCTTTGTGTCACAGTAGATTTTGATTTTGTTGTGGTTTGTTGATTATGTGGGTGTTTGCAAAGTAAAAGTTAGTGTCATATTTTCTATACTAGTCATTTCCCCTCGTATGCATTTGTGTTAAAGGTTCGAGTTGCCCTCTTGTCTGTAAAATAAATTCAAAGGAATAAAGAAATATTCTGTAGATAAATAAGTCTGTATGAAAGTGAAAGGTCGGGGGTATTTTCTTGGCTGAAAACCTCTTCAGTACCGTAATGAACATTTCCACAGAGAAGCATCGGTGCATGATGGGCCTCGCTCTCAACGAGGCCCCCGAACAGTAAGTGGAAGTCATTGTTTTGCATCGTGCTGCGTTCATTGTGAGTAAATCTGTGCGTTGTACCGTTGTTTGTTGCACAGTGTGCGTCGGCCGCCGTGCCGTCGCCGTGCTCATGCTGTGACCTCGCTTGTGGCTTTGCAGCAATGAGCTGTTTCTTCACAAGAAAGAAAGCTGGTACAAATTCTTCTTTTTTTCCCTTCTGTGTATTTTTCCCTCCTGTCGTTTTCAGGCTCCAACGCTTTTTGATTTGTGCGTCAGTGATTTTTGTGTTTGTCGCACAGGAAAAAAACACATTTGTTGCATAATTTCACATCGGTTGCCCGAAATGTCCAAACGGTGAGAGTCGCTGTTTGCTTTATGGCTCCATCACGTAGTTGTGTTTGTCCACAAACAGCCGCCGTGCTGTCGCTCTGCTGGGATCTCTGTTTTGTCTGTGCAACTGTCAACCCTGAAATCCTTGTCGTCTCCTGCTATAGTTCACGTTGTGTTTTTGTATTCAGTCAGATGTGAACATGTGAAATTCCTTTCCAAACTGATTTTAAGTGGTAATTAAGTGTGACTTTCATAACAGCCAGCTGTTGTCTTGACCGCGTCTCACTTTTGCAGCCTGTCGTGTCAGACCTGTCTCACCCTCGTTGTTTGCAACTAGTAGGAGTTGGTGTAAAATCCCAAAAAACAGCAGAAAAGACGAGTGAGGCGTTTTTTTTTTTTTTGCATCGCTCGCTAATATGAAGCTGCTTTTGTGATTTCCATAAAGTCCTATGGTGCGTTTTAGTTTACAGCACACTTCCCTATTTTTTTTTAGCTCTTGTAATTACACAATTGTGCTAAACATTACCTAGGGGAGGATTGGTATCCTGCACAAGGCTGGGTGCCACCTGATATTTTGAATGCAACGCCGACGGTGCCAGAATATCCCAGCTTGGCCGAACAAAGAGAAACTGGAAGCATTCACCGATTCCACAGGGATTATTGTTTTGTCTTGTTGAAGAGGTGCAAAAAGCAGAATAGTTCCGATAGCACCGCTACTGGGGTTTCCAGGCACATATTTCCACTGAGAGGTGTCACATTGCCAAAGTGCACATGAGGCAAGTGTGCAACCCAGACCCCCTCAGGACAGTATGAGCCCAGTCCACTATTACTTACCCAACACTTGACGTGGCTTCTCTCCAACATGTTGAAGATGTTCGAGGTGCATTTTGAAGCGTGCACGGCTAATTTAATCACGGTTGCATAGTTTTTAAATTGGATTTGGAACCGCTTCACCCTCTCCAAACTTCACCAACTCGCACAATTTCACAGATTTTCTTTCTGTGCCGCTGCACGTCTTTAATTTGTCCCTGCGCTGAAAAGGCTTGTATTGTAACGCCTTGAGGAAGACCCAGTGTGAGTTTGAAACCGGGTCTGCGATTTTGCTTTTATTTTTTTTTTCATTCGTTTTAACTCTGATATGCCCTGAAAGAAGCTATTCTCAACCACTGAGCCGGGGCCAACTGGAGGGCATAGACTACTTATTTTACATCTAAATTATGCTCAAGAATGCACATAATAAAAACAAAGCATAATATCAGCGACCAGATACGTTTCAGTGTCGCCACGCTAATCACAGCACATCAGCAGTTAGGAGAGACAACCCTGTTAGCTTGCTAATGTCCCCTCAGATGCAGTTACACAAAAAAAAGATCACTTTTTACAATGAGAAGCGATGTGGGTGACATCCCTGCACCAGTAAAAGCTCCAAAGCGTGTGGTGAGGAAATATGACCCTGAATAGATTACATTTGCATTCATTATGGCAGTGTTGGATAAGGGTAGGCAGCGTATTTACTTTGGTCATTACCGCCGGCGTATTTACAGCCCAGGTTGTTTTTTCTCTTAGTTTTTTTTCTCATTTGTGTGGGAAGGTGGTCGTCTGATTTATTTTATTGTTTTAAGTTCCAAAGCCCCTGAAACGAATGAAGGCATTTTAACAACATCCTTGCCCCAGTAGTAAGCCCAGGGGCTTCCCGTTTTCTATGCATTGCGATTATTGGAAACTGAATGCTGCAAGATTTATTCTATCTTATGTGACGAGTTTTTTTTCTTCTCCATAGTGAAACTAGACAATGGGTGAAGCAGGGGAAGTGAGACTGGGATGTTTCAGTCAATCAAAAAGACACCTGGCAGTTCATTAGTCAAAGGTTCTCTCAGACTGTTTAAATTTGCATAGACAACTCGAGCTCTCCTTTCAACACGTCCCTGTCGCCGCTTTGCTTGCAAATATTCAAAGCTCACCTACCCACAAGCCTTTGCAACATAAGTACACGTGTCCTTGTCCAATTGAATAGAGGTTGAAACTTTGCATGTTACATATTTTTGGTTGCTAGTGGACTTTTGACTACTGGGTTTCCTTAGCTTTAACCTCTTAAACCCGGCTATGCCCACCAGGGTGCTGAGCATTAAAATGCATGGAGCGGGGACGAGCACTGTTCAAACCCGCAGACCTTTCTTTTGGATTCCAGTCACAACGACACAAACATTCCTGAATATGTCATGTTGAATTACAGGGAAATGGATAAAAAAAAGGATGCACAGGAGGCAACGAGAGTTGAAATGTGTCAATCGGTGTAAGCATCATGTCGTCTGGGGAGACGTTGAACAGATTCAAGGGTTCAAGGTTCAGTTTGTTGTCATTGTAAAATTTTTTGCAATGAAATGTCGTTTTTTTTTCCATTTCTGCTACATAAGAAATCTACCAGAACATATGCAGCATCATATAGTACGTAATAACACTTAGCTGTTTAACTCCACTACTATTTAATCAGTCAAATTTATAATTTCCCCTCGTTTTTCTTTTGTATAAAATCCAAGTTTCTAAACTATATTATGTGCATGCAAAATTTTTATTAAAAAAACAGTAGACCTTGAAGATACAGCCTAATTTCCCCTGAAAGGATTATGGTATTAATGTGAAAGTGTGACTAAAATAAGCTTAGGTATGACGATTTAAAAGTTCAAATACATTTGCCATGATAATGTGACCTTTGCTACTTCTTCATTTTTTTATTATTGGTAGCATAATTCTGTATTGAACAGACCAGATTGGTTTATCAGTGTGCTATTTAACATCAGCCATCTAAAATGTCGTCTCTCGACAAAGTGACCTTTGTTTAAATCTTGAGATGGTACTCCATAAACCCAAAATAAAAGAATAGTCAAATAATGAAAGTGGAGGGTTGTCTGTGATCCGGAGGTTGACTTTCATTGAAAGCAGTCCACTGGTGCTTTCCACAATATTACTCTGTATTGATAAAACCATTTTGAGTCATTTCTTTGGCTTACACTCATCCGCTGATTTTCACACTCTCGCGCGCCGGCACACTCTCGCCGATTTATCTGAGAAATTCAGGCTAAAGTTAGGCTCTTACATTGTGAGTAAGTGGGCCAAGACTGACAGATGTTCTGTTGACAAGACGGCTGCCAGCACTCAATCCAGGCAACTAGGTCAAGTCTTTGTGACACCCGTGACAAGTCCCTGCCACGAGGGCTGTGCCACCGTCCCCTCAGGCTCTGTGACATAGCTGTGTGTCACCTGTGCTCCCCGGAGACCCCTTTTTTTTTTTGAGGACCTCGGGGACCCTCTGGATTCTCCTGTGGCTCAGATTGACCAGGAGATTGGACTCTGTCCTATAATTAGGCTCCGTGGCATCGAGGGGCATACAACCTACGTCTGCCGTTTAGGGATGACGACGATGCTCCTTCCCCATCGCGGCTGCATTATTAAGGGTGACGGGACTCGTTGCAGAGTGTCTCTACCATTCTCTTTGTACTGCCCCCCCCCCCCCCCCCACACACACACACAACCCCCACGGCCCTCCTCGACACCCCACCACCACGTGTCCTCTGTGAAATGGAAATGCCGCCCCATTAAAAACCGTCAACCTGAAGCAGATCACTGCTGCACTTATGCTAATGTAGACACAGGAAAATATCACACAAGGAGAAGAAGAAGGAAAAAAAGTTAGAGAGGGAAGCAAATCGGATAAAATAAATGACTAGTTTTTAACTTGAGGGATGAAAGTATAGTGTCTCTAATTTGAAATGAATGCTGTTGTAGTCTGTAGTTAAATTTTAAGTGAGTTGAGGATGCGGGGAGGAAGAGAGATGAGAAACGGACAACGGCGAACTAAGATGGGAGATAATTAGGTCCGTGCTTTGCCCTCGAATTGAACAGCAGAACTATCAGCATACATCAACATGTGCAGGCGGCCGCGATGCCGTGATAGGCCACCACGAAAAAAAGCTAGATTTACAGCTGTTTATCCGTTTTTATGGCGTTCGTTTATTTAAAGTTTTCCAGCTAACGTGTAAAGTGGTTTCTGGGTAATTGTCCAACCGCCTGAGCACGAATACAAAAGGTGGCTGCGAGGGGGAACGAGGCCTTACAATCACTAAACAAGACTTCTAAATAAAATGACGTCCTGTATCTAATCTGTTTTGTTTGTGTCTTGGGTGTCCTGGGGTCAGCCCCTGTCGCCATGGTGAGTGACAGTAATGATAAACCGTAATCAAATCTGCTCCTGCGAGGGTCCTCCTTGTTCCTCCCCGCACGTAAGGGGGAGTGGGCAGGAGAATTAAGTGTCCCTTTGATCCAGACAATGCAGCAAATTATAAAAGAGATGGCCGATGCACCTGCCTGGACGATTGCTTCCAAACAATACCGTTTTTATATTAAAAAAAATATACTCTGACGTGCTTGATTGTTAGTTTCAGACGTTAATTTTCTCTAAAAGCAGGGGGCGTGTCTCTTATCAGTCCAGAGTAGGATTTATATGCATTATGGTGGAGGGTAAGAAGGGAAACTCTTTTATGGAAGCACAAAAACAAGCACACTTTTCACTTAAACAGTAAATACACTAATTACATCGTGTTTTTCCATTTACTTTGCCTGTTTGACTCTTTACCTCGCTGTTAGCTGTGGAGTAGCACTGATGATGTACATCACAAATGCACTCGCATATGGAAACGGCAGCAGGCATTTGCATAAAATGCTGTGGCTTTGAGATTGATGGAGGGAGGGGGGGGGGGGCGATTTGTGTGTTTGCTGAATTTTGACTCACGTGTTGCGAACATCTGGGCACCTCCGTTGCCAAAACGACGACATCTTGATCAAATGTTTGCTTTTTTTTGTTAGCGTTGCCATGACTACGATTAGGGTCGTAATAGGATTAAGTGATGGCGGGTCTGCCGGGTGAATAGCATCATGTCGCGGTCACACCGGGTGGTGCGATGATGTGCTGTTGTAAAAAGGGTCTTCAGGTGACATGATGATGATGATGTCACCATCATGATGATGACTTGTTGATAACCGTGAGGAAGATAATCATTACTATAACAGCTGTCCATTCCCGGCTGCATAATTATGTGTGCTATAATTAGATTTGTGCCACGGCAAGAATGAAAATGTATTTCGGATCTGATCGTTGTGTTGCTGTGTTGTTTTTTTTTTAGAGCTGCCTCTAGTTAAAGAGGCAAACAGCGAGCCATCCCAAACTATATAAATCAAACCAGACAATCCCAAACCTACCACCAAATGTTCAGTATACAAATCTTTGATTATCATTGCCATGCTTTTAGAGTGTTATTGATAATGGGATTCAATGAGTTGGGATTAATTAACAGCTCTCCAGCCGCTCTCCATTACACCGTGCTTTATTCACCAAACGTGGCTCTCTTACCGCCATCTGCTGCTGTTTGAAACTAATAAGAAGAGGACGGATGTAAAGGTCAACTGTAGATTGTATGGGTGAGTATCGGCAAGAAACTCACGATACGTATCGTGATATTTTGGTCACGATACGATACGTATCACGATATTGCCATATAGTTAAAGATGAAAAAACAAGTACCTGTATATGTACATCAGATGATATTAGTCAGAGGACAAATTGAGTCGCAGCTATTTCATCCCAAACAGCCTCTCTATTTTATTTATTCCCATGAAATTCAATAAATATTGAAAATAAATTGAAAAAGGATAAAGTACTGCATTCACAACGCGTTTAAACATGAATCTTTTTTTCTTTTTTAATTCGATCTTTGGCGTTGAAAAAGTATCGCGATATATTGCCTTTATGGATATTTTTACTCACCACTAGTAGATTGTCATTTGTAAGTATAAAAGGGGAATATGAGAATACTGCCTGGTTTAAAATGAGTTGAAAAAGTAGATTTTGAGATTCAACCTTTTTATCCATTAATCTGTTGAGCTGAAATTTTTTTTGTAAAGAATATTTTGTAAAGTTGGTTGTAAGAATGTATATCTAGCATTTACAGCTCTTGTAAAAGCAATTTTTAACAACCTTTAATGCAATGCAATAATTAGCAATTTGCTAATGAGGAGAAAACAACATATGAAGAAACACATGCTGTATTTTGGAGCTCTGTTGAATCCCCTCCGCTGCCAAAGTTGGAAATTGTGTCATCATGAATAATGAAGACCGTCTGACACCAACTCTCTGAACCGAGCGCACGTTCTGCTGACTTTGAAAGCCCTCCAGTTCAGATACTTCTTAACTAGACTTGTGAGTGATGGCATGGTTAAGTATCATGGCCCAGTGTTGTCAGGCGGTCAAACCCTTCAGGGGGAACAAATTACTCAGAGAAATGTAGGGGAGGGGGGAAGTGGGGGGGTGATGTCCAGCCATATTACACACTACACGGGTGAAAACAAATGTATCACCGCACATGGGAGTCATTGAAGCAGAGTTTTAATTATTGTCAGTGTCAGACTTGAGGATAACCTCCACTCAGGGAGGCAGAATAGAAAGGGAATTAGCCCCGTTTCACTATCCCTGACAGCTAATTACATATAAAATGGCCAACACTGCAAAACAAAAAGCAGACAATTATACTTGGCGGTAGCTTGAGCTGAGCTCTAAGGACTCTTAACGTGGAAACCTTGATCCTGAAGTGGACTTAACGATCTTGTGAGGATTCAGAATGCGAGAGACATCATCTGAATGTTTGCATCATTTATTTATTTTTTTAAGATCAATACGTACCTGTTCAGTCATGCAGGGAAAATGTGAGATGTTGGTATTTGGCCTCCCTCCTTGAAGCAGCCTCGAGCAGATATCAAAGCGCTTGTGGAGGAAAAAGTCAAACGTAATGAATGCTGAATATGAGTTCGACCAGCAGGATGTGTTTTATTTTTTTTTTATCGGTCCTCATCCAGATGAACATTGACTTCTTCATCTATGATCCACTTTCTAACTCCACCCAGGGAGCGATTAAGAGGAAGTGCAACTCTGGGGCATCGTGAATGGATGATTCTGTCTGGTGTCGTCTTATTCTAGTATTTTCAATTAATCATGTTCAATATGGTCTAATCAATCTAATTGGGGGGCGGGTCAATTACTTTTCCCTCTGCTCCGATCCCAGATCTTGGCGTGGGTGGAGGTTGAATGGGAGTTGCTTTGTAAAGGGGAAGGAAGGGCTCCGTGGTTGTCGGGGCTGCAGCTTTGTGTCTTTTCCCAGTCTGGCAGAGGTTCCCTGCTCTCTTTCCTCCAAGTCAAAAGCCGCATCGCCAACCAGAGATGGAGAGACAAAGGGCAGAGACACGGAGAGAATGCTTCTGGCCTAGTTTGGTCTCTGGGATACGAGGACTCTCTGGCCTTTTTCCTGGACTGTCATGCATTTAGTGTGTATGTGAAATTATTAGGAGGTGGAAATCTCAACTAACTCACGATATAATGTCACGATATTTTGCCCCATGATGATATCACGATTCTGCGATATATTGCAAGAAATCGTCTACGACGTGCATCATGATATCTGTGCATCTGAAGGAAAAAGCTAAATGCAGGAATTAATCATATACTGTGTTTATTCACTGCATTGTGACCACAGAATGTGTGAAACAAAGTGCAGAGTCTTAACTTCGTCCCCCTTTAACACACTGATTGAACTCTGTACGTGCCATCATTCCAATATAGCCATAAACTGGCAAAAGGCCAAGAGGAGTACAGGCTTAATGCATGGAATCAATAAATGAATCGATCGATCGTTGAGTGAAATAAATACTCCCAAAATGGCACTGCAGAACAGTCATATTTTCTTGCAGAGTTGCCTCAAAGTCACCTAGGTACATCAGGAATGAGTAAAAACCAAAAGTAAAGGATAAAATCCAATATAAGAGCATTTCCCAAAAGTGCATTACCTAGGAAATGTGATTTTGCATAGTGAGATCAGAGAAAACCGAAAAAGAAAGCCCATTGAACTCTATCTGTCTGTCTAACGATATTTGGCGCCAGTGTATCAATAACGTATCGCTGCAGGGAGTATCGCGATATTTCGATATTACGGTATATCGTCCCACCACTGGTAAAGTATCTCATTGTCTCCGACCTTGTTGCGTGCCAAGTTTGCAGTACTGCAGGTGTGTGTTATCTCCGCATGTGTGTGTGTGTGAGTGCGTGAGGAAACGAGCCCCAGGAAGCAGCTGTGTTTATGTATGCGTGTGCATTTGTGTCAGCGATCCCAGGCCGGCTGCATCGCGGCGGCTTTTTTTTGTCCGGGGCCTCTCTCTTTGCTCGACGCTGGCGTAAACAAGCTGGAGCTGATCTGCAACATCCTCACATGACAGCACAACAAAAGGAGAAACAAAGCTCGTGTGGGCCCGACGACAGCCAGACACACACACACACACACACACACACCTCCCCGACGCGTCTGGCTGAATTAAATTTAGCCTGCGACGCAACATGACGGCTTATATAGCTCAACGCCGTTTAATTATTTCCCCCAAAATGTGTTTTGGTCTGTCCGCGTTTATCTGGAAGGTGAAAGAAGTGGTTCCTTCCGACGTTTGAGGGGCCAGCTGGACGAAAACAGCTTTTGTTCTCTCCGATCCTTTTGTTCTCAGCCCAGCTGTTTACCTAGCTGTTTTGCTGAGGTTGGAACGGCGGCAAAAGTTGAGACCAATGAGCAAAAAAACTAAAAGAGTTAGACTGATCTGTTGTTTTAAAACTGATGAGACTGCTAGACTAAAGAACATGGGACAGCACTTTAATAAACAGTATTATTCAGTTGCAGAGAGCTATTATACGAGTAGAGAACAATTCTCCATTCTTTGGGTTATATTTGGTGGTGAAGTGACACTTTTACAGTTGTAATGACTCTTCATTGCTAATCCAAGCTCCCTATGTTAGCGTGGAATGGCATAAAGCTCTAATCGTAAAGTTGTGTAAGTGCTTCTGCTCTTAGCCAATTTTTCTTTTCTTCTTTTTCTTTTTTTTTTCTTCTTCTGGCCTCCGTGTGAAATTGTAATGTAGTTAATGTACAGAGTGAATGTTTCTTACTGATGCAAAGCAGCAAAAATTATAATGCTTGAAAGCATTGGCAGTGATTGAGGCTGAGTAAAGCACTGCTAAATGTGTTGAGCTGATAGACGTTTAGGGGCCCATTAATTTGAGAAGGAACAGTTCGAGAGGTGGAAAACGAATTAGACTAAAAGCCCCCTTTTTTAAAGTGCACGTTTAGGTGACATCCATGAAAAAAAAAAAAAAAAAAGCAGAGTAGTCTTGCTTTCCAGGAGGGAACTTGCACCACACGGGCAACAATACAGGAAAAAGCAATCATTGCCCATAGCATTTCTTTTTTTTTGCTTGACATCGGGTCTCATTAGCATCTGTATGAACAAGTCCCTCGAGTCATCAGGCTAATTTTAAATATAAATCAATGGCTTTATATTCCTGGCAGGGCGACACTTGGTTTTCTCATTTTAAATATTTCTTCTGGAGCGTAAACTACTATTTCACTGAAGATTTATCGTGGTGAAATAGATGTCACCGTATCCAAAAATATAAACAGTCCACGGGTTGACCTTCCCCTGGAGTGTGTTTAAAGACTAAACTTCTATAAGTGAAGGAACTCATGGGTGACGGCAACAGTGAGTCAGAAAAAATATACACGATGTGAGAGGAGATCGAATAAATCACGACAGAGTCTGTGGATGCTTGTAGTTAAAAATAATGTTTAAAATCTTCAGCTGAGCATGAAATCATAGGAAGTGGATTGTGGGGGGGAAAATGACTGATATCTTTCTGTTATAACAACAAGAACACACTCATACTGTGTGTGTGTGTGTGTGTGTTTGGTGTGTGTGTGTGACACAGGTTACTGTGTGACTGATGAGGTTCAATAAAGTTGCGTGCTCCTACTGAGTTCGCAGGGCATTGCTCCAGTTTCGGTGTTGCCGAATCCAGATTGCATCACAACAGGAGAACATCCTTCCTTCCTGCCTTCCTTCCCCTATAAATCTGTGGGTGGAAGCTTAACGGCAGACCTTAAATAAAGGTAACATACTCCTCCGTTGCACTCGACCTACAATTCTGCTGGGATATTTATAACGGGGTGCAGCAGCCAATACCTGGATAAACAAATTATTTTGGTCACCTTTAAGCAGGAATTAAAGCCAAAAAGCAAATTTTGGTTTCTAGTGGGGGGAATCGTCAGCCGCGATTCAGAGGCTCATGATTCGATTATCAAACGATTCTCGATGCATCTCTATTTTGCATTTAAATGTGAATTTTCCCTTTAAATATGTCAAACCAATTGCTTTTTCTATGATACAGTTGATGTCCTACATGACTTACATAAAATATGGAAAAAAAGATAAATAAATAAATAAATTAATTAATGATCGATTATAGACTTTCCTGCATCAATGCAGAAATATTAAAGCATTGCGATGCATCATAGAATCAATTACTTCTCCCACCTCTAGTTGCTAGTGTAATGTATTCGTTCATATCCCCTTTTGGTATACAGACTTTTGGGTAGATAAATACAATTATATCAAAGTAGAAATAGTCAAAGTAATCTGATATTCTGCATTTTTGCTATTGTCAACAAACCCATGAAAACACCATATCCAATAATGAACTGAATGAGTCATTTAACTAAATGCGTATTCCTCTGTCATAGACCTCCATGTTTCTCCATGTAAGCGACACCATTGCACTGGATTACATGTGTGTTACTATATATGTTTTCTTTTAATGTAGCCAAGGCCGGAGCATGCTTTTTTTTTTTTTTTTTTTAGGTCATATGGTACCTTCTCATCTGAAGTGCCCTTCATACATCATCTCTGGCATTTCTAATCATAGCATGCAAAACACATTTCTTTTTTATATTCTGGTGAGGCCACTTTTATTTTCTGATCAAAAATGTACAGGTGTCATAGAAAAGCCACAGGATTCTGAACAGATGGATCATTTTTCACGTCTGCATAGAAATGGAAGATTGCGCCGAGGGTTTTGACATTGAGGGCGTTTGCATGAACAAAGAAGTATTTATACCTCCATGAGAGCTACTTTTTCCATACAATGTCGTATGTAGCATTAATTAAATTCTTCTTCCAGTTACATTTTCCATACAATGTCGTATGTAGCATTAATTAAATTCTTCTTCCAGTTACATTTTTCTACAGCGTTTACTGTCTGTTTTGTGGGAAATTATCCTCCGAACAGGCTATTTATTCCCTTCAACCTTGCGTATGAGAAGGCATCTAATTTACATTTTATTTTTCTGACATTTATTAGATTCTCTTGACAGTTGGATGGAAATCGTAATGGAGTCACCAACCGAGGGCAGCACACAACTTCCCGGCAGTCAAAAAGACAATTAAACCTGCACCAAGTTGGGGGAAGAGCAATAGGCATAACAATTAGGTAAAAAGGTTTTTTGAGAAGGGTTGTTCAGCTCGGAGACATGAATATGCCTCGCGGCCGTGCGCGGGATGGAAAAGTGGAACATCAAAGCCGCCGTAGGATTTTACCATGTGGTCATCGGACTGTGTTTGTGCATGCAAAGTGTGAAAGGCACACGCTTGGAGTGTCCTGAGGAAATGAAGTTCCATGACACCTCCGAGGAGTCAATTAATCGTGCGGCCTTAGTCCAGGCAGGATGATGAGTTGGGGTTGAGTCTGCCGGGCCACTAATTAAAAAGAAGCAAAGCTCATCGCTGTCTCTGCAACACAATGGTGTTTCAGATGGATGCTTATGCACACACACATGCATACATGTAGATGCCACCAAATAAAAGCATGTGTAATATCATCTAGTAGTAGTAAGAGGTGATGGAGAGCCACGCTGATGTTGCCTAATAAACTCTCAGAAATACCCAACATTAATTCAGTGTGAAACACAGTTACATGACATTGAGAAAGCAATTATCAGCGAGACAATAATTTGGTTAATAAAGATCCCATTAACAATCATTACCCTACTTTGCTGATTCTTTTATCTCACGGCGAGCAGGAGGTAAGGAAGACAGATGCCCTAACTGCTGACAAAGACCTTATTTCATTCCCTTTGTTTGAGCGGAAAAGACTTGTGTTAGAGATAGGCACGGTGTTTCAGGCCCCTTTTATAATGTATCAGTTGTGTTCATTTCCTTCCCGGTAATACGGCTTAGAGAAGGACACTGGAAGAATGGCTCACCTCCTTCCTTTTCACCTCAATTTACCTCGTCCTCCACGAGCCCTGCCTCGGAGCAGCCTTGCTTTTTGGATTTGCATTAATGCAGCTAAATAATGAAAGCGTTCGCTGTACTACATCAACGGTGAGCCCAAATTGGGTTTTAGGCGGGAGGGCCGGAATGCAATCACGGTACGCTTGGTTACACAGAATCCAAGCACGGGTCTGTCAGTCATGAAATGGACTAAATGAACACTTAAAAGGTGCCGTGTGGCTGACCGCCAGCAGCACGGCGGAGCTGTGTTGCCATGTTTTGGTTCGAGCTCACGCTACTTCGTCGTGGCAGACGTTGGACATGGATCCTTGCAACGCCAAGACGTTTTAGAGCCGACGGATGATGCAAAACGGCATCTCAACTACGGTAAATAGAGAGTCAGAGCATCAAGGTAAAGGTGAACAAAGGAACTTAAACCTGTTAGTCATTTATTTAATGTTCTTTAAATGTGCACACATTTTAAACAGAAGAAAAACAATCTCATGGGTTTTCATGCTTAAATGAACGAAATGACCTTGAAGTACAGCTGAATTTCTTACGGTTTCTGTATCTATAGCAACATTTCTACCTTCAAATGGTGTAATGGGAATTTATTCTCCTGTTTATTCATATCTGAGTTTGTATTGTTACCTTATTAATGAATATTAAGCTTGTGTGTTGGAAGTTCCTTTCCAAAATGACACAAAATGGGTCTGCATAGTCGCATACAAGAGCTTTGATGGGGATTTAATATTCCTGTTGATATTTTCTGTTATAAGTTGTCTAGTCCACATTGTAATTATATTGAGTTAAGTTAAGGAATTATTAAGAATAAATGATTGTATTGTTTACTTAATAGCGGGTTCATATTCATTGATTTCATTTTCTGATGAATTTTTCTTTTTATTGCCAATTTTAGATGTAAAAGCTCCAATTGTGTTTTATAATATCTTGAATTATAGTTTAATCCCAATAAGATTCCATTGAAAGACGATAAATTGTCATATTCAGCATCTTGGGGCAGCTACTTACCCAGAATGCATTTGTCTTAAGTTAGAAAAGAGAGACTGCTTGAAAGCATGTCTTCGTCGGGGAGTGGCTCTGCTAATGATTCACTGGGGAAGTATTATATTTGATTCTTAATACCTTTTCTTTTCTTTTGCATATATTTGGTTGAATGATGCAAACGGGCTGAAAGCATTCATTTTTTTGAAGGCTTTCTTTCCATTTGCCATCCTGTCCTCTCTGCTCTGCACAAGACGATGCAAGAAAGATCCCTCGGTGTGATCCGGCTCAGTCAAAATAACCGACGATGCTTTCCATCAATAGTAAGGATTTGGCATTCTTCACCCAGTTTGAAAATGTTCCTTTATCACTCCCACTCTCTGCAGCGTAGCTTTTCAAAACAACTTTACGATGAGCTTTACAACTCAATCACACACCGACGAGTTCAGTAACACAGCAGGCCATGGTTAAGCTGGAAGCCAAGGAAGGAAAGAGAAAAGACAGAAAGGTCAACCGAGTCAGAACGAAGCGAAAGAGACGGTAAAACTACAGAACATGTTATTGAATGAGAAAAGGGATGAGGTGTGTTATGATGTGCTTCGCTTCGGAGAGGATTCTGCATCCCGAGTATACTTTTTCCATTTCTACCTAAAAGAAAATGACGACACCCGGCGCCACCGTACTGAAACGTCCACCCACATGTACACACACACACACCATGGATAATCTAATTTCCCGTGTCTTCATGGATGAAGGAGTAGAATTGAAGGTACAGTGGCCCGCTGGCTCTCAGAGACCTGAAATACACAGAGTGATAGAGGAAGCATTGGAGTGGAGATAGAATGAGGCGAGGGTATTATTCCCAGAGTTCGGGGGGGGAAGAAGACTTCATCTGAGCATCATCTGTGGTTTTCTCCCGAGGGCTATAACTGGTTGGCTAACAACAATAACAACACATCTCTCTGGAAGGGAGAGCCGCCGCCTGGAAAATATCCTTCTTATCACACACCAGTTTTCTTTGTCATGTAACTAAAAGGCGCTGTATTGTGTTTGTATTGTGTCACAGGGATACAGGGGAAGGGTTATATCCTTTTTGTGGTGGTGCATGATGGGAAGAAAGACAGGATGTTGTGGATTTCATTGAAACAATAAATGCTGGGACAATGAGTTGAATAATTGATGAGGAGTTCGGCAGATTATTATCAACTAGAACCGTGACGATATACGATTTAATCTTATCTGGATAAAAAATTTCTTTATTCATCTACACTTAATTTATGCAGGGAAACCTTATGATTTATGATCATAGGATCATTGACTAAAATATGTGTCCTATCTTTAATGCAATACATATTTATAAGTGAATGAGTACGTTTTTAGTGACATTTTAAGGATTTGAAGCATATTTTGATTAATGGGATAATATCCTGGAAATTATATTGGCCAGAATAATTATGACATGACATTTTATTACTGCCTACTGTCAACAATTTTGCTTACTTCATATTCCTTTTTAGTCATTTATCAAACACAAAATGTCAGACTTTTCCTGATAGCGTCTCATAGTTGAGGATTTGCTGCTTCTCTGTTTTCTTATAATTGTACATATTTTTGGGTTTTAGACCAATTGGATATCTCTAAGAAATTATTTATGACCATTTTTCACTTTTTTCTGACATTTTACTGATAATTGACCATGCAATGATGCTGTTACTCATGAGTGAGTCATTTTCTGTAGTAGTAGATTAATTGTTAGCCTGTGTAGCTACTTTACTCTTCAAGTATCCACAACTGGATTAGTTGCATTGATGGTCTCCACAGTCGTCCTCCTGACTCCCTGCATCCCTGCTGGGGACGGTTTCAACCACAAGGCTCCCTGACCAGGGTTCACTCCCCATCTCGATGGTGTCCGACCTCCTGGGGGCCACATTCCTGGCTAGTACCCGATGCCTCTCTCACATGGCAGCACTGTTTCCTCTGGGCAAGCAAAGGACCCACGATCAATAACTTAATGGCATCTTGCTGTGTTTGCATACTCTACTTTCCTCTCACAAGACATGCAACTCGGGCGGAATGCAAACATTTTACAGTGTAGGAGCTCTTTAATGCACCTTTTCTCATAAATGAGGAAACCTTCTTTTAAGTCGGGCACTAAAATATGACTTTGTGATGCTCAGACAGAGAGCGATCAGCTAATCACCACTAATATAGCTGTGTTCCTTTTAATGGGTCTCCCGCGTTGCTATACAGTGTCTGTGTTGTGTCTAAAGTCGGCTAAATTTCCAAGCAATCCATTTAAACTCGCCACTGAGCGGGAGAGTGCAGTTGATGTCACGGCTGCTCAGAAATGAGCTTTCTTGGCTTTCCGATTTTCAAAATGACGCGGAGCCATCGTGACTGGAAGCA
The DNA here is from genome assembly GCA_029853015.1 of Chelidonichthys spinosus. NCBI lineage: Eukaryota > Metazoa > Chordata > Actinopteri > Perciformes > Triglidae > Chelidonichthys > Chelidonichthys spinosus. The sequence goes on from CM056837.1 coordinate 18,055,276, forward strand.
GAGTGGATCCAGGCGAGAACCCATTATCGAGCGCTCCCCCAAACAAAAGCCGTTCAGATTCAGAACCGGCTCCCTCGCCGCCGTCCCACTCATCCAACCCTCTCCAAACACAGTAGGCGTTCACATTAAAGGGTAAAAGCACACGGCTTTTGAGGTTGCTCAGTTTCTCATCTGCCCTTTTTGGGCCAGAGTGGGTCCGGTCGTCTGCTTTGAAGAGGTCTGCTCGCTGGAGACGACCAATTAAAATGCTTTCCCTCTGCATCATCTGCGGGGAGCTCGAGGAGGCGCCCGGGCACACCTGTCAATATTTACTGTTCTAACAAAATACATCATTCATTGCCATCTGGTCTCCAGCAGCACGCATAGTGGCGCTGCTGCTGCTGCTGCTGCAAAATTAATAGCACTTCCAATGCTCCTTTCCTAATGGGCCTAATCAATTAATCAGCCTTTCGCAATCTGGAGGCACCATTAACCAGTGCATAGATCCCTAACGCTGTCAAAAGATATGAGTTTGCTCCACTGCCATAACCAGCTAAAAGTGACTGAGTGGCTTTTTGGCTGCATTTAAAGTTATATCGCTTTATTAACCAGGGTTTCCCCTGCCGTTATACGCCTCAGCTGTACCGACTAAGCGCTTTGCCGTATGGACGTAAGTACAATGTGGAGAGGCTTTCAGGGTTCTGTAATTTATCCATGCAATGTTCATCGCAAAAGCAGTACATAATATAGCCGGATATATTCTAGGAAAAACAAAGATGGATGTTCTCGTTTCCACAATCCACAACATGTTTTTTTCTAATTGCGTTTTTGTTCTTCAATCCATATTTGTTGGTGTCAAAACGGTTTGCTCTCCCACTTGCCATGCAGAAAGGTAGGCCTGCAGCTGTTAACAGACATTTGATGTTCTCATTTGAAAACTCCAATAGAAGATTTTGAATGTTAAAAAGAAAAAAAAACAAACATTCGGTCTAGTCCTGGTGGATCGGTTTGTTTCTCATTTACAGACTTTATTCACAGACGATGGACATCTAGAAGATTGTGAATATTTGCCTAATTTGCAGTGTATTGAAAACTTTTGTTCACCAGCTTTCTGCTAAATCTTTTAATGTCTGCGCTGTTTTTAATTATTGCAAATATGTTTTTATTCTCCTTTTCTTTCTGTAATGCATTTTTAATTTTGCCTTTATTTTCTTTTAATTCTCCTATTTTTTGTTGTATGATGTGAAGCACTTTGAGTCTGCCTTGTGTATGAAATGTGCTATACAAATAAAGTTGCCTTGCCTATTGCATTAAGATCAGACTCCACCTTTTAAATAGGCCATAATATGCCTTTTTATCATAAAAAAGAAAAGGAAAATATTGCTGCAAGCTGCTATTTTGGGTTTCAACCCTTTTTTTTCGCGCAACAGACGGAAATGGCTCAATTGCCAAACTCAAAGCCACAGGCAGCGGCAGCGAGCAGCTTTTGGGCTTCACAGAGCTTCACAAAGTCACTTCAGCTGGTTTAATTCTGTCTACAGATGGACCGAGACCAATCACACACTCATTTCATCATCGCAATGTATTCAGCCCTTTTCAGTAATTGCAAAAACTCAAAATCCCGCCAGTCATGTTCCTTGGCGTTTTGGGGACACGTTTCAACAGCATCATTAAAAATATCCAGCAGTTTGGACACACTGTCATTGATTTATGGCCAAATCTGCACCAGGCCCATGCATGTTGATAACGAGTGGCGACCGCCTATGGAGTGATTTAAAAAAACAAGTTTGGGACTAATTGGCCGAGGCAGGATGAATGCTGAAAGTTGCCTGAAATGAGAAGAACAAAACGTCAACTAGGGGATGCTACAAATGCAAAAACCAACCTCATATCATACTATAAATGAATAATTGTTCGTCCAATCATCACACATCTTGGAAAGTATGTCCACATAAGTACCTACGATTCAAATCGACCACTGGGGGGCACTACAGATGGTACAAACCAAATTTAAACACAAATCGAGCTTCATGTCTACTTTTCAAGCACAATCCGCTGGAGTGTTCGCCTCGCAGCTCCTGGTGGAACGGGGGCCTCTGAACTGAATATGGAATCCGTCCCGGCTTAATAGAGTGACACCAGGGACTTGCTTTAATGAATTTAGTTTCCTTATATAACAGAAAATAGTCGCATATCACTTCCATGAGGCTGCTCTCAGCAGACAAAGGCATTTTCATCCTTCTTCGGGTTGCAGGTGGATGTTCCCCTAAAGAAGCTGTCGGAGAGATGCCATGCACATTCCTGCACAAGGAAACGGCAGCATAACTTCATTGATTATTTCAGCTAACAGTTAAGTTGTTTCCTTTTGTCAGCTTTCTGCATTATTCATCACAAACACCGGGTCGCCTCCTTCCCTTCCGCCAGTCTGTCCCACCGGCTCAGCACACAGGAAAAAAAGGCTTACCTGGTTGAATGAAGCTGTCCACTGGCTCTCTGCAATCCAATCGAATCTCTGCCCAACATAGGGCACCACAGCTTAATGGTTGTCATTTTGCCTTCATTTCCTTGTTCCATTTGCTTGAAATACACCCAAATATGCTTTGAATGAAGCTGAAGAAACAAGCAAATATACCGGGTTTCAGGGGATAGATTACATCTGCAGACAGAAAATGTCTCATTTATGGGGAAAAATATGAATCTCTCCTGGTGCAACTAAGTCCTCTGCAAACCCAAGAGATCCTGCGTCCATAGATTCACTGCTGCTGCCATTGTATTGTGTCGTCAGTAGCTGATATGCAATGCAATGACACATACAATGCAAGCGGAGGCCGTGCACTCGGACATATTGCATGGGCAGCCTGCAGCTTCGGCCCGTAAGCTAGATGTGATGGTGCATTTTGATGTCTCTTCCTCAAACCGGTATGTCCGAATGAGTCCGGAGATGTAAAATGATGTTTGACAAACATTCTTCTTCTGAGGCGTCTCATTCTGATTTCACGACCTCCGTCACCGGGAGTATCGGAGGTCCATCTCCCAGCTGAACCGTGGATCGGAATCCAGCACACCTTTTTTACTCCAACATGTAGGGCAAACAGTCTGGGGATTAGTGTGTGTATCTGTGTGTGTGTGTCGTCAGCTTAGCGGTGTCTGCGCCGTGGCGTATTTGTGAATACAAAACTGTCATTTTATCCGTGCGCTCTCGAGCCATCAACAGTACGATCACGCATCAAAGCGGCTGCTGTGTCTGACTGCATAATCACCGGAGCAAATCTCACTCCCATTCAGCCCCCGAGTTATGAGAGGATATTGTTTTAACCCTTCGTGACGCAGTTCCGAGCGAGGACACGGTGGCTTTTGTGCCGGAGCTGTACCGCCGCTCCCCGAATACACGCACGATAACCTTGAGCATGTGAAGGTGTGATTCTCTCTCACACACACACAGCTGGAGTCTTTCATAGACGTACACAAGTATTACCGACTCTTTCTCATGCACACGGGGCTCGTTCCTCCCGCATCCTTCCACCTCAGTCGTGCGCACACTTAAGCATTCAGGTACTACTGATTCTCTCTGGAGAATCTACAAATACACGCCCCAAAATCTCTCACATCCCCCCACCTTTTAGAACGCTTGAATTCCCATGGCAAGGCTGTGCCTCTTGCTTAGATACACTCATACCGACGCACGCAGCTGGATCTCTCCGGTCTCGCCCACAGTCTCATTCATATGCACGACCATTCAAATATTCCCGTATCATTTTATACACACTAACGCAAACCAACACACACACGTCCTCGCCAGATGATCCATCCCAGGAGTAGCGGTCAACATCTGGCCCGACAGGGTTTTGTCTCCCCGCTACATCTCCCGGGCTGCCCTTTACCGGACCCCCAACGTGTCCTGATGGATCACCCGCGGACCGGGATGGATGGCGCCGCCGTTCTCCCTCGGCCCCCATCTTTGCCATTTTGGCCTATCTGCGCCGCTAATCTGTCATTCTCATAGGCCATTTGTTAGTTCGCCGTGGCGTGCCGTATGTGTCGCATACGGGTTGCGTGTTTGCATATGTCCACACAAGGGAATGCCTGACCCCTTCGGCACGCCGCTCCGGTTGGGCTGCCATCCCTTCGCACCACCCGGGGGACGTGCTCTCTCCCCTGTAGCGATTTGTCCCATCTTTTACCATTCTTCATCTCAACTTGCCTCCATAACAGAGTGGCTCTTTTGCAGGGTTATCCTGCACATTTTGACGCCCTCTTCTCTTTATGAAAGGAGTTAAAAGTAGAATTAAAAAGGAGAAAGGTGAAAATGACTTGTATGTGAGTAAACAAGTACTTAGTGTTTGTCATCTTTGCATGATGATACATGCAGATTGTCACGCGGCTGCAGAGTGTGACACGCTGCATTGTGAACTAGATGCAGATATAATTAGGACGGCGTATTAATAGTTGTCGGTGTTTTCCCCACAGGGTTTTGTCAGACAATGGTGGGTGGACCTCAGACCCTCCAGGGTGCCTCGGAGGCATGCTCACACGCAAGAACATTTTGTACAAGTTAAATGCATCAATCCGGTGCACTTTGAGCACAACATTTTTAAGTCTGGTGCGTTGCCGGACATCAACAAAGAAGCGCCAAGAACAGGAGACTTTGTCACCCCCGGCACTAATTTCACTGTCATTTGTAAATCTGACACGGCCGTAGCTGCGAGCCACTTTCAGAGCCAAACTGGAGCCGGTCGCTGAGCCTCGCCTTGAGAGGGCCATCCATCGAGAAGTGTTAAAAACATATTCAGTAAATTATGTAATTGTGGCAGCCCGCCACACTCTCCGTAATTAATAGGAAACACTGATTCTGCAATTGTGTAGTCGTAATCAGAATGGACTACATGAAAACTTAAAAAAAAAAGATCAAAAATGACTTTACTTAAAAAACTAAATCAAAGCAATCCCCTTCCTGTTGAGGTTTTTCCACGCTCCTCTTCTGATGCCGCATCAGTGTGTGTTATGCGGCAAGGATACCACGGCCAGAGGGGAATCCGTCCATCAGTCAAAAGCCTCAGCTATGAACCAAGGGACTTCCAGCATCGCACCAAAGCTCTGCAGCTCAAACACGTGTTTAGCCCGGCAGCTGTGCGGAAAGGAAGCCAAATAGAAAATCAAGGAAACGGTAAACAAAGTTGAGCCGATATGTGTCAAACAAAAACCGTAGCCTGGGGGGGAAAGACTGGCGCGGACCTGTCTCGCTCCCCGGCCTTGAGTATAAACACATGAAATGGATTGCCTGCCTTCCCCTGTCCACATGTTCCCAGGCTGTTTCCATTCAGTAGCTTATTACTTAGGGTGCCTGGATGGGATTTTAAGCATGGGCCTCTTTATCCACTGGAACCTAGGAGAGATGTGAAGCTAAACCACCCCCGAGGTCCTTTTTTTTAAAAACATTTTTCTTGTGTTTATACAAAAGTTTCCAAGCTTTCCTCATTTTATGGTTCATGTCGGTCAGCAAGCCCCGTTTCATCCACTTTTGCTGCGGTTGCTCGGGGCAACGTCTTTGCCACTTATTGGAAGCAGCAACGGTATAGATTGTCAGAGCTCCATGGTGGATTCGAGAGTGTTTTGACAAACCAAACCACTCCTCCATTGCTTCTAAGAGTATGTTTCTTCCTGCTCTTATCAAAGCAGGAGGGGGGGAGGGGTTGGTGTCCGCAGCATCCCTCTCAATGCTCTCTGGTAGAGTGGTACAAATCAGCAGCACACGCAGCATTAATCAACGGACTGAGGGGTCAGCTAAGCATACCTGCATCCCCCCTCACGCATCCTTCTGGTGAGCCCTTGAAAATCTGGGCTGCAGCAATCCATCACAGATAATTCCCCACATGAAGCTTGAATGATAAGCCACTGTTGGTTGCGTGGAGGAAAAATAAATGAGGGGGAAAAAGTTTCTCAGACAGGTTTACGTTGAGCTCCGACAGCCTTTTACTTGCGCATCGGTAGCCAGGAAGCGTCTGAGAGCGGCGACCTTGCTAAGGTCAAGAGCTGTAAGAGCTCCGTCCCAACTCCCCAGCAAGCTGCTCCCATCGTCTGACTGTGTAATTAAGCTGCTTGGCTGTAAGTATGACAATGAGATGTAAATTATACAGTGGCACATCTCACTTAGCTTGTTTTATCTATAATGTATGTCTTTATTCCCTCACTTTCAGGGTATAAAACGTCATCACAGTTATCATCTCAAACATGTTGTGCCGTGGAAGCTCTGTGATTGACATCCTTAAACACTTGACATTACACTTAATGAGGGAAAATCGGCACTCTCACCCCAAAATAGCCTGATGAGCTGTACGAGTAATTAATTAAATTCATGGGATCTTTAAAGACAGATTTGAAAGATTTGATAAGAGGAGTGGAGAAGCTTACATGTTCCTTTTCTTAAATATTCAGTCTGATTATATTGTGTTTTTTGTCTCCCCACCTGGCAGCATTCATCCCTTTTTGATTCTTGATCTTGCAGCCAGATGTTATCAGCCTTATCACTGAGCTGCACAACGCTGAGGACACCGGGCCCAACCACATGCTGAAAAACATGAGGGAGGGTTGGTTTTAGCACCGAGCACATTGTGTGTCTTTGCATCTGCGACACACTTATTGCATTATTTTTTTTGGGAGGTCGTTATTCAATATTGCATTTAATCTCGTCATTAAATTACATCTTATCTATCTCTTTGCAAAATGATATTGATTAATGTAATGACTTGCATGCGGCTTTGGGGACATTTAAAAAAATAATTTATCATCTATTCTAATCTTTATTATTTTTTTTTAGTTTACCACCAGTATTTCTCAAGTCTTCGTGATCTTTGTTGTGCCAGATTGCAGCAGTTGAAACAGCAAAAATCAGTATTGATTCATGATTCTCGTTCCCCAGAGATAACTCCATTGAGACGTCTCCCACCACACATGGTTTGTTTTCAGTCACGGAGGATTTATGTAGTGTGAGGAAAAAAGGCTATCTCAACAGTAAATACTGCAGCGGTTTCCATTTCCCATTGGACACCCAGCAGCGACCCAACAGCCACCGCCTGAGCCCGGGCTCCCGTCTCCTATCACAGCACCATGTCACACTTTTAAAGGCATCAAAACCCGGGCTGCAGCTATGACTGACAGGTGCAAGCTTTCTATCTCCGGGACCAGGAAAGAGAGAGAGCTTCTGAAACAAAAGCTGAGTTGAGTGATTTGAATCTGGCTGCCTGGAGGGAAGGGGGGAAGGGGGTTGACATCGGCAACACAACTGGGTGAGGCTTTGGGTTCTGCAACAGTGATGGACTGGATATGTCTCCTCTTTCCAAGGGTGATGTAGGCGGAGGGAAACGGGGTTGCTCTGCTGCTTCCAGTCATTAATCAGCGTGGTGACCATCGCACCCCAACACTGGCCTCGAATGCAGATTCAACATCGTCCACCCTTGGGCGGCTCTGACTGATGAGCAGAAATGTGCTGCTTTAACCCAAAGCTGTTGATACGGACAAGAAACAGGAAAAAAAGGGATGCGATCGTCCATCTGTGGGGCCTGATGAGGCCGTCGAGGTGGGTTTCGTGTCCGTGCCGTAAGCTTAATGGATCCTTACCAAATGCAAATTTGATGAAGACCAAATGTATGGAGCACTCGTGGGGTAAGAGAACACAGATTAGCTCAGCCTGTGGTGTTGCCAGTGCAGGGGCATGACGGAAAAAAAAAACAACTCACCACATGGCATCGCTACAAAAATAGCTTTCTCTCGCATCATCCTTATTTCCCAATTCCTTCCCGAGCAGCTGCTTTGATGGATCATTTTGTCTCCCTAATAGCAGCTCCAAATCCCTGGATGCTCTCCATTTATGTTCCGTGGGAGACTATAACAATTTAGCAGAATCCATCTAAAGATTAGCGCAGGAGCAGAAGAAAAAGGGGGGGAAAGAAGTCTAAGCTTTACCCAAGAGGGAATCAACTTGTACTTTATTTAGACTTTCCTCTGCCTTCTAATTTTTTTTAAGTCAATGCTTTGTCAATATTAACTATAGCTGCTGCTTGCCTCTTGATTTTTTTCTTGAAGGAGCCCTGTATAAATGATGCAGTCCTTCAAGCTTGCAGAGGCCTTTCAATCATGCATGAGTGGTGGATAAGTGATGGGAGCTGCTGTGGCCCGCCACTCTCTTTTCCTCTCCGTCTGGTTTCCATTTTAACTGGGGGGAGAAGGATGAGAGAGTTTCTATCACGCCCACCGCTTCATCACAAATATCAAGAAACGGGGGGAGCCAGTGATGTTTTGAAACAGTAGTCTCTGCCGAGCGCAGCAGATATATTTACAGTCTCAGAGACATCTCAGCCGGAGCGGATCATGTGCAATAACTTCAGTCTGTCAATCAGCGCCGCATGGCCAACCCTCTGTTCGGGGTTTGTGTAGCACATTAATAAAAGGGGCTCGTGACACGTTTGATCACGCTTTCCCTCGACATGACAATTTAGAACATTTCATAAACGCTTCATTACATATTTATACAGCATTCATCGTACATGACGTGTCAGATTTTATTTAAAAAAAGGTCCGTGGTGCACATGTGAGAACGTAGCATGCAGCAGTGAAATGTCCAACAAGAAGTGGAATGTATTATACAATCAAACCCTAAACGACCCAACACATTCTGAAAAATTAATAATTCTACATTATAAATTCTCTCGAGGAGTTACGGAATACATAGAAATAGTAACATAAGAATAAGAAGGAGAAACTGCATTCGCTTACTGTTTTACATAAAAAAATGAGCAATAGTTTACAATTTTAAATTACAGAAAAAGGAAAACAATTATGCACATTCAGCACTTCAGTCTCACACAACACCCCTCTAATGTTACTGGAAAGAAAACGCTTCCACTGGGTGTGGATTTCTCCATTATTTAGTATGCAAAGCAGGGAAGGAACCAGCAGAACACGCCGTATACTCCAGAATGCGTGCGCAGTGTGAATAGCATACTTAACAAAGTCGTTTGCCCACATTTAAATGTGCATGCCGTTAATTATGTTGCAGCCCTCAGACCCCGGCAGGTGCACTTGTAATGATTTTATTTCTATGCTGTGCTCCGGCGTTATATTCCCGCTCTACAGTCTTTAGGTTTTTCCTCCGCTGCCGGTAGGTTATCTTCTCCCGCTATGTCGGGTAACAACAACGATAGTGGAAGAATACTTCCTCTTTTCCAACTTGTGCTTATCTCGGTGCTCACTCACAGTATTTCCTGGCGGCGAAGAAAAAAAACCCCATTCCAAACCCATTCCTAAACATCAACACTGCTGAGAATAACACTGCAGACTAAAATAACATAGAAGCAACAGTGTTTAAGTAAAAAATTTAAGCTTTAAGTCATCTTTCTTTGCTCTTTTTGCATAGTTGGTCTTGAAGTAATCCAAAAGTAATGGATTGCTTTAATAATGTAATAATTAACTTATTATCTTACGGTGTATTTAGGGGTCTATTCAAAATTTGTTAGTTATTAGTTATTTTTCTATATATGTTTTATACCTGATAATTATCGATATTGGGCAACATAAAATAACATTGTGGTTAATTTTTTTGCTATATTGTAGAAAACAAAATCCTATTTCTTACTGTTGTTAAACAGCGATGCTGCTGATCTGTTTAGACAGATATATTTTCCTCTAAACAGCAGTATAAAACAAGCCCACATTATCATTTTAGTGTTGGGCCAAGATAATTTGCATTAGATAAGAGGTGATATATTAGAGGATATTATCACAGATTGCAGCGGGACCTTGATTTATTGTTACCCTATTTAAGAGTGTGTGTTTGCTGTTCACAAAAAGATATTTCCTATCTCTGATGCGATAATAAAAATGTTTGTTTCCAGACAAAATAAAGTGATTCCAGTGTGTTTTAGTATCATTTTAAGATGTTGCTCTGGGGATGCTGCTCGGCGGTATTTCTTTGTAGTCGAGTAAATGCGCCTCCATGCAGAGTCTCTTGCACTTTAAAATATTTAAATAACACCTGGCACCTGTAGTGCAAAATGGTCTTTGTCGGTTCGCACCGTCGGCAAAAACAGCTTTGGGTGTTGGAGAACATCACAGCTTGGCTGTGTGGGTGGGTGGAGAGACGCCGGGACATTGTTGGGTCTTTCAGATGGAGCATGTTGTGTTGGGACGCCACGCCGTCCGTCGCGTTTATATTATGGACGGGGAGAGAATTGAGGGCGCTGGAAAATCTCTTATGCAAGGGAACACCTTGTGCGATGGTGGAGGGGGGAGTGCCGGCATTGGTGGTGGTGGAGGCGGTGGTGGTAGTGGTGTTGGTGGTGGTCCTCATCGGGGTCTTGACCTGACTCCAGATCGTCGCTGTAACAGACTTGAGTGGGCAAATGCTCACATTCGATGGCGTCTGGCACGTTGGAGAGGTGTTCTTTTCACGGATGAATCTCGGTTTACATTGTTCAGGGCAGATGGCAGACAGCGTGTGTGGCGTCGTGTGGGTGAGCGCTTTGCTGATGTCAATGTTGTGGATCGAGTGGCCCATGGTGGTGGTGGGGTTATGGTATGGGCAGGCATCTGTTATGGACGAAGAACACAGGTGCATTTTATTGATGGCATTTTGAATGCACAGAGATACCGTGATGAGATCCTGAGGCCCATTGTTGTGCCATACATCCATGAACATCACCTCATGTTTCAGCAAGATAATGCACGGCCCCATGTTGCAAGGATCTGTACACAATTCTTGGAAGCTGAAAATGTCCCAGTTCTTGCATGGCCAGCATACTCACCGGACATGTCACCCATTGAGCATGTTTAGGATGTGCTTGACCGGCGTATACGACAGCGTGTACCAGTTCCCACTAATATCCAGCAACTTCGCACAGCCATTGAAGAGGAGTGGACCAACATTCCACAGGCCACAATTGACAATCTGATAAACTCTATGCGAAGAAGATGTGTTGCACTGCATGAGGCAAATGGTGGTCACACCGGATACTGACTGGTTCTGAGTCCCCAGACCCCCAATAAAGCAAAAAAAAATGCACATTTCAGGGTGGCCTTTTATTGTGGACAGTCTAAGGTACACCTGTGCATAGGGTTGGGCGGTATGACGGTATTATACCGTGTGACGCTATAAAAGTGTCCACCGGTAGAGATTTTGCAATACCGTTTATACCGGAGAAAGCGCAGATGTCTGCGGCATCGCTCTGAGTCACTGTAATTACACCGCCTCGACACACGGGGCACTGCGGGCATTGCAGCAGACTGCTTGCGTGGTTGCATGAGCACGACGAAGAAGAAACAGCTTTACCTGAGTAATAACAATCATGGCGGAGGCGGAGAGTGAACGTCACGAGGAAACGGAGGCAGCGCGACCCACCCAACTCTTTCCGAAAAAGAGCGCTACGTCTGTTGGAACTTTTTCGGATTTAGAAAATGCGACAACGAACAAAAAGCGATACTCTGCAAAGAGTGTCGCGTGACTGTTGCTGCTGCAGGTTTAAACACCGGTAACCTCTTCCACCACTTAAAGATAAAACATGCGAAGCAGTATTATGAGTCTTTCGCTAAAGGCAGCCCATATGACAATAAATTACGTCGATGGAGGGAGATAACGGAGGCCATCACGACGCATACTTTTCTCATTTGTTATTTTTATTTCTTATTAAGATGGAACTCTGTGTTTACATTTGCACACACACTATAGCTTAAGTTAAAGCTGGAGTTCAAATGTTTACCAGACATTTGCACATTCTTTGTGGCTTATTGTTTATTATATTATTATATTTTCTTTAAAATAATGTTATGCTGCTGTGAGAAAATTAAAATAAAAGAGGAAAATGATCAAATGCGACTGTATGGTTATTTTTAAGCCATTAATTGAATTTACAGGGGGGGAAACCATACCGTGATATATACCGTTACCGTGATATGAAATTATTCATACCGTGATATAAGATTTTGCTCATACCGCCCAACCCTACCTGTGCACTAATCATGATGTCAGATCAGCATCTTGATGTGGCACACACTGATTTGTGAACAATGTTTGAGAGAAATGGTAATATTGTGTATCTGGAATTAATTTTAGATCTTTAAGTCCATCTCATGAAAAATGGGAGCAAAAACAAAAGTGTTCAATTCAATTCAATTCAATTCAATTCAATTTTATTTATAGTGTCAAATCACAACAGAGTCATCTCAGGACACTTAACACATTGAGCAGGACTAGAATACGCTCAAAATTTCAAGAGTCAACACAATTTCAAAGTCCCAACATCACCCAGGGGCAAGCGTTACAGCGACAGTGGCGAGAAAAAACTGCCTTAATAGGCTTTTAGGCAGAAATCTCGTGCAGCCCAGGCCCTTGGGTTCCAACTGCATTTGGTGTTGGTAGTATGGTAGTGGTAGCATTAACAGTAGCGGTGGTATTAACAAAAGCAATAGTATCAACAGTAGTAGTCCATGGCAGCAGGCACAGCCACGCCAAGATGGATCCATCCCAGCCACGTCGCCGTAGACCAGGAAGCAGGAGTGGTTGAGCAGTCACACAGCAGGCAGGTGGAGCTACCATGTGGTGTTTCCAGCGTCAGGCCAGTTAGCAGTCTGCATCGGCCAGGACCTCAGTGGACTCTGCTGGACCAGAAAGCATAGCCAGACTCCCGGGAGTGATCCCGGGAGTAGTCAAGTTAGTGACAGTAGAGATGCCGATTTTAGTCAATTACTTTAATTAAAAATACTGGCAGTAAGAGACAAACAAGACCACAACATCGGTGCAGTCCGGATCAGGTTCCACCACGGTCCAGGGAGACCTGCTAGGCAAGAGAACATACACAGAGAGAGAGAGAGAGAGAGAGAGAGAGAGAGAGAGAGAGAGAGAGAGAGAGAGGGGCTCAGTGTGTCACTATAGTCCCCCAGCAGTCTAGGCCTATAGCAGCTTAACCAAGAGCTGGCTCAGGGCAAACCAGAGCCAGCCCTAACTATAAGCGGTGTCAAAGAGAACGTTTATATGTTGCGTTTATATTTTTGTTGAGTGTATATATATATATATATATATATATATATATAAATAAATAAATAAATATATAGCATACACCTGCCAGCACTTGAAGCTCAAAATCATTTCATACTGCGGTGCTGAAACGGAGCCGAGGAGATTGATGGACAAACAGACCAAATATGTCACGTTTCTTGACTTGGCTTGCTTTTGCTTTTTGCCGTCATGAATATCACTTTGGACATTAATTCCATTCCCCTCCATTGTAATCCACAGAGAGAGAGAGAGAGCTACAAACTGGCACGGACCCCTGTTTCTACCTGCCTCCCTCTGTTGATTTATGAGTGATTATCATGAATACTTGGATTTATAAATGTACATAAATACGGCTTTGTTTGACAGCTCCCCCCCCCGGATCAGCCCATCTCTGTGGTCGGGGATGATGTCCTCATTCCCCAAACTGAGCTCCGGTAAATACACCAACAGATAACTCTGGTCATAAACACTTCTATCTGATTGCCTTCAAAAATGATCCACAGTGTAATTGTTGTAATATTCCAATTAGAGGGAGATTTAGAGGACTTTTTATTTTTCTACCTTTGAGACGGCAAAGCTGTAAATTAGTTTCTACACTTGCATTGTTTAGTAAATCAAGGGATTCTGTGTTTGGACGACACAATGTTTTTAGGGGAAACTGTTCCCTGAATATGCACCGAGTGTTTCCTGTCAAATCTCCTTGTTAACTCAGTTACTCCAGAGACACCCAAGGCAACATTAGGTGTAAATTATGCATTTGATATTGTTTTTCACCTCGTGACAAAACCCTCAATATTTCACATTTCTAGTGAGTATTTCCCCGTGTTTAATATCCACCATGTGTTTAGGGAGGAGGTATTATAAGGTTTATAGGAGGCTAAACCTTATGATTTAAAAACAATCTGATGCATTACAAATAGTAATTCTAGTTTTTATCATTGTAAGATGATTATTGGGATAATACATTAATTCTGCTTCCTAATACATAGAGATGAACAGGATTTTGACAGAAATGTGTCCTTCCAGAAACGATGCTCTGGCCTTTTTTTAGTTCTTCAATAGAAAACAGTTTACAATAAAAATGGTTCCTATCAGAGTCTGTGGATTATCAAACTGTAATATTGCTGTTGAGTTTTTCCAAATGTCATTTCTGATTCCTACACATTTTTACAAGGGGAACGGCTTAAATCCCAAACCGCTGCACAGAAAATAAAAACAACCTATATGACTTGATATTTTTGTAATTTAGGGCAAATTATCCTATTTTAAAAGGTTAAATGGCATCACTCACACAAAGCCATTTTGAGTGCTTCCTGGATTACGAAGCCAAAACAAAAGCTGAAGCCAATTTAGATGTTCCCTCAGTGCGACAACACAAACAAAGCAGGAAACGCCGGTCGCGGGCCCCAAATCCTCGGTTTGAAGTCCCAGGTCCTTTTTTTTTTTCCCCTTTCATACAATGAGTGAATGCATTCTCCACTCCCACAACCTCCTCCAAATTAGGCCATCACCGTGGCAACACGGGAAACCTGCCAAAAGGTTTGAGGGGATTGTGGGACACAGCGGGAACAAGTGATTGAGGTCAATTCAAGAGGTCAACGTGCCATTTTCAGAGCAAAGTTCCTGGTACCTTTTGGCAAACAATTTCTTTTCCCCTTGGCTACCAATCAAAGTATTGTGAGTCCCTTCGCTTCCATCAGACGTCGTCGGAGGCTCACTCAGCGTCGAGCCCCTGGAATTTAATTAGAACTGGGGGGAACTTGTGATATTGACACGCATGTCCCATTTCCCCACGGAAAGCTATACTATCTCCTCCTTACAGGTTGTTCTCCCTGAGACCAACATCCTCTGGACCCTGTTCTTGAAAATGACAGGATATAAGGACTAAGCATGTTTTCAGCTGGCCCCTTAGTTTTTAAGTGGTCCTGTGGGAAAGTGACAGCCTATCTGTGGTCGCAGCTATTAAAAGGCTGGAGAGTGGCATTTAGAAATGACATAGGGTCGAGCCACCGGTAGAGCCTTCAGCACCTGGCTAGTTATTTGAGCGTGAAATACAGTCTCCTGTCTGACACCGGTGAGTGAGGAGGGGTGAGCTTGTGTAATAGGGGCAAAAAAAACCTTGTAAATATTTCATGGCTATAGGTCAGCAGGATGTTAATGTTGTTTTTCTTTTATGCCCCCTCCCCCTCCAGGTAAGGGTTCAGTCTGACAGATTAAACGGGCTGCATACAGGCACTTCTGTCATGATGTAAACCAGGAGCCGCACACATGTGGTGCAGCTCCGATGGGACCTGCAGCGCGCTGGTCGGTTTGAGTCATTTAATGGATCAGAAGGAAGCTGCAGGAACACACAGAGCATGCACAACACTTCATTAAACATCTGAGACTAAATCTAAGTACTCCGAAGCCCCCCCTCCCTCCCGCATGTCATATTGTGATGAGACCTTTGTGTTCTGGTTGGTTAGATGATTGTGATAGGAACTCCAGAAACACGTTGGAGCATGACATCGCTGTGCTACTTTATTAAAAAATCCTCTTGCTGTGTGCGTGCAAATAATCATTATCGAGGCTGATATTCATCCATCATTCTGCTTTATTACATTTTGTTGCAATTTCCATTTTGCTTATTTAGGATCTGCGGCTTGTTTGCACGGGTGGTGATTTGGCCATTTGATCGTATTTCTGTTATTTGTGGATTTGGTTTCGATTGCGACCATTTGATTGTCTTGTTATTTTATATTTTTTTAAATGAGGGTGGAAGGGTTGCGTTGACGAGAGGCAAGTAAAGCAATATGAATGAGGGGGAAAAAAAAAAAAACCCTTCATAGAAGGAAACAAGCTTTCAACATCCAACCAAGTCTTCTAATTTTCCGCTTCATTAAGAGCTCCAGTGCTGGTGCTGTGAGCCCAAGGCCAGGAGTCGCTGGAGGCAGAGGCAGACCCTTTAATAGCCTGTTTACAACCGGGCTTGGGTAGCATAGGGAGCAAAATGGAAGGACTGGGCTTGTTAACAATTTAATTGCTGCAGTGAGTGATTTAAAGATTTGCATACTCGCAAAGGTCATTTTTGTTACGTTCTTCACCGGGCAAGACTTAGAGCCACATTCACTGAGCTTTATGGTCCACACCGATCATTTTCAGGGATGGCTGATTGTAATGACGCATAATTGAAAACTGCTTTCCCTCCTTTGTGGCCACTCGATAGGTCAGAAATTAGTGCTCAGTACAGCAAATAAAGACAAGAATGGCGCCAATGTTTTACTGAAAAGACCCACGATGGCAGCTGATTGCTATAGAGCTGCCTTTATGGCATTTCTTCGGCGTCTCTAACATTTAGTGATTCAGCTGCAATATCATCACATTGCTTTTGAGTGGTAACATAGGAGGTGTTCTCGCCGCCTTTTGTTGAGATTAAATGGCGTTATCCCCGACGTGCGAAGGTGCATTCAAGCTCCCGGCATTGAAATGATGCCGTAGCATTGAGACCATATATACCATCCATCTCCATCTGTGCTTGTTTCTGTCTTTTGCTGCAGCTGCAACAGCTGAATCTCTCTTCTGAGGATCAATAAAGCTAATCTTATCTTAAACCAGGGCTGATAATTAAAATTAAAAAAAGACAATTCCCCCAAAAGTATTAGGATCTTGTCAGTTTTTCCTTTGAAAGAAAAGCTGACCTTTTTAATTCAGATTGTGGATGTATAGAGACCTGATCTCTTTTTTTTTTTTTTTTTTTTCTTTTTTGGAGGTGAATTGTGCAAACGCGGCATTGATCAGGTGTCCTTGATTTCTTCAAACCGGCTTCCTTATCTCCCGTCCTTTATTTTTTCTTTTGTATTTTCTGCAAAAAAAGCCATGGTGATGGTGGCATTAAGATTTAAGTGCAGCCTATGTTTTAGCACCTTTAGTGACTTTTGACAGCTCTTTCTTTCTCTCGCCTCCTTTTTTCTCACTTTCAGCTAGACTCTGTCAGACCATGTAAAACATGCAAGGTTACACGTTGTCTGTGCAAGGACTAAGGGCATACAAAGTCAATGGACCTTGACTTGAAACAAGTGTGAAGTCGCAGCAGAACGTGGAGGAAACTAGAGCTTACCGAGTGTGGCCAAGGCTGCCGCCACTGTGATGTGAATTTATGTCTATGGGGAATGTGGCAGGCTAAACCTCGCAGACTATAAACAAAGGTGGAGGACCCACTGAGCACTAATGCGCTCTGACATCAGATACGACCCAGGGCACAGGTTGACCAGCCGAGGTGTTTGAAGGGTGGTACACATGCAGCATAACCATACTGGCAACTGCATCCCTTTCTTTGTCATTTCTGTCCCGTTCTTTTTGCTTCACGCTCACCAGCCAGTGTGTCATGAATATAAAAAGGCCTCTGAAATGACCCGTAGCAGGACACGTCATCTACATGGACATGCTTGTGGCCTTTTTTTATTGCGATATGCAAGCTCTTGCTCGTTTTGTTTGCTTCCGAACCGGTTGCACGCCTCCACCAACGCAATTCCACATTGGCAGTCCTTCCAAGTCACTGGTTATGACAGGTTTCCCCCACTGGACTCGTCCTGCTGCCTGGGGATGACCCCGTACCCTTTCATACCACCATGTGAAGCTGAGGGTGCATGGCTAGGACAAGCGTGTTGGGCTTCTCAGCTGTATATTGTAGTAGGAGTTTGTGATGGGGATGGATGGGATGAAGCAACTGGAAAATGTACTAATTTAGGGCTGAGATCTTCACCAGGGGTCCGTGATCCCCTAGGGGGTCGACAGAGTTACTGCTGGGGGTCCACGAAATGATTTAATGCCAATCTTTATGTATTCCAGAAATGTAATGTCCAAAAATACACATTAACATGAATCCAACCTATAATCTGCAAATATTTATATTTATTCAATGTTATCAGGTGAAATAGTGATGTAGAAATGGCAATATAGAATTCATTTTCTATAAATATATGAATCTTGGCTTAGCATTGTATACATACAGCATTACAAAGTACTATACCTGGCACTGTAAGCTGCCCTACACATTATTATTGACCGCTTTAATAAACAACACAATTTTATATGATCATCTGAATTCATTGACTTCTTTTCCGCATTTGACCTTACACTCTCCCCCTCTCCACCAACTTGGAACCAACTTGACCTTGTCTTCACAAGATCCTGTGGCATCTCGGCACTCTCTGTTACCCCGCTCACCGTGTCCGACCACCACTTTGTGACTTTCTCCCTCCCCATGAAGCCCACCACATCCCTCCCCTCTACGCCTCAAACAGTCACCAGCCGCCGCAACCTGAAATCCCTCACTCCCTCCGCTCTCTCCTCAACTGTTATCTCCTCGCTCCCATCCTCAGAACAGTTCTCCTTAATGCCTACTGAGGAAGCCTCCTCCATCTTGATGTCCTCACTCTCCTCTTCTTTGGACACTCTCTGTCCCCCAATCTCACGACCTGCGCGATCATCTCCCTCCCCTCCCTGGCTGTCCGAACCTCTGCGAACCAACAACTCATTGTTGAAATCGGGCCAGCACGAGGACCTTGCTCACTACCACCACCTCCTCTCTGACTTCACCTCAACTGTTTCAGCAGCTAAATCTGCCTTCTACCTGGCAAAGATCCACTCTTCCGCCTCCAACCTCAGGAAACTCTTCTCCATGTTCTCCTCCCTCCTCACCCCTCCCCCTCCTTCCTCCCTTA
Source organism: Chelidonichthys spinosus (assembly GCA_029853015.1). Classification (NCBI taxonomy): domain Eukaryota; kingdom Metazoa; phylum Chordata; class Actinopteri; order Perciformes; family Triglidae; genus Chelidonichthys; species Chelidonichthys spinosus. The sequence continues at coordinate 18,073,999 of CM056837.1, forward strand.
CTGCTGATGACTTTGCAACTTACCCTACCAAGAAAGTAAATGACATCAGCTCCTCATTCACTCCTACAACCTCCCAGAAAACATCTCCCCCAACTCTCAACTCTGATGGTCTTACCAGCTTTAGCCCCCTCACCTCTGAAGACGTTCACGCACTTGTTACATCTAACCGTGCCACCACCTGCTCCCTCAACCCGATTCCCTCCTCTCTTCTCCAGGACATCTCACACGACATCTTGCCATTCCTCACCACCCTGATCAACTCCTCCCTCACCTCAGGTGTCATTCCAGCGGCTTTTAAGACCGCTATCGTGAAGCCTCTCCTTAAAAAACCCACCCTAGACGCTACTGACATCCAAAGCTACAGACCTGTATCTCTTCTATCATTCCTCTCTAAAACCTTGGAACGTGCCGCCTACAACCAACTGTCATCCTATCTCTCGCTGAACAACCTCCTAGACCCTAATCAATCAGGATTCAGGACTGCTCGCTCCACTGAGACGGCCCTCCTCACAGTGACCGAGTCCCTGTGGGACGCCAGAGCCTCATCCAACTTCTCCGTTCTCATTCTCCTCGACCTATCTGCTGCATTCGACACAGTCAACCACCAAATCCTCCTCTCCACTCTGGCTGAACTTGGCATAACTGACTCTGCTCTCATCTGGTTTACATCATACCTGACAAATCGCACCTTTCAGGTCGCATGGAATGGCTCTATGTCCAAACCCTGTTCTCTGGACACGGGTGTCCCTCAAGGCTCAGTATTAGGACCGCTTCTGTTCTCACTATACACCAGATCACTAGGCTCTGTTATCACATCGCATGGATTCTCCTAACATTGCTACGTAGATGACACCCAGCTGTTCCTCTCTTTTCCCCCGTCCTCTGACACCCACATTGCAACTCGCATCTCGGACTGTCTGGCTGACATCTCTGTCTGGACAACTGCACATCACCTCAAGCTTAACCTGAATAAAACCGAACTCCTCTTCATCTCAGGGAAAGACTGCCCTCGCATGGACCTGTCGGTCACTGTCAAGGGCATCACAGTATTACCTTCCTCAACTGCGAGGAACCTGGGTGTAATCCTCGATGACCAACTATCCTGCACCCCCAACATCACTGCTGTGGCAAGATCCTGCAGATTTGCCCTCTACAATATCCGCAGGATTCGGACCTTCCTCACAAAGGATGCAGTGCAACTCCTGGTCCAAGCACTGGTCATCTCCTGCCTTGACTACTGCAACTCTCTCCTGGCCGGACTCCCGGCCTCTGCGATTAAACCATTGCAGCGTATCCAGAACGCTGCAGCACGCCTTGTCTTCAATCTACCCATTTCTCCCATGTGACCCCCCTCCTCCGTGACCTCCACTGGCTCCCTGTTGCAGCACGCATCCAATTCAAGATGATGACACTGGCCTTCAGGGCCATCAATGGAACGGCACCTGTCTACCTTCAAACACTGGTCAAACCTCATGCCCCTAAGCGAGCACTTCGCTCCTCTACTTCAGCTGGCCGGCTGGTACCACCATCGCTGAAATCAAACAAATGTCGCTCAGCAAAGTCCAGACTCTTCTCTGTTCTGGTCCTCAGTGTAGGAACGAACTCCCAACCAACGTCAGGACAGCAGAGTCAAGACTCACCTGTTCAGACTTCACCTCCACTCTACATAGCATGACCCACTTACAACCCCCCCCCCCCCCCCAAAAAAAAAAAAAAAAAAAACCTTACCTATAGCACTCTGATCATAGCACTGTTGATCTTAAGGTACTACTTTAGGACTTACTGAGTACCTAACACTTGTTCTATTTTTAGCTCTTACTTTATCGGCAATGATACGTTGTGGTTTCTTTGTTTCCTTCTTTTGACAAATGTACTTATTGTAAGTCGCTTTGGACAAAAGTGTCTGCTAAATGACCTAAATGTAAATATGCGGGTCTCTATAGGCGTAGGGGTCCTTGCTCTGAAAAACGTTGAAGACCTCTGATTTACAGATATAGCTTAGAGGAAAAAATGGATGTGGGCAACACATGGGAGAGTTTACTGAATAGCAATGTGTGAAATATTTGAAAGATGTTGCAGTGGAAATAGAAACCGCAGGATTGTCAGGGAGACGATGATGCGTTTTGAACTAGTGGTGAAGCAGTGCTGCAGAGATATCAAGCAGCTGTTCTCTTGGCCTTGGCCCCTTGAACCTATCATGCACCAGCGCTCTGCCTGTCTGTCTGTCTGCTGGTCTTACTGCCTTCTGTCAGCTTCCCCCGTTAGGAGGGAGTCCCGGTGGAACCAAATCCTGACCTCCTCCCAGCTGGCTCGCCTTCCAGTGGCCAACCGTCAACATCCCCATACACATCAGCATTGCCATCTGGAGCTTCCTCCCTCCCACGCTGTTTATTGTTATTGTCTTTTTTTTTCATCTTTATTGCGGAAACACATAAATATGTGCAATTGGGTGCACACAATGTGAATCTAAACTACAGCCTACAGGTTTCCGCACACCCAAACAACTGTCAGCCAGCCTCAGTTTGGAGATGAAAGCGCCGCATCACGTGATGGTATAAAGTCCGTGCACAGGACAGTACATATAAATAATGGATATTTATTCTGTTTGGTATTCTTTTCATGTGCTCAAAGACATGATCAGACGGTGGGATCATTTCTGTTTTTGGCTCAGAGGACAACAGCGCTTTACAGGTCAACAGACATTTATTTTAAGTTTCGTCTGTGCCAAGAAAAGAGAACGTTGATGTAAATAAAGCACAACCATCATCCCGTCTCCTTTAAAGGACATTGCTATACATTTATATTAGCATAGTAAAGGTCAGTGTCTGCCGCTTTTCATAATTCCCCACATCTCTCTGCCGTGACTCACTCGTGTTAAGTAGATTTGGACATGCATTTATGTTAAAGGGCGTTTGTGCTCAGTCCAAGGTGAGTCTCTATCTCTGTCATGTTTTTACATTTAATTTAGTGTTTTGGATTCTCACATTACGCTTACTCTGTCTAATAAAGTGACACTGCCGCAGCTCAGGAAGAAATTCAATGCATAATATCTCCCACGCCCGATTTGACTGATATCACCTCCATCAGCTGGAAACCCATAAGGAAGCATTGTTTAATCCACTTGTCCTTACATATTGGTCGCTTCATACAGCCTGCCGCATCGCATATTGACTACATGATTGAAATTCCAATAATTGCCAATCCCTCAGTGTCGGATCCAATGTTCAACCTGGAACAATCACTTTAACGCAGTCGGCGGCTGCACGACTAGTATGCTAGCTATTGTTGCGCGGGGAGGATTTTCATCAGGATTCAATAGCCTGCATCTCCTGAGCGATGGTGGGACGCGACGGGAGGGACAAGCGGAGGAAAGAATAATTACTGGGCCTATTTCCTCCCCAAGTCATTCACGCACCAGCGGGCCCCAAAAAAAGGGACTCTTCGTCCCTGCATTGTTATTATGAAATGAAAAATGGGCAGTGGATCAGTACAGTGACAGGCCATTTGGTGTATTTACCTGTCATTTGTCTCCTCTCGGACAGGAGTGGACACTGTGCAGTTTGAGGCGGTTTACGCCCACCGATGATATCAGTTCCCCCCTCTCCGGGTTGTAGATTGATGTGCTGCACTGTAAGCCTTTGGGTAATCTAGCCGCATGCTGGTTGTCGGACATGGGGGGGAACACGGTGTATTTCACATGTAATACGTCTGAAAGCAGGGCCCCTAATTAAAAAGTGAACAGGCAGCACTTGGCAAGCATTGATTGTTTGTGTACCTGCACGTCTAGGATAAGGTTGAGACCATTCAACTGCAAGGATTCTCTGTATTAATTAGTAGCTTGAAGCATAAAATACCACATTTGAACATGGAGAAAATGAATTGGCGGTGTCACTTCTCTTTCTGGTGTGGACTCCCTGCATACCGGCAGTAAATAACGATCGAATCTGTCGATACACATCAACACCAGGTCTCCTTTTATTAGCCATAAAAATAGTTAAGTAAAGCCATTTCCAATTTTTGTTTTGGCTGGATCAATTTGCTACAGCTGTCAGGCGTATGAGGATGAATGGAGGTGCCACGCTGGGTTTATTCATGAGCTTAAAATTATGTGATTCTATCTGCCTTCAGGATACTTCTGAGTTATTGAGCTGAAAGGTTTTCAGCACCTATTGAATGGTGATTGCACACACACACACACACACACACACACACACACACAAAAATCATTTTGGAAAAAATTTAAATTACCCCACAGTGACATTAAATAGTGGAGCCTATTCATCGGCTTGGTTGAGAATGACTCGGCACGGACAAAAAAAAGCGAGACAAAAATTCCAAAGGCACTAAATCTACAGTGAGTTGGCGGTCAACTTTTATGCAAACAGTATAAATTATCTGATTGCTGTCGGTGCTTTTAAGAGCAACAACATTTTTATATATTCCTGCATATTTCTTTTTAAACACTCACAATATGTACTGTCCCCTTTGGCCTTTGAAAAAAAAAAAGCAAGTTCATGTCCATTCTATCAATTTAAAACTTTCACATTTACTTATTGTCTCATTAAAGCGACCTCCACTTTGGGTGCCCACTTTGAACATGAATGTCTCACATTGAAATTTTTGAAGAAATAGGCAACTTCTCAGAGGTCTTGTAGAAAATGAAGGTTCAATATAAGTCAGACGATGTAGCAATGTTTCATTGAAGGACTGTCAAACAAATCCATTATAATCTAGCAGCAGATTTGACTGCAACTGGACACTATATTTAGGTTTTAAGCCGTGTTTTATTTGCAGGATCAGTGTTTCACTTATTCTGTAAAGCTTTTGATTCTGGTTCGGCTGGCCCCGGTTGGCTGGAATTTCTCAAAATTCCTTCGGGGTTGAGTCAGGATGGGTTAACGCCAATTTCCAGAAATGTTATACACGTTTTGAGGCTGTTCCAAATAGTTTGAAGCTTAATTCATAGATTTACTATTCAAATCATGTGAGTTCTGCCTAATGTGGATGTCTATTCATGCTGTTGAAATCCAGTATTTCTGCAATAGATAGATAAAGATTATGGTACCCTGATCAGTGTTTCCCTTCTAGTCATTGGAAGTCAGGGTACACCTGGACATGTCTCCAGTCCTCACATAAAGACAGTGAACACTTTAGAGTAAGGAAATGTAGTATATTAATTGGAATTGATGCAATGTGTGTCTAAATTCTGCAGCATTGACGTGTTATTTTTCCACCCTCTAGGGGGCGATCTTCACACACACGGTATAACCTTTGTCTATCTGCGAAAAGCTTTGCTGTCAGAAGTAAATCCTGAGAAATCAATTCGCGGCTCCACTCAGAATGACACGCTGCCGATATTTTTCTAACATTGGTGGCGAATACTGAATGTGATAGCGCTGTGTAGCACTGAGAGTGAAGTCAGTTTTTTTTGCAGAAGCAGATCGTATCAGTGGAACATTGCGTTGACTGTGATGGCATCCATCGCAGTGACACTTGCTACGAACTCACTCCTACGAACCTCTTCCCTTTGCCTCCTCATGTCAATACACTCCGCACACTTATCGCCGCCATGCGCTCCTCCACCGGGCCCCCAGGAAATCACAATCATTAAAAAATAAATACATGCCCATGGCAGTGAAGCAGGTGGGAGTGATAGCAATGTGAGACTTCACCCTGACTCAGGCCGACTCATACTCCTGTCTGCCCACTGACTGAACGCATTTACTCAAAACCACCGCAGACTTTATGGATTCCAGGCATCGATTTTCTTATTTTAAAACTTAATGAACTGTAAAGAAAAGGGGAAAAAAAAGTAATGACCCTCATCTAGTGGACTGCTTTCCTTTTGTGGTTGACATTAATAAGTTAGTTTGCCATGCATAATTGAAAGCTTTATGACTTTTATTAATGGACAGGGGTGGTTTCACAGAATGCTGTAGTCGTGATATACAGTAAATGCCCTGACAGCCACTAATACTTCCCAAACACACATACAAGCTCTTACAAGTCAAATTGCATCATAATTATACCATTCCTAACCAACCACTAAATGGCACAAAAAATGTCAGGTCTTTTGGAATATTTTAAATACGATACATACGTCTAATGCATGTATTTATCAGTATTGCTGTGTGAAATAGTACATCCCCCTCTACTTGTGATTAAGACTTCATCATAAACTAAAACAATCTCACCTAAAAGTCAGTTGAGTAGATGTTTTATAGAAATTGCATTTTTTATCCAATTTTATGGCTGTTTTGAAAGCTGTTCTTCGTAGTTCTTTCATTATTATGCTAGTATTATAGTACATATTCTGCTAGTATGTATTTTCTAGTAGTTTACTGAAAATGTTAATATTGTAGCAAATGTGATAGGTGGTTTTAAAGTGTTTACACTTGAATATTAAGTTGACTTTTTAAGTGTCCCTCTTGTTCTATTTGGATTGAGTATGTGGGAGGTAACAGGTAAACATGATTATTACAAGGCACAAGGCTGATTCATGACAGGTCACTCATTTAATTAAGTATTCATTTTATTATTAAATAAATAGTGAATAAATTGTAGCGACCCATTTAATCTCCACAGCTATGCTGAGGACACACAGCTGTATTTGTCCAAGAGGCCAGATGACCCAAATACTGTTCAATACTATTGATTACAAAATGCTGCTGCCATGGTTTTGACAAAAACAAAATAAATTATCATATATTCCTGTTTTACACAACCTACAATGTCCCCCTGTATCTTTTTAGAATTGATTTTGTCCTCTTTTTTTTATTTATAAGACATTAAATTGCCTCACCCCTTTTTTTTTTATATCACAGACTCTGTGTTTTAAGATCCTCTAGTTCTTTTTCAACTATTTCCAAAGATACAACAAAAACCTTCAGTGAAGCTGCTTTTAGCCACTAATGCCCCCAAAATATGGACCATGCTGCCTTTAAAACATTGGACTTGCATCTTTTTAATATTGCCTATAATTCAGTTGTATATTCATCATCTTTCATGGTTTTTGGGAGTCATTTTTAGATACAAACGCACATTTTGTCCTTTCCTAGGTATGTGTGTATGCAAGTGGTTTTAAAATATGTTTTTGGTACAGGATTGTGAAGCTCTTTGTGTGCTGGATTCTGTGCAGGAAAGCTGCTGCATTAATAACATTCATTCCTTTTATTCATTGTAAGATTCACTTCAAAAACCAAATTCAATAAGGAAGAGCCCCAGTGTTAACCCTTCTCTAGAAACTGCTGTGATGTTTCATTGAATGAATGAAGCCACAGTTGCCCCCTCATCCACACTCACTATATCAGACATATTTCTCCACTGCTAGATGTATGCTGTAAACATATTAAATGCTGCTTTTCCATGCTCTCTCTCTCTCAATCCCTGCATGAATGCAATTGTGTTACCTCAGTGTAATCTGTGCTAACCAATCTATTAAAAGGAATACATTGTTTTTCATTTAAATGTCCCAGAAATAAAACATTTCAAATCATATATAAATGCAACTGAATGTGTTAAATAGGCATTTCACATAGTCTCATATTTGTAAGTCCCTAAATATCAGTATATATTGCATTGTCCAAAACTACAATCTAATAGTGTATTGTAATGAAAGTTGTGATTTTCGCCCCTAACTTTCAGCATTAGTTATGGAATTTGAGAACCGTGTAAAAGTTTTCCTTTTTGAATGAAGCAGCAAAAAAGTTGTTTCAGTTCATTTTGTGTCGCCCAAACAGAGATTGCCACAACCGAATACATAATCTCCCAGCTGAGACGTGAATAACCCTTTAGTCTTATTGGAGTATTTATCATATTTCCATTGTGTGCTTTGTGAAGGAACAAGGGAGAATAATTGTGCCTCTTCCATTTTAGACGTCTAATTGAAGAAAACAGCTGTTGGTATCTCCGAAATTTTTATCTAAGCATGTATTTTTTCCCCTGAAGTTACTCTCGGTGAATATCTTGTCGTGGCCTCAGCTCCTCCTAATTATTGTATTCTGAGCTGTGCAGCACAGACAGCCACAGGTTCACTTCTGGTGTTTATGCAGGGCCTTCTAAATGATTTTGTTCCGCTCGGCTGCACACTTTAATGAAAGTGTAAATGCTTTTGGAATGGTGGAATCAGCTGAGTTGGGCGGATTAGCACTTCCTTTTTCCCACAGCCTTGATGTTTAATTACCACAAGTTTGTTGTTTTCTCATTCATCGGGTTATTTTTTCTCCTTTTCAACTTTTTCGACGGCTCACATTGAGCTCGGGGCCCAAGTAATTGGTGTGTTTGGGAGGGGTGAAGGGGGGGAAAAAAACAGAGGAGCAGAGTCTGTCTGGCTTCTGTCTGCCAGACGACTACAAAGGTAGTTGGGGTCAATCGTTTTATAACTGCAACACTTTTCCGCCTCTGTGCTGAACAGGTATTTATATTCAGTTGCTTTTTAATTTCTTCTGTACTCTCTCACCCTCACCACAGTCTTTACCCATCATGCATTCCTTCCCCCTCCAAACCCACGCACCCCTGTCCCTTTTCTCCCTCTGGTTTTTCTCCCGCAACATCAGTTTCTGTATTATCAACACAGCCAGCCGTTGGAGTATGTTTAGGTCATTGGTTGGTTTTGACCTGTATTTAGCATTTAAATCAGGCCAGGCCTGGCTGTGATCTCATTACCAGACTACCTGACTGGATTTTATGTAAAGGCTAGGCATTAATAAGGATCCCTCAAGGGTTGAGGGGAGGGGAAGATGAGGCTTGTCTTGCAGCCCAGGTAATTTACTGCAGCAGAACAAGATGGAGAGACTGTGTTATTATAGACTTGATCGCTTGGCAGGCCGGCTTGTAATTGATCTGTGCTCTGCAGAAGTGCTCAGTGGTGATGGAGGGGCGCGGCTGTGGAGGGAAGAACTCAATGCAGAGTGTAATACATACTGTATAACATTGAGACAGATCCATAGTTTGAAAACTGAGAGGACGGGCAGAAGAGGGTTAGACAATTACATATCGATAAATAAATACTCCCTGTGACGTATATTTAGAAAATTCTATTAAGGAAATGGTTTTAAGAGTTACTTATAACTGCAAATTTTCTTATGAAAATACAGAATTCAAGACATTTTGGAAGAAATAAAGGGAAAAAGCAGAGTACAGGCAGACATGAACAAGATGTCAAACCGTTGCATTTATCTCTCGCCTTTCTTCCAGCCTCAAAGGTCGTATGGGGATGAACATCGTAAATTGATTGGAAATCATCCTCTACTGTACAAGCTATCAGAAAACATTAAACGGTAAAGTATATTTCAAAATAGCTATAATAGCCAATAAAATGCCATTATGTCCTTTTCATTAAAGCCTTGAGCTCTCAATAGTCATTTAAAAGCTGCTCATGAATCAGGTATCATTGTTTTGATGGCTGCTAGTGCTCGCGTTCGGGCCCTCATCAGTGAAATACAATCCAGGTCACTCTGTCTCAGTGGCAATTTTCCATTTGTTGGGGTTAATTGTACTGTAGCCACCAGGCATGAGACGGTAAGGAAGTTTCACGTCTCAATTATCCCGGCCAAAGTTTTGATTCACAATATTATCATCAAAAGTATGCTTAAAACATGTAATGACTTTTTGTGTAACAATATTTTATTGTTAAGTAAGTTTTAAATAGCAGCATTGATCATTCTAACAGGATCATTCCTGTATCTTTTAGACCAGCTACTATTTATTTCTTGTTTTTTACTTCTCCACCATCGACAGCTTTTGCAAGCTCTTCACGATTATCCCCAAAAATGAAAATCTGACACGATCGACTTACTGTGAATGTTTTTTCATCCATCCCTTGTAACCACGGTGATTTAGACACAAAAACAAATAAATCCAGGTGAAGAGACCGATTCAGACAAAAAAAAACAAAAAAAGACAGACAGATGATGCACTTGGCTGCAAATATTTTTCTGTTTAACTGTGCATGGTTCAACACCATCCCCTATTTCTGTCATTCTCGTCAACAAAATGTGAAATGAACTCAATCAAAAACCATCTACTCCATCCCGCATCACACCAGGGTAATACATCTTGCTCAAGAAAAAGCACAGATGAATACAAATCCTGAAGGGCTCTCCAAAAAATTGCATATCCTTACTGCAGCGTCCATCGCCAGGCTATGTAATGTCTTTTGCTTTGTGCTTTCGATGCATCATTATCTCAAAGAGACGAAGGATGCAAATGAATCCCCCCTCAACATTTACCAAAACGTTGTTTATGATGGTCGTTGCAGTTGATATGAGAGCGGAGGCACAGCCTGAGAGTGCAAATCTGTCCAGACAGCCCTTTCTCTCGGCATCTGCAAGGTACTATTGATTGTTGTCATCAAGGGAGTCAAACCTGCAACAAATAGAAAATCTTCTAGAGGCTCATCTGAGCTACTCTAAATAATTTTGCTGTCTTCATCACGGCCGCTTACACCAGGGTCCTTCGGGGAGGCCCGAATCAATCGGCACTGTGAAGATCTGCTTATTATCTGCCAATAGAGGGCCCGGCAGTTGTGTCTGCTGCAGTGGAATACAATGAAGTAATTTAACATCTAGGGAAGGGGGAAAAAAGGAAACGTAAGAAAAATAATGCTCTTCCAAATCCGGAGAAAGTTTGACTTTGAAGTCTGCAAGCTGTTGGCACGGCGCTGCAGTGCGGATGCTGCAATGTGGAACACTTCCTGATTGGTGAATCACAGGATTTGGACAGAATGCGTCGCGGCAACAGCGTTTTGGAGTCAGCCGTCGCATGGCAGCGATGTCACTTTGTGTTTGTCAGCACGCTTGACAATGTTTTTGGTCGTAAATAGAGATGTCTTTTCACATCAAGTATGGCTTTGGGTCTAAATTCAATTCCTGCTCCCGCCCCCTTCTTCTCTCTTCTTGGTCCACTGGTTCTGCTGAATGTCTGGCGAAGGGAGGGAGGAAGGGTGAGATCTAGGTCACAATGGGTGACTCAGCCCTATCGCAGGGACACGGGGAGTTTGGGAGTAGGAGGTGAAAGATGCTCTCTGAACATCCAGGGAGAAACGGGGACGCCTCGCACCGCCATGTTCAGTCCTTCTGAACATTCGGCATCTTCTGTGACGAAAGATGCGACGGAGCAAAGGCACACGCTGTATCTGGATTTCTAAGCTTTGTACTCGTACGCACATCTGAAGCTGTTGCTGAACAAACAGAACACTTTATCTTTGTTGCAAAGGCCTTTTTTTTTCTTAATTTGATCTCACAAGTTACTTTTAAGAATATTTTTGTGTGGCAGAAATTAATTAGCGATGCCTTTTTTCTGTTCATCAGCTTCCCCTTCTCAGATTGATTATCCTATGACACTCTCCATTAATGCCCCATTAGCCGCCATTATGCCAGACTATTTTCATTGCCAACAATAACACTCAACCGGAATGCAATCCAGGGAGGGGGGGGGGGGGGGGAGCACCAGGACACAAGTGCAGTTTGACAGTTACAGGATTGTTCATCATTAGCAGACATTGTCTCCGAGACACGGGGATATGTCATTTACTAAAATGGGGGGCCACGGAGCGTCCTTCCCAGCCGAATGGCTTTACATGACAGCGGACATTTCTCTTGCGTTTCCTACAGGGTTCTCGATCAACGCTGTCAATAGGGGAACAAAGGAGGACTCGCTAATGACAAAAGACGCGATTCATTTAGTTTAAGTGCAAAACATCCATCCTAAATATCCTCTACCCGCGCCGAGGCTTTGATTAAGAGATTCAGTAAAAACGGTTTAAAAAAGGAGAGCGTCGAGGGGAGGAATGTAGGCCGTTGCCCCCAGCACCGCCAATCCCTCTCTCTCATTCTCCAGCTATATGATGGATTAACAAAAGGTGCATGGATGGTCATTACTTGAAGCAAAAGAGAAAAAAGATGGAATAGTTTGTTTCTGAAGTTGCCAACGTCACTAATGATTGGTTAAACCTACCTATTAGCGCCCGAAAATGACCATCTCATCCAGGTGATTGGTCGTTATTTTGGGCAAAAATGTGAAACCTCTTCATGCCGTTGTTGAGAGGTGCTTGTTGTTCTTTTTTTTCAGGTTTTCCACTCAACGCTGTGCAAACACTAGTATAAGGATTTATGTGTGTTTGTCTCCCAGGTTTACCATCACTGGCACTGATCACAGCTACGGTTATGTTTTAGCTCCAGAAGGTGTTGTGATTGCCGACAACGGTGACAATAACATTACGTTTTCACCATGTAGCTCCGAATGTGTAAAACGTTCTTAGCATTGTTTACACTACATCCTACTTAGGCTGCTTTAGAGCAAATGCACTGCATATCTCTGCTGTATATTACCTACCTATAAAGCTTTCTGTCCTTTATGTGTGACGGTCCTTCAGTTTCCCGATCCATACTTCACACTTGCGTTTCAAATGACTATTTTCTCCGATTGGGCACCCCCCACCCCAGATGGGTGCTAGTATTCATAAAAATGTAAATATGAGATGAACACGTGCTACTACAATGCCACGCGACGCCTCTCCGTGTGCACTGCAGGTTGCTCGGCATTCCCGTGCATGTATTTGCATGTCTAATGAGGGGATTGAGTGCCATTAAGTCGGCTTCCGCGGTACGTAATTGTACTGCGAATGTATCGGCGTTTTAATATGCATTTAATATATATTTTAGGGGAATAAATGGGGAATAACAATGCGCAAGTAATTACATGGTGGGTGGATCCCTCGCAGCATCTGTCATTCCAATCACCGTGTTGAATATCCTCGTGTCTGTTCTGTTTCTCACCCCCGAGCGGAGACGGAGCATTTTAATTTCCATTGTGGTCCTGGCTAGGTCGCTCATTGACGATAAGCCAATAAAATTTAAATTTGGAGACTTTCTAATGAATATCCAAGAAACGTAGTGAGAGAAAACACCCCCATGATCAAGCGTCAACAACTTTCTGGAGGGTTATCTTGGTGTAAATGGCAGGAAGTCACCCAGGGAAATGAGCGGAGTTTAGATATCGACATTGTCATCAGAGGAAGATGATGAGGGGAGCAGCTGGAATGGTGGACAGTGGGGATATATGGAGGGGAATTAAAGTGAAGTCTCACCACTGCTGACATCCTTTCGTCGACACAACCACCATCAGGTGTCTCTCTGGTGTCTGAGCCGACTAATGAACGATGATTGCCAGCTAACCGCTTCACGGCAGCAGGGAAGATTCTACAAAATACCACCTTAACACAAAATGTCACAAAGACTCCCATTTGCTTTAACACAGGTTTAAGTGGAGAATATGTGATTGTTGTTCTGTGATGATGGAAATCCTTGTTCCGCACCATTAAAACCATAAAGTGTTCCCCTTTTAACAAATCTCCTCATCGCCCTGATGCAGGCGCGGTACTTACACTAATTGTGGTTCTCTGTGGTGAATAATAGTGAAGAGCCATTTGTATCGAGGGTGCGTTCGTGGTGGTGCTGAGCGTACACGTGGGTCGGGGGGGCACGGGGGAGGGCTATAATGACAAACGATGCGGCGTTGAGAGGTTATTGATGTGCGATACTGACTTCAGCACTTCAGCAGACGTCGGACTTCTCTTCAGTACTCATGACTGTAAACAGGCTTTGATTTGCAGGGCATGGCTCTGCACGGTGGATTGACTAACCAATTCCTCTGTCGGACTTTTTGATATTGATGTTTCACATGAACCGCACCCCCTCCCCTTTTGAAAATAATCGATTACTCCCGACTACAAAGTGCCTACGCATTGTTCAGCAGCACAAGTCTTTTATTCAGGTCGGTGTTGTGAAATCATAGTTTTATCATTACCTCCGTACAAGCAGTCTGACGTCATCCAGCTAATATCCTCAGCATCTTGTCTGCGGTTTGATTCTGCAACGGCAGCAAATGACTGCGTATGGAAATGTATGAAAATTAAGATTTTTCACGGAGCCCTATCCTGATGGGGCTGTATTGCCCTGAAAGATTAATGTTTAAGTTTAAGATACATCAATCTTTCACACAGCCGGACCGAGCTTAACTGTTCTGAAAGCCTACGGCTCTGAATGAATATCAATGAGTGAACCACGTAATTCGGATCCGAGCCTTTTGACGTTTTTGAACTGCAAATATTCTTCCCTACTAGTATTTCCATATTTTGTCAGGCCAATTGCCAGATTTTTTTTCGCTAATGGTGATAAAAAATGACAATTACGATTGTGATTACGCTCTCAATAGATGGTTTAACTGACTTGATATAATTTGATATTATGCGAATTCCACATGATAATGCGTGCAATAAGTTACAGAAACTTTTTTTTATAAGCTCTCAAAGCCAAGACGTGACTATGCAGAACTCTCATACTCAACAATTTATCCCGCTGGCATCTCTATTAGCATCCGCTCAGCGGGCCCAGTGGAGGCCTGGCACTCAGTGCCACTTCTTCTTGTGCCGAGAAAGAGATGCCAAGCTGACTTAATTACACCACAACTGGCTGCTGACGCCCTAAACCGCTTCTTTTTTATTTTATTTTTCCACTTGAATTTATGCCTCCTCCTCACTCTAGCCATCCAAGCACTTTTTTTTTCTGATTTTAATGCTGCTGTTTATTAGGTGATATTATTAGTGTTCACATTAAATCAAATCACTCTCAGTGGTGTAAAGAGTGTTCTATTTTTTGCTGATTCCACTGAGAATCAAACGTTAAGTCTGCAACTCGATGCAGCTTTAAGCTCAAGGTTATGAATCCTTAAAGTCATATAGATCTAATGTGTTTAAGCACATTATGTGTCCCCCCCATTTTATTATTTTGTCTTTTTTACTTCCTGTCTACACCCAAAGCGGTAACGTGTTGTATTGTGTAGATTGTCATGCTACTTGTGATCACCTTGCACTAAGATTTCAGCGAATATCTGATCAGTGGCATCATGTAACGTACAGCGTGAAGGATTGTCAGAGCTGGCAGATAATCAGACTTTCCTCTACAGCAGCCTGACAAACATAAAACCACAATTTACTAAGAGCAAACAGGTTCCCCCCCTCTATGTCTCGCTTCTGGCCCCTACTGGCCAGAATCTGTTTAAGCAGTCAAACAATGGCAGAATCAAACGGGCCATTAAATGTGTTTTAAGACTGTGTGAGTCACTGCAATCTCATGAGGTCCTTGAGCATGCAGCCTTTAATAAACACTCAAAATATTAAGCAGTTTGCAGCAGAATGTGAGCATTCAGCACGGACAGACAGAGACACTCACACTCACTCACACACAGACACAAAGGACTGCATTATCTCCAGGCGGAGAGGTTTAACACACAGGTCAACAAGCCTTTGTCGGATACTTCAAGTATACAAAAAATACAAATTTTTAACCTTTTTTTTAAATTCTTTATTGAACATGTTAAAAAAAATAATACAAATTAAATGTAACAAAAAATAAGTTGTAATAAAAATGACCTTTTGGCTATGGTTGATTATGTTGAAACATACCAAGATTGAGATAGCAGTCCTAAATAGCTGTGTGTTATTGGTCTGTTGTGTCAATGACTGAGTTAGCTTGACTACGAATACAGTTAACACGCTCAGCTGAAGCCTGAATGCACTCAGGGCCACGATAAGCAACGTCACGGGCCATTTACTTCATATGCAAGAAAAATATAATCTACATTTAAATCCGACAAGTTAAAAGGTAGCGGTAATCCCATTCACTGTGTCTATGTAATTGGACAACAGACAGTAGCGCATCTGCTCGCAGGAGATATCACATGATTCCCATATTTACATTTGTTATCCCTTTTGCCTTGTACTATAGAATTAATAGGGAAAATTAGGATCCTGCCCGAGGAGGTAAACAAAGAATTAGCTATCGGAGCGGCTCAGGGCTTCTGTAATATGTTGTCAAACCTCTTCCGACAACGCGAGTGACACAAATTCAATTAGTTTCATCTTGACACGCGCTAGAACCACGATGCCAAGTTACTATCCATTTAAATATCGTAATTTCGTGTTAGCATCAATTATTTTTTTGTCGTTGTGATGAGAAATCACTTCTGATTGTGCCATTTTTTTTTAAAGGAGTGTGTTTTAAAGTGGCATCATTGCAGGCCTGTAACACACACCTGTCCTCCGCCTGCGCCCATAGATGGAGTTCATGAGTGATTAGCTTTCTCACTGGACTGTGGGTGAATTCCACCTGAGCTCCCTCCTGTGTGTCTCTCCCCATCAGCATCTCAGCGTTGGCCGCCACCAGAGGTTCTTTAATTTCTTATAGAGCTGGAAAAGAAAAACTCCCACTGGGGAAACTTCACCGGCGTGGAGCAAACTTAAGATGGAAAAACTTGTGTGTGGTTTAAATTTTCACATTTGTGTGCTTTTCCAACCAGTGCATTTCATTCATTAAATGTGTCTTAAATGTGCAGCACGGATGGAAATTGGATCGCAGACATGCAAACTTTCCCATTTTCTATTTACTGTTTAGTTTATTTACCATTTTGCATGTATGTTTATATGTAGATGAGATTCAAACAAACTAAATCCACTCTCCAGTCCAATATTAGCAAATTGTCCCTTTCAGTTTGTATTAATTGAAAGTCTAATTAAGTTAACAGCATTGCACAGCAGATATTTAGCTCCTTTACTCCTTTTTGTACAATGAATAAATAGCAGCAGTCCTTTTTTTTTAATCATTACCTTGACTATGATCACCGATGAGAATCCGTCAATTTCCTTATTATCCATCAAACAAACGGCGACGCATTTTTAAACGTTGATGTATTCCGCCGCCACCCAAACGTTTTAAGATTAAAGCCACAGTCGCGCGGCGTGTTTACTCTCCAGTGCGATGCCAGTCAGTTGAAAGTTTTGTGAAACAAGGGGCCTGATTTCCCAGCGCTTCATTCGAATCCCGACTGCGACACGGTTTCTTTGGGAGTAAGGCTTGATTCTGCAACAACGCTGCCAGACTTTCATCTACCATAATTAGACTTCAGACGTTCATTTTTATTTAGCCTCAGTATTCATCCTTCATCCTGTATCTATACTCCAAACAGAAGTTTGTGTTTTTTTCTTCCATCTGAGAGGTGGCCGGAGGGCTTCCTGATTGATTAGAATTCCTCAGAGGGGGAACGAAGCCGAGTGGAGACTTTGAGTTTGAAACACCGGGGTGACGCAGGCCAACGTCGTCTGCTGCCGTGGATGCATACCTTGAAGATCCTGTTGACTGAAGCGAGCACAGATTGTGCTGATTTTGGTTGTGTTGAAACGTTTTCACAGAAAAGCACAAGGGACTTTTGCAGGTGTAGGTGCTGTAGAAGCCACGAGACTGGTGTATTCTGGAACTGAGCCTCGGGACATTCTGACACTAGACAGTATGTTCAGATCCAGCCTGATATAAATGTTGCTGACTTATTCTTTTTTCTGTTTAAGGGGAAACAAAATGAATAGTTTGCAGGCCTTATAGGATTCTTTACATTTCACTTGTACCAGAGGACAAATATCTGTAGCAAACTGCAAAACATCATTCAGATAGGGTCTTTACAACAATAGGACTTTCACTGCATCTAAGTGAGGTAAATTATGTTCTTATAAGAAACATAATGCTGCTCCCACGGAGTCCGCATGCTGATCGGACATATTTCAAGATTATTCCATATTCTCATTTTGTGCAAAAGTCGGCAAGCAGCCTATATGATTTACACTTGCATTGCTTCTTTTTAATTTAGAGACACCTTTGGTCTCCTGGACTGTGCTGTCCGGGATGAAATCCTTGAAATGCATCGGCTTCACTGAAATCCTTGAAATGCTTCACAGCATGAATTTCTAATAACACTGGTACCATGGCAATCGCAAAGTCGGGTTGGTGGTCAGTCATGTGTCCAATAATTACGATAATCCAATCCAAGGCGACTTTATTTGCAACATATTCCAACTTTATAGGCAACCCTGTACATACCTAGCTACAGATAATGTATTCATTTCCCTTGCAATTACAAAAAACCAATAGGATTGTATCTTTAGAAACCCACTCTCTTGACTACTGACTTCCTGAAGTCGTGAGTCATGAAAATATGTCCTACCAGGCAGTCCCAAATCCCAGTAAGCTCGTATCCTCCCAGTCTGACATACTGGTTGCCCCTCAGGCAGTAATCTGTAACTGGAGGTATGAACCCAAAGTGGACATCGACACACACACACACTGTTACAGCGATTCTGGCTATGTTTACTGGCGCTTCTCCGAACCATATTTTAGAGGTTCACTTTCAGGGGTCGGTAGCGGCTGCTCAAACACTTACTGTTGGCCGTTTGGACGAATGACATCATGTCACATAAGGAGGGAAGGGCCGGCGTACGGGAGAATCCATAGCTAATTAGTGCAGCTGGCTTTTAAGCTGGACAGTTTGACGAGAACATTAAGAAAAGTACGTAGCTGTGTGTGTCGATACTGTTTATGTTGCTCCCTCTTGCACTCTCTCCCATCGTGCTCAGCAATATTGGATGGGGTTCACCGCCTATAAACAGGCCGCGTCGGGACAATGAACCGACGCCGCGTCGCCGTTAGACGTTCCACCTTATCTGTGGCCAAAATGATTAAAGTAAAAGCAAGTCATTGTAAAATATATCACAGATGTAACGTCTGTTGCTCGCGCACCGAAGAATCTGAAAGTCATTTTCATATCAGTAAACAGACGGCGTGTGTTGGCCTCCGATTATAATTTAGTTTTCATCGTCATTGAAGTTGACACGGGGAAATTCCACGATACGAAACCGCTGGTTAGACATGCACATTAAATCCGTTATTTATCGGCGTCAACCTGGATGATTGATGCAATTACTGCGGCGGAACAGGGAGCTTCATTATTTTAAGGAAACTGGCTAATTGAATTTAGCTCTTATAGCCCTTATCAATATATATGTAATGAGCCACTAATGCTCTGCCTGTAAAATCACACTGATCAGTGTTGACATTTCCTCCCGCTCTGCTCTGATTAGTCCGCGGAGAGCGCTTTCAGCGTGAACAAACCCGAGCATGCAGTAGCATCATCTCCCCGACATTTCAAGGCTTTTGATTTGATTGCTGATTTAATGTGTTTCATGCTCTGTTATATATTTTGATAGGTAGATTGCCCGGAGTGAAATGTGAACATTCACAGGCTTTCAGTCAATTTGAAAAATTCACATTTTCTCAGCAGGTCACGCGCCGTCTCCTCCTTCAACTCCATCGCTCTCATTAAACCCTAATTTTCCTCAGGCACGTCCTGTGCACTGTGTGGTCCTCAAATAGAAGGGAGATGTTAATTATGAGAGATGAATTCTATCTTTGATAAACCATTAATGTTCTTTTACATTTTCGGTTAAATTGGACTTGGTGGAAGACGTATGGAGTCTTCCTATTTTCCAGAAAATGATCCATCCACCTCAAAGATAAAACTGGAGGTTAAGAGAGGAACATTTTTGATAATAAGTAAGTACTTATGGCTGTTTTTAGTTTTATGGTATCATTTGAAGACTTCCTTTGGCTGTAAGTAAAAAAGGATAACTCCTAAATGTACATAGTTACATTTGGGAACATTATGACTTGTATAAATTGTCTATTTTACAAGAATCTATGGTTTTCATTATGTAAAATGCACATCGGATGATTTTTAAATATGTCTATGGCCGTAGAAAGCATATTACTTACCTTTCCATTTACTGTCGGTGGGTTCATGCTACTAAAATGCAAATATCTTCATTTTTCCACCGTGACATTGCTCTCAGTGTCTTTATGAGCATTTCTTTTTGAGTGCTGCATTAACAGACAGAGTGCTGACGGAGATTTACAGGGAAGAAAATCATCTCATCGTGTTTGTGGCAGAAGGAGAGCTTTTCTACCATCACACAGGACCTTTGTAAAAAAAAAAAAAAAAAACAGAAGCCATGTGGAGAAAATGAAAATGCAGGAAGGTAGTACAAATGGGGCTGACCTTGAGATAATGACGCTTTTATCGGCAAGGGGGAGGAAAAGAAAAACAAGCATAGCTGACCAGCCTTCCACATCCTAGCAATTTCTTTGCGACTGCGGGAGACGGAAAATAAAAAGCCTCTGAAGGACGCTGCTGTGAACTTGGACGCCAGCTCAAAAAAAAAAAAAAAAAAAGTCCATCTGTTTAATTTTCACCAGATCCAAACTGAATTGGGTTTCCTCTCCACACCACCCA
The DNA here is from genome assembly GCA_029853015.1 of Chelidonichthys spinosus. Lineage (NCBI taxonomy): Eukaryota > Metazoa > Chordata > Actinopteri > Perciformes > Triglidae > Chelidonichthys > Chelidonichthys spinosus. The sequence goes on from CM056837.1 coordinate 18,094,168, forward strand.
TCGGTGTGGGATTCTTAACTATCGATTCTGGCAGCTAGGCAGCTCGTGTAATTAAAAAATTCTATGTGGAAGATGGTAAACACTCCTCAAAGCCAACTGTTCATCCTTAATGAGATTTCAGTGGGGGAAAAAAGCTAAGCAACCAACCCGAAGAATCAATAGTTTTCTCTCTCTTTCTCTCTCAAATGCTTTTGATAATCTTCTCTAAGGCTCTGATCAATTTGAGCTGATACAAGTCATTAATAATCGTTGTCCACGGTCCACTTTCACTATATTCCAGCCTCATGAAAGGATCAGAAACTTAGTTATATTACATTCCTTGGCACCCTGGGAACTTTATATCCCCGCAACCTTAAACTAATCACTCATTGGAAAGTTACTGTACTTCCCGGAGAACTGCAGCCGCATGCATCACCCAGCAGGTGCTCCAACAGTGTAGGTGTCATCTCATTAAAGCTTCAGTCTTTATTAACATCTTGTCTCATGCCATTACGCTCCCGTCTGAGGGAGGGGCAAAAATCAATAAACCATTTACTTCATTTTGTACTCGGCAACAGCCAATCCCTCTGCTGTGACCTGAACTCTTACATTAAAGGGGATGCTGTAAATTCAGCAACGCAACGCAACTTCTCCATAGCATATCTGTGTCCGCCCCGCAGTGCGCCAGCATCTGCGTTGCTTACTGTCTCCCCATAATGAGCTGATTACGCGTCGGCATTAAATTGTGTGAGTGACATTATCTCCGCAGGGAGCGCCTCATCATGATAAACAACCCAGTAGGTGGAAAAAGCCGGGATAAAAATACATTTATCATCTTTCTGGACCATTACCTCTCACAAACTTGCTAAAATAAATATTGTGACAGTGGTTGCATTTCATTATTTTACCCTCCTTCATGTTCCAGGTATATATTTTTTTTTTTTTGTAACAGGGTGAAGATCATTGAATATCAGCATCCTCTGACAATGAAAAACAGTATTTTCCCCGAGGTTAAAAAGCAACAGTGATTAAATAAACTTCTCCATTTAATTCACAACTTTCAAAAATGTTTTTCTATTTTTTTTTCTTTTTTACTGGAAGGATACCAAAAAAAGTGACATTGCATATTCCTGTGTGCTGTGTGCTTAAACCTAAGCATGTATAATACATCACGTATTTGCATAGTATTTGTAACAGAGCAACTGTGCAATAAATTGAAAAAAAAAAAGTACAACAGAAGGAAATCCCAGAAGACCTTAAGGCTCCGAGGCAAAGTGTAGTGAAAAAGTACAGCCGCCCCACAGCTGGAGATAATATTGTGAGTAATTACTTCCATCCCCACTGGGCAGAGGACCTCAATGTTGTGTTTCTCTTGTCATATCTGGGCCCGGCCGCTCGTCTCGTCTCCCCGCCATCGGTTCTGTCAAGCATCGGCGAGGAGGGGGGAGGCGTTAGTGGACCCTGGAGAGGACCGGGGCGAGGTGATAGGAACATCAACAGGGAATCCGCCTCATTGAATGCTGCGTACTGATGAAAAGTTGGACCTCTCGTTTAGAACAAACAGAAGGTGTGGCGTGCTATTTGTTTGTGTGAACAAGGTTTACAGCGTGTGAATGTGTTTAATCCTATTAATACCAACGTGTGATTTTTGACGCAAACGTAAGGCATGCAGAGAAAAGTGTTTATCAAGATGCACAATCGGATATGTCATTAAAAATAACCGTCGACAGATGTTTGAAAACACGCTCGACATCGTTTATCCAATATAACACGAATGAAAAGCCAGGAATAGTTTAATTAATTCACTAATTGGAAAAAGAACAACTTCACAGTAGCAATAAGCCATGAAAGACCATCGTTTACATTTGTGTAAGTATTTTAAATGAGCATTCATATGAAGCAAATTAGAGCCATTTTGTTTTATTAAGCCTCTATATTCAAACAAATGGGATGAAGAAAATATTGTGTAAGCTTTTTCAATCATATGCCACCCAACAATTCCATTACTATATAAACAACTTGGGGAAATTGGAAATATTTTGATTGAAATGGGGGAAAATGTGTTAGAATAGCAAAGTAAGGAGTTGCTAAATGAGAAGAATAACCACCATTGTTTTACTTTCAGTCATGTATGTTCTCCTGCAGCAGCTTCGTGGGCTCCATATGTCTCAATATCGTGGCGGCAAAGCAGTTCATTAACATTAGCCTGACTTAATCAGTTTAGCATCTGGTGGAGGACCCAGTCGAGTTGTACTAATAATAACACACATCAATATGAACACAAGGATAGCGGAGAGCACAATTTCATTAGCAGTGGGAAGGCGTAATCAATTCTCAGCCTGGAGTGCATAACTACTGATTTACTCGCTTCGGGTAGTTCTGGATGAAACTTTTGCTTTTAAAAAAAATGATAATAATTGCTTATAAATGATCCACCAAGGTTGCGAGGTTATACCAACAGGTGAGCTAGTTTCAGTTGAATGAAGAGAGAGAAGCATTGTTTGAGATCATTTTTCTTCCGTGCTGATGCCGCTATACGCCGCCTTCAGATTTTACCTATGCGAATGTGTCTTTAAGAATCATATATATATATATATAAAAAAATCTAATTGGCACCTGACGACGTCCCTCTGCTGCTTCAGTACATGTAATTTCATATCCGAGGCTAATGAAAGCTTGTGGTTCTTGCATATACAGCACAGCCTCCACGCTCACAGCAGCTCCCCCATGCTGAGCTTCAGATGAGGTTATTTCATTTGGGATTAGCTCAGTATTAGTCTATGGCTCGATAAGAATCCGCTTCAATCTCCAATCTGCCATGTGAAACGAATTTTATTTATTCATTTTTCTGACAGCTGGTCTTAAAATGATTGAATGATGAATCCACAAGATGTAATTATTATTTTTTTTTTTCACAAATACGTGCTTAGACGATTGTTGGGATGTGTCGCAGTCGACGAATATTTGAAGAGAGGAATTAACCAAAAAAAAAAACCGGCCGTGCATGGACAAACTAATCACCACCACTACAGATTTAGTTGCCAAAGTGATTTTTCTGAGTGAAAAGGGTTTCTTTTCAGGATTTTCAGAGCACCCGCGGGCCTCGAGGAGCAGGAGGTGGAAGCGTCTCTCAGGCATCTCGTAGTGCAGCGGCGCTCCATACATCCTTGACCTTTTTTCCTCTTCGAAAGCCAAAGAGAGCGACTCTATCAGATAATTACACGAGGCTTTAAGTCCTAAATCTCATGCCTTCAATACGCTAATAGCTCACGGATGAGCGAGCAGGTGGCTGTCATTGCTTGCGATGCATACACGCGCATTATGTCACCGTGTGGTGGAAATAATATACGAGAGGAAGGCAATATTTGCAGCCTAGTAATAGATGTGTTGAGGGGTGGAGGTGGTTGGGTGGAGGAGGGGGAGGGGGGGTAATCTCAGAGCTGTGTGCTTCATCGGCTTGAGCGCGCCAGCGAATCGATACATCGACACCGGGGTAGTTCTTGCACCATCAGTCAGCCAGCCCATCTCATCAAACTGTTTATTCAACCACAGTAAACAATAACAACCTTCATGCTAGCCCGGTCCTCTCCCCTCTAATTACTCAAGCATAAAGGACCACTATATATAGATATAAATATATATCTATATAGGCACCTGGATTTTGCCCCACCTCCCCACTGAAGAGCAGAGCGACGCACCAGAGCAGCTACTGTACATGTATCCTCACAGAGCTGCGAATGAGCAGATAATGGGCTCATATGCATAATACTGACAAGGGGGTTAGATTGTACCCTTCCTGCTCGCTGACAGCACGTTGTGATCCGTTAAGCAGAAGCCTGGATTCAGGTGAAATTTGTCAGCGCTTCTTGCTTAAAAGGCACGAGGCCAAGGAGAATAAATTACGCTTTTGCTTTTTGCACCTTTATTAATGCAACACTTTTCACACACCTGCAAAATTACCAACGCTATTGTTGTTGTTTTGGACAGAAAGTATGTGACAAGCAAGTGTGCTGGCTCATTTTTTAAAAAAATCAAAGGGATTTATTTACATAAGAAACATCATTTATTTTTAATATACTTGGATTTTCCATTTATGTTTATTTAATAGACATTTGGTCCATTAATAACGGGGTTAAAAAGGCTGTTACAGTGATCCCATCTGCATCACTACATTGAAAAAGTGAGCTTAATATAGACGAGCAGTGAGGTATATTTAATGGGTACAGTCATTTTCCCAAAGGGGAAAGAACATGTGACACAAAGTCAAGCAGGTGACACGTGAAGACCAATTACAGAGCCGGTGCCGCATGAAAGTCGGCGTGGTGCGCCAGCGGAGTGCTTCCTGAAGATCTGCTGCTATTAATATTGCACTTCCTGTTGAACAGCAAAGGACATCACTGCCTCAAATTGACAGAGGCACACAAAGGCCAGTAATCAAAAGCCCTTACACTGTAATGAGGCAGAAATATTAAACAGTACATCCTTGCCTTTGATCCACGGTACCACCTTTGGGTATGATAATAAGCCTGATGCTAATGTCTGAAGTGCTAACAATGGGGACCGACTGCTCCGGATCGGGGCCTGGATGCTGAATTTCAATTCAGGATCGGGATCACGGGAACTTGTTGCGGAGTCAGATCTGAGAGGCAGGCAATCAAAGCGCTGCGAGGGTTGAGGAGTCCGTGAATGATTTTTCTGATCCGCACTGTACCCACGAGGGGAAAAAACATCATCAAATCAACAAGGAGCCAAGTATTCAGTTCAGTTGGGTAAACACACAGATTTATTTCCAACGGGGGTGATGAATCTCGACATGCATGAGGGGCACCGTTAATGAACCAAGTGAAAAAATTTGGCTATGTGCATATATCAAAAACAGTCGCCGCTGTCGGCCTCCGTCGTCTTTTCACCACATTGAGCGTGACACAACAACAACAACAACAAATAACTTTCCGCTGTTCTGACTAGCTACGTAGAGAGCTTGCTTGTCGAGGCTCACATTTCACTGCTTTCATTTAATGTACAATACAGCAGCTCAAGATACTCTTGTGCTCATTCACAATGAGGGGCAATTGGCTGCTAGGATACAAGGTTAAATGGGCCAATACTGGTTTTCAGTCCAGTGCCTAATCCAATCCAGTCAGGCAGTCTGACAGATGCACAAACATCAGCTGTAGCATGATTAAGCATCAACCCCTTATTTTCAAAAGGCAGCTCAATTTTGATCGACCCGTGCTTCTTTATATTTAGGTACGCTCTGCGGGTCCTTTGATCCTTCCGTCAGCACCGACTAAGTTTTTTTTCCTCGTGCTGCAGGCAACGTGTTTTGGAAAGGTGGAAACCGAGTCTGTGCATGACACCTCATTAATTCTGACTGTAAAAAGGGAAGCAGCAGAGAGATAATTAGATATTTAAAAGTGTTCTGATTGTCTGTCTGTTTTGGGACAGTCATCCTAAAAAAACCCAAACCATGCACAAACACGCTTCCTCATTTTGCTGCTTAATTCTCCAACAATATTCTGGATTTGCTCGTTGTTTGCTGTCGGATGTGTGTACACACTGACTGTATGAGCGGCCTTACAATAGATTACCTGATTTTCAGTTACCTGAAATGAAATTAAGATTTTTTTTAGTAGCATTCAGGCTGTTGGCTACAGAACAGCTTCCAGGCTAGTGTGAATGGATCATCATCTTGGTTCCAAAAGGGTTCTTTCTGAAGGGCCGAGGCTCCATTTACTTTTGAGGAACCCTCTTTTGAAGCAAGGGTTCTTTGTAAGACTAATGATTCCATTAATGACCTTTTTCATCCGATGCCCACAAACCAAACCCACACAATCCCAAAACTTGTGCTGCACCACAAAAACCCTGGCCTGTTAGACGAGCCTCAAAAAGAACCCTGGTTGGGTTCTAGATGGAACCCATTGACTAAAAGATTTCTTGTTAACACTCTTTTCTGGCTAGAGAGGGTATTATGTTAGGTTCAAGATGGACCCACTTTGGAACCTTTATAAAAGGAACCTCAGATAACCCCAGGCTGGGAAAGCCAAACCCTACAAGGTTCTAGTAAGCACCTTTATTTCTATACACCTATACTTTTGCCTTAAGCCTTTGAGTGTGCCTTGAATCTCTATTGCAGATCTTCACACCACACCAGAGAATTGAGCTCATTTCTTCAAATCACTGACTGCAGTATCCTCCAGCGTCACTGAGTGACATCATCTCATCCCCCATTGGCTTGGTACAACCACAGGAGAGCAATACGATACTCTCCCTCCTTCTCTTATTGTGAAATCTCCGCCAGCCTTCAGGAAGGATCTGTGACCCAGACTGCAAGCTAAACCTAAGTAACTGGCTTGCTTTACAACCTCTGCTCCCTGGTTTCTGTTTCTCACAGGTCTAACGATTCCCAGTCACCCTGGAAATGGCACCAGCCTTTTCACAGAGCTGCCAGCCACATGGGCTGATGAATAGCATGGGATGGGTCAGCTCCACTTCTGTTGTCCAGGGCTCCCAGTCGGGTTCCTGCAACGTATTCCGCCCCTTTGGTCTCAGAGTGTATTTCTCCTGTTGGCCATCTTCCTGGATCAGAATTGCAATGCAGCTGTACACAACTGACAGAGCAATGCAATTTTCAAACCACCTTTCTCTGCTCGTTACTCAACCGTAAAAGGTAGCCGTAAAGCAATGATGATCCTGTCTCCTCCTCTGTCGCTTTTCTGTAAATGTCTCATTTGGAGAAACCCTCATAATGCAGGATATTTGTTCAGGGCATGTGTTGATGTCGGATTGCAAATATAGCCGTAGCATGTCCTAATAATCACTTGATTTAGTATCAGGACTATGATTTACCATCAATGTTCACTGCCAATTATCCGTTCCAATCCCTCCATCAGGATTTCCACCCTGACTTTGTGCCTGGGCAAATCCCATCTGGCAAGCATGGAAAAAACTAATTATTTCTCAAAAGCCAGAAAAATATTTCCACAAAAAAATAGCAATAAGTCAAACTAGATTACTGTCCTTGTGCAATTAAGTGCTCATACACATTCTGACCCCCTAATTAGGTTGTCGACTTGCTCCATCCACAGTTAAGAATAATTGTTATTCTCAGCCTTCTCCAGCTTTCAGAGCCAACAAAGAGCTATTACAAGACTTACTTTGATGCTGTCATGTGATTGTTGTTAGGAGGCCTCTGCAGGTTAATGGAAGGATAATCGAGTATTTGATCTCGGCTGAGTTGTAGCCCGTCTGACAGATGAGTACTGCCTTACTGTGGTCCGGTCTTTCTTTATTGCACCACTACAACTTGAAATGCAGAAATATTCCCATAATGAAAAGATTACCACAATGCCACTGCGACCCTGTACTGGATTAACACGAGTAGATATGAATTGATGTGACAAATAAATGGGTAACGACGGCACCAAATATTGTAAATGTCCACCCTTTGACACCACTTCTGCACGGTTATGCTCTAAAATTGCAAATGGATGAATGGATTAATGAAAGGCTCTATTAAGGCCATGCTGACATATCAAGACAACCTCAAAGATCTACACTAGTGTCTTCAACGTCTGTCTGATCATGCTTTGCAATATTAAAAACTATGATAAGAGACATTCCAAGGTGGATAATCCTCGTTAATACACAAACCGTGTTGCAACCTGACACATTTCTCTATAGTGCCGTGAATATCGTACGCGATTCCAGCACTTGGCTGTGATTTATTCCGTTTCCCGACGATAAGTGAGGAAAATCTCCCGACACCGACTGCCTCGCCTTTTTGTTTTCCAAGATGCACGTTAGCGCACACCAAAGTGAAGCAGCTGACATGCACGCATCCTCTGCATCTGCGTGGGAAGGAATAACTAGAGAGTAGTTCACATTTCTAATCCAACCAACATAGAAGGACAGACACATCTAACCCACCTACTCGTTTCATACATACCATTAGTCTAATTAGATGCTTTGGAATATGAACTGAGAATATGTATGATGAAAAGCGTGTTGTTGTCAGCTGGAGGTCTCCAGCTTGTAGAACAATAAAACGAAGGTCCTTGTGTCCCTGATCAAACTGTGGTTCCGCTTCTTTTTTTTAACCTTTTGTTGTACTCTCACTAAACCCATCCTGAAAAGATAAAGTTTGTTTTTGATGATGCAGCAGGAAAGAACATAAATCTCTATTGTGTTTTCTCTCTCGCCGGCATGTGTGCACAGCGAGGGTTTAATGGTTTGTGTATTCGTGCCAAACTGTGCAGAGGTCACGGTCCCATGCACACAGCAGTCCAACTTGACATTCTTCTGTATGATATAATGTAGTATTAGGCTACGTTCACACCGCAGGTCTTAATGCACAATTCCGATTTATGGCTCGAATCCGATTTTTTGTTTGGCTGTTCACATTACCTCTTTAAATGCGGCCTGTCTACGGATTGCTGTGCGAACAGCTCACGCTCCTGAAGTGACCCGCATGCGCAGTTGATCATTGATGACATCACGCCACAGCGGTGTTTACGGAAGCGAACATGGCAACGGCAACCGGTAACGTGGGACTGTATGGCTTCATGCTAAAAACAGTGTGTGGCGGCAGCCGGCAAATTTGTGAGCGGGTGATTGCACGAAGGAGGAAGAGGAGAAAGAAAATTCACATTTTAATGATGGCTCCATGCGGATCAATAGCGGCAACATCCGTACAGAGGAGTATTTGGATGCGGCGTCGGAGCCAGGAGTGGTGGGATCGGGATGTGGCTGGTTACACCGAGCAGGATTTCTTCAAGAACTTTAGAATGTCGAGGAATAATATACGGTCCAGCTCTTCATAAAACGGACACGTATTCCGACCACGACCGCTACGTTGGTTCGAGTCTTTAGCCTCTTTGAATTTAGCCTTCAAGCTTTTCACTTTTTGCTGGCATTGCAACCAAGACCTTCTATGGCCCCGTTGGGACATTTCGATCGAAATGCTGTCAAAAACGGATCGATTCCGATAGGACCCTTCAAGTTTAGCTTGGGCAGAAGCGTCCCCCCAAATACTTAAAAGGTCTAAAACCTCACTGTTCCTCCACTGGCCGCCTGCTTCGCTGCTGTCCTCCATGTTTGTTTTGGCTCCCGCCCGCTTTTCAATCAACTTTATTTGTCATTCATTTACAAAACAGTGCAGCGCGGGTCAGAATGACGTCAAAGTCGCATTAAATGCGACCTGGCTGTTCAGACTGCGGTCGCATTCAAAAAAATCCGATACGTATCCGATTCAGTACCACATTTAAATGTGGCCTGAATCTGATTAGAAAATGTCAGATTCAATGCGACTTGTGCTGTTCACATTGTCAAAAGCAAATCAGATATGGGTCACATATGAGTGAAAAAATCAGATTCAGGTCACTTGTAACTGCGGTGTGAACGTAGCCTTATTTATGTATTTAGTATTATAAAAGCTTTGCAATAATTATCCATTTTTGCATCGAAATTTGTGATTTGTGTTAGAAATAAATGCTAAACCGTGAATTGTTTAATTATGACATTATGCACCATGAAATGTTTAGCGATGGGATTTAAGCATTTGTCCCTATATGAGGCAATTTTATAATTGCTCTCCATCGTCTTAGACGAGGCTCACACAGAGCATCATCGTCTTGCTCCTTCAGCCAATCCCAGTGCATTACGCGTCATCTCAATTACCCATCGTGTTCTTCCAACACACGCTGTTGCCAAAAGCAGCAAAACATTTTAATGAGGTTTTCACAACTTCTGACTCCCATTATTCTCCAGTAGATTTTAAGTATTCATGTGAAAATGTGGGCTGAAATACTTTTGGTAAAAATGGAGTTGAGACCAGCGACTTTTTCGGTTTACTCTGCTTTATTCGCCCCGGCTGGTGGTGAACAATGGTCACGGAGAAATAATAATGTTGTGTCTCTCCTTCAGAAAGTACTGTGATCATGACCCATTGAAGCATTTTTGCATCTATCCAGCACTCCTGGTTTTGTGTTATTATTGGACCAGGTTGTTTTCATGCAGCATTCTCAGTCTGAATATGTCCCTATTAGATGAATGGAATGAAACACTGCAGGGCTGTGTGTTTTAATGATTATAATTAGCTGAGATGGGAAACTAATATAGCATATCACTATTGGAAATGCTCTGCATGCTTCCTGAGTCATTTCCATGTCTGGTCAGTGTATTTCCGTTTAACAAGCTCTCAGCGTACATTGTTTTCTTAAATTCAAGGAATTTTAACATCTGAGATATGAATGCATAATTCTTGGCTATAAATGAGTAAATCTGTTGAAAATGAACATCCTAATGAGCACATAGATTGGAATTTGATTAAAATTTGAAGGGCTGATCCATAAAGGCATTAGTGATGCAGCTAGGTGGCTTGTTAGTGCTTCAACCACGGCACCGATGCATGCAAGGCACGGATGTCGGACAATATTAGCGCCAGGTAAAGTATTAACATCTTTTATTGCAGCTAAAACTTCAGCAGAGAAACCTCAAATTTAGGTTAAAGGTAATACACTTCTTTTGGAAAGCAACAAATTTAAAGTATTCATGAATTTATTCATAGAGATCAATAAATGGTAATATCGATGAAGATTTGAATTAATTACAAATATCTAAACTTACGCACAACTTCAAATTAAATATAATTTTCATCAACACACATCAGTTTAGCGTTTTAGACATTAGAAAACATTCCTTCGTCACCCTCTAACCCTCATGTAGCGGCAAGTGTTTTTCGTATGGTACGTGTCGCCACGACCTAAAAGATCAACACAATTTCTTTTTTTACAATCACAAAAAGAAAATGTCCGTTCCAACACAAAGAGCAGCGTGTCATAAATATAACCTCGTCTTAAGAGGAAATAAAAGTTGTTTGAAACACTTTTGTTGTAGCCCTTTTTACGAGTTTGTTGAGCCCTCCTTGCCAGAAGCGAGTCCTGGAGTGAGAGGAGTTCCATACATCATTGTGCCGAGGCATTACTGCGGGTAATGAAGTGTGAACTAGGAGCTGCACTTCGTTTTGTCATAAAGAGTGGGAGGAAGCTCACTGTAGCACGAGGATATTCTGGACAGTCTTCAGGCGTTCGCAGCAAAGTGCCTCAAATTACAGTTGTCGGCTTAAAAAAAAAAAGAACTCAAAATGTTCTGCCATAGCGCTACATTTCACTTGGACGCCAATGGAGGATGGAGGATATCCCCAGCTTGGAGTCAAAGTGGCTTTAGTCTAAATGAAATGTATGCAATTGAATTTACTCTTAGCCACATATGTGCGGCTAACCAAATAGGAAATATAATTTAATTTGGAATTCGTTTGCATGCTGGGTGCAAATCTAGTTTGGGTACAACATGGATGGTGGATGCAATGCACCAAAACAGACAGAGAAGAAGTAGTAGGGAAAAGAAGGGAGATGATGGAATTAGCTGTTTAGCTTCTCTCGAGATCAGGGAGTGGCATTTTTCCGCTTATTGGTGTAGGAAACGATATGAAATCATTTATTGATCCTCCGGGGGGGGGGGACTGAGCGCCACCATACATACATAGACAGGCTGCAGGTGAGACAATAGGAGAAGATGAAGCATCCCAATGCAATATGGGATAAGGAGGGAATGGAGCACCGTAATGAATAGCTTATATGAAATAAAAATCCATACATTCATCAACAACAAAGTTCCCACAATCCTTCGTACGACCGCCAACAGTGCAACGTCCCACATGCTTTGCTTTACATCGGATTGTTCCTTCATGAACCTCATTGAGCAGCCTTTTGCCTCCCCGAGAAAAACAACCTGCAGGCGAAGACGCTGATGGAAACAATTCAGAGGCTTACATTTGTTTCTAGGTCGGGACACATGATTTTACAGCATGATTTATTGTCTGCGCAGACAACAGTGCCCCAGGACATCTGGGATAAGTGTACTGCATTAACAAAATGGAGGCTCTGATCTAAGCAGTTGCTTATGTAGTTGTCAGCTCGCGTTCAGGGATCACTGGCAAGGGGGGAGTGATATTTGGTGACAGGTATTATGATAGATGAGTACAACAAACCATTTTGTAATGATGAACATTTTGTGATATTTTGAAGGTGCTCTCTATTTGACTCACAGATACCAAGTTTACAAGGCCCACATTTCCAACAGAGTAGTTCTGAAAAGAACCCAGAACCCCCAATAGGGGACGCAGGTGTCATCCGATGGTGGTGCGACTCTGTTACTAGATGATACTTCTTGGCTCAGACTTTGGGTACTTTATCTATAAAGAAGTATGGTTTATTTTGTGTTTCGTTTTACCTTCAGTAAACCATTTATTGTTAATATTGATGGGTAGAATGATGGAAAGCTAGCCTTCATTAAATCCATAAACATTACTCAGGTAATTGTATCACGGCAAATTGCTAATTGAAGGTAATAACACAAGATGAGTTTCTTTTTTGATACTACCTCCGGGGGTGCCGATGAAAGAAATTCTACACGGTGGGGCATTTTTCGTGCATTTTTCTTGCTGTGTGTGTGTGTGTGTGTGTGTGTGTGTGTGTGTTTTGCTGAGCTAAATCAGATCTGAATCCATTGATGAATGAATTTCGGTTGCTTGTCAGATCCAAAAGACAATGGTTGGCTTTTGAAAAAAATCCCTGTGGTTAACTTTAACACTTTATCTGTCTTTTGGCTTCCATTTTTACAAATATGGTTATAAGGGCTTTTTAATGCCCGAACAAAAAAGAAAAAAGGGAATGAGATGTCATTTCATTTCTTCCCTAACAGCTGCATGGGAACACTTGAAGAGGAGAAAGTTGGACTCTACTAGGTTAACACTTCTACTTGTCTCCTCCCTCTAGTACAGCACTGTCCCATACAATTATCTGTGATGACTGTCTTGTGTGAGATTTGCTCAAATGAAATGACGTTATTGCCGAGTGTTGGAGTCGGATTTCTGATTTAATTGAAGTTCCACTGCCTCGTGGGTCCAGTGTGGGAAGTTTCCTCGTGTAGCTCAACGGCGTCCTAATGAACAACCACTTTCTCATAAATACTTAACCACCTGTAAGGAATCTGTTGAATTCATTGTCTGCACCATTGTTCCAAAGGGGCAAGAATTTATTGGTTCCTTCAGCTGTGATAATTGCAATTTGCAGCTGAGTTGAAAGAAAGAAAACACATTTTCCTAGAGGAGGATATTAATGTATTCAACACGGGGCAGGTCATTTGTTTTCATCATGCAACTATGCTAAATGCATTCTTTGCATTGCATTGTATTACTATTTGAAGGCGTTATTTTCCCCAATTTTAAATACATATTTGAAGGCACTATCTTACCCATTTTAAAGTTTACAGGGTTAGATAGCTGTTGAGTAGAGAAAAAAACAAATGGCTTGAACATTTCTCGTGATCATTTTGCAAATACGGAAACACGGAGAAAAGAACATTGATTATGGTTATTTTAAGGTTAAAGTTGTAGCTCAATGCAGAAACGGACCCCGACGCCTACATAATGATAATCACTGATTGTGAGTGGAGCACACTTGCATAGCAACCAAGGCCAGCGATAGTAGAAGCTGTCGATCAGAGGTATCTATGCATTATATATTCAGTATTTTAACATGGGACAAACTGAAAACTTGCAATTGCTATCGATTTGTTTTCTCCCTTTTTTTTTTTCTGACCAGCCAAGCTCAAATGCACAAGTCAGGCTTTACTGGAACAGCTGACACAGCAGACAGCAGCCATACATCTGGGGTGGTACACAATAGGAAATCAATCTGATACAGAGCAAACAAATAACTTTTGTCAGTCGAGGAAAGAATAGACTGGATGTTTGTGAATGTGTACGCACTGTAGCTCTGTGCGTTTTCACAGCTTCAGGAAGCATTCGCAAGAAGTATAATATCAGGTGTGTTTACATGAAATTAGTGTGAGTGAGTTGAACGATTCAGTGAGTTAAGGCTTCATAGAAGCTGTGTGCTTTCATTCCTTTTTTTAAGGCCGAGCTCATTGCATCTCCCCTTTTGCAATCAATCACAAGAAAACAACAGGGGTGGGGGGGAGAAAAAGATCCTTGTGGAATCTGCAATTATAATCAAAGACAATCATGGTGTGAACACATCTAATTCTCCTGCATGGAGTTTGCCTTGAAATTTAAACGAGACAATCAGTGCACAAAACAGCTTGATTCTCCGGTTTGGCGGACAGATGCGTTTTAAAATGATCATGGATGCGCCGGAGTGTGTCTGTGAGGAGGAAATCGGCAGTAACGGTGTAGCCTTGGATATAACAATGTTAAGTGTGGGCTTTTTGTTGGTGGATAAATGCTACAACTCCTCAAGCACCATCACGTGGTGTATTTCATTTGTTCCAGTCAGAAAGTCAGGAGCATGTGATTATAATAAAACATGTTTTCACATTCACTGTTAGCACTGCAATGGTAATGAGTACTATTAAGTACTTTGTATCAGCAAGTAGCAAATGTTCATACTTGACCTGAAAAAAGTGCTATCGTTCATCTCTAAAAATGAATCAATCTATCCCAACACAGCAGCCTTTTTCCCTCCAGATACTCCGTCATATCACACATTTCCTCACCACCAGATGCTGCTCGCTGTTTTCTCCTGAAAATACATTACAACGTGACAAAGTTGTTTCAAGTCTGTTAACACAATGATTACTCTCGTCTTTCTCAGAGACGATACATGTTCGGATATAGAGATATCGAGCCAATTCTGACTCAAATTGCTGTATGTATATACCATTGGATCTGTACTTGGTATCGACTGACTGTCTTTCTCTGAATTTATTTCTAGCCCAGGTTCATATTATCAAATCAAGGTGCTTCCGAGGCATCAGCATCTTAACTTGGGGGATGACTGTACATTCCAGGGAAAAGTCCTATGAAATATTAAATTCCGTATATATAGATTTAGTGTTGCTTCAACGTATCCTTTCGAGGACGCGACTCTACGGTACTATCTGTTTATTCATGTTGAAAATGTGCCTTTTTATGTAGATCCAACAAAAAACAAAGCAACTTTTAGATGTTTTAATGATGTGTTTTACATTTCGAAGTGTATATAGCTGTTGCTAGTTTTAGTTTTGTGATTCCAACTGGGACTAGATGCATGACTCCTGACAGGAGCATGAGAAAGTAATGATATCTTCTTCCACAGTGTGTTGTTTGTGTCTCTAAGGGGCTAATTACAATGGTGGAAGTGTGAGGCTGTCAATTGGAGCCACAATCTTACTCAAGTCTTGACTTGCCTCGTAAGGCAGGAGTACTTACTCAAATATCATATAACTGAGATCTAATACATCATGACCGTTTTTTATTTGCCTATAGTATTGAAGATGCATATCAAAACCGTTTCCTCTGGATGTTCATGTATTTTATCACATCAAAGCACATTCAGCGTGAACCTTTTATTCTAAGAACATCAGCACTGAATGATATATTTCCTTAGCAGCCAATGAAGGGATAATGACATCTTTATGTTGATTTGAATACGCGCAGACAGGTAACGATCAATGTGTCGAACAAATTTAGAATCCTGTGATAACCAGCACCACACCAGATGCTGTCGGAGTAGACGAGTAGTGTATCATAATCTTGTTCCATCTGGCATATGGTGGATCCAATCTCCAAAAAAATGTTTCACTTGAGGGATGTGTTCTCTAAGGGCTTGGCATATCCCCCTGCTGTCAACATTTGAGCTATTGCGCCGACTGTCTCCAAACGTTCCATTTTAGCTGGATGTCTTGAAATGTCACCCCTGACATCTGCACAAAGAGGAACCATCGGCGCCAATCAGGTGGCTCCGGTTGAAGAGACGAACGGCTTTCTATCAGAGAGAGAGTGCAATCTAATATCTACAGCATTCTTAAGTTGCACGACTCTGATAGCCATGCACATGGCTCTATTGCCTCGTCGTCCTTTCGGGAAAAGCGGACCATTTTTCTTTTTGGTCGCGGAGCGTGAGGCCAGATTGGCAATATTTATCTTGGTCTTGAAGAGGGACTGAACACAAACAGTCAGGGTAATTTTCACCTCTGGAAAGGCTGCGAGGAAGGGGTGTGGATTGTATCAATTTCAAAGTGAAATTAGGCATTTCATTGCCGTTTGCTGGGCTAGCCTCCCCAAGTGGACACCGCAATACGAATGAGAACATCAGCGGGCATGAAGGTATGCGATATAGGATAAGGTAATGTGTTGGGCTACGTTTTAGTGCACTATGTGGCTACAATAGATCACACTGTTTCAGCAGGTTTTCTGCCTCTTTTTACCACAGTGAGCTAAAACACAACATCCACATATACAGTACTACTGCATTGGAAGGGCTGTTGGGAAATGTTTTGTTCTCCAGTCCCACCAGTCTTCCAATCAATAAAAGACTCAGAGCCTATTAACCTCCCTGAACTATTTAAGACCAACTAGCCCTTATTACTGAGACCAGTCAATGATGTTTGTCACTTTAATGCGATTAGTACCATTTTCTATTAAGCCGAGCAGAGATCTCTACCTGGGACTGCGGTCTCCAGGGGTCAGCGTTGGGCAGCGACAACGCACTTAACCAACCTTTCGAATGGCTAATCTCCTGCTGCATATACAGGGTCAATGTTTAATTTAACATTAATTGTCTCTAAAACCACCACATTTTGCTTCCATTATTAGCTTTTCTTATTTCAGTTTTTTTCCCTTTTCTCTTTGGCCGTCGTCTTTTTCTATTTCCTCTTTCTCATACCTCAATAATTTGTTATACAGTCAATACTAATTACGGAGACCCCCTAAAAGCTATAGTTTGGTGCAAACACTGGTTTGTTGTTTGTTTGTTTTTGTCCACACTTTGTAAAATTGATAAGGCTGTTAGCAAGCAATTGATTATTTACACATGAAGCAGACAAAGCAACAACAGCTTTCGTTTGCAGTTTTATTTATTTAAGTTGAATATTAAATCCACAGCTCCTAAGAAAGAAACGAATCTGGCTCACTAAATGAAAAAAATATTCACTAGCTATTTCTTAACTAGCTGGCATGTATTATACTCCAAAATACAGTTTTAATTATTCTTAGAGAGATGTACTTCTCCTGTTTCCTGCCGAGGGACCACAGATGTATTTTAGCTAACAGCTAAGAAGTTGTGTACGGTCCCCATCAAATAAATTAAATCAATTATAAATGGGTAATAAAATAGGTTTTAGGTTTGTAATCCACAGCCGTTAAAGTAAAACAAACTGAATATCCAAATGCAAGTACCTACGCAAGAAATGAATAGTGGAATATTCTGCTCCAGCCCTACACATTACACAGCCATTTGATCCTTTGTTAATGTAAAAATATTGATTTGTTCTGCTTTAAATGTTAATACTGTTAATCCTTTAATGATGATGGATTCAAAGCTGGACAAGCACTAAAATGTCACAGTGTTGGGCTGTAAAAGCGTTTCCCTTATCTAGGAGAGGAGTGGTTACTCAGAATAGCTCACAATCCTGAATGACACAGGTGAAGGCAGAGAGGCCGGCTTATACCCCCAGGGATTACAGCAGACCTACCGCTGTACAGTTTTTTTCATTAACCTGCGACATTATGTCATTCTGGGACTTCACACATCCTATAAAAAAGGCTGCACACATGTCAGGCAATGATTGTGATTGTGCACCACAGCTTCGTGTTATTAGTTGAGACGGATGCAGCGTGACCTGCATTCACTCTCAGACATCTTTGTCTTTGTAGGGACGGCGATGTTCCCACTTAACGTTAATTTACCGGCGTGATTGAGTGAGAGCACAGAGGTATTGATAACATCCTCAGCTTGATCAACCAGCTCAAGAGGTCGGCGAGTTCAGGTGCCACCTTTTGCTAGCCTCCTGTCGACGGGAAGCGCGAGGTCAATGGATTGAGTTGAGATGAAGAGGACTATTCAATTGGCCGGCAAGTCAACCAACAAAGCTGATCCCCTGCTGTATTATTATTGTACATCTGAATTCTGCATGTGGAATCAGGGGGAAAATAGCTGTTATGATTTAAAATGATATTGGGAAGTGGGGTCTGGAAGTGAGAGTGGTTTGTATTGCAGGGAGATGAAAAGAGAGATATCAATGGATACCTTCGGTAATTTGCATCTTGCTTGTGGCCTTGCTGGCGCCGCACTCCCTTTGTGGATTCCTGATGACGTGTTAAATATAGGAGAGATACTGTCAGAAAGCAATGATTTATACATGGGCGGTGATTCAACACGAGCGCTTTATGCTCTAATTGCAAGTAATTGCCACTTCTGTTGAGCTTGAACCGTTGACACGTGTTGAATTACAATTTTTCAAGCAGTGTTAAATTTGAATCTTATTAATAAATAAGCCCCCCCCCCCTCCTCTTTTCTTTTTAATTTTGCTGGATGTATTTGAGACAATTACAGTTAATTAAGAACATATTTTTCAAACCACATTTTTCTAGTTAAGCCAGTATGATTTTCTTCTGTTTCACTTCCCCGGTTCGAACCTGCCAGTGCACTATCCCTGTCCTTCTTTTCCTTGTTACCACATTATAGATAATGCTAATTTTCTTTTCACCTTCCAGCCGTTGAAACCAAAACACCATTAAATACTTTCTCCCTTCCATTCTTCTCTCCCTGCTCAGTTGAGCCCATGGGCCAAGATTTACACTTGTCACATTACTCTGAAAAACACATTAATATTCTGCCCGTAAAGTGTTCCTGCTCTACTGTATGCTAATATAAATGTACTCCACTCTCTGTCTGTTTTCGCCGGTCAAAGACGGGCAACAGTTGGAATGAAATGCCTCTTGTAGTCTATATTCTATGTGTTAAGGTAAGAGAACGCAGCTGAATGTCAATGCTATAGCTAATGCAGGAATAATACAGGAGAACAAATGGTCTCATGAATGAAATGCTCTTCTGGGGGAAAAGGTTGCAGGGCAGAGGTCCGTTGTGTGGACATGTCAGGAAATATCTAAAAAATCCTCTTGTTTTACGGATCGGATGCAATGCCACGTTTTTGAGACAAACCATATGTTCTTGTTGTGTTTTCAATCATTTCTTGTGCTCTATTCAGTTCGGTTCCTGGAAGAACACACATTTTCTCACCATACCTGAGAAGACATGTGAAATGGCTGTTCAAAACAACGCTATGAGCTGTGTTAGTTGAGGAGACGAGGGGGAAATGAGAAAAGCTAATTTGACAGGGGTCCATCATTGTGGTACTTCACTCATTCTAATTGGCTGTGTTTTTGTGCCTGTAATGGTTTGAAATTCGGTTTCTCCTGAGAGTTTTGGACGTATTGCGTATTTCAATCCTGTCAAAATAAGACCAACTCAAGTCATATGTCAAAAGGATGTAAGGAGGGAAAAAAATGGCAATGTGATGTCTTGTCAAGACAAACTGTTCGGACATTTTCACCTGCAAAATGGACCAAATGGAAGAAAAAAAAACAAAAAGTAATACATATAACATGCATATAATCAGAGTTTCAGAATGCATTCTCAATATGTTGTCTCTCAAAGCATTCAGAGGCTTGTAACCTTTCAACTATTAGCCAAAAGTTGAAATGATCGCTCGCTCCTGCTATGTGTGGATTTTCAAGGATGCTATCTAAGAGATGTGCCAACGCTTCGCAGTCGCCTGAGAGATATCTGAAGAGGTTAAATATTCGGGCATGTCTGCGAGTCCAAATCCTTTGGTGTGAAATCGTTTTGACCGGCAATGACAGCAGCAACATGAGAGTGTGAGATAACGGGGCCGAGGGAAATATCCAGGGGAGGAGCTGTATTTATTTATTTACCTCCAATTCTCTCTGCAGAACAGATGATCCTTGCCTGCCCACGTCTCTTCAAACTCACTCTCTTCTGTATTATGTTCTTTTTCTTCCTGTCACACCCCTGTCTTTTCCTCATGTCAATTCTAGGCTGCTGTTTTGACAGACTTGTTGGGAATTCCTCCCGGTGAAATATCTTGTCGCCCCTGTCGCCGATCACTCATGTTACTTGCAAACCGCAAATACTACAGTATACCCCATTGTAAGACAGACAGGCAGGTCTTGTAATGTGATCAGTACAGCGATCTGATGACTTTGAATGTCCTATAGTGTGTAAGTGCCATCCATGCATTCAGAAAGACAGCTGCTCCCCACCATCTGGGAAATAGCAAGGAAGTTCTGAAGCATATATACAGGTAAAGCCAAACCTTAAGACAGAAGAAGACAAGACAACTTTTATATTTTTCAATTACTACCTTTTTCTTTTCCATCCCAGAGGCTGGCGTTATGCCTTCAGTGTCTTTGGGATGGATCTTTTTCGAGAGTCTCTTGGCCCGGTAGGATTGGATGGTCCAACATTTGGGAAGCAGGATGCTCTAGAGAACCAATTAATGAGATTTTGGTTCAGAATTGATTTTGTATGCTGGAAACAAAAGAATGGAGTTAAGCACGATGTCCTTAGACATCAAAATCAAAACTTTCTGTTCTGATATTGAATTCTCGATCGCCTTTCTGAACCCTTGACATCTTTGTATGGACTTCCTAAACTAAGATGGCCCGAGTGCATTTAAAGAGTCCTGCTCTTTTAAGCTTTTATATGGGGCTGTTCATATTAGCACCATCACACAGTGCACCACTTTTTAAGCATGTGCTTTCTCTTCAATTTTTTTTCTGGGATACAGCTCAATGCTCCACAGTCCTGGTTTTCTTTCGCCTACAAACTGCTCTGATGCCAGGAAGGTACTTTGCTGACAATAAGCCGTGCCACTGGTGAGAATGCTGAGCAGACAGAGGAGCACAGGTAATGCATTTTTGATGCCCACGATGGCTACCGCTCCCCTTACTCGGAGAGTAGTGTGACAGGGCTTGAGGAACCCCGTGAGTCTCTGGGTCTAGCTACTTGAATAAGCGTTAAGTGTCCCATTAAAATGGATGTCCAAATCAGTAGGGAGAAGAAGATTCTCCTGCATGCTCCCGATCTCTCCTTTCAGCCTCGCTGCACTATCTCAGAGGGAAGTTCTCCAAAGGTGGCACAGTTTGAAGTCCTTGTGCTTTGACCTTGACAGCTCACATTTTATTTTTTTTTTGCTTCCATCATTTGTGTGCATGTCACCACTCCTTTTAGAGCTATTTTCAGAGTTCAAGAGCATGTGATGATTCCGTGGAACCTATTTCGATTAAGAATAGGGCAAATGTGATATATGCATGTATGTCAGAGGTATGTGTATGTATTGGTTGGATCACTGAGCAGTAACCTTTTCAAGCGCACAGTTGTAAATAATCAAAACAGAAGCAGAGCCCCCCTCCTGCGTCCACCACCACCTACCGATGTTTCCATATGCAGCCACACCACTCAAGAAGCCGTCGGCTTTAATAGCAGAACACTTAGATCCTCAGGGGCGGCTCCCTGTCATTCAGGCATTGAGCGACCATTATTGAGGAAGGTAATTGGCAGGGAGCCTCATCTCTGGAGGTTTGCTTGGGCTTCAGCAATCTTTCACAGGACTGCAGGACTCTGCCATTAATCAGCGCAGGGATAAGAGAAAGGACGGATGTGCCAGCATCGGCACAGACCCTTACCTTTCCTTTCCCTGACACAAAAATCTTTACCTAATCAAACTGCCCACTCTAATCTAGACTTAGCATCACTGTGGATGTGGCAGCACACAAAAGGAGGACAACTCTGTCTGCTTAAATGGTCTCGCCTTCTTAGTGGGATCCAAGGATGCAAATTTAGTATCTGATTTTAATTTTGTCACCTTTAGAAATGCTCAGAAGTGAATTTAATGTTGAAAAACCATTAAAAATTACCAAAAAATCCCCCAAAACAATCTGTTTCTCTGCACCTTATCGTTGACAGAGCTAACAGAGTTTACCTGTTAGCTCTGTCAACGACAAGGTGCAGCACGTTTGCTGTAATTTGTACTGTTAGCTCAATCAAAATGCTTCCCGTCTTGAATTATATTAATCATTATATGAGTGTTTAGATTAGGCCCTTAAATCCCTCTATACCATTGCTCTCACATGATATGTTGTCTGAGAATGAAACCTGGAAAAAAGCATTAAGCAAACTTTACATGTCATTTGGGGTAACCTTTTTGCTGCCACATCAAGTTGGATGTTCCTTCAACGCATGAACACACCACAAAACAGTAACAACTTTTGGGTATGCACACGTAGCAGTCTGTAGCAGCATATTCTTTCAACTAAATGGGATGAAGCATTCCAAAACATCAGTACGGTGCCCAAACACCATTATAAAAGATGCAAGAGTGAAGAAAACAGAAGCTGAGTAGCACCGTAAGGAAGGGCTTAACACGAGGAGTAGGGGAGGGCAACGCACCACACTTTGTTGTTTCTTTTCTTCATGTTGTACTGAAAAATTAATGTTCTATTATAATTTATATCCAGAAAAGTAATTTCAACCATCCTGAAGTCGGTGTGAATCTTAAAAGAATTAGAAATGTTTTCCTTTGATGTTGTTATTGCTATCGATAGTGGTTACGTGCATAACACACAATTCAAATGATGAGGAAATTAATGATTGTACTTTTATGCAAATACTGTCATGCAGCACGTGTTTCGGCAAGACTGATCGGCCTTTAACTGGTCATGATTGATCAGCTGAAAACTGGCGGGTTTTCCATCGGCTGTCGATTGATCTATTTTTCACATTTTTTTCCTTCTAACTTAAGAGGAATTGATAATAATACCACATACACTGGGATATCTGATAAATGATTGACATGAAGTACCTTATATTACCTTCAAAGTTGGAAGAAACATTGCAAACATCAAAACAATCGGGTGACCTCTACACCTAATCCCATATGTTATACTCACCCCTACCCACAGTCTAACTTGCTCAACCTTGCATGGACGCTGCTTGAACATTGTTTTGCAAGTCAATAAGATAAGTAATTGTGTGCGGTAAGTAGGTATCATCGTAGTAGAGGTCAGGGGAGGGAAATCATTCTGTGGCTATTTGACTTTATGCTTTGCTCAGGGGAGATGTGTACCAAATGAATGCAAAGTGGCCTTTTTCCACAAAGTGATGAGGGGAAGATTGTAGCAAATGCCCGACCCCTCCCAGTGAGGTTACTTCTAATTTGTTTGTCCCCTTTTTTCCCACGGGCTGCTTTGAGAACAAAGCAAATGATTCAAGAAAAAAAAATCTCATCCATAATTTCTTCATCCTCTATCTTTTTTTTCTCTCAAGCAGATTACTGATTTGTTCCTAAAATAGCAGTGTGCTTGTTCGCTCGAACCTTAATCGGACCAATAATCTCGGCCTGTGTCGCGCTTTTGGACACAACCGGCTGTGAAGTACAAAGATAACCCCAGGGGGCTTTGAGATGATCTCCTCAGATGACGAAGGAGCAGACGTTTGTAATAAACAACGTTGGGTTGTGTGAACTTCAAAATGCTTGACATTTCTGCGGCTGGAGCTGATTGGATACGTTTGATCGTGAGCGAACTCCATTTCCGGTGGCTTTTGGACAGATTGTTGGAACAGATTACAGGGTTTCCATTAGGAAAGTTATGGCAAGCATCTTTTTACTCTAGCGGCTAAGTGTCAGGACCCTATTCCTTCTTTCATAACGGGATAGAATCTCGGATTTGAGAATTTATAAAAAGTTAGAGCACAGATAACAACGGGAGTTTGTCTAGTTAGGTGAACTCTCAGATTGCTGTTTTCCTGCTTCTCATTGTCTGAGGAACAGTTTCCCTGCTGCGTTTCATTGGCTTGTTTTTTTCTGCAGAGACTTTTATTCAAGTGAAAATAAAAAAGTTTTTCCATCATGATTTCAACGTGCATCCAGCCTCAAATGGAGAGCCAGGAGGACAGCGAGGCAATGAAAATGCCATGAAAATACCAAATTAGTAGAGTTGGTGGACTACTTAAACCAGGGACGGTGGAAAACAAAAAAACACTAGTCTGGAACCTTGCTGTCAATCATAGCTCTAATAAAGAAACACGTTGGAATCTGCAGGTCAGACTTTTAAAAAGCCTGTAACTGCGATCACTATTAGCACTTCCCCACTGTACACACACATATATATATATACCATTAAATGTACCACAATCCAGCTTCTATCTCAGCATTCAGAATCTGTCTTTGACTTTTCAAGAGTGACCCTTACAAAGGACCCATGAGGGATGATAAGCAGGTTCACATTTTGCTCCGTGTCTATTGATGAATACAGATGTGAATTTTTTCTGACAATGATGATGGATATTCTGACAGGTCCCATTCCTGTCCCTTTGCTGATGAATTTTCAAGTGGGGTGTGGGGTGAGGGCCGAGCACCAGGAGGCTGGGTTATAATGATTTTATTTTGTTTTTTGTATTTAGTACTAGTACTTAATACTAGTGGGCAAGTGTGTTCATTTGTATTGCTGAGAGTCGATGTGAGATTTGATCCAAGGTGACATGGTTGAGGGCAAAGAGTGAACAAAAGCACTCTCTGAATCATCAAAGCAGGAGATGTGACGCTGTTTGCCCTTTTTAAGAACAGATCAAGCCGTCATTACGGGTGTGTTCCTCTGAAAACAACTCTACTTTATTAAGGATGAGTCAGAAGAAGGGAGTCGAACAGAACACAGCATGCGGCATTTAAAATGTCTGCTTTCAGTATTGGACTAGGCGCCGTCAAATCCCCACTCCAGCAAGACAAAGTGTTATGACGTATACCGTTGCTTTTATTACTCTAAAATCATTGTATTTCAGAGCACAGCCTATTGACGTCTTGTTTATAAAGGAAGTCATTACGTTTGACCTTGAGACTTGTGTGTGCTTAATTGCTTTTCCTGCATAACAATTTGAAGAGCGCCAACGGCACCGAGAGAACGCCGTCCGTCCACTTACAGCTTTGACTCCATGTTCTTTCTCAATTCTGAGAGGCATCGCGACGTGCATGATTCTGCATCGGTGCAGTGAAAGAATAGAAACATGACTTTGATTGCAGTTCAGCTCAGTGGGAGGTCTTTACTGCATGTTGCAATGGCGCTTCGTCGGCTCTCTAGATGAACAAGACCCTTTTAGGGGGGAGGAGTAATTGAAGGGTGTGTTTTTCTTTTTTGCAGTCCGTCCAACTTTTCATCAACGCTTTTTTTCTTTACTTATCAAGTGAAATATCACTACTTCTACATGATGGATTCGCACAAAACCCACTCGACGGTTCCAAGATGATGGATTGTAATGACTATGACGATTCCCTGACTTTTCCATTAAGCCTCCATGAGGTCCACATTTATGGTTCTCAGTGAAAAAATCAGTTTTTTCACCCCCTTTTTACAATTATTGGAATGGCTTGCCGCCCAGGATGACTTATAAATGTAACTGTAGTGATCCTGTGACTTTTTCTTCTTGCACCATCAACTAGTAAACATTTCAATTTGTCCAATAGTTCACTCGTTCTTATGAACGAATCCCATGAGCCTACGCTGTAATTTGCATTTTGTGCTAATTTTTGAATGTCACACCAATGGTGAACATGCTAGCATTGTCACTAAGCATGTTGCTATGCTAGTATTAGCATTGAGCTCAAAGCACGGTTCTACCTTCTCACAAACTGCCTTTAGTGTTGTTTTACTAGTGTTGCAACAACTGTGTAACATTTTCTTTGGTTTTTCTTCTTCCTGTAGTTGCACATATTTACTAGCGAAAATGCTATCAGGATAGTTTTGGACATAAAAACCATCAAGATTGGAATGTTTTCAGATATCACGGCCAGTACTGGCGCTCTGCTCATAAAGTTATTCCAGTTTTAGGTCGATAAAGAGCAGCCTTTTGATCAGCGTGAGATCTCAGCAAACCATGTGGTCCACCGAGAGCGCGATTGAAATTCATCTTGATCTCATCCACACCTTCAAACATGACTAATTTCTCGTGATCTAATAGTTATGTCAGAGGCCTTTTCATCACTCAAAAGAGAAAAAAAAATAACATTTGGATTTTCAAGAAACGGAATATAAATATGTATTAAACATCTTCCTTCTTGATCCAACACTTTTTCTGTTTGTATCAGTTAACGGAAAAAGTCACTTTGCCATTATACTTTGATGTTCTTCAGTTAGGACTGAAAGCAAACCTTAATCATTCCGCACAGAACATCGATAGCTCTAATGCATCAAGGGCTGGGCGCTGGTACGTACTCCGCGTGTTTGGACCTGCTCTATGTGACTTATTTATGTGAAGTGGGGGAGAGAGATGTTCTTCCTCGGCCCGACTCGACTGCCAGTCTCCTTGAGTGATCGCTCTCATGCATCACTCCAAAGGGAATTTCTTAACATCCCAGTTCTGACGAGATGTGCTAATTAACTGTGCTAACAGTTTAGTCCCTCGATATATCTCTCTTCTGTTAGACTCCTTATTTCCACATCATGTGAAACTGTATGGGGAAAAAAAAACTTTCAACAAAGTAGAGGGAAAACAGACGCATGCAGGACTTTTTTTTAACAAATCACATTTTCCCGTGGGGATGATAGGTATGATAGATTGGATTAGAGAATCAGTGATCATAATTGCCATTGGGGGAAAAATCTCCCCCCCCAGGTTTATCATCATTCTGTGAGTCTCAGCACTTGCTCCACATATACTGTGTCAGATTAATCACACCCGCCCGCATGAGCATAATCACTCTTTCTCCCTCTCTTTTGTGTCTTTGCCTCGTGTTTCTCCTCTGACAGTCGTTACACGTACGCAGAAATCCAGACGTACAGAGTTGTGCATCTCGCGGAACGCTGCACACCCGAGCTCGATCCGTCGACACTCACAGTATGTGCGGAGAATGATGGCATTTGTGAAAAAAGGTTGATGGTGTCATAACGTCGAGGCAAACTTGTTTGAATGCAGAAAGGGATTCTTATAGAGACATGTGTGCAGTCGTTTTTTCTTTTCTTTTTCACGGGTCGTATGATCGACGGTTTGGCATTAATTCCTATTTTGTGCTGCACATAATTAGCCATCATAACCACCAGCCCTTGGTCCGTTACTCTCTGTTTAACACGCATCACAGAGCAGCTGACGAGCGTTTTTAGTGAGTTGCAGCGCTGCAGTTAAAAGGAAATATCTGGATCGCTGTTGGGAGGGATTTCTCCGACTACTTGCAACATCAGAGGAGAATGCACGGTCTTGTTGTAATGACATGGACAGAAATGGTTTCGGATGGTGACAGTTTTGTCAGTGAATTGTTCCCAAGGAAACTGTTGCACGTGATTTAGTGCTGTAGAGAAAACTACAGAGTTTTACGCTCTTTTCTAGTAGTTCCTCCCATCCCACTTCCTGTTTAGATGATGTCGTAAAAATACCTTAAATACTCCTTTCTCAATAAGACCAAAAGACAACAGCAACATAAAGCCTTTATCTGTTGTTCACACCTACCGCAGGTCTTGCTTCTACAGTCAATACAACCGTTAAGGTCTCGGAAAAGTGCGAAACAAAGACAGATCCAATCGGTTTGAAGTGTTGTCAGTCAGTAAGAGTGGTGAGAATGAGGCCAGGATTGAGAGTGAAGGACTACATTTAGCTTTATTATGGAGAAAATGGGACTATTCAGGGGCATACTGAGCATACAGATGGAGAGCAGAGATGCAGATTATGCTGCATCAATATGAACCGTAGTCTACTAAATTACAATATGCCGATATCTGTTTTCCCTGTTTTGGACATTAATGCACGCCACTGCCACCTTCTGAGTTATTCATATCATGTGGCGACCCCTTTAGAGTGTTTTTATTGGTGCTCTCCTGCACTGATATTGAACTTGGTGTTTTTAATATAGCACAAAATACAACCTTGGCTTTGCAGCCGCTGCAGCCTAGGCATTGGCATTATGACGTCTCTCCCCTTATACTATAGTAGACTCAGTTTCTACAGAAAGCCATAGCATGCAGAGAAAGTGATGGAAGCATATCAGGCTAATAATATGGATACAGTAAGACATTGAATGCATGCAGGTGGCTCAGTCCTCCTTCCGTTATTAAAGATGCTGTGTTATGCAGTGTGAATACGTTTTTAACGATGATGCAAGTAAATCTAGCATTTGCTTTCAAAGGTGAAGTAATTCAGAGGAATGCATAATGACGCCGACAAAGAGTTCCTTTAAATTGCTTTGCATTGAAAATTAAATCACTTAAACAAGAGGAAAAATGACTGGTCCCTTTTAATACTAAGTCTGTGACATCAATATTTTACACAAAATATTTGTTGTGTCCAAAATCCCTCTCCCTTTGTGAATTATTCATTCTGCTTGCTTTTGAAATGTAGAGAGCATCGTGCATTTATTTGTACTCGTAATCACCTGGAAAAAAAGAAACTTTAAAAAAAGAAAGGATCTTAGCTTTTCAGAAACAGCTGTCAAGTTTGAACAACTGATATTATTCCTCTTTAGAACTGCATCCACATGTATCAGATCAGTATTCAGATCAAACAGAGACTATACACAGCTAATGCACTGGCACCCTATAATATCTGGTGTACCGTAGACTTCTACCCTATTTCGCCACAGTCCAGTGAGACATAATGAAGAAAAAAAGCAAAAAAAAAAAATCCACTCTCCTACAAATTGAACTTGCTCCTCATTTCAAAGCTACTGCTATGCTCCAGGAGGAGCAGCTGGATCATGGGCGCTAATCTTAGCACGCCAAAGTCAAAGAGATGTCTTTCTAGGTCTCTCTGTCATCATCATTACTGAAGCTACAGATGGTCTCGGTTTTCCACGGCCACTGCGAGGCACGGCTTATCGAGTGCGTCTGCTGCTGAAAGGGAATAGATGGTTTCGGTGAGAGTGGTTTTGATGTGAAGGTGAGACACGATGTTGGAAATGATTTTTTTTTTTTTTTCACACCCCAAGAGGCTTCCTGCTTGTTTGTCTCAGCTTGCATCAAGGTTTGCATTCCGATCTTTTATTATTCCTGACAACCTTGTGCTCCTCTCTCTTCATACTTAACGTTCCCTCTTCACTGCTCCATAACAAGCTCAGCTACATAACCGTGCAAAGTTTCAGTTTATAGCTGGTAATACCCGTCCGTAGTAAGGATTTTCTTACTCTTGTTCATGGAAAATGGGCCCCCAAAGCACGGTGAGCTTGTTCTGTTGGTTTGATTTTTAAATATTTGAAAGCTGTGCAGGAAGTCCATCAAACCTGAACTGCATCACCTCACCGCCGGCATGGCGCTCAGCGGGAGCAACGGGGTTACCATGGTGAGAGTGATTGAGAGCCCATTAGTGGACTGTTGGTGTTGGTCACAAACAGGTCGCTGTGATCTGTGTGGAGGCAGAACTGATTTTTGTGTTTCATACGGAGGGATGAGCAGAAGTTGATGGGAAATGACATCGTAATTACTCCTTGATGGAAAAATGAATAGCCTCACATTCAATCATTTCCTCAAGCCAGTTATCACATATTGAAAAATCAGCCAGCAGATTTTTTCTTTTTAAAGATCTAGTCCACAGAAAATGTTGTCTTTATTTTTTTTTGTTCCTGGAAAAAGAAAACCTTTCAAAAAGCAAAAAATAACTTTCATCTGATCTACGATGCACCTGAGGCTAACATGAAAGATTGAATGATTTTAAATGTCACCGAGGGGGCAATCAGCAGGTCTTAAACCCACTATTACCACCTAACTGTCGGAGGTTGTGTGCTTGGGTTTTTTTTCCCCATATCTTGAGCTTCACTACATGGAGATTCACTGTTTTTGACAGCAAAATATCTCTTTATTAAGAAAATAGAACCTGTGTCACAACTTTCCGGAGGGAAATGGTTTTCTTAGAACGCGAGGGGAATAATTGTGTAGATGTTTGAGAGGATGTTGACAGCCTCGTTTCATCCTCGGCATAAACATAATACAGACGTTTTGAATGCAGTTGTCAACTAACTAGCACATTAGAGGCATAGGCATGCAAAGACAGCTTGTATTCATCTCGTTCTCCAGGGGGTTTCTAACAACATGCAAACACCCGAGTACAGAAAACGTGACTTGTCTGAACTCAGTGATTGCAGATGCATTCATTGGCAGGGGAAGTTTTTTCTTCTTTTGCAAAAGGGGAACATTTTGAAAAGGGCTGCGGACGTTGCCCCCTGGCATTCTTCATTGACAGTAACCCCATCACAAAGCCTATCAGCTCTCGCAGACGTTAAGCAACTTGGACCCACTTAAACATCTTGCCGAGAGCTGAGGAGACAAAGGAAATGGAGTCTTCTAAAAATAGGTAGCCTCCAGGTTAGGTTTCGTGTCTCAATGGATCCAAGGTCTGTTTCCCCCCCCCCTTTCATCCTGGGATGCCCGTAGGGATCAGTGGAGTTAGAGGGATTATCTTTCCAGTGCCTTTTTGGAATGATTTTCATGGTTCCTCAGGCTGCACAAAGGAGGGGATTGAATTCACATCACATCACTTAATCATTCCTGATTTTAAACAGAAGTTTGGTCAAAAGATTTGTCAAGTCTTCTCCGGGGAGACCGGCCCCTTTCTGTTAAGTCACTGCTGTCTGAAGGCGGATGCCTCATGCTGTCAACTCCATCCCCTCCAGGGAAAAGTGCTTCTCCCGGAGACAAAGACATCTTCCCTCGGTGACGATGATGAGCACAAACACCTTTCTGTCCGTCTGTTCTTTTAATCTGTTCGTCCATCCATTAAATCTATTATCCACATACACTCGTAAGGCCTTTGTGAATCATTACTCCATGGGTTTTCAAGGCCCCCCTTCCACAATCTTCCCTGTTACTTAGTCCAATCAGCAGGGAACGCCGCTAACATGCACATTGTACTGTATCATTGCTTTGGTCTCTCAGGATCTCCTCGGCATTACAAATATAATACAAAATGAATATTTGCGAGGCATCTGAAGTCATGGCTCTCAATCCACTAGACAATGATCGGGCGGAAAAACATTTGCTTTGCATCTACACGGATAGATCTTGTGGGAGTATTTGCATAACGACTATCATTTGCATGTATTTATTTAACAGAGCGCCCGCCATGTGATTGCTTACCCAGCCGGGTTGTTGGTGTGGACAAACAGGGAATGCAGTGCCAACTTGATCTGCAGGTTCATCCAGCGTGGGAGAAAACGGCAGACAAACTGATGCTATTTTCTGGCTGTACAACCTTTCAACCGCCAACCTTGCAATGCTTTCCCTTCCCGCCCCTTCCTCGTGTCCTTGTGATTAATGTGTCTTACCCCACACATACTGCCCTTAAGACAACAGAGGCTTACTGCGCCTCTTTCCCCCACCACAGGTCCCGGAATAACAGTCAAATAGGATTAGTTAGACTTTGTTTGTGCACGTGAGAGGAACATCCATGAAGTTTTCTTTTTTGTCCAAACCAGCAGTTGTGCAGCTCGGGTGGGTTGATGCTTTGGCAGTTGCGTTGTTGCAGAAAACCAGACTGGAGGGGGAGAGAGATTTTAGGGGGTGATTCATTGCAGTCTGCCACAATGGTATACGTGCCCAAAGCTGAAATTTCAGCTGAGGTTCTGCCTTAATAATGCCTGTTGGCGTTAAGCCTTATTACTCAGCAGTCACATGCCAAAAGACATCTCATGATCCGCAGTGAGAATTCACTGTTCTCTGGTCTTCTGTTAAAAAGAAGCTGAACTTTTCTTTTTGCGCGGCCATTTGTGAAGTTTTATCATCTGAAAATGCTAACAGATGCTGGTTTCTTATGCGACATTGGTATTCCTAGCAAAACCCAAGTCTTCAGCATTTACTTTTTAGACTACGTCGATTAATTACATACGTTGAAGTATATAGAATTTCCACGTTGAAGTTACAGCAACATGGTTTTTATATTGCTGCCTCGAATATCTCTTTTTATTGAGGGATTAAAAGCATTAAAGTATAAGCGAACTTGAAGCAAATGTGGCATCTCGATTTCAGGTAATAAACCTGCTACCATAAAACCATCAATGCAAAAAATAGAATGCATGTGTTCAGCAATTTCACTGCTTAATGTTGGATAAAGTGAATTTTCGCTTGAAACTGGTGCAACCTTAATGATTTTAAAGATGCCCCCCCCCCCCCCCCCCCGAGACCTTCACAATGACGAGACCGGGCTTAAAGGGCGATGCCAAAGAAATCACATCGTTTTTTTGTTAATTCTATCAGTGTTTCCAACCATGGCAACCACTGGCCCTGTTTTCAAGGAAGCAATCTTGGAGAAATCATAGCCCAAAGGGAGAGTTGCAGACTCTGCCTCTTTTCGCCTCATCACCCACTCTATCCCCCAGACAAAAGTAACAACTTTCAAAAAAAAAAAAAAAAAAAACGCAAGGCCAAGAACACAGATGTTAAGCAATCTGGATGTCGATAAAGCGGGGTCCCTGGTTTCAGCTGCAAATAAAAGGAACTTGTAAAGAAATATCTTTTGCTGCCAGTAACTCTCTGATGTGTCGGGGGTGAATCCGTACACGGCTGGAAACGGTGATGGAGACCCGGGAGCTTTCTGTTTGTTCACACACTGGCTGTGGTTTACCATTCAGCAGCCGTATATCTTACAAATGACCACCGCCGCGCTCCCGTTTCTCGTTACCGTACATGATGGTTTTGTTACGGTGTGATGAAAGATTGAAATTGACGGGAAATAAAAAAAAAGACCAATTCCCATAGAAATGTCTGCCTTCGTTGCGCCTGATGAGATTGAACCTGTTTCCCTTAACCGCCTTTCTGTCCAGCTGTCACTCAACCGCCAATTGAGTTGGTGCAGGTGCACGCTGAACCCTGATGTCACTCAGTAGTCTAGAGGCTAATTCAGGATGACACTCTCTGTCCGTCTGTGTTCTGTCTCCTGTTTATTTTCGGAAAAAGCGCAACTTCTTCCAAAAACCCGCTTATCCCAAACGAGTGTGACACATTTTTGTGTCAGATG
Organism: Chelidonichthys spinosus; assembly: GCA_029853015.1. Taxonomy (NCBI): domain Eukaryota; kingdom Metazoa; phylum Chordata; class Actinopteri; order Perciformes; family Triglidae; genus Chelidonichthys; species Chelidonichthys spinosus. The sequence continues at coordinate 18,126,990 of CM056837.1, forward strand.
GCATATTTTCATGCCGCTAATTCTGCTGAAAGACAGGGTCGTAAATGGGAGCCATTTTCTGCACCTTTTTCTAATCCTCTTACGCTCCCATCTTTGACCCCTTATCTTGTTCTTTCTTCAAATCGCAGAGCCTAATTACACATCACCAGTGGAAATCCGGCCGGATTGAATGCACTTCTGGGCCATGTGTGATGTAACGAACTTTCGCCGTGCAACTTCTGACGGTGAAGCTAATCCTCTCAAACGGGGATAAGTACGGCACAATCCCGAGTCCAACACAACCACATATGGAGCCGATATGGATCCCCTCACATCAGCCGACCAGGGCTGATCTGAACCCAGAGGATAAATCCTTCTGCAGCATCGATCGGGCCCACTCTTGATGTCTCCTTGGATTTTAATATGCGTTGATCATCGCTTTCGTGATCTAGTTTTTGGAGAGGTTGCTTTAAGTTTAAGGGCATATTGAGAGCCACCTTTGGGGTGATTGACACATTATTATTATTGCGTTTTTTTCTGCCTCCCACAGTCCTACAGCTCATGAAAAAAAAACATTTATTGGACATTTCATGAAGGAATCTAAAAGAAGCCATACGAAGTAAATACGACCCCCTTTTTTACCTTTTGCAAGGTGTTCTGTTTCTGCACCGACCTTTGCGGCTATGAATTAGTTGCATTTGCCCAACAGACAGTGGGAAGCTTATAAAAATCTGTCTGTCATACCCTCTCCTATTGTCTGCATTATTATCCAAACACATCATGGAGGAAGCCTGTATAGCTGTGGCCTCTGTAAAGCTGCCAGGAACGCTGCCTCCATGGGAGTGCTATATATTTGGCTGTCGAGGAGTGTAGTCATAAACGAGCAGGTCTCTGTCCATAACTTCCCCTCTTGTTGTTTATCAAACCACTCCAGACTGCGGTCGGCATCTTTAGACCCCCACAAAGGACCCGTCGTCTCTTATGAAACATGGATCTGGATTTTGTCGCCGAGGCCAGAATGCAAACGGTGGAAAAAGAGCAGCAGAGTCTGAGGAAATAAAGGAGATTCTATATTTCAGGACTGACAGACTGTTGCTCTCACCTGCGGTCTGTGAATCACGTAAGTCAGCCCAACTATCACATTCCGCATCTTGGAGGTCAAACCTTATCCTCCCAAGCACCAATTAGACTTCCGCTGACAATGATAAGGCAGGATCGGAAGCCCTCTCGAGGCCTTTTGACAAAGAGACGTAGGCCAGAATCCCACATACTGTGGATTGATGGGAGGCTTAATAAGCCGGGGGAGACATTGTGCCTTCAATGACAAGCTCATACAAAACATGAAAGGGATATGGGTGGAAGAAAAATCGTGATATTGTCCAAAGTGGTCAATAAAACTGGATGAAAATAGATGCTCGGTGGCTTAAAACAGAAACTAATTGGTTTGTAATCCACTTTTGGGCAGCAGAACAAGCCGTCAACACACCATATTGTGGCCTTATGAAGTTGATATTGCTGACGTGTTGGCAAACGTACACACAAACATCTGCACATCGAGCAAAGCCACTTAAGCATTCAATGTGAGTTTTGTTTTGTGGTCACCTGGCAACTATAAGCCCAATATCTAGTTTCAGCCATGTCCGTCTGCTGTCTGGTGCTGTGCAATACAGCAGGTATATCAAAGCCCCCCCCTAATAAAACAGCTGCCTGCTGTTGGTGGAACCAATGTTGATAAGAGATGTGAGGCTGAACCGAAACAGGAAATTTGTGGCTCTTGAAACCCCAAAAAATAAGCTTAAAGATGCAACACTTCATTGAGCTGGAAACTGCAAAGGCATGTTAGAATTATGTGGCCTTGTGATACATAATATTTGGATGGAAAAACAGTTGCAAATACATGTTAAATACAAATGGATGATTATAAATAGTGCCAATAGAAGTACGTAACTAGGAACTGGAGGACTCTCAAGCTTTAAGCGATATTTATTGAACCTGCAAGTATGACAGCAAATATCCTCAAAGTTTAAACTCCTGTACAGCTGAAATCCATTGAGAAACACTTGTTTGCTCCAAGGTAAGATGCTAATTAGCGATGTTAACGTGACAAATTAGGTAGCTTAATGAAAAAAAGTGGAAACATAATACAATTTTATATTAGCTTTGTTAACCGAACTTCAACAAACAACTGTCTGACTCACCCTGTTGTGCAGGAACATTGTTGTTGTTTGTCCTTGGAGTTGTCGTGACCGCTGTTTTCCTTGGTCTTTTCATAGACAATTCTCTGCTTTTATTGTTAACGATCTCAAAATCTACTTTTTTCTGACATTTCAGAACTAATAGTCCAGAAAGCTTCTGTTAACGTCTTTTGGAATATCTCTTACTGATTTTGTTGAAACCGCTATATGTTTACATGTAAAAGATTCCCTTTAATTCTACATGGATTGCACATGTGCATCGTTAGCACAAGTGCTAAAAGGAAGATAGATGAGGTAATAATGTGCAGGATAAGAGCAGAAAATGTCTTGAATATTCATTGTTATTTCTGCATCGTTTTGTTGGTGTTATGGACGCACAGTAAGTCATCTTAAAGAAAGACCAGTCTCACCCTGTGGGAGAAGGATGATCAACAGTCCCGATCCTTGCATGATATAATTACCTTTAAATAACAGTATATTTACTGTATTAGTCAAGCTCATCTGGAAATTATCCGTCTAATTGCACTATTAGTATGTGGAGCACCAGCTCCCACAAAAATGGCCATTCCATCATTATGCAAAGTTATCTAGTAAATTAAATACTCCACTGCATGAAAATTTGCTTTTAATAATTGTATTTCCCCCGCCCACAACTTATGCAAATGTATCATTTCTGCTTTTAATGATGATTACATGTCAGTGTTCGTCTCTCCCCGAGTCACGGTGTCACTTTTGGTTTCGGGGTTAATGTCGTCTGTGGTTTTTTTCTTCCTCCTCTGCACATTAATAGAGCCGAGAGATGTTTTTATAGACGGGAGTCAAACACCTGCACTATCCATCCGCGTGCTCACATTTGCCGCCGTCGACGATGATGTTTTTGCAATTTCCCCTTCGCACGGCGAGATAATTAGGAGAAGAATTTGATTCATTAGCCTATGGAAAGATGTGTTACTTCCTTCCCGGGTGGACGGCCCTCCCACTTCAAAGGGAGCACAGGTTTCTTTGATCCAGGACCAGGAGTATGAGATGGGGTAGCACGGCACAGACTTACCACTGTGATTACCTCGCACTTCATGGCTTTCCCCCCCCCCCCCTCCTCCACCTCTGGACACCGGCTCGGAAAAGATGGATGGTAATTGTCAGGCACGTTGGAAAGATAATAGCTGATTCCGAAGAGGATTTGGCCCCTCAACCCGCTTGGCCCCAGCTGTCTTGATTAACTTTGTGTCAAGTGATGTCTACCTTTTTTTAGGTTTTCTTTTTTCCTTCCCCACATATACAAAGACTTGGGTGGCAAATGTCGTTCCATTTCCTGTCGTTCTTTGAAGAGGAAGGACAACTTGCTATTGACTTGGTGGCTTTGGTGTTCTCCCATGTCGCCTCCATTTCAATTACAACATACCGCGTTGGCGGATGATGCAAAGCGTGTAGGAACCTTTCTCAGAATCTTCTTTTCTGTATATTGGCTGTGTCCTCGCCTCTCTTCTTTAGAAGCTTGTTTCCCATACAGATAGATGCACTACTTTGGGGATGGAGAATCCCAATTAATTTAGAGGTCGTTTGTTTAGTCCACCTCATTAGATCAATTTTATGCAGGAGGGAAACGGGGAAAATCGTTACGCAGCTTAAAAGAAACCTAAGTGAATTACAGTAATTATTTAATGCTTGGTCTTGATCAAGCTAAGTGTCTGTACAGGCTTTTATTTATTTCCTTAATAGCCTGTTCATCTCCCAAGGTCCCTCTTTGGACTGTGATAAAAGAGAGATTTTTGAACAGAGGACGAATCCAGCTGAATAGCAGCTGCCGTTGGAATTTTGCAAGAAACCAACTTTGAGTAGTCCCAGCATGCTGAGAAAGGCCATAAAATAGACCCACGTTTTCTCAACTAATGTAGGAAACGGTACATTTTGTGCCCTGAGATGTTTACCCATCTCCAGTAATCATTGAGAGTGGGCCAGGGTTTTCTGTACATTGTGTGCTTTAAGTATTTTGTTACATCTTTTAGACACTAAAACTATTTCTTTTTTTTGTCCTGACCCCAAAGCCGAGACACAGGCATGTGTAGGTAGAATAGGTTTTAATGAAAAACACAGCGGAGGCTCGGAGCTGGCTGGCTTGAATAAATATCTCAGGACTGAACACATGGAGTGGCTCAGGCACAAGAAGTGATGCACATGGGAAATCACTAATTTCTACAAGAAACACAGAGCAAATTGCAGAACTCTACCAAAACAAAATGATCTGGCAGCGTATAGATGGTAGAATGAGAAAAGATTTTGGACGATCTTTGGAAATCCTAAAGATTTCAGTCTCGGCTGATTCGGTGAAAATCGTGGTTAAGGGTGATAAAAGAAAAATCTCCTTGAGTAGCTACTTAGTCAGGAATGTAAAAGAAGAGCAACTGGTTTATTTGTTTAAAGCACAGCCAATCAAGATCATGTCATTTCAAGTGCAAACCTGATTTTGTGTGGCGTTGTCACCATGAAAGCCACCTTTTTCTTATGCCAATTAACCACATTTCATATGAAGCAGCAGTAATTGGCTGAGCAGTAACTTACACTAATTAGACAATTTCATTCAAATGCTCACAAATAACAAATAAATCGTGTTCACAACACTTGTGACAACATTAGTTTTCTCATTCCCTCGCTTAACCATCGAAACAAACGGAAAATATAAAGCGTCTGATTAACCCAGTTTAGGTGACGCACGGTGTAAAGTTGCGTTACCATAACAGCGGCGGTGCGGAAACTTTAACTGGAGAAACATTTGGAAAATCAATTTTCAGTGATTAAGCACTGACGGAAGCCTGCTCCGCGTGTTGATGACCTAATCATGATGCGTCATGGGGTTTCGGCGGGAACAAAAATGAAAGAGTCGGGCGCCGTCTGGATGATGCTGAGCGCTCCGAGGCTGCGTCGGCTTTCTGAAGTGTTCGCGTATTGCACTTCCGCGATGAAGCATTTCCAGTTTGTTGTGTCTCTTCCACACTTTCCAGGGTTGAGTTTTTTAGCTGCCGCTTGTCCTCCAGGGAATCCAGGCTTTGAGCCATTCTAGTGGCGAGCCGACGCACGCTATGCAAATGAATGTATTGTTGTAGTCGATTACATTGACGAAAAGCCTCCTTACATGTCACTCATGTGGCATAGAATCATAGCAAACGAAAAAGCATGACGTTTAATAGGGTTTCTGCTGCACTACTCGAGCAGATGTAGTTTGGTTTTGGCCTGAAGTGAAATTACATCCTGCCAGCTGGAGTTTCACTTGAAGCACAGAGGATCTTTGTGTTGTTTGTGATGCTTCAAGTCAAAATTGGTGGATTTCTCCGTCGACTCCTCTCATATACAGCGCGCCGAGCTTGACACTCTTCAGAGAGTTACAAAGTGCTGCAGCACAAAGGGGCAAAAGGAAATAATCTGAGGAAAAGCTTCCTAAACGGGGCCGATGCCTGGGGAGGAAGAGTATTATGTCTTGGGATTGGAGGGAAACAAATGAGTGATGGACAAACAGTTCATTCCAGATTAATGGAGATAAATGTAGCGCCACATTTAGCTGAACCGATAATTCAGATTTTCGCACAATATGTCGTGGCTGCAACTCGGAGAGCAATGTCCCTGCTTCCTGGTTCCTAGGTTTAATTGCTTCTTATTGTAAATGTGCATCGCTAGCAGGTGGAACGATTTAATTACAGAGAAAAAAAATTGGGGAAACATTGCACGGCAGCTCCACTGCAGCCGAATCAGTTGAGCCAGCAGAATATAGCTTGTAATCATAGATGACATGAAAACTCTCTCCGCGATTCAGTCATTTAAAGGAGGAAATAGTGGTGTGCAGTGTAGCAAATTGGGATAATACTTCTGAATGAAACTTTTTCTCCCCCTATAACGTAATTTCAATTTCACTCCGTCCTTTGAGGTCAGTGAATCTTTGTCAGACTGTGTGCCCTGGGAAGGTAAACTTAATTTACTGCTATATCTCCTTCCTCTGCGAAGCCGCGGCATATCCAATAGTGAACCTCCTAAACATAATCAATTATCTGAGCTCCAATGGCAGAGAATGCAGAATGCTGATAAGACTTTGTAGACTTTTTTTTTTTTTTCCTAATGAAGAGAGAAAAGACGATTTGGTTCAATACCCTGGGGGAGGTTTTTTTTCCTCCCTCTCCTGGTAAAAGAGAATTATTCATTGCATTCTCTAAGGGGAAAGTCGATCATTCCCAATAAGTCACAGAGTTGTTGTCCCTTTTTGCTTGTGCTGAGTAGAACCCCGAGGCAAAGTCGATTTTATGTCATATGCTTTGCTCTACTTTTTTCTTAAAGGCATCTTTGTCATGGCGGCGGTGGAGTGACTTTGACTCGGCGGTATTACAACTCGCACTCTGTGATATTTATTAAGACCGTCGTGATAGAGATGCCGGAGACGCCTAAAATCAGCGTTGCCTCCGAATGATCCCTTTCTGTCTTGTGCTCCTCGCAAGACTGAAGCTTAGGATTTATCAATTGCCAGATAGTGCCGTGGGTGTATCTGTGTGAGTATGGGCTTCTTCAGTATAATTAATTTGACAACGCCCCCCCTGGCTGTAATATTTCAGAACTCATGTTTCTGTTAAACACATTTATTTTGCCCCAGGGTCAAGTTGATGTGAGGTCAGCTCCCTAATGCATTCTATTGATCATTCCATCCGGCTGATTTGCATGAGAGGAGCTGCTGTTGCAGACGTGCATTGCTGCACATAGATAAGAAGAACGACACATCACCGGAGAGCCGTATTGATTTTTGATCCGGTTTTCCCCAAGCATTGATGACAACCTTAGGGCGTGTCTTGATAAATGCTACATGTGGGGCTCTACAAACAAATAAAAAAACAATGGATTAGCCTCTTCTTCCTTTTAATTGTTAACAGTAAAATGATTCAAAGTCATGCTGACCTTTTACAAGCAGCATCTGTGAGGAAATAGAATTTATGTTCCGTGAGCCAGGCTTTATGCCAACACACTGGCTGCTGTTTTTCTACCATTAAACAAGAGTTATGTCACACTTCCCATTTAATCACAAGCGTTTTCAGGAGCCTGGGCCGAATCAGAGCGCCCGGCCAATGACTCACTGCGAGGGGGCCCATTTGACAGATTACACCTGCAGTCACACTTAAAGGTAATGTTAGTAGGCCCTCAGCGGAGGAGAAGGAGAGCCTAACAATTCCATTAAATGTTCTCAATTGACCTTCACGGCAAATGAACAGTCGAGTTCAACATACTCAACGCGGCGCTCAAAACGCCCGCGGACGCCACAGCATCCAACGCGCCTGTTGTTACAAAGCTGTTCATCATTATTTCCGTCAAAGTAATGTTTGCCATCATTGTATTAAGTCCAGCTCTACCCTTATTGAAGTCAAGTTTTATATCCTAAAATGACTTAGGCCAGACTGTTTCCTCAAGGGTATCCCCGGCAGCTTTGAGGGCAAACGTGGCAGTTTCACGGTCCAGCGGTGTGCTGTAAGCTCCCTATACCGCTGCCTGGGAGACTCTCTCCGAATTATCTAGACAGCGGAGTGACAAAGTGTGGAGCAGAAACCTGTTTAACACTTCATCATCACTGTCCTAGACATCCAGAAGGAGTGAGGCAATTCGCCACGTAGAGCGAGAGAGAAAGACTCCCGGCAAGGTTGATCACATCTGTGAAATTAGAAATACTTTGGGCCTAAATGGCCACCAAGTGTGTTTGCTTTTGTAATTATCTGCAGCCACTCGTTTCCCCGCCAGAATAATGCTGAACGCTTTACCCGGGACGCATACGTACAGGCTGAATTTGTCAAAGTCAAATGGAATTTTTGGGGACAAATCTCACAGCATTGAATAGAGCAACAAACTCTATTTCATGCACTGTTAGATTTAAAGAGTATTATAAGCCATCCAGGAAGATATATCTTAAGGGGATTAGGTTTGGTTGTGTTCCACAAAAAAATACTGCAGGATGTTATAATAGCGGTGAACTGGCTGAATCAGTCCGTGATAACGGTAACCAGTCAAAGTAAGTTAAATAAGATCACCCTGGATGACCTTTTAAGAAGATGGGAAACTGCTTTATGGTTCTTCTTTTATATTTGGGACTCAGAGTTTACTGCTACCATCTAAAAGTTTTTTATACATGTGTCTTAACCTTATCTGATGTTTAAATATCGAAGTCCATTTCTACTTCTCTCCTCTGAAATTCAGATTGCTTTCTGGAGCGGGGGCAAGTTCCCGCCCTTATTTCAGATAATAGGTGCACTATATGCACATACTGCCCCGACTAGTTTTACTCCACCGAGGATATGACCCAGCTGGCCCATTGAATATTCTATTTAGTAGTGGGAACTGAATAGGAAATGCTCTCTCCACCTATAACCTTGTGTGTGTGTCTGCGTTTGAGCAAACGTGGGTTTTCGGCATCTATTTACGCGATTGTGAGCGAGCCAGCTGGGAGGAGAGGATAAGAGTTGTTGGGGTTAAAAAAGGGAAAAAGAAAGACAAGGAGGAATGTGGATATTGACCCAGTGTGTGTGAGTGTGTGGAGGTACAGAGGTGCTCGCCAGAGATAGTGCTTCTGTGCAGGCCACATGGGGTGAGGGATGAAGACTAGCTTTGTGGACGTTTTAACAATAGATAGCCAGCAAAGCTTCCGCCCTGGAAAGTATAATTGTAAGGCTTTGCTGTGAAATCTGGTTAAACTTTTTTTCGCTGTGAACCGGCTCTCTCAGAACTGTTTTTGGAACGGTCCGATCCATTTGGCTTTGTGTAAAAGTTGCCTCATCATTTTAAGCTTTTTTAGTTTCCAGTTCTAACTTATAAAAACACTGACTATTGAATGGGATTTATAAGAAGTGAATGCAGAATGAGACTTTTCCAGCAAAGTCTATTGTTATCTGTGTTAAAATGAGGCGCATGCACTTGAAGTTTGTGATATTTCTCATTAAGTAGACTTATTAGATTTCATAGTGAATATTTCGATGTTTATTCTTTCAGGGGGAGTGTGTATATGTGTGACCAGAAAATAAAACGGAGGCAGAGATGCTCGACATTATCGAACATTTCCCAATTAGGATTCTCCGAGAGCCTCACCGCGGGCCTCACGGTGCGTTAGCTGAGAAATGCTCAATACGGGGAAAGGAAAATGAATTACTTTTGTGAGCTTTCATAGTGTGTTAGTGCACGTGGCAGCTTTTGCTTAGTGATTAGGGATCTGGAAAAATATTTAGGGAAGGCTCGGCTAAATATACAGCCAAGGAGACGTTCTCATACCTTACTTAACCAAGTGTGAAATAGCTTTGGCTAAGTAAGGGGACAACCATTAATACTGATAAAAATGGGACTAGGTGCTCTCAAGGTGGGATGTGAGACCTCACTAAGAAAGTGATTTATGTCACCTTCAACCGAGGTTATATTTATATATATATAAAAATAAATCTGGCACCTTGAATAAGAAATTTACAAACACACTGGTTGAACAAACATGCACACACACTTCCTCGGCTAGTTTGTCACAATCAAACACAGAAAGTTATAGTTTTTTTCTACGGATGTGTGACTCATCATATATTCTGTGTCAAAAATGAATGACAAAAATAGCGCCCTCCACTGGCCAGATGTTGCTAAAGTATGCATGTGGTTGCTGGTAAAATTTAAACATTCATAAGCCATTTGGCCAGCGGATAAATAAGTAATTTCTTTTTCCATCCTGACTTTAGCCTTTGCTCTTGTGAAAGTTGTGAGAGGTTTTGTAAAGTCACCTTCTTGTCTATCTGTTTTGCTCCTATAGAGTGCTTTTCTTTTCGGGGGCTCAGTTATCACTTTTGTTTGTGTTTTCTTTCATCGTCGTGGCAGCCTGGAGTCATAACCCTGCACAAAGAATATGTTCTTGTCATACTTCTATCTCAGGAAACATTCTTTTTGCAGCAATGACTTTGTAACCGAGTGATGCCTTTTAATGTTGTTTTGTTTTTTAGTTTTGATGTAATATCCAGTACAATATAATACTTCATACCAGCACATTGTATTGAGAGTAAAAATCAGCATTGCCCTCTGGTGTTCATGTAGTTCACATTAAGAGAGTTTAATTGCAACACCAGGAGTCTGATTAATAAAGATCTGCCCAAAATCAGGTATTTTATTCACATAACGAGCAGGTTGTTTACCCTAATTTATGTTTGTATTTAAAAATAACACTACATGTAGCAATGCGATATGTTTTTTAACCAGTCAGTGTGAAAACCCTCCTCAGATGCTCATTGCAGGTAGCAAAAAAAAAAAAAAACTGCTTTCTTTTATCCTTATTTCAAGTCCAGTTTCAAAATTCCTCCCAATGTCTCATTATCATAACATGAGTTTCTGAGTGTCTGCATAGAGAATACATCCAGGGTTTGTCACCTTCCTAATTGGCCAAATCAATGTGCAGTACATGCCTGTGGATATGCTTTATTAGCCTAATCAGGTCTCTCGAGCCACGACCCCCCTCCCCCCCAGCACAAGACCCTTCTCAAGTAGTTAATAAGGCACTTGGTTGAGATCAGGTTGTAGCACTATAGCATGCCAACAATATAACTGTGGACGGAAGGCTGGCGAACACTGTATGTCTTTCAGGAAGGATTAGGGATTTATGAATGACTGCTAAGTAAAATATGCAAGTGCATTCACTGCTGAGGCTTTTTTTTGTGTGTGTGTGTGTGTGTGTGTGTGTGTGTGTGTGTGTGTGTGTGTCAGTGCATTGGCCTTAGCTGAGCTCAGCCCTAGCTTGAAAAACACCATTACTTTAGAAATGTATACTCAAGGCTGCAGCAGGGACCCTGGACAATAGCTGTACGGCTCTCCACAAAAAAAACCTCCTCTACCACTGAATCATTATTTACTGGTCTAGTCCCAAGCCAACGGTCGCCTATAAAGAAACACACAATTAGCACTATATTTCCAGCTTTGCACTCTGCATTAATGGATGTCTACATAAATGTTCCTCGCAGCCCTTTATTTTAGCAGGTGATGTGGAAGGCGTAATGGTTGTTTTTTTTCTTCTTGGTACAAAGAAGCTAATGCTGACTGGTTTCCTCCTCACTGAAACGCCTCCTAATAATATAAAATGAATGCTGCAGTATCTGAAATACCTCTAATTAGCATAATTGTGTTTTTTATTCCGTGCCGTCTTTGGAGCTACATCACAGTATATTCCATCAAATTGCAGAGCTCACATACTGTTAAGTCCGTGGAAATATATCAGAAAACCTTTGACTAACGGTTGTCAAGTGTGTTCACATGGGGATGGCAGAATTCAGCACCATGGACAGTGATTTATGCTGCATCTGTGCAAAAGGCCACGGACAAATCAAGAGCACCTCTGCAGGAGGGAACTCTTAAGTACCTGGCCTCTTTGTCTACCCTTTCTGTCTTTCACAATCTTGAGAATACCAATCTCTGACTCCAAAACCTGCACTGTAGTGGAGACACGTTTACCAGCTGCCTCGGAAATAAGAATACTCAACCTGTTGATTCGCAGCATCTTTGCTACACATTTTCATTGTTTCATAACTCCTTTCATACCTGCATACATTTTAAAGTTATAATTCTTAAAACCTCAATTCCTGGGACAGTCTGTGGTGATGGTAGCCTCCCCAGACCATCACTGACCCACCGTCGAACAGGTCATGCCGGGTGATGTTACAGGCAGCATAATGTTCACCACGGGGTCTCCAGACTCTTTCACACTTGTCACATGTGCTCAGTGTGATGCTGCTCTCATCTGTGAAGAGAACGGGGGCGCCGATGTCGGACCTGTCAAATGCGGTGAAAGCCAATGGGGCTGCACGTTGCTGGGCTGTGAGACCATGTCCAAGTCAGGCCCTCATGGAGTCTAATGGATGTACACCAGTAGCCTGCCTGAGGTCATTTTGTAGGAGTCTGGCAGTGCTCGCCCTCCACAAAGGATCAGATACCGGTCCTGCTGCTGGGTTGAGCCCCTTCTACGGCCCAGGTCAGCCCTCCTGGTGTCTCCTCCGGGCTGGTGGGAAACACAGCAAACCTTCTAGTGACGGCACGTATGGATGTGTCATCCAAGAATCAGTCAGGAAGGAGAATGAGAGGGCAACCGTCTGTGGCTACCACTTCAAATCCTTGTCTTTCTTTTGTTTCTCCATTGCACCTGTTGCCACTTTCATCTCCACAATCAAGCTCAGCTCTGCAATCATGTCCACTGAGTAGCAACTCTGCTCCATGACATAGCCAGGCCCCGAGCGCCCCCCCATGTCACTGCTGCCCTGCCTGTTCGCTGCCCGCCTGCTGGCTTGTGCCTTTTCCCTGCCAAATGCAGCTGTCTCACACGCCTCCTAGCAACAGCTAGTCTCCTTCCCAGCTGCCTTATAGAGACCCTGACAGAGGCAGACACACACACATGCTGGTATACACACTAGCATGTTTACCTTCTCCAATACTATGCACATACAGCGTCCCTATAATGCTCCTATATGTCGACATCAATGGGAGCTGACAGGCTCTTTGAAATGCCCTCTCTACCAACAACAAGCATAGCCATTAGTAGCAATCATACAGACAAATGGAGATGCCTTCAGAGTGATTTGACTACGAGAACCCAAACCTTTATTTCCCATAATCCCTTCTGGTCAACCAGTCCGATCCCATGTATTTGGTAGGGATATGGGGCCTTCCATTCATGTGTTTTTGGTGCTGCTCCAGTAATTGACAGATTTGTCCTCCACGGCAGCCGTTCCCGAGGTGTGAGCGTATATTTCCCATGTGCTTATATTTAATTTTTTTTCCCATCCAGCTCCCTCCTATTGACAAAATGCAGCAATCTCTGACATGCATCAATATTCCGTGCTCCAGTAACAAACGGGATGCCAGGACGGAGGGGGGCCGGCTGTTTAGCGGGACAGAAACAGCAGGAACAACAGGAGCACAACAAATACCAAACTGCTACATCCCAAAACTTTTTTCTAGGCGTTTATAATGTATTTTCTATGGAAATGAGTGGGAATATTAAAATATGCATTGAGGCATTGTGAATAATGTACCCGATTAGTGTTTTATACTTTACCCTTGTAGAAGTAGCTTACCGTAAGTTTTTTATTAATAATTATTCTCCAATGACAGCCTCTGTAAGTCTGGTGTTTGTGTACAAACAACCAAAAAAAAAAAACGAATTTGGCTGATACTGATGTAGAATGAGTCAATACTGCAATACTCGTCTTCAATACCTGCCAAGATGTAAATGAGCAATCTGAAAGACTCGGAAATTGGAGTTGCATTAAATGAGCAGCGAGCCACGGCGGTCTGGTTGATGTACTTCTTATATAAATCCCAATACTACTATTTATAATTTAGCTGATCGTTGCCGAATGGATAACAGGCGTATGAAAATGTCATCCAATTCACCGTGTCACATGTTCTCTGGACGGCTTAATCAATAACGACAAAGTGACACGCTGAGTAGCAGGAGAGAGGGAACAAAGGGAACACCGGACACTCGCTAGATTTCGACCCCACGATCAATAAATCACTCTTTTTTTTTAAATGACTCAATGACTGAAAGGAGTCATAAAGAACTATTTTCACTTACAGCACCTTGACGTTTGCCGTGTGTAATCAGATAATCCCTTCGGTTTGTTGTGAGCATGTGATTCAACACTCCGTTGGGATTTGGCGTCTCATGCAGACTCAAAAGAATACGCCGCCTCCCCACCTGAGCATCTGCACCTCCGGCTTGAACTACCTTTGCAAAGCTCTATTTTTCCAAACACGACGGGAGTCAACCTGACATGTATTTAAATTGATGTCATCACTTTCCTTTATTAAGATTATTTATTGATTTATTTTGTTATTTTTCTATTCAAATTTTGATTTATTTATCTTTCCACATTTATAAGTACTCATATAGGTAATGAATAGAAAAGGTTTGAAAGATTTGAAAGGAAAAATCTCATATTTAAATTCAAAATAGAGATGCATCCAGTTTAATAATGAAACTGTGAGATGACTGATTTGTGTGAAGGATTTTTTTTCATAAATAAATGACATACTGTGTTTCTGTATGTTGCTTCTTCCTTCTGCCTCATGCCTTTATTTTGTCCTGGTCCAAGCTTACAAAACACAGAACACTGTTGTCGTTTTTGGCAGGTTAATAGTCAAAATGTATAATAATTAGGAGTTTCAAACGATCTCCTTCCTGATTCTTCTGCTGCCTTCCATCCAGCCGGTGTTGCTGACGTGTGACTGGTGGCTGAATATGAAAGCTCAAAAGAAATGCGACCGTAGCCAAGCTCTGACTGTCGTGCCTAAACAGGTTAGCATCAGTAAATGGGCTGTACTCTTACTCTGCTATTATTAAGCATAATGCATTTCCCATCTATTACTTTTATCAACAATATTAGAACAATATAAGCCTAATTGGCCACATGCTTCACTTAATGGCATGTAATGATGCAACATGCAGCTTTGATTGGGCATACATGCGTCACACTGGTTCATGCAACCACTGAGAATATGTTTATGAAATAGACCTATTTATTTGATTCCATGTTGCCGAGCTTATTTTGTCCCTTCAATTCCAGAAATTACCTCGCGTATGTACCAACGCGGACTAATGGAGTGTTTTTCTTTGGTTCTAAGAAAAACGGGAATGTGATTCATCTTCTTCGTCTCGTGCAGAAAATAATGATTCTTCCACCGTGACCACCACAAACACCAGGCACGTGTCCTGTGGCGTGGGATGCCAGCAATCAACCACCAGTGGGTCAGATAGACACCAATCAGCCGCGGGCTCCGTCTCACCCCAGCAGGAGAGCCTCCATCAGAGATGGCCTGCACCACCCACAGGGTTGCCCATCTGCTCTACATTTCATCTCAAAGTGCATTTACCATCTTCCTTGCCTGTCGGTCTATACTTACCGAGTCAAAGCGGCAGCTCGGTTGTGACATTTTATGTGGCCGGGGGTTTACGCTGACAGAGAGATGTTATCGAATGGAGATGCTATCATTTCTCCCATAAAATAGTACCATGTGATAATGGATGTGGTCAAAATGTCATTATACAAATGCATCACTTAAGGAATACTCTTCTTATTATCAATTAATCCTATAAAAAAGGACCCTTAATCTGATTTCTGGCTTCCATACTCAAATATTTAATTTGTTGGGACTATTTTCCTACGTGGATTAATACACAAATGGGAGGATTTAGCGACGTTGTGTGTGGGACTGACAGTTGTCCATGTTTATGCTAGATTTTAAGATTCAGTGCTGGTTGTGGATTGTTGATTCAGGTTTTCACACACAGCATCACAGTCTGTATGAGTCTCAACGGGAAATATTCCTTGCTAAATGGAAAATAAAGCACCATGCTTGTCAAAAGTGCACTTCCCTATTCAAGCTTTTACTTTCAAGCTACTGATTGATTCTGTCGTGGCCCGGTATTGACATCATTTACCTTCTTTTTTTAAAAATTTTAATTCCAAACATCCACACTCTTTCTAATATCTCAACTCTAAAGAGTCAAACCAGACTGAGTTCTCAAGCTCGAGCAAACTTCAGAGGCTGCGTTCACCTCGGAAAAATTCAAAAGCAGGAAAAAGAAACTTTGGGTTTGGATCCAGAATCAAAGGTAATAGCTTTCCTCTGTCCATATTGTACGCGCCGGGGGGTCCAGCTCATTGAGATGTAAGCACAGTAGTAGCTAAACAATATTTCATACGACCGTCTGTCGCGCCCTTCAGATGTGTGCGTGTGTTTGTGTGCGTTACCCTCCAGGAAAATCATTGATTTCCATTTTTTGCAGCTTCAACACGACATTCATTCTCATCTTTCTCATTGTGAGCGAGGATCCTGTTGTGTGCACCAGATCCAATCAGCACGCGGAAACAATGGTATCATTGTCTGCCGCCATCCATTGTGCCGAAGATTGTATTATTCCCTCCATAACCGAACGGCATCATAGGAATACTCGGAGTCTGCTGGCGGCCTTGACACAGGAAACCTTAGATCCATCACGCCATATCTTTGTCTTTGGGTGCTTTGTTACATTTTAGAGGCCTGCTCTTGGGTGAAGATAAATGCTGTAAACACTGCTTTATGAATGAATAAATTCCCCCCGCGCCGACACAGCTCCATGGCCCACTGTTAATAAACTGATTCATGGCGTAATCCACTCTCTCAAGCGTTCAGAGCCCCTTTTTATACCCCCCCGTATTTATGTTTGCTGTTATTTGAGAGAGTCAGCTGAAAGGAACCACAAGAGGAAGGAGATAAATCACGTTTCCCCGGTTTAATTTATGGAGGCGTGTTATATGAGCAAATTCTATCCCGTAAAAAAAACCCACCGGTGGTGAGGAGCACAGAGGGAAACCTGCACGGGGAAGTTTTCACGTCGGGCACCGAATCTTTCTCAATATCTAAGCCAGCAGGAAAAGTGAGTTCATTACAAATGTTATTGTCCGTAACCTCATGACAGAAGAAAAGTTAGTCCAAAGGGGGAGAATAGATTGTACTTCAGCCCCTGGAAGGAGCGTGTCTTTCATCATTGTTACCCTCAGTCATGAAAAATTGAAGACTCATTTTTTTTTTTTTTTCTATAAAAGTGAAATCCTTTTGCATAAATGCTGACAGAAGCATCGTCGTTTTTAAGAGCTAGTTCCAGGGGAAATATTTATAGCTTCAACAAATTTGTCAGACGAAATGATCGTTCTGTTAAACCTCTTACTTTTGGGCAAATGTATTATATATTTATATACTATACATATCTTATATTTACAATATCACCACGGATGGAAAAATACAGTTTATGACAAGATGTTTGAGGATTATTTTTGACACATTTTTTTCTATTTTGAGCATGATGATCATGAAGTGTGATGCCACTGGAAAAACTGGGGTTATAATATATAATCCTTTCTGTGAATTGTAATAAATGAACCACAATATGTATCTATAAACGCTGCTCTTTGAATATGAGTGAAAGAGGGTGAATGCACACTGAGTGACTCCTGCTTACAGAGTGATTTGCTATACAATTCATGCAAATAAGGTTGACCCGCCGTCCAGGTCTGACAGAGTGGCCATCTGTTAGCAAGCCACAGAGAGGCTGGCGGACGAGACCTCCAACAGTAATCTCTCCTGCAGTCAGCGCTCTAAAAATAACCTCCCTTCTATGTTTGTTGTTCTATTAAGGCAGCAATAACAATGCAAATGAGTCTGGAGCTCTGCATTTTTTTTTTCTTGTTTGTTTGCCGTGCACATGGACCATCTCGCAATACATCACCACATGTCCAGTGGGCACTTTCAACACGTATTGATCAGGGATGGAGATTCTCCTCTGCCATGAGACTTGATGTATATGCACTCCCGTATATGGTTCTCTGCACAACCTGGATTGGCATTTTGTATTTTTTTTTTTGGTGTGTTGTTTACGTTATTATTGGAGTTTTGTCACACTGACGGAAGGAATAAAAAAAAACATTTTAATGCACTTGACCCCCTCGCAGAACAATATCGTCTGCAGCAGCAATTAATAATTCATCATCATCATTACCGCGACCATCACTTCTGGAAGGCGGTCTTATTATGAAACTTGAAAAGCAGCCGAAACACGCTGTGAAAGGTGCACGCTGAATATATTCATGCATGGCAGGGTGATGTGTATTTTTCATGAAATCGCTGGGAACCGGGCCTTGAAGTCTATCCAGGATGAACCGCTGCGCTTTAGTATTTAATTAGAATATGCACTTGATGTGCAGAATACACCTGATATAAGATCTTGGGTTTTGAGGATCGGAAGCGGCGAAGAAGAAAAGAAGCACATTTGAGTCGTTTCCCACCCCAGTGCAGGCTATACTGTGCATTTAGAGCAAACATACATTGAATAACTCACGTTACCGTAGTTACAGTCGGATGCAATCATAAAAAAAAAAAAAAAGCTGGAGCACGAAGAACAATAATTACGGCGCAGACCAAAGTCGGGTCAGCTGCATGGATATTGATTACAGACTAGAAGCTGCACAGCTGAACACAATCAGGCTAATTAGTCATTCCATTACAGCCACTGATTGGCCGCGTCTTCACGATTCAAGCGGCGTGCCAAACTCGGATGCAACGAGGGCTTCGCCGTGTCTGACCAATCGACTGTAGCTGTCGAGCAAAAATGAAAAAGGAGAAGAAATGGAGTTCAGAAGAGAGGATTAAAGCGTCGGGGAAGCTTTGTTAAAACGAACCCACAGAGCTGCCACGGGCCAAAACATTTTAGAAGCCATCATTAGGGCTGTCACCATAGCCTCACCACCGCAGCGCCGTGCCATTGGAAAGCCCACCGCAGAGTAACGGCGAGGACCCGCCATGTTCATATTTTTTCCTTCTTTTTTTTTTTATTCTTTGCAGTGGGAGTGACGCGTGCCGCCGTTTATTCTGCAGATTAAAAACACAGGAGGTCAAAACCAGGACATTTCCCTGCAATAGCAGAAAGAAACTTCAGTGTTTGCTTCTCTTTAAGTCTCTATAAAGCTGTTAGAGACTGAAATCACTACGGGTGGGCAAAAAATAGATTCATGGAAAAAATCTCGATTTAAGATTCTAAATCTATTCATAACTTCCACAAATCTTTTTTTGGTATTTTATTTTTTGCACTAAAAGTTTCAAGTTAAGCATGAATGAATGGAATCTTTGTCTTAGATTTGCCTTTTTGTATTGACATTATAAAAAAGGCAACGAGCTTGGTGGTCATCCTCCCCCATGACCACCGAGCTCCTCCCCCACGACCACCGAGCTCCTCCCCCACGACCACTGAGCTCCTCCCCCACGACCACCGAGATCCTCCCCCACGACCACTGAGCTCCTCCCCCTCGACTCCCTGCCCTTTGAACTCCCTTAGATCACGCCACCTTTGAAACGCGGGTCCGATGTTGACTCTGGTTTTATCACGGGCACCGTCGCCATCTTTTTCTTTTTTTCCTTCTTTTCCACCAGTGTTTTCTTCTCCTTGGTTGTTTTGGACCTCCTCGTTTCGGTTTTTAACGAGGAATTAGACGCTTGTTGCTACTTCCCTCCACCTCCCCCCTGTGATAGTGGAACGACTCTGTGTGCACGAACACAGCCCTGCGTGCTGATTGGACAGGAAGATCCGGGCCAGTCGATTTTTTGCAAAACAAACGGGCTCTATGTTTTTTTTCTAAAACCGGATGATTTATGTTGTTCTATCGGAGCGAAGTGTCTGCTTCAGTGAATATGATCAAAAAAATGTTGCCGACTGGGACTTTAAATGATATTATCGTATGCTGTCTTGCCATAATTTGCCACACCGCCTTTATTAGGACTGGAGTACATCCTGAAGCATGTATTTATTCAAAAAATCAATTTTGAATCGCGAATCATTTTGAATTGTGAATCTATTCTGATTCAAATCGTGACCTCAAGAATCAGAATCGACTCGCGAGACACCCAAAGATTCCCACCCTTAGAAACCACTGCTTGTTATGTAGAAAACAAAAGGTTATGCTTGAGGCTACCGGCCTTATGGCATGGGAACGCCAGCGTTCTGGTTTCTGCCTCTAACATGCATAGCTGAAGTGAAAGCAGTGCTTACTCCACCAGATCTGTCCGGAAGCATGCGGTAATTTGATGTGAGAGCTGAAAAAAAATAGGGAAATGAAATGTTTTTCCATCTACTCTGCCACCAAAGAAAACCTGATGCCCCTCATTTTCCGCATTGTGAAAGGCAGAAATAATGATTTCCTATTTGGTATGCATTTTTCTGCCTCTCTGGTGGAATGTTGATTCACGGGGAGCAGAGGAGGCAGCGCCGTGCCCGTCGCCTTTTATTGAAAGTCAGCGTCTGTGTTCGGTATCTTATCAAATACAGAGACAAAAGAAAATGACGAAAACAACCCGCCATGTCCCAGTGTCTGGCTGAATGGTAAATATCAGGTGAATAATTAGCTTTCCCTGTCGCCGTTTCCCTCTTTTGTAATGTAAAGTGGCTGAGCACCTCTGAGAGAAGGGTAGCGCGTTGCTTCTGTAAACATCATTTCCTCCACCGCTCCCATCGCTGGGAAATCCACCATCTCTGCGGCATAAAAAGCAAACCGCCGCTTCAGCCAACCCCAATTATGGGGAGAAGTTCGATCAGCTGGAGCCGGCCTTGGCGAATAATATCTCATTCCCACAGAAGGCTGAATTACTAAACTACTGCAGTAACTATAATATAGATTAGTCAATGCGCCTTTAACTTGTTGAATAATTACGGCCAAACTACACTTTAATTTATGTTTTTAAACATATTCTTGATCATATATATGTGTGTAACTGAATTGTACATCAGTGGAAGTGACAGTTCAACATTTCTTTGATTTCTAATTCAATTAGAAGCCATTCATGAATGCTTTTATTTTGGTAATTCAACTGTATAAGTCGCTTATTAGGAGTTTTAGTGAGTTTTCAATATATATATATATATATATATATATATATATATATATTTACAGGTGTTAATTACTAATGTGAATTCACGTTAATCAGATTAGCATTAAATCACGTTTTAGGAAATACATTTCTTTGCTTCTCAGACATATTTAAAATAAAATGACATAAGGAAACCATCAACATTTCACCCATTGAAGGAGAAGAATCCATTGGCCGGCCGATTTCTGGATTTTTATTTGTCTCCGATGTTTGAAAAGGTTAAATTGTACTCTAACAGCCTTTGTGACCAGGTGCTTCTACAATTATAAACTGAATGGGTTTTATTGATATCAATCTGTCTACAAGCTTCCTCCAGTCTGAACGCGTGTTAAAGTTTTCCCTTCTAAACAAATGGATATTCCCCGTCTCCCTTATCCTATCAGCACGCTCGGTTACCTTCCCGCCCATTAACTCATTATCTCATGCCTCTGCTTGTTTTTATTATTGTGATTTGTGTTTTGGTGTCTGCAGGATTTTTCTTGTTCTTTTGTGTTTAAATAAATAACGCAGATGGACTTGCATTCTATATGTTCTATTTTATTATGTATTTTACCCGCTTTTGATGCATCATCAACCTTTTAACTCATGATATGCTTATAAAGTTACATTCACTCCACAGTTTACAGCCTAAACTGTAATAATTTGCCCACAGCACTGAAGGGTCCAACGTGGGAATCTCTAACTCATTAATCAGCGACATTGGCAGCGAGCCAAGCTATAGACTGCTGTTTGCATCGTATAATTCATGGTTCATGAATGTCACTGATTGTTTTGTTCTGCTATCGATACACGGATCCGTAGATCAACCCATGGTTACTTTTTTAATAAACTCGATGAATACACATCGTTTATGCTTCTTCGTAACATTAACTGCAGCCTGTGTTCCTATTTTTCACGCCGATATTAACATTGTCCTTGTTTATCGCTTCAACTCGACCACCTCGAGGTCCGATTGATGCCTTGCGAAATTAGTCAATCATCGTCGCCGTCGGCAACGACTCCTTCCCGCCATCCTAAATAAAGCCTACCCAGCTGTCACGGCGACGCGAGGAGTGAAGTTGCACTAAGGATTTTTCACATTTTTTGAAATGTCAGTGACAGGACTCCATCTGTTACAGAGCTGCAGTGTGTATCTAATACCGTGCATGAGTGCTTTGACGGATTCCACCATAGATCCTAAAATCCCACCGAGAATCTCTGACGGGGGACAAACTTGGCTTTTCTGGAAGCAAGAAGGGGAGAGGGCAGTGCGTTGAGGTAACCTTGAAAATCACATGCATTTTTAAAATGATAATGTAATAATGTGGCCCACACGAGACTAGTAGTATAATAAAATAGGAGCAAACAACACCAGAGCACTTTGATCTCAGTATTTACGTCGTAAAAAAGCGTATAAAGGCAGGTTAGTACTTAACGGCGTGAAAGGATTTACTCCTGTATTATTTAGGGTCCCTTTGCTTTGTCATTGCATGCAGGATCACGGTTGTAAAACCCGGTCCAGACTCGACATCAAAGCCCTTCTCTCCTCTCGTTATTACAACGGTCCACTCTCCGTGGTCGCCAATCACCTGATCGCTCATCTCGCTTGTCTTTGTGGCGTCACTTCAGCCTGAAACCTCAGAATTGATGTCGGAGTCGCACTCTCTTCAGGCAGTTATGCTTATATGCTCCTCTTGTTTTAATAACACCCACCAATCTGACAAATGTGTACCATTTTGTGTGTGTCTGTGTGTGTGTGCTCTGGTTTGTACACTATATTCTCTTCATTAGCTGCAAAACGGATGTAATTGAAAATGATAATCACAACAATTATCAACACAAGCCCTCGCATCTGCAATATGCTCCCATCACACAATAACAAGTTTATCATGGAATTTATATCCTTGGCAGCAGCAGAAACGGATTAAATTGCGCCGCGAAGTCTTGTCATCTTGATAGCTTTTGTACTTGTGCGTCTCCTTCTTTTTTTTTTTTGCCTCCTCTGGCTGAGATTAATTGCTCCCGCAGCCGGCACTGACAACAGCGTTTATGGAGGGAGGGCCGCCGATATGGGATGCCTGTATTTCAGGTCTTCCGCTCGCTCTCGCTTGTTTTTCATTCTCCCCGTGTCCCTCTTATTTACCACTTTGCTGTGCTCACCAGAGAGAAAGTGCAGCGGGAGCATGTAATGGGAATATGGGAGATATGGCACTACAGGCGACTGTCTGCCGAGGCAGAGGAGAAGGGTGATGTCTCAATGTATGATCCGCCTCCCACATTCTTCCCTAAATTCATCACCCAGATACCACCTGCTGCCCCGCTGACGCCTTTGTCACCCACACACAACCGCCTGCAACGCGCAACACAACCAGATAGATGATGTAACTGCGGTGTTCCTACCAGGCGGTGCAGCAAGTGTGTAAGATTTGAGCAAACTGCTCCTGCAGACCGAATGTTTGCACCCACGGAAAATTCAAATAAGAGCCGAAAGGTCATAAAAACAGTGGGGGGATCTCACGACTGTGACATTGACATCATCTTCCTGACAGCGTGGTGGGGGAGTCGCATTCGCACCGTCTGGATGCTGCCGGCTCGAGTCGAGCCGAATCCTCTCTGTTAATAATTCATATATTTCCCATGTGGGACTTAATCCGAGACCCTGAAAGGTGTCTCTAAACCTGAATGGGTTTTATTCTCTGCTGAATTAATTCTCCTTGAGCATTGTCCTGTTGTACGGGACCTGTGGGGGCTCCCTGCTTCGACACTGAGATACTATATTATCCTGTGTTGCTATTGAGTCGCCAGATGACTTAATAGAGGAGGCCGTTGACAAACGTATCGATGCACTGGGGAAGTCACAATGCTGATTTTGTAATCTGTTGCGTTTCCATACATTTTCATGTCTCACCGTCCGAAAGCAATCAATCCTCACAATTGAGAGGCAATCAGCAACGGACAGACGTCGATTAGTCGACTCCCAACACTCCTGACATTCCAGCCCTTGTAATAATTGCGTCCGTCCCAGAACGCCGGCGTGCCCTTGTTTGCGTCTGCTATTCACAGTGTCTCTGACGGGATTCTGTACGCTGATTCAATAGTGTGGGAGCAAAGTGCTGGTGGTGCCGTCATTTATCAGACACAAAGGAGCGGGATGAGAAGCAATTCCGTTCCCCGCGCCACCTGATGTTGTCTCTCAGGACTGCAATTTTGGGTAGATAAGTGTCTTTATCCTTGGGTGATACGGGACCCACCTTGAGGGTGGGGAGAAAAAGAATCACATTCTATCGTGCCATCCAGCCAACACCTCGACGGGGCGGTTTACTACTGACATCCGTCATGTAGCTCCCCGGATACAAACGCAGGGAAAATAAACCCCAGACTTCTTCATGACCATTCATCTCCCCGTCTACTTGTGCAGTCTCCTCTGATCTTCTTTAAAGCAGGACGCGCCGAATAACAATTCTCTTTGACAACACTTTCCAACTGTTTCCTCTCTTCTGAAGCTGCTGACACCAATACGCTTCCATCTCCAGGGGGAGGAGGGGGGCGGTGTGGGTTTTATTACAGAAAAAAAAAGATGTGGGCCGTTCAATTTGTTTAGAGCAGCACAAGTTCCTTTCATGCTCTTGTCAAAGACATTAGTGATCGGCGTCTCCGTGGAAACTTTCACTCACTTTGCAGATGAAGCTCATTTCTGATCACGAATGCACTGAAGGCAGGGAGCTCTGCCAAGCAGGCAGCCACATTAAGGCAGCAACTGTGCACCGCTGTTTACCCCCCCGCCAACACCACCCAACACCCCCCCCCCAACACCGACTCGCTTTCAAGCCCCGCTGGCATTCTCTCATTCAGCTGATGAAAGAGATTGCTTGGGTCTTGCACTAATGAATTGGCATTATTATTAAATGATGTTTGTAAATTATGACCCAGTTTGCTCCCCATGAATGGCGTCAGGAACTCAAAAACCCACATCGTCAATTAGCAGCTCCCAACCACTGTGAGCAGTTTAGATGTGGAGTTTGACTGGGTTTCGGGGGGATGCTGGTGAGGGTTTGGATGTTTCATTTGCAGCTCACTGGCGCTACCTTGTGGTGTAAAGATAGATTTCTTAATTATTCACCCTTTTTTTTATATATAAATGCTCTACTAGTAGCAATACATAAACAATATAAAACTTTTATTGTGTTGAGAGAAACAATCAATAAAACAGCAGACTCCATGTGAGGGGAACAGATCCACAGAAATCATTTCATGAGCATATTTTGTTGGCCAGAGCATCTAAAGGCATGGATTAAGACATTTTAAAATATGTGCTTGGAAGTGTTAATGGCGGCTCCTTCATTAGGACGGAGTTTGTGTCCCGTCCCCGGCCACAAGGGGACAGAAGAGTGGGACAGATGCAAGCCCACGGAGCGTCTCATCTCAGCGATCAATGCTTTCCTTTTCATTTGAAATTCTGCTTTGTTGTTAATGATGTTGACAACAACTTCAGTCAAGTTGGGATGAATGAGACAAATGCAAATGTTAATTAGACTTTTGATCCAAATGGTTTTCAGAAGCATATATATATATATATATATATATTTTTTTTATCTCTGCCTGTAATGTGTTCTTGCATGAGAATGTTGGGATTTAAGCACATCTGCTGAGGGTCATTCTCACAGTGACACCTTGTGGAGGCTGGCAGACACAAGCCAGACATTTAAAAGTTCACACTCTATCATAAGGAAACTTTTATTCACTAAGTCTTGTGCTACAGTATTAATTTGTTCCATCACTGAATATGTCTGGCCATGTTGTGGTTTCAGGTACGTCTTATAAAGGTCTAAAAATGTGAATATAAAGTTGTTTATTTTTACATAACATAATAATTTTCCTGTGAGTTAAATGGTGTTTATTTAGTGTGTTATTTAACCTGAGGTTCAACACTGATCCAAAATGTGTAGCAGCGGTCAGTTTGCTCGGATATTAAATTAAGTTAATGGAAAAATATGTGATAAAAGCTCATATATAATATAATTAAAACTGCAGACCATCGTGACTGCATCTGGACACAACAGGAGTGAACTTTATGATTTATCCTGCCTTCTAAAACACAACTTGGGATTTGTGTTTACTTTATTCCCTCATGTGAAAACATCATCACCGTCATTGAGTCATTTCACGGATCGTGAACGGACCTCCCGTGTGCACGAAGACGCCACGGCTGCTCTTCCTAGCATTTTGGACGTGAACTTAAATAGAATTTTTCAACTACCATCATTATCTCCATCCACCCTGGATTTAAGGAAGACCGAACCTCCTGGGAGTGAAGGTTCTCGCCGGTGTTGCATGATTGGCTGCATTCCTCTCCCCATACTTCACTGACCAGATGTCTGTCCCACGCAGCAGCAGCAGCGGCGAGGCTATAGAGTATTCACCCGTCTATATCAGCATTGAGTCACACTATCAGCACAGGAGGGAAATAACTCTTGAATTGACGTCATTTAGAGGATTTTTCTCTGTGAATCTATTTCTAACAATCCCTTGAGTTCACTTCACTCTTGGTATTCACACGCTGCTCTGCATCTGTGACTTGGGTCTCATTTAAATTCCACAGTATTTCATCAGATGGCAGTAATAACACCATTCAATTTGGCATTTAGCTTTATATGCTCCGTCCATGCCCAGTACATAATGGAGGAAAAACTCACTTAATGCCTATTTTTTCCGTGGCGCTACCCTGCAATTTGACAAGGCTGGATTACAGCGCATCTCTAAATAGCAGTCGGGGTAAAATACCAAACTCACGCCATCGTTTTAAGGCTCCTATTATTTCTTCTTTGCGCAGCTTAACGTGCCTCAAGTGGAATGATATTATCATAACGCCTCTTTGTCTGTGGCTCCCCGTGCTTTTGTCATATTTGAGGAAGTCTGAGTCGGCGAACACCGAATGTCTCGGCTGCAGATGAATTTCCCAGCTTTTTTTCACATCCAGACATGGTAGCAGCAGCAGCAGGGGCTGGATGGGAGGTGAGGAGGTGAGGAGGGGAGGGGGGGGGGGTCACATTCCAGTCCCGCTGAGGCTAAGAGGAAATGATGTCACCCTCGCCTGAACTACCATGACTCATTAGTTTCAGGCTGAGCTTGAACGGTGCCCTACATTTGGACCCCTGGCTGCTACATCTGTCTTGGCATTGCCACGGAACTATAAGGAAAAACCCCTCCGTCATTACATTTCTCTGTCAACACCCATTTCCATAAATGTTTTTCCTCCGTGGAAAAACAAGCCAAGTTCCGATCATACTTTGACATAACTCTGTAATACATTAAATATGTATTTTAGTGCCCTGTTAGCAAGCAGTATTTTCGTTTTTCCCCCCCTTTTTTATGTCATGTGATGCATTCCTATCTGCAACAGTTGAGCGTGCCACAAGTTCTGAGCAATATGTAAGATTGATGATTCAGGGCTTCGCCACAGGAGCTGGTCCTGCATGCAAAATGTTTTTCATTCCATCATGGCTCACTTGAGAGCCATTTGAGATCATTATTGCTAATTGTGACGACCCTGGCCTTTTCCCTGCCAACGCGCGTCCAATTTTCTCGCCCTGTTTCTGCATATGTGCAACGTGAGCTGTGCAGATACGGAGGAATGATGCATACAAAAGACATTTTAATCACAATTGTATCAACGTTTATTGACCTTGTATCAGTCATGTACGTGTTTTTATATGCGGTGCAATGGGACTTTAAGATCAGATGTCGCAGCAGACCATAAAACCTACACACCATACATGCAGCAATAAGGGCGTTTGAAGTGTGAGACTGTGAGACCTCAGCAGCAGAGTCAGCACATTGTGGGTGGGACAGAAGGCAATCAACACACCCGGCGCCGAGTACACAACTATACATAGCCGGGTGGCCGTATGTATACGTTTAACTGGCTTCCTGTTAAGGTGAAAATTATAGTCAATTGTGTGTGAATATGTGCGTAGGCAAACACACTGCTACCACAGATGGACCCTGCTTATTTCAGCCTACTGACCAAATCAAATGGGTGCTATTATAGAGTCTGTGCATGTGAGTGGGTGCAGTGCAGCATTGCCTGTCTGCAGCACAATCTTGCAGATGATCATGCCTGTATATATCCACTGATTTTCAATGTTAGAGTTATTTTGGCCCGGTCTTGTAGAACACGAAAGAGATGACTAACCAGAAAGGATTAGTTTTCCATGTGCAACATGGCCTGTTCCAGCTGTTGTATTAGTCTTTATAAGCATGCCAGCATAAAGACAAGAAATGAATTATGATCCCAGGAGGGTTGTTACGTTCAACTCGGGGTCAACGGGAAACTCCTCCACTTTCCCAAATCACACAAGCTTCCAGTTGCACTGTGGGGATTGAAGTTCTGGGGAAGGAGACCACTAACCCTCCACTTCCCGAAACAAAGCTAGCTCATTGGGAAAAAAAACAAACTGTTTTTCCTTCTTTTTTCGCTCTTACTTTATCGCCATTGATATGTTGTGGTTTCTTTCTTTCGACAAATGTACTTATTGTAAGTCGCTTTGGACAAAACGTCATTGGAAAACAAAATTCTGGCTCAAGTCATCAGATCGTCATCGGTTCGTCCAATCCGGACGTAGCACTCCCTTTGAACAAGTTGCCTTACTTCAAAGGTGCGTTTAATGGGAGAGCTGATAGACCAGCGGTATCATCTGTATGCTTCATAGGGCTGGTAAGAGGCTTAGAAGGAATAGGCCGATAGGTGATAGTCTTTGAATAATGCTGCCACGTTCCAGCGTGCTTTTGGGCAATGGTTATCAAGCCTCGGGGACGGACTGATAACTTGTAGGGGAGCGACGGTCTGAGTTGAGCCCCATTTTGTCGAGCAAAGCTGGATGTACCAAAGTGGAAACATATGTATGCCTGGAGTGTGCACGTTTCCTGCTATAAATCAGAGATATTATTGGAATCTTGCCACATGAATGAGCTCAGCGTCTTGCTTCCAAGCCGCACAGCAGCAAATCTCAAACATGCTACGACTATTTTAAACATGAAATGGTCTCGTATACAGCACTACTTTTAGGACGAGATAGCGGTGGAGGGGGAAGAGATCCAGAATGAAGATAGACTTTGACCTTGTGAACCAGTCTGGGGATGCATTCCTGGGAGGTTGTGTTGCTCGACAGAACTGTGTGATTTCTAGCTTTCACAACTCTCGTTGGTTTGTAAACGCTGCGTTTATGTGCATGGGTTGTTGGTGGAAGACGGGAGGGTGAGGGTGGGCGTGGGGCTCCCATGGGTGCTCCATAATGACCACTTGACTTTGGCATTGTGCTTTACGCTCATTTCTCAACCAAACCCTGACCTTCAGAGACTAAATTTACTCTTCCAGAAAAAGGACCCACTGCTAAGCCCGGGTTCACTCAGCAATTTCATCACGCCAAGCCTAATATCACACAGGGCAGCACCTGTCAAATACAGCAGCCACGCAGTTTATCTCCTGCTACCGCCAACAATATGAAATAACCAACGCAGACTGTAGTGATGGTCTGAAAAGGGGAGAAGGCACTGTTATAAAACTTTCACTTCCCTGCCGTTTTGAGGAGGATTTATTTGATTTTGGAGCAAGATGGACAGCCATGCTTGTAAATGTACTGCTTTTGGCCTGTGGACCTAGTCCTGACATGGTTTCAGACCTGGTCTCAGACCTAGTCAGTATAGGAAGGGTCCTTGCTCTTTTCTCTGGTGAACCCCTGACTTGTGACCGGTGAGATATCTTGACATTTACTCCGTCGACTGGGACACATTTTTTTTTTTTACAGACATTCATGTTTCCCAGAGGATGTACACTCCTATTTTTCCCCTCTTACGCCACCATCAGCTTGACATTTTGTGGTTTTGAGTGAAATGCCTCAGTGACTTGCTGATGTTTGTGCTGTATTTATTTCTGTACCGCCTCAGAGTGGTTAAGGACTCTAAGTCTAATTCATTTATATATCCTGAAAGTACATTCACACTTTCAACTACAATTTGTACCTTTTATTTGGCTTTTGTGTTTAAAAACCAAAACACTCTTATTGCTTTTTTGCTGCATTGTTTATAAAAAAAGGGAGAGGAAAACACTTGACATCTTTATGCAACTTATTTTTTTGATTCTGGGGCAAAACTGGTACAAAAGGTTTCTTTTGTATGTTGTGTGCCTTTCTAGCCAAAAAACCCTCATGAAAGCTGATATGAAAGTATTGCACGGCTAGTTACTCTTAACCCAGATCATAAATTATCTCTGCATGTAAACTTGTGAAAGTCAAAACCAAAGAGTGTGATGGCATGGGGCCCAGACGGAGGCAGAATGTCACAACACGGAGCTGCAGACCACAACATCCCAGCGTTCAGGATTTACTTTGTCCATGACAGAGGTATCGAGGGAAGAAGAAAAAAAGAACCCTCACTTGTGGTCGGTCTTTTAAGTCGGAGCCAGGGAGCCAATTATAAGGATTAGGGTGGATCACCACTGGTTTTGTCTTGATGTGCTGCGGTCCCCGCAGATTGCCAGTCTGCTGCCGTATTGCTTCTGGCTCCGCAGAGGGCAAGAAGGTTCACGGGGACGGCTCAAAACAAACACGCCCCTGCTTCTAGGGATTCTTCGTCTTTACTATCTGATGAGACTCAAAGAAGACGTGCTAACTACAAATCCGACAAGAGCCACACGACTGGGAACGTGCAATTATATCCGTACCGATGGATGGCTTTCTATGGCGCGAGGTCAAGAGCGACGGTGGGAATGCACTCGTGTCACGAACACCGCCGTGACCGCTCGCAGGCCGTACTGCTGCAAGCACTCATCCACAATTGGAGCCGGTGGCATGAATATACACTTAGGCATGGGAGAAAGTGAACGTGGTTGATTCATTTTTGTGTTTTTGGATGAGCCTTGCTTTTGCCCCCCGGGGTTCTCCCTTGCTGATATAGGACTGTGCCGATTTCAGGTTCCAGTCCAGCAGAAAGCAAACATCTTTGGCTTCATCTCCCAGTCTTTTATTTTCAGATCTTGAAAAGGCCAAACTCATAACAACCAGTTGCTTCCACTTCTGTGTTTATTTCTTTTATTTTGTCAGTGTTGAGGCCTACATCGACATCCACTCAGAGCCTCCATGTTTGCCCACTGCAGACCCTTGGGTACTCTCCTAAAAATCACAAAATCTAACAGATAATTAGAGACATTTAGACTGTGTCTAGTCTAGAACTACAATGGTTTACTGTTGATAGATTGTCAGCGGTTTATCAACTAGCCAGCTAAAGCATCCAAACAAAAAAGAGGTGAGGCTGGTGAATCCGTGGGTGGCCATCCCCGACACTGTGCCAAAACTCACAAACTCACAGTGATGAAAGTAGCAAGGAAATAGAGGACATGTAAACATGACAGAGACTATTTCAGACATCAACAAACATCACAGCGAGTAGCTTATCTATTTGTTTTACTCCCTAAAACAAACACCTGTCAAAGGGCAACAACAATCAATGCAGTAGCATATTTTATTTATTACATCTTATAACGTCAAGTTTTTACATTTCACTTGCAGGTTGTATTTTCCTAACGTCCCATATGCAAATATTTACTCCTCATTACATCATCACATCCACTCACATCTAACAGAACCACCTTTTTGCATCCAGGCTCATCACTCCATGGTGGGAAACTGTGCCCACACGGGGGCTCTGGGGGGCTGAACACAGCCGCCTCCCTTCCCTACACCCGACCTGAGACACGTAGCCTCCACATACACAAACACACACCCTGACTCCAGAATCCACTCCCAGTCTTTTTACCTGCAGTCCAACTTGCAAAGCACTGATTGAAGGAGCAGACTAAACACAGTAATGGATCATCCAAAAGACCCCGGAATAGCTCATAAAAGTCATGTTGTGTGACTTATATTTGTCTCTGCTTGCTATAAACTGAGCTTCTGTGGCTTCCCCCATCCTCCACCCGTCTTCCATCCCACATTTTATCTTCCATAAATCAATATCTGTCTGGGGGTGTGGGTCTGCTGATTGTTTTTAAAGAGCGTTGCTGTGTAATTTGGCTAAATGGCACTTGCACCCAGTTTACTCTGAGATGGTAAACAGTCTGGCTGGTTAAAAAGGGAGTGTGCTGATGGATCACGAAGCATGCAATCAGCTGTAATTGATGTTGTGGGCCGTGGACGTACTTGATTACCTACCTGGTAGATAAGCATGATGGCAGGCTTCGTGATAATATGTACTATTTTGGGTAAAATTATACAAAATGGATCATATTCGCTACATCTAACACGTCTATATCCATTTTCTATCATATAGTTTATGATATAGATATTTGCCTGATACTGAGAGAGAATCTCAGCACAAACAAATGAGCTGGGACATTCCCATCGGCGTTATAAAGAGCCCAATAACTTTTTCTTTTTACAATGTGTTGCTGCTGAAGTTGCCAGACACGGTGCTTTTGAAGTTGTTAAAATTAAAGATTTATAGGATCTTTCTCTTCAGCTGGTAAAGCATTTAACTCGCCACATGGGGATGGAAACGACTGAATTCCAAATTGAATTTCAGTTTTGCTGTTTTTGTATTTTTAACAGAAAAAGTGGAAAAAAAAGTTACGTGAATGATTTGAAAGTGATCTATTTATTTGCTTTGCATTACTGCAAGATTATAATAATGCTGGATTTGCATCTTTATTAGCCTGTAATGGTGGAACATGCTGACTCTGTGCAAGTCGTTTTTTGCTTTTCATCTTTGAGTTCTCAATTGTTCTCTTTTTTTTTAACGGCAAACCTCATTCTCATACTTCATCATACCCATTTCTCAAGGAATGTTCAAAACGGGGACACTTGGTCTTTTACTGCCAAGTGGTAAATCACACAGAGGGGGTCTTGTCTCAAGCGTTCAGACATTCCTGTATGAAATGTATCCCGCTCTCACACGCCGCTCCTCCAGTGCTTTGTTCCCGTTCGTCTCATTTGTATAAAAATATAAAGTCTAATAAACGTCGACATCCTTTTGAACGGCAAGAAGTAAAAATAATACCCGCTCGGACCGACCCACTGACGCCCAAACGCATCTGCGAGCAGCTTTATTGAATGTTTCCTCGGTACTTTCTCTCCCAGTACTTTTCCGTCTGACTCACACATGCACTGTGTCTGAACTCTGATAACCCCGCCCCCCACCCCCCCACCCTCACATCCAGACATAATTTGATATATTCACAGGGCCATGCCTTGCATATATCACACACACATAGTTTGCCTGCTTCATATACTTTTTGGATGTTGCGTTGCATTTTACACAGATGGCTTGCTTCTATTTTAGTCAGTATTTATATAACGCACAGTATCTTTTTCACAACTGTTGCATAAGAAGAACAATAAAGGAAGAGGGGAGGGGATTGTATGGCGGCTGATATTCTATGTTTTAACTGTCAATGAATCCAAAAAACAGATCCAACCCTTCCTTGCTGTGTAGCAGAAGTATGATGCTTTCTTTGTCTGTTCCATAGACCTCCATTGTTTCAAAAATGGTTAAAAACCCATTAATGAGCTACACAAACTGTCCTAGTGCAAACATTCAGTAGTGTGCCAAAGTTGTTTTAATGCCACATTTGCGCGGGTCTGGGAGTGCCTGCCGAAAAAAAGGGAAATTAAAATAAAATAAAGGAAATTAGAACGTAGTAAAGTATATATTTGTGAACCTGTCTTAATTGATTTAAGCGTTCACTCGTCATGAAAGGTGATACATAGTTTAACTTGGAAAACCTCATGTTTTCCCTTCCTTAAAGGTATCTACGAAGGCTGGACAAAGGTAAACAAGCACATAGTTTAAATGAAATGAATGAATTAAGGTGGGAGGATTGTAGAATGGACAGTCAACATGCTTAATGCTTAGATCCTGGTAAATAAGGCATCAATGGCAGATGAAACTTGGTGGGAACAGCTCCTGACTGCCACATAGCACGGTTGTCTCCAAACCACCAACACCGGATATGACCACACATGGGTTGGCCTCAGGCACTTGCTTTATCACCTCATAGCAAAGACTTAAATCCTTTGTTTAGTCAGCACTGTGTGCCGCCGTAATGGCTAAATCACTGTCTTTCACCGGGCACCCTGCAGTTAGTGGCACACTTGCATATACTTTGGACTAGGATCAGGTTTCCCCACATCTAGCCCCAATGACCCCAAGCACGCCTACATAAACAGTGAGTTCATGATGTGTTCATCTTTAGAAAAACACTCCATACTTTCTTTTTATTCCAAAAAAGTCACTAAAACAACCCTTCTTTGTCTTTCAAATACCCGACCGGCTTTATTCTGTCTCCTTTTTTCTTTTTTTTTAAATAAACCAGGCTTACATCACCTTCCTCCATTTCTACCTTTTAATAAAGCCATTCCTGTGACAGCCTGCTAGTTTAGTAGGTATGCAGGTTTTCCTGCATGCCTGGCTGGTATCAATGTCACCTTTCAGAGGGTCTGAACACCGGGGCAGACCGGAGGAAACGACGGCCACAAAGGGCTCTTTCACCACGAGAGAGCCTTTCCCCCATGCTGACCTAAATCTCCTCCTTCGGCCCCCTTCCTCCCTCAAGCCTCGTAGCAGCTACTCAGACATTCAGCCTACATCGGGGAGCAGAATACGTGCTCCTGGTCAGGGAGTTGATGTCGCCGTGTAAACACACGGGTGTAAAAGGGGGACAAAGTGGGTTTTAGCACCCACGGGGACAAGAGGCCGTGGGTGCTAAAAGCTAAGATGTGATCGGAAGGTGAGACCTTTAGATGTTTCACAAGATCTATGGTTGAGATTGTGTTTTGTTTCTCGGTGGTTCACAGTTAGAGGCGTGTAGCTGCTCAGTTTCTTTCTGTTTTTGGAACTCAACAGATGATCAGGTTTCATCTGTTTGTCCCTCTTGCTTGATCCAGCTGGCCGAATCCATACAAGAGCACTAACGCTCCTTTCTAGCAGATCTTCTGGAGGCTCCACCTTTCCATACTTCCCCCCTCTGTCCTGTCACCAGTCTTTACAGCCCCCATCTGTGTACCTTCCACATGTTTACACTGAGCCCCTTAAGTAAACTGAACTATACTTGCACTGATGTACATCATCGCCCCACACCCCTGAAGCACTCTAGTGCTTATTCTCCTGCAGAGGAGCGGTACTACCGGTCCAGGCCAGGCCTGATGGGTCCGGACCTGTCCTGATGGGTCCAAACCAGGCCTCATGGGTTCTACATGTGACGTGTTCAGCAGAGAACAACTTGACAGGCAGGAAGATGAACGATACACAATGGAAAGCTTTCTGGATTGGCGACTGAGACATCGCTGTGCTTCTGCCAGAAGTATCAACAAAGAAGACCGACTTTCTCTCGTTTGCTTGAAATCATGGAGATTTTTTTTTTATAAAGACTTTTTATTACATTTTGACAAATAAGTTAAACAACTTGCTGAGTTTCATTCACACACATCTCCCAGAAAAATGTTGCAGAAATGTCTTCAGGAAACGAAGGAAGAAAAAACATTTTCAAGTAAAAAAAAAAAAAAAAAGAAAAATCTTATTGAACTTCATTCAAACGTAATTCATATTGAATTCTGCTGTCTTTTTCTGGTGTGCAAATTTTTCACAGGGCACATATAAAAATTAAAATTTCTGAAAAAAATTGCAAATAGAATCTGAACTGTTTGAGGGTAGAAAAACACGGTCGGCTGAATCCTCGAAAGCAGAAACGCGGAGTGTTGATAAACACCAGTAGTCGTCCAAGTTTTCCAGTTTTTCTAGTAAATGAGTTCAGTGACATTTTACCCCATAAACACAAATAGATACACAGCGTCCGCCTGCGTCCTAGTGTGGTACAACTAATTAGTTGCCATGGCGATTTTAAATCACTGCTGTGAAATGAGCTACAGTACCAAAAATTCCAGACAGGATGCTGGTTTGAATCTAAAAATAAATGGAAATAAGAGCGTGGCACAGTTGTGCACCCTTCTAGCATATTGTTCTTCTCTTGTTCGTGTATCTAAAGTGTGCATTGCTTTCGTCACGTTCCTTTCCCATCCACACTCTGTTTGACAGAGATTAATTTAATGCAATTTATATCCTTTTAAAAGCTTTTGCTTTGTAAATAGAATTGCTTCAGCAAAACATCTCGTGCACCAAACGTCAAAACACAACAAAAACACAATGGGGGAGGGGCAAAATAAGGTCGAAAGACGAATTTACAGTATGATGGGATAGTTCAAGGGTCGATGAAGGACACTGCGATATAGCGGGTGCCGTTGGTGGTGGGCAGGCCTTCGTGGAGGTGAGTCAGACGTCCCGGGTGCATGAAGCTCCAGCCTTTCCTTGGCGAGTTTATGGAGCAGTTGTATCTATGGAAACGGCAACCCCCACCCTGAAGCAGGAAAAGGAAGGTTACATATTAGACGGATGATTTGAGTGTGGAAGCTGGCATTAAATCCAATTTGACGGCACCCCGGCGTGATTCATCTCCCTCAGTGCAGGTCCTCACCTGAAAGTCTGTGTCTTTGTTATTGAGGGCGATGTTGATG
Organism: Chelidonichthys spinosus; assembly: GCA_029853015.1. Lineage (NCBI taxonomy): Eukaryota > Metazoa > Chordata > Actinopteri > Perciformes > Triglidae > Chelidonichthys > Chelidonichthys spinosus. The sequence goes on from CM056837.1 coordinate 18,163,177, forward strand.
GTGAAGGTGGAGGAGTCATGGTGGGGCCGCAGGTACGCCTGCCTCTCAGGCGTGTATTTTACCACGAAGTTCATTACAGAGTAACCCTGGGATGAAGAGCATCACGTCAGCACGTCTATCTTTGAGCATAACCATGAGAAGAGGCAACCTTTTTCTTCTCTTCTAGCCTTTTTCTATTCCTCAGTCACACACTGACCTTGGTGAAGTAGCCGGAGAACACTTTCAGCGTGATGGGCGATATGAATTCTCGGATGAAGTGAAGCCACTCTTTTTCGTAGCCGATTTGCTTCATGTGGATGTCGTCCGTGGGCACGGTCTCGTAGCCGCCGGAGATCCGCTTGTCCTGAGAAAGGGGGGGGGGGAAAACACGATAGAACATAAAGCAAGCTGCGGATTGATTGACGACGGGAACAAATGACCCGCCGTCTTCGATGTGTGCGATCCATGCTGATGACGCCGCGTCTGTGTGCGTCTTTAAAACCGCAGGCTGCACTGTTTGTCTGCCTGCATGAGGCTTAATGACCCATCCAGCTCAGCCCTTTTTTTTTCACAGTCAGAGGATCCGCTCGCATTAAGTCTCCCAGACAAAACTTTTTTTAGACGCATTAATTACCAATTTCAAACTACATAAAACAGGCCACATGAAGTAAACGGCCATAAACATAAAACACAACATCATAACCATTTATTTGGTTATATTTAAATAATGGACCTGGAGAGGATGGGAATAAAATGAGCCACCCTGAACACAAGTGTGTGTCTGTGTGAGATGGTGCACACACAAAAATAAGACGTAGAAATGTAAAAAAGGAGCTGTTACTCCCTCCCCCGTCGAAAGGGTGTGAAAGGGAGCTTGAAAGTAAAAGCTCACCCATTCAAGACAACAAAGACGTGGCTGTTGCAATAAAGTTTACAAGGCAACATCAGGGATTATTTCCTTTCTTCTTTCTGTGGGATTAATTACAACACACACTTAACCACAGCGAGACACTGAAGGCTTCATCTTTACTATGATAATTATCCCACTCTTCAAAGTTGTACATACTGAATAAATTAGGGTGAACGACTCCTTCGGAAGGTGAGGAAATGAGCCCAGGTGTCTCCAACTGTGCTGACTGTGTTGCTGTGTGCAGCCATGGGCGGCCGACCTACTGTCACCACCTTTTTATAGCTTTATTAACACAAAATATAAATAGGCAACAATTTGAAAAAGAAAGCTTTAGTTAGTTTATCCAACATAACGTATTTTCGGAGTCCTAGCGGCACGTAGAGTGTTGTGATTTCACAAGACATATTTAAGGGTGGACCAAATATAAAATAATCATTTGCTTATGGATGTGGATAAAGAAGCGATCTATCTTTTTAAAACGCACATAAAGTTGTGAAGTCACCCTTGAGACGCATTTTGCGATGGGTAGAGTCTCATGAACTATTTGCAGCCAAAATATTATTCCCCTTACATTCTTGCCTTCCACAGATGTTAACTTGACCGCAGTGAAAAAAAGATAGAGGCATGTGTTGACTCCAGCTTTGTGTTCACGGTACCGACCTCGTGTTTGCCTCCAGACCATGAACCGTAGTGCTCCATCTCCTCCACGATTTCATCACAGGCCTTCTCTGAGAAGACTGGGAACCAGTACACATCTGGACAGGGCTGCAACACACACACACACACGGGCACAGAAACACCACTGAGAATTGACCTTTGAGCCACACCTTCTTCACCTTGAGCTGTAGTGACTGTAATGTAGTATTGTAATATTAAGAACACATGAGATGTCTGTCTGGCATAATATCTTACACTCTGTCTGTATCTCTCTCTCACACACACACACACACACACACACACACACACACAAACCTCCTCCAAGTAGTTCTCTGTGAAAATCTGAGTGTAGTTTTGGTGGATGTACTTCTCCTTCCAGTCCTGCAAAGGAGAACCAATATTGGATTAGTTGCCATTTTTTTGGACTGTTTGCTGACCTACATACCTCACAAAGATAATCCCCCACCACCCCCCTAACCCCTCTCAGTGGGCAAGTCCCAGCATGCCAAATACAGGAGTAAATCACAAATCCTTATCAGACAGGAGTCTTCAAGCTGAACTCATTACTTCAAAATCGTCTCGCATCTAGCAGCCCTCACATTCCGCGTAATAACCTTTACAGGTGGCCGCTGTTTATCTCAGCTATTGGTGGGGGAAATTGCTTCCCTTTGTGTGTGCGAGGAATAACGAGAGATCATAATGACTTACCACGGGGTTCACGAATATCTGCCACAAGTCGTTGTTATAATGGGAAATGTTATAATTGGCGGTGGAAATGAGCCTCCCGAAATCGTGACGGTTTGTGAGGTACATGAAGACTCCCTGCAGCAAACGGGAAGGAAAGTTCAGTCAGTTCCTGCAGAAGTTGAAATCTCTTTAATGTCTCAAAGGCTGCATTACTAACGGATCTACATAACATATGCACATAAACACACAGCAGGTTGTGGCTGCTTATGACTCGAGCTCTCAATGGTGGCAAACTACTCGGAAAAAGCTTTGAAAATGAAATAAAGTGCGATTCAAGTGTGTTTTAACACACTGAAATCATTTAGGCTGAATTTAGATGGAATTAAAAGAGACAAAAAAAGGCCATATAAATAATCTAAGATTATTTATGGGGGGTGAGTCGGGGTGGGGGGGCTGCAGGCCGGGGGGTGAGAGGAGTGGTAGAACAGGGGAACAGAGGGGTGCTGGGGCAGTTGAGGACAGAGAAAATCAATTGATTTTACAGTGAAGCGTCGGGGGAGGGCTGGGTTTGGACTCGCTGTCAGACTAGGCTTCGAAAAAAAGAGCAAAAGTGATGATGAATCAGAAATGGTTTTGCAACACCCTGGTGCATTTTTTTTTTCCAAATGAATCTTGATTTAATTCAGATGGTTGAGATGAGTAAAAGGAAATATAATCGGAGCCTAGTCTGAGATCTGTCGGTGTGGTCAGGAGCAGCTGGTTTCCAGGAAGGTTTGGCTGTTTGGGGGTAAAGCATCAGGACAGGGGACCTGCATGTGAACTCTCCAGCCTCCTTTCTCCTCCTTCGTCTCCTCTCGGGAGGTGTTGAATATAAACAGGACACAGGCCTCTCTTTCTCTCTGTCTAAATTAGACATCTGACTTTGAAATGTCCAAAGAGCTGCCAGACACCAGAGTTCTTACGCAAGGCAGCCACATAGACGTAAACCCAACATTGCATTTTATTCTATGAATATGCATCTGTGCAATCTGAAGTCATCGTTCCATTAAATACCTGAACATGTACATAATTTAACTGATTGAAATAAGGTGCACTTCAGAGTGCGATCCCATCGGAAAATGGATATTTCACAAAGCAGAATAATCAAAACAAATGGAAACCTTTGGGGGCCTGAGCATATGGAATGATTCCGGAGAAGGGGAGTCTTTTTCTCTGTGACTGGTCTAAAATAAAGGAGAAGCATCATGTAAATAGAATAACATAAATGACTGTTTCATGATAAAAAGACAGATGAAATACATGTCCCACACATAGCCACTCAGGAGGGGAGGAAATGCGCCTGCATGGAAAAAAGGAGCAAAGGGTCCCTCTGAAGCTGATGTTTTTTTCGGGGGTTAACATGGGAGGAATGCATGCTGGGAAAGAGGCCAAAGCAATCCAAAAAAGTACACGGAGTTTGGATCAGGCATGGTAGTTGTTTAGTGAGGAGAACAGGTGACGTGACAACACAGCTGGATGAACAGTTTGCAGTGGAAATAAAAACAAAAAAGAAGCGAATCGACAGACTAGACAAACATCGCGTTGTGACTGGTTGCATGGTCTGTGCTGTTGTGACAATACGGGTGACAGAAAGTGAAGCATGATGGGATATAAGTGGAGCGGAGAATCTGGAATGCACCATAGAGCAACCGTAAATAGAGGAGGTTCATGCCTTGACACAAACGGTTCAAACTGCGAATACTTGCCTTTGGTTTCCGCTGAGCTTTTTCACCGTTAAGACTCTAAACTAGTCGTGCTCAAATTATTCTATACAGAATTCAGCTTTTTTTTCGTATAGCTGTCCCTTACATGGCTAAATGCCGTGATCTTGCAACATGCACACGGCGCTGAATCCCTAAAGATGGAGGTCGAGTGTTCTCACCATTTCTCTGGCATTCCTACACAAAGCCATATCTGGGTCTAGTTTCTCCAGCACAAAGAAGTTCCTCTCTTTCAGCTCCTTCCTCAGGGCGCTGCCCTTGACCAGGTAGACATGTGCCATGAACGGAATGTTCCACATACCCCTAGAAACAACAAGGAGGAGGGGAAGCATTTAACAGTAGCATTGCATTCTTGGGACTACAGGAGGAGTTTTCTGTAGTTTTTTGTCGTTCTCATGGCGACGATGACTTTGTGTTGTTGGGGAACTATGTATTAAAACAGGGCGGTGCATGGTGGTAACATGTGTTATTCTCATTTGGCTTTAAATTAGAAGTCTTTGTTTTTCAGGCCAAGGGCCCCTCAGCCTATTACATATTTTGTTGTAATAAACGGGTCAATAATAATATGTGTATGTGTATGTATACAATGCTAAGCCATTAAAATAATAACGGTTGACACATTCATATATTTATAGAACATATGTGAATTATATATTTGCATTTCTACATCCCAATTTAACAAATACGACTATGTCTATTTGCATATTATAGGTTGTATTCATATTCATGTACATTTTTGGAGATATTTTCATTTTTGGAAGAAAAAAGTTTGGGATCAAAATTCCGTTGACCCCCTGCAGTAACTCTGCGGACCCACTAGGGTTCCCGGACCCCCTGTTGAAGATCTCTGCTTTAAAGAGATTTTTATGGGGTTTCCCCCTGTAGAGGCCATTCGGGAGACTGGATCTTCATGGATACACTGTGAATTTCTTTTCTCCCCTGTCAGTGATTAAACCTCATTTGAACCAGCAACAGAATTGGACCTGAGGAGTTTTTCTTCCACACCCCCCTTTTGTTCCAGTGTGTTAGAGCTACACCACGACTGATGCTCGGTCCTAAATCACCTCTCAGGTTGATTGTGGCTTTAATGACCGTTCATATGTGTATTCCAGGATGTAGCTCATAACGAAGCCTTCATGTATGTCTTGCTGTTGATGGCTAAACATGGATGAGAGCTGTTTCAGCACAAAAGGAGGAGATTTATGGACACGCTGCAAGATCTAACACTGGTGTGTGAAGCATAAAAACAGAGTGTGTGTAGCCTTATTGCACTTACACGCGTTTTCTCTGCACAATGTCGACATAATCCTCGGAGCGAGCGTAATAACCATCCAGACTCAAGGCTCCCCAGAAGTTGGACCACAGCTTGCCGTGACGAGTGACAAGGGGACCAATTATTTTTCTGTAGGGAAGCAGAAGGCAGAGCGGAGAGATGGTAATTCTGTCAGAGCAGATAAAAGTCAGTGACATCTCACAGGCAGCCGACCAAGTAATGTACTGGGCCTTCGTAGTGGAGATCAACCCCTCTGTGGAAAGATATGATCACTGCCGAGTCCCTAACAGGTCGTTGAAGTGCAGAATGTAAACCAGAGCTCTAAGTCGTGCTCGGCTGGACTCGTAAGGGTAACAGCTTGCTTTTTCTAAACCATGAATCTGGTCAATTTCTCTGAATTTGCATGGCTTTCAGTAACACTGGATTTTTCCACTGCTGTTCTTTTAGCCGTACAAACCCAAACCACAATGAAAGGGATTTTATTTTCTTCTTCTCCCTTCTATGAAATAAACTGGGCAGACTTCAAATAATTGAGCCATAAGTCACAGTGCTTGATTGCAGATGCACTACAGTATACTCATGCAAATGTTTCTTTCGCTTCACATAGATTTGCATTTTTCTTCCCACAACTTCAGTGCCAGCAGATCATTCTCACCCCGTCTTTAAATATCCTAGAAGGCGTTTTATAGTGCATGCCTCCCCGGATCACAATGCCACCTCCTTCATGGGAAGGTTTCCGTGATCACAGGCTGCAGAAGGGAAAGGAGGGTTTGCATGTTTGTTTTTCGCGTAATGCAAAGTGGCATTTCAGGGTCAGAGCTATAGACTCTTTCTGTTCCCATGTGGCCGGGGCAAAAACAGGAAGCCAGGCCGGCTTTATTTTTAAACTTTTGTTCACTCGGCCGTAATGTTCCTGCGGTTTTGCCACTTGCAATGGTCCGACGATCACGACGACCAGGGAGGCTCGGTTTTTCTCCTCCAGCTACCACATGATTACCTGTTCTGCTCAATCAGGAGTTTCAGTGTCTGTCTGTTGGTGAGCATCACATCGGAATCCAGGCTGAAGTAGTAGTCACACGTGGCATCCTTTCGGCAAAGATCCCTATGGAAATAATAAAAAACGCAGACACGGCAGAGAAAGTAGTGATTATTCAACCCTGATTACAGTCAATGAAATACTAGTAATCAGGGTCACGTTGAAATTTATCAGCTCTTAAGTATAAGATGTCGACTTCAATTGCAGACTCTCGCTGCCTATCTCAAAGCCTACGGTGGATAATGTGATTCCAGGAAGATTAGAGACTCCTAATAAACCTTAGACTTCATTACAGGGCTGTCCTCGACAATGCTTTTAGGCGCACGGTGTTTTTGATGGGCGCTCTGTGATGCGGTCGCACAGACTGAATTATCACCGTGACAACAGACCATTACTCACTGTAACGCCGAGCAATGAGAGGGAGGGAATCGAGAAGAAATACTGCACCTACTTGACTGCGATGTCAAGACGGGACACATTATCACAAGTCTGGAGAGCTGACGATATTTCAACCAGACTATATACGTGAAGACCTCATCATCTGGCTTCATAAATTTAGCTCTTAAAACAACAGGTGCTGAGAATGATTACGAGACATACATGCCCATGTTCCTGGCCTCTCCCTGGCTCAGATTTTCTTCTGGTCCCACAACCTTGAAAGTGTTGAACACGTTCCTGTTTTCCTCCCAGAACTTCTGGATGTGCTTTTCGTGGTAGACCTCCTGAGAAGATGACACAATATTAATGGGGTAGAAGCCACACACAGGGCTTCCTAGAGATCTGGGGGGAAAAAAACCCAAAGAGCGACTGCAGCTGCATGCACTCACGTTATTGTGCACAAAGATTTTCAGTTTGTCTTTAGGATAATCCAGCGTCAGCAGCCGCTGGAAGAATTCGGGAAGGAATGGAGTCGGCTGCTCGATGAACACTCCAACCAACACATTGGGATACTCCTATTTAGATTAGAGAGGATAAGGATGAGTACACAACACGTCGGGGTGAAGCAACGGTGTTTAACATACATCACGGATGATTTGACATTTCACGTCAGACGTCACCAAACAGCCAAGCTGCAACAGGTGGTGTCCATGACGACGAGGCTTGCTGTCAGTTAGGTGTATGAACTCTTCCTCGCCCTTTTTGTACTCCTAGAACTGAGATGGCTGAAGAACTCACGTAATTATATGTTTTTGTTCTTCTGTGTGCTTTTTTTATGGGGTTGCCACATATATAATATATATATATACATTTTTTTTTTAGGTCAGTGTATGTACACAATGTTGGCTCAGACAGTTGGGGTAAAGCATATATAAAGAGAAAGTACAGCGAAAGACACGGAGAAGAGAGGAGGAAACTTTTTTCCCATGACAGCCCACACAGAACAGTCTGGTCCCTCATCCTCTTGACCATTTCACAGCAAACGTCTGGGCCGGGGATGAAACGGGCTCCGAGAACCATCTAATTTGCGTGCTCCGCAAAGGCTGCATTTCAGGCATAAAAGCTGGGGGACTCGAGCATCCTGCCAATGCGAGCTTAAATTGTTGCGGACGTACAGTGGACGGGCAGCAAAAAGGAAAAGGAGTGGCAAAAAGGGAAGAGAAAAGTATAAGCAAAGCATCTATTAAAGCAGACGAAAGCAACACAGAGGTTTATTACAACGCAAGAGGCATAAGTGAAGGGATCTGGCTGGGTCAGTGCAGGGTTGTAGTGTAACACTCGCTGCAAAGGCGAAGCTTAGTCCCCAAAACCAAAGTACACAAAGAACCAGTCTGGACAGGCAGTGGCGTTGGTTTACCCCACAAGAAAGGCCTGGACACAGTGTGACCAGTGTTTCCACATGACCCGAACTTACCGACGTCTCTCTCTCTCTCTCACACGGCGCAATGAAACTCTTCACTAGCTCGCCTATTATTGAGAAGCAGCATGTCTCTGCATTCATGGTGGAAGGTCAGCGAGAGCAAACGTTCACAGAGACGCCTTTCATCGAACAGGGTTTGTGTTGAATCGGCTCCAGGCAAACTATTTGAGAGCATTTATTTTCGAAGCCTCCAGAATTACAGTAAATGTTGAGGCATTCGTTACTCACTCTTACATTTTAAGTGATTGACAATCTGCTGTCTTGTGTAGAGCAAAGACCTTGTTATTTAATTGCAGGGACACCTTTTTGTTGCAGAAGCAAAGTAGATAAAAACAGATGATAGAATAGATGAACTGGGATTTTGGGTATATGATTCTGTACTCTGCAAAGAGAGAAGGTTTCATAACATCATTGACAGACGGGAACGTTTCCTACAGCCTGCCATTCCTGCTTGCCTATACGTCGCCCAGTCTTGGCCGAACCCTGCGACAAATTTTCCGCGTAACCGCTGTAACTTACTATTGCGGGCAAAACCCACACTGAGAAGCCCGCTAAAAGGCAAGCAGCTCAACAGTGACTCCCCTTTAAATGAGCCCTTCTGAAAACCCCAGAAGCCATATCCTGCACCACAGCAGTGCAGCACTTCCTCTTCCCCAAGTACTTTCCCTGGCACTTATGCTCCTTTAAAAGTGTCCAAAAGGACCAACGGGTACATAACCTATTATTGTTGGGAAAGGGAGTGTTTGTGCAGCAACAACAGTCTTGTATATCTGTTGAAAGGTGAAAAGTCGGGCCTTCCCTCGGACTGTCTAGACGGTCACTGATAGATTGATGGTTCATGCCAGGCGTTGTTTCACTCTTTCCTGTGTCCAGAGACGTGACTCAATACAAACTTTCCAAAGCAGCACTATTTAAAAAAGGGACTAAAGAGGACAGCAAATAGAAGAAAAACATATTAATTTGAAGCACTTACTTTTAACTGGGACAAGTCCACAACATCGTCATCACAGTGGCTGCAGCCGTGTTCATAGTTCCATGCGTTGGGAACATAGTTGGCCAGTGAGTTCAAGTATATCTGTAGAGGACATAATTCAGAGCAGGGACAGAGGATTAATATAAGCATGAGCAAAAACTCAGAGCTCCCTTAATCATTGTGATGTGTTTGGAATATGACTGTCGATGTTCAGTCCACTTATTCATTGTAGGGATTAGAGAACCATGAATAATGACTTGTCAGACTAGTGTCTCCTCTAGTAAAGTTATTTTTCTTCATATATGTCAACATATTGTCATCATAAATATCTTTTTCTCTGTAGTTTGGGGAGGACATGCATGTTTCAGTGCACCACATTGAAGACAATAAGACTGGCATCACGCATTTGTGACCAGACCGAAGTTAATACCGTGATAACTGGGAAACAAACAAATTATTCTGACATCCAGGCAGGCAGCTCAAATGATAGGAACAGCTGCTAGGACGGGGTTTCTGGGATCCTGCATTAACAGCTTCTCTGGAAAGGGTGACTCAACAGTGTGGTGGGTTTGGTTCATTACCAAAGAAGGCCAGAGACCGGCCCTGGCAGTGAGACTTGTGAAGACATGGGTGGGAAGGATAAAAACTTCTCATTAGTGATGATGGAGTCATAAAGAAACCCTGCTCTTCAGCTTGCTGAGCCCATCACTCTTATTTACAGAGAGAAAGAAAAGGGGGGACAGAAGCATTGTAGACTAGTGTGGGCCGCTCCCCTCTCTTCCACGGAATAATGAGCTGACTTTTATCGCGAGGATTTCAGTCAAGTATCGCATACGTATATTTCCTGAATTTGTGGGAACGAATGCAGTGAAATAAAATCTATGGTGAGTAATACTCGGATGAAAAGCGTAAAGACGTGAGCCAACAGAAACTCATCTGCAAATGGAAAAAGAAGATAACTCAACCCACAGAATATATCAGTATATCTATATATACTGATACGCTATTTCAGGTGTGCCCCAAGGGCTTCATTCCTTACTCACTTTGGTGTTTCCGTTGCCGTGGACGACCACTGGCAGAGAGTCGTACACCGTGTTTCTGACTCTGACGCGGTCCGTTCCAAACTTGAGAAGCACTTCATCTGCCAAAAAGAGGAACAAGAGACATTTCAGGCCAGGTTATGAAAATCGACTTCCCACATGGGCCAGAGCTGTAAAGGTTTCTAGCTTACTGGATGAGCTGCCAGGCCTACACGTTCCCTGAAAATATGCCGTCATTCACAATGTTGGACCAAAACTTCCTTTTTTTCACATAGAAAAACCAGCAAGAAACTTGCATTTTGAATAACTGACTTTTACATATTTGACAAATGATCCAACAATTGGTGCATTTTCAGTGTTTCCTCACCAACGGCCCCATTTAGGTTCTGGAAAATCTGGCACTTGTGGTCCAAAGTCATATTTAGAGTTTGCTGAAACACACGACAACACACACACAGAGTATCTGCGTCATCCAAGATGTGTTTTATAGGGATGCATTGTAACATTAACCGAGACGAGATGCTTACCCGCTGTAAAGGATCCACGTATATTTTGGTGTAGAAGAGCTGATCGTCGTCATTGTCGTGCAGGTTCCATTGCGAAACGACTCTGTTAATGTACGGGGCGTAGCCAATTATACCTGCAACAGTAAACATCGTGAAACACATATGCGACAGTAAAGTATAGGTTTAACAGACATTTACAAGGTCATATACAACTCGCAGGCTTTGGTGTTAATTACAGCCTGAATTTTTTGACACAAAGTGTGATTTTTGGCACCAATCCTAAGCACACAAGAATGGGCAGGGACTCTGTCTCTTCCCACAGTCTGGAGATCCAAAAGCAGTTGAATAACAAGCAGGAATACACTATAACCGACTCCCAAGTGTGTGTGCTAGTGTATCTCAGACCCTCACATTCTTGTTGCAAACTCCGCTCAAGCTTTCCGTGTCTCCCTGTTTCCCTTCACTTGGTCAAGGACTCCGACCACAGTGACAGATTGCAGGGTTGGACTGTGTCGCTGGTGTGCCGCGTCTTGCATCTCGCCATTTAAAAAAGCCGTGGATAGTAAACAAGTCGGCGGATAGACATGACATAATCCAAATGGCAGGAGCGAGAGAGAAACGTTTCAAAGGGAATCGTGACATTTCATGCAAATTGGATCGTCCACAAAATGAGGGCTTTAGGATCCCATGCTGGGAAGTTAATGGCTTTTTGACCCAATGCAAAAATGCATGAACTAAATCACCGCTTTGTGCTGCTCTGAAAATGGAACAAAATGACTCATGTGTCTATATTGACAGACGATTGGAAAATAGTCTTTTTATATTAATAAATCTTGCGACTGTTTTTGCTCCTTGGGTTCAGGCAGTTCCAACACTCTAAAAGTAGTTTGTGAGTAGATCCGATATCCTTAAATAAACACACTCAGTCACAAACAAACACAACCCTGCTGTATCTCCACTCCCTCCCTGGAATACTGTACTCTCTGTAACAAGGTACTGTGTGTCCACTCCAGATGTTATGACATTTTTCCCCGATGGTCACTTGGGCGGTAACCGTAGGAACACAAACAAAACCGGCAATTTTATACAAACTGTGGCACATCCCGGGGGCCAAGGCAGATCCACGTGTCATGTCAATTTCATGATGCCATAAAGCCGGTCTGTGATCAGTATGAGACGGCTCAGCTCCGATGCGGGAGGTCAGAGAGGACCGATGGCCACAGGGAAAGCAGTAATTCAGTACTGTATGTTTGTCTGCTATGTATTCAATGTCACCACTGTATCATGCCTAGAATCAGCTTCATATATAATGTAGACCACTGAAGGGACCTACTGTTAAATAATGTAAAAGGAACAAAGCAGCTTAATACATCTATCGGCTTCTGTCCACTTGGACAGGAAACACCTCAAAGAGCCAGTTTACAGGGAAAATAAACATCCATTTTACAGCAAGAGACAATAATAATAATAAAAAGTCCTGCGGTTTTTATATTTTTATTTGAAGACTAACCAAGTCTGTTGTAATTCCTTGAAGTTGCGCCACCATAGACGAATAACACTGAGGTTGCCGCCATGCTGCTCAGCCCCCTGAATTCCATTTAGGCCTGCAGGGCTTCAAAGTCTGACAGCTGATGGTGGAATGTATGAACCCATACCCAGCCATAGACCTCATGGGTTAACCACCAGGTTACTTAATGTTATCTTAATGAGATACACCATTCCGTCACTTCGACCCTACTTTTTGTCAACTGATAGCAGCAGCATCTTGATTCAGCAGATCAAAACATTCCGATCATACTTTAGAGGGTTTTTTTTTAGAACCCACCTCCAGAGTTGAGGTAGCGCTTGCCGCTACGGATCGACGGGTACTTCTCAGCTAGTTTCTTATCAGGCCATATCAGTCCCTCCGCGGCAAAAAGCACTTTGTGATTGGCTTGCTGGAACTTCCTGAGAATCTCTTCTGGTCCCCCAGCGAAGATAAGATCATAGCTAAAAGGGAAGGAGTGAAGATAAAATACATCAGATCATTATCATTTCTTTGCCCCTTCGAGGGCGTCTGACACACAACCTATGTTCCTACTTGCTTGAGAAGGATAGAGATCTAAGTGTAAACAGTTCGAACATTTTTCACGGGCGATGCATTTGTCATTTTTCTGTGAGGCATTTTCCAAAAGAGTCCCACTTTGATGGACATTAACACAGAAGAGTTCTGTGACAGATGGAGGAAAAAAGTGCCCAACCCTTTAAATAGGACTTGTGGTGACTTGTTTTAATGCAAGCTGTTATACAGAGGGCAGAGATTTATATGTGGAAACTCCTAATGTTTCTGGCTATTGTCCTGTTGTTGACACAAAGTCCCTGACTATAAAACACCTTCCCCTTCCCAAAATAATCCTGCTCTAAATACACGCAATTTATATTAAGGTGGTAGGAAAAAGCAAAAGACAACCTGAAGCACCTCGGTCAGGCATGTAATGAGGTGACTGGAAGTATGACGAAGCCTGTGTGCTCTACTGTATCCACATCTGGCCGACACATGTTCATACAAGTACCCTCTGTCACTTGGTAACGCAATGAACTTCATTATTTCTGCAGTATTAATTGATCTACAATGCATGACAGTGTTGTTAAAAAGTAAGTAACTGGTCTGCTTTACGTTCTCTTTGTGGGTGTTGCTATATTATCACCTATGATTGGTGCATTTGTTAGTTTCGACAACAGAACTGTGACGTTTGACATTTGGTTTTTGAGCATAACTCAACACTGAAATACTGTGATAGTAGTGAAATCACTAGCAAGCAGGACAGAGATTATGGTTGTTTTGTGTGTCCTTTAATTAATAGAGAACACTATAATCTTATATTTAAATACATATTTAATGAAGCACAACGTATGCTGTTTGTTACCCTGAATTTGAAAATACTTCCATAATGTGTGGCGTTTGGGAATAAGGTAACCTAACACTAACTTCTTGAATTTTCAATACTAAGGGAAAAAAGTTCTGGCTGTGAATGAAAATTGAAGTCTAGTATTCGGCTTCTGAACTGCATGCAGTCATTTTTCTATTCAGTTTGGGGGTATTGGCCCGTGCTCAGAAGCTGTGTGAAGTGAATGAATTAGAATTTCAGTAAGTGAATTACATGACGGACAAAATGCGAGACTGAATCAGACTTCTTCAGAAACACCAAGCCAAAGTGGCCCAGCAGGATTATAGATTTAAAACCCACATTTGAGTGGCTCGGTCAGTTTTATTACACTCCAGTCATTTCCTGTAAAAGGAGAAGAATAGGCCTCTTTCCAATTACCTGTTTTGAGGGTGTGACAACTTTGCACGGCACTTACAGCGCACTAAGTATCATAATCTTTTACTCCATTCGAGGAAATACGTACTGCAAAGCTGTTATTATTCTGAACCTCTCCCATTAACTCAGTAGAACTTTCCAGCAGCTTTGAAAACTCATAATTCAGCTACCTGCATGTCATAATTAATCTCTTCGTATATTTGCTCTGTAATAATGCCTTTACCTGAATGAGTGGGGGGTTAGAAACACCTCTCGCTGAGGAGGAATTGCTTTCATAGCAATAATTACAGTCAATATATGATAGAGCTAATACATCTACACAGCAGTTAAAAGTGATTTATGTCCCTTTCTTGTTATGGAAATGTTTTGTATTTCAAATCAAAGTAGAAGAACAACAACATAATCACACACATAATTTTTCTTCTTTTTTTAATTATACTCGTTGTCTGCTAATATATTGCATAAAACATTTATGACTTCACCTCCCTTTAATATTTTAAAGTGATATGTCTTTTGGGAATTTAACTCTCAGGAAAGATAGTCCGTGAATATTCAAGCAATCCATCCACAGGGGATTACTGAACGCTTTAGTTTGGGCTTGGAAATACATTTGCTTCACTGTCATAGAAAGGTAAATACAACAAGAAAGCTATGAATGTCTTTGTTTATCAACGTACCTATCGACGGAAAGGACAACGAGATCCTCCTGGTCAGCCAGAGCCTCCATGGCCTCCTTTAGTAGTCTAACTTTTTGCCCTCCGCCGATAGAGCGACCTACGTCGCCACCCTTCCATGCCTCTCCCATTCCCAACACCTGTGACGTGAAGAAGTAGAGCCCAACATTGACAACAAACTTCACCAGAACGCAGCCCAGCAGCAAAAATACCCATCTTCCAAAGTCCTTGGTTCATTTTATCTGTTACTTGTCTTATAATATGCAAGACACTTCCAAGAACATTGGGCAGAGTATGATGTGTCCACTAATATCTATAAAAATTATCTAGAAGCTTTGGGAAATAGGACCGTATTTTATTGGCTGCCCTTGACTTCCACACAATCTCACTGGTTTTTAAACACAACTGTGGATGGTAAAAGCACACGGCTGTAGGGGGAGCTAAAGATAAGATACGTGAGCCTTGGAGTTTAGGCCAGCTTCAGGCTGATAAACCACATGGGCCCAGTTCCCTGAACAACCAGGGGTAATGCCTGAGTTGCAGTCGTATTATTATTTTGTTTACTGATGCACTGTGGTTGAGTTTCCGGAATGAAGACGAGTGCACACAAAGCCCGGAGGAAGGATAAAACCAAGCAAAGGACAACAGGAATTTAACGCTCATTTAGAAAGGTCCCAACAAGGACCTGTCTGCACGAGACTGAATACAAACAAGTGCAGCTGGGTCACATGGAGAGGCTGATGACCATGCAAATGCTGGTGTTGCACTACATCTGACCTCGGATCAATGCTTCTTTTTACTGCTGGTTCTAACCTCAGAGGGAAATTCCCACATTGAGGAGTATGGCTTTAAGATGGATGTTTTAGCACTTTGCAGCACTTCATTGTTTCCTTTAACGGGCCCAATCAATCTTGGGAAAACATATGGCTGCTGTGTGACTGTGTGTGTGTGTGTGTTTGTGTGTGTGGCATCATTAGCTAGGACAAGCTACACATTTGCCGGCATCCTTTTCAGAATATGAGACAATCTTACCTTCACAGTGTAGTTGAAATAGTTTGCAGACTGCATAAAGCGGAGGAAGCCATCCGTTTCCTCTGTTGCAGCAGTGAGGATGAGCAATTTTTCTGCAAAAAGAAGACAATTCCACATAAAGTAATCACATATTTTTTCAACAATTGTCCGGATATACACTTACAGCTGACAATCATTTTAAGTTGTACATTTAGAGTGAATTCTTGGTTTCTATTAAAGGGTATCCGCAAAAATGTCTTTTATTTTTAAGGATTGAGAATCCCAAAACCGAGTTCCTTGTAAACCGCAGACCTATGTCAACAAACTGGCAGCTACTTGGTTTAGCAGTCTAAACCTACATCTCAAATTAGGAACATCTACTGTATTTTGATTCGATTCAAAAAAGGAAGCACATTTTTTTATAGTCTGATTGAATAATTCCTTTCTTCTTGGGTTAAAAGAACTCCCACAAACCTCCAGGACATTTCCAGTGGCGGAGTGCTGACGTCTGAGGTCTGAGGAAGGGTTGGACCAAACACAAATTAGCCCCACAGTCTCATGTGAAGCTAGGGAGAGGAAAGACCACGCCCACTAAGCTAGTTTTCTCTTTTCTTATCATCTTTACTTGATTAGAAAGGCTGCCATTTGCGATTGGGAGTCGAGGAGGGAAGCACCCTTGATCTCTGGTTCCGGTTCATCAAACTCAAATTATTGCATGAAGAGAGAGTACTCATTCGTGTCCAGCTCCCAAAAGATAATTTTAAAAATGTGCACAGTTCGTTGTTCTGAACGAGTAGGCACGCCAACAAAAAAAAGTTAATGACGTTTTAATATGGTTTTATAAGACCAATTGAATACTAATCCTGCTTTTCAAGTTTCAAGAGCCAATCTGTCTTCTATTTAAAATACAGCGCTACGTTCCACTAAAGGCTTGTAAATGATTTATTGGACATTGGCAAGGATTGGAAGTATGACGGGGAACATAGCAGGGTGCAATAATGGGCTCTCTGCCTTAGAACACGCTTACAAAGCTTCAATAAAGAAATTTGCATGCCGTATTTGTTTATTTTTGGCGGAAATTTGCCTTGATTGTTATCTTGTTGGCTTCACAGCCAATACCACCATGCACATAACCATTCAAACTCCTTCACCACAGCGGAGCGTTCATACAAATCCACTGCGGTTACCATGGGAAGGAAGTGTTGACTAAATCAATGCCATCATAATCAGATTTAACATAAATAACTAGACAATCAATGCTCTGTGGATGCTGAAATATTGGATGTTAAAGTCCCGACATTCACTGCAATTGTGCAGGGACTTAAACTGAACAAGGCCTCCGAGAATACAAAACCCTGGGTGCTATTCTGGATTATTATTTGTCAGCGAAATGACCCACCTTCCACCCACTCATCCACACAAAAGTACATTACGACCTCCTCGCAGCGCTTTTCCATCCGTTTCCTGTCCATGCGACTTAGCCGCTCTCTCATCCCAGTCTAGCCTGTGGCCCTGTTGTCCCTCTAATAGCCATTCCAGTTTTCCTCTGACACAGAAGTTCTGTTACAGGTTGGAAACGGTTCCCCCGTCTTCCTCTAGCCTTACAGCATCCGGTGACAGATGGAAGAACTGGGCAGACAGAACTATGTGAGTTTCACATTAAGCCGAAGGGATTGCCTATTCTGAGCCACAGAGGTGTGTTCATGTTCTTGGTCTTGGCTTTGGATGATGGAGCATAGTGCATGGGGCTAGTATCTCTCACATCTGGGAAACACATGTTCAGGCAATTAGGTATGCTTTATGTAATATGTGCATGCACTAATAACAATTGTTCTTGCAAAAGATCCAAAGACCCATCTGCTATGTGAAGCATGTGGAGATAACAGAACTTAAAAACCTTCTCTCCTGGAAGTCTTTTATTGTGTTACAAATGTCACAAATAAACTGTAACTTAGACTAAATATGTGCCTAACGGATGGAAAAAAGGAGACCTTGATAGCGGAGCAGCTTACATTCTCAGCTCCAGCTGGCCAAAAACGTTGTTCAGCAGGCATGTGAATAGTGCATTGTCTGTTTGGGAAAGTTTCAGAAATAGTTGGACGCTGCCTCCTCAATCCAGTGTATTGGGACGGGGGTCTTGGGATGTAGTTGACCACCCAGCAGGCTGTTCTGACAGACTGCCCCGGTCCCTTAAGGCGTTTCGGCTGGAATTTCCTGGCAAAATTTGGTAACCTCCAGGAACATTCTTTATTTTATAATGTTGCGATTAGAGCCAGGGCACGTGTTTTGTATTTCTCTTTGCTATCCTTCTGTTCCCATAAATTCTAAAATCATAACCCTTAGCTTTGTTTGTGCACAATGAACGCCAGTATTGGAACTACATGTTGTGATCCCTGAGCATGACTTCCTTGTTTTAATTTCCTCACAACACAGAACTGCTGGACCAACAGCTGTGTGCTTTGAGCTGCTCACCTTTTGCCGTCAAGAAGAAATCGGTTCGGGACGGCTCACACCAATCCCCCCTTGGTGACATTGCCTTGACCTTAATGAACCTTTCCTAATTGTGGGGGCCACATGAGCGCATACCAGCAAGCTAGCTCCCAGTTTAAAAGATATGAGACACTTTTATTGTCTACATTAAACATGTTATTCCAGCAAAGTCTGAAATAATCTACTTCATGGCTTTTCTCATAGACAATTCCTGGTGGAAAAATACCATAGGATTCACTGTGGACAGTCTGATATATGGCTGGAAACACTGGCTGGGTATTGTCTCCACAACACATGGAACCTAGAGGATGCTTGATTATGATTTGCCAATTCTTTGCCAAACCAAGGCCTTGCATCTATTTGTGATATCATGTAACACTGGTGAGTCAGAGGGACTGGGCTTTCCTTCACTTACCTAGAAATTCTCTTGTAATCATTTTGGCACGGTGCTCTTTTGTGAGACTGCACAGATGCTTTTAAATTGATTTTCACAGATACTTGATGCACATCTAAACATATGTTATTGTTTTGTTTCTTGGCCTCCTCAATGAATCTGTCAAATGGTTGCCTTTCTTCCTTGCACAGAACATTTTATGAGATCGCCTTCACACTCATAATGAAGCATAACTCTGAGAGTGATGGCTACAGTCAGGAAGGAGAGGTTTTTAGGCAGCTGAGATTTTGGAGGATGAGTGTCTTGTCAGAGTAAACAGAGCGAGCTCTCATGTCAGTACTGTACGAAAATCCGCAGGCAGGGAGGAATGCAGATCAGACAGAGCTGCTGTAACTCCCGTCCAAGAAAGGCATGGATGCCAAATGCTCTCTCCCTCCCTCTTCTTCGGTACCACATGGGCCCAGCCGTCTAGGTAAACTTTCACACTTTGATGAGCAAAAGTTGTGAGTCACCGGCTGGGGCTAAGCTTAAGTAAGCATTTCTTTGCAGAACGGAAAGCGGTATCATGGGAATGTGCCATGGCCTTCAGCAAGACTATAACAGGATCTTCCCTCTTTGACGAGACGGTCCTGGAAGGGGAACACAGACCCCGGTTCTTTCCATTCTGGTCATCCATATATAAACAGTGTTTATAAAAGATGTCAGGAGAGTACTTCAGTTAAGGTGGAGTGGATGAGGAATATTCGAACGTCATAATAATGACTGATAAACTTCTTCCGGAAACTGTTTTCATGACCTTCTGGTCACTAAGTGGTCGGACCCTCATTTTACCACTTTCCTTGATAGACCCACGGAGCAGAGGGACCACAGCTGAAGGTCAATCTGATGCTCAAGCTGATTTATGAAAGCAGAGAGAGACCCCGTGTTTAATAGCCCCACCTTTCTCCTTTACATTCCCGATCAGCGGGTAGGACGCATCCAACTGATGTTTCAAAGATAAAATGATCATGCACTTTAATTGAAATTTTATGATGCGCTTACATGTTTAATGATGTGATGACACCTTTGGCGTTTTGGACCTCTCTCCCACAGACTGATCCCGTAAGAGATAATAGGCTATTTTTTATTTATAGAACTAAATCTTCATGTTAATAAATAATTTGGTAAGGCATTGGTATTCATATACGTCCCCGGAGATCTTAAGCAGGAAGTTGTATGCACACGTATACCATGTCTTAGTTAAACTTATATATAGTTTTAATCTATTTAAGTGTACAAATGTTCACTTTCTTTGTAAACCCTTCACAAATGGACTTTCTAACTTTAGAACATTGGTTCTCCTATATTTGCTTTGTAATCATACAAAATAACTCCCGGGTCACTCTTCCCCCTTTTTGTCTGCATCTCAAGACACAGATTTGTGGATCCAGTGTGAATCGTATCCATTCATTATTACTGCTATTCATATGTAGGTATGGTTGGTGGGACTTGTTTGGTATCGTTCTGCAGCTGAGTGAGCCCAGCTTTCAAATAGGTAGGAATTAAATGGACTGTGCAAGGGAGCGACAGTTGTGTAAAATGAGTTGAAAGGAAGGAATCAGGATACTTTATTAAGATTGGAATGGTTCGCTGTTCACTCGTGCTATGCAGCCCCCCGTTATCAGAAGATAAGAAGATGAAAACACTCTTCTGCCCGGTTCTTTGACACCGAACTGAGATCACTCAGATCTGTGTGGAAGTATTCATAACATCAACAGTTTGCAAGAAAATTGAGTTAATCCCATGACATAATCGCCCCTGGTGTGTAAAGGCCTTTAATAGCACACATTTCTTGCATTTATCTGCTGAGCCTGCATTTAATATTCAGGTAAAGCAAGAAAATATGAGATGGGGAGATGAAAAAAATGACTGCTTCTCATCAGATGTGATTCATACCGGCATAGTAGTGCTTGATTCCGTTTCTTGAGTGTGAGCCAATGTGCCAGGCTTGTACCTGGAGATTTGCCCGAGGATGAGCACCCTTCTGAAAATAACCAGCTCCCCTCGTACTAAATGAGAATTTAACCTTAACTCAAGTTGGTGAACTGAAATAATGCAGTGCAACGTGACTGTCAGTGTGTATAGAGTGGTAAGAAATAGTTTACATGCGCTGAGTGCAACAGACTCCCAGGCTCTCTCTCTCTCTCTCTCGTGGATGGGCCTTCGCCCAAAACATTCAGCAGTAATGTGCACTGCCACGTCGTACAGCTGAAACCCCTCATTGTGTTCCTCAATGCAACATACACTCTTTCCATTCCGGTGGCTGGTTGTTATGGGACGCAAGGTTGATGTCGACATCGTCGGGCCGCCTGACCAAGCAATACAAACGGGAACAGACCCGTCACTCACGTCCAAAGTTAATGAAAGGTAGCGCAGAGAAATGAAAAGGGCAAACAAGTTTCACAACAGCAAATATGAGACAAAATCCATATTTTGGACGGTGAATCAGGGCAGAAACGGAGCGTATCTCTCTCCACACAGACCTGCACCACATTCCTCAATACTCCCTGTCATCCATTTGGCAAAAGACAACAGGGCAAGTGTCGTGTTATTGTGTATCGTAAAGGTTACTGTAACTCTGGCTCTGCTTAAACTTGAGCTGTGTTACTTGGATGAGTTGTTCACCTCGATCATCACAATCCATTGGTGCTCTGATTGGAATATCGTGTCACAGCTGGAACCAATAAGATGGTATTCTCAAGTGTAAGCAAACATTTAATCACGCTGTAAAATTAGACACAACTACTGCTTGGGACCTCATGAAATGGAAGCGGAGTAGTTCAGCAAAGCTTTATGCCATTATTTAACCTCCAATAAGGTATTTTTTGACAGTGGAAATAGTTTGTACACCTTTTTAAGTCATTGCATTGATTTTCTTAGCACTTATGGAGCAACATTATCATTCATTCTGGGTCCTGTTTCTGAGCATTTGGTGGATGTAAGTCCAATATGGTCTCTCAGCTCTGTTTTTTGGCTCTCCATCACCTCCTGAGGGAAAAATCTGATGCTTTAGCTTCTAAATGAGTCTTTAAAGGAGCCGGCCAACATAGACCATGATGGATCTGGCCACTGAATTGGGACACACCTAAAGACTCTTTAAATGTATGTTAAAAGACTTAAATGACACACAAAAATTAATTAATCTCATCATTTTAGACATACATTTTGTTGATTACCTGTCTTTTCCAGCTTCGTCCTGCCATCCATGTAAACACATGAAGGCATGTTACCCCTCCTACCGGCACGGTTCAGAGATTTTCCAGCTTTAGAATGCATTAGACTTTTAATACACCTTTGGCACAGAAGTAGCACATTTGATATCGAAAGCCAAAAGCCCCGAGACCTGCAGACATTCCTCCTCTCCACCGTTGCTAACTAGATGAGCGCTCATGTGTTCGTAATTAGCCGTGCTCCCCAAATTTGAGGGACTAGAGGATAATGCTCGCACGTCGGTGAGTCGGACATTACTTTGGTTTCCCACAACTAAAAGGAGTTTATTTCCTAGCGACGTTTAAAGTCCCCATAATTGATAAAACACACCGTTTCCATAACACACGGGACCGTGTAGTTGCATCTGCAGAGAAAAGGCCTGTCTTTCCAATTACACATGTCAGACCGCAGCCACCTCGGCCTTTAGGATGTGGCATGATGTCACCAGCGGCGAGCCAGGAAACCATTTTTCTAGTCGCGTCATTTTGAATCGAGAATAGCTTATTTATTTTAAAAACAACAGTTGTGCAGAAAGAAACAAGTTATTTCATCTGGTTCGTGTCAGCGGTAATGGTTTGACTTAGGGCACTAATCTTCTCTACACAGTCCGGTGTGACTGTCGAGCTTTAAATCCATCACTGTTGACACACGCCTAGTTTAATTTGACATAATGTATTTAGAGGTTAACAATTTGGGTTAAACCATGTGCCTTAATTGTTGTGCTGTCAATGGAAGGGAAAACACAATTTTACGGCATAAGCGACAATATTATTTCGATAATTCGTCCTGCAAAAGGGAATATGAGTCAGGCATTTTGATGTATAACCGCATGCTGTTTCTTTGAAACGGTTCCTGGTTCTCTACCGAGGGAGTGAATTGAGAATGCTTTATAGATGAGCTGTGAGCAACTCCTTAAGTGCATGCTTTGGCATCATCTACATGTTCTCTTCAGCTAGCTGATTTATTTAAACAGGCTTCAATGATCGCTGGTTTTAACAGCAACAAAAAGGCTGTAGTTTGACACTTTAATTATACCTTCTGACAATTTGATTGTTTTTTTTCTGTCGCGCAATTTCTCTTATTCCTTTTTGGTATGTCACCGCAAATATTCCAGGCTCTATTTCCTTTAATTATTTTGACAAAGTAATGACTTCGACTTAAAGCAAAGTTCTACAAGTTGAACAATACGTGGCAATTCCAACAGCACACCCTGCCAGCTGCAACACTTCAAGATCGAAGCCCTCGCCAAATTCACACAGCTGCTCAATCCCAACTTTATCATCGTTCAGATGACCTGCTCGGAAGCCCAACGGGATTTCTGGACTAGTCTCGACAACCTTCCTGTAAAGTCATCTGTTTTCAGTATTAAGAGGAAGGCATTGCATCATGGGAAGTGTATTGTTGCTAATCGTATCTACTTAATAGCTGGCAGAATACCTCTTGACAGCTTTCGGAAAAAAAACAGACAAAAGAAAATAAAGCAGACACGACACATTTGGCTGAAAGGGAGGCGAAGAACTGACCCTGCGGTGATAGAGTGACAATGTTCTGAGGCGTGATTGCAGGTTTGGCCTGCCAGCAGGGTTTGTCCGTTTTGTTAGACTGGAATTTGAGAGCGCTATGTTACAGAATAGAAAGCATGGGGCAACTTGAGGTGGAGTTTCCTTTTCCTTCTCTATAAAAAATGCTCCCTGCTGACACGTCAGTGTTGTTGTCTGGAAAAAGGTTTAATCTACTGAGTAATGGTCTTTATCACAGTCTCTTACATACACACTCACTGAGACATGTGTTCTTGCAGCTGCCAGGAAGATAATAGTTGTTTCCAAGGAAAAGTTAACATCTCTCTGTAAAGATGGTGTTAATCCGAATCAGACTTCATTAAGAACAGCTTAGATTGTGTATTTTATGTTTAAAAACGATGAAAATGTTGGATTTGGTCAATTTTTTATCCAATATGGACTCTGTTAGTCAGTCAGAAATCAGTGAAAGGGTCCTTTCAGGTGTCTGGACTGTGGGGGTCTACGCTGCCCACTTTTTGTAACTTTCCTACAGAAGAACCGGCAGCCACGTCCGCTGTTCAGTGACTGGCCAGGTGCACGTAGGTGAGGAACGGCCACATCCCTGCTTTTCTACTTCTTCCACTGCCCCTTTGTGCTGCTGAATCGCACTGTTTTAGTTTTTCTGCACTAAAACTGTTGTGGTCCGGTCTTTGTGGTCTCAGGGAAGACTCAAGTCTCTGAATTAAGTCTGAACCACCAGAGAGAGAGACACTCTCTACATCTGCACAGGTGGCACAAATCAGGACCTATGAATGCAATACTTATTGGCACCTTGCCAACTGCCTGTTCTGCTTTGTAACGCCCCGTTACTATGGCGACCAGCATCGGGGCCCCACCTAAAAGGAATGTCACCCTGGAAGTGAACTGGTTCTTTATTACAAAAGCACCCCAACAAGTCAACAACGCTTCACCCACATGACTCTGCATCCTTCTTTGTCCTGGAAGGAAAAGTGTTTGACACTGTTAACACCTCATACAATTGGTGTAATCAGGTGTTTGTGATGTTTTGACCCGGGCCCCAAAATAGCTGGTTTCACTAAACATCAGTCAAGAACAAAATCTTCTATTTGGATTAGAAAAATACGCAAAAACTCAAGAGTGTCTGCACTACGTCTAAACTTTTGGCATGTAATGAAATGATGCATGCAATGTGCTGCAAAATCCTACTACAACACAGCAAACTGCTCATGGAGTTATAATGCATGGTCATAAGAATTACTCGCCATCGCCTTGTGCATCACAACATCTTTAGTCGTTAAATAACAGTGTCATTTAAAGACGTTTCAACAAGTAGGCCTGATCCGTTGTGCTGTTTTGCACGCTGAGGGAGTTATTTGCAGGAACATCTGTGCGTGATGTTATTTTGGCAATGAAACGCAGGGGAAAAAGCGGACTAAGTTTTGAATCTATACAGTTTTTGACTGTCTTTTCCCTCCAGAAATTAAATCTCTTTTGACCTGAAATGCCTCTTTTGTTCAAAAGAGGAAAGGCGCTGTGCATTATATACTTCCACGTCTCTCAGTGAATATGACACCTGGTTACATCTAAAAATAGAGCTAAGCTGCAGAAACGGATTAAACCCAATTTAATTTAAATACCCCGATATAATGACATATGATTGCCTCCATTTACAACCGCTTGATTTACCTCAAATTCCACCCGATTTAGTAACTGCATCACATCTCTCCCCCTATATAACCCCCAGGTGTTGCCATGCTAACAAGGCGTTCCACAAGCAAACATTTGAACCCTTGTAAAGTTAACGGGGCTTCTGTGTGGGAGAGACTCCCCCATCAGTCCAGACCAGAGGACAAAAACAAGCCTGTGGAGACTGAAGGCAGCTGTTGTGCCCCCCGATAGCTGACTGCCTCCCCGGCATCATTAAAAAAAAAAAAAAAAAAAACACACACACATAAGCTCCACAGCATTTATGACACCAGATTAAAATGGAACATATGCATCCACTTAAACTATTTTGATGTTTACAAGACGCTGCTACTGTGAAAAGTTGCTGTTTAAATAAAAGCAGGCTATATGGAGCAACAGTGACATGGCAACAAGTTAATAAAACTGTGACACACATTACGGGGTGCCTCAGGGAGCATACTATGTGTACTGTATAATCTCAGCTGAGCACCAGTGCAGGTTCTACTTGGCTCTCCTCCAGGCAAACTTCAATTATAACATTTTTACAGCAGCTTATCACATAATTACTTGTTTGCTATTAAAAACCAATACTAATGGACGGCTCGCGCATTTCTGATTTTATGGTAAATCGTGACTGATTGTTGTGAATGCTCAGCTCCGATTGGTTGGTTGTTTACAGCCTGACATGTATATTAAAAACCGCTGCCAGAGCAACATCAAACACGGCAGCATTGTGAGAAACCGCAGACTGTTTTCAGACTTTTTTTTTTTCTTTACATGTAATTTTACGCTCCGACATATTTAGACGCACGCGCAGGGGATCCTCGCGCGTGAACCTGCAGCCGCTTGTACAGTAACATCACGCGGCTGAAGGTATGGTAGATTTCCCACACAGTTGCCATGATGACGCCTCTCTCATGCTTAGTTATATGTATATATGTAATATATAACGGCTGGCTTCGTGCGTGATGACGACACACGAGGCTTTTTGAGTCCGGGACGCCCCGCAAACAACAATGAGGATAAAGTTTCTTACCTTTAGGAATGGGCGCGAGGGCTTGAGGAGCATCAGTAGAGAACACGCAGTGTGCAAACTTCAGCCAGCACGAAAACACCAAACACAACTTGAGGTACTCCATTATTGCTGCTGTGCGTGTTAACCGGACACAAAGTGCGGGTGACCGCCGGACTGTTAGACTACCGGACGCGCTGGTCAGGATCCTTACTGTAGCCTACGCTCTCGCGATAATAAAATATTAATAATAAAAAAATCCCCCAGTGGATGTGAAGTTCTGTGGAGCAGCAGGAGACACAGAGGGGGGGTTGGAGTTACTGTAACGCGCAGCCTGTTGGGTTCCCGGTGAAGTCGCAGCCGATGGAGAGAGGCAACATAACGGTGTTCAGCCCTGACACAGGGACGTCCTGCGCGAAAGTGTGACAAAGCACAGCTGTATTTGAACCCCCCACCCCCCTCCTCCTCCTCCTCCTCACACCCCTTCACAGTTACATAGCCTCCCCTCCCCCTGGTCCCCTCCCCCTCAGCACCCAGAGCCAGAGACCAGCACTACCCCCCTTCCTAGCAGACTCCTCATCCAGCCTCAGTTGTATAAACCCTGTTTTAAAACTATACAATCATATTTAAAGTGCGTCAATACTTGAAAAAGTCTCATAAAGGATGTTTTTATTTTTTTATTTTACTTTTATATGGTGTTATTGAACATAAAACACATCTAGGAGCAGTGGAAATGTCTCTTATTTCAGTTTAAGTAGAAATATTACAGTATTTAAAATGTAAAAATAATAAAAAATTATATGAATATACGAATTGTTACTTTTTTACTTAATATACGCTAAATATATTTTAGTTGGGTAAGATAATCTTTGATTTTTGAGTCGTAAATTAAGTAAAAAGTTAACGTTGCAGCTTAAAAAACAGCTGCATGACTTCACGGCAGCACGAAGCCAAAGGCAGAGCAGTGTTTGGTATGATGACGTCCTGTAGTCTCATTAAGCCACTTTATTGACATATTTTATATTCAAACAAAACATATAAATATTTGAAGCTTGTGTAAACCACAGACCTTCAAGCCATCTAAAAAAAAACAAGGGAAGTGCAAAAAGGAGTCAATCGTCTGCAGCATTTTTGTGTTTTAATTCATGTTAAATAGTTCAAGAAGCATTGCATCATATTTTTAAAAATTGTAATCCACTTTAATCTGCAGTAACTACAGATTCAGACACCTGCAGTGGTGCATTTCACTGGGGATTGTAGTCGAGTAAAAGTAATGAAGTTGGACAAAATGGAAATACTCGTGTAAAGTGCCACTTGGGTCCTCGGTTAATTGCCACTGTGGCTACAGCTGACCGAGGATGGCATATGGAACCGCCAACTGAAGTAATAAAAAAAGAACCCAAACATTAAATCCAACTTCCATTTTGCCATGTGATCCTATTTGTGTCTGTCAGCTGACCTCGAAGCCCACGCTCCGTCTCATTTGTGTCTCTCCTTCCTGATTAGCAGTAACAGACTTGCCCCTCCGGCGTAAACCTTTCCCGTCTGGCTTACACTTTGCACGGTTGCGATGACGGCCCGTGCCCAGATTGTTTTACTTAATGACATCACCGGGTTCATGGTTTTCAAATGCAGAGGGGAGTAGAAGCCAACGTTTTTATGAGAGAAATGACTTCTTTCCAGAGGGGCCCCGATAAACCCTGAATATGTCGAGCCGTGCCAGAAAACGCAACATAGAGCTCTGGATTTGGATTTCAACTTTTTTTTTTTTTTAATGCAATTCAGCATGCAACTTGAGAGCATTGTGGAAATAAGTGTCACGAAAAATGTTGGATTCTTGCGGTCAATCCTCCCCGCTGTGAAACTCCGACCAACAAACGGAGTTAAAACAACACATTTGTAGATCGATCCCGTTCCTCGACACAACTTAAAGAATGTGTCATTTAACGTCTCGGTGACAAATATCCAACAGGGATTGATTTTGCCCCCGTGGGTTGGTGAGGGAACTCTCCGCAGCTGGAAAATGTAAGAACTTGTGGTACGGAGCCTCATCCTGGATCTTGGCAGCGCGCGATATGGAATAAGTAATGTCTTCAATGCGCTGGCTCGGATCTGAACCCCCACCAAACATTTGGAAAGTGTCCTTTGGTCTTGATTACATCTTGAGAAAATGTCCAGAGTTTATATGAGCGGTTTAATATCCCACCAGAGGTCTGGAGACGTGAAATACTGTCACTTATACGAAACATCAGGACGATTTTACCTTTTTTAAAGCAAAAAAAAAAGGTGTGACACGATTTAAGCACTCGCTGATGACCCGGTTTAATTTGGGATGCATGTGGTGTGGGTGATGAAATGACAGTTAATTACACAAAATTGGCACATATATTATACATAGACGGGGAGACTGCTGTGGTAAGTGGGATGGGAGGACGGAGGAGAGAGAGTCTGGAGCTCATCAGGGCACCTGCACGTAATTATCCCCACATCATATCTGCCTGGGTATCGCTGGGAGGCGACAGCCTTTGGACTTCATCACACAGCTGTTTATCAAACCTTTTTAAAGGAAGCACCTTCTGACAGCACAGGTGGTGGAGTCTGGAGCCTGCCTTTTTTTTCAATTCTGGCTCACATCGGATCCAAATAAAACACGCAAGCCTCCAACCTCCTCTGTCCTTGCATTAGTTAAAGACTAAACAGTGTTAAGCTTGCAGACGACAGGCGGCCAACCCTCTGTTTTCAGCGCTGTTGTGGGGACGGTGGGTGTGCAGGCGTTTGTTTACATTTAATCTCAAGCCGAACGAAGGAACAGATGATTCATTAGGGAGAACTATGGAGGAGATGCCCGATGTTGGATGGGAAATTTAGCAATTCATGTGAGAAGCTGAAATGATTCCTCCATCCATTCACTTATTTCCCCTCGTGGATATTGAAGCCGGGCATATAGTCGCAATCCTATGTTGTCACTTTTGATTTATGTCGGTGAACTGTAATAACTTTAGCCGTTATCGAAGCCAAACTAACATAATGGTCAGTGGTCAGGACACACCTTGGATTTCTCTCTACTTTCTACTCTATTTTTGAACCTTCTTCTGGTGGTACAAACGGATGGTTTTGCAATTGCCCTGGTGAGTCACATATCCTAGACGCTCGGTCCCCTAAACCTTGCCTGGGAACCCGCAAGTGGACCATGATTGTTAAAGAATGGGTTTTTTATTTTTATCCCAAAGGCTTTGATCACTCAGCGGAAGGTTTAATTACTAGTCCAGATCGATGGACAGGGCACCACCCCTTCCCCCCACTCTGTTTGTCTTCCTGGGAATTTATTGTGACGTCCTCCCTGGATCAGTTCTAAGTTGTCCCCCTTATGAGGGGCATCCATTGGCCCAGGGTGTGGTCTAAGGGCTGCTTAGTCAATACCACGTTTAATCTAACACCAAAGAATTTTAACAGGCAGGCCACAAAAGGGAAAAGAGGTTAGACGGATTAATCCGCTTTTATCGTGGGAGGTCTGCCTTCTGCCGTCTCAGACAACGAGCCGGCGTTTCCTGCAACGGCGTGAGCTGCAAGTTGTTTTCAGTGCAAGGTTGAAGAGGACTTTGGAAACCTGTGCGACTTTCACTTATATAACTTTGCACGTCCACTGCAAAGGCTGCGGTTTTGAGGCAGTGTTCCGTGAAAATGACACATAATGAGCTCTTTCGTCCGGCCTTTCATTTGGATGTCATCATTAGGGCGGCCATGTTGAAACCGCGAGGCTTCGGGGGGGAAAAAAAAATAGCAGAAGAAGGTTGAGGATTCAAACCTGTGGCTTCAGTAGCATCTTTGTTGCCCCTAAAAATATCCTTGAATGGGAGCAATTTGCTGTGTTTGAAGGAAATGCAGTCGTTGCCTGGACAACGGCTTTTTCCAATCCAGGAAGGGTGTCCTCTTTATTTTTTCCCAGAAGTCACAGGGAGGAGGTGGGTGCAAAGCTCCGGACTTTGACACCGTGGCCTCGGACTTCTTTGGTCTTGTTTAATGTAGGTAAGAAAATGAAATATTTTGTTTCCTTAATATAGGCTGTTGATTTTAAGAACAATCAAAGCAAAGCAGATCTGAAATATCCGAAAAGGAGGTATTGGTGTTGAGGTCTGACATCCCTCCACTCCTTGATTTGTTCTCAGGAATGCAAGTGTTAAAGTAAATAACCCTCCCCCGCCACCTTTTCTGTCCTGCATCTCCTCCCCCCCCCAGTGTGTATATGGTGTTTTCCTAGGCTGCGTTTGCACATATGTTGCCTCAGTCATTTGTTTACCACAGTGGGTTTAAAGCACCAGGAATCCCAGATCCTGTTTGCTGCAGCAAACCACATGCATGTTGGGCTCCAAAAGTTATCAAATGAGTGTATTTTTGTTCCATGTTGGCTAGAAACTATAGTTTCCATGCAGACTCTGGTTTCACCGCTTTGTTACTGTAAACCTCGCTGGAGTTACTGACAGAAAACGGTCCTAAAAGTCATTTTAAATCCAATACCCTGAAATGCACTGATGAGGTAATTCAACCCAGCCGTCCAATGAAACAAACAACAGAAGAATCCCACAGCTCCTGAATGTGTCAGGAGTGTAAACATTGTTTGTCCGTCCAGTTTCATTTGCGCTCAGACATCAAACTCACTTGTTTAACTGTTTTAAAAGACGTGTTTAGTAACACAGAATAATCACGCACTGTTTGTCGGTGCTGCAAAGCTTTAACACGTGTTTAATTATGAACATACTGTACATCTGTGTTTCTTTCCTCAGTCTGGGACATCTAGCCCAGCAAATCACTGACGGATGATAGCAGTGACGTTATCCTTGTGTGGTCTGGGTGTTTCAGTTCATACCAAATGTGGATCATTTCCTGCTAGTGTCTGTTCGATTCCTGGGAATCCAGAAATGTAAATCCTGTTACAGATGGCCACCAGAGAGGGTGTTTTCTCTCTAGTCCACCCAAAAACAGGGGGAGCCGGGGAGTTGAGGCAGCTTTTTCTTTGCTGACTTTTAGTTGGTGAAAATGACCAATGAAGTGATATTAATTGTGGGGTCAGTTAGAGGTCAAAGTTGAGACTTTAACACCTTTATTGGACCAACCAAACACCAAAAATGACAACCACGGGAACAAGAAATAAAGAGGCTAATAGATGTTGGAGTATGTTCCAGTCTATGCAGATGGTTGAGTTGTAAGGTGGCACATTACTCCACATTTACTTTTGTTTGTTTGGTAACTTGGGAGCAGGAACAAATAAATTTGATTAATATAATATAATTTTTTTTTAAAGTGAGATGAGACCTTTTTGCTTTATTCTCATGAACGTCTTTAGTCACTCGAATGAAGGGCCAATATTGAAATGAATGAACCATAACATACACACCAGTTGTTGCAACAAACAGAATAATATCGGTTGGAATTGGCGGCCGGAAAAATTAAATCAGACTTTTTTTAAATATTATTATTTTTCTTTTTTAATTATAGGCCCTGGTAGTCGATGTGCTCTTGAATATGAGCCCACACATGATGCAAACCCATGTGACTCTTGAGTCAGGTGCTTTTGCCAAGGTGGGATGTCCAATGAGGTCACGGTGGGGGCGGGAGATGCCAAGTTTGGCAACTAAGTAGTAAAACATATGCTCAATAATTGGCCGTGTCTCCCCTTTTTGGCATGCCACTACCAGGACTGGAAATGTCTCCATGATCAGGCAAAGATGGAATAAGAAATCCTCCAAATCCACCTCCCCTTACCCTTCCATGTGCACGGCTGCTCGTTTCTCATTGTTTTCCGACCACAGCTTAATTACACGCAGGCAGAGCGCTCACGTCAGAGCCTCGTCACATATTCCAGAGTCAGGCCGGCAATGTGTAAAAACTATCATTATCACAGAGAGGAGGGGCTCCGACATGACTCACAGGGATTCCTAGACGTCTGAGATGGTACAGTCCATCCATGGGAGACTTTAAGTTCCCAGGAAGGGTTTAATAAGGGATTAATAAAGTACATCCATCCATTCCTCCATCCATCCTATCTTTCCTCCATCCATCCTTCCTTCTATCATCCATCCATCCATCCTTCCATTCATCTATCATTCATCCGTCCATCCTTCATCCATCGTTCCATCTATCAGCCATCCTTCTCTCATCCATCCAGCCTTCCATTCATCCATCCATCCATCCTTCCATTCATCCATCCATCCTATCTTTCCTCCATCCATCCTTCCTTCTCTCATCCATCCTTCCTTCTCTCATCCATCCATCCATCCATCCATCCTTCCATTCATCTATCGTCCATCCATCCTTCCATCCATCATCCATCCATCCATCCATCCATCCATCCTTATATCTTTCCTCCATCCATCCTTCCTTTTATCATCCAGCCATCCATCCTTCCTTCTATCGTCCATCCATCCTTCCCTCCATCTATCCATCCATCCTGCTATCATCCATCCATCTTTCTAGCCTTCCATCCATCCATCATTCCATCATTCATCCATCCACCCTTCCATCCTTCCATCTATCATCCATCCTTCCATGCTTCCATCCATCCATCAATCATCTATCCATCTATCATCCATCCGTCCCTCTATCATCCATCCATCCTTCCATCCTTCCTTCTATCTCTGAACACCCTGACATCAGCCCCAGAGAAATATTAATGAGTCTTTCCACAATAGTAATTTGACATCTTGATTAATCAAATGTCAAATGAAAAGATGCTGTTGATGGATCTTTTCAAGCCTGGCTCTTCACTCAGCCCCAAAATATATATTTTTTTAACTTTCATTGATGTGTGATTAAAAGAAAGTCATTAACATACGGTTTGAAATGACTTCTTTAGGTTACATCCAAGGTTAACAGCTTCAGGTTAATCGCTTACTTGGAAAGAGAGAAAATAAAATGTTCTCATTTCCCGTCTCGTGTTTTCCTTCAAGGACATCTGTGTTTGAAGGAATCGGTCCAATCAATTACTCTGCGGGCCGTAATTTAGTTTTTTTAGCAAAAAAAAAAGTACATTCACATTTCAAGACTGCTCCAAGAATACTGCTTTATAAAGGTGACGTTGGCAGCAACAGCAGCTGGTGAGCTAAA
The DNA here is from genome assembly GCA_029853015.1 of Chelidonichthys spinosus. Lineage (NCBI taxonomy): Eukaryota > Metazoa > Chordata > Actinopteri > Perciformes > Triglidae > Chelidonichthys > Chelidonichthys spinosus. The sequence continues at coordinate 18,196,295 of CM056837.1, forward strand.
ATAATTAACAAGCATGGCTGGGAGGTTTTACACGACCATTTACAAGGTCCGACTATTGTAAAAGCCACAGTTATAAACCCAACGGTCGCTGATAGTAAGTAGTGCTGATGGTCAGTGGTTTTTAATGCTAAATGGAGTTTGTGATTGTAGAATCAAAGATCTGCACACATCACAATATATCTATTTTTATTGAAGTGTTTCCAAGGACTGCACAATTTAAGCATAGCTCACACAATTTGCTTACAATTGTAGCATGACTCAAAGCAATTCACAGCATTAGTGCAAAAGTAGAAGAATGAGTATGATTGTTTGAATACATGGCTCCCTGTTTATCACATTCTGACTTTGATTTTTGGCTTTTAAACACAATTAAAGAGCCTTTAGAGGACGCAGCGTCGGCATGGTAGACTATTTATGCATTCAATCAAATGTTCCCGGGGGCCTTAATGGCAAGAATGCAATTCAAATATACTTAGTTAGTTGGAAAGTTAAGCCACAGCGACAGTAGGCTGCAAAAAAACACCCATCAATTCTTTAGTAATTGAATTTAAGTTTGGGAAAATACATAAAAGGTGAGATAAATCCCCTTTATGGTAATTCTACAATCAAGCGTCAATATATTAAAGGTAGAATGAAACACTGTTGATAGAAAGGAAATGTAAGTCTACACTGGGAACATTAGCTCTTCCAAATGGCAGTTTATAATATCTTTTTTTATTATTATTATTATTTTTTTACAAAAATAAAAAGCCGTAAACACTTTTAACACTTAATATCTGTTAGAAAATGACTTAAGATGGATGTTTTTCCAGTTTTCCCGACCACAGATGACATGCATGTTATATATCATGATGCTACAAAAAAAAAAAATACTCTTAATGGCCTTAATGTTCATGTAGCACATTAATGATGTCTTTGCTACTGAAGGCCATATTACAATGGAGCATGCTGCACAACGGTGTCAATAGCCGTTTGGTGGAAATTGAGGTTTTATATAACTCTTGACACACGTGGAGACTAACAATTCAAGTTGATAAACCATATTGTGAGATATTTATATTTAGACAATTTAATGTAAAAAAAAAATATGATTCTATCTTAGTATTCATAGTATCAGGTGCAGGTGTGTAACTCCCGGAGTAAGCAGTAGCATCACTTTAATACAGTAGCATGCATTTCAACCTGAGTTTATCCAAAAAATACACGTTATCTGAAGCTAATATTCCAATAAAAACCCTATGGCATGAGCAGGTTTGTCCCTTTGGTGTTGGGTTGTTCTAAGATGTAAAGCTAGCTCCCTCTTGTGGGCAAGACGGGGATACATCAAGCCATAAACCCATCCCTTCCCAAATAAGCATCCTCTAGTCGACCATCAGAATCGATTACGAGCATTATGGCATTTCATTGTAATCCTATGATTAGCACACACACACTACTGTTTGATGACGAGTTTAAAATATCAAAATATAAAACAATAAGGGCTTTAAATATATGGACCACACACTACCACATTACACAAGGCCTTCAGCTCTCATATCTACAAGCAAAGGGTTCTATATAAAGTAACACCTTGACTATTCAATGACCACATTACCCGAGTGCTATGTGGCTAATACTAAACCCCGACATCTTTGCCTTGCTGTGTTCCCTTTCTCATGCACTTGTAAACGGATGCTATCATTCTATTCAAGTGATTAAAGTTGTAAAGAAAGGCTCCGGGCCCAGACGGACTCAGCAGCCATGACGTCAACACAAATAAACAAAACTTCCCCTCCTGCAGTGTCCAAAAAAACAACACTCCCGGGACAGTGACGTGTTTTTACAACCGACCTGAGCAACTAAGACAAAAACAAACCTTCTATTTCACCGTTCATGCAAAATTGTAACATTTCCGTCACTTTTTGGTACTTCCCTTTTTAAACTCTCTTTGAAGGTTGCATTGACTGATCATGGCTTCGTGGCCTCGTCCTTCCAGAAGTGTTTGAATGCGTATATGGATACCTTGTTTGGCTCCTAGTTTGTAGTCTCAAAAAACATGAAATCCTGTTGGAAAAAAAAAACACCAAGAAGGAACGTGTTAATGGGCAAAACCAAAATTCACTTAATTGACACAGAATGCAGAAATGAGGTTAAACTATAACCTGAAGGGTGTTATTTAGTCACTGATATGTCGTCGCCAAATTAGCTGTAAAATCGTCCCAGACACATTAGCGAATGTGGCTCATGCTACTACGGAGAAGCTGTTTCGCATTTGTGGTGATTGGGGTGGATCCAAGTCACTTTTCCCCACAAAACGGGCTGCAGAGAGTGGTGCATTAAGTGGTGGGTACACGAGGTTTCCGCCTGGCAGTGAACTCCCCATAAGAGCTGGGTCATATGAGGTTACTGCTTTTGTAGAAGCCACATTTTTGGCACATGTGTGCTCTTATTTTGATACGAGAGAATCCTGCAAAATCGATTTACTTACGATGAGAAAACACGCGCCGATCATGACGGCCTTCATCCGGACGTCCAGGTCCATGGGGAACTGGATGCCAAAGTTGTCTGAATCCGTGAACACTTCCCGAAGGAGTCCCGTCCACTGCTTGCTGATTTTCCCGATCTTACTGACTTCATCCATCGTCAAAACCTGCAGAAAACGTTACAGAGAGAGAGAGGGTTGGGTAATAATCCGGTGTTGCATTGGGATGAAGATCAATCCCTACACTTGTTTGGTTTTATTGGAGGGAGATCCTGGAACAATTCATAATCCCGTCCAATTTCAGCCGCCGCACTAACTTGGATTTGTTTTATCCCATTAATGGCTTCAAAGCAGCGAAGGAGGAACCGGGATGGTAATATCATGCTCCAGTTACCCCTCCTCTGGGTCTGCTAAAAGGTCTGTATCACTGACCCACATCGCCTTCACAGCTCAACCTAATAAAAGCAGCCGAGGCGTGGAACAATGGCCACACTGTACCACACAAGAGTGCCCTGTGCGATGGCTTCATGCAAAGCCCCGCTCTTGATTGGAAACATATTTCCTGCCCCGGAGCCCGAGGTGGATCCCTGACAGAAAAATGTCCAAAGAGGCCGGCGGGCGGGCAGGCGGGGGGGGGATGTTACAGCGTTACCCCAGATTTAATGGCTTTCTGTGTTTGGAGAAACCCACCTCAAAGTCAACATCTGGTAGGCAGCTCCATCCACAGAAGGGCCCGTGGATCTTCAGCACAGGCTCGTTGTGTTCGTTGGCCACGATGAATTTGGGGGAGAACGGGTGCCACTGTTGCGTGATGTACCCCACCGTGTTGCCGGGGGGACACTGCACCTCCAGCTGAGTGAGGGGTTGTGGGAGAGACGTTTCCAGACACACATTGATTGTAAACAGTAATGGTGAACAGAAAAAAAACACACAATGTGTCTAAACGGGGTTCCACTTGCCTCCTGTAGACAACAAGGGAAGCAGCAAGACATGCACTTGAGCGGCCGGGTGACGGTGATGACCTCCTGTCCGAAGTTGTCCAGGACGTGGATGGTGAAGGGCCTCATGGGGCCGCAGCACTGTCGGCTCAGGCAGTCGTTCTCCTCCACGGCGTAGAACACGTTCTGGCCCATGCTGTTCCGCACCTCGTACTTGTTGTTGCTCTCGAAGCCGACGAGGGCTGCGTGGACGGACGACACGAACGGAGGCGTCATTACAACAGGAAGCGTGACTTATCGATTCCTAGACAAGTGTTGGGATACTCTACCTTCGACGAGCTCAACTTTCTGTTTGATGAGCAGCTGATCCACCTGGAACACAAGATGACCACAAACGCTGGATTCAAATGGATGCAAGCCAGCAGCAGGGTGACAGCAGGGCCCTGAAACTGGAGCAGCTTCAGCCATCTTTGAATTCATTATCAATTATTCATTACCTGATGCTTCAGTTTCCACTGTCACTGGACTATTAGGTGTTACATCCTGAGCTGGATGTGGCAGTGTGAAATAATAATAATAATAATAATAATAATAATAATAATAATAATAATAATAAACACGTCATTCTTTATTCCTTACCTGAGTCAGGTACTCTAGTCCCGCTGGACATCCGGGTATTTCCGCGTCGGGCACGGCGTACATGTTCATCTTGTGGGGTGGGGAGAACCTGTTGATGAGCGGAATAGGTTCACACTGAGAGGTGTAGCGCCATCTTGTGGTCATTTAGGTGACGCTCACAAACACACGGAGATGAGATGAAGTCTATAATAAAATGAATGTTGTGGTGTAAACAGGGGGGAGGGGGCTGCACCGACGGGGTGGGCGGCGACGCAGATGTCTAATCTTATAAGTAATGATGGAGGAGGGGGGTTGTGGGGGAGACACCGCCCTGAGAAACAATGTTAACAGACTTAAAGCCAACAACAGCAGATATCTCTGTCTGATTATGTAAAGAGGAGGTGTTTACAGCCTGCAGGATGCTAGTAAAGCGAGCGCGCCCCCGAGGTTTGATCCGCCTCCTCGTTCATTCAGAGGAGACGGCGAGTTGTGAAAAGCGAGCGACCCTCGACGATCGGCTGCTTCCGTCCCAGCCCCGAGGGTTCCTACCCCTAAAACACACCCGCTCTTTGATTCGGGAATCGGACTCTACTCACCGAGAATTCACCTGCTGCTCCAGAAAAGAATAACAGGCCACTCCGGAACCCAGCCTATGGAATAAAGCTATGATCTCATTGGGCGACGTCATCGCGCTCCCCATCGTCATGCGCACTCGACAGGACGGGAGTGTAGAAGAGAAGCCGGTAGAAAGGAGCCAGAATGTGCTAGAACAAAACAGAGTAGAACTACCACAGCACGAATTCACTTTTTTTCCCGACATGCAATGAGATTAGATGCTTCAAAGAGGTTTTATTGAGCATAATTCAGATGTTCAGATGATAAATTAAGATATTTTATATTTTCATCCACTAGATGTCGCCAAAACACCAACAAGTGTAGAAGGCATGTAATATCATGTTAGTTCATTAGTGTTCTTGAGCTACAGAAAGCCTATTTTTTCTCAACCCCATTCCATAACATTAATAATGGATGTTCAGACATTGACGAGGCCTTCGAGTGCTGCGTTAACATCGTAAAATGTCTCACCCTGCATGGATTAATCCATTGCATTCCTGTATGTAACTATATCTTGGACAGTCAGAGGGGTGTTTATAGACGCGGTGATGTAACTGACCTTAAGCCACCAGTGCAGGACGCTTTCAGCTGCAGAGTAACAGGCAAGTGTGTTTCGGTGTGTGCATCGACACAATCATGATGTTTGAGAAGAATACGCAAATGAGCCGACCCAAGTGTGAAGTCAGATATCCCTTTAACCAATCCTAGCAGGATGTGCAGGTTATTAGGATACATGTGGCATCAACAACACCACATACACATCATAAAACACACATTTTGCATACAAAGTAAATGAGTGACTGAAGGCGTGCTCCCCTCCAAGAATAGCCTTGGTTTTCTGTTCAGGTTATATGTCTGTGTCGTGCGTTTCTATGGTTATGTTTATACTATCAGATGTCGGGGCTGTGGTTTCGTGACATCGACTGTGTTCCAGCAAATTGCACGTTATAGTAGTTTTGCAGTGGGAGAATAACCGTTGACAGCTGTGACCACAACTCTGTACTCTCATGTCACTCAGCCGCACACACCAGCAGCCACAGACACGAAGGTTAAAGTAACAACCCTTCTCATCCGACGAGTTCAACGTGAACAATAAAACTCAGATTTTCTATTTTGCATATAACACTCTTGCACCGTGTTGCATCACATCTGATTAAAGACATTGGAGGATTGTAATATTAAAAAAAAAAAACCTTTAAAAGCAGTAACATGAATTTTGACACACAACTAATGCGCACTTGAACTTTATGTGTGCGTTATTACACCCTGTATCCACCGGGGAGCAGTGTTGAGCTAATGATGCTCGGCCTTGTGGCCATTACTAAGACTAATGCAGAAATTGCCTTTTCATTGTTGGACAAAAAATAGTCCCAAACTGACACAACACACACACACACACACACACACACCGTTACAAATGACGTGACGCCGTTTGGCCGAGTATCCTTATTTGCGAATACAAATTACCTGATTTCCTCAAGCGCTACTGATTTCTCCAAGAAACACTAATGAGAACAAATGATGACTCGCCTGCAGATCTGCTGACACTTCAGGCACACACACGACTAAAAAAGCTGTTTTAATTGATTCATGTTACTCTAACTGCTCACAGTGACCTGATGCAGCCCGGAAAACCGCTGCATATTTAATAAGCGGTGTGTTTTCTGCTGCACAGACATGTATTATACGTTTTTTGTTTTTTTTTACATTTTTTGTTGAAACTTTTTTGGTGTGTTTTTAATTAAGCTTTAAACGCATGAAACAAAAAGCTGAACTGTCGGTAGCGTCTGGGGCCCTTTTTATCACCCCGAACCGCCCGACCAGAACCCCCGAAAACTTATGTTCTTCATCACTGAGATCAAAACAAAGTAATGCAATGACTTTGAAATGGTGGCGTTCTGTGTTCCCCATCTGAGTAAACACACCGGACGGTCAGGGGTCTTTGAAAGCCAGTCAGATTGTCTGTCTGACTCCAAGAGCCCAGTTTGCTCCCACCAGGGGTTGGTGTGTGTGTGTGTGAGTGTGTGTGTGTGTGTGTACAGTTGCTCTCTACATTCCTACCTGTTTTTTTTTTTGCGTTAAGGTGGTGCTCTTTACCCGCACGGGTAATCTTTCGTGCACTCCTAACGAGGTTGTCATATTCGCCGCATAATGAGGAGCCTAAAGATGAATGTAAAAATGCCTCCATTACGCCGCTTTCATCCTCTTGTTCATTAGGTTAGCATAAGGTTACAATACATTACTCCGGTCCCAAATGTTCCCGTGCACGACATTGCACGTGTCGCCGAGGGGGCTTCTGTGTTAGTTTGCCATGATAATATTTATTCACGTCCACACACCTGAACTTAGCCCTGAACTGAACCTCCACACAGAAAATCTGCCTTTTTTTTGTACTGACGTTTGGACAAATACCCCATCACAAGGGTTTTCTGGTTCACACACCCCCTCCCCACACAAATGCAAATCCATTGTGCATGTTTTCATCATCCTTGGATGTCCAAATCGTCCACGTTGGCCCGCTTTTGTTATTCCGTCTCTGTCTCCTCACCTCTGCCCATCCCTCACCTCCCTCCCTCCCTCCATCTTTTTTTTTTTTTTTATTTCTCCCATTTCTGCACCCCTGTCAAGTGCTTTGTTTGCTGTGACTTTCCATGCGGTTATCTGAGCGGAGACAGTATGCCTCACCCTGGCACAGGACCTCAGTTTCCACGGCAACTTTATAATTGTTTTGGATGCGTTCCAAGCGCCACTGGATACCGAAGGCATTATTGATGTCAAAAGAAACATGTATGAAATGAGGAGATGTGGAGGCGTCCATATGGTTCCGTACACAGCCTCATGCAAAGCCATCTAACCGTTTTTCAATGGGGAGTTTTGTGATGCCCGCTGAATGGGATCCCACATGTGTCGAATGATATTTCATAATTTTGATCTTTCTGTTTCACAAAAGGATAATGGCGACGGCGATGCAAGCTACTGAGCTGTGCAATATCCCCCCCCCCCCCTATTCATGTCATTAAGTCATTGTCACAGTATGCGCTGCTGGGTTGAGTATGTCGACCTCGCTGAATACAATGTGTACATCATGGAAAAAAATAAATAATAATAATAAAATCTGAATGGTGAAAATGAGAACGGGGTCCATCGGAACACGTGAGGGGAAAATAAAAGCGTTTTCTAGTCACCGTAAAAGTACTTCTTCAAGTATCCTGGTCTCGGTTTTGACAGGAGAGGCGGTGTGAGGCGTCCCAGTGCTTGTCACCATAACCATATTGTGCTCCTCCCGTCATCCCCCACCAACTCTCCCATGCTCACACACATGCACAGCCTTAGCAGCACCTCTGAGCCCGTGAGCTGTGGCCACATTAACCACTACGCCGCAGCACTCATTAAAATAACATATAGTGTCAACAGCAGTGTTGCCCCCGAAGTGGATAAATCCCCCGAACCCCTCATGTCTTAAACCCAAACCCAGAGACTTGATTTTCCATCGTCGGAGGATTGGGTTCGCTTCTCTTACTCCTGAAACTTTGACTCCATTACTGTCATATCACAGATTGTGTGATTAAAAAATAATAAATACACCAAAAAAAAAATGTCCTGACTGATCTTTTTTCTCTGATCTGGAGCTCCCCTCCCCTCCCTCCCTCCTTTTAATTTATGACCTGCGAGGAGGAACCCAGGGAGTGAGAAGTGAGTGAGACTGGTGTGAAAGCCCTGAATAGAGCCGGGGCAACAGGCCCTCCAAATAACACAAAGGAGGCACCACAGCTGTTTTGGAGGCAACACAAGCCTTTCGTGAGGCACCGTCCTCTGCACCGAGCTCCCAGACTGGCACTCACGCTGACACCGTTACACGAACACCGCAACACGGTCGTCGGAGTGAAAACCTTTTTCCAAGACAAGTATTATCACTGGAACGAGTTTGCTCGGCTGAAAATCCACAATGTTCGCCCACAGAAATGTGCTGTCGGCCCTTAAAGGATGTTCATACTGTGACACGGATTGTTTGATGCGACCGAACAAGATGTGGGAAAGAGATCAAACTCGAGGAGGGAAAAGGAAAAACAACACAACAGCTGATCACCTTTCCACGGGGCCCGGATCGGTCGAAGGGGGGGAGTGTCGCCAGGCCTTGAGCTCGCTGTCAAGTGCCGGTTACTGACTGTCAACTGCAGCTAAAAATGATTTCAGAATCCGAGGTTAGAAGTTCAGACTGGAGGGGGGGAGAGAAAAACGCTGTCATTGCCGGGGCCCCGTAATAATTTATTCCCCCCTGTACGAAGCCCGTTCCTACGTCTGCTGCTTAGTTCTGCACTCGGGCCCGTTAGCTAGCCACATGCAGGACACGTGTGAACTCGGACGGAGGCTTTTCTTTCCCTGTATAACTTAATTGCCGGCCGTATTCATCGTCGTGGCTACGTTTTGGAGGATCGGCTGCTTCCTGTCGGAGCATGTTGTATTATTCTAGTCTCTAGATGCAATGCAGTAATGATTTAGAAATCATACAGGCAACAGTCCTTTCCCCTTCTGTGTCCACAGAGAGAGTATCCGGAGCCATCTGCCGACCACGAATCCATCCCCGAACGCCGGGGATCACAAAGGTGTTATTTTTCAAAGCTGGCCCTGTCCACCTCCTGCCGAGGGTTCGCGGCCGCGGTTCAAGGGAAGGTGGGAAACTTCTGAGGCCCCGTTCCCCCCTCGTACCCCCCCACCTTCCCCTCCCTGTCGCCTGCCTCCTCAGAGGCAGCCCTTTGAGGGTGTCATAACTGCGGCCTGTATAACATGGGTTACTGCTGACAGCGGTTGGTCACAGTTGATGAAGCCTTTAAAGAAGCCTCCCTTCTCATGGTTTCTGTTAAAAGTCTGGAGAGCAGGAGCGAGGCCTGGCTCCCAGACAATTACAGGCGGAGGAGCGGGGAGGACTCGTGGCCGCGGGCCTGCATTTTGACTTGTGATGGGTAGAGGGTGCTCCAAGTCCATGTTTGAGGAGAATGTTGTTTGGTGCATTGCAACCCTACACTACCTCCTTCTCTCCCCCCCCCCCCATCCAAAAAAAAAATAAAAAATGAAATCACCCTCTCCATTTTAGTTCTGTGCTTCTACGCTTGCAAGTTGCCTACACAAAATGAGTCCTGCATGTTTTGCGCTACACAGCGGTCTCCATTTCACGAAACTAAAGGGTGAAGGGGTGAAAAAACAAATCCATAAGGGTATGAAATGTGCTGTAAATGGACAAAGCTGCAGAACATGCAGCTGTTGTGGTGCCATCCCGTTGTCTCGCTTGGGTTGGGGGAGGGGGGAGGGGGGGTGCAGCAAGGTAAAATGGGACAGAAAGCCATGACAGTCTGGTGGTAATAGCATGAGAGGGTCCGCAGCACCTGGTACTCACCTCTTCCTCCAGAGGGTCCCTGTGGACGCGGCGTCCCGCTGGCACGCCGTAAAACTTGATTGTGGAAAACACCATCACGCTGAGACTCAGAATGGGGGAAAAATAGGTTAAAATATGATTTTTTTATTTTCAAATGTGGGTTCTAACAGGAGAGGAGGAAATAAATTGTTCTTTAAATACATTTTTTATTTATTTATTCATTTCCAAAACCTTTTGTAGATTTATGTCGAACATTATTTCATTTTGAATGGCAGGTACCCTTTTTTATTCTGAGCAACTTAGTTATGGTTTGCTCATGATATATGGTTGCTAAAAGTTGTTGTTGATGGGCAGTTATGGCAATTTACCAGATAAAATAACAACAATTATAATAACAAATACGACAACAATGATAATAAGTTATATTAGTATCAGTTGTCATACAAATATTATATATTTATAATTATTATTATTTTGAATGTTTTAACTTCCCAGAAATTCCCCTCTTTCTCTTTATTATCATATAGAGCATATCTATATTCTACTAATATAGAATGACTTGATACTCATTCAGGGTTTAAATGATGTCTAAATTAGATAAATCAACAGTGATATTTTATATTTTACATTTTACATGTAATCTTTTGTTGAAAATTCTACATTTTATTACACGTGGTGTTTTTTATTTACATTCGATTTTCAGTATTTTAGAAACCATTCAGACAAATTTTCACATTTTCCGATTCAAATTGATATCTCGTCCTTCCACCTCTGAGCTGAGCGAGCTGCCAGCCTTGAATGTTGAATGAGAGACGCCTGCATGTGTACAGTGAGTGTGCTGTTTCTGTGTGTGTGTGTGTGTGTGTGTGTGCGTGTGTGTTGAACCTGGCTCCAGCAGACAGATACAGTGAGGCGGCCACCTTGCCCTGTGTGAGCCGACGTCGGTGCAAAGTGCAGAAGGCCGGCGTGGTTCAGGACTCTCTCTCCTCGGGGGGGGGGGGGGGGGGGGACGTGAGCTGCAGCATGCGGACTCGAGGAGCCTCAGCGCCGCACAATGCTCCTCTGTTCTTTGTGCTGCACTTCTATCTCGCTCGCTCTTTGTCTCTCTCTTTCTGCACACACACACACACACATGCATGCACACTGAAGAGTTCTCTCCACACAGTTGGAAAGACAGGGGTCACTGACTGGATGCTCCCAGCTGAGTACTTCAGTGCAGCCCTTCTCTGAAACACACACCTGCACACACACACACACACACACACACACACATGCACAGACGTGGGTACTGTGTTAATGTCTTTTTCCATGCTGGCACCCTGCACACTCTGCAGTCTGCGTTTCTCTCCGAAACTCGAGCATTAACTGAATATTTTTCTCCTTCATTATATAATCAGCGAACATTCTTTCACAAAAGCACCTGAGGGAATGTTGACTGTTGCTAAGAACAACAGTCCTGATGGTAAAATGTTTTAATAGCACGTCTTTAAACAAACTCTCATTAAAACTGAAAGCGTTTTTTATTTTTTTTATATTCGCCGTTTTGATTCGAGTCCCGGAAGAAAGAACAGATTGCGTCCTTAATTCAAAGAAAAGCATCAAGTCTGTATTTTCTGAGTCCGCCGTCATCGTCGTTCTCATTCAAGTGCAGAGAAAAGCAATCGTCAACCTTCAGGACCCCCGAACAATTAGTCATTTCTCTGTGAGATCCTTTTTTTTATATTTATTTTCCAATAATGCAACCATTAATGCTTCTGGTGAATTGAAAACAGACATACAAGAAACTAAACAAGGTTTGTGCAATGAACGGTTATTTCATTATTCCTATAAGTGATGTCATGCAGTGATTAGCTGGAAAAGCCCATAAAGGTACTGAATTTCACTTTATTACAAGGCAGACTCTTTTTTTTATAGCGTAGTTAATTATAATAACTTGCAATATGCATTTTTTTTAACAAAAAAACAAACAGTATGGTGGGATTGAGTAAATTATAAACACGTAATAGACTTCACTCTCGCACAACTTTGAGCTTTTGGGGGGTCGCCGGGTGATCCGATCGACGACCTCTCTCCGCTGAATTACCGCCATTATGCTTGCGTATCGATCAAAAAACGGCGTGATCCGTGGCCGTTAATCATCGGTGTCAAAATGGGAGAAACATAACCCAGCCAGGCGGTGCAGGGGGGGTGGTGGGGGGAGGTTGGGAGGAAGTGGAATGCGTGAGGAGCACGGGAGGTTGATCCCTCCGTTGCCTTGACGTCAGGCATCCATCTACGACTGTTATTCCTTAATCTGATTCACTTGGCTGCTCGGCAGACCGGCGTTGCCTGTTGGAAAGGTTTCGTGTGCGCGTGATGGATGCTATTGTCAGAAATGCCAAGGTCAATATGCGACGCGGCGGTGAGAAGAAAAAAAAAACTTTCTTATTTCAGAAAGTGCTTCCCATGTATCATCATCTCTGCAATCTGACCTTGCTTCCCTCTGTAATAACATTCAGAGGGAGGACAACTGCTGCGTAGCGTGCTCGCGGGCTGCCGATGATCTTTAAAACGGGTCATGGCGCCGCGCGGCGAAGAGGCCCGTGTCACTCACTGACAGTGTGCAGGCGTATTACTTACACCAAGACAGATTTGGGAAAATGGAGTCGTACAGACATGCCGGGGGACAATTATGTCTTGATTTGAGCGTCGGAACAGAGGGGCCGCCCGTGTGACTCGCACACACAAGAACAATTAGTTGATAACTCATCATCATCATCATCATCATCACGCCAGCGAGCGTAAACAGATTTTGAGTGATGAAACGTCAACTTCGGCAAGTGACAAACAAAACGGGAAGAAGTCGTGGCAGAAACGGATGAGGGATCCAATCGCAGAGTTGTCAGTTGGAGTGACAGCGGCGGCCTTGGTTACTTTTGCTTCGCATTATGTGATCCGCTCAACCGCATCACCATTAAGATGTAATTTCTCGTGAAACTTCTTATGAAAGCAGAAAGTTTGGATTGACTTGTACCAACAGGAAGTCAATCAGCTGATGGAATTGGATAGGGGTGGGTAAAAATATCGATACGGCACTACAATGCAATATTGATTTTTCAACTCCAAAGATCTTTTTTTTTTTAAAGTCATGTTTAGATGCGTTGTGAATGCAGTACTTTATCCTTTTTCATTTTATTTTCAATATTTATTCCAGTGAATTTCATGGGAATAAATAAAATGGAGAGACTGTTTTGTATTAAATACTTTTTACTCAATTTGTCCTCTGATCAATATCATCTGATGTACATTTACAGGTACTTGTGTTTTCATCTTTATTAATATCGCAATATCATGATATCCTGATACGTATGGTATCATGACCAATGTACCGTGATACGTATTGTATCGTGACCAAAGTATCGTGATACATATCACATCGTGTCCAAAGTATCGTATCGTGACCAAAGTACCGTGATACGTATTGTATCGTGACCAAAGTATCGTATTGTGACCAAAGTATCGTGATACGTATCGTATCGTGACCAAAGTATCGTATCGTGATACGTATCGTATCGTGACCAAAGTATCGTATCGTGACCAAAGTATTGTGATATGTATCGTATCGTGACCAAAGTATCGTAACGTGACCAAAGTATCGTGACCAAAGTATCGTATCGTGACCTACGTATCGTATCGTAACCAAAGTATCGTATTGTGACCAAAGTATCGTGATATGTATCGTATCCAAAGTATCGTAACGTGACCAAAGTATCATGATACGTATTGTATCGTGACCAAAGTATCGTGATATGTATCGTATCGTGACCAAAGTATCGTATCGTGACCAAAGTATCGTGATACGTATCGCATCATGAGGTTCTTGCCAATACTCACCCCTAGAATTGAAATTTGGGTCAGAAATGGCCTTCAGGCTCTAAGTTTCCACATCTCGCTCCCAAATCAAGTCTTACACCCACATTAAAGATGAGAAATGTTTTCCCCTTCTGCAGATAATAGTCTCTCTGCACGGTGGATGTCAAATGAAGTCATAATAAGCAAAACATGTCTTTGATTGTTGGAGGACTTTATGGGTTCGCCACCATGTGGTACCTTTATTTTCTAATGTACAGCAGTTAATAGTTTATAATTACGACAGATAGTTTTAATGGGATTGTCTAATGACTGACGTAAGGAAATGGCTGCTAACCCACCGAGCCCTCGTCTCTGACTGTCCACGGGTTCACCATGCGGGGGATCGACCTCCTCAGCCACCTGAGGACGACCCCCCGACGCACACTCATATATGCTCACAGGAAGAAAATCCTGTCATTAAGCCTCAACGCCAGGCCGCTCCGTCCAGCGTCGTCCTCTCTCAGGCCAGGGGATCAGAAACACCCCAAGTCTTTGCAAAATGACCTCAATTAAGCAGAATATTAATCACTATTACTCCGAACAAAGCTCAAGCTGAGAAATCCCTTGATGGAAATTGTTATAATTGCCCTAACAACGGGAACGGATATTTCTCCCCTGCTTAATTACAAGTGACTTAATATTTAAATATACCATTTGCTGGGTTTTACAGTATCTTAATCATAGCCATTAATTTTAAATATCTAGCATTTGGAGTGGCGGGGGAGCAGACAAACACCTTTTTTTTTTTTTACAGTATGACTGGTTACATGTGGCAGGTAACGTTAGCAGAATGTCAGGTATGTATTATGCACGAGGGGCTGTTGAGGGGGGGGCGCTCGCCTCGATGGAGACGGGTAATTGTGCTTTTCCTCGCGCGGTACGAGGTAGGGGGCCGATCTGTGACGCACAAGCTGGAGTCCATCGTCAACAACGGCGTTTTTTTCAGACTGCATTTTCATCGTCGTGCTGAAATGATGAGTAGATGGGGTTCGATATTTCGCCGGGATCACTCACAGTTTGCATAAGTCATAAAACTGACAAATACTCTCTCATCTGTAAGAATTTGTGTGTTTAATATTATTGCAAATTTAATATCTTTGAGTTTTCAGACAGAAAAAAAAGCAATTTGATTTGCCACCGTGGGACGTTTTTCCTCTCTTGTTTTTGAAAATGTTTATCATTTAAGATGTTAAATAATCATGAATAGCTCCATCATTTAAATGTGAACCTCTGTGTGCTTTATTGCAACCAAGAAGCTGATATTTAGCATGAAATCAAAGCAGTCATTCCCCCGACTCCCCCCTCGCCGTGGTCATTTAGGAACTCGTCGGCTTCTCCAGGTTCAGGGGTGGCAACCCCGGCGTCCTGGCCAGCAGCCAAAACGGTGACTCTCCCAATCTGGCCACCTAAATCACCGGCCTCGTCTAATTGGCCCAAATCGCCCGCTGCTCTCGGACCCCCACACCGCCGCGTGGCAAAGGCCTTCCGATGTTTGCAAACTGTTAACGCTGTGTTCGGTCAGCGTGCGGAGACGCTCGGTAGAGTTGGGGGAAACGTGCGGGTTAGAAGAGGCCAAAAAAAAAAAAAGAAAAAAGTTAGTTAGCATCATATTAGCCAGTTAATGTTTGAGTTTCAACAGCGAGAATAAGTTTCCCCACTTTCAGAGCAATTACTGCAATATACACAAATCAAGCAGACACTGCGATGCAGCATTTCCACCATGCTGTCACTTATCGGGAGTTGACAATAAGCTGAAACGCTGCAGGGCTGGCAAACACGCGGATATACATGGAGACACACACACACACACACACACACACACACGTTAAGCAGGCCTTTGGGTCACGCAGTGTGAGTGAAAAACAGAGAGTGGGAGTGAGCGAGCAGCTGCAGGAGCCATGGGGTGGGCTGGGCCTTACGGCGAGCAGCGAGGGGCTTGGGGGAGGCTAAGGGGATGGAGGAGGCTGGGGAGGGCTGCGGGGAGACCCGGAGCTAGGGGCCGCCTGTTTAATTGGAGCTCATTTACACAGCAGTGGAGCAGGAGACACCTGAAGGGCCTTCCCTTGCCTTATCAGCTAAATGGCTCCCGCTTCACATCTCGCTCAAGCTCTCGTTTCTCTCTCTATCCCAGCCTCATATACGGGTCTGGTTCACATGAAACCGCCTGTCTAACTCAAATATTAATAACTTTCAAGAAAAAAAAAGTTATCATCTACGACGTTGCGGCGGCGGGGCGTTTCTCAGAGCGCTGCTGCAACATAAAGGTTGTTGACGTGCCTCGTAAAACTGAATTATAAATGATCTGTGCTCGTATTAGAGGACGCCGGTGCGATATAATTAAATCAGTACGGTGTTGACAATGCTAATGCCCTCCATACCATCTTCCTGTAGCTTTTTTTAAAAGAAGGTGGAGGTTTGGCGAGGTGGAAAACAGGAGGGAGCGGTGCGGGGAGAATATGAGGAGGAGGAGGAGGAGGAGAGGAACCAAAAGAAGGAACAACTTACTGTAATCATAGTCATGTTCAATCAGACACCTGCTATTAAGTTGATAAATACACTTTTCCCAGTGTGAGCCCGGATACACTGAGTACCCCTAAGGCACTGTTCTGCTCTTTAACTACCTACTCTGCCTGGCTTCTTCACTCAAACCACTGACTCTCTTCCCCATTAACTCACATTTCACCCAGTCTCGCAAGATGTCCCGAAAATCCATTCCTTATAGGGCACTGTATGATTGACTAAATGCGGCTCCTCGACAGTGCGACTGAGAGCAGATTTGGTGAGTGGTTTTTCCGGCTGTTGGGGGAGTGAAAGGCTGGGGATTTGGGGACATTTTTAGTCCATTAGTAAGTCCTATTCTGTCCTTTTTTTTTCTTCTTCTCCCTTCGTGCTTACGGTAATAAGAAAAAATGGGAGCAGAGTGTGTGTGTGTGTGTGTGTGTGTGTGTGTGTGTGTGTGAGAGGTTGTTGTGTTTGAGGCGGGGAGGGTGCGCAGACAAAGCTTAATCTCTTGTCTCGCCTTTCCAGCTCCAGTCGGTGCCCACATGCTGGCGACGGGGGCCAAGAGGATGCCTCCTGTCGAGAATCTTACTCAGCACGGTGTCATGGCCGCCACGGCACCTGATAAACATTAAGTACAGGCTGTGATACCTAAGTGTTATTATTGTTGTTTATTTATTTTATGTGCCTTTAGTGTTTTGCGGACGTTTCCGGCTCATATGTAGGTTTCGAGACTTTTTTTTTTCCCGACCAGAAGAGAATGTAAAGTCCACATTTAAATGGGTCCTGGGATTTAATTAAATTATGCATATATTTTTGTGCCTGGAAATACAAAAATACCTTCCAGCATCTTTGGTCCTCCTGGCAAGTGTTGGACCCCCCGAGTCGCTGCCTCTGGCATGATGGCAGGCCTCGGGGATGTGGTGTGTACAACACCATCTGATTAATAATAATAACAGCATACACTTTGCAAGCCTCTAATTTTCCCTTTTTTTTTCCTCTCTGTGTTTTTTAGCAAAATAAAGTTGCTAAAAAAAAAAATCTAATTTCTCCCTCCGGGAAACGGGCTGATCTGCATCCCACCATCGGTGTAACAATATTGTATTTGGGTTTGTCCTAAATTCCTTGCGTCAATATTATGAATGTTTCGCAAAGAACAGAACTTGTGGGGAACAGCATGGTGGAGAAGGCAGACTTCCCTTTAACGTGATTGCAGTCCAAACTCTCTTTGAAACATGAATATCCTGTGTACATTGTCCCGAAAATATTTTCCTTAAGTTCCTTCGAGCCTTAAAAGAAAATTCATAACTTTGTGGTCAAAGTTCAAAAACATCCCCCTTTGCTCCGTCTCGGGAGAAGAAAAAAAAAAAGAAAAAAGTGCCATAACATACAATTCCCCCCTCCTTAAAATCGCACATGTCACTGATTGAGTTGCAAACTGGCTGGGACGAGATGCGTCTGGAGGCGTCGGAGGGGGTTCTCTCTCCACCCCCCACCCTCCCAACTCTTCATCCCTCTCTCTCGTCCTCCTATCTATCGGCTGAGAGGAATTCATCATCTTTTCGCGAGGGCGCGGCACATGATAAGCATGCGAGCGGGTGAGCCGGGCCGCTATATCACTGGGAATGAATGAGCGACTTCACTTTGACCCGACCAGGGGAGGAAAACACATGTTCTGCTGGTCTTGGCTGGCCGGCTACCTGCAGAGAGGGTTGGGAATTCCTCCAGCAGGAGGGATGGGGAGATGGAGGAGGAGGAGGAGGAGGAGAGTCGGTCTCCATGTGTCCGAGGCCTCCTCACATTAACTGGGAGAGGATGTTGGCATATTGTCCTTTTGTCAGACGTGTCTCTTTGAAAGGCTGATGATATAAGATGTGTGAATGTGGGTGTATTCGATCATGTTAACCTCTGCAACAACTAATAGACATTTAACATGGCGTTATAGAGCTGCTAAGCTCTCTTAAAGCCGGCTCCCACTGCAAATCCCGTGTTTCCTGCCACGAGCCCAGCGAGCTCTGAGGCTACCTATTGTTTTTTTATGACGTGTCAAGCATTTTTCCACTCTCTAAACCCGATGGGGGGAAACGGGAACTTGTCCACCAACACCTCAGCTCTGAACCGGTTTCCATACTTCTGTTGAGTCCACGTGGGCAGTTTGTGGTTGTAGAGCGTTTTGAGAGGACTTCACGCGCCGTTAGAGCTCCCACGCCGCCGCTACCCGACTGCGTTTCAGTGTCAGACTGTTACAAAACCGTGGAGTGGGGGCCTTGGCCTCATGTCTGGACACGGAGCTGGAAAAAAAAAAAGGCAGCATGTGGCAGCGGAGGTATGGATGGCTACCGGAGGGGGGCGTGGCCACTGGATAAAGAGGCCAGTCCTGTTGCCGGGTTGTGGGGACGAAGGGCGGAAAAGGGGTTAGCAAAAAAAAAAAAAGGGGGGGTTGCTGGAGGCGGTCCACATCGCCCCTTTATTTACTTTGACCCCGGGGCTGCAGGAGGCCCGGGGAGGGCACATGCCAAACTCCCCAGGCGGGCAGAGCTGCCCTGCCCTCCCGCTCACCTCTCTGCCCGCCCCTCTGTCTCCAGTTAGATATATGTGTTGGGGGGCCACGGCTGCATGAGTCTCTCCTCGCCCATGTGGGTTAAGACGAGTTCTTTGTAAAGCTTCCCATCAAATTGTTGTCTTACATTAACGCTGTAATTTATAATACAGCTCATTAAACGAGAGGTTGTTTTTTTTTTATTGTGACAAAGTGCTTTGCACCTTATGTTAACGGTGATAGTTTTATGACTTCAGATGTTAATTTATTTAGTTCTTCGAGGCGTCGGTGTACGCGAGAGTTGGTTGTTATTGCACAATACTTGTTTCTCTTCTGCGTTTCCACGCTGTGATTTATGGCGGCGCTTCTCTCCGGTAGCTGCGGGACAAAGACGATTCATTTCTCCGTCGCAGGCAACGAGACACATTAAACTTTCATCTTAAATAAATGTGACACGTGTTATTTGAGCGTGCCATTTTATAAACGTGTATAACTAATTATTAAATTATGCATAGGCCTCATCAATCCCTTCCTTAATAAAATCACAATTAGAAGCAGAAATGGAGGATGATAGGGGGAGGGAAAAAAAAGGGGGGGAAAGGAGAAAGAGCAGTGTCTCTTAAGATGCTAATTATTCTAATGAGGCAAAGTGTACCTGCCTGATGTCAATGTCATCACAGTAGTAATTATTACCATGGCAATGCTATTGCCATGGTGAATCAGAGTGTGATTTATTTAGTTAAAGCAATTAGGTGGCGTGATTAGAAATACAAACATAAATGCAAATTTAAACAGATTTTTCACTTTTATCGGCCGTTTTCATTTTTACTGCGCATTCCTCTCGGCAACCTTTGACACGACCCTCCGCGGTCCCCCAGCATTCACGGCGGCGTTTTAAATAGTTCAATTAAGAGAAATCACATTTGGGCTCACATTTCTCGAGATTGTTATTGTCAATGAAAACGCTTTTCGACTCGGGAGAATAAATGGGAAAAGGGAAAAACGGATCCTCGAAGCAATCCCCTCGGCTCGGCTAATACGCAGGTTGTAAAAAGAAGTATTTTATTGTGTCTTAAATTAAACCGTACTTTCCCACCCTGACATGTCTGCAGGAGGAGGTGAGCCCCGGCGGTTGGCATGGCGGGGCCCGCTCGCTTCTTTTCCGAGGAATCTGTGATTGGGAGTCTTGTTTGGCGGCGGCTAATTGATTGTCAAATCATGTCATCGTGTGGAGGGGTAACCGAGATGACTCCGGGGCAAATGTGTCCTCGCGAAGGCGCTTGCCCTCCCAGCACAGTGGCGGGTGCTGGAAAAAAAAAAAAAAAAAACGTCACCCCAAGGTGATCCATTCCATTACAGCTATCGCTCAATATCGTCACGCGGCGGCAAATTAAAGTAAAGGATACACGGAAAGTAACAAAGGACACACAAATAAACTGGAATTATTTTCTTCTCAAACTTTATCCGTGGATTTGATGGTTAATCACGATTTCACAGTTTCACATTTACGCTCGATGACGGGGGGGGTGGGGGGGGGGGAGTTCAAGAAATGGAAATAGGCATGTTTTGTGTTTGGGAGTAACACGCTGGGACATATTGAATGACCATTACTCCACTGTAAAACCGCTTTGCTATCGAACGCCGAGAGCCAGTGACAGAAATCCATCCAATTCCAGTGGTCGTAAGTACCCGACAATGTATTGGACTTCTACGAGGGACGGCGAATGAAGCTGCTGGGCATCCGGCAAATTTCAGCTCCATCTTGTTTCTCGCGGTTGCCAGGCGCCTCCTGAGGTGACTCTATCAGAGCCAGTCAAGCCTGAAATCAATCACTCACACCCATCAAAGGCTGCCGTGCACCGCCATTGTGACTGAGCCATCTGGGCCTCAGCACACTGTCTACATTTATCTCTATGAAATATGTGTGTGTAACCTCATGTGTGTGTGTGTGTGTTTGTGGGCTTCCTTGCATATGAATATGGAAGTAAAAACGATTGGTTTCTAATGCAGGAGGAGTCGGTGGCGGGCCTTAGCATCCATCACACAAGCATGCTCCTTTACACCTGTTCACAGCCTTCCACTACATGCCTCTCCTGCATGGCATCATCTGCTCCAGCTACCCTACACCCCTCCCCCACCACCACCACCACCACCACCCCCGTCTCTGGTCAGTCTCCTGGTCTTCCAGACCGTCCACTCAGTGCCGAGCACTAACTGCCCAGCACTGGCAGGCAGAGTGGAGTGGAGCGCTGAGTAAGTGTGTGTATGTGTGTAGATGTATGTGTGTGTGTGTGTGTGTGTGGCAGCTGCCATTGGAGGGCAGTAGAGCACCAGCGCATCCATCTCTATCAAAGTGACCCCCGTAAGCCCCCCCCAGAGGATGCCCCGAGTGTAAAGCACCACTCGGAGGGATGTTTGGGAGCGCGGATGCAGGCTGCGGGGACATGTGGACGGGTCAGACTCACGCTGGACTCCAGCGGCCACCATGGACTCTGAAGTATGAGAGCGCACGGCTTTATATGGAGACTCGCTGAAACAAGTGGATGGAAGTGTGTGTGTGTGTGTGTTTGTGGGGGGTTGCACTTATAAATAAAAGTGGTTTGCCAAGAAACATAAAGTACAGAAAAAGGTTATTAATGCTGCTTTATGACTTATTGACATGTCACCAGTGGCACCTCAAGTGCACGACCTCATATCCAGTGAGGTCATCGATGTAGAAATCTGCACATTATGAGGCATTTACTATCAAGATTATATGCAAACTCAGAGATTTTAGGTCATATCCATCCTTAATCATGAGGTTATATTCCCAATGTCCTCATGAACAAATAACTCCCTGTCGCTCCTGCAGAAGGACATCTAAGGTCAGCACTTTTCAGCCAGGAGCAGCCGACGCTCTTCAATACCGGCATTTAAAGGCCTTTTTTTTTAGAAGAAGAAGAGAAAAGTCAGAGGTACTTCTACCATTTTTCTTTTTTTTTTTCTGGACGAACACCCTCTAATCCCTTTTTCAATACCAGTTCAATAATGTAAGGATATCCTGCCGATATCCCTCGCTTCACCCTCACATGTATTATTTAAATCCCCTCATATGCATTGGCCAGTAATCTGCCTTAATTTAAAACCAGCCACAGAACCCCATTTTTTACAGACATGCTTGAAAGTCATTTTTTTAACCCAAATAGCTTTATTAATGTATTTTGGCAAATAGTCCAAATATATTTAAAAGTTTTTGTTTAAGATACATATTAAGTCACAACAGAGCAATGTTTTGTATTATAAGGAAAAGGCAATTTAAGAAGGTTAAAATAATAATATTAATAGTCTACATAATGACAAGAAACAGTTTATTTATGCAACATTACATTCATATTAAATTTGTGCCAATATGTAGTTTGTTTTTTAATAATAATTTTAATTAAAATGTTTTAAAATATTAAACATGTATTCTGTTTAATTATTCACCCTTTCTGTAACTGCATTAAATGAATGAATAGAAGATTTTTAAAAGGCAATAATGTACATGTTTGGATGCAGTTAGAAGTACTTTAAAGTGAGGATTTAAGATGGATGTATATATGTAGAGACAGATTAAAAACATCAGGAGCGGCATATTGTCCTACATCTAAGTACCTCTTAATTCACTTCAAACAGAGCGGCTTGGAAACTTTCATCTCGGGGAAGAAAACACATGTTCCTTGTTTTCTGCTCTCACATTAATGTCCATGTTTTCTCCTCCTTCCATTTAGACGGAGGAGCGCGATGCCGGTCCCGAGTGCAATGTCTCAGACCTCGGCCGGTTCTTTTATGTAAACAGAAACTCCTCGCTGTGAGGGGGTCCCATAGTTAAGAATTCCACTTAGAGAGCACGTTGAACTCTGCCGCCATTCATGTTCTCCGCCCGCCGGCTTTAAAGCTACTGCATGTCGCTCTAAATGTAGCCTCAATACCCAGTTGGCCGAGAGCGAGTGCAACAAACAATTCGGCTCAAGTCGCAAACTTCTTCTTTCATGGTTTTTATCCATATGTCATATTTTTGAAGCCTCCATTGAAACCATACCAATGAATATATGTCATGCTAGCCTGTTGATTTAACTATTTTTGTAAAGACAATCAAAATGTAACATTTATTATTGTGTGGCTTCAAAATCATTCATCATTAATTTCTGCGTTTTCTCAAATGGGAATCAAATTGAATATGCAAATGATGAATTCTCTACACATATTATAATTTTATTATCATACACTTTTCGCACTAATATATAAATGATAACCAGCTCCCACACTTGCCGTGAATATATTCCATTTTTTAGTTTTAAATGGCGGACGCCTCTTCCTTTGTGTTGTTTTGATGGCGTTCCCAGATACAGCAGGAAGCAGAACTTGGCCTGATGACGGCAGCGTTTTTCCCAAACACCGCTACCGTGTTTACAAGTGCCCGAGGGCGAAAAGGGACCTTTTATTTCCCTCCTGCTAATTGTTTGATTTCCTGTTGCCGCTGGAGAGCCGGGGCTGTACTGTAGGGGGGACGGAGGAAGGGCCCAGGTTGGCACAGGAGCCTCGCACACTCTCACTTCATCTGTTGGAAACACTGCGATGGCTCCGGGCTAAAGCCTCTCTCTCTGGAGCTTTGTAGAAATACCAAGCAGTGACATCTGACGTTGTCTGTCTACGACTCCTTTTTTTTTTTTTTTTTTGCCATCTCAAGCTGTGACTGACACCCTGTCACTGTTTGTTTTGCACCAACTTACTAATAAGGTAAAGACATAAGACGTGTGTGTTTATCGTACAATAAAAATAGCTGAGAGCGTGAAGCGCCAAATCATAAATCTTCTTTTTTTTAATGTGCATATTTTAAGAGGAAGGGGTCCATTCCTATCTGGAACTTGTCATCGGTTAGTTTGCATAGAGATACGATCCCCCCGCCCCCTGTATCCCAGACTGATCCCGGTTCTTATTCCAGCAGGTGGTGGGCTTTAAAAGTTCTTGTTTGTAAGCTGCCGTGAGAGAGATGACACATTTACGATGAGCGGCGCAGGCCAAGCGGGCAGTGGAAGATTCCCCACGCTCGTGGCGTGCATGCACAGTGGATTCAGGAGGCGGGGGGGGGGGGGGGGACTTCCTCCTGGCCATAACACCACACAGGGACTCACCTACCACTGTTTCATCACAGAGGCCCATTCTCATGTAAATGTATGTTAATTAGGACACGAGGAGATTGTTTTAATCGGATTGTTTTTTTGCCTTCAGAACTTCATCAGGAACAATAAAAAGTGGCGTTGTCAGGTGGCAGGAAGCCAGTAATTCCTTTTCGCGGCTTTTTGACGTTAGCGCGATCCCAGCGACGGGCCGGTTCTTTTTCGCTGGGATCTCCGGTGGAGATTTGGGCTTCCGTGCCATCTCGCCCCCTGAACCTGGGGAAGCTGTCCGTTTGAATTAACTTTAAGAGCGGCTGCATAGTTGGGCTACTTTATCGCTTTGCATTTGAAACGGAGCCGTGAAAAGGCAAGCTGCTTAAAAATAAAAATCCATAAAACTACATTTTTTTCTTCGAGCCAAAGATGCGAGAACACAACTTTGGCTACCTGTCCGGTCGTGATTCATAGATGCAGAAAAACGAAGGTCCTAGAGGATGAATTTCAATGTTTACCTCTTTGCATCACGATTATAAAAACATGCATTAATGCAAATTAAAATCCAAACTTATTATGCATTATTATGAAATGTCTTTGCACCATCACGTGTGGTTGCGATGAGGAGAGCGGCTGTCGAGTGACTGACTTGTGCCACATCGCCTTGGGTTTTGTGTGACGGATGCCCCTGCCAGTGCCAGTGCATTTCTGCCTGCCAGCAGGCCTTTAATCCCTCCTAATGGGGGTTGTCATCTCACCGCTAATTTAAATGCTCCAACCACGAAGCTCCCCCACCTGGCTAAGCTAATCCCAGTGCGAAGGGCCCCTCTTCCCCACAGCTAGCCGCCTCGTTTTGGGGGCCCAGGGGCCCGGGGGCCTCGCCACCCTCCTACACAACAACAGCATCTTTCAATCATCTCTCCCTGATTGTATTAATCTTATCTGTGTTTAATTACATTTTTTAAGATTATTGCTGTATGCCATCTTTGCACACTGTGGGGGCCGCAGAGGGCTGCTCATTTCGGATGCATTTTCATTTGGGCACAAATCCCCATCAAAGACTGCCAGAAATTATAGGGGAGCCATTTTTTCATGGTTGGGGGAGTTTGTAAACTTGATCCTATAGCCTCAAGTCATGTTATATAGTTTGGATTACATTGTTATGGACGGTTTCAGTGTTTCAATTCTAATAAATCTGCAGATGTTCATTTTAATATACATTAGGATCCAGTGGTGTAAAAACTATTCAGAGCATTTTACTTCTGCTTCTTTTATCTGTTAAATTAGGAGAATAATGTAAAAATGTCTCCCATTCAATATTTTACCTAATTAAAAGTGTGATAAAAAAGTATCAAATGTGAAGGTATTTCTAACCCGGACATATGACCCCATGATAATTATATATATTGTTGATGCATTCTGGAGTATTTCACTGTGGTGGATGCAAGAGCCAATTTAACTCCGTTTCATGCTGTTAACCTGTAACAGTGTGTCATATTTTATAAATTTGTCACGTTTTGCGTGTAAAATAATATTTGGCAAGGTAAGCAATAACTATAGCCATAAAAAGCACAATATTTCCCTTTTTGTACTCTTTAAAAATGAATCATTCAGGTGTGAACCACCTAATTAAAAATTCAGTGAATAGTAGAACCAACAGTGAGTCATTTTGTTATTATTTACCCAGAATCCTAGTGAAAGGGGGAACAGAAGATTCTTTGTAATGGTCCTCATTTATGTTTAATCGAGGATAAAGGGCTGGAGGGCGCTGGAGGGGGCTAATTGTCCTGTGTTAAAATAATAACATGCCCGGATAGATGCACATTGTCCATATTAATATTAACAGTAACTAACAGGTGTTTCTGCATCTACATCACAACCATTTCCCAACTACGAAAGCTGCCTATACCTCAGTGATTGCAATCAGAAATATGCTTTTTTCCGCCTCTCCATACAACTAAACTGTAAACAATCAGCCATCTGGTCAAACGTGGAGTTCTTGTTTGATTGCAAACTCTCCATTTCTTCACCTCAGAGCAATTACAGCGTTCATACGGACACAAACGCCTTTTCTTTGGCTAGAAACGAGAGAATAAAGCACAAACACTTGTGTTTTGTCAATGAAATGCAGCCGAGCAAATAGTGAGGTGTTTTAAATATACAGTGAGTGTGAAATCTATCTTCAGCCCAGCACATTCCTCTGTAATGGTCTTGACTGTAAGGCTTGTTGGACCAGCAGGACGTTGTGTACCTCTTTAATGTCTGTCTGTTTTTTTCTCTGCATATTACCAGTAATCTGGGCTTGAATGTGTGTTTTTCTATCTTCAGGTGTGAGTTAAATGCTCATGTAAGCACGGCGGAGGGCCGGAGGGCGTCTTGTCTAGTAGCTCCGTTTGAACCCGGGACGCCGGGTTTCGCCGCCCGACAGGGGGCGGCGGAGCTAATTATTACATATTTCTTCAGGAAAAAAAAACAAAACAAGATTTGATGTTCAAAAGTGCTGCACCTGGAAAAAGAGGTGACACCGCGTGCGGCGACATCACATAGGATTACATGCACAACATTGTCACCGCTTCAAGTGGTGCTGTAAAAAAAAAAAAAAAAAAAGGAGAAAAATGTGGCGGCCTCATTTGAATAATTTCCGGAGTGTGAGGACAGATATGGGTTTTGTGGTGGAAGGGGGTGGTGTTGGGACAAAGGGATGAGACTTGGCAGCGCATGAAACTGATGGTTTTGACTTCAAACATGGCCATTTAATCAGAGAGCAGAAACCTGATTGCTTATACGCTCAAATGCATTTGATCCGTCTCTTTTCTTGTCGAGTGGTTTGTACAATCAAAAGTAAAACAGCAGAATCGGCATCCCAACACCTTACCGAGGCGCCGGATTCACCACGAAAAAATCAACACATTCTCGCTATCATTACTCTGACAAGTCCGCCAACTTGGTGTAATTCTCCCGGCAACACCGAGCGTCTTTTCTTCCTTTTTTTTTTTTTTTTTCTGTCGCCGTCGTGGATCAGATCACTTGTGAGGCTCCATTACCAGCCGTGCTGCCCTAACACTGGAAGAGGAGCCCTGTAATGACTCCCCTCAACAAAGAATCACTGATAAAAGGATTAACTAATTAAATTAACAGAGTAAAGTACTTTATAACTGTTAATTATGTGGTTCCCTTGGCTGCTCTGGGCTACTAGCACCCTTTGTTTGAAAGCCCCTTGTCTGTACTAATTGACCTCTGGGGAGCTTTTGGTGTGTGTGTGTGTGTGTGTGTGCGTATGTGTGTGTGTGTGCATTGGAGGGTGCCTTACACAATCAAATGGTATGTATAAACAAACTGACAATTTACTTTGGGTGTAGAGTGACACTTTGTAGGGCTCGGGGACACTTGCTTAAATGACCTTGAATGTGCCACCAGAGAATAGAGGCTCTCTCAAGGATCGGGCCCCTCAGAAGTCTCGTCCTGCTCTCCGACGGGGGCCCCCACTATCTTTTCCCATTGAGACGACACTCCGAATTGAAAGCGGGCCGCGATTTGGACACATAGTGGTTAAAATTTGTAGTAAATTTCTATTTTTTTTTTCTCCCTTAATCCCATTAACATCACCGGACCGAAATGTGTTTGCTTGCAGCACAATGGCAAAGTGCAATATAGGGGCTTTGTAGAACGCCACAAAGGGCTTGTTTTGTTTGTACACCCCGCCCTTTAAACTTTTCATACCATCACAAGGAGGCAGGAGCAGAGACTCTTTTATTCTCAATGGTGTCTCCTCTAACGCGTGGCCAATCGCATTATTAACCTCCATGGCCGCAGTCAAAAGGCTGATAGATGTGACCCGGTCCGCCATCCGTTCCCGCCTGAGCCAGTTCCATCTTTTCCCAGTCCTTCTTTCATTTTAACCCCTTCTCTTCTTCTAAACCGGGGGCCCCGGCCACCAAAATACCTAATGACGTCCTTGACAAGTGATCCATCAGTTGGCAATTACAACATCTGTCGCCATGACAAAGATGGCTCCGGCACTCTCTCTTTTAGGGGAAACTCTTCACTCCCCCGCGATTATGTCTGGGTTTGGAAGGGAAGGCGGGGGGGGGGGGGGGGTGCAGAGTTGGTGGGGTCGTGTGGGTTTGGGGGGGGCGGCTTTGCCACTTTGTAAAGTAAAAAGGGCCGCCCCACAACACAGACAGACATGTTGACAGCAAACACAAACATAGCAAAACAAATGGTTCACGCCCACCTCTTTAGATTTCCATTCAAATGCACTCCACAACTCTGTGAAAGTGCTCTATCTTCTATAGAGGGAAGAACCTACCAGCTGCTATCGTCCCTCCTCGCCATAAAGAGGACCTTTCAGTCGGGAACAATGCGAGGGCTTCTCTTGTGTCCTGGCCCCGGAGTCTCTGCCGCGCCATGTTTAATTTCAATGGCCATAGATCAACGCAGAACAACACTCCAGAAGTGGTAGGGCCCATCTGAATCGGCCGACGGGACTTTTTTTTTTTGTTAGCGTCAGCGAACGTGCATTCAAATAGTGAATCAGCGATAACACTCGGCTCGCCGTTGTCACATACAGCATTTAACCAGCGGGCGGCTCATTTGCAACACCTACGCATCTTTTATCAGTGGGGCTTGCTAATCTGTGAAGGTGTGTGTGTGTGTGTGTGTGTGTGTGTGTGTTTTTATTTCAAGGGGGGAAATAAATCCTGTTTTCAGGTGGATACATTTACAGATGAGGCCTTTCATGCTGTCTTTTCTGTGGCTCAGTGGGAGGAAGGTGTGGGACTCTGCCTCGCTTTTCTTTCGCCCCCTTTAAGTGGAGCACCGGATAGATGGCATGACATCACGGGCCAAGCCGGCAGCACAATGCAAAGGTCACGCGGCCCATTGATCTAGGGGGCCCCTGATAGAAACCCCCTGTATTATGGGTCCGCGCACGCGGGGTCTTACACACACTGAGCCATAGAAACAGACCACAAATGGAGCCTTGTTGTCTTCCCATTCAGGGCCTGCAATCAGCGGATTTACACTTTGATGTGGAGCTGAGGAATAAAGCCCTTTCGAGCACTGACCTTTATCGACTGATGGATTAAAATCCATCAGCCCCCTCTCTCTCTCTCTCTCTCTCTCCCTCCCTCCCCAAACTACATATCTAAGTTACAGTCCGGCTAGCTTGCTACCGAAGCCGAACATTTCTAAAGCCAGTCCCCTTTTCTTTCCCCCTTTTATTCTCCTCTTTGCTTTCACCCCTGACTTTTGTGCCTCGCTGCTAACACGGAACACAATTTCTGTTTTTGTGTCGTTGGCGGCTTTTCATTCAGAAACTAGAGAACAAATAAAATAAGTAGTGATCCCAGCTGGCCGTTTCAGGGACACTACTGTGCAACAAATGCATAAAAAATGTTCCAATAACTCAGGTCTGGGTTTCTGCTAAAATAAGAATGAAGCTCTCTTCTGGCCCCATTTAAAACCTGCACACCTCACCATGTGGATTATGTCACTAAAACCCAGAGGGCAGCCCACCAGGACTTAATGAATTTAACTCAAAGTAGAAACACTTCATTTTTGTAATGATATCGACAAAGAAATGGTACTTAATGTGACTTTTTCCCACTGGTTCTCTTTATAAGGACAATACTGGTCTCAGATCAGCTCATCCTTGCACAGATTAACAGTAATGGGCCCTGAGGCTTTTAATAAGTGGACCAGTTTCCAAACACAACCACACAGCTTCCATGTTATGTTCCCTAACGCCTCGCTTCCCATCTATTGTCTTTAGAAAAAAAAAAACATCCCTGATGTCCACTTGGACATTTCTCCTGTCTGCTGTTCTCCCGGAGGAAAAACACAAATCAACAGAAAAACAGAATTTTTCACTTTTCCGTCCACTATCTGGGGCCCATTCTGCTTTGTCAGAAACATGCCAAAAAGCTTGGCTGTAATCCGCTAAAGAACACTTAACAACCGAGTAATGTCACGGTAGACCAGCGGCCTGTATGCTGCCACGCACTTAAAAAAAAAAAAAAAAAAAAAAAAAAAATCCAGAAGCCATATCCACTTAATTCAGCTCGTGCTTTGGGAGGACCCACCTGAGAATTGTGAGACCGCCTGCGGAGAGTCAACCATCAGCATTAGAGAGCATTACCACAAAAAAAAAAGAACACTATTTCATACACTATTTCTCACTTGAAGCCTCCAAGCCTTCCCACCGCTCCTCTAAGCAGAGCGAGGATTTTAGCTTTCTGTTTACTGTCGACATTAAAGGCCCACAACCCCAATTTGACTCGCTGATTCACAAGTTGCATTCCAATAATTACCGTTCTGTTACCGTGAGCTTTTTTTTTATTTTTATTTTGTTTCCAGAGCCATTAACTTGTTTAGCTAAAGCAATCATTGTTTTAAGCTCTTTAACTGCGATGTAGAAAAGGTTTTTAGAGTTGTAAAGACAACAAATCCCGCCTTTTTGTTTTTCCGGCACGCGGATGCGAAAGCGTCTCCGAGCAAAAACAATTACATCACACCACAACAAGGCTCTGAGTGTACAACAATGACAAGAGAATTGTGCCTTCAGGCAGAAAACACTTTACACACTGGAGACGGGGGATGGAGGGGATGGAGGGGGGGTTTCTGGTTGATGAGCATGAGGTACAAGGTCCATTCAGACAAATGGGGGGAAACCACAGAGAAAACTGCAACACAAAAAAAAAAAAACAGTTCCATGAAATATTAATCGGATCTATTTACTGACAAGCTACTATAACCAGCAGCTCTCTTCAGGGTCTTCGGGGAGAGAGAGGGAGGTTGGTGCAGAGGTGCATGAACATGACCTGCACACAGACACAGAAACACACTTGTGAAAGTATGACTGGACAGGAGCAAACGACCCTTCCCCCCACCTTCTCTCTTGGACCTCCAGGGCAGCAGTTGGAGACGTGACAGAAATGGCCACACATATAATCTTCACAATTCTTCTTCTTCTCTCGTCCTGAGCGGGTGGAAACACCCCCGCCTGCTTCATCAGATAGGAAGAGGGAATTATGTAAGCAGAAGATAAGACGCTTCCTTCCATGCTGATATGGCCCATAAATAATAGAGAGGCTAAGTCCCTCCTCTCCTCCGACCTTATTTTGAAAGACATTTGTACGGTAGACAAATATACGTGCCATCAATTACACGTGCCCATTTTAAAAGATTATTTTGCAACACAATAAGATGCCGTTTGTCCTCCATGTGTTATTGTACCGATTATTATTATTTGCTGTGTGTACGTTAGCGAGGTGACTCTCACAAATGTAACGTTATCTCAAAACCTGGCGAATCTTTTGATCAGCCGGGAAGCAAAATAACAAATTAAATATATTTTCTAGAATCTAGTCTTATATTTCAACAGTTTTATGACAGAAATGCAGCTTTCGTCGACCAGACGTGTCTAAAACTTCAAGGCTAGACCGCGATATTTGATGTATATATATAGCGATGATTTCATGTATTCTCCAAAATAACGATGCAAATTGGTCTTTGGAAAAATATCCTTTATTGTTCATTTTGACCAATTTTTCACATAACTGAAATTCAAATTTTCTCTGAAATGCAGTTTTTTTTTTAATCTATCATTCATTTGATTATGTGTTCAATATGTATTGATTTATTTAGTTATTGAGTGAATGTGAATTTAAGTCGATTCACACCGTGTTTTTTGGAAGGGGAAGCTGGCATCGTCCGCTGCCGTTGCCGACCTTAACGAATATAAAGTTGCTTTGGCTCTTCAGGCTCTTCCTCCGTTCCCTCCTTCCCTCCATATGGACGTGCAGAAGAAGCGGCAGCTTGAAAATATGACACAACAATTAATATGTGTACTCGATATAGTAATTTCCTACATCCCATGTAGAATAAGCCGCCATACCTCAATTATATCCGATACATCGCCCTCCCCTCCCCCCTCCTTTGGCCCTTCTCCCAAAAATCTCGCTCCAGCCTAGAAATTCCAAACTTTGCTTACCTAATTTTTTTTTTTTTTTGCAGCATATTTCGTTGCCACAGGAGGTGGTTATGACAAATTAGAAGTCTACGAATGTTCTGATGGTGTAAAGGCTCCAGCTGTCACCAGGGAGATGGTGATCAGGTTTCCAAGCTGCATGGTCTCTTGGCGCCACAAAGAGTTCCATATGGTCATCCAAATGCTGCACCTAAATCTGCTCCCAATCTCCACCCTGGAGCTGAGCACTTCTACTGAATTAGTCACAAGGCTTCTGAGCACATGAGGTACAAGACAACAGAAATCATATGTCCTTCATGGGAAAAAAGAAGGGGGGGGGGGGGGGCATGTTAACACATCATTCAGGTTTCTTGCAAAAGTCTTTGCACAAAAAAATGAGCTCTTATGACGGACCGTGATGATGTCATGGGTTTCAGAGTTTTACTCCCTTTGCATTTAGGTCTCTTTTTGTTGGGATATTAAAAAGGATGTTATTATATGTGAAAATAACACAAAGAACCCCACAAAACAAGGTAGAATGCTGTTTTATTAGCAAAAAGATCATTTCATTTGTCACAATATCTCTAGTAAAGCATCATGGCCACAAAAACAGAAGCTATGATGTTGGATGTAGTAGCCTTGCTTTACAGCAGAGTTCTTCAATAGGGGGTCCGGGACCCCGAGGGGTCTGCAAAGTTACTGCAGGGGTCCCCCAAAATTATTTGATAGAACTTGTTTTCTTCCAAAAATACACATTAATATGACTACAACCTGTAATAGGCAATTATTTGTTAAATGTTGTGAAATAGTGATGTAGAAATGCCAATATTGAATTAAAATATGTTCTATAAATATATGAATCTGTCACATTTCTTATTGTAATGGCTTGTAAACACAATATTATTATTATTATTGGTCCAGTTAAATAAGCAAAATCATCCTATGCCATATGCAATGGGGGGTCACTCACTATCAGCCAAGGGGTCCTGAAAATTGTGACCTCTGTGACCTCTGAATGGTTGTAAACTCGTCTGAGATGACAGTTTGGGACAGAGTCCCCGACATTTTCATATAAATGTTTTAAAAAAAGCTCATATAGTCTTTTTAAAAGTCAGCTTGTGGTGTCATGTTCTTTACCGAACCCGTCAACCCGCCCCGACAGAACATCTCCCCCCGTCGCCTCGTGATCCTCTCGCGGCCGAGCCGGGGAAATGTGATCTATAATTAACCGGTGGGTCGGTGTTGATGTCATTGACGCAGCGTGGAGGTAGAAGGTGGCACTGCCAAGGCACCTGTTGTTGTGGAGCGCGGCATCTGATATCATTACCTACCCAGCCGGAGCGCCAACGTCCCCGCTGGGTCGCGAACTGTCCAAGCCACCGACCACGCTCACCTTTATACACACACACACACACACACATCATCCTCCGCCGTCATCATGTCCTCCTTTACATAACCGACTCTGACGGCCCGGACACCTAGAGGGCAGAGATCCACAGAGACTTTCAATTATTGTCAGTGACACTTTGATGCTCGCTGGTTAACCGTCGAGATTCTGCACAAATATCAGAGTGTGTGGGTTTATTGTCCAAAAGGGTTTAAAGGGACAGTCCGATGTTTTGGGATTGTTTTTGCGATCAGACCCACAATCTCATGAGAACGGTGTGTTGACACCTGAATTGTCCAGAAACTTTGCCTTTAAACGACTGCAAAGTATGTGTAATAAGAGCTGGAGCTAGTCCCTCTTTTTATGTTGCTAGCTAGCTGCTAACTCCCAATATGTGCAGTACTACTTGTTTATAACAAGGTTGAACAGCTGGCAAGTGTGCCTGATGCTTCTTATTCACAAATATATTTGCTCCAAAAAAAGAAGTATTTTTTTCTTTATTTCTACAATTCCAGTTTATTACAACTTTTGTCATTTTCCCTGGATTCCCTGATAAAAAAATTTCCAGGCTGTTATTTAGAAACACACTGTAGCCAAAAAACAATGGCCAGACAATCAGACCACCAGATTTTCCAACTAGATAATCACTTAATTTGAAGTTGAAGCAGAAGTCCGTCTGTAATGCAACAATTAAAAATCTATCATTTTACCCTTTTCTTTAGTTTTTTTGCGAAATTGTTTTTGTTTGTTGCCCCATTTGACTTCTTTTTTTTATAACCAGTAGAACCAAGTATTAAAATCACAGTTTGTAATAAGCCAGAATTACCTTTTGAATAACAAGATAACTTGTAAATAAGGTAGTATTGGTTTGTTTGAATCGGTCTATCTTCAAATTAAGTATATGACGTTTTCTGACTAGCAGCAAACATGAATGTTTCCCAAACTGCTCTTTGGCTTTGGATGAAGGACTTTTGGCCGTTGACGTGATGATGATTGGGTCCTTATTGATTTCTGTTTCTGTTAGAAAACATGGGCGGGATGTGGACGGCTGCACACAGAAGTATGAAGGATGAACAGAACTTTTACAGTGAGACAATGTGACCGTTCCGGTTGAATGCCATTTATTAGTGTAGCAGCTTTCCCAAGCAGATCAGAATGCCTAAGCCCTGGGCACTGACAGGGATTTCACAGCCCAAACTGATTTTCAGGCTGACAGGGTTCTCACACACACACACACACACACACACACACACAAAACCTAGTGATATCATGACACGCTGATATGATGTTAATTTTGTCATTGTCTTATTTTATTAAAGTAATTGTCAGTTTATTGGTTTTATCATATGATTTAAAGTGATAATTATTCAATTTTTAATATTTTGGTGCAAGTTTAGCTCAAGTGTTACAACAAGCAAACACTTCTTCATAACTCCATAACTTTGAATCATTATTTTCTATGCACACATCAATAAATTAACAATTTGATGTGAGGCTGTTTTTTCTTCTTTTTTTTAAATTTCAATAACCCAAATCTCTGGGCAAACAACAAATCCCATTTTTGTGTAGTTTTAATGAATCGGTAGCTCCCCAGATATGCAATAAACACACAGCGGTGCTCTACATTATTGATTCAGCTTCTAACAACCCAGAGTGTCTTTATTCACTGCAATCGGTGAAGAAGGAATCGCGCACACTTATTTAAAAAAATCATTTGCGCCAATTAGTGAAGTCGAAGCTTCTGCCTTAATAAGTCCGCCGAGATCGGATTCGCGGTAAGAGCAGCTTTTGCGGTCGCCGCGGCGACGGCTTATTGCTAATTTGAAATCATTGACGGCGTTTACCGAACATTCAGGAGCTTCATCATGTGATGGTAACTGTACGTGCAAATAAAGATCTCGCTGGGTCAAAATTCTATATTGAACCATTAGTGATCGCTACAGGAAGGGCATTGGTTTTATTAATAAACAAAAAAATCATGGTTACTTATGTCAGATCAGTAATGACGACTTTAAAATAACATGTTTCCAGATTCCCGCGTGAGAAGCCGCTCTCGTCTGTCGGCCATTATCTGGCGTTCCTTCAGGGCGTCTGTATCCTTTTCCTTAACGTCCCTCCGAGTTAGAGCCCCGGTGTCCTCTGGGACTGCATGTCATTGGCTGACAAGGTTTAGGGATTTGAGTGAATTTCCCTGTAATAATGGAAATAACCCAAAGCTCCCCCCCTGAGTCGAGCAGACAGGAGACTGGCAGGAAATATCTTAATCTGCATTGACCCTTTGTTGGCACACCCGTAGTGGGGAGAACGCCACGCATACCTGCACGCATCCACGCGCACCGGAGACTACATCTGGATCGTGTTGCGGTGACCAAACCCCACCACCTCCACCACCACCACCCGAGTGTGCGGCCTCAGTGGCGGTGCGTGGGTGAGAGCCAGGGTCCAGTGCACCATGGTGGGGGCTCTCCATCACTCTGCCTCCCCGGCTTGACAGGCCCCTGGCTCTGGGGCCTGTCAAGGTCTTGCTGAGTGCACTCAAACTGTGCACTGCTGAGGAAGGGATTCTGTATCCTTCTAATGGATTACTCACCCACATCACCTGTCCGAGTGGATTCCTTTGACCGACAGACACACACGCCGCATGCAGGACGGGTGCTCGTCTCACATCGGACTGTTTGAGGAAAGTTGGAAGCGTTGTGTGGAAATACCTTCATCAAATCAACACTGAGGTCTCTTTTTCTCTGTTTCATCGTAAAGAAGATCCAGATAATCGGCCTTTCCTCGCACCGCATCGCTGGTAAAGTTGTTTTCTCCTCCCAACTAAAAAGGTCACACGCTAGCCTCCGTCGTTTACTCTTAATTCGGACGGAGAAGGAGTCTGGTGTCACGCTGCTGGACACCTGCGGACCCCGGTCAGGGCCACAGCCCTAATCAGCCTAATACATATGTGTCACACACAATGACCCACGGGCTCCTTTCATAATAAAGGTCACTCGGTGAGAGATACCCTGTCCCCCCGGGTCCTCCTTAATGGGCAGCCATCGTGACTTTTAGAAACCGACTTAGATGCTCCAGCGTGTATAGAAACTACTGTACTGTTTTGGCCATATTTAACTCTGCTGATTTATATAGATTTGGTATTTTTTATGTATTTAAATCCACTTCTTTTTGTCCTTTTGCACAGTATCTTTCTACAAAATAATAGTGACAATAAAATATACTATTCCTAGCAAGGAAGAAAGTTGCCAATACTTAAAACTGTCTTATTATAGGAGGAGAGAAATGTATTCTGTTGTTTGTGGTGAAAGGTACTTTCAAATATTAATGTTTAGAGCTGAAACCAGAGCTGTTTTAATCTATTAATCGTGTGAGTTGCCTTCCAAACTTGGACAAGGACACGAAACAAAGTTTCCATTATTCCGTCTTACCCACTAGTCCACCAGACGCCCAATTTTCTGATCAAGAAAATACAAAAAAATCCCTAAGGATGTGGTCAAGGATAAATAGGAAATTACATGTACACCTGCCTTTATTTCTCCTTAAGCCTATTAGCTCAAGGTTGAGAACAATATATCCCTGTTTCTCTCTGACGGATACATCATTTTCACAAAAAGGTGAAATGCTATTGCCAGTAAATGACTTCAGAGGTCAGGTATTGATCCGCTGCTGAAGGAGACCTTAGGGGCATGTTAAGGAGGGCTATTGCTGCTTGTCAATGATCCTTTTATGGCCTTGACTCGACCCGTCTCCGGCTATCAATCAAGGTTAAACTAGTCCTCTAATAGGAAATCCATGACAATCAATAGATATTATCATGTGATTATAATTCAGTCCAGCCAAGCCGTTAGTCATACTTAAATAGTCCTTCTGGTCCGTCTACAGTCCTTCAGCCGGCGTCTCCGTGAGGGTTACGTGTCGAGTTGATGCAGACTGTTTTCTAAGTTCACCTCTAAGTCATGCTTTTGCAAAATGGCAAGGCCTTCCATTAGTTTAACTGAGGGGGTCGCCGCGACTTGAGAGAACAACGTCGAAGTTATATTGAGATAACCTTTACACAAGAGCAGATCTTTCACCGGCGTTAAGATTACCCCGAGAGTAACCTACTTGTTATTTGGCTCTAAGCCTCCTCTATCAATGTGCTTCTACCTGTGTGAAAGCAGCATCAGTCAGAAGTGTCTGGCTATGCAACTAAATGGGGCGCAGGGACACATCCATCTAAATATAACCTTTTGCAGCACTGATATTTATGATAAAGACCATTAGGCATTTGTGAGTTGCTTGCGCAAGGGCTTTAAGGCTAACAAGGATCGTGAAGCGAGCTGCCATCCGGGGGTTTACCCGGACGTCGGTGTCATCCGTCTGCGACGCATATTCTACCTGATGGAAATGTGAGGTTTAAACATCACCTCTGAAAAAACCCTCTGTTATGAAAGCACAGAGGGGAATAGGATTGTTCTTTTGCTTGTCTCTTCAGAGGCCATATCCTCGCTGCCGGCCCCTCCGCTCCACTCATCACAGGCCGGACAGCTCTGTGCTCACCTTGCTGTCTTGAAGGACGGTTTATACTCTAGCTTGGATGCGCAACAGAGAAAGTAGGGCCCGAGTTTGAGCTGTTTTCTGACTTTATCGTGGAAAATGCATTGAAGTGACACCAGATTTTCACTTTCCTGCTTAAATCCAATTGACTGCTCGTAGTACATTCTGCATGAAGCTTTAATTTGAAACATAAATATCCATATATGCCAATATTATTAATAGTAATTCATTCACACTGCACATGATCAAGAGCATCGCACTGTGTGCAAAAAAATGTAAACTGCAAACCAGATCAAATTCAGAGGTGTCCTATCAATTGCATCAACACCGCAGCAGGAAGCCCCCCTTGTTGTTTTTTTTTTTTTTATTTTATTTTATTTTGCATATTCATATGATTACCCTTCCAAAGGACAAATACATTCACGTCAACACCATTGTCCTTTGATTCCGACGCGATAAAAGGCTGTCTCGTTTCATTCTTACACCTTTCTAGTCCAAACCTAGACACTCTGATTTGGTAAAATGTAATTCTAATTTATCATTTTTCTGCCCGAGGCAAAACTCTCTCAAGCCCGGGGCTGTTTGAAAAGCAGTTGGACACAAAGACAGACCCTGGGAACTTTGCCCATGCAGTCAATCAGTCAGACACCCCAGAGTGCCCAGACCCGAACAGCTTGTTTTTTGTCCACAGATATCAAACAAATTCTCCACTACCGTTAGATAATAAAAACATATAAATAGGAGTGAGTTGTTTCTGTCCTTTTTTATTTATTTATTTTTTTCATCTTAACTCGAGATTGGTGGATCGGCGGTATCTCCGTGGTCAGGGGCCGGGGTGGGCAGCGTGGACATCAAACGACGACAGAGGTCTGAGGCGGTGCATGCAGCTGGTGTCTGAGTCCTCGGTGCTGGACGGAGCTACAGGCAGGGCCTCAGCTGCCCCACAATAAAGACACGCTGGGGAAGGCAGAGCCTTCAAAGGCTAGACAAATACACACACACACACACACGAATACACACACTCATAAACACACAGGCAAACAAGAAGCATGAGCACAAACAACAATGCCCCCTAAAAATGATTCCCTCCGCCAAAATAGCATGCAGTTCTTTGCTTAATTCTACAAAAAAGGGGGATTTATGCAGATTTTTAAGTCATACTTTGCAAGTATGTTTCTAGAATGATTTGTTTGCTTCCATGCAAATATGTAAAGTAAAATATTTGTTTAAAATGTGGGCTTTCTCCAGGGAGATTAAGAGGGTCACCAGCAAAATGCCACATAACTCTAAATCACTGGACATCCAGACAAACCTCAAACATACAATAATGCAGATTTCCCAGATTTCTCGATACGAGACGACTGGATTGTGATCCGCTGAGTGTGTGTGAGTGATGGTGAAATAGTGCAGAGGGGTATTTTTTCTCAGCTCGTGGGGAAGAAGAGGAAGACAAAGAGTGAAATCCTGATGGCATGCTGTGGACAGCTTCATGTCTGCTGTGGTCGTGACTTCACAGTGGGACTCTGCATCTCCACCGCTGACAGTTCCTCCCTCGTGTCCACTCACTTCAGAGCGTGACGCAACAACAACACTGACCCATTTTTGGGGGGATTTTGACTTTATTAAATTAATTTGATGGAGTTTTAGGACTGAATATCCATCCCCCCCCCCCCTTTTTGATGAATAATACCTCTGTTCAAATCCCCCTTGTAGTCATTTGTGAAAAGATGATGTCAGAGTTTTCCCACTTTGCCTGTGGACTCTCAGTTCCACTTTCAGCCTGTAGAGGGCATGCCTAAACAGCAATCTGGTCAAGCTCAGTGGGGAGTCTGGAGACATACAATATCCCCACAGAAGAAAAGCACAGGGCGACTTTCATCTGTCTATAAAGGGAGGAAATGGTTTTGTTAGATAGAGGAACACTAATATTACCAAAATGAAGCTCGGGAGCTGCGCTGATTAACTCCGAATGTGATTTAAACCATAGAAATAATACCTGAATTGTGCCAAAGACAACTTTGTACAGAAGCATTAAATAGCTTTAGGGCATAAGATTATTAAACTCATAATTGAACATGTTCAAATACCATCTCTTAACTTTGACTGGGAGGGAATTTAAACAAACAGCTCATTA
Organism: Chelidonichthys spinosus; assembly: GCA_029853015.1. Taxonomy (NCBI): domain Eukaryota; kingdom Metazoa; phylum Chordata; class Actinopteri; order Perciformes; family Triglidae; genus Chelidonichthys; species Chelidonichthys spinosus. Next base: position 18,236,385 of record CM056837.1, read on the forward strand.
AAACGACGTCCTCTTTCCTCTCTCCGAGCGGGTTAGAGGTCCTGAATAAAACATGACTTATCTATTGCGATCACGTTAGCCGAGCCATTATTCATTTAACCATTTATTTATTACTCTATTCATCTACATAAATATTTAACTATGTCTTGGCATCTTTATGGACTGCTTGCTCTGCTCCTCAATTACAAGGAGCAGTGTCCTACCACGGCCATATGCCTTCTATCTGGCGACACTATATCTCCACAATTTATGGATGCCAACCTCGGAGCAATATCATTCTGTAGGGCTTTATGTATATCTGTGTGAGTATTAATTTGGGCCCTAATGACTGGCAACAATATGTCCCAGCCTGCGTGCCCAATAGGACCACTATTGTATCCATATAATGTGGCATCAAATAAATTAAGTGTTCTTTTTTTTTGCTCATTGTATGAATTAAATTGGCGCCCATATGGGGGTCCTCGTGAGCGGCGTGCAGAATGGTCTCCATGTAGCTTGACGTGAATGGATGGTTTATGACTCTCACGCTATATATATTCACGACATATACCATAAGTCTCTACAAGTTTTCACTTCCCCCTGCTATGACACACACAAAAAAGATGCCTTGCTTGTTTGTGGAGGGGAGCGTGGAAGCACGCGGGACGGAGGGGAGGGGAAGCGTGGAACCGTAAACACCCGCCATGGGTCCTCCTTTAAAGTGATGAACAGCAATAAAAAGCACCGGTTGTCTGCTGAGAGACAAAAAAAAAAGGAGCATTTGACCACCTGGGCTCGCATCATTTTCTCATGGCGTTTCTCAAGCGTGACTATCAGGAGATGTCCCCGTTAACATTATATGTGGCTAACTCAACCCGATCCACCAAGTCACATCCCGTCGTATACCTGCTTCCACTTCCTTCTATCTGAGGCTCACACGGCAAACTTGCCTCCAGATGTCTTTTTTTGGAGTTGGCGTCGCTGATTTAAATTGCCCGTGCTCAGCAAATCAGCAACAAATCAAACGCCCGATTCACGTTTCACCCCCTCCTCCCCGCCCCACATCCCCAAAATGGGCATTTTGTCAATTACAATCAAAGGCACTTTCACTGTTGTCTCCCCCCTTTTCCTTCTGCCTTTCTCTTTACACATTTTTTCCTATAGTCACAGAATATTTTATATTTGTCCTTAATATCTGGAATTTTGTTCTCCTTTGTACTAAATATAATGCATGATCTTTGCTTTCCAGACTCAATCACAGGATAAAAAAAAAAAAAATGACAGTCCTCTTATGTCGTTATAATGTGCTAATAATCTGATCCTAGGACCATTCCTGTATCTACATGGATACATGCACATGGACAAACAGTATGCATATTTTCTCTTCTCGTCACCCGCCAGGCTTTGGCGTTTCTGTCAATAGAGCAGATGTCTTGATGAATCTTGGACACAATCCAAGAAGCAGAATTCACAGTAGAACAATCTTCACGTCTGCAGCCGGCTCAGCTGCATTATATGTGTTATGTATGTACGTAATGTTGCAATAGGCAACAGCCGTTTTGGATTCTACGTTTCCCCCTGTTTGGAAGCGTTCTCTTTCTCCGGTGGAGTTAGCTGACCGGCGGCGTCCTGCTGGCTCAGCTTGGCCTGCGAAGTCGGCCTGGCGCGCGGGTGACATGTCTGGCATGCCACTGTTGGCTCTCTGCGATCGCAGGGAGACAGCGTGACTGGCAGGCCGTGTTCCTCACGTCTCCAGCCTCTGAAACAGCCATCACTCTGAGAGGATGTTTTCACTCCTCCCTCCACACCAACCCCCCCCGTACCCCTTACAGCTCAGAGAGAAGGTCAAGTTTGGCCCATCAGTCACTGACCAAAGGGCGGGGCCTAGCAGCTGGTGGCCATCAACGGCCGTTAAGATGTTCGGTAGTCCCGGCCCTATCGCATGTCTGACCTATTTGCACCGCTTAATCGTTAGCTTTTGTTCAGCCTTAATGGAATCTCAAGAATAAGTAAGGAAACTAAAACACAAAGTTCTCACTGAACTCGTCTATGAATCTGGTAAAGTTTAACACCATGCTTTCATGTCGATCTATAACATATTTGACCTCCCATGAAGAATGCTACACACACACACACACACACACACACACACACGGGTCATATGTGTGTGCAGTGACACATTCAGCAACGCGTCACACGAGTTCAAAGCAGGAAACCCACGAGGTGGTCACTTGTGTGTTTACCCGACATCGGGTCAGTGTTTTCAGGTGCATACACACCTTTACATGCCCTTCTTTCGCCACTCACACACACACACACACATTTACACCCGAACCCATACCTATATTGACGCACACTTTCCCCTGCTGTTGTTTTAGCAGGGGGAGAGCAGCAATGGTCTGGAACAGGCCTGTTTTTTAGTGCGGGTCAAACTCTGGCCAGGCCTTCAGGCAGCAGCCATCCGATCCCTCCCCGAGGTGCCTCTGGTCTGGGACCCGTTTGAGCCGCCACCTGCTGGGAGAACTTCACTTTAGATACATTGTTCAGGCCTCTCTGAACGCTGCGGAGGGGAAGGCGGGGACATAATGTTAAAGTCAACACCGCGGGATCAGGCCCGCTCTTTGTACTGGGCTTTGAGGGTGACCTTCAGCCTCGGACCGTGTAGAGTGGAGATGAAGTGCAGTAACTCATGCGCTCGCACACATGGGCCGGGCAGAACGTGGAACGGCCCGGTGGTGCGGTTCTTCTGGGTCCCTGACGATGTTGGAGCTGGAATCGGTCAACATGTTTCATGCAACATCTCTATAGATTTTACACCAATGCAGATATCACAATCTATCAGAGCTGTCACTTAAAGAAACAAATAAATCCAGACTTGCATGTAATGCATTCACTTTGATTTGACATCACTGAGTGGCTGGTGGAGTTTTTGAACTCGCCAGAGTTTTTCCATCTATGACATCACTTCTGAAATGCTTCCATGTCATGATTCTGGCCCGACTTGTTAGCTTTGCATTAGAAAAGGAGAAAACAACCAGGCATGTTGCATTGCTACCCTCATTTTAAATGATCACGCATCAACAGCTCTCTCACATTCAACAGATTGCTTGTCATGTAAAGTTGCATCCTCAATAATCAATAATGGTGATTCTTTATGGGAAGATTTACACAACTTTTTGCATCAGTGTAATGAAGTATACTATAATACCGTAAAATACATTCTCATCTGCTTATTTTCTAGTCTATAAATAGTCTTTCCAACTGTATATACTCATATTGAAACCACACAAACAATTACATTAATTGAAGATTTTCCATGTAATTAAAACAACCCTGATTGTCCACCATGTGGTGAGATTATAAGATCTTATTCTTGACTCTGATGGTGATCCACTATTTCTTCCCCTCCACAACCATCACGCAGCAGAATGCACCTTTATTCACCCGCCCCTGCCGTCTGAATAAAGGTGCTCTCCTCCTGGCTGCTGCATGTTTCGCCTTCGCCGTGTTGTTTTCCCGCCCGTGCACTCGTACTTGTCGGAAGAGAGGCAGGATGAGGAGTCATCCATCTCCAGCTAACAGCCACCAGTCTGGCCCCATGCTGGAGCCCCAGAGAGAAGAAGCGATCGCTCACAGCACAGGAGCACATTCCCCCCTCAACACAGGGGGGACGAGGCCATTTAACCCATCGAGGCCCGGTCTACTTCTCTTTGCCATCACATGTACGTCTGCAGCGGCGGTGGCGGTGTACGTTAATGCATGCAAAGTCATTAGTGCTGTTTCCAGTCTGGTGGGGCTCTTCAGTAGGGAGTTAAATGGCTGGACCACATATGTATAAATATATATAGAGCAGCACAGTACATCCCTCACATGCTCCCACCTCTAACCTCCTCTCTCCTTGATCCTCATGTAACTCCTACAGCACCCCCCCTCCTGTCTCTCTGCCCTACTGGCATGACGACAGCATCCCCGGACACACGGCGACTTGCACTATAACCAGCCTGAGGAATCGACACTCCAAGTGTTTCTCCACACTTTTTCTAATGGCATCGCGAGCCCCCCGCCACTGCCGGGATGGAAGGTGTTTAGCACCTTACTGTTTTTACTTTGACAGAGGAGGGACACTAGCGCTCCCCTGGCTATATAGGCCTGGACCAGATCCACTGTTATCATTCCCACCGTGGGCACGCTTCCCCTCCCTTTTGAATCACAGGTATTTATGTGGGTGTGGCGGCGTTTGGCTTGGGCTAGCTGTGCTAGCTCAGGATCGGAAGTTTCAGACTCTGGACCGAAAGGCACATCTAGGTTGACGCCAAGGTGAAAAGCTCCATCTGTATATGAGCAAATATGAGACAGACGGACACGTGATGGAGGGATAATGGTCCACCGTGCACCATTACAGAAATAGGACTGTCCGTGAAGAATGAGGCGGCGGCGGCGGAGGGAACGAGAGAGAGAGGTCTTGCGTGGTGAATAACATCGAGCACTGAACGGGTAGTTAGGTCAAGAAATGAAAGAAAATGGAGCCAATAAATGTGAGGCAGAATGACTTTTAAACAATAAAATTGACGACCCTTGTCTGTGGAGGTAAAGTGCGGACGTGGCGAGCCGTGACCAAAAAGCCATTGTTGACTAACGTCAACCGGGTGCGTTATCTTTGACCCCTGCGGCGAGAAATGGGAAAAGAGAGCGAAGGTGAGGAAGCGGTTATGAATTACAGACACAACAATGAGAGAGGGGGAAAAAAAAGAAATGAGTCTTTACACATTCAGGAGTCGATTCTCCAAATGATGTGTCGGGTAATGTATTTGTATTCATAAAGAAAGTGTAACAACACTTTTTTTTCTCTCTTTCTCCCCTCCTCTCCGTGACAGAACGGCATTCTGGGAGAAGACAGACTGCAAAGGTCATAATTATTTGCGGTCATGCTGCTCCTCACTTAACAGATGGAGACAACCTGAGTCAACATTTTTCAATTAAAAAAGGAGAACACAAACAAACAGAGGGGAAAGAAGAAAACACACGAGCTGGGGAGAGAGAGAAAAAACACACACACAAAAAAAAACAGGAAATGACCTTGAGGACCTGATACCTCATTAAAAGTGATGCTCCGAGCCTGCAAACAGGCTAATTAGACAAATCCTGCTCACACTTAGCGGTGGTACGCGTGGTGGGGGGGATTGTATCGCGTTTGCGTGTATGTTAAATGTTGTACGGAGCCAGATCTCAGTGCAAATATCTGAAGTCAATTAGCTCTGTGAAAGAGGAGGGCATACTGGTACGGAGGGTGAATTAACGCATCCACATGAACATATGTACGCATTAAGTTGGGGATATGGATGGATGGTGACCCGACTCACTGAGAGAGCAGCGCCTCCATATGGTGGAGGGAGTCAAATTAAATCAAAATGAAGTATGTTTGAATGCACGCATGGCATGGCATGACGTCACATCGCTCACCTTAATCAGAGGGAAAAGGGTTAACTTTTATCATTATTATCGTGATTCTAATGTAAAACTTGTGAAGTTCACACATCATGTCTGTTTACTGCTGCTAATGTGAAAAACAACAGTTGGATGAAGCATTCGTGGCTCCAGAGGGAGCCGTGTGTGAAGTCAAAGTCGCCTCAAGTGATGTCACTTCAGTCGGTGTCGGCAGGGGCAGAAAACACCAGGTTTGGAAACGAGACAGGAGCAGGTGTGTGAGTCGAGAAGACGTGAGTTAACCCGACCTCCTCATCTCTGCTCCAGGGAGGCTAGCACCTCCGGGCTCTGACCAAACGGTCAGTAGGGGAAACGCTGCTTACCCACTTTAAAGCCAGCATCCCTTCGGGGGTCATGGGGTCGTTGCATCTGCACTTGACGACAAAGTTGTCGCAGTGTCTACTTTTTTGCAAACGACTTAATTCATCCTGATTTAAGTGCTGTATGAATATGCTTTGTTGATATATTTTTTAAAGACATTTTTAAAAATGTTTGTTTTGTGTTAAATGCAGAACGCTGAAGTTCTCCTCCATTGCAGCACATTAACCATGTAGGATGTTACGTTTGGTCTTTGAATAGACAGAATGGATGCTAGCTTGTAGCGTAGCGTATATAGCGGTGCTCCTATTGCAAAGAATTCAACGGAAAACAACGTGAACATGGCGGTTGCTTGTCATCCCCTCCAGTTGACTTCTGCAATATTGTGTTTTATTTATTTATTTTCCTCAAATCTGGAGTGCATGCTGGGAAATATGCTAACAAGCCAGCTCTTTAATTTATTCATTTAATTCCAAGACTGTAAAACAATGCAAGCTGACCTGAAACGATGATGCCATCAGCCCCAGGTTTTGAGATCCCTCCACCCGTGATTTTTGCCGAACCGACCCTTTAACAGCAGAGAAACGTTGCCGAGCAATATCAATAAGAGCAACTTTTTTTTTTCCTGATTGACAGCAGCATCCTGGTAAACATCGTCTCAAGCTGACAGCCCTGGAGAACTTAGCCAGAATGTGACAGCCATCACAGACCCACATCCACACATGAAAGGGCTTTGTGTTGTGATGCCCCTCTACTGAGACCGAAGAGGACATGTTGTTCTCAGTTAGAAACAGACATTCAGAGAGAGAGAGAGGGAGGGAGTATGCATACTGTGTGTGTGTGTGTGTGTGTGTGTGTGTGTGCGATAGGACAAGGAGTGCTGATTTAGACATAGCCAACCCAAACACAGATGCCCTCGTCCTTCCTTCCTGTGGGTAACAGAAGGAGACACAATGTGTTCAAGAGGCCGGCGCTGACAAAGGGATTAATCCCACGACAACAAACGCTCCGATCTTTGGCATAAGTCGCCGCACAAAAATACATATCATATGGTCGCAGCGGCACAGAGAGCCAGGAAAATCATGAAAAAAATGGGATTTTCAAAAAGTTTGCCGTCCAAGTGTCACACATATTCAGAAACCTATTCCTTTAGCTTTGGGGTGAATCTAGCAGTGATTTATACATTTTTTATTTTTTTTTACACATATAGGATATCTCCCACTGCTAATCTCTCAATCCCGCTATTATCTCTCACTTTCTCGCCATCGCTGGAGCTCCACTTCCTTCTATCTCTTCCTGTGTCTTCTTTTTTGCTCTCACACCCTGTCGTTGTTCTGGGTGGAGGGGAGGGAGGAGGCGGGGGGGGGGGATGCAAACCTGTGAACATCTGCCTTGCGATACAGTGGGAGGAACAGACAGAGAGAGCCAGAGATGAGGTTGAGTTCGCGTTGAACCACCCATGGTGCCTGGACTGTTACGGCCATCAGCAAATCTACCATCTCGCTGCCATCAAAGGTTTCACTCTCTCGCCTCTGTCCGTCTCCGTGTGTGTGTTTCCACGTCTGTGTGTGTGTGTGTGTGCGGTGTGTGTGTGTTCTCAAATAACATAATCCCATAAGATGGTGGGAGAGACATTTTTTTTTTTTTTTTTTTGGAGGATAAGGGGAGAAAAGAGAGGGGAAAAATGATGGCGGTGAAGAGAGAAAAGGCGATGAGGGGAGGGAGGGAGGGTGAGGGGGTGTAGGGGGGAGGAGGGTGGGGGGGCAGAGTAGAGCGGGAGAAAAGCATTAGTAGTTCCAGCCAGCTGCCAAATGATGCCCTTGATTGCCTCTCTTCTTGTGCAGAAACAGAAGGTGTGAGGGGTGATTAGGCCTGGGCCCGATCCCTGATGAACAGATGTTAATAACAAAGCCCATGTTCATTGTGGTTAATAGCCAAGCGCGCCAGGGCTGGCTGCTGAGGCTAGGGGAAAATCTGCCTCCATAGCTCTTCTCCTCCCCTCTCCCCTTCGTGGGAGAGAGATAGGCTCCCTCTACTAATGTTTTGGCTGTACACTAACGTAATGAGCATGGTATTTGCAAGAAAAGGTAATGATAATCAGTCACGGGGGCGGGAAAAAAAAAACACAAAAACAACACGGCAAATGATGGTGCGTCGCGTTCAGGAGATAGAGGAGCTCAGGGTTTGTGCTGTTAACTTTTAGTTGATGATGGCCTTTTGATGATTTTTCCGAGATAAAGGGGGTGTTAATAAAGCCGGGCTGAAATCACCGTTCGCCTGTCAGGCTTGTTGTCTTCAGGCGGGAACGACAACAACTGTAATGTGCCGAGGCGTCGTCGTGATCCGGTTCCATCAAATCCGTCGATTCTAAACCAACGCCATCTAGAGCTCAATCAGCCGGCACTAACGAGTTAAGAATACCATTTAAAATCTATAAATAAATACGACAGGGGTTGGAGGTCAAACCGGAAAGGGTTAACGGTCTGAAAACACAGCATTGGTGAAGGAGCCGCCACATCCTCCCTTCTCCACACAACAGTTTACTTATAAAACATTCAAACGCAATGAATTATTGAAGTGAAGCAGATGTTTCGAATCAAATATTTTATTTTTATTTTACCACGTTTCCATTAGCGAGCGAAAAAACGTGCTTTTCTTCCGAAGTATGTATGCGGCGGCACCAATTCTCTTTTCTCTGTGTGTACACAGCGTGGAGGGGAGACTCATCTCACACTCAAATATCTCCATGGGGAATGAAAAAGATGGCAGAGACGCATGCCGAGGCCACTCCTTTTATCCGGGGCCTCGGGAAGACAAACATTGGCACAGTCGACAGGAAAAAAAGGAAAAAAAAAAATCAAAATGTGACATTTTTTTCCCTCCGCACGCCCGCGATACCTCACATCTTCAAAATTGATGGCTCGTCTGAGATAGACAGAAGGAGGTGTAATGAATGTGCTTCGGTGTCACAAAGACGTGCCACCAGGACATTGTGGTGATCTCGGGCTCTGAAGCGGGTTTTTTTTTTAAAGCGCAGAGGGCCGGCTGTTTGTGTTATTCACATTTTTAGAGGGGTTGGAAGGGAAATCTGCACGTGGATCCACTGTGGCGAGGGTGATAATAGTTTTGGAGGGCGAAAGCATCCATTTTTGAAACGGCTCTTTATGCTATTTAGTCAAGTGGGATTTTTATATATATTTTTATTTCCATGACGCTGCTTGAGTTTCTGGAACGCGGACAAAAAGATTATAATGGTCATTTTCTCCGGCGTTCACGCTGTACGTGTGACTCGTGGGAGCTCACGAGTTCTGGGCTGACAATCACGAGGCACCAGCTGTCACTCAATAGCCCCATCGCCATGACAACGTGTCTTTTTTTTTGACAGGTATGTATCAGACCCAAATATCCACTGTAATCATCGTGAGACGTGAAGGTTCTGTAAAGTGATCAGAAAGCATATTATATACATAACGTCAGGCTTTTCATCCATTTCTCTTAGCTAACTTTTAACAATTCATTCTTTATTCATTATGTATTCTTTATTTAGCTTCCACAAAGTGGTGGCTAGTCTTCCACAAACACACTCGTCAACAATAAAAGACAATGACAGCATGAATACGGATGACTTAGAATAAAACACAATTTACAACCAATTAGAAACCAGGAATTACAAAACAAACAAAACAAACAAGATGGTTATAAAAGCAACATTATCACAAATACACAGCACACAACTTAAACAAAACCCAGAAAACAGCTATTCCAGAGCCAACCATTTGAGTTTGAATGCCTTTTTGAAATAAAATCTATTAGTTATTTGTCCAATTTTGGTATTGAGTTCATTCCACGCCACAAAAACTCTGTAAAGAACATGTGTGGAAGGGATAAAGCCGATTAACCAGCACTTACTTGACGAGTCACCGTTTATGTGTTTCTTTTACCTAATTACTTTTATTTTGATCATTGATTCGGTTTGTCCTTCATCCATGACTTTAAGCTGAATAATGTAACCATTTTAAGCTGAATAATGTAACCATTTATACATTAATTTAGCTCCTTTAACTATATATTCATTACTTTCAGCTAGGGGTGAGTATTGGCAAGAACCTCACAATACGATACGTATCACGATACTTTGGTCACGATAAGATACATATTATGATATCACGATAGAAATAAAGATGAAAACATACAGGTACTTGACCTGTATATGTACATTAGATGACAAATTGAGTCAAAACTATTTCATTCAAAACAGCCTCTCCATTTTATTAATTCCCATGAAATTCACTGGAATAAATATTGACAATAAAATGAAAAAGGATAAAGTAAGTAGTATCAATCTTTGGAGTTGAAAAATAGATATAGTATTGGGCGGCAAAGTATCGCGATATGTTGCCGTATCGATATTTTTACCCACCCCTACTTTCAGCTAACTATTTATAATTCTCCGGTTGCTTTCCAACTCGTTTTCACACACCTTAAATTGCGTTACGTATATCATACCGAAGGCAGTTTAATCAGTTTATCACCCCATTTATAATCTGTTACCAATATGTGATAAATATAGTCTTTTCTCATATTTCTTTATCATCTTCAAGACGGTAACACGTGCTGACGTCCTTCCAGCTGATATATCTCACAAGAAATCCATTTGAATGCTTAAATTCAGTGACATCCTCCTTTTTTTTTAACAAAAAAAGAGAGAATAGATGACAGCCCCCAGTTCCTCCTTTAAATTGAAAGGAGACAATGCTAGTTAAGAGTTATATTCCCAGCGGTACGCTTCCTCTCACAAGCGTCAAGCACCACTGTTTAATGTACACTCATGCCCCATCTACCTCCTCTTCCATTATTCCACTCTCCAAACCTCCGTCTCATGCGCACTTTCCCCGGGCCCCATGCTGTCCCTCCCTATTTATTGAATACATCTTTTACTCTGCAACATTTTTCCACCTGAGCTGGCAGTTGCAACTTTTATAGAGGGGGGGCGGCGGGGAGAAGAGGACCCTCGTATTTTCATCGCACGCATCACGCTCCAGCGGACGAAGGCCATCTAGGCTGAAATGAACTAACAGGGAAGATGACTTAGACCTCACCTCCTCCTCCTCCTCCTCCTTTTTTTTTTTGTTCCTTGTCGTTCTCTTGTTTATATTATTTAAGAAGGAGTGATAGCACTTGGTGTTGCCCTCAATTCACTTCATGAAAAAATAACAACAAGTCAATAGCAGGCCACCAGCTGAGTGCAGACAGAATAGGGATTTTAAAAGGGTAAGTAAACAGCAACCTGATCAACAAAACAATCTATTATTCAGTGCCATTTATTTATTTATTTTTTTGGCAAGATCAGTTTTTACACGGCCCCAATTTATAAGGCAAGTCAAGCGGAGAAAAACACATAAACAAGCTTTCAATAAAAAAAAAGAATCATTGAAGCGTCTACATTGCTTGTAACCGTCAGAAACACTCGAACTGAACTACTTAACGCCCATCAGGGATGTTTCATGTTTCTGTGGTGACATCTCACCTCCTCTTTGCATCTGCAGACACTATCCAAGTTTCCGTCAGGTGCAACTTCACAAAACGTGATGTCACCCTATCGGACGCAGGTCAAAACAAGGGGGACGAGTGTTGATGTGAAATTCACTCCATTAGAGTGAAGCCCGGGCTTTGTATTCATGGCAAAGGCGAGGCTTTCCAGCAGAATTACACCAGCTTTGTGTAAATAATCAAGGGCTGACCTGTGGGGTTAAACCCCGTAATTGAAGTGATACTTCAAAGAGACGACTACCACCTTCTCTCGGCGGCAGAACGCTGCATGGAGCAGGCAAGACAGACGGGAGGGGGGGGGGCACACACACACACACACACACACACACACGGGGCAGACGAAGGAGGTAATGGGGTGCCCAGATTGGATGACACTGTGGGAGTGCCTATTCTGTCATACAAGTGCTTTCTCTGTCTCTCTTTCGCTCCCCTCTCTGGTAAATGGCTAAAATGCCAAATTGCATCTCAGTCACAAATGAATAAATGAAATGAACATGTGATGCCATCGCCATTTTTTTTTCTTCTTTTTTTTGTATCATTGCAGCCGAAGTTGGATGCAATGACTTGAAAGTTTTTTGTTTTTTTGCATGAGATGTTCATTATGCATGACGTGAAAAAAAAAGGTGTTAATGGGGTCAAAATCTACAAATGTATTATTTTGCATGTGTTTAATCTATCGTTTACAGTATTCACACAACCATTTATCATTATTCATGACTGTTCAGCTGACAAATGGGGTCACATGGGTCAGCGGGATGCATCCATTCATCATTTCCGCTACGAATATATCATCGTGTGATCCAAAATGATCTTTTTTTTTTTTTTTTAATCTATGAAAATATGCGGTCTAAAATGCTTTGACTCTATCAATCCCCCCGCTGATCCAGAAAAAAATGATCAAAACCCACAAAGCAATGAGCGATTTTGCAAATGTAGTTTGAGTATCGGCAGCATAGAAACCCAAAGACAGTGAGTGAGTGTGAGAAAACCCCTCTTCATCTTCCTCAGTGATAAAACCACAGTGGTCCAGAGAGATCATAAAATATATTGACCCAGAACAGTCCAGAAAAATAAATGCAATGGATCCCGAACAATGAGCGTGTTTTCAAACTTCACTCTCGCTGCTGTGAACCGAAGACCCCTCTCATCGAGACCCGGAATAATCTGGAAAAATCTACAATGTGGAACAATCTGAACAATGAGGGACTTTGCAAATTCCCCTCTTCCTGTTTTGACAGCATTAAAAAAAAAAAAAAAAAAAAAGCCTCTGACCCAAAGCCATCCCCATGGCGATGAGGACCACATGCAGCCCAGATGCTGAGCTATTCGCTTGGAGGAGGGAGAAAAAACTAGCCTCGCTCTGCCACGGAGCATCGTCGCCGCCAAAGCGCCACCGCGCAGACATTTGCCCCGACTGCAATTCAATTAGAGGCTGTGAACATGTGACAAAGAGACAGACAGACAGACAGACAGACAGACGGGTGAATCGGTGGGGTGGTGTTGGGTGAGGAACTGTCTGTCTGTCAGGAGTGACTGGCACGGCTGTAATCACTCATTTACAGTAGTGATCACCATAGTGCATTGTGGGTGACAGATGCCCACGCTGTATAGAAGTGTACAACCCACTATCTTCCCCATCTCACCCCCCCAGCTTCACACACACACACCTCCAGCAAAGAGTAGCAACCAGCGGAGAGAGGCAGATTGATCCCTGGATTCTGCGTAGCTACGGGCCTCCTTCCCTCATTAATTCTGCTGATTCCACCAGATGGGAAACAAAATATTAATTTTATTCAGCCCTAGGCATGGGCTCTCCGTTAAGGTGTTCACTAAATCACCAGGGTTTCATCAGGATGCTCCGATATTGCAGCCCCGGCTGTAAAATTGCCGGGGCCGGTGGGTGGGGACAAAGGTTCAAATTGTCATAAATGTAATTAATTGTATGGCGGGAATGATTAATATATCAGAAACGGAGGAGCCGACGTGACTCGCCAAGATGCCCAGCCATGCCTTCAACGTGGCGGGTACGTGCGCTCGTTTGAATTATGCAAATTAATTGACTCTTTCAATGTGGCATAAAATGCTAGTGCAACTACATTGCATGGTACATTAGTCTGTTCATCCAATAAAACTGCATTCTTTACAAGTGAATCCTTGACTCAGAAGAGCTCTGGGATACAATTCATTTTCGGGCACAGATGTGAGAGTCTGGCAGCATTTGGCAGAAGGTTTCGGGGCTGAATGTGAGGAAGAGGACGGGGCGGGGTTGGGCTTCCAGAGAGTTCTTCCACTCCGGATGTATATGCGTGAGTGTTTGGTGTTTGTCTACTGACCCCACTGAGATCCACACTGGCACAGAAACCCCTGCACATCTCCCCCCCCCTACGTCACTCCCCTTTTGTTTCACAACGAGATGACAACTTAGTTTGTTGGTCACATCTAAAGAACCATGGATCATTGATTTCATTGCAATGTTGCAGCGCTGCCCTCCCCACCCGCCGAGCCATAGTGGAGACTGGCAATGACGGGGCATGTGCTCAAATGCACAATACACACACGCATGCACACACACACACATGCGTGCACACACACGCCTAATTATAAGCACCGCTTTTCCACAGGCAAACTCCAGTGAAGGATGATGATTTCTCTGAAGCCACAGAATTGTGGACAAATAGACGACGTGAAGATTTTCAGTCCAAAATGAAGCTTTTTGACACGTAAAATATGAATTTGAATAGAGCAAATATTTGCCTTCACCTGCTCAGAATGTCATATATTCGTTTCTGCGTCGCTGTCCTACCAGAAGCTACATATCTTGCTTTCCACCCCCGGATGACACTACCTGCCGTTCACTTATCAGCATGGAGACGGAGAGAGGAGGAGCTCCACCTCGCCACCTAATGAAAGCCCAAGCTCTTCCACCACTGCCCTCCACCTACCCCCAGCCCCTCCCCTCCCTCTGAAACCACCTCCTCACCCCTCCAGCCGCTCTCTCTCCCCACCCCCACTTTGATATACATGTGTCAAGGCAAAGTGACAAATAGCACATATTAATTAGGCACTAGGCCGGGCGAGATTGCTGTTATTAACGGTGGAAAAGGGGGTAAGGTTGGATTTAATTGCCTGTGACATCAAAGTCAAGTGACTGGTATTTCAAGCATCATTTAAAATGTTTGATATTGAGGCCATTGTACTCACATAAAAACGCATCTAAAAATATAAAGGAGACTGATGGGGAGGAAAATACCTACATTGCGTCCGCGGCAGCTATCTGGGAGCTAATAACATCTCTCCTCTGATAAATGGAAGAGATCCTGATGGAAAGTGTATTGTGGTTGCCCCTGACTGACTGCCGCTCCCTCTCTCTGCGATTTTTGCCATCTACTCTCACGATCTCCATTCGCTTTTCATATGACTGGTACGCTGGAGGGAAGAAGAAGGGGGGAAAAGCGTAATTTCAATATAGAGTAGAGAGGTGGAGATGTAAATGTGCTTGCTTGGTCTGGAAAACACACGTACGAGTGTTTTTATGATGAAAAAATACAAAATGAGAAATGTCTTTATTACATTTTGATAGTGAACGCTAAAGAATGTGAGCTTTTGTACAAGATATGAAGGCATTAAATGCACCGCTACTCTTATAGAGTTTTATAAATAAAATCAAATGTTTAACACCGATCAGCTTTTGGGAAAAAAAAAAAAGAAAAAAAAGGCTGCTGTAATCGTGTGTGTCGTGATGACTGATTATCCGGGGCCCCTATCAGATTGTAGACAGTGCTTTTAGCTGTTAACCGTTGCCATGGCAATGCCGTTCTCCTGTTGGGCGTTCTGCTAACCCTGAAATTAGTGTCGAGGTGTGGCGCCACCTCAAACTGCGCTTCGCCCCTCTTCGCTAAGCCTTCCCCTGATTTGCCGTCCACAACAACCCCCCCCCCCCCCCCCCTTCTCCAAATAAAAAAAAAAAACCTGTTGAAAAGATAAGCCTCCCCTGGAAGCAGTTGTGGGCCAGACGCTCGGCACTCGACACAAGGCAGGTGAGAGTGATAAACCGCAGATACACTCCAATAGTCAGGACCATAACCATCACCCACTTTGGTCCTTTTAAAGGTTTTAGAGCGTTTTCTCTCGGATATGGGACGCTTCGAAATCCTTTTAACATCTGCATGTTGCAGCCGTTTCACTTTTACCGTCAGGCATGGACCGTCTGAAACAAGCCCCAACGGGGTCCCTACAGCAGTCCATTCAGACCACTGCTGTCACGCTCCTGCCTACATTAATCTGAAGCTCCGCTCAGTGGAAAGGCTTTTAAAAAGCTCAGCGCTGGTCATTACCGGACATGGTGGCCATGTTGAAAGCTCCACTTCCTCTTCATCTTCATCCCGCTCCGGCCTCTCATTTAGCAGGGCGCAGCGACTTTTTATTTTTTTCTTCTTTCTCCGTGGCAATGACTTCATCCTCCTTCATTTTAATGGCCCGTTAATGCTAACATCGTCAGTACCTCTCCGCTGCATGGAAATAACCAAACCCAGTAGACGGAGTGCCATTTCTCGGCACGCAATAAGACACACCAGGTGCGCTCAGTCTCAAATTAGCCGATCAACAGGGAGGCAAAACTGGCATCCTGATGATCCAAGGCGCCAGCATGGCACATCATTTAGAAAATGGTCTATTATTTTTGTGCAAGCATTAAAAATAATTTACTGTCCTTAAAGTCTTTGATTTCCCCAAAGACATGACAAAACGTACAACAACCTGACAGGGTTTGTTGTATTGAGAGAAAAAAAAACAACAACTAAAGAGTAAACTTAAAAAACACCTGCTAGTTATGTACGCGGATGTGATACAGCATGGGGTGTTACCTGAGGTTTGAATGGGTCATACTAGTGCATACGCCTTTATGTGGAGAGCATCCAATCAAACTAAGTGCTTTTTTTTTGTTGGTGTATACATTTTAAAACACTCATGCAATTTTCAACCTGCTGCTTTCTGCCTAAATGTGTTGATTAGAATTCAACCGTTGCTGCCTTTACCTGCTGTTGCTTACATTGTATTCCATCATCACATATCCATTCATACAGTAACGTACAGTTACTGTATGAATGGAGTTTCCAACCTAGTTTCCAACCTAGATCAAAAACTGAAAAGAAAAATACAAGATATATTGAAGTCACATGGTCCGTGTCATGTTCCCTTGCAGTGATGAGGTGGATGGTACACCCTGACAAAGAGACAAAGAGAGACGGTGAGAGAGAGGCTTGTAAAGCCACGGTGCAGTCAGGGGCCACTTGGAGAGGTGAAAAAGGGAAATACATATTGATAAGATGCGGCGGTTAGGCCCCATAGCCCCTTTCCCAAGACGGGCCACAGACTGGAATTATAATGAGTGGGATTAACACCCCCTACCACTGCTGTTTCTAACCCCTCAGCCCCCCTACCCAAACCTCAACACAAACACACACACACACACACACACACACACATGTACAAGCACTCCTTCTCCAGGATCTGCCCCGATCCAAGGACAGGAAGCCAAGTGCCAGCAAGGAACATACTGACATTAATTAACAACATCTGACACAGATGCCACGCTTGTACTCGCTCTAGAGGTGGTCCAGCACATTATTTCATTTTGGTTATTTCCTTTCATTTTTCCACCCCCTCCACCCTTTTTTTTTTTGTTGCTAGATTCACTTCTTAATCTCCTTGACATGCTGTCCTCTCTTTTACGTCAGAAATGTGAATTTGAACTGGCTTCGAATGCAATTAACTTTCCACTTGTCGGGGCCCTTTTGTGTAATTTTGAATAACCCCTTCGCTCGTAATAAGGGAAGCTATCAAATCTCATCGCGGAGAGATACACGCGGCGATATTCATCGACGTTCACACCTTTTGCTTTGCTTTAATCTATTTGCTCTCTCTGACACCCCAAATATTGTGACACCAGACAAAACACCGAGGGCCCCCAGTACGGCGGACCCCCGTTTGCTTCCGCGCCGCCACCCAGAAGCCGGCGTTCACAAAAGAAGAGCTGTTTCACGACGTGGCTTTGGGGAGGCAAAGGTCAAGCTTTTCAGTCGGGAAGGGTAGTGAAAAGAAAAAGAGCCGTCGGGAGGTTTTTCGGTAATTAGCCGGGAGCTTTCTACCGTGCCGGAGTTCCACCGTGCCGAAGAGTGGCAAGCGACACGTACGTTCGAAAGCCTGTATCCCCGCTAATCAGCCGCCCTCAAACAAAAATAGACGTGTGACTTGCCAAGTCGTCTGCAGACGTGTTGATAAGTGGCACACATGTCAAGTCATTATTTGTGATGCAACTTTTCGAGAGGGGAGAGAAGCAAGCGCCCAAGCGCCGCGAGCCGTGCAAACCCCAGAACAAAGAGCAGAGGTGAGGATGAGTAATAATCCCATGCTGTCTGGAGGGATCGTTCACCCATCAGAGGCCCCCTGCCGTCCGCCGAGAAGGTTCTGAGGGGGGAAAATGTGGCGTTTTCTAAACTGTCCAGACACTTTGTGCCTCCTCTGCTGCTTCTCTTTGGTGGCAGCGGTGACCCCAGAGTCCCTCCTGAACTGCCTCCGGTAATGACCGTCGTACATCATGTCTTAAGTGCCGCCGCCCCGGTCGGGCCCGTGTCGCCGGCCTGTCCGGCTCTCATTTCCATGTGAGTCCTGGACTCGGGCCACGGCAGGGAAATTAAAAAACGCATCGTTGCGATTCATCTTCTGAACGACTCCCGCCACACGAGGGACCGGACCACCGGGGAAAAGTCCTCATAAAGGACCTTGATGGCGATCCCATCAGTCCGAGTGTCAGCCGGCGAGGCGGGGACTTTGTTATGATTTGTTTAAGCGGCTAACCGTGTATCATTGTCAAACTAGACACGTGGGTGCAAAAGGTCTACGCTTCATATGTGGTCATGTGTGTTGTTTTTTTATAAATAATAATCAGCTCAAACGTGTGTGAGAGCAGCTTTGAGTTTCACTCATCTGTGATCAATATTATCACATTTGCTGACATGTTGACAGTTTTAATTTCTCCTGAACCGGAGGATAAAACACCTGTCAATATTAGCAGAAAAAGTCCACAACCCAGGAGCCGAAGGGGTGGGGCCGCTCAAACGTTCTGCTGCCGCCACCTGCTGGTTAGCAGCTTTTGAAGCCTTCGCCCCCCCTCCCCTTTTCCTGCCATTCAAACTCACCAACCCCCCAAAGTAACCAACAGTAAAAAAAAATCTCTCCTGCCTCACTCTTCTCTTTTTCTTTCCTTTTTCTTTTACAAATCCCCAAGCTGGATAAGTGTTTATTTTTTAGCTTGTAAAAAATATTTCCTTTCACCTTTTAAAAGCCTCGTCTGGTGTGTCCACATCATTTGAGTAGAAATACGGGCCTGTGTAACTCTATCATGCAGGGAGATAGATATAGACGGGGTGGGATTGCAGATATGGAGGTCAGCAGACAAATGGTCAGTGGCGGTGGGGGGATATCGTCTTTCATTAATTATTCTATAAAGAAAAGGAGGCTCTCTCGTCCTGAGGAGGCACCTGATGAAGAGGCCATTGTGCTGCGTTCAAAGGCCACGTGTTTTCCTGAAATCTCCTTTAAGTCGCCACTCAAACACTCCTGAGGCATATCTTGCAGCAGGCCGGAGTCCAGACAAAGAGACTTCTCCACCATTTATCTTCAAGCTGGCATAAGGTGCCTCCGCCACATTACTCTAAACACTGTCTTTTCAATCGAATAAAATAAATTCTGGTGCTCTCACTAATGGTCACATCGAACATTGACCACGGGAGGTAAGTCTAACAAAATTAGTATGCAAAAGACCTGCCCTCGCGAGGCCTATAATTTCCTTGCAAATGATTTCCGTATTTGAGGATGAAAGGAGGGAAAAAGACAATGGGCATTTTTTTTTTTTTTTTTTTTTTGAGTGTGCATGCGTGTGCAGCTTCCCAATGCAAGCTGCATTTAAATAACTTAACCCACGACAGCAGGTGGGATGGGATGAAATAAGGTAAAAATGCAGAGTGGAAAGATCCGACAGTTTGCATCTTTTGATATTTAGTTGATAGGCTTTGGCATGACGCCCCGACGGTGTGAGCTGAGGACAAAAAAAAAAAAACAAGTGCCAGAGAGACAGTCAGCCCTGAGAAAAGCCTTGCATTCTGCTCCTTCGCCTACATTCTGTGCAGCGGGCAGGCTGCTCGCTGCATGCTGTGACATCTTTTTCATGAGTTAACTTAATTAAACGTATATCCGCCTTACATTGTTTCGCCCAGACGGACTTTTAACTTTGGAATAAAGGTCGGGCACAGTCTGCAACTGCCTTTTTAAGTGAAAGGAAAGTTATTTAATTAAAAAAAAACAGATAAAAATACTTCTAATAACACTTATTTTTAACTTAATTAAAGCGTCTCGTCGCTGCGCAGGCCTACAGGCTTTACGCAATGCTGCATTTATTCAGACCACGAGACTATGAATGTTAATTGCACCGTTTCCGAATCATAAATACCGACATAAATCACCGGACTATACAATATTATGCTCTACTTTTTATGTCCCCTACGTGGTCTGCAGGAGTACATCCTCATCACTATAAATCACATCCCCACAGCTTCCAGGACTGTTGCAGGGACCGAGCGGTGCCCACACACTTTACGCAGCTTAGAGACCATTTCATGGTATTAATTTTAATGTACATAATGGATGGAGCTGTACTTCCCATGTTCGATGTCCGTTTAATAATCAATCATGATTTATAATGTGCATCATGGTATATTAAAATCCGGCCGGGGTAATTGTAATTTCTGTGATAAGTCATTGAAATAAATGAAGGGAAAGAGGTTAGAACCTTATTCTTATTATCTGTATTATTATTATTATTTTTATGATTATTATTATTATTACTGTTTTACAAAATTCCCATTTTAAAAAATATTATTCCAGCTTTAATCTTAAGAACACCTGGTTGACTTTATTTAATATGCAAATCTTTGATAAGCAGTCAAAATATTGACCAAAGTGTTAAAATGTGTACACACCGTGGTGGTGAAATCTCAACCATTCACATGTAAGAATTTAACCTCTCCAAAAATCCCAAATTAATTAAAAGTAGAATTTCAATCTTTTGGAAATTAATTTTGGGAGGTCATCATTTATTAATATTTCATAAAAACCGAAACGTCCATCACATTATTAAAGGAAAAAACAAAGACATTCAGCCTGCTTTTAACTCTTTCAAGGCGAGTTCTTATATTAAAACACTCTTACATTTCAATTTATTTTGTTTTTTAATGGTTAAATATTGATTGATTGTATAAATAATTTAAAAAAAGAGCAGATTTTAGAGTCACCAATTCAAGAACGATTTTGAATAAGACGTGAACATGTATTTTTGCGTCCTGACCTTTTAAATGTTGAACTCTAGAGAGTATAATAGAACTGTGTGTGTTTCCAGCCTCCCATTCAGCAGCAGTGAGAACAGAAGAGTGGGCGCCTTAGCCCTCCAGTGTACGTCTCTCTATGAGTCTGTGTCATAACCTCCATCAGGGTTTCATATTTCCCTCTTCCCTCATCCGTCCCAGCATGATAGCCTTAATATGCATGTCTCCGTACCGACACGCTCTGACTAAATGGCCACATTTGCACATCTTTTTTTTTCCTCCTCGCAGCCTATGTCCAATCCCCTCGCTCCGTTAATGCCGAGTTAATTTCTTCCATCCAAAATAATACTTTGGCAAAATCATTTCTTACTAAAGTGCCACATCATTTATTGTGAGGACTTCGGTGAACTTCTGTGAAAAATTAATGCCTTTAATTTTGCTTGATGGCAACATCAGCGCAGCTCTGTAAATTGCACTTTAATGAGATTTTGCTACAGGGGATAATCTGCAACTGACGGAAAAAACATCTCCAAAACATCTGTAGACCTATGATTCCTCTCTGACAGTCCGACCCCCCGTAAGTCTCGGAGCAGACGGATGAGCAGAAACACGGTCACTTCATAAGTGCAACTTTTCAAAGTTAAACAAGAAGTAAACTCATAGGATGTGTTTTCAGGAGTCTGATTGGGCGACAAGGACAGGAAATATGATGAGATGCTCAATTTTAAAGGGCTTATTGAAACCTGAGGAAAGCCAAAAATAATCATTCTCATCTTGTGTATACTGAAGCATACCTTCAGACCCAGAAGGCACTGTGCAAACTAACTGGATGAACCATAAAAAAGAACAACCAAACAACCAACTTTTGCATCTGATGATTAAAAGACAAATTCCACGCAGTTATTAAACATTTGATCACACAAAGAAAACCGAGCCAAATGGATCTGAAGCTCTGTGGTGTCGCGCTCCTTTCCTCCGGCCGTTCCATGGCGTGACTCTTCCAAGGAGACGCATTTGGAAGGCGTCCAGCAAAAAAAAAAAAAGAAGAGTGGACTGGATCATCTGCAGCCCGAGCTAAGCCAAAGCCCCCCCCTCCAAAAAATTAAAGCTGACACATTCAATCTCGTCAACATGGCGTTTTTAATGTGTCTTTCTCACACTGTTACCTGATCCTCCTTTGCAGCACCACGAGACTTTGTTAATCTCATCTCTTTTATAGTTTCTCTCTCCCTTTCAACCGCTTTAACCCCACTGCTTTTCATTCAGCGTCGAGAGGAGCAGCCGAGAATGTGAGCTGCCCATGTCTCATTACTGTTTTACAGATGTGTCCGAAGATTTCCACCTCGTCTGCGTTTTCCCCCTCCGTTCCCTTCTTTATTTCCCCACGTCTATGTTTTGTCTACCTCCTCGCTTCCTCCTCGCTGTCATGGAAACAATGCGTTTGCCCGAGCTAATTACAGGGCAGACGGCGAACTGCAAGGTGGGATATTGTGAGGAATGCTCGCCCCTTTCGTAATAAATGCGATGCCGGTTTGCAGGCGAGTGATGGAGCCCCACCCTGTCTGACATTTATGGGCCCATCCTCATTCGTTCTGTTAAAAAAAAAGACATATTTTCCATGTGCAACCCATGCGGCGGAGAAAATACATGTTTCCAAATGTTTCACGGTGAGAGTTTATCTGTGAACAAAGCGCTGCAGTTTCCCCATCTAGTTCTGATGGAACACCACACCTATTGGAGCACACACCCTACTTTTTTACAATTTGAGAAAAAGCAGGGGGAAAAAAAACGCTCCCTACCGGGGGCTTGGGAGCGATTTGAAAGTTGTTTTAAACCAACAGTTTTCATGTGGTAGAGCAACCAAGCCTCTCGCTTCTGTGTTTTTCCCCCCCAAATGTCACACAATTAAATCAGCTCCAGCGATGGTTTGCCGTGGTCAGTGCCAAGTTGGGATCACGCTTCCCAGCACGGCCCCGCGGCTCCACCAGACAACTCTTGTCTGGTTGGTGGCCGAGACGCACTGTTGGGATGGCAGCACCTGTCAGAGCCGGGCGCTTCACGCCGGCATCTCACCAGGAGCTCCCTGAACCCAAAACACAAACCGACTCTCCATCTCCAGCTGCATAAATGTGGCATCTCTGCTTCGACCCGCAAACACTTCAATCCCCCCCAATAACACACCCCAGCCCAGCCGCTGTGTGTGTGTGTGTGCTGTGTGTGTTGTTGTTGTGTGAGTTTTTGGTCTTGGTCTCTTGCTCTCCCTCCTTCCTCGCTCTCTGTCTCTCTCCATCTCTCGCATGATTTCCCTGACTCGAGCTCCCCGGGGGTTAGTCATCTTTGGTCATCAGCTCCACTCGCAGGTCAATTGTAGCAGCGAGTGGTCGGCCAAACAATGCAAGAAAAAAAAAAAAAAACCTCCACAACAACCCTGTTATAGGCATGAACCGCCGGCGTGCTCGTATCACCGGCGCATGACAAGATCAGAGCAGAGAGCGTGGCCATAAACAAGCCGATGAGTGGTGGGAGAGATTTGCTGAAGCACTTAAAATGGATGAGGAGGACACAGAAACCTGTCATATATATATATATATATATATATATATATATTTGCATCCAGCCTGCTTCTGTGAGTGGCTGAGGCTTTTTTCCCCAGCTGATCTCCAGTCGGGGAAACATTCCTGCCGGGGCAAATTAACTGGAGAGCGTTTGCACACAGGCCCCGCCGCCTAATGAAGAGGCCCAGAGGATATTTGCAGGGTCACACAAAGGAGGTGGCGTCGATGCTGAATGAAAATTGGGCATTAAGCGGGGATGCCACGGGTAGCCTCGGAAAAACTACTGCAGGCCTCGCTTCTAGGAGGCATCACTGTGAGAGGATTGCCCTACCATTTTTTATTATTTATTTATTTAATTTCCGGGGAAATGAGATGATTATTCACAGAATATCTGCATGTTTAGTGGAGGAACTGTCATCATCTCTCTTCCCCTGCAGACCCACAAAAAGAAAAATTAGCATTTATTCGGGGGCCACAGGACTTTTATTGGCTCCATATGCAGGCTACAAACCCACAGGAAATTTCAATTTGAAGCCACTTAAATTCAACACTATTGCAGTCGTCTCCAACGACGAGGGCGTTTAAGTTTTAAGTATTAAGAGTGAATCCCAGAATGCCATTGTCGGAACGCCGCACGCCGAAGGGAAGTGTACGGCGGCCGCGAGGCATCGCCGCCAACGGCAGAAAAAAAAAAAACGCCAGTGATGTTTTACAACCAGCACTTCCAAGAGAGTTCCAACTGTTTTTGCCCAATATGAGGTAAAATGAAATTAATAGCACTGACCAATACGTTTTGTGCCAAGTCCCACAAGCTATTGTGATTCGGAAACCTGCGGTTTAATCTAATTGTTGAGTTACTGTATTTGAGGATGAGAATAATATTTAAATCCCATTCTTTTTCATCTTTTATTCTCCATCTATTTATCCTCTCGGCTCCATTATTCTTCTTCCCCGTGAATATGCTGTGTAGTCACTTTCCAGTGGAGAAATGATCCAGTTGTTGTTCATCAAATTTTGGATCTCTTTTTTTATTTTTTTGCTCAGCCGCAATTACAGAATCCAACTATCCGTTTACTTGATGAATCCTCCTCCGCCGTGTTGTTTGATGAATAAGGAAAAATACGTCAACGTTTGCACCACGAATAGTAATTAAAGTGAAAAATACTGTCACAATGTAAATCCTTAATTGGACTCCCAGAGAGATATTGAAAATTTGTCTTTAATAATAGGTGATGACTGGGGACAGAAAAACAAAGCGTGTTTGAAATGTGGCTCTGGAAGTTCAATTTATCACGACATGGAAAACAACTAATTTAGCACAGCTCATTCAGGGAACCACCGGGGTCGGGTAATGCACTTTTAATCATCTCACTTCGGCACGGGGAAAACGGGAGAGGAGTCTCGTACGGGATAATGTTTCTCTAGGTGTTTTGCGAGATGTTCCATTTTAATAAGACGCGATTAATAATTAATCGGCGAGAGTGCCGGGTCTCAATCTGCCGTCCTTGGACTGCACTTGTGACATTTGTTCATCCAATCTGCTCACCCGAAGACCGTAAATAAAGACCTCCTTTAAAGTGCATGTCAGCGACTCCATAAACAGGCTGCTGGAAGTATCAGGACTTTATTATTTAGCCGATCAAATCATACGTGTGAATTTGAATCTTGCACGGAAGATGAAAGTTTTTTCTTTTTTGGTTTACTATTCTCTCATTAAAAATGCTCCCAGCCATCTGTGGAGTGCAGCAAACACACCTGCTTCACCCTGGGCTTGTAATGGCTTTTCACAATGTGCATGTGGGTCTCTGACTATCTGGAGGAGAGAGGGTGGAGGGGGGGCTGTTATAGGCCTGTCATGCCAGGATCATCAACCAGACACGCAGCACCTTGTATTCCACTCGCATAATTATGGATATTGTAAAGCATTCCCAAAGATCAATTTAGCCGCCTGCGTCACCAGAGGAGTTATTAAGCCACTTTGTGTTGGATTTCAATGTTGGTAATGCGGCGCGTTAGAGCACACCCGGCTGCCTGGATTTGGAGCAGAACGTGGACTCGAGGCAGGATACGAGTTTGTTAGAGTCGTGATTGAAAGATATCCGTTTATCCACGGTATTCGAATCTGTTGATCGCAAAATGAGACTGACCTCCGAACGTATTGATGGCATATTGGATAGAAATGTCCCAGAGGTGATCCAGGGGTTAAAACTCCATCTGAATAGGAAGTCTTAATGATAATGTTGAACCCCCCCTCCCTTTTGAAGTCTCACACTTTAAACTGAAAAGGCTTCACACAAAAAAAAAAACCAGAAGCAGTGAACCACATCAGGTGCCGAGATGAATGAACTCCAGCAAATGAACTTTGGCGAGACCCCTTTCGGATCCTTTGAACTTGCTATAGGGTCTGTTTCTGGTCTGTCAAGGGAAGGCTTGCAGTGTTGTGGTCACTCTGTGGAATGGTCATCAGGCTCCGGCCCCCATGCGCTCCCTCTCACTGCCAATGTATCTGTTTCCAAATGGGATTGACGCAGGCCTTAGACGTACCCTGCTGAGGTCCTCTGAAACCAGAGACCCTTGAAGTGGACGTCTGCCTGTGTCCAGCCTGCTCCCAGAAACCCCTTTCAGATCCAATGGCTCCAAATGTGGCCTTCTGCATGAAGACGTTTTGACACAGCCTGGTCGGCTGGTTGGGTCCCTTCCCCCGACGCTCCGGCCCTCCACCACCACCACCACCTGTGCCAATGCTAACCACCAGCAGCCTCATGCAGACCAGGGAGCAGGACCACCCTGGGCTGGTCAGCAACCCCTGCTTACACCTGCCATAAAACTTAAAAGCTACAGTCTCATCCCCCGGCTTTGAAGTGTTCAAAGCATAGCTTAGTGACCTTTGATGCGACTTTGGACGCAACACATGTTCTGCACCCATGTAGAAACGCCGGCCTCTCGGCAGACAAGGCGGGATTGTTTACCTACATGTGCAAAACGTAAGGGCCAACGCATGGCAACCATGCATGGAGCCTCTATTCCCACACGTCAAGTTCCCCATGGTGGGAAGCCGACATGAGTCGGGCCGGACGCCGCTTTGAGCTAACGTTTCCAGCCACCATGTGTTCAGCATTACTTCCAACACTCTCTCCGTGTCCTCGAACTGACCACCGGGCCGCCGCCGGCCTTAGATGTGGATGGATGCTCATTTGCTTTTAGCATTATTTTGGATATCAGGAAAGCAAAAAAATACATTTACATACTTATTTTAAACCCATGAAAATGTTTCTGTAGCACCAAGTATTGGAAGCTGTAGGTATGCCTTTTGGATTTGTAGACTTTAATTGGGTATTTTCTGTTCAAAGAAATTTGTTGTTCTAATACAGCTTCTGATATATAGACGTTCATCTTTTGAAGGAAGTATTCAGATCCCATACTGTACAAATACTCCGTTACAAGAAAAAACCCTTGCATTGAAAATGAAATGAAGGTATCATGTGTGAGTATTATCAGCAATATGTATAAGTTTCAAAAGCATTTGAGTAGTGTTTACTAAGGGCTGTGTTGAGAAATGTACTTTTTTTTTTTTACCTTTCCCTGTTACATTTAACTGATTTTTTGTCAACTTTTGTTAAAAAAAAATGTTGCATTCCTCAAATATGGTTTGGAAATGATCGGAAGTTTAGCCGAAAACTAGGTGTTGTATTGGCATTGTATGAAAAAGATACCTACTGCTAATTCATGTATGATACGGAGGTATCATACATGAATCAAAAATTACATCACTAACTTAGGGTGAAAAAACTCCTTACTTTTAACTTGACATTTGCACAAGAAGCTAAAGTAGCTAAACTACCGGCAACAGAATGATCCTTAAACATACATAAAACAATTATATGAAGCTCTGAAGGAACCGCAGATGCTTCTATTCTTCTCTGTTCTATTCTCTCATTCCTTTCCTTGTATTTTTACATTGCATTGCTGCTTTTTCTTAATTAAAGGATCTGAAATCTTCTCCGACCACATCTCCAGGGTTCATTGACAGTGGCTCCCAGCTACAAATGCATGGCGAGTACATAAAACTATATTCTTGAAATACACCGTGCTCTCTTCCACCATATACGCTTGTTGTTTCTTGAGTTAAAACGTAAGCGCGATGAGTTATCGACGTCGGCTAGCATCTAAAACATGCACGCGGTTACAACCGTAATGTACTGTGCACATGTCTCGGATTACGTCCAGCCTCTCCCTCCTCTCGCAAAAAAAAAACAGCACTGTACGAAGAGAAAAAAAGGGCTGGCTGTTTTACAAGGCGTTAAATATTTGACAGAACAGTAAGCTCATAATTACACAAGACCACGGTTGTGTGTAAATGTCAAACAAAAGCGGGCTGATATATAGCCAGCCATGGGGTTTACATGCTTCACATGCTAGTGTCTGAATGACAGGGCCTCGAGATGATGTAATTACAACACGAGAGGCTCTATAAGTGCGCGCACCGTCACAGTGTGCTCGGAGTTAAAATAGCACGCGGCTGAGTCTGAAATAACCTGGTAGCAAAACACAGGGTCCCCCTTTATTTACACAATGTGTGCCAGACCTGCTGTGCATCGTGTAAGTGTACCAGCCATGAATCTCAATTACAGTGCAAATAGTGCACATAGGATAAGTTGAAACATAACCAGGCAGATTTTTTTTTTTTTGCAACCAATCGGAGAGCTTGTTCTGCTGACGTCTTTTGCTCAGTGGAGCCAGAGGAGCTGGCCTTTTCGCTAACTATAGACCGAGAAATCCCGAGCGTGTTTCTTTTGGCCTCGGGGGGCGGGCGGCCCACGCAAATGTTGATGAGGATGAAACGGCAGCGTCTGCACCGTGACCTTCTGGAATGTGCCTTCAAAGAGGATTCTCTTGCGGATTTCTCAAGAGGATCTCACTCCCGTGGCACCGCCTTGAAACCGCCGTTTATTCACTCGGGTTTATACACTCGGGTTTATTCACTCGGGTTTATTCACTCGGGTTTATTCACTCGGGTTTACCCTGCGATTTGCGGTATGAAAATGTCATACCTGGTCTGCACTGCTGCCTTTCTTTTTGCACCCAAAGTCAGTCCTTGGTTCCTGTGGTTCCTGTGGTTCCCGTCGGTGTGTCCCACTCACCAGGGCCTGAAAAGTATCAGTCATGTCAGCGATGCAGTAAAGTTCCAGCACGGCGCATGCACGGTGACGCAGACAGGAAGCAACAAAACCGCATCGTGGCTCAGCGACATGCCTGGACGTGGCGAGCAGCGCGGCACATCCATGACACTATAACAGTAAAACAGTGTGAGGGGAGAAGCTGTCGACACTCCGATTTCAGCAGACGCCACTTTAACTTTTAACGTTGACGGGTGTAAATCAGGAGGCCATTTTGAAATCCTTGTTGAAATGGTGTGTGTGTGTGTGTGTGTGTGTGTGTGTGTGTGTGTGTGTCCACATAAACCCTGCCAGCATGGGACTCCCCCGGGGGGCACGCCGACCTCCCATCCTCATCTCTGCCAGGCA
This sequence comes from Chelidonichthys spinosus, assembly GCA_029853015.1. NCBI lineage: Eukaryota > Metazoa > Chordata > Actinopteri > Perciformes > Triglidae > Chelidonichthys > Chelidonichthys spinosus. Next base: position 18,265,173 of record CM056837.1, read on the forward strand.
ACATTTTAATATCTAATTCTTCTAATTATGTCCAACATCCCCCCCCACATTACTGGTAATTAAAATGCTTGGCCTTTAAACATTTTTTATTTTTTTTTTTTTGCTGTGTAAGCTTAACTTTGAGGAGTGTTTTTTTTTTTTTATTGGAGCATTTTTGAGCTATGGGGTTAGAAAAAGAGGGAGAATCTGTTGTCTGGGGCCTTAAACGCCGTAATTAAGATTAGCTGTTAAACGCAACAAATACAGAAACCATGTGTTCCTTAACTCCTGTCTTAGTTTAAGTGATTTATGTCGAAAAGCCTACTTTTTATGAGTTAGCATGTAGTAATAATTAAGTGGCAATAAACCTAACATTAGATCCTGTATCCATGCCAGGATAAACAGGTGAGCAAACTCCTTCCTGCTTATTAAGAGGTGAGGAAACTGCGTTTAAGTGGCTTCAGCCAGCCACTCCATCCCTAGTTAAGGAAGGGAAATCAAGCACAACAACAAAACTTCCGTTCTTTCTCTAAATCTTCCGACCCTCTTTTCAGACATGCCCAGCCCCTCCGTTCCTTTCACTCCAATGGGACTCTACGGAGAGCCCCCTTTGTGCTCGGCAGATCAGGCTGTGTCCGCTACTCCCACTCCTTTCAATGGAGAGCAAGAGGACTGCTAAGGGCTGGAACGACAGTGTTACCCATGCAAGCAGAACATCCCTCTCTTTTTGTGCAGTGGGTTGGTGAGGAGGCAGTGGGAAGGATGCGGTCAGTCTGCTCCGGGATAATGGAGGGCTGGGCAGCTGCCTGTGGGACAACAAAGGGACTAGTCTCCTGTTAGGCCTGTTTATTTTAGTGTTGTTTCTATGCCGCCTGCGTGTCAGCCTACCTGAAAGGGCGTATGGGTAAAAATGTGCGTTGGCCTTACAATTGAGACATTACAGCCACCAGCTTCCCCCCGGTGCTGTGGAGTTTATTATAGGCAGGAAGGGAAAAAATACGAGGGGAGAGAATTTAGCTTGACTTTCATTTCATTCTAGGTGATGTAGTTTGAGTCCTTAAAGGCACATAAAAGGACCATTTTATTCCAATTTATAGCAAATAACAATGTGTAAATATTCACTGTGGTTTTAGTGCATCTGACTCAAATTGACTGCGTTTTTGTGTCTTTAGTTGAAACGAATGACGTTTTAAAGATTAAAACATATTTTTGTTCATGAAAAAAATAATAAAATAAAACAGCCTGGCACCTTTCTCACTTTACAATGAAGACACGTTGGTAAAGTGCTTTTAAAGTCACTTCCAGAGGTCCAGGCCGACACTTAGAAGTCAACCCCGTCCATCTTTTCTTCTCCTTGAGCCTTTGATCCCTTGTGTTCGCCCTCACTCTCTCCTGCGCCAGATCTGTTCTGCGCTGAAAATTCTTTAGTTTCCCATAGAAACGTGTCCTTTCCGCGGGGATATTGATGTTTTTTTCCTCGCAGGGGTTATGATATGGTGAATCAGAATCTCAAAGCCGGGGGGACAATACTCGCATTCATGCTTGTTTTTTTCTTTTCTTCTTCTTTGGTGCCTTTTGTCGTGTTTTTTTTTTTTTTTTTTTTTTTTTAGTCTCCTTGTTCAAATCCTCATTTCTCAAATGAATACAAATATTTATTCTGTCAATGTGTGAGCTGCACTCACTCCGGACGCTTCTCTAAAGCATTCAAGGCTTTGTCGGAGCAGCAGGTTGCAACGCCGAAGACGCGCGAGGACGCGGAGGACGCGGAGACGAGGACACGCACGCGCACCTCTTTTTTTTATTTTATTTTTTATTATTATTATTATTATTCGGGTTCACCTCACAAACCAAACCTTGAACCAAAACTTACAAGACGCGCGCACTTTGGAGGAACTATCCATCCTGGATGTCTATAAATATTCTGCTGGATCTCTTTTCTGCACAAATAATCAAATGTAGAATTTGGCCTCGCTTACATGCTAAGGTACATTAGCACCCTGTTGTTGTAGCCCAGACATGGATCCCAGATGCTAACTGGACGCGCGCTGCAGAGACTTGGCCACAGCTATAAAAAGCTTCAAATTCCTCGAGTCGGGGTATTAAATCGACACCCAGGCCTTCCTCCCCCCCTCCTCCCCCTCCTCCCTCTCCTTTCTGCGGCCTGACATGTCTGCTAGACCACGCTTTCTCTTCGCATTGTCGCCCTGACATCTCAACAATGTACATCTTCGGGACGCCATTTTTCGGAGGCCTTTGATCTGCAGACCGAAAGGAACAAAGTTATGGAGAGAAGGGGATGATAGAGGAGGACTGACCCCCCCTTTCTCTCTGTGTGTCTCACCCACCACCTCCAGTTTAAAAAAGCAAGAAATTGATCATCAGTCCAGCCCATAAAAAGATAAACTCCTTCCACTGTCATCTCTCATGTAAAATAACTATAATCATAGAAACAGAAGCCCACATATTAAATAATGTGTTTACAGTTTTGATTTCTTCACTAAAATCCACCATCCTGTAATTACATCGTGCGAAGAGGAGAGAAGACTAAGAAAAGTGGCCCTTAAGGCTGTCAGAGTCTCCATCCCGACCCTGCCCTAAACATTAATTATGATATTCTGCAGGTCTCGCGGGAGCTCTTCCATTTGACACAGTCTGTGCAATCTCTTGTTTCCCGCCCTCTGATCTTCACCTCGGAGCCAAACGATGAGGACGTACAGTAAAGGGTGCAATAACTCCTCTTTGGGGTAAAACGCTGCAGCCCACCGGAAAACGTGTCGGAGGGCCGCCGCTTCAGAGCTCAACTAGTGTGTGTGTGTGTGTGTGTGTGTGCGCATTAGTAACAGTTTGTCGGGTGCCAAGATATTCCATCAGGTCATTAGATGTCTGTCCTCTCGGGTCAGGATTTAATAGACGCAAAGTTCATCACACAGCAAAGTGTTGAGCGCCCTTTCAATAAATGAGTAGTTTGGTGAGTTTTTAGAGACTTTTTAAACTTGGGTTTAGTTTAAAGGTTGATTCTGTGGATCAGGAAGTGTATTCCTACATTGTAACTTTCAAAAACATGAGAGGAGACTCTTTTAGTGCCATTTCTATGCAGCTGGGATGTTTCTATCAACCGTTATCACTCCAGCAATTCAATTCAATTATGTTTATAGTGTCATATCACAACAGAAGTCATCTCAACACATTGAGGATGAAAATACACTCATGATTATCAGAGTTACAGCGACAGTGATGAGAAAAAAACGTCTTAATAGGCTTTTAGGTAGAAATCTTGCAGCCCATCCTTGGGTTCCAACTGTTGGTAGTAGTATATGGTAGTATTTACAGAAGATATGGTATCAACAGTAGTAATTGAGTTCCACCCAAAAGTTGCACGTCACATTCAACATTGTATCATTTCTAATATTTCAATCCATCCATCTGAGCAGAAAACTCCCCCCACCAACACTCAGCGGTGTAATTATCACCATATAGAGCCGTTTGATGGAGCGTTATGATGAGGGGGGGGGGGGGGGGGGTTTCTGCTGTCTCTGTTTTCCATGTCATCTCACAGGCCGCCACTCATGATGAATGAACACATTCCTGCTCCCCTATAGGCTGCTGGCGACGCCATCACGTCCCTCCTGTCATAAACAGCGGCCGTTTACTGCCTCCTTTAGCGTTTCTATCGCTCCCAAGCAACTTTCCTGCAGTTTGCTGTGTGAACGCCGAGGGCAACCGCAACATTGACATGATATTTGGAAAAACGCACAGTTAGAGTGTTGGAAGGAGCTGTTTTGTTAGAATAACATGTGTGTGCTTGTATTTCTGGTGATTTATTATATTTTATTGACATGACTCAGTGGTTCAATATATATATATATATATATATATATGTGTTATGGTGTAAAGTTCAAGTGCTAAAATTCAAAACGTGTTGGTGTCAGGATGCTTGACACACCTTATAGGCAAAATAAATGGAAGTTATTCATATTTTCTAAAAAAATTTTAAATGTGCATTATTAGATCTATTTTTTTAAATAGTTTTGAATTTTAAATGATCAAAACAGAAACAATACAAACATTTCATCCTTTTTTTACACACCACCACAGTCATTTTAAGGAAGTTAAGAACTGCCTTTACAGAACAAAACTGTATTTTTTTTAGAAAGATGATGGTTATGTTTCACTTATTTTGTTGCAGCTTGTTATTTTATTTGTTTTATTGTTTTTTTTTGTTAATATTAATAATTGCTACTAATACATGGTAGATTATGATAATGAAAAAAAATCTAAAAATCTATGTTTTAACACTTTATAATGAATTCTATTCTTGTGCGTAAAGTGAACCAACGTTGGTTTCCACTCCAACAAGGACGGACAACCCGGAGGAGTCCAGAGACCCTCGCGTCCAGCCAGCAGAGATGCAGGTAGACGTGTAGGCGTGAATGGGATCGAGTTGATCCCTGCCGCGGTATGAATGAAGCACGTGCGCGCGGAGGCTTCACGGGGGCCCTTCGGTGCGTTTTTAACGTGTTTGCAGCACAGAAGCGAGGCATGAATCATGTTGGCGCGTTCACACACGTCCGGAACATTCACCCATTTAACACTTTCACCATCTTATGTCACTGTGTTTTTTTGTTACCCCCCCCCCAAAAAAAAGTTTACCAACACCCTCGAGCACATCCGCGCGCGCACAAGCCGCTCAATTGGACGCGTCACGGCCGCGCATGTCCCCCTCACAAAAGACAATTGTGATTTAGACAAACATTGGGGGGAAAACATAAAGGCAAAGGTCAAGTCCTCTCTCGGTTCAAGTGTGCTCCGATTCACCTACAACACAACGGGCACAAAGAGTTGCAGCTACCTCCGTCTCCAAAAAGGGGATGTGATTACATGGCTTTGTGGAGGAGGAGGAGGAGGAGGAGGAGGAGGAGGAGGAGGAGGAAGATGCTGATTCTCAACCTGATTCGGGTGAAATTAAGAGGAAGAGTATCCTCCACAAGTCAGCGTGCTGGATCACCCCTCACCCCTCACCCCTCCTCCCCTCCCTCCTCACCATAGAACGAGAGAGGATTCCACATATAATACTATTATTATCATTATTCTAATTATCATGCAACCCCAAAATATGCATTTTTATACAATTGAACCATCGGGCTGTGCGTGTTTTTTCTTCTTCTTTCCCCCTCCCCGTATTATTATTATTGCAAGTTCAATTATTTCTAGAACAGAGGGATTAGAAGAATAAGTAGTGTTAATTGCGCGGCAGGTATAACGAGCAGGTCTAATCCTTCTTCCCCCTCTTTGTATTGAGTTTTTGTGGGCTTAATGAGTGGCAGGTAGGGCTGCTTCCTGCTTTCTCACATGCTCAAATAGGCCTCTCGCTGCTTGCCGTCCTGGACCCTGGCTGTGTACAGGAAACAATTGATTTCGAGCATAAAGTTAATTATGCCTAGAAATTAGACAGCCTTAACGTCGGGTGAGGACTCGGAAGGTGGATTTCCTGACAGCCCTTAACACACTCTCACGTCTTTCACGGGTTTTTTTTTTTTTTTTTTTGCGATATGTGCAATAATGGGAGGGAAAACGACACTTACCTTATCTGCTCATGCATTGGTTGGCTCTTATTTTTAACACACACATGCATATATATCCCATAGAATAAAAATAGTTGCTCTACCAGTAGGTGAATATGATTTATCCAGTCTTAATGGTGAAATTGGAGAAAATAAATGGGAGGAAAGAATCCTGTTGGGCTCTGCACTAGTCTGAGGAGTTTCCTAGGCTACACAAATCAGCATTATGAAGATAGTCTGGAGCTCAAAGAATGTCGCAGTGGTCGACTTATTATTGCGAGCGAGAAGGGGGGGGAAAATGGTATTGAAAGTTTTCCTTTTGATGAATTAACTCGTGGACAGGGAGGATAAGCCGCCTTGCATCGCGCCTCCTGCGCTGAAGTAGGAATAATTTAACAGAAAAGTCCCGCTTTGTGTCGCTTTGGACAGAATCAAGTGCCTTTTCATTTCGGTTCTAATTTTGCAAGACTCCCTCAAAGTCATTTCACATCGACTAAAAAGTACGATTAATGTCGTTATTATGATTAGGAGTGTCGTCGCAGCCTTGTCAATAAAGTTTTCACGGACACATAAAGAGCCTCTGACCTCTCCGAGAGGAGCTTTAACCTACATATGGTTTACACGTCAAACTCAAACTGCCTGCCGCTGAAAGGCTTCTTTTTTTTCCCTCCTTCTTCTTCCTTTCTTTAATTCTATTACCGGACGTGGGCTCGCTTTGTTTCAATGCTGTCGTATCAAAATGATTGACAAAGTAATAAACGCGTCATGCTGCTGCATCTGATTACGCCGCGGCATTTGCATTGGACATCGAGGGGGGAATATGACAACCTTGACACGCTGGGGATTTGCTCTGTCAAATAAACACGTCTCCAAGGATCTATATTGTTGCGCGGCGACAAAAAAAAAACCTCCCCGTTCATTGAATTTCAAAGTGTTTCGTGTAATAATTTTTTTTTTTTTTTTTTTTTTTTGAGAGTGGGGATGTGCAAACGTTGGGTCAAAGATTGAAGAAATAATAAGAACGAATGAATAAATAAACGCTTGGCATGATGCGTAAATTAACGCCACACTGGCAACACCGTTCCATAATTAATATCTCCCCCATATCTCCCTCTATTTCTCCGTTTCACAGGTCCAAGTCCTTCTAAGTGCCTCTTGACGTTGTAGTGGTCACACGCACCGCAAAGAAATACCCATTTAACAAATCATTCGTGATTTTTTTCTTTCCTTCTTGAGTTGATTTTTTTTTAACTCAAACTTGCGTCCAATAAATGTTAAAATAAAACCAATAATTATTTCGATTTATTTATATATTATTTTAAAATATGAATACTATTTTTGTGTTTTCACAGATAATGTAGATTCTATTTCGTTTTTTAAAATAATATTTTTTCTTCTTCTACAGGCTACTGGCGTTATAGATGGAGTCCATTTATATCCCATGGTGTGCCCACCTACAGCAGGTGTCCTCGTGTCGCACCGTGTCAGCGGTGGCCTGACATAAGTATAATAATAGTTAATAGAGCGTGATAGAGAGAACGGTATTAAACCTAACAAAGATGTGTCAAAAGCAAAAAAAAGAGCCTATGTCTTCATTAGCTTGATCTCCAAGGACCGTCGAACATTTCATTAGTTTGTAATTTATGAATGTTTGACAAATATTAAAGAGTATGTAAATATGAGGGGGCATAATGTCTTTCCTGCGGGAGACTGGCGAAATGACCCGAAAGTCTTCGATCCTGCTAGACTGATCGCGCGCATTATGGCTCTTCTCAAACTGTGCGTTTGCGCGTCTCTTCGGAACATATTTCCCATCCGACGTGTGAAATAGTGCAGATAAACCAATGATTCATAATGCGGGCAGCATTTGCATCTCCTAATATGTGTTATTTTTTTGATATATGATGATGCACTGCCTCTTTTTCACCATGTGTGTAAATGCACTTCTGCCATTATGGCTTTGGCTCAATCAGTAGGAGGGTTTTTTTTTTTTTTTTTTTTGTGGTCCTAAAACGGTCCATTCCCTTGTTTGTGAACCACTTCCAGGAAAACCTTTATTTCTTTATTTTTATTTCAGCAGCACCTGAAACCTCGCTGCTCCAAACATGAGGCCTCTTCAACATTTTGTTGCTAATTTAATATTTTGGGTGACTCATTTGCACTCTTTCGGATCAGGTTTTGACGCATTTCTGTGCGCCAGATCGACTTAATCCCCAAAAGTCAGAATAATGGATTCATAATGGGTTTAAAATGTAATTTTAATACATTTCTTCAGCGTAGAAATCTTTAATAAATCTAGAAGACTGTTTACACTTTAATCCCCCTGTTTCACGTGCACGCGCGTCTGCAAAGTCCCCGGATATTTAGGTTTTGCGTGTTCGCCCGAGTCTCAGCAACAAGTCCCCTCCGCGCGCGCGTTAACGAAGGAAGTCATCAACGCGCTCCCGCTAACTAGACAGACCGCGAGATCAACCCGACCGAGGAGCCCGATCCCGGGATCAAAAGGGGGGGGGACCGAAGAAAGCGGGTCTCGCCTGATTCATTCATGCAGCTGCATTGAGAGCGGGGGCCAACAGGCGTATCATACACTGAAAGGGGGCTGCTATTCAGGGTGCAGGTGTGAAGTATGTGGCACATTCTGCCATATAATGTGGAGGTTGTTAGGAATCCGTGTTCGGGCCTGGATCTGGTGGGTGGGGGGGGGTTGGAGGTTGGAATAAAGTTTCCTCGATTCTGTGGATGACGGTAATCCTGAAACCTGGGGGGGGGGTGCAGGTGGAGGGGTGGTGTAGTGACTTTGTGCCTGCTTTATACAAAAGCTACCGCAGGGCTGTGTATCCTTAACCGTGTTTTCTTTAATACAGGGGAATACACTTAATTTCGCTTTAAAGGTGGTCATAAATCTTTACGACGGAAGCTCGCGGTGGCCATGTACATCACAGCCACGTGATCTCGTGAAACACACACACACACACACGTGTTATCAGTGTGAAATATTCACTATTCACGACGAGCTACTTAACTTGTGGGTGTGTGCTGTATATAAGTTCGCCTTTTGACCCTCAGGTCTGCATATTCCATCAAGGGGAGTCACTTGAACGCTCCATCCCAAACTGTAAACTGGTTATATCATAATATCTGGATGGTGGAAACAGACGGGGAAGTAAAAACGTAGCTGTCTGCTGACTATAATGACCAGAAACTGTTGTTTTTTCTGCTCTATTCTTGCTTCCCCGCTCTGTTTCCGGCGGCTCTGTTGCACCTGTCCCCCTGCCTTTCTCTTCATTATCCCTGCCAATTTCGGCCACTTCATTCCTGATAATTATGACCTGGTTGGTTGGTGTCGGAGGTGCTGATGGTGGTGTTGGTGTTGGAGCGTGGAGGGGAAGGAGGGGAGTGATGAGGGGAGGGGAGGGGGTGAGCGAGGCTTTTTACTCCTAGACTGCTAATCCCCCTATTAAAAGGGTTTTGTTCAATAATGCCGGACAGTTTCCGGAAGTAGGATTACCGCCTCCATTATTTTTACAAAGAAATGATATTTCACACTCAGATGAGCCTCAGGACGCAGCAGTGGCGTTGAGAGGAGCCTTGTTAGGGAATTGGATGTCTTTTCTGTGGCGCTCTAGAAGTTTAAAAACCTCCCACTTCCTTCCTTTTTTACCCCCATTTCTTAAAAACGTCATAATTAATGTGAGTATATGTGGAACTGCATCCGTTTCCTGTTGTTGCTTCAGTGGAAACTCTGTTTTTCTCTCACGCGCACTTCTCCAGCCGTGCACGCGCGCGCATACACACACACCTGTTCTCGTTTCGTGACCCCTTTTTTTGGCTGATATCAGATCAGAGGTCGTCGCTCGCAGCAGCAGTCGTCCCATCTCTCCTGCTCACGCGCTCTTTAGCTCGAGATACTTTTTTTCTTTTTTTACGCAACAAACCGCCTTCTCGCACGAGCCCCGTTTCTAATTGAAGACAGCGCGCTTGTATTCGGGTAAAAGTCGTAAATTGTTGCGCGTAAAGGTCACCAAACTCTCGCGCGCACGGGCCTTCAGCGCTGGTGCGTGATTTGATGCCTCTTTGTGGCTTCCAAATGAATCCAAGGCTGCGTTTTCTTTGATCCGCGCCTGCAGTAAAGATCAAATTCAGAAATACTTTGGCAAAGGGAGAGGGAGAGGGGGGGTAAAATGACACACGGACCTCACGTTTTAACTCTCTCTTTTTTTTTCTCCCTCTCTCCTCCAAACGAAACGACTCTTTAAATGCCGCCTATCTTTCACTCTCAGCGCTGAATGGAAAATGTTTTTACGCGACTCAGTTAGTTCTTGTCCGTTTTGACGAGTGGAACGAAAAGCTTTAGACGGCCCAATAGAGAGGAGCCCAATAGAGAGGAGCCCCAACAAATCGGCCACAAAAGGCTTTCCGTGTCATCAACGTCGTTCAGACGACCTAGAAGAATCCCTCTGATATCAACTTCCACTTCAAAGACTCCCACTTTCAATTGAGATCCAACTATCTTGTTGTTTTTCTTTCTTTTCTTTTCTTTTTTACGCACAAGAGCTGGTGCCAAAAAAAAAAAACCCGTCATCCCCACCTTCCTTTTATTTGTTTTGTGTTTATTCTCGTCTCTTCTGTCACGCACTTAACCAAACTCTATAAACGTATCAGAGACTGTTAGCTTGTGTTGTTTCCTCCCACTTCTTCTACGTTAGTCAAGGCCGAGAGTCAAATTGACCTCTCAGCCAAAAGTTCCCCCCTAGAGCTCTTCTTTACCTTCCTGTTTAGCTGTTTTTCACTTACACGTTTTATTTTGAAATTCAAAAAAAAATTCAAAAATAAAATAGTTCCCAAAGCTCCAAAAATAAAAAAAAGCTTCATTTCAATACATTTTCAACTTGTATTGTTAACTGTGTCATTATAGGCAGCAGAGCTTTGGTGGTTTGACATATTTCCTGTACAGAGGCTAAAATATGATTCTGGTCTCATTGAGCAGTTGGGTCCTCTTGCAGTGCAAGTCTATTATGGTGCAGGACAACTGCCTTTTAGCGGCTTCTCCTTTGATTGTCGTAAAGTAGGCCCGGAGCAAAAGAATATATTTTTTCTTCTTTATGCTGCCCTCGTCTGCAATATAAAGGACATAGATTACCGTTTCCTACCCCATGGGAAGCAAATATTACATTCTTTAGAGCGGGCTTTTGAGCCCACGGACTTGGCCCCATATCATTTGAGTTTGACTCGGCCATTGCCATAGAAATCTTAATTCACCATGAGGATTCACCGTCGTGAAAAAAAATGTCTCTTTGTACAAAACGCTCTTTGAAGTCTGGATCGGGGATCTTGTAGCCCCCTTTCTGTCCAGCTCTTCTGCCCACGTCTGCATCAAAAAAAAAAAAAAAAAAAAAACAGGCTGAGAAAATATAAGTTTTCAAGTCGCCCAAAATAACGTGTATTAAATGTGTCGTAAAGGACCTTCCATTATGTTTTATTGCTAAGGTGTTTTATCTGAATATGAAAATTGGACGTGGATGTATTATTACTGGAACTTTCCTGCAGTAGATGTGTTTTTAATAGAAATATTATTTTTAAAGACATGACAGGGGGGAAAAGTGAACACGTTCCCACAGATTCTTTTTTTTTTTTTTTTAAAGATAATTGATAACCGTCTGTGAATTCCACATAGAACCGAGTGGCCCAGCAGAGTTTTTCACTTTAGTCATACAAGATTTATTCAAAATACTCACAAATTACAAGGCAATTCGGTACGCAGTTTGAGTGCCGCTGGATTTCAGATATTCCAAAAAAAGAGAAAAAAATATATATATATCGACGACAATGATACAAAATCACAAAACGCCCACTTTGATAAAACATTTATAATTTCACGGTCGTATATCAAATACTGCAGGCGTATGAAACAGTTAAAATGTTAACCCTCTGCACAAATAATAAAAAAAACAATGCTGTAAACATACAGTTTGTACAAATAACTGCAATAACCAATAAGAAACTGGTTGGAGACAAAACTATTAACATCAACACATCGAAACTTGTACAAAATTTACAAATGTACATTTTGTTCGTCCTAATTGAAACATGCACTTTGGTTCGATCATACAAAATCATTTCATTTCAGATTTGGAAAAATAAATAAAAACATATTGAAGTCGAAACTCGAATTTACAAAAAAAAAAAAAAAAAGAAAAACTGGTTTTACACCAACATGCCTAGGCTACAATAACGAACCACTAACGGATTTACACGGCTCTCTCCACAAGTGGACCAGTGGGCCGTCAGGACCTTTTTAGGCACCGAGCCAAACGTTTTGAGGTTTTTGAAAATATATTCTTTTTAATTTGCCTGGAAATTAGCACGTCATTAAGGGCCCCCACTTTTTTTTCCCCCAATGTGGTTGAATGCGTCTTGGCTCTGGGTGTCTGTTTGGTGGCTCGTCCAACAGGAGACCATAGTGGGCCCTTCCCAGGCGTGTGTGTAGGCACCGCAGCCAAACCACGTTTAATAGTTAGGCTCTTGGAAATGGGTTCTGTCACTTTCTCGACTTCTCTTTGGAGTTCGGGATTAAAACGCGTCCCTTGGCTCCGGGTTCCTGTAAGGTGGCTCGTCCGCGGGGTCTGGTGTTGAGGGCCCGCTGGGCGGCGTCTGGGCACCGCTGGCACCTGAACTGTGGCACACGTACCATTCACTTAAATTCGCGGGCTGCGAGGCTCCCACCGGCTCCGACAGCACCGAGGAGCCCCCTGGCTCCCGGCCCAAGTCCGAGGAGGGGGAGACCAGGGACGGGGTGGACGACTCGTAGCCCGAGCTGGGCGGGGGGGACTTGCAGTGCACCTTCATGTGTTTCCTCAGAGAGCTGGGGTGCGTGTAGGACTTATCGCAGCCTCGCACTTTGCAGTTGTAGGGCTTATCGCTGGTGTGCACGTGGGAGTGCTTTTTCCGGTCGCTGCTGTTGGCGAAGCGTCGGTCGCAGCCGTCGAACTCACATTTGAAGGGCTTCTCACCTGTAAACAATGACGGGGACAGAATCAGATATGAATCAATAAACTACATATGGAATGACGGGATGATTCATGTTCACCCAAGGCATCGTTTATTTTTATTTATTTATTTAAATAAATATGTATTTCATTTCCCATCGAGCAGCTTTATAGTTTGGGACAAATATTTATTTTTTAAATACTAATAATGTCAGTTTAAGCGCTTAGAATAAACCTAACAATATCCAACAAACTAAGAAATTACATTTTTTAAAAGTGTTTTTTATGTGCCACTTTGATTATTTCTTTCTTAATGTTTCCAATTTTTCATATTGACTTTTTTTCTTTTTTCTTTTAAAAAGTGTGTCTGCTTGGACAGAGCTGCCACGAGTCTGGTGTAAACAGGGGGTCTTGAACCCCCCACCGTCCTGGGTCTATACCTGGCGTCTACATGCATCAGGGCATACGTCAAAACAGACAAGCTATGAGCACAGCGTAGCAGGCCTAAAACCAACTGAAGGAGGGGGAAAAAGCGTGATAAATGAAAGTGTTGCCACAGCCATGGCTACACCTACTGTGTGCTAACGCAGCCAGTCTGCTGCTGCTGAAAAAAAAAAAAAAAAAAAAGCTTGTGGACTGGGGTCTAATTCTGCGTCTCAATAACAAGTATTTCTACCTGATTATGACAAGGCAAAAGGAAAAAAAGAAACAGTGAATAAATTACTCTGAAATCATCCACTGTTGATTTTTCTCCCCCCGATTAAAGCTTTTGAGAATATGTAATTGCCTCTGTCTAATTACACTTGCGGGTTGAATATCAATTTGACCTTCAGCTGCTGGGTTGAGAGAGCCAATCAAGGATATTAGTGTAGTACAAGAAAGCGTCGACGCGCAGACCCCAGGGGCAAGCCCCAGCCATAACCACACTTTCGGATAGGTTTTAAACATGATACCAAAAGACCAGGCCCCTCGGGAGTCAACACACAGAAATAATTTAACAGATTTGTACTTAGGTAATGTGAGCAAATTATATGAATAATACATAGGGCGCAGAAATGGGGGGGCAGAAGGGGTGGGGGTGTGCCATGCAGCCACCGAAGGGAAGGAATGCACTCATTGTATTCATTTACAAGTCTGACTCGACATTTTGAGGCCTTCTCTCTCTCTCTCTCTCTCTCTCTCTCTCTCTCTCTCTCTCTCTCTCTCTCTCTCTCTCTCTCTCTCTCTCTCTCCACAGCACGTCATTGTTTCAGCAGCCATGTTGCACCACTATATGTGTTTTAAAGTTAAAACAGGGCTTTGCGAAAGCGTGCGCACGTCAGTGGTCGTGGACGCGCCAACCTGTTGGTGAATTTATCCCTGCCGTCTGCACTTGTCAACTTGTTGCTCTCTCTGGCTAAAGGCGACCAGGGAGCTGATCGCTCCACGCGCACGCGTGTTATCCCACAATGCACACGCGCGCACACGTCACATACCTCTGGGAAATAAAAGCTAATACGAGGCTATGGATGCTGAAATAAAACGACTTCATTCACTGGCTTTATAACACAATCCAACTTTGTTGAAATAAATGAGCATGCATTAATACAACACAGCCACAAGTTGCTGGAGGGGGAGGAAAGGGAATAAAAGACATCATCACATCAGTCACAGTGGATGTGAAGACGTCCCTGCCAGTCATATGTGGCGTGCGTGGACGCGCCCTGGCGTGGGCCTCACACTTTTGTTGCTGTGGTGTAAACAAGAGGTTGAACCGTCAAACGCCTGAGTGATCTGAATCCCGAAGCTCAAGCTTTTGTACAAAAAAAAGAAGAAAAAAACACTCGCGTGCACGGAGGCACCTGATAACAAACAGGTGGGCAGTAGTTGCGTGTTGATGTGACAGCAGCACATTCATTAATTGCCATGACCAATTAGAGTTATTTTTAAAAAATGCGTAAAAAAAATTCAAGAAAATTCGTATTCAAAAAAAAAATTTCAAAAATCGGAAAATTATGCAAAACATTACTTAACTTGTGTCTGGATTATAAGCAATGCATTTTTTTAAAATTTCAACATGTAACCCCATAATTACATTTTTCACATAATAATAATACATTTTGCGTCACTGACCTGTGTGAGTCCTTTTGTGAATTTTAAGGTTCTCGGACCTCGCGAACACTTTCCCACAGCCGGGGAACGGACACGGAAACGGTTTCTCCCCGGTGTGCACTCGAATGTGATTCACCAGCTTGTACTTGGCTTTAAAGGGTTTGCCTTCCCTCGGACACTCTTCCCAAAAACAGATGTGGTTCGCCTGCTCCGGTCCTCCGACGTGCTCCACCGTCACATGCGTGACGAGCTCGTGCATGGTGCTGTAAGTTTTGGAGCAAAGTTTCTTCGGCGATAGCTCCGGCTCCAGCCATTTGCAAATCAGCTCTTGCTTTATCGGCTGCCTCATGTAGCGGAAAAAGGCACCGGCTCCGTGGTGGTGGTGGTGGTGGTGAGCGCTCAGATTCATGTTCAGATTCAGACCACCGTAGCCGTGCAGCGGCGAGGCGGAGAACGGATCAGCCCTGGAGCTTGCCACTTGACTCAAGTGATCGGACCGAACGTACATTTCTCCAGGTAGTCCTAACCTTATTTGTCCATTCAACGCTTGGCCACCCGGTGATCCGCTCGAAGACTGGTCGTGGTGGAGTCCGGAGAAGAGGGTATGGTTCCCAGCGTCGGGGTGGTGACCATAGTGTCCGGGATAGCTACCTGTTGTTGAGACAAACATTCCGTGGTGAGAGGCTGGACCGGCAGTCTGGTCGGTCAGCACTGGCATGGCTTGAGCTGTCAGATCTCTCCGGATGAGGAAGTCCCTGCTTGCGGATAGAGCCTGGGCCGTGTGAGACATGGAATAGGGGACCGATGTCGCCTGAACCGGGCCAAAAGCTCCCGTTTGACTGGAGACCACTTCACTGTGGCCTGCCATATGATGATTGTGGTGGTGGTGATGGTGGTGGGGATAATGATGGGCTGGGCTGATTTTGAGGGCCGCGGAGTGCCCCATGTGTTCTGGCCCGAATGGACTCGGCCCCAGGCGGGGTTCCGCAGTAATCTCCCCAGGGTGCGAGTGAGCCATTGAGTGTGGATGGCTGCTGAACCCCGGGAAGCCTGTCACGCTCTGAGGGGTATGGTGGTGATGATGGTGATGGTGGTGAGCCCCTGCCAAGTCAACTAATCTCAGCGCCGTGTTCCGTTTGGAAAACGTAGGGTCCATCACGGGGCTTCCCAATGCATCCACGCTCATTACTTCCTAATTTTAGAATAACTTGACAGCAGGCAAAATAATAATGATGATGACAAATATATTTTAATCGCAATGAAAAATAAAGAAAAAAAAAAAAGAAAAAGGAAAAAAAAAAGAGACTTTATAAAGTTAAGTCTATCTGCAGACTACATGGAATCCCATTCGGTTGAGAGGCAGCAGCAGGACGCTTTGATACTGAATAGAGATTCATGGTAGGCGCTGCAGCCCGTGGAGCTAAACAATCACCCTGCGCTCTAATTGGTCAGAGCTCGGTGATTGACGTCACCAGTGACAGTTTCCAACGTGAAGAAAAATGTCTTAGTGACAGCGAGCAGCCAGCGCGCATGCGCAGTGCCTCGGGCAACGCTTGAGAAAAATAGTTGTTATGCAAAGGTTATTGTACAATAAAAGTCCTTAAAAAGTTGATCCAGATATACAGTCGTCTTTCTTCTGTCGCGGCGAACAAAGGCTGCGCGGCTATGAAATAGCAATTTCCCCGCTTTGATTCCGCAATTACAAAAACAGGCTGCCTCGCGAGAGGATGCATGTTGCCAGTATAAAAGTTGTAAGGATCATAAATAATGCAGTGATATCTTCATTTTGCCCCGCAACGTATGAAGGAGACACTTTACGCGCAAATTACGCACAACTTTACGCACGTAAAAAAAAGGATCGGCGTCAGCGGTCCACTTAGCCGAAGGGGGAGAAAAAAAACTCCACGTGGGAGTTTAAAGTAGTCCGGATACGTACCGTCAATATGCGCTTTGATAAATACCCATATTTACATATCCAGTCGTTCGCCCTTTCCGCGCGCACTTCAGCGTTGAGTCCGCGCTCCGCTCGGTGGGATGCGTGTGTGTGTGCAGTGAGTGTGAATTGGGCGAGCGGCGGCCATTGTCCCGAGGGGGAAAATGTAATGGACGGGACCTGTTGTTATGATCCGGGGTAATTTTGCTTTAGACCCGGGACGGCAGCAGATGAGGGTCACAGGAGGCGGTGCCGTCGCAGACTAAAGTTCAAAATAAAAACGTGTGTGTACTGTGAGTATCGGTTACTAAAATATTATCCTACGAATTATAATATTGTGTGATTATGTTTTTCTTTTTTTTTAAGAAAGATATTAGTTATGGATCATAATGTGCCATATAAATTAGCTGTTGATTAAATGTCCATACGTTGTCTATTTAAACCATCAAACGACGAACGAGACTTTTTAAAAATGTGTAGTCACTTTTAGCAAATGTGTGATCTTACTGTACACTGATTATATATTATATATATATAATGGCACGGTGGATATGTGTTTTCTCTTGTGGCCGGTTAAAAATGTACTTATATTGTCCATGTATTGCCATAGTAATACAATGTAATTAACTTATATATTGTTTTAATTGGGTTTTATTTTGTGTAGCAGCCCCGAACGGGGAGAAGGCGTTCCTTTTGTAGTTACAGACAAAAATCAATAGCTTCGTGAATCGACCTTAAAGAAGGTCACCTACACCGCTGAGCACTTTGATGTCAAATATGAAATATGTTTTTTAACTTTTGCGGTGATAATAATTCACCTGTGAAAGATTTAAGACAGTGAATGAAATGCATTATTCCAGGCGCTCAGAATCTTAAACACGTCACGGTTCTAATATTCGTTGATAAGTCAACTGGATACAATATGATGTGTGTTTTTTGGATGAATGAATGAATGAATGTGTCGTTTTCAGATGCAAACCAAACTAATTAACTGAATATGCTGAATAATGGGATTTGTATTAATATGAACAATAATTAAAAAAAAATCAACTATATTCTGAATTGACTTATCAAAAAAAAAAATCGCTGACTTGTCACATCCAGCACGTTATTGAATTAAAAATTTGGAGACATGACGGATCCACAAAGATGTTTATTAAATGGCCTTTTTTTTTTTTAGCGTGCATGGCGTTCACGAGGCTCACAGCTGTGGAGCCTTCAGAGACACCACAGCACCAGCGTAATGCAAAACTTTCAAGTGCTATTTCTGGTCCAAGTCGTGCACGCACTCGTCCCGTGGAGACGAGTAAGCAGGAGAGTTGTAGAATACCCCCCCCCCCCCCCCTAAATAAAGTGGAATATCATAGATATTTTTCTATAAAAAAAAACCCTGTTTTTTTGTTGCTGCTTTGGTTGAGTTACTTTCGCTCTAAACCCCAAATAGCTCCAGGTAGCCATTTTAAATGTTGCACTATGACTCCAGCGTGTTAGGATCGTGACACTAAACGGTTTATGGCCTTTGAATCGGGTGCATTTTTTACGGTAAATATAAAATATCGTGGACTTCAAATGCCCTTGCGAAGTTATGTACGAGTCTTTTTCTTGGCACACGATTTCCAATTTAGCCTCACTTACTGCAAGTCTGAGTATGTGACCTCCAGTCTTGCGTGCCCCCCCTTCCCCCCCAATCATATGCCATGTCTTACCGTTTCCACCTGTTGAAAGATCCCTCCAAATGTGTGTACAGCAGAGTAGCGCGCTAGACCTACACCGCTGGATCAAGTTGAAGGTGTACAACACAAACGTCCCCTCGTTCCTTGGTCTCCTAACACTGAGTTTGGGTGGTGGTGGTGGTGGGGGGGGGGGGGGGGGGGGGGGGGGGGGGGGTAAACCTCGTAGACGCTAGCCTAGTAGCCAAGAAGATATTTTAATGGTTCGCATGGCACGTCTGTGCATGTGGCTTTGAACTCTAGCAGCCGGAGGTTCCTGCAGAGAGCGCCGCAAATCCCACTTGATAACTTCGACAACCCACAACGTTTTACACACAGGCTATGCATCACTGGCCTGCGAGGAAGAAGAGAAGAAAAAAAAAAGAAAAGGGGAAAAAAGACTAAAGTTGCACAAGCACACAGCCAAACCGTGATGGATACATGAGGCTAGACTAGTGGATCCGAGGAGTTAAATACCGGGCCTCCCTCTCCGAGGTCACCTTTATGGACGCGCTTGGTGCGCACGATGATGTGGAAATCTAAAGCCCAGATGTTGCGCGTGGTGTGGACAAACAACCGGATTCACTGCGACGTGAACGGGATAAGTTGATAATGACAGTGGGCTGACTTCAGATCAGATCTTGAGCCTTCCAAAGGGGGGGAACCTCTGTACCTGACGCGCGTAATGAGGGTCCACCTTTGAGGTTTGTTTACCAGTTAATGCAATACGATGGATGGATGGATGCATGGATGTTAGCAATGACTACACCAGACGGTTTTGCTGGCTTCCCCATCAACAAAGACACACACGCTTTAGAATCCAAATGCAGGATGTGACTTCTTTTTGATTTATTTATTTATTTACAAGAAACGTCGTTGCCTTGTGTTCCTTCACTTTTTTTTGTTTTGCTGTTATTCAGCCTTTTTATTCCCCCTTTCTTTTTAAGAGAGAAAAAAAATCCAAATCCACAGTCAGCAATCTCACCAATATCTGGGATTGATGATGCAAAGAGGCCAATAGAAGTGTGGGCCCTGCACCGTGGATTGTTATTTGGTGAGTGGATGTTATTGGGGGGAAAGGGGCTCCGCCAATGGGCGCGCGGCTCCGGGGGCCACGTGACCGCCCCCCTCCTCTCCCATTCATCAGGGCTGGACCGTGTTGTCTTTTCAATTCATTTATCTGCAGGAATGATTGCGACTATCAGTCTAGAGCTCACCGCCTGACTGAGGAGGTGAAAGTTGCGCCACAGGAAGATAAACCGCAAAAGACAATATTGCGTGTATACATGGTTCTGCGTGTGCATCGGATGAGCGCTATAGGGGGATTCCTCGCGTCCTAGAAAAAAAAAAAGTAAACAGAAAAACGGTGGATTTGAGAGTTTGCTCAGTCGCGTCGAGGCACCGAGAGATAGGGAGAAGGGGGGAGGAAGAATATCTGCGCGTGATTTTTTGATTTCTGCTCTCAGTCGTCTCGGCGAGTCTAGACTGAAGATGCTCCTGGACGCAGGACCGCAGTATCCCACCATAGGAGTCACTACTTTCGGCTCCTCGCGGCATCACTCAACAGGCGAAGTCACGGAGAGAGAAGTGGCGTTGGGGATCAATCCGTTCGCGGATGGGATGGGCGCCTTCAAAATAAACCACAGCTCCCACGACATCGGCTCCGGACAAACGGCGTTTTCCTCCCAGGCGCCCGGCTACGCGGCGGCCGCCCTGGGACACCACCACCACCCGACCCACGTTGGCTCTTACTCCACGGCGGCGTTCAACTCCACCAGGGACTTTCTCTTCAGAAATCGGGGTTTCGGGGACGCCGCCGGCGCGCAGCACAGTTTGTTCGCCTCCGGAAGTTTCGCAGGGCCACATGGACACTCGGATGCGGCGGGACACCTGCTCTTCCCGGGGCTCCACGAGCAGGCGGCGAGCCATGCGTCCTCCAACGTGGTCAACGGCCAGATGCGGCTGGGCTTCTCGGGGGACATGTACGGACGAGCCGACCAGTATGGCCACGTTACGAGCCCGCGGTCCGACCACTACGCCTCCACCCAGCTGCACGGCTACGGCCCCATGAACATGAATATGGCCGCGCACCACGGAGCGGGGGCCTTCTTTCGGTACATGCGGCAGCCGATCAAGCAAGAGCTCATCTGCAAGTGGATCGAGCCGGAGCAGCTGACGAATCCCAAAAAGTCGTGCAACAAAACTTTCAGCACGATGCACGAGCTCGTGACCCATCTGACGGTGGAGCATGTGGGGGGACCGGAGCAGACCAACCACATCTGCTTCTGGGAGGAATGCGCCCGAGAAGGGAAGCCGTTCAAAGCCAAATACAAACTTGTAAATCATATCAGAGTACACACCGGAGAGAAGCCGTTCCCGTGTCCGTTCCCCGGCTGTGGCAAAGTATTCGCACGATCGGAAAATCTAAAAATTCACAAAAGGACGCACACCGGTAAGATCCGCTCCCATTGCCCGCTTTTTTACTGCCATGTTGACTCTATCTCATCCGACATATGCATGCGATCCGGATCGTTATTTATTAGGCCAGCTGGAGTCTCTTCACTGGCAGCTCATTCAATGTTGTCAACAGAAAATATTTCATATGGAATTTTTTTTTTTTTTATAGTCTTGATATTTTGAGGTAAAAATAGTTGTGCTTGTGTTACATATTTAAATCTAATTAAGCGAATTAAAATTCAAGTCGAATGTATTTTTAGTGTTTAATTTCAATTTAAAAGAGGCTGCCATTTTTTTAAATTTTTATTATGATTCCTGATTAAATTAGAATTATGATTCACGTGTAATTTTGGGGGAGTCTAAACGCTGTATTTATGCTTTTCTTCATTTAGGTGAGAAGCCTTTTAAGTGTGAGTTTGAAGGCTGCGACAGGCGATTTGCAAACAGCAGCGACCGCAAGAAACACATGCACGTCCACACGTCTGACAAGCCCTATCTGTGCAAAATGTGCGACAAGTCATACACACACCCCAGCTCCCTGCGAAAACACATGAAGGTAAACACCCCGATGGCTTCTTTTATTTCATTATCTGTTGTTTTTTTAATCGGCATCATAAAAAATGCTGCATTTTACAGCTGTGTTGCAGCTTTACTGGAAATGACAATATAATATTTTTATTGTGTGATATTATAAAAGGACGCAGCTTGTTTAATCTCTTTTTTTATTATTTATAGAAATAGATAATTTGCCTTGACACTTTCTTTTCTTTAAACCGGTAAATCAGATTAAGATCTTTAATGAGAATAATAATGTTTTGCTTGTGGTTTTTATTGTCAGATTAATTTGTTTTCATTACATTCGCAAAATAATAACTAAAAAAAAAAATGGAACAAAAACACCCCAAACCGGGGACAAAACAGTCTATGCAGGATACTTTTCTTTATTATAACATCTGTCTTATTGTTGAAGGTCCACGAGTCCACCAATCCAGCACCGCAGCCATCTCCAGCGGCCAGTTCAGGGTACGAGTCGTCCACACCTCCCACTATAGTCTCCCCGTCCACAGAGAACCAGAGCAGCAGCTCCATATCACCAGCAGCCTCAGCAGTACACCACACGACCAGCCACAGCACGCTGTCGTCAAATTTCAATGAATGGTACGTGTAAATATTTTTGGAACAAACAAACAAAAATCCAACAACAACAACAACAACAAAAAAAGCAAGAGAAATAACAAAAAGACTGCAGAATTTAAAAAAAACAAACAAAAACGAACTGCTTGGAATGAGAGACTTTATAAAGTCAGCCAGTGAAACGTGGACTGAGAAAAACACGGGACGATCAATAAGCGGCTGTCTTAACGTGACTGAAAGAGAATGCATGGACAAAAAGGAGGCGAGGACAGCCACCGAGTTAAACTCCCCATCCTCCTCCACCTCCTCCTCCTCCTCCTCCTCCTCAATATTTCTTTGAGTCTTTATTTTTACTGAGGCTGTCTCAAAAGAGATCTCCAAAAAAGCATGCTATCTCCGGGCAGAGGCCTGCATTTTTTTTGTACATAAGGATTTCACCAAGTTTTTGGGGGAAGAAAAAAAAAATGTAATATTTTATTTTGTAAATAGTTCTATCACAGTTTAAGGGAATTTGTGAAAAATGTTGGTCCCTAGATATATGGAAAAACGAGATGGTTTTAAAGAATATCGCGATGAATAGACTTCATTGGGGAAAGAATGTTATAGTCGTGAACCAAATGTGAATTCTTCAGTATTACTACAGTCTACACGTCGACCTAACCGACTCTTAGTATTAATGTGCTTTTGTAGCCTATTCAGTGCAACATTTTCGTCCCAAGGTCCAGTTTGAGTAGCACCAGTATCATTGTTGTTATTTAATGTCATGTCGATAAATCGTGTAGTGAAAGCCTGAAATTCCGTGTCAATCTTGTTTATGTACGTGATAAATATAAAATCTTTGTCAATTGCTTTTGTCTGAAAGGAAGTATTATTATTACATGTAAGTAGCTCAATTTTCCATATTTATCCGCATGTAAAGGACCGGTTAACATGTTAGAAAGTGATCGGTATTTATGGAGAAATGCGCTCGTATGTAAAATTTAGTTTACACACACAAAAAAAAAAATGTTTGGATACATTTCGTACTATATTAAAGGATTAAAAAATACACTAATGCAATGCGTTGGAGGTTCTTGGTTTCCATGGGTGTTTGAGGTTGGAGCTCAACGTGGCTGCTGCTCTTTTATACAGGCAGCATCCCAAAATAGAATTCAAAAAGCAGTATGTATTTATTTTTCTCCACCAATGCGAAGTGTTTAGGACGGTTTCGATCAAATAATTATGATATGGATACAAATAATTTTAACTCTTTAGTGTGTGTGTGTGTGTGTGTGTTTTGCAAGTGTGTGTGTGTGTGTGTGTCATTTAAAGCTGATGTGTTTCAAACGCACTGGCACAACTTCCCCGACACTCAATAATAAGTAAATCCCCCCCCCCCTCCTCCTTCTGCATCTTCTGTTTATCCCAAATTAACATCCAACACTTTGCCCTGCAGTGATGTGCAAATTAAATCGATTAATCACGGCGGTTGTTCCTCGGTGCAAAACCGGGGGTAGTTTGCGTTACTTAATCGTTTGGGAATCTAATTTTCAAATCTAATTCATTTTCTTCTTTCCGCGTTGTGTCGGGATTTTTGTGTAGATTTTGGAAGGGGGGGTAGAGCCGAGGACTCCCCCCCCCCCCCCCCCCCCCCCCTCATTGTTCCTGGCTGCAGCTTGCTTGACCGCCCCATTAGGCAGAGATCACATCAGCAGCCGCCAGTGATCATGGTTAACACTGCCAGCGTGCACGATCTGTCAGTCTGCAGCTTTGTCACGACGCTGCAGCCCTGCACGCGCGAAAAACAACCAAATAGCAATTTTAATCAGGAAACAAAAAACAACACACACCAGCACAGAAGGTGTGTGCGCGCGTGCATTGATATCACCCCCCCCCCCCCTCCAAAAAACAAGAAAAAAAAAACATCCACCATCTTAGATGATTTGCCGAAATGTATTGAAATGTATTCATATTTTCTTTTCACGGACTATTACATTTGGAGATAAATGAAGGATGGTAATAAAATGACTTTTTCGACTCTATTTAACACTATCTATCTGGGTTTCGGTGCTGATGCTTCACCGCTGTAGGGAGAGAGAGAGAGGGAGAGAGACACAGAGAGTCAGAGAGAGAGAGAGAGAACACAAAAAGACGCTCCTCACGTCGAGTCTATCCGTCTGAGGAAGTCACTTTGCAGCTTGATAGGGAGGAGAAGAAAAAATAATGTTCACGTGGAAGTGCAATATAAATCCAGCAGCTGAGTGGACGTGTTAAAAGTGCATGTGGTTTCCATTCCACGCACGCGCCGTATTTAAATATATATAAAAAAGCTAATTCAACCCTCTAAATGTAAAAATCCTGTTTCAGAGGCCAGACTGGCAACGCTGAGGAGAAATAGTTCCCTGAATGGATTTTGAGTTGTCTGGTTATTTCCCTCCTTATGGATTATATTTATTATTTATCTGCATGTTTTTTTTTTTTTTTTTTTGAAGAGAGAAACCTTCTGTTTGATTTCCACTTCAGGTTTTTCTGTCGCGTTGCTTTGCACTGAACCTTCACACGGTATCAGAGAGAAAAGGCTGGTATGAGAGGGAGAGCGCGTCTCTATCAGGCTCACGGTGCGTTCACGATCAAATAGGAGCGCAGGGGAGAGAAGGTGGGGGAAAAAAACAGCCACTTTAAATGTATTTACGCTCAAGTCTGGGGGAAATGACAAACACTCAGATATGGAAGGCGCAGGCGCCAGCGTCATGAATATTTATTACAGCACTTGTGGCCAGTAAACCGAGCCTGACGTTTGTGTTACCAAGGTAGACACTGTGCACTAGCCGCGTATCAGATATCAGGCTGGTTCAGCCTTTATCCCTTGGTGTTATTTTCATACGTCTAACAGATCAGTGTTGTTCCATGCAGGCTGTTATATAATCGTTTTTATTGTTTTTTGTTAATGCAATAGTGGCTTCACTTTGTAAGTTGCTCTTCCTCTAAATGATAGTTTGGATCTCGTTTGGCATTTTTGCTGGTTGGCTAATTAAACGAGGCTGTTTTTTTTATTTTTTATTTTTTAAACAGCATGTGTTGCAGATAAAATGCATTTTTTTGTTAGTTTTTTTTTTAATTTTTTGCAGCTACAGACACGACACAGAATCCAACATTAGAAAAAAAAAAAAATAGAAAAAAGCTCCAGCCTAATCCGCGCCCCTTGATGGATGAGGTGCCCATGCCTTCGCCAGCACTCTGATCTGCATGCCCAGCTGCCGTCACTCACTGAGAACTAAATCGATAAGTTAGCAAACATTTGCAGTTGGGTTTTAATATTAGGTTTCCGGCAAAATTATCCTGCAGACTTATGCGAGACACACACACACACACACACACACACACACACACACACACACACACACACACACACCACGTGATTCCTATTTTTATCAACTCCAAAGTTTATTAAAAAAAAACGCTCCAAGTTACAAGTCGTGAAATATCTATAAAAAAAAAAAAGTATCAGAATCCATCTGCTGAGTTTAAGAGTCCAAATCCAAAAAAAAGGTCAATTTCAAGTCAAGGCCACTTTAGTTTATTGGCATGCAGACGTCTCTAAACGCCTCCAAGAAACCCTGTCGTCTCTGCAGCCATACAGGATTTAATTGCCAGACTCGTGGTAATGGAGCAATCCATCCCATAGTGAACGTGGAGGTTTGCCTACAAAGATAATCCAGACGTTGTTGTGTTTTTTAAGTACACAAAATGATTTATAATCTTGTAATAAGAGCGCTGGTTAATTTGTTGTACTGACGTATTTTTTTTTTTTCAATTACATTTATATATTTAAAATATGTAATTTGGAATAAGATAAGTAAAGAAAGTAACAATTCATGATTTTATTAAATTAAGTGTAACATAACGTTTAAGCTTGTATTTAAATTAAATCCAATAAACTCCATAAGACTATCCGAAACATTTAATTAGAATTTCTGACCAATCCTGAATTATGTTTCTCTATATAAACCCTCTTTAAATCTTAATGATTTTTCACTACAAAGGTCAATTTTTACAAAAACAACATCAAACCAGTGAAAAGACACAACTCACTATTTATTTTTTCCTTATAATTATATTTTTTCTGGGGCATGTTCACAGCTCGTTTTTTATTTTTTTATTTTTTTTTCACTTAACCACATCACTGATTGGGACATCAATCTGTGCTGAGCCTCCGTGGCCCCGGTCCGGGTTTTTGTGGAAGAGGGGCTCGTTATGGTGAAACATCTCTCCCGGTGACCCCCGGTGCATCAGTTGTGCTCTCTGACACGCTATTAGGTTTCCAGCGTGCAGGAGATTTGTGGAGGCGCTGACACGGCGTCGTGGCGCCCCCCCCCCCCCCCCCCCCCACACACACGTTTTTTTGACGTGGCGCTAAATGAGGCTACTCCAATTAGCTCCTCGCGACAGGGCGACGCCGCAGCCTCGCGCCCTCTGCTCACGTGCGACCCCATCGTCGTTCACCGTTGTGCTCCATGTGCACTGAAATGCAACCTGCAACCCAGCTTCCGGTTGCAAAAAAAAAAAAAAAAAAAAAACGCTCAATTTAACCCTCGTGCAACCAGCGTCCCAATCACTTAAAGGGCCAGTCCGTGTAATTTGTACATTCTTAATGAACGTATCATTCACACATCCTGCACCAGCTGAGTTAAGGATGAGATATTCACACGTTCTGTGTTTAATTTGAAGTACAGACAGATTCACCGTTAGAACGCGTTAGAAATCACGAATCATAACTTAAATATAGCTGTGAGTTTGTGTATCATGAGACCTGTCAGGGAAATTAAAGAGGAGCAGCGGTTCCCAATCTTGTGTTTCTGATTTTGCTAATAAAGCCCTTTTGTTGACATTCAGACCAGCTGATTTGTTCAAGAGGCATAAATCAGTGGGGTTTTTCTTTTAATAAATTCATTAGCCCGGAATGAAATCAACCCACATTTTTTCTTTGATGTGTTTAAAAAAAAAAAGGGAGGAAAAAAAGAAGAAGAAGAAGAAGCGATGCATATGGCGTTTTAATGTGCTGTTCAATGGAGAGCTCTTCTCCCTTACAGAGCAGCTTGTCGACATCTGCTTATCTGATGAGTCCGATAATGACTTCTTCTTTCGCAACGAGGTTGACCAGACAAAGATAATGACTGACAGATTCCTCCTGATCCGCTCCATCATCGCAGTGTGTTTTTTTTTGTTTTTGTCAATGTGCATCATGAGGAAGGGGAAAACGTGGCTGCAAGCGTCTGATCTCTCTTAGTTTCCAGTGACGTTGTTGTGTTTGTGTTTTCATCCTGTTTTATATCTCCTCAAAATTTAACAAGGAGTCCCATTTAAGTCATTCATCGTTGTTGTGGAGGGCGTGTGGTGTTTGAAATTGTTAAGAGAGAGAAATTTATTCTTACTGCTTGTTATTTGGACATAACTCATCACCAGTTCTACAAAAACAGGAATTAACTTTCTTATCGGGACGTTGTTTTTCTTTTAATATATATATATATATATATATATATATATATAAACTTATATATGAACTCTTGAGTCTGTGTCCAGGTTGGTTTGGGTTAGTTTAGTGCATTTCTTCAAAAACTCTTACGCAGTTAATTAACAAAACGACTGCTGTTACAGTGAAAAATATGGAAAAAATGAATTCCCAAACCCAGCGGTTGTATATTTTAACATCCAGCAGTATTTGTACACATTAATATGCCACGTCAGCGCATGTAATAAACTCTCTTGCCTCTGCACCACCACTTTATCTTTGGGTTGCCTGAAACTCATTGTTGTTTTCCTGCTGGGCCTCTGCCCAAAACCTTCAAATAATTGTGAGAGACAAGAGGCAATAAATATAGTTTCTTTTTTTTTTAAGCTTGCCTGGTGTTCTGAGTGCAGATATTTTAGCTAGATTCCTTTTTTTCCCCCTCCCAAGTAAATCATTTTCGAAAACCAAGTGTGCCATGAAACCGAGTGGAATGATAATTCCCTCGTATACGTGGCTCGTGCATAAAGAATTGCAATGCAAAGTTAATATCCCGCATTTCTTTCCTGCACACATCATTGCTTTGTGATTGTTTTTTTGTTGCTCACTGCAGTTAGATTGTGAATATGGAAGATTATGCATCATAGAGTCAAGTTCGTGTGTTGCATTTGGCGATATTTTTCCAATTCTTAACATTAACACTGTCATCGAAAAAAAAAAGCCAAATCCCAATACAATGTTGACGCATGTCGATGGATAGAAAGACGTCTTCTGTTTGAACATTCTGATTTGGCAGCGACCTACGAGCCAGGTCTGACATCTTGTAGGCATCAACATGGCTCCGTTTCCAAAGAAAAAGGAAGCAAACCAACATGAAACCTGTTAAAACGTACCAACCGACTTCAATCATATCCGCCGTTCATTTATAATTACACCGCTATCTCAGGAAAGGGTGATTAAAGTAAGAAATCTGGCAAACAAAACCGCGGTACGTAGGGTATCATCATAGCGGTTTTGCGCTTGGCGCCGAAACCTCCTCCGCCAGCTGCAGCAGCGGGACACAGGTGGAAATGCAGAAACTCGACTGGCGATGGGCGCCAGGAAAGCTCTGGAAGGCGAACGCGTGTCTGTCCGTGCGCGTCGGAGTCGAGCAGGCGGAGAATATTAGCTACCTAATGTTGCCAGAGGAGAGATCTCGGAGGAATATGACTCATTACGGAGACGGCTGGCATCACCAAACTTCACTTTGCAACTGTATACGAGCGGTAGACTGTCAAAATGTGAGTGTTTTGTAAGTGATTATAGATCGGCTAAGAGACCCGAATATCCCCCCCCCGTTTTGCAGCACGTGGTCCGGCCCACCTGTGCAGCGACTCCTCCTGTAAGTATCGCACCGTTCGATTGTTCTGTCTTTGACTCCTTGATGTTGCAAATATGAGGCTTCTTCTAAGTGAAAGTGATGTAACAGGGTCACGCCGCTGTGACGGCGATGTGAAGGAAAGGTGTGAAAGTAGAGCCAATAATATTCAATACATTTATGAATTCATTTCAGGCCATTTTTAAATCGCAAGGAGGGTGAAGGGTTCTTCCTGTAAACATGCAGGGTTATGATAATACGTGGTGACCCCAGGCTAAAAGGTCATCTTGATGCTACGTTTGCACATATTCTCCCTGCAGCATCATCGTTTTGACGGTTACAGTTGTGATGAATCAAATCGTCTGCTGATGATAATTCCTAAATATTGTGTCATGCGTGTTCCACGTTATGATTCCTGTGTTTCCCATTAATTCCAATCGCTCGTTGCTCACTCACCGTTTGATTGATAACGATTGGCCCCGGATCTGCTCGGTCCAGGTGTTTGCTGTTTATTACTTTCCCACCCCCTTCAATTAATCACTAATTGGTGTTTCCACCTGCAGTGGAAATTATACAACTGGCCAAAAAAAAAAAAACCTCACACAGCCACTCTTTCCCCCAAAATATTTTATATAGGATTTTAATGTTTGCTTCATAAAAAATGAAAATATCCCAAAACTAAAATACACTTTCATAACTGCATGACAGCACCTGTTGTTGTTGTTGTGTGAACATAGTCAGCGTTTGAGGATTTTCAAAATAAAAGACCAGCTTGATTTGGATGTCAGGTGATTAGTGGAGGTTGATGATATTTACTGCGTCTGGAAACCCTTCATTGTGGAAGTGGAATGTGTTTGAATATCGCATCAATAAATACTTTTTTATGACGATATGTGTCGGAAAGTATTGCAGGCGTTTTGTCTGTGCATTCCATTCTAAATAATCATTTGTTGCCCGAAGTAATGTAACCTCGGTATAAGATGTTTTCTCCTAATAAGGTCATGCTTGAACTCTCCGGGTAGACTTCTGGGTCTCCTTAAAAAAAACCACGATACTTAAGGGAAAGGGCAAATAAAATGTTAGCAGGCATAAAAGGTCAAGTCTCTGCAGAAGATCAAGCTGTGAAATCAAAAGAGATGAATAATAAAGTTTTAGGAATGAAGACGGAAATGTGGAGAAAAGCAGCGTTAAGAATTCTCATATAAATGTTGATTTATGGTAACTTTTCAGTCGCTTCTCCAACTTAAAAATGGTTGTCATTATGTCCTATAAAATACATAATTATGGTTTCAACCCAGTGTGAATAATCTGTTTACTCATAGCAGGACTGGTGTTTACATGTTTTTAGAAATGTGTGACAGCCCACACACACACACACACACACACACACACTTGGTGTCTAATGGACAAGTGTTGATCAGTCCTTTAAAAGGAGCATCCAGCTGAACCTCCTCGCCAAAGGTTCCCTCCAAACGTAAGTATCCATCTGTCATCGCTTCACAGAAATCCGCAGCGCCCCGTCATCAAGCAGATAAATGGCGCCATGTTGCTACCTAATGGCGAGTGGAATGATTGTTTGAAAGCGGCGACGTCTGCAAACCGTTTTAATATTATATATAAAAAAAATAAATAAAAAAAACGAGAAGAAAATGTCTCTTCCTGCGGTTGTTTGTATTTTCCTTTTCATGAAATAATTGGTTCATGCTTAAAGACCACAATTTGTAATTGAGTCTCACTGTGGCTCTGTTTTTGTTTACGCAATTTATTCATGTAAGAACACGGTCGACTGAGGTGTTAAAACACATTTAAATGTTTTCCACATTTGCTTCCTTTAGGTCTTGTCATATTTCTGTTGGTTTCCAGTTAAACAAACACATTTTGCTGGTTTTAGTCGCACAATCAATCAACGTCCTCTGCTCTGCTTTCATAAACAGCTTGTGATATTTGGTATCAAACTTTTAATACAACATGTGCAGTAAAGACAGAGTGAAGGCGGCCTCTTCTTTTCTCCTCAGAGAGGGATTTAATCAGGATTAGACAGAGAAACAAATCTTTAAAATAGTTTTAGCATTGAGCACTGTGAGTTAATTATAACCAAATGGTGTGTGTGTGTGTGTGTGTGTGTGTGTGTGTGTGTGTATCCCTGGCCTTGTTAAACAAAATGGTGACACACTGTAGGGTCTGAACACTTTATCCCACCGGGTTACAGGTGGATTCTTTGGAAACATATCGCACACCTGCTCCTCTGACTTACGAGGGTTGTATTCATATTTTTATGGATGCTGATTTTGGACTGAGCCTTTCTTTCAAAACCAACTTTGACTCACGTCTGATGTTTTTGACAGATATATGAACGCAACAAACCTGCGAGGATTATTTGCACGTCTATTTTCAGGAGGCCTAGATTCGGGCGTCTTGACTAAGTCGATGACTCGTAAATAATTTCCAAGCCGAAGTCGCCCCGGTGGCGTTCAGCTGCCGAGCCGACACCACGGCCATGTGTGGCGTTTGGATATAAATCACTAATTTCTGACGCTTCTTTCCGATGGAGTTTCGACTAAACTATGTTTTTCCTCTTCTTCTTCTTCTTCTTCTTCTTCTTCTTCTGCAATTAAGTTCATTCAAGTTTGCATGTGCAGATGGTTTTGGAGTCGCATCAATCTCTGTCAGCGGTGTAATAATGCAGACATTCCATACTGGGACACTTCACCAGCAGAGGAGGCACATGGGGGGGGGGGGGGTAGCTAAATCAAATAAAGGCTTGTGTTCTGGGCTGAAGTCAGAGAACCAGCACCCCGGTGAGGATGCAGTGGGAATGAAATTATACCCCCCCCTCCCTTCTGGTTACACTGTCTGCATTTTTACACATTACAGTTGCAGAAACGTCGTTATGGTTTATCAAATAAAAGTCATATGAAACATGCAATAAAAGAGTGGTCTCTGTGATGTGTGAGTCTGAACCGCGTTATTAATACGGATCATAATGCATTGAGAAGATTGAGGTAAATGTTATTGTAGGTGTTATTGTAAAGAGCTTCTCAAATTGAGTTTTTCGCTCCCAAATCTGGACGATCTCTCCCCACTTTGTCCCACAAACATTAAAGCTACATCTCTATTTACCCCCTCCTCCCCCAGCTCTCTGGTGTCTATCTCTCATCCTGATCTGACATCCACTGAACAATCTCACCACGGATTCCAGAGCCATAAAAATGTTTGGCAGCACTTCTGATTCAACCCCTCGTACCTCCCTTCGACTGCGGGTCCCGAGCTTGATGTCGACATCACATGTAGAAAAAAAAAAAGAAAATTTCTGGAGCACACGTCGGAGTAACACATGGAAAGTATTGGGGGGCTGCAGGGGAGACATGGGATTGGAGGATGATAAGACTGGATGCCCTTCATCTTTCTCTGTGAATACAGGCCTAAGTCAATTTTACTCCCAGCGTGAGACTTTCTGCAGCCCAAGTTTTGTGTAAATCCAATCAGCTGTCCGCAGGATTGAGACGTAGCGTGTCACTGATGACAGAGTTCGCTGAAGGCGGGGGTCCAGCATTTTTAATACGAGGCTGCCCTCCTCCTTGCAGTTTTAAAATCATATAAAAGGGAATTACACTTTGAATGCACGTTTTAAAAGTTACTTTTACTTACATTTCTTACATGATTTGCACTCAAATAAATCAGTGAATTAGACAAATGACTTTCTTCTACAATCACACAAGTAAAAGTGTGTACATTCACGGGCCCGCCGCCATGTTTTTGCTGGAGTGCGTTGGCACGGCAGCACAGCACGGATCCCGTACTTCCCTCCAAAATGTGCACCAACAGTTTTGACAGACATCGCTATCAAACACTCAACTGGTCCAAGAAGAAAGAGCACACATCCCACCTCCACCTTCCCACCCACCCCAACCCCCACCGCCTCTCATTTCCACATTGGCTTCATTCCACGCTCATTAGCATGTCCCATTATCTTCTGGAATATTCCGATGGAATGTTTCCAGTTTGCCGCCATTCCAATTATCGTCGTATACAACGTGATTTGTGACTTTCAAGTTTTTTTTTGGAAGTGCTTCAGCTTTTTTTTGTCAAGGTCCCTCAGTCACATGTGAGGGCTGTCGATTTTTCAAGGGCATCTGTTACGAGCTGGCCCAGAAGAGAGGCAACTCTGGGGGGGGAATGGGGGGGCAAGCTGGAATGATCCACCTAGAATTTGTTGAATCAAATCCTTGCACCTGGATATAATCGTCCTGCTGCTGTGCTGGGAGTTGCCACTGCCACAAAGAGAGCAAATTAGTGGCTGGAAAACGCCGACCTGTCAAGACTACGCAAGCCTCACCTGGTATCATATTTTACCAAGACACCAAAAAAAACCCTTTCCCCCTCGCACCGCTGGTTAATGATTATTTTGTTTACTGGCTCAGATAAACACATTGAGTCTGAATTGCCGAGACGACGAGCGGGGAAATCGAGCTGCACAACACCAACCGGTACGGCGGAGTGTAATAGCTCCTCCAAGTGCTAAATGAATCATTTACATGTGAACTAAATCAAACGCAAATGGTTCTGTTTAGCGTTTAAACCCTTCTTCTTCTTCTTCTTCTTTTTGATTTATGTTTTGATGCTCAAATGCTTTTTAAAGGAAAGATCAATTGCGCGGTTCAAGATAAGCCAACATCTGGTTTGCCATCGAGACAATACGCATGTATTAATCTTCCCAATTCGCTGTATGGATACACGATAAACAAAGGATTTACATAAATCTGAGGAATTAACACACAGTAATAGTAGAAAATCTATCACTCTCATGGCGACCGAACTGTAATCCGTCCTCGTGTAGGATCAGGGGAGTCCTTTCATCTGGATTTGGGATCTGGAATCTATAACTTAAACACACTAAGCCGTTATATGTGCAAACTCACTTATGTGCGGCTGCTTTGGTTTCGCCTGTCTGAGTGTGTGAGGGTGGTGGGAGGGGAGGGGGGGGGCAGAATTACATCTTCTTAACTAAATAATGCAGTTTATCGAGAAGGCGAGGATAAAGGATTGCGGCCGTGGGGGGTCTGGACAATAACTACCAGCGTTGATGAATCTCGTGGAAGATAACGCCGGGCCTAAGCATTCCTCCAAGAATATTAATGGAACGCCCCCTATTTATATTCCCTTCATGAATTCCAGCCGTATGTGAAGTTTATGGTATTCATTTTCAGCCGTGACAAATTAGTATTGTTACATCGCAAAAAAAAAAAGGTAATTTAATTTTTTAATCTTGCAATCCAGTGCTGAAAATAGCATAATTGATCACACTTTTCTCTTTAAATAAAATAGCCACCTTGCAGTTTGTGTCCCGTATGGATTTATAGGAAGCTTTGACATGAAAATGATAATTGAAATCAGATTTTGAGTTTAATGGTTGGGAGAGGAGGAAGTCTCTTCTGTTCTGTTTGATTCTTCAAGGCGGTGTTATTTCAGGTTGGACCTGGCAGGGTTTGTCAGACTTTGTCGTATAAGCAGTAGGGCAGCTTCGTGGCCTCTGTATGGTTTTCAGCAGCAGAAGGGGGAAGTAAGCTGACAGTCTGGAGTACGCATTTTATTTTTCTTGCACATACTTTTTGGACCGGAGGCGAAGCTCGCTGCACTTTCCAACTATTTTATGTCAAAGAATCGGAGTCAATATTCAAAATGGTGAAGTTCCAGCTGCTTCTAAAACATCACCTCATTTGACTCGGAGGCTTGTTTTCGAGTTCCCAGAAGCGTTTATTGGAGCTGGAAAACAAGTGTCCTCGGTAATGCATGGAAAATATGCATCCGCTCGTCTCATTCACAGACAATGAAAGAGGTTTTTTTTTTGAGGAAGGAATTGCTAAATCTGGAGTCATCCATCACGGGTTTCTTCACCGTCTCTGCACCTGCACTGTGAGGGACATCCTCAGGGGACCGGGACTATAGACACCGTGGTGCGTAGTCTAATGGGTGAATCAGCTGGCAGGTGTGCCCCCGAAACTTTTTCTCTGCCACCTGCACACTGGACAGTCCATAAATGGCATAACTGTTTTATTGCTTAGCTGGACAGAGAGACGCACCTGGGCCCGGCTGAATTAAATGCTTAATGGCTCTGTCTTCTCCGACTGGAGAGAAACAAACAAACATCCTGTATATATTCTCAAGCCTCACCTGAGACCTGATGAAACAGTAAAAACATAACTGTGAAGTTGCTATATATTTAAAAAAAAAAAAAAAATCAATTTGTGTTTTGGTCCCATCAGATTGTCGATCCAGATGTGAACAGTGGAAGATAATCGCGGTATTGAATGGCTCCTCTAATGACACGCTACACGGATTGAACAACAGCCTAAGTGGCTCAGAGACGAGCAAAGAAAACCATCAGAAACACCAATATTTTTTCTTTTAAGTTGGACCAAATTGACCCCTTTCATCCCCCCGGAGTCTGGCTGGGGAGCTTGAATGGCCATTAGTGCCATCATAAAACAAATGAATCCAGCAGAAGATCCAAGAGAGCCGGATGCTAATTTCCAACTGCAAAAGAGTCTAAGTAAGCAATTAGAAGAAAACAGCTCCAGGTACAGTCATATTCCCTCTGTTAGCCTCGTCTGTGGTCTCTTTAGAAGATTCCCAACATCATCATCACAAATGTAACTAATCAGGATCGCTAGCGCTGTCGCACGCTGCACATCTTTGAGTTCTTTTGTACCGATAAAAGAAGCATATTGTGACATTACTAATTAATAAATGGTGTTACTGACAGACTTCACGCCACATGCTTTTACTATACTTTATGTATATATATATATATATATATATATATATAGACAAGCTAACTGGAAGCGCCCAAAACAGACACGTCGTATGTGTTGCTAACTACTTAGCCTCGTTTACTACTTTTGAAGGATCGGAGATCAAGAAAGATATTTTTTTTAAATAAAGTTTTTCTTTGTAAAGTCGTGGTGTTTTTGTCATGGAGGTATAAAGAAAAAAGTACAGTTTTATTTGGTATCTTCCCCTCCCCCCGGGAGGACAATGCCACTATTTGAGCAAATTTCGGTGTAGTGGCCACGGGTGGAATTGCAGGTCACATGATGACCCATACATAATTATTTAAAATTGTTAATAGAAATGATGTAAATGCTGATTTTATCTCATTTTGAGCCATTATGTCCAATACATTAAATCAAAAAAGTAAGCATGGAATGGTCAAACCACCAACTACACAATCCGAGACTTAACCAGTAATAAAAGTGGAATACTTCACACATTATCATCCCTCCACACACATGAATACTAAACATCCGGTATTTACAATAATTACAGTATAATAATCGCGGTAATTACAATCTATAATAAAGATGCCATTATTGTAATTTGTTCAATTTCAATTTAGCCGCCTCATCACATGAACGCCACACTGTCAACAGAAACTTGTAGCGTTCAGTGACTAAAACTCTCACTCGGTCTCGTCATTAACGTGATAAATATGCATCACGTCTCACCAACTGTTTGTTTTGATCGTATCGTTTATGAGGTTTTGAAGCTAATTATGATCATCTCCTTTCTCGATAATAGGAAGATCGTTTTTATCTTCTTCTTCTCTTGTAAGTAAATGATGCATTCGCTGTCAGCTGAGACGTGATGTAAGAAAGAAGAGGAGGGGGGGATGAGACTCTTCAGGCATCCAAAGATTTGATGTTTAACTCCCCGATGATTTCAGATTCCCGACTCGATTTTTGAACTTGATACAAATAGAGTTTTTTTGTGGGCCAACAACCGTCCGCGGCGCATTAGTTTCTACTTCTTGGGATTTAAACTGTGGCCGCAACACACAGTGTAACAGCTCCCCAGAGAGAAGCAGTGATTGCACTCCAGTGCACGAGGTGATATTATGTTTAATGTGTCGGTTTATTCCTTGAGGGGTTTCCAACATCTGGCGCGCTTCGAGTTGTTGGGATGCTCCAACTTCCATGTCTTTCTCTTCTCCTGAGTGTCATCGGCACAACGCTGAGACAGCTTATTTTTTACCTGTTGTTATCAATTAGGGCGAATACACATATCCATTTCCTGTTTCCTCTTTTGTTTTGTTGATTTTTTTCACACCAAATATGGCGGTATATGCCGTAAGTTTCAGCCTCACAGGTATATAGAGCAGCTTTTTCCCTCTGCAGCCGTCCCTTAGTTAGCCGTCCCAAATCAGAGGCCAGCACACCCTGCAGTAAAAAAAAAAAAGAGACCCTGCCGGAAACTGGGTTTGATTTGTTGATGTGAGTGCGCTGAGGGCAGAGTGGGGGCCAAGCATTAATGGGGCCGAGACAATAGGCCATCACTAATCAGAGACCTCAAGGTTGCCATGAGGTTAATTGTGATGCAGGTGGCACTAGGGGAGGGGGCGAATAAGAAATGTCGACTCCTTTACTGCCCCGGCGTCTATTGTGTTCTAACATTAAGCCCTGGGGCTAGGATTTGGCTTTCTCTCTCGCTCTTTCCCCTGTGTCCTCTTTACCTTTTTAATTTCTTATTATCCGCTGATTCCCATTCAACCTCGCTGGGGTTAAAGAAAAACCCCCTTTTCGCCACACGTCAAAAGGAAATGTTAATATTGAGCCCCGTCCTGGCTGTTGTGATGCGTGACAAACCATTGTGGTTGGTTCAACAGTGCATTTCACATTCACTGGAAGCACTCCTGTTGCATCATTGTTATTTGTTTAAGGCCGACGGAAAAAACAGCGGACTCGGCTTGCTTTTGTGTCGTGTGAAAGAGCATCTCCAAACAAGAGCCGGGGTCATGAATACACAATAGGCCGGTGTCTTCAGAGCGGCATTTGTTTTAGCTTGAAGGTTTTTGTTGTTTTCTTGTTACCATTTTTTCCGGGAGGTTGGACTGAGCCGCGTTTACCATGCTCATGTTTTTTCAGAGTTTTTTTTCTTTTTTGGCGATCGCCGTTTGAAAGGTGGTGGAGTTAACAGAAAGAGAACTCTCACAAGTGTGTGTGTGTGTGTGTGTGTGTGTGTGTGTGTCTACCCAACCCTGTCTCAGAGACATTACATCCATCTTCTACTCATTTACAACAAACCAATACGTTTAGAAGGAAACATGACACTGCCTGGATGTTGAACCAGATGAGGAAACGCTTTAACGCTCCGAGAGTCTGTATTTAGACACAGTGGTTGTTTGAGCTAACTGCTAACATGGTGATGCTTACTGTTTCATCATCTCAGTTTAACGTGTCAGGTGTGAAAAGTTCATTTTTTTTCTTTTCAGCTGAAGTGTTTTCATTCCTTATAAGTGGCGGAATAAGATCACTGCAAGTTAACTGCATGACTAGCATGCTAACGCTAACATTTGCTCGTGCACACTAAACACAAAGCACACTCGGGGCTGATGGAGATGACATTGTATTGCAGGTATTTGTTCAGACATATAATGTTAAAATAGAAAAGATAATCCCTAAAAATGATCAGATTTCATCCTGAGGGGACCGTGAATATTTCTTATTGCCTGAAACATTTCACCCAAAACCATCAACGCTAATCTCATGGTGGTGCTATAAGAAAGAAAAAAAAAATCATTGGTTTACCAACGTCATTAGGATTCATCCTCTGGGCAACATGTAACACATTTCATGGCATCCATTGATGTATTTCAGTCTGGACAAGATGGACCTGTAAATGGTCCCTAGAGCCACGCTGCTGCTAATATGGCTAAATAGTGACTTCAGGCAAGAGGACAATGTGTTGACTTCATCAGTGTGTAACCAAACCACAACCGTCCCTTCCTGTCCTCTGTAAGACTCCGCCCACCAACCAGTCCACTTTATTTCCCACCAAACATCACGTTTCCCTCAAAACCAAACTGAAAAACACAATGTAGAATATAAATGTGATTCCTAGAGGACATGGTTGGGAGGGTACTATTACACTTGATGACATGATCATAATCAAATAGCAGGAGTCTGTATAGATGTGTAATTGCTTAATTAACCTGAGTATCAATATTTACTTTTTCTTCTAATCCGCCTCTCCGTTTGCGGATCGGATTTGTTATGACAGTGATTAATCAGAACCATCTATTTTATCCTATTTGATCTGCTCCCTTTGATATCATGTCCTCTAAAGTTCTTCTACGTCGGCTCTCTCACAACTTGGAAAATCTTTGCCCCGATACATGAGACTCCATGAAGGCCGATCACAGCTGCTCTGGCGCCCGAACATGGCGGTGACTTGTCGGGTCGTGCTCTCGCCATCTCTCCCCCTTTGCTTTGGAGACGAGATGGGTCAACCGGAGTAAAGGGAGGGAGGTGCATCGCCTTGAAAGACAAACATGTGTATGCCAACCTGCAAATGGCCCCTGTGTTTGTTCAGCTGAGGATTGGCCAGCAGCCAGAGCATCGCTCCCTTCACCGGCATATGTGAGGGTTAATAAGCTGAAATTTGCTTTTGATACATGACAAATGAGACGGTATTGAACAGCAGGGGGGTGCTGGTAAGGCACGGCTGGATGAGGTGCAGCAGGTATGGTCCGGAAGAGGAAGAGGGACCAGGGAGCCGTGGTTCTGCCAAGATCCTTCAACATCAAACCTGTGTTGGGGGAATGGCTTTCACTGATTTATGTCATAAAAATGTAGAAGAAAAAGTGTGTAATGTGTTTATTCTCCATTACTGTACGACAATTTTGAACAAACCTCCCATTGACCAAAGGTTGGATCTCTGTACCCGTCTGCTCCGATCACCTGTGTGTGTCGAAAATGCTAATTAGCCTCCGAGCTGCCTTTTTACCTTCAGAAAGCCTTTTACATCTCGCATGCAAAAATATGCATCTCGGCTTTATTTTTAATCCAAGAGTTTGATTTTTTTTCTTTTTTTTTTGCAGCATCCAAATAGCATTAACCTGGTGATTATCCAGCACACTTCCAAATGTTATAGTAGCACCTTTCATCCTTCACCCTACCTCATGTGACCGAGACCTTGGTCTGACGGAAAGCAGATAAAAGTGGCATTATTCCAACGACGGGGCTGATATTTACCACATTCATCTGGATATGTGACATTGAGAGGGACAAGCAGAACCGGCGTGGCGATTAAGGCCCTATTATCACCTGTGCCTCCGAGACATCCGTGACTTCGCCGCGCATCCGCGTGGGCAGGAAATCTGTCGAGCTGCCGACTAGCAGTGACTTTGAAATCAACCTCTTAGCGACGAGTTTTGAAGTACTTTGAAACGCAAGACGGCGCTTACCTGAGCAGATCATCTGTTGTCACTACGCGTCGTCGAAGGAGGGAGGAGGGGGGGAGGTTGGTCGATCACATCCGTCAAAGTCTTTAGGAGAACTCGTATCAAGCGGAACATTCTTTCATCTCTCGAGGAGGAGCGTGGCGTTCGTGCCTCCCAGCTAAGCTCTGAACTGACAACCTCCGTCCCCGTTGGCTCGGCCTGAACCGCCGGTCGATCAGCAGCTCTCACTTTCAATCAGAGTGGAACCTCGCGTTTTTTTTAATCCACACCTCTTTAACATCTTCGCATCTCGGGTGATGTTCTTTCACACGCGAGGCGCAGTTGCAGGAATCATTGCGAAGCTAATGGAAAGTTGCATTGTGTTTTTGCTCTTTATGAATAATAGTAATTGGGCCCCCATTCTGTGGGGAAGACATGCATAGTAGATAATCGCACCTTTGTGCTGTTTGATGCAGCATTTCTCTCAAAAGTGTTGACAGAAACTGCAAAATTTAATAATTGACGGGATTTGCAAGCGTTAACTCGCATCTTCAGGAATCACTTTCATCTTTTTTTAAAAAAACAGTTTGATTATCAACTAATAACCAAATAATTGCTTCGTTGCCTGAAGATCTCGTCTGGTGCAACAAGTCTCGTTCTTATGGAAATCCCTTTAGTTCGTCACTGTCGCACACCACCTCTCGTCTTACATGTAGCACCTTATTGGGAGGTGTGGACCATCTCTAGGGAAGACTGAAATCCTTCACTGGCGATGGAAAATGTGTCTAAATTACCGAGTTGACACCCAGCCTCTTGCCACCTCTTGCTACTGTGGGATCTGGTGTCTTCGGGTGAAGAAGGGGGTGTCACAGGTTACGAACCGACGCACTAGCGCTTTCATTAGGAGACGTTTCCATCAAAGTATATAGGTCGACTTAAACACATGATCGACCGTCCCCCTGATAGTGCTGATTACAGAGTCTTAAATACAAGCGTGGAGATGTTGTAGGTGGATAATTGTGTGCTTAGTGGATAAATGAAGTTGTAAAAGCCATCTGGTACATTTTCATTGCAAAATTAAGGAGCACGGAGGTTTGTTTTTTTGCGTCTATTTACCTGAAAAAGGAGTGAAATGTCTTCAGGTTGTTTGTACTGAGGCATTAAAGACATCTCACATGTGTATTTAGCACTAAGTCTTGTTTCATGATGTGCGTTTACATTGGGAACAGCAGTGAATTATACTATATAAATGGCCCTGTGAGGCAAAAAAAAAAAAAAATCTAGACTCCCTGCCTCCTTTTTTTTTCTCCAGGAACCGACGAACAGGGATGCTTTTTAATGCCGCAACATGATTTGTATTTTTACATTTGCTTTACATATGATTATGTTATTACATACTTTTCAGTTTCGCAATCACAATCAGGTTGCATTACGGGGTTAGATGTAATCCCAAAGTAATACAAATTCAGCTCACAGCTAATGATATTCATGAGGTGCGGCGTGCCCCAGTGCTCTGCCTGTAGCTCGTACCTATTGTTAAGCCTCCCTGTGTTTCCCTGAGGTACGGGGGCTCGTGGCAACATTTTAAAGGAAGTGACATAATCTACACTTATGTGGAAAGCCATCGTTGGAACTGAAAGTATTCCCGGGGTGCTTCGTTGATGTTTGCATTTTATAAAACGTCTACGAAAGAAAAAATCTGAATGATGACGTTTTCCACGAGGTAAAAGACTCGTCCCCTCAAATTCTAAGGAAGAAAATACCCTTTTTTTTTTCGCTTTCAAAAACATCAAAGCAGCTCAGTCCGTTGTTATCCTTCATGTCATTATCGAGAGCTTTTCTAAAGGACATGAAAACTTGCAGCCCTCGCCGATGTGACCGCCTGCCATTTAACATAAGACAATAACCTCCTCAAGTGCGAGGTCTAAGTCTTGCAGCTCCGCCTGCATTAGGCAAAAAAAAAAGAAAAAAGAAGCCTTGTGTAATTAGTCGTGCACTATAAATCAAGTAGTGTGAATCTATTTCGCCATGCCCTAATTGAAAGTGCTCCCCTTTTTTGCGCGGGGTGCTGTAGTCGGACACAGAGCTCCATCGGATGGTGATAGATGTGGAATCCAGCACAAACAGTTTGAACCAGTCAGCCTGTGATTGATCAGTACCCTCTGGGATGTCGGGGTGGATCTTTCTCCTTCAACCACAAGATAAAAGCCTTAACGACTCTCCGGTCTTGTTGTACCTCTCAATTGTGTGTGTGTGTGTGTGTGTGTGTCTCTCTCTCTCTATGTCGCAGGGTTTCATTATTTCGCAGTCTTTGACCTTGAAGGTTCTGTGTGCATTCGGGGCTGTGATGTCTCAATGATTTCTCTTCTTAAGTGCCAAAATGCGTCTCCTTTTATGCGCCATTGATGCCGCTATACACACACGACATAAATGCCCCACGGAGGAGGCCATTTGCATGAAAATTTAGTTGATTTATGACTGGATTCTATAGCATTTTCTATAATCGCCCGGCACATTTTTGCAGGGGCTTAGTAGTGGCCGTAGTGATGCCACAGTACAGTGCTGTAGCCCGACTTCAAAGACCGTTTTGTTCACACGCACCCTCACAAAAACACAGGGTGACTTCACTGGCTTCCAGTGGCAAAGGTGGACCAGCTGGGCTGTTTTGTTCTCCACTTGTGTGTGTTTTTTTTTCGCCCCCCACCTCCTCCTCCTCCTCCCTTTCTTTCTGTTTTCACCCTCTTCATCGTCTTCTTCCATCTTTTTCTTTCTTTGAGCGTTTGCTTTGGAGATTTACACACGCTGTTGTTGATAGAATAAAAAAAAGAAAAGGAAAACTGTAAGCAAGGAGTAGCGGCCGATGCTGGTGATTCAGGTCTGGTGTGTGGTATTTCAATGAGGGTCTAGGCCTGATTGTCCTACGGCGGCGATGGATGTGGCTTTTTTTTTTTTTTGGAAGTGGAGGTGCAATCGAGATGGAGGGGAGGGGAAGGGAGGGGGGATCACTCGGCATCTGGCCCAACACTCTTGTGTCACCGTGACCCTCCTGTGGGGGAGGCAGTGAGGGCCACAGTAGGGGGTGCCACTGAAAAGCAACATAAATTTCAGCGGGAGAATCAATAGACTGTGAGAATTGTAAGAGATGCATCGGTTTGGACTCTCTGACTGTGACCCTGGTGCTTTGCTGCAGAAGGAGTCGCACCTACAGTCCTCAACAGCAGTGAAAAAAACATAAAACAACAATATGATCCACTTGAAATACACAGTTTGATCAGCGCACTAACTCAGCCTACGCTCTGTTCTGTGGCATGGCTGGATTTTTAGGGAAAGCCTCGGAGGGGAAGAAAAAAAGAATCTGTTACGTGGGGGAAACCTATTCTCCCACAAGATGTATAAATAGCCGCAGCCATGGCGCTCTGTGTCAAAGTTAGGACACTCAGTGGGGTGCAGACTTCAAAGCGACCAGGGAATTCTCCAAAACAACTGCTGGCAATTTCAAATCAGCATTCCCTCCGAAAGCAATGTAACCTTTCACCTGTATTCTGCCGCGACACGATGAAGAGGAGAAAATGTCAAATTCCGGTTGTACAGTACGGCGTATTTCATAAAAAAACACTCTGACACTGTCAGAATAATGTTAAAATTGTTTTTTTTAATAGTGTTAATGTGTAGATTCATCACTGCATGCCACATAATAATGAAAACAGTTGTTTTTGAGTCGGCTTCGACAGCAGATTTCATCTTCAGAACCTGAAAACACAGCTGAGGGTTCAAAAAGACGCCTCACTTACCACTCGGTGGGAAATGAAAATGACCTAGAAGGGTTAAAGGCCAGAACACATGTCAAGAATTTCCCCCAGAATATATCTAAAGCAGAAACAGGACAGTGAAGCTCTTGATTTGAATTTGAACAAATACACGTGTTGTGTTTTTTTTCG
This sequence comes from Chelidonichthys spinosus, assembly GCA_029853015.1. Lineage (NCBI taxonomy): Eukaryota > Metazoa > Chordata > Actinopteri > Perciformes > Triglidae > Chelidonichthys > Chelidonichthys spinosus. The sequence goes on from CM056837.1 coordinate 18,309,021, forward strand.
GGGGGGTTTTCGTCTTCAAAGAACAGACTTTTGAATTCATTGTAAGAAAAAAAAAAAAAAAACACAAGAAGAAAGATAGCCTTAAGCCTATTCAATGAAGATATGTGGTTAACATGGTATTGTGTCTTTGAGGGAGCCGGCATGTGGTGCATTGTGGGTAGTGGGGTGCTCTCTGGCCACAGCAGGATACTGGCGGCTCTGTCCAGTTTTTCAGGTGCTGTCGCTCTCGCCTCGGTCATATTAATTATGGGATAACAAAAAAAACTCTAATCCCTCAGCCTTTGAAGCGCTAGGCCACTTTTTTTTGGTTGAAAGGCTCAAGCTAAAAACACACACACACACACACACACAATATTTGCTACTTGAAAATATAAAAGACAACGTATGCACGTTTATTTCTTTGCTTCTTGCTGGTAGGATTCTGATTTAGTGTTTTTTCTGATCTTCACGTGGCATTTTATAGCTACTAACTCCGTGGATTATAGTTTCGCTAGCTATTAAACCTATACAGCATATAATTTCCTCCCGGGATTAATTCCCCCAAATGCTTACAAGCTCTAACCGAAGATAATATCGATATTTAACTTCTTCTCGACGTCGTGTTCACGTTTCGCCCTCCCGCGTCGCAGGTGAGAGCGAAAAAAAACTTGACTTGAATTTTCACATTCTTCCAGTCATTACCCATAATCCCCTCCTTCCTAATCTTCTCAAAGAATGATGTCAGCAAAGCAGAGGCGACTCGAGGATATCTCCCTCTTTCATTCATTCGCCCCAACGCTGTTTGTTATTATGTCTGAAAAACACACACACATTCATGCAGATGGGTAGCCCCTCTTCCTCCGGGATCAAAGCAGAGTCCCCCGCTGAACGGTCACACCAGACCGTCACCCCATCGCTCGTAAGCAGACCGTGGTCTGGTCTGGTCCCCCCTCCCTCTGTAATCAGATCTCGGGCCCTGCACTTTCGCAGAGGGGAAACAGCCACTGGAGATTGGCGGCATACAACAGGTTTTTTTTTTCTTTTACGGCTGTTGTTTCAGGTGGGAGGCGAGTTCTTCGGATGGGATTTTACACTGCCCTCTTGTGCTCTGACACACACTGTACTCCCTCTCCGTTCACGCTGACGCATCCCTGCAGCTCAGACGGCAAACAGCAAGAAGAGGCAACGGCGCGGTTAAATATGATGTAAATATCATTCAAAAATGTGAGCGCTGTTTGGTTTGTGTCGCTCTGTATTTCTAAGGAACCTGCACACAAACCCGGCATCACCCCTGGAGAAGTGATGCATTCCTGCTTTTTAATTCCCAGCCTTTCAGTGAGCTTATTTAGCCTTAATACAAAAGGATTAGCTGCATATTGCTTTTTTTTTTTTTTACGTAACACCTTTAAAGCACTTGATTTTTCCCCCCCTCCATTTGTTTTGCTCACATAAATACACTGACCTTTCACTTCAAACACATTCTTATATGAAATAAAATACAATTTGGTTGTAATAAAACAACTCTTCTTTCCCATTATGACCGATAGACATGCTGCACTCTTCCCCCCGCTCTGCCACGTGTCAAAAAGAAAAAAGATAGAGAGGAATAATTGTTTGATCTGTCCTTTTGCCTGTCGCTGCCCTAATCACTCAAGACTGATTCAGAAAATGCAGGCTTGAATGTCAGAGGGCCTCCCGCGGAGAGGGGGAGCATTTCAGTGGCTTTGGACAGCCGCGGCCCCCGGTAATCACCACTCTCAACCTGGCCGGCACTCCAGCACTCCCCCTGATTGAGCACCTCAATCTAACAAGGTGCTATTGCTGGAGCCGGAAGATTCCAGGTTTTGACAAACCAGTGGATTGTCCCTGATCATCATGGGACATTGGCTTTTTTCGCAGCTCAGCCACGCGTGCATGCAGTCGGGCACACCTGCCGGTGCTGCGAACGCGAACGCCTGCATGTCAAATTGAAAAAATGAGCTTAAAGGCTTACCCTCCTTTTATATAAAGAAGTCATAATTTGAAGGCGGCTACGCCACCAGCTCGGTTCCCGTCATGTTTCCCATGTGATTCCTGACAGCTTCCACGCTTCCTCTGACCCTGCTCCCGCCGGTGACACCGGGGCGAGCCCCGAGGGAACACACATCCCGGTCTTAGATAGATAGCAGCATGTTTACAATTACCTTTAACCTTAAGCTTTTACCTCCAGAGACCTAATTGATTCTGCCGGCAAGCTGCGTGTCTATCAGGCATCGAACTGTGATATTTCATTAAGATTTAAGGCGACTTAACAATTAGCTCATTGTCAATTAATGTGCCAAATGTTTTCTCAATAGGTCAATTGATTTAATCTGTGAAATGTCAGTACAAGTACTCAGGGTGACAAATACCTTGCTTTGTCTAAACTAGAATCCAAATCTTGAAGGGGCTCAGGTCATAATTTTATAAAAACTTCACATATTCACATTGGAAAAAGCCACATTTTTGCTTTAAAAAAAAGATCAGAATGATTAAATAACTTTCAAATCTCTTCATTGCATCTTGCAGATTCAATGCAAATAAACTATGGACCAAAACAATCATATAATAATGAGCACCGCCATATAGCAACACCCAGTAGATGATAACAAAGCACTACTGCACATCAAAACACAACCGAATTCTCTCCAAAGTGTAAAAATCAACTCAGCTATTCATTAATAGAGTCTTTTTTTTTTAAATACGACTAATATTAGCTTCTTGGCATAGTGAACAACTCTAATATATGATGTAAAAGTTCTGATTTAAATTTTTAAATTTTTTTAAATTATTTTTGAAGCAACTGATTACACACTCCCATGACTTTTGGGTTTCAAGGGTCAAATGGAGTTTTGACAGGAAATTCTGTCCTCAGAATGACTGCAGCTGTAACAAAACAGCATTATATTCAAAGTTTGGCATGTTATATATAATATAACAATAAAATAGTTTCAAAATGAAAGTTTAACTAATCTAACTCAACCGAGATGAAGTAATAAATGAATCCCTTAAAAATATTACAAGTCGAAGGGCCGAGGTGATTTCTTAAAGTTCTAACCTGTGCAGGGACAATTTAAGTGGTACTTCCTGAGTTTCAGCCTGCCTAAGAGGTTAATTGTAAAATCCTTCACATAAAACATCAAAACACGGCTGCGGAAAAAAAGAAAAAAGGCAAGAGTACTTTTAAAGGGTTCAAATGCATTTGGAGTAACTACTAGCTGTAGGATGTTCGGCGGTGTATTTCAGAAATTATGATCAATTGTGGATTTTACAAAGCTGGATTTAAAGTGTCATAAATGTCTCCATTCAGTGGGAAATAATAGCCTTGTACAGACGTGTGAGAGTTGAAATTCATTGTCGCCTTGCCTCCAGTTCTTTAACCTCTCATCTGTTTCCAGCTTAATATAATATTGTTGATTTATCTGTGATGTATTTCCAGCTGCCGGGCATTTCCTTCCCGCTCCTGTTTCTAAAAATGAATAGATGATCTTCGCGGGCGTTTCATTATTCTACTTGGCTCGCCTGTGAATTGTGGCGAGAGCGCGGCGGTCACTCCATCAAAAGGAATTATGTTCAGGTCCTCACAAAGACATTCGTCATACGGGGGGGACAGGAGGTATTAGAGCAATGAAAGACTCTTAACTCCCGTTCAAATCAGCACCTTTGACTTCTCGCGACAGGAGCCGAGGGAAAACAGCCACTTGGTCTCCTGCGTTTCCTGGTGGCATTTTTCCCTCCTCATAACTTGATGCTGAAAGTTGATTAATAGTACATTTAGCGCGACTCGCATGCTTTCTTCTCGATAATAAATTAGGGTCATTAATCAATAAAGAGCAGAGCGATTCCAGGAGACGGAGGGGGACACGCTGGTTCCTAATAGAAAAAAGAAAGGAGTGACGCTCGGGCCCTTTTCCCACCGTTGACCACCCTGGCTGAGGTGTTCATTGTGCACCTGCCTAAATCCAATTAAATGATATAATTAATGAACGTCTCGCTCAACAATAATGGGCTTTGCCTCTCCGCCAACCTATTGATTTTATAGTGACATACCAGTTAGGATAGCCTGTCACTGTCAGCCTGAGGTTTCTTGGCTTAAAAGTTCCACCAAAACAAGTATTTGGGGGTTTTTTTTGTACTCAAACAGAAGGATTTTGAGATGTGCCTTCAATGGCGCCAAGCGGGAGCAAACAACACAAACCGGTCCAACAACGGACCCCGAAAGGCACTCGGTTAATCAGTTCTCTGCAAATGCATGGACGCCGATACATTCGTAACATCCAAAGGGGGCGTAAAACGCCACGATTAATTACCGATAATACGTCGATATGATCGTGCACTTGCAGGAAGCAGTCCGGTGCGTGAGCAGTGGATGGATGACTCTCAGGTTTCGCCCTAGCTACCTGAAAAAAAAGCCTCCTTCCCCATCCAAAGCTGTCACCTCGCCCCTGCTTCATTCAGCTTGATTAATGATGAGCTGTGGGGCACAGCTAGAAGGTCTAGTCTCAATTATGAAAAAGGCAGTAACTAGTCCATTGTGCTGATGCCTTTATTCCACTGACAACGCTGAAAAATAGCAATATTTCGAATCGGGGTTGAATCATTTATCACTCATTTATTGGCGTTCTTTAACTCCCTGCCTCATCCATCCAACACTGACCTATCCTTTAAAGCCAGCTCGGCCCTATTCATCCTCTATTAGTCCATTTTCATAGGCGCTACAGGAAAATCAAATACTATGTTGGGACAATCTCCTAAAGGGCTGTTTGTCTAAAGCATGTGTGGACTTTTGTAGTGTAAATAGATTTGCCTGGAAGAAGCAACTTTCCCCGTTTTGCCATTAAATCCACGACGCCTAGAGTTTATAGGGGAAGATAAGTGAGTTTAATATGCACTGGAGGGTAAAGAAAATATTCTATTACGCCATGTAGTATGGAAATTACCCCATAAAGAAACCAACATGGCAATTTGGGGGCCAATTTTTAATATGATTTTTATGATGCACAGTTCTACTTATTGTAATGAAGTTGTCATTGCACTTGTTCACTGCTGCTAACGCGGAGCCCATCTTTCAATTTGTACGAATTAGACTAAACTGCTACGAATGAACTTCATTAATGCTGGAATGAGGCGGGGAAGAAAAAAAAAACACAAACATGTTATTGCGTTTCTGGACCACTGGCTCTGGGATTGTGTTTTATATTGTTTTGATCTAATTTTGGAGTTTGGAGGGGAAACACTCTCTTAGGTATATAGGGCCTCTCTAAAATACAAACAAACAGCGGGGGATCGTTATCTGTTCGGAAATGGATACGGCGCCAAAGTCTCATTGGGAAGAGGGATGGCGGCGGTTTACGATCGCTGCCGAACTAATAGTTTGTCTATTGTAATTCTGGTATATTTAGTGTCACGCGGGCATCAATTAAGTATAACAAGGTGTCGTGATCATAATGTCTTATGGGTCTGGATTTAATGTGGTAGTTTGCTATCATTATAAATGAAATCAGAAAAATCACATCAAAGGAACCATTCAGGACCAGCGTTCACTCCAGTGATCCGTGTGTTATATTCTTTTATTGACCAAATGATGATATCTGGTCTATCGTCGGTAATTGCTCCACTTGTCCTTGAAATTCCAGCTTTCCCGGAAAATAATATTAGATGTGGGTTCTGGTCTACCCGAGTCGTACACTTCAAAATATTGGGAGTTTACAAAACCACAGCATAGGTTCCTCTCTGCTTCTTAGGTGCACTTTATGTAACTTTACTGTAAAACGGAGTCATTAAGAGATTAAAATGCATAACATCGGTAATTACACCATATTTAGCATGTCAAGGTTGTTATGTAATGGCTCCCCCCCTTTCTGATCCTTCTGGACCTGCAGCAGGAACTTAAAATCCATAGAGTGAAAATACAAATATTCATTGTGGATTTTGAGAGTGTAGCTTCTTCTATGTTCCCGAACGAAAATCAGAAGAAACTCAGTCAACCCTACTAACAAAAATCAATGTCCGGTGTCAATACCAGGTGGAGTAATTACCTGTTGAGTCCTCGTTCGTTTCAAAGTGAACACTGAGCTTGGCTCAATGAGTACAATCCCTTAATCTCATTCTGTCCGCTGATTAGGAAACCCGGAAACGTTCAGATGTGACCGGACAGATGTTGGGAATCAGGTTTGATTCTTTTAATTGCTTGGTACTCTTCGGGCCCATTTTTTTCCCTCCCTGCTTCTTTTCATTTGATTGAACAAATGGATCATGTTCAAATGTCTAGTCTGGGAGTTCTGGCAGACGGCGCTTCATTGTTTCCCTTGGAAAAAGAAAGGGAAGAAAGTAACAACTAAAGAGCTTTGGTGTGAGGTTGACCAAGCAGCAATCAGGCACAAAACGCCATCTGAGGCTATTAAGCTGTGCTTTTGTTTAAAGCAGTGTTGTGTAATATATTTACAGTGAAAGTCTGGCCAAAGAGGAGAAATATTAAAAGTCCCCTTCCACTCTTTACCTCACATGAAACATAGATGTTTGACCTTCACTGTGCAGAATATGTGTAGTTCAACACTGAAAGGCTGTTATTTTATTATTGTTTGTGGTCATGCAACTATATTGGAAGCCAGTCATCAGAGCATATGTAGGATTTTTAAAAAAGAAGTTGGCTTCTTTTTGATTAAAAAACTGAATCAACCTTAAATCATTTTTTCAAGCAGAATAATATTATATGTCTTGGAGTTTGCACATGGGTGTTTCCCCTTTAAAAGAGTGCTCAGCCAATTTAGCACTACTATAACTTTATTGGTCTCAAGATATTGTATCTCCCAGGGGAGAAATTTGTCTTGGTTTTGGGGTAGTTGCTGCATCAACGGTAGGATATCACATGACATACAACACACAACATACAGCCATATGGGTAGGACAATTAAAAGCATAAGAAAGAGGAGTAAAAACATTTAAGCAGTGTAAAAATTGTTGTACATGATATTAACGCAATTAACCAGCCATTCTCTCATACATGTGCAATGTCTTATAATGATACATGTTTAAGAAAAGTATCACAATTGATGCTATTTTTTTATTCCATGCATCCTTGTCAAAACCTGCCGCCTACATTACCAACAATGCAACTGGAGCAAGCTGAACAAATAGACACAACGAGGGTATTGACATGAACGTGACAGCCAAGTGTATCTTACTTTGGAGGGCGAAGGCTAAGAATCCGTTTTCCTCCTTCCTCTCCGTCTTTATCTGACACTCGTGAAAATCAGGGTATTCCAACTTGTCTGCGAATGCATGTGACATCCGCTATTACGCATCTCAGAGGTTGTCTTTAGCGATTTATTTGCAGGTTTTGGGGGAAATGAATTTAACATCACGGGATTAGAAGGCGCGGGATTTATTATATCCATCACCGGAGCACTGAGTGACACTAAGCTGTCTTTCAAGCGTCCAAATGATACTCTCAAATTTAATGAGATCTTTAAGCCCTGCCAACATATAATTAAAAACGTTGACACAGAGAAATAAGAATGCAAAAATGTCTCCCAGGACTCCGTGGTGAACTTCAAGCCACGATGCTTAGCGAGTACTATTCATTAAATACAGAAATGGTGCGAGTGCAGTATGAGGCGATTCCATTATTCACTGCTGCCCTGCAACTGTTTAGAGATGTCTTTATTTCCGCTCTGTTCTCCTCACTAGAAATGCCTTTTTATTTCACCCCCTGCCTCCTCGCTGTTTTCAGAGTCAACTGCTGTTGTTAGCAGATCCCAGTGCTGTGATTTAATCATTAATTGGCAGTCTGTCACTGTATGAACTCGACAAGGCCTTATTTTGAAGGGCAGCTACTGAAGTGTTGGATACAGGATTTATTTGGTCCTATCGTGTGATCAACATGCTGCTTTTGGGTTTTTCAGTTTTCTCTCCAAGTCTGAATTCAATTTTCAGACTCAACATGAGAAAATTAGCATAAATAGACAGTTAAATTTGGTCCTGTGGTCTTTGTGTAGAAGAGTCCTAACCGCCATGTAGAAATAACAGAATGCACTGAATTATTGTTTTGTTTAAAGAAAGTTTTTATTGTTAACAAAGATTATGATCACATTTAATGTTTCTCACCAAAACGGGTTCCTTGAGGTCAAAATGCAAACAGGGACCTGCTTGTAAAAACACTGCTCCATAGCGCCACCAGTGGTCAAACTCTCCACATGGTACCTTTAATGAAAGGAAGCTGTTTTTTCACTTGTTTTAATAGAACATCAGTGCACTTTATTTTTTAGAATTAGATAAAAGTGATCCATACTTTCTGACTCGTTTACAGTTTGTAAATGGCAGCGAAACAAGCCGATATTTCCCATTCATTATGACACAAAATGCTCATTTCTGTCATAAAGACAAACAAGAGAAGATTATGGATGATCCTCTGACTCTTAAGTTCAACTTGAAGTCACTGGGCACATTTCACAGATCGTTATCTCCGACTAAAACAACTAATATGATCTCTAATCTGGTTTTTCATCCGACATCCTTTGAACAGTTTATGTTCCTGCTCCTGTCCAAATATCCAGAGAAATGTGTTTCCTGGTCCAGGAGGTTTGAGAGTCACATGCAGCCTTCTGCTCCCAGCAGGTGAAGGTGATGACAGGGTCTGGTGGCAGGCCAGAGCCTGGCTGGCACGCGCCTCGCCTCCGTCCAGTCGCTTCCTGCCGCCGCGAGCATATGGGTGGAGACATTGTTATCCTCTGGCTCTTCACCAACCATCTATCACCTTTGCCCAGAAACTGAGAAGGACCACACCGGATCGGAAACTAGATCCATCTATCAATCTGTTTGTTAGAACCACTTGTGTAGATCACTTTTAATAAAAAACACAACATTGTCACTTTTTTGGCTTTCCAGAGTTCCACTGTGTTCGTATCACACCGAAACTTCAGCACATTGTCTGACTTGAGAAGTCGCCCTCGGCGATGATTAATTAGAGTCCTTGAACTTGGATGATGATCGTGCAAACAGATCTTTTTTTCCCCCTCCATCTCTCTCCCGATGCCATGTTTTCTCACTTACGCTCGCAGCGAGGAAGCGGCGACGCACCAGAGCTGGCTCGCCGTCTTCACAAACTTGTCGACCTGAATATTTTGTTATGGTTGCGGACTTCCCAAAAAAAACAGCATATGGTGCAGGCATTTCGCACGGTGTCTGGAGCGCCGGCTTTGCTTCAGCGCTCGCTTCACCTTCGTGTTGTAGCTGATTAAACCCAGATAATAACAGAGGTAAGAAGTGGAAAAAGCAACCCCCTCCCTACCCCCTCTTACCCCAGAAAAAGCCCCCTTTGCTGGGCTTGCGGGTCTCGCTTACACTTTGAGGAGCTGTCGCTTTGAATCGGCAGAAGGCAGCCAGGCTGAAGATTTCCCACTGACTGGAGAGGAGTCGTTGGCCAGGCTTTCCTTGTCACTGGGAGTTAAGGCAGTCACTGATCCTAATGCTTACACTGTTGTTGCAGCATTCCAATTTTTAATCACTGCGTGACTTGTCAGACCTAATGAGGGCAGTCGGGTAAGAATGATCAACATACCAATAATGAGACCATCGCAGGCTGACGACGACTTCCTGCTTTTGATATATATATATATATATATATATATATATATATATATTTATAGTGTGTCGAAAATACCAGTTCCCAGCACTTTTCCCCTCAGATTGGTTGCTAAGGTGACTGCTAACATTGTGGCTGTCTGATGCAATCACAGCTCCGGTACTCCAGTGGGCTCACCTTTTTTTTTTTTTTCACAAATCACGTGTTTAAAGAAGGAGAAGAAGAAGAAAAATAAAAAAAAATTGTTGATTGATTTATAACCCGCAGATGTAAATGACATGTTGGCTTTGTCCATATTGTGGACATCTGCAGGACAATGCAAAGTTTATCCTCTGTGTGTGTGTGTGTGTGTGTGTGTGTGTGTGCATATGTAAAGAAGTCCAAGCCAAGGCCGAGTGTGGCTGGCGTGTGTTCTGTCAGATGTCTCTCCCCTCTTTAATCCTTTGTGTGTAAGAGGGTCAAGAGGCAGGCAGACTCCGACAGCAGCGAACGCTGAAGGCCAAACAGTCTCCAGCGTTCCACCTTAAGTCGCTGCCGCCGCGTCTGTAACAGAGCTGGACTTTGAAAAAAAAAAACCTCCAGCTGGAAACTGCAGCATCACGCAGGAAGTTGTCGGTTTTTAAAGGTTAATAAAGCACATTGACTTCATGATAGAGCAAATGTTGGAAAAGAATGCAAACATTTTATTTGTAGATGTTTTTTAAATGAATTTGTTGATTATTTTCTAGATTTAGAACATCAAATGATGATCAGGTGTCTTCAAATGTCTCTTTTTGTCCAACTTATAACTCAGAGATACTCAAAAATGTGCAATTTACAATCGTTTTAAGACCTTTTTGGCATTCAGACTTACATTTCCTTTCAATCAACAAATCGATTCAAGTAATTATTGCAGCTTCAGTTCGGTATTTCCCCTTTGTGACCCTATTTTAAATCTAAATTTCATCCAATGTGCGTTCTGTACATTAGAGACTCTCTTCATGTATATTGTCTGTTTGCTTTGTAACCATTGGCTGCGTGAGCCAAACGCTAAGTCCTCAGAGCTTAAAAAGGCAAATAGTAGCAATAATAATAGCAATTTTGAGGGGACACAGTAGGGGTTAAAGGTCGACTGGGGGCGCCAGTGTGTTGCTGTCTCTTTTATTAATAAACAACATTCATTAAAGGAGGACTGGGGAGCACCGTAACTGAATATTACCACATCTCTCCCTTCCTTTTGTGTGATAAGAAGAACCCTGGTGATTCCTCACACAGCTCCAAAGGCTACGGGGGAATTTCTCTCAGAAGCTGCCCCTTCAGCTCAATTCCTCCCCACATTTCCGAAAGCTTTTCATTCGTATCCCCTGGAAACCGCTCCACATTCTTTAAACTCTCCTTCAAGAAAAAAAAAGAAGAAGAGGAAGGAAGAGGAGGAGGAGGGGAGAAGGGGCTCTTACACATTTTGTTATGCCCTTTGATCACCAGTTATCTTTAAAACAGATGGCTGACCACCGTCCTGTTTGTCCACACATGATGGTTTGAAAGAGCCGCCCGGACATCGGGTTCTCCTGAAATCCACGAATCATAGAAATAAAATCTATTTCCACCAAAGCTGTTAAAAGATAGCTTAACTACCTCCCCATCCTCCCATCATATCCACATCTGCAGCCAAGAGCCTTTACTGGTTTCCATTCCTCATAAATGATAATCTACTAATTTGATTACTGAATAACAGACAGAATTCTATAAACAGCAGCTGAAACCAGCGAATTCAGCGACGCGTCGTCTCATTGTGTCTTAATAAAGCAGCCAAGTTTCAACGTGGATTTCAAATGGGTTTAATCTTTCAATCCATATTTATCCGAGGAGTCAAAAATACTAGTGCACATCAAACGGGCTGTCAGAAATCCCTCAGAGGCTTTCAAGTGGGCCGACGTGCTCTTTTATGTGCCATAAAGTGGTCATTTATGTCTTCATGAATTGCATTAGCCTTTTGCCACCGCCGCGCTCCGGTGATGTAAACTGCGACGATTGGCGTCCGTGCCTGGTAACGGCGTTTTGTTTCGTATGAATTTGAAGAATTCTCCTTTTTTTTTATTACATTTCTCTTCACCGTCAAATTGTTGAAATGATCAGAGGTCACCTTGGAAACGATCTTTTTTTTTTTTTTCTTCCTTCCCCTCTTTAAATCCAGGAATCTGACACTGCAGTCAGTAACAACAGGTTAGCAACCTCTCATTAGTCGATGAGCCAGATGCATTTACGAGGTCATATCTGCAGGACAGGAGGTTATGATGATGAATGGTAGCAAACCTCTCTGCCGAGACGCTCTCTTTTTTTTTTTTTTTTCCCCTTTTTTTTCTCCCATGTCGCCGTGCGGTTGCCATGGTGGACGCGAAGGGCAATTTAAACGTCGCCACATCCACCAGGGGGGCGCCCTCTCGGGTAAGTGGCTTTGCGACAGGAAAGCTGACGCCTGCCACGGCCGTCAAGGTTGTTGTCACACGGCGGCTCCTTAAGCGCCCGAGTCGCCACGTTAAGAGATGAGAGTGGCGGGCGAGAGAGAGAGTGACGGCGAGGACGAGAATTACAGGGGGATAGGCGCGTGGAAATGAGTTCTCCGAATGTTGCTTACACGAGGAACATGCAGGAATATTACCTAATCAGTCAAATCCTCCCAAGCTGACACCTCTTGTGAGACACCCGATGATACCCCAGAGGAACCCCCGTGCCCCCCTCCCGTGGCTCAGCCCTGAGGGTGCCCCCAAGAGAGAGTCTGTGGTGTGAAGGTTCTTCTTGACAGACATTCTCAAAATTACTCAAATGGTTTTGCATACAGTGCAGTATCCTTCTACCGGGGGCACTTTACCCTCAATTAAAAGTGCAGCGGTGAAGCTGCATATTTTGCATTTCGTAACAATGTGTGTGTTAAACTGAAGGTGATCTTAATAGGATTTTCTGCGGTTGGGAACCAGAGATTAGGGGCTTTATATTGCGGAGCTTGAGCGTTTGAACAGGGGGAGTGTTTTTTTTTTTTTTTTTTTTTTAATCTGAACTGGATTAAAAATGCCAGACTGAAAAAAAAAGTAACAAAAAAAAAAAACACATTAAAAAGAAATGGACGTTACCTCTTCATTTTTTTAAAAGGTGTGAGCTAGCATATTACATGCTAATATCTGCTGGAGCTCACAGTGTGTGTGTGCAGGATTGGGCAGTGATTTATTTATTTTTTTATTTCCCAAAATGGGTGTAGACTGGAGCTTTAACTTTTAAATGTTTAATTTTTAACTTTTACTTTGTTGTTGTAGTGCTATTTATTTATTTTATTACCTATTAAATACCTCAATCTTTAAAAAAGTTATGTCAGCTTAACCATGCAATACACACACACACACACACACACACACACACACACATACACTTGCAAATGGTATGCTAATGACTGACCAGGAAACATAAAAGGAAAGCGCCAGGATGTGGTCTACCTGCAGCTGTTAAATATATAATCCATCTGTAATCAAATTTGACAGTTAATCAAGTGAGGCATTTGTAATGCAGACGTTTGGACAGACATAACTAACTCCATCAGCGTCTGCATAATAAATGTATGATTTTAATGATGTTTCTATTAAGCATCCACCAGCTCACTTTACAAAATGATCCGAGGCGTCTGCTGTTTGTTTGTTTTTCCGGGGGACATATAGGTTGTTGCTAGGAGCGATCATTTTGATGGGGGGGTGCAAAGGTTCAGCAGAGAGGAGTTTAAGGAAAAAAATAATGTAATTACTTATAGATTGGATGAATTAATTTCTAATGATATTCACCGGTTTTGCATGACAGCTGCCAAGACCCCATTCAAGAATGGCAGAGGAGGGAAAAGGAGTGCTTTTGATGGCGGGACAAAGGGGACTATCATTTACAGAAAGTGGGTTACGCCACATCAAGAAGGGGAGAAGGTGCAAGTGACACATCAACAAAACCCACTGGGCTTCCTGTATCGGGGCTCCCGACGCTCCACAAAGCCCCGAGACATGTGCTCCGTCTCCTCGAGCTGAAAGAGCCTGACGGCAAAGTGGCAATTGTTCCTCCCACGTCTGCATCTGAGTGCGTGTATGACTGAATACAAGTAGTTCCTGCATGCACATGCATGGTGATATGTGTAAACATGTGCTGTGCATTTGCACTATACGTGCACGAGGGAGCGTCATGTTCTCTTGTGCACTTACAAAATTGACGTATATACTTTTAATTCCTAAATAGCAACAATGTTTTATTTAGATTTCTAAATACTCAATATATACTCAATAATATGTTAAAAAACAAGACAATAGCTACTGTAGTACAGCCAAGACTCACTTACGTTTCAATGAAGTTGCTTGGATGCAAAACTACCATTGGAAAAAAACATAAAATGTTGTTCATACAGCTCAGTTGCGGGGGGAAAATTTTGGCAAATCGCGTATACGTTGAATGTCGGCCAGTCTGAAATGCTCTGAAATGCCGGATACAGCAATTCCATCTGGATGGAACCATGAGTTCCCCCTCAGGTAAACACTGTTTACTGTTGTTGTCGTTAGCACCGTTAGCTCTGTTAGCTGTTAGCCGCTAGCTCGTCATTTGGCAAACCAAATGCTCCCAATCTTGTATTCCTTTTACAGTTTTTCAGTTGAATGTCATTCCACCTGGATGGAACCGTCAGTTCCCCCTCAGGTAAACGCCGTTAGCCCTGTCTGCACTGTTGTTGTCGTTAACATCGTTAGCTCCGTTAGCCGCTAGCTCGTCATTGTTGTGTTGAGAGGCAATCCCAATCTTGTATTTTGCACCTTTTACCAAGTAGTTTTGTTGCCTTTTCTCATGTTCTGTAACCATGACATGAGGCTAAAATGATACGTATTTATAAAAATGTTAAATCTGGCATTCATTGTCTCCTATGGTTTTCGACATTCAATGCTAACGGTTTTTGGGTTTTTGTTTCTGGCGTGGAATCTGCAGCCACTTCACCACCAGAACACAAAAGAAAGCACAGTTTTGTCTCTAATCTGGACTCTTGTGAATCGCTGACGAGCCAATCTCAAACGGCTAATACCTTGGGAGTTGACATTACATCTTGTTGTGTTTGTTGGAAGGATTAAATCCCCGGCAGATCCACGCGCTCCTTCCAGACACAGATCACAGGCTATTACGCACTCCTTCTTCCGGATGAGATGTTCCTGCATCTGCCTGAATCGGACGGAGTGCCACAAAAGGTTGGCTAATTTAATTACACGTACAGACAATTGTCCCCTCCTCTCAGGGCCCGACGCCTAATCATGGTATCGGATGTGCGTCCGAGTCTCCGCCGCGTCTCCCCTGCTTTCCAGGAGGGTCAGAGGCTTCACCGGTTAGCCGCTCTGACGAGGGTACCTTCCATTGTCTCTTGCCTGGGAGAAAGAAGCCTTCGCCTCGTCTCAGTGTCAAACTTTAACCTTTCTCAACTTCAATTACACTAAGTAAGTTTGGAGTGTGCCGCGGTGCTGTCCGGCCGACTCAGCTCCGACGCCGCGCTGATGGGAAGCCTGCATGGGTGCCACGGCCCCCGCTGCCTCTGACACACTGATGCTGCACGGCACCGATGCCGATGCTGACGCGTGCTTTGGCCTGCTTCCTGGTCGGCGTAAACACACACACACACACACACACACACACACACACAGCACTGGAAATATGTTAGGAGCTGTATTCAGACGAAGTTTAGAGATTTCCTGCTTCTATTTATTTGCACATCAGCAAATTCATAAAATGTGTTTATCTACATCACCGCTCAGTTCAGTGTGTGTGTGTGTGTGTGTGTGTGGGTGTACATAAAACATAAAAATACATAGAAAGCCACTGTTTGATGAAGACTTCAGCTGCCCTGAAACAGACGAAGACAACTCTGCATTATAGCGTAGATGACCTTTTTTATATACAGGGGGTCTGCACTGTGCCAATAACACCATTTGCTATTTGTGTGTGTGTGTGTGTGTGTGTGTGTGTGTGTGTGTGTATGAAAGAGAGAGAGAGAGATAAAGAGAGCAAGAACTTGGGTGTGTTCCCTCATTACTCATTCCTCTGCAGGGGTGAGATCTTCCTGTTATGTCATCAAAACTTCCACTTTAGCCATAAAGCATATTTTCTTGTGGAAAGTATGCACGTATTAGTATATTGCATTTGTGTTTTCTTCTTTTGTTGCTCTAATAGTTCACTGATATGATGCCCATTCATCACTGGACCTCTGTTGGAAAAAAACTATTCTAAGCAAGCAATCCATAACCCTATGAAATGACAGGATTGACCTAAAAGTAAGCGACAAAGCAAATAGAATATCTGAAAAATCCTGTGTATTCTCCCTCACACTTTGGCCCTCGTTTTCTTAACACACACACACACACACACACACGTTGAGTGCTCGACTAGGCGGTTTTGAACGAATCAATCGATTCGCAGGTAGTCGATTGCGCCGCTCACACATGCACCCTTATGATAATGGGTCCCCTTTTAGAGTCATCTAATTCTGATGATGAATTGGACTTCCATAGAAAGCCCCCCCAAAAAAAGGAGTTACTGTGGTAACCGCGTTGCCCTGTCAATCACTCGCAATCAGCCTTTTTTCTCTGTTCATTGCTTGATGCGTCAAGATTAGGACCCTTCTCTGCGGGGGGCTTCAAAACACTCAGAGGAAATGAGGGAAGAACCGCGTTGTAGTCTCGCCGCTGATGTTTGGAAACTTTTGCAGGATGTAACCGTTTCGGTTTTGACTTAAAGGAAGTGAAAACTTGAGCAGGAGGTACCATACTCCAGTTTTAAGAGGACACGCAGAAAAAAAAAAACCCGAACCCTTCCCCTCGCAGCTGTAATGAAAATAAATTCTCCAGATTACGACTGCACGCTGACCTCTTGTTCCTAAACAGCGTCTGTGCTCTTCATCTCCGTCAGCTCCAGAGACGGCATGTGTTTCTGACCACAGAGGCTGATAATGAAATGCCCCACATTAAGAATAGGAGGCCATTTAAATGCTAATGCTCTCCACATAGAAGTGTTAGGTGAGGGTTGGAGATGTAGCGTGTATTTACAGATGACAACGCAATATTTGATGCAAAATTACTACCATGTGCTTCTGATTTTTTGTTCAAAAAAAGAGGAAAATAATTTTATGTTTGTGTTGGATTGCTAAAGCTTTTGTCTTTATTGTGTTCTTTGGTGTGTTTTCTGGAATAACTGTGGTTTTTAAGCGAGCACATGCTCGTTTAATGAGGTTACATTTTACCATAGCGCGCTGGCAGCAGTTAAACATTTAGGGGAAGTGCAACTAATTCGCCGGGCAGGACTATGAACTGTGGCGTTACATCCTTGAAGAAAAGGGGAAAAGCCATATAACAGAGGCACACAGACTCTAAAGATCTTAATTCCCCATTAGTTCCTTATTCTCTCCGGCGACAAAGACGGGGGCCTTTTCAGCCCTGTGTTCCCCCCGCATACCAAAGTCATTCAACAGAGGAGACCTTTACCAAGAGCAATGCTCCATTCAAGCCATGTTAATTACAATTTTAAACCATTATTTGTTTCAACACCTGGTTAACCCATTCAGACCTGTTTAAATCCTCTTTATTATCCCAGGTGTGATGGGAAGGCACTACGGAGTGAAAGGCTCCTGTGTGTGTACCAGGAACATAATCAAGCCCAACGCTACATAGTGCTGAATAGCTTTTTAGGGGAGGGGATAAGATCAGATGTTACACACTCCAGTCCTCAAGTAAAATGGTACGAGGTGGATTATGTCTGAAAAGAGGATTTTGTCAAGGATGTGTCCTCAACTTTTCTCTTTTCGGGGCGGTAAAGCATCATGAATGGCGCGCTGCTTCTTCAGCAGCTGTATTAGGACTAGAAGACTCAATTGCAAGGGGGGCTTAAAAGCAATTGGCTTTGTTGTGCATTTCTGTGCATATATTTGTGTTGCAGTTAGGGGCTTTGAGACCCCGAGGGGCCACGCTGCGTCACGGGGACGGATGGCGTTTCTATTAGAGGACGTGGTCACAGAGAGGTCTCCTCATCTTCTAAGCTCCCTTTTCTCTCGCCCCGGTCTCTCACCTACTTTGAAGTTGCAGTCAGTAGTTAGGCCACAGTCCTCCGTCCATTATGATGTCATTAACAGGGCTTTACACAGGAACTTGACCCCCGTGGAGCCTTTGTTGCCATGGCCACTCACGGCTTACCTGTCTTAGGTACTTGTTAGGGGATGATCCCATTTCAATAGGAAATATCAACAGAGTGGCATAATGGGACAACATGATGGAAAATGGAGGGGGAAAACACATTAAAAAGAGAATATTACACCATCATGAGAGCTTCTTTTTTTCCCCACAATGCCTTTGCTGATTTGCTGGCCCCGGCACCTACATCCCACAATGGCCGGAGGCTGTTTGTATACACCTCCCGCCGTGTTGGTTCAAATATAGTGCGAGACTTCAGCGCGGTAAAGGATAGCCACACAAAGTTCTGATTAACGAATTAACACTCCCTAATGGCCCCTCCACTATCCTCGCTTAAATGGATTAAGGCTCCACTCTTAACACTTTTTCTTTTTTGCGCAAAATTTAATTAAGATTTAGATTTGGTTTTGAACATGCCACGACAGATTCGCACCGCATTCCTGATGTGCTTCAATTAAGGAGCAAAGCAACTTAAGCGGCTTCACCAATAATTAGACTATCTCCATCTTTTTTTTTTTTTTTAAATGCTATCTAATTATGCTTTATCCCTGTGTAATTCAATTTCTTTCTAGGGTACGCCGTGGATACTGGGAGCATCTATTTACATTTTTAAAGGTCATCTTCTCCAATTTTGGAGTTGTATTGAGTGCCGTCCCCCTTTTTTTAAATACATTTTTTATTGCAACCACGCGTTACTGCGACAGCACAAATATTCAATTAGACGCCACATTAATCCCTCACAGTCCCCGACAACATACTCTCAGTTAGTGTCCAATAACAGCTCCTCGGGAAAATATGTAGAGCAAATAAAGCAACATGGCTGGTGTTTACATACATGATGGGTTCCCAAACAGTATTTGTGTTGACATTTGCCCTCCTGAGGTGGTTGCCTATGTATTTGTATAGTGATTTAAAACAACAGAGAATGTCCTGCCCCGTGTTAATTTACTCAAAGCAGCGGGGGTCACCGTCCCGGCCACTGACCATTACACAGTAGGACAGGGGTGTCCAGCTGACTGTCCTTTTAATCGACAACAGCAGGCCTAAGGAATTTAACAGCATGGGATTCTCCATTTTTTCCCCCTCCCAAACAAATAACATTTATGGAAGATTTACGAGTTGCCGGAATTGTCCGGGCTTCGCTTCCTTTTGGCTCATTCAATTAGCGGGGCTGTGAATGTCTCGGTTAAAGGGGGTGACGAGACAATTGAAGGTGTCATCTAATTATTTTACCCTGGTGCTACGCAAAGCCGCTCCCGCGCCGGAATCCCTGGCCTTGGCTCGGGCGATATGAAGTAAATGGGTTAAAACAGCGGGGGTGATGCAATATGTGGCACTCCTGGAGTTGTTCCCCCCCCCCCCAACCCAACAGCAACATCTTTAAAGTGAATCAAGGAACCTGCAGGACTGCAATTTCATTAGATAGAAAATATAAGGTAAATCAAATCACCTACTTTATATGCACGTTTATGAGCGAGACTGTATATGTGGGGTCAGATAGTGTTCAGGAGCGTATACTCCCGAGAACACGGGGTACACGGGGCTGTGGTAAAGAAATAATCATTCCCGTCCCGGATCCATCAATCCATGTGGAAGTTTCAAGGCTGTGCTTTAACCTGAGCCGGCCAAGGAAAACTGGGATGGAGAAGTCATGTGAGCCTTTATAGCAGGAGGCCACAAGCCGAAGTCTGTCCTGCAGCCAGGTTTTTCCCCCCTTGTTTGTAAATTAGCTGTGAGTAATGAATTCTGGGAAGCTGCCCTGCTGCAGGGTTGCTCCCTCGCTGCCGGACCCTCCCGTGCACCCCCGTCGTCATTGCCTTCCCAAATCTGTCCTGATGTTCCTAGTCTGTCAGGAGCCGCCCCAGGGGGCAGTGCGATAGCCCGCTTGGCCCACCTCCCCCCCTCCTAGTCCCCCTCTCTGGGCCCGAGCCAGCTGAACCGTGTAAGTCCCTGCCATGCAAACATGGTGACCCCGAATGGGATTGACAGATCGCAGACCGTGGATGCTAGGCCACCAGTCCGGTGACATCAGTTTCTACTGGTGGTGAGAAAAACTGCTAGGTCATATTTGGGGTTTTTGCATTGATAATCAGCTACAGAACGCCAGAAGGAGATAAAGAAAACCCCAATGATCGCTTCACTTGTGTGTAAACAACTCTCCAGCTGAAGATCTTTTCACTTTGCTGGAGATTTGCACCTGCATTTCCCCGTTTCCCTCTGTACTGCTACACTTATCCTCGCGTCTGTAAAAAAAAAAAGCCTTGGCTATGACTACCACATGGGTCCCCAAGCGCACATTAGAGAGCCTGGGGGGTCCCTAAGTGTCACCCATGAAATCAGGATGTTAGGGTATGAAAAACGGGGGAGGGACCGCTAGTAATTCTCATTATTGTTAAATGTTCATCGTCCCTGGTGTTGACTTTGCTTTAGTCTGGCTCGGCTGCCAAGAAACAAGATGACTACTACACCCGCAGTCTTAAAAGCTACAGATATGGGTAAATCTTCTTAAGTCTGCGGGTGACCCTAAATTAATTACAACAAGATCTGACCGTTCAGGGGTTGCACATTTTCCCTCACCAGCGCTCGTCTTTTATAATTGCCACCAAAAAAAAAAAGAACTAATAATCTTGAATCAGCTCTTGTGAAACATGAATAATTACAGTGATACATGTGAAATGTTCTAATTCTAATACCAAAGGTCAATAGCAATTTGTCAGCAATTAATGTAAAGGAGGAACTGCAGGGTATAATTTTACACCGTGGCCCTCTGTACAAGCCACTCTGCAGCTCCGAGGAAGAGAAACTTCTCAATGGCAGATTTCTGACGTCCATAATGGCTTAATGTCTGCGTTTTGACAGAGATATCGGGGGGGCGGGGGGGAAGAAGAGTGACTCTTTTGCGAGTTGGCGTGGCCCAGAGGCTTTTTGCTGTCACCGCTGATGACAGTAACTTTCTCCATGCAGATTAAATTGGTGTTTACAGATTTGCCCTGGGTGTACATTCCCCTCTCCTCCCCCGCTGGGCTCCGCTGGCTGATGATGAGACCGAAACCGCTCTCGACACTGACGCTTATGCTTCCATCACACAGAGCTCGTGGTGGCTTACCAGCCAGTACAGTATCACCAGACATTTACAGTTGCAGAAAATGCACTACTGCCGTCACATCCTTGAAGATGAAAATTAAACATCATCGGTCACGGTTTCTGATAGTAGACTCCAAGCAAAGGTCCTACGGCGTTACAATAGATATCAATGACTTCCTAGTGTTGTTGCACTGCCGTGGTTGTTACAGCTGGTCAGTAAGAATGTGCTCAAAGTTTAAAGACACATTGGGTTGTTTTCACAGATGCTTTTTCTTTTTGCTTTTTTTCTCCTTCAAGACCCCACTTCAAAGAGAAATGGAACTTGGCTCATGGCGGAGCAAAAGTTTGGCCTTTATGTCTATTTAAAAAGCCGAATGCAGAGACAACAGTGCAATATTTAGTTTGTATAGACTAAACAGTCATCGACCTTCCACTGTACGATAAAAAAAAAGTAAAAATTAGTCGTTTGTAACGTGCAATTTGCATTGATTTAACTTTAAGTGTAAAATTGTGTGCTGATTGCATGAAGTGTTAGAAGTATTTACTCCAGCACTGCACTGAAAATAAAAAAAAAATCAATGAACAGAACATTTCTAAGCCGATCAGAGCAGCAGAGGTTAATATCTTGTATAATGTGATTTTATTTGTTGTTGTGTTATATGTGTATATCCTTTTATTTAACACGAAACAGCTGAATACTTGTAGTTTTTATCCAGTAAAGCCATCAAACATGATTTAGATATAATTTAAACTTTCAAACCGACTACATTTGGTGTCCGAAGATGAATATCCAGAGCAGCATCTAGGTGTGTATTCATTTCAGGTTGTAAACAGTAGTCTCTGACACTGGGGTTGTTATCGAGTTGTGGCCCCCGGCGTAGGATTGATCCACTTCAGTCCAGCAGCAGGGGGGCGGGGAGCTCTGGAGGGGCTCAGCGGGGCTCCAAATCAATAAGGTTAATAGATGTGGGGGCCACGCAGTCAGAGGTGTGCAGCCTGGCATTTTCGGTGCCAATGAGGAAAATTCCCGATGACGAGGTGTCTCTTTTGGAGGCTGCATTAATGTCAGTCTGATTACCTGGAGCCCGGGATGTCAGATCCACTGGGTTAGTGGAGCCTTGTTCCGAGGCCATTAACTGGAATTAGCTTTACAAGGAGACCCTTCAGATTGAAGACTTTAACTTGCCACCTCTTCATCCGCTGTCCATTGAGAACAAATTGCCAAACCCCCTCCTTTCCTCCTGTCTCCATTCTTTCACCTCCTGATTTCTATAATGCCAACAGTTTCATAATCACTTGATGAGTAATTTCCTCTCGTTTAGGATTTGGAGAGTGAGGTTTCATTAAGCATTTTTCATTTTTTTTTTCTTCTCCCGTTCCTCATTTTTCACATTTAAAGGGGGGTTTTGGCGAGGGGGGATGATGGCGTAGTACAAAAATTAAAGCCAGAAAAAAAATCTTGTTTAACTGACAAAAATGGAAGATTTGCTGCCGGACAGTCGCCACATTTACAGCCCTCCTCCTTCGAGGGCCAAACCGAATCTCCCATTATTTATTTCCCGGGACAATGAGCTAACAGTGCACAGTGAAGTCTTTTGTCGATTTTTTTTTTCTTCCCCCTCACACAGAAAAAAGTTTGTGCTTAGCTTTTCCCACACTGTGATATCCACGAGACTATTAAGATTTCTGAATAGGGGCCCTTCAGTTTCTCTCAGACTTACAGCGGAGTTTGAATGGCGAAATGCAAATGAGGCGCTTGCTGATCTATTCTCTCAGTACCTGGCTAATGTCTATACAGAAAAGCCAAGTGTGTGTGTGTGTGTGTGTGTGTGAGGATACACAGAGAGGTGGAGGCTGGCCAGTGCCACACCTGCAATTAGCCATGCACCTGCATCAGCTGAATTAAAGTGTGCGAGCAGAAGTCATGCTGGCTTCACTACCCTCAGCCCCCCTAAACAAAACACCGAAGTCATTTGCAATAAAAGAATCAGTTGTCCCCCCCCTCTCTCACTCTCTCACCCCCCCCTCCCCTTTCAAAAGGTCCCTTTGCATAGGAAATCAGTTGTCTCTCCCTCCACGGACACCATGCCGTGTGGGCTCCCATGGAAATGAGTTTTGGCATTGTTGTGCCGAGGCACTCCCCCTCTAATAAATTGAGGAGGATTAAGGGAGAAGAATGTAATAAAGGATAGTCATTTCATCATGACAGCCATTTTTAGAGGGGGGTTGGGGCAGCCGGAGATTTAAAGGATAATCAGGCCCGGGTTTATTTCCATAACATGCATTACAATCTGCTTCTTTGAACTTTGCTGCCACTTAGGTTACTAGATTTGTAGGGAGGGGGGGGGGGAGGGGGGGCATTATTATCAAATGTTTAGTGTTTGAGGCTTGAGTGACATTTTAGAGACATCTGAGTGAGTTATTAAAACCGTGGAGATTATTGTGCGTTAATCTAGCACTTTGAAGTGTGTGTGTGCAGATGGGTGTGTGTGTGTGTTTTCTACATGGGAATTATAAAAGCCTACATTTTTTTGGCCCAGAAAATAATGGCTGTTGCTGCGAATGATGTTTTAAGAAAGATTCTGTTTGATATTTACCGCCTTTTTCCTTGACTTGAAAGACATATCATGTTCGCATGAGGAGGAACCTGGAGTGGGCCCCGAAACGCTCCGTTTAGTCTGATCACCCAGCCAAATTTCTCCACGCATGGTACTCGTTTTTTTATTGATCGTGAAGTCGGCCCCTCCCGGCTGTTTGTTTAGTCTCCGTACGTGATTGGAAACACTTCAGAGATGGTGACCGGCAGCAGGTGAGGGGTGCCTGTAGCTTTGAAGTCCCCCCTCCACCCCCTGCTCCTTATTGATCCTCTGCATATTCTAAAAAAAAAAAAAAAAAAAAATCAAGCATCAAAGGCATAGCTAAACTCTTTAAAGACTCTGCACGCACCAAAAAAAAAAAAAAAAAGGGCACCAATGACAGCGTGAACAAGCAAAGCAGGTGGTGGCTGCTGGTCGGAGCAATCACCCCCTCCACCCCCCCCCCCCCCCATCACACCCCAGACAGACTGCTGAAGGCTTCTATTTTCATGTTGGACAGCAGTATGGCTCCCACTTTGACTGGCACTTGTCTCTCATTAGAGGGAGGAAAAGCAGCTTGGGGAAATCTTCAGTTCAAATTAATTAGTCTGCTAAGCCAACACACCGCGGACACTCGGCTGCAGAGGATAAATTACCGGAATATAACATTTGGAGCAATTAGTAGATACAGATACTTTTTGACAACATGATTTGTGTCACCGCGCCCAATGCTATATTATAATGGTGATAATCTCTACCGCGTAACATTTTGGGAGTTCAGGACTATAATTATAGAGGCTGACCGGTGTGTCGGGAGAGCCGGCCTTTCAGCCGAGTGTTTTATTGCACGTAGCTGGGAAACCTGCAGCACGGAGATGCCAGAGATATGTTTGAGGTAACTAAGAGTCTTCCTCGGAGGACACAACCCCTTCACAGTAGCTCATTTTAATCATCCAGCAGGAAATTTTGCTCATTCCTAAGTAGAATTTGCAGGATATTCGTGCAGGTTTCGGTATTTAATTCAGGATTGTGAGCAACCCGTCTTCATGACAGTAGCAACACAGAGCCATCACCTCGACGGCTATCGGCAGAATTGATGGCGAAGCAACGCCGGTGGAGGCTGCAATTGGCAACATCTCTGTGAAACTCCAGGATAAATCCACACTCCTTCACCCCCACCACCACCACCACCACCACCACCTCTTCCTCCCCCCTCTGATGCATGTCTGTCCTCCGCTCTCCTTGGATGCACATGGGAGTTATTTGAGCCTTTCTGGGACCAGCGGGGAAGCAGCGCTGCCACACCGGCTCACTGTTGGATTACCCCTCATTGCGTGAGTCTTTGGCCCCTTTCCCTCTCGTGACGACACAGGGTCGAGTTCACGAGGGGCTGATTTAACTCGTTCACTGCAGTCCGCTGCCACTAGCCACATGCCTGCCAGCCCAGCGATTCTAACACAACGCTAAGTGTTCTTGAAACGAGGAGACAAAATGCCTCTTTGACTCGATTCACGGAGATTGAATTTTGTAAAGGGGGGGCATGATGGGTTGATTTACGCTCTCCAGGGAGTTCAAGAAATTTAGTTCAGAGCGCTTTGACGTCTTGTTTTTTAGCTACTGTAAACGTGTTTAACACTGTCTGTCTTAGTTGCTCTCCTTCAAACGAGGCTCTGTTGGGAAATATGTCCCAGTGCTTTTTAAAGCCAGTTGATTGGACCAAAAAATAATCTGCTTCTGTATTTTGTTAATTGATTAACGTTTGAAGTGATTTCTCAACAATTGTGAGCCACTTTTTTTTGTCACGTCTGACGCTAATCTGAATATCGTCGCTAAAACTAATCAATTTCAGGATGTCACCTTCAGAATTAATCAATTAAGGAAATTTGAAGTTGAAGCGATAATTAAATAAAAGTTAATTGCTTCTCCAAAGTTCAAAGTCAGACTATGAAACCTGATTTAAGGATCTACGTCGAAATCCAGAGGGTAGTTTCAAGCAAGTGCTGTAAAAAGGTAGAAAGTTGCTGCTAATGTTGCGTTGCCGCCTCGGCCTCGGAGCAACAAAGAAGCTAACAAGAACACGCTGCATCATCATTCTGTACAAACTTTACATTGCAAAAAAAACAACCTTGTTTCTTGTGCGATTATGTATGACTCAGCGTTTTGTTGCCATCAACCTGCAGCATGAACGCGATCCATAACACAGCGTGACAATTATGACAACCATAGATCAGCATTGACTTAATCAAAAACGAGCCCACTGCTGTGATTATGTGAATTAATGTAAGGTTACTTATTACAGCATGCACTGCATTGTGGGACATTTTTTATAAATAAGGAGTAATCACGCTGTTCATTTGAAAGGAATGTGTGGGAATCCAGATATAGATATGTATTGACTTTATTTACATTTACTACAAATACCTCTTTCCAATTGTGGATTAAGATGGCCGACATGTTTCTTCCTCGTTTCTCGCGATGTTGTCACTAAAAAAAAAACAACACAAAGCTTATCCTGCCTTTTCCCAAGAGACTTAACAATAATACGCCACAATGAACCCGCTGACCCTTGAAACCCTCTTTTTTTTTCATCGGCGTGAGGATGTCGAGTTTTTTTGTTGGCCTGTGTTCCTTAAGTGCTCCGATTTGCTGTAGGCAGCCGAACATCTCCGGCCTCCTTAACTGAGGCGTCCCGTCACCCAAACAGAGGTGTCCCACCGACGTCCCGGGAGACGCAACTTGAGTAATGTCCTCACATTAACAGGGCAAACAAGGGATACTCCTCACATGGTGGACTATTAATTCAAAGGTCCTGCAGAGTTCTGGCTGCACATTGTGATGCATCACGTGATGTCATTTTCACGACGTGGCTTTCATGTAATGTAATATTTTGATTTAAATATCAGTCCTAGTGGATATTCGAGGTGAAGAAGAAAAAAGGCATCGCTAATGAATTAGCAGGACAAGTGAACATCGGCTCGGGCGTGGCGGGACGTTTCCTCCGCTTTTTGGTGTTTGTGATCCGTGTCATGTCATTAAAGCCCGAAACATACCGAGTCGCCTCTTTTAGAAGGCGGAGGGATGGATAACACATTAATTGACATCTTTTCAGAAATAAATGTCAAGCGAGAGGGAGGGGAGGAGAAAAAAGTAGCTCTAAATGAGCAGGTTTTTCGACTTTGTTTGACATAAAACACGCATATTTGTTATTCGGTAAGACACAGTTCCCTCGGCGGCGTTTCAGCCAGGAGACAATCGGAGACGTTTTAGAAAAGGGTGTGAAAAAAGTCTGCTGCCTGTGGCCAAAAGAATGAACTATGGCAGACTGGAGATTGTGAATAGGCCTTTTTACAGGTCACAGAACCCATTCAGCCCGCTGACATTGTTATTATCTGACCGTCATAGATGGGCCTAATTAATATTCTAATCATAGACCCCCGGAACATTGTAAACAAAATTATCCGCTGAGTACCATTTGCTTATTCAGCCACTCGTTGACTCTGAGAAACAACCACTCTGGAGAAAATGAACTAACTTAAACAGACGCACAATCTCCTTTCACAGGCAAAATGACTCTTTTCATTCACTGCTGTGTTGTTGACAGGAGTAAAAGAAAGAAAAAATAGAAAGAAAGTGCATGAAAAGTAAGGAAATAAATATTTAACACTAAATGGGAAAAAAAGGATTCCGGCCGTTTTAGTTTGCTTTTGAACAACACGGCAAAACAGCAATCTTAAGTAGGCAAATAAATAAGTCGTCCCGAGTAATCAAGCTGAAATGGAAAGGCAAAGCATCCTTTATTACCAGAATGTGTTTGAAATATCTCATTAAATGGAGACTTTAAGAGCATTCAAAACCTCAAAATTATGCAGCTCCTTCTGAGCCGAAAGTGATGGATGAGTGAATCATTTTTTAAAAGCCGGTCGCACACGTGGATTGTTCAGATCCTCCCAAATTTAAATATCTTTTTGCCCAATATTGGAATTGCATTCTAATAGTTGTTGTTTTTACGAAGAGCCTACAAACACCACGCTTCCAAATCTCCATCATTATTGTCAACTTAAGGGGGGATGATGACGAAGGGAGACCTGAAGTCGACAGACATCTTTTTTTCGGGGGGTTTCATGACGGAGCTCCTTCAGACGGGGGGGAAAGTGAACAGACTGAAATGCTAATTTCCACACGATGATAAATCTGCGGTATGAAATTGTCGGTACGGAGCGC
Source organism: Chelidonichthys spinosus (assembly GCA_029853015.1). Classification (NCBI taxonomy): domain Eukaryota; kingdom Metazoa; phylum Chordata; class Actinopteri; order Perciformes; family Triglidae; genus Chelidonichthys; species Chelidonichthys spinosus. The sequence goes on from CM056837.1 coordinate 18,336,689, forward strand.
TCTCGCCCCGAGGCTGCGCGTTATTGCTTTATTCTATTAGTCAGTTATTACCAGCAATCACAGTCAACCCCCACCGCCCCCCCGCACACAAAGCCCCCTTCTTTTTTTTTACATTACATTTATCAGGCGTTGTACAAACGTTGAAAACATATGACGGCGGAGCTGTGTTTCCTCCAGGCCTAAAGTGGGGGGGGGGGGGGGGGGGGGGGGGTGGGGAGGGGGACCTCCAGCTGGCCCACAGTGCATCTGTTCACCGGGGCTCTGACACCATGAGGGCCACTTACATCCTTCTCCGTCCTCCTATAGATTTCCAGTTCTTAACTCCTGTTTGTGTACATTTTTGAAGGATCCTCTTGAAAAGCGACGGTTTAAGGCTCGGTAGTCAAGTGTTGGGTGTGAAGTGTGAACGTCGCTGTCGAATCTGCGTCTCCGTTAACGCCTCTAATCACCTGACTCCTCCACCTCTTTGCCCAGATGTTCAGCCACCAGTGCCCTCTCTCCCACTTCCGCCTATACGGCAGCAGCAGCAGCAGCCCGGAGGCTATTTACATCGCTATCTGCGGAGTAATTACCATACTGTTTTATATAATGCCAAGGCAATCATAGGGTGATAACATGCAATTAAGCAGTGTTCTCTGATTTGTACATAAGGCAATCTTGCATCACTCCACCACCGAAGATAAAGTGCCCGTCTCAAAGATGTCAGAGTCTAGTGGCTTAATCTGATTATTTTCAATTAATATGCATGTCCCTCTATACCGGGATCGCCGCCGTTAGTGACGTTGATAAATTGAGCTCATTTCGATTCCAAGTTTGGACCAGAGACACCACATTTGGTTTGAATGTCACCCGGGCTGCAAACTGAACTCTTTCTGCGTCATTTTAAGGGCTTAGCGAAGTCTTGAAAGGAGCAACAAACTCATCGAAAAGAGGGGGGGGGGGGGGTGCTTGGGGGATTTAATTGATTGTCATGTCTTTTCTCCACCTTGCGAATTCCCCCGTTGGAAGGGAGCAGGCAGCCGTGGATGACAGGTGCCAGTGGGGAAAGGGAGGGAGGGGGCTAGGTGTTTAAAGTGTGGCCCAGGAGAGTGGTGCCGATCCTGGGCCTCGAGAGCCTGTCTCGCCCATCCACGTTGTAGCTTCACCAAGAGAAAAACAACGCGTTTGCAGTTGAGTATACGTCGATTGGGAAAGACATCTAATTTTCTGAACATTTAAAAAAAAGGAAGAGCTGTTGTTGTGAGCGGGCTGCTCAAACGGGGAAGGCAGGCCCCGTCACATCTGAGCACATTCTTCCATCTAGCCTGAGGGAGCGTGGTGCTCACCGTTTGAAGATTAAAACATCCACTGTCATTTCCTGCTCCAGTGGTTGCTTTCCCCGACAAGAGTGAAGATATGAATTGTGTTCCCCCCACCCTTCAGAGCTGATTATCGAGAGCCAGCCCTTTTCAGTGGCCTCCGACGTTTCATGGTGGTCCCCGGGAACAAGCCACCAAAGAGGGTGGCGGAATCGGAGGGGTGCGGATCAGCTGTGTGTTGTATTTGTGTAAGCCATTGTTCCAGGCCAATACAAAAAGGTGAAGCATGGCTAAACCCTTTCTACATCCTTGTGTGCGCGTCCACGTATCTTCCTTAGCGCGCGTGTTTGTTTGTACGTGCGTTGTCTGTCGTCTGTGAATGTGGTTATTGGTATGTTTAGACCCTCCATCCAACCCTCCCCTTTTAGCCCATCAGTGCGTTGTCAGCAGGGTAAAGGCCCGGGATAGGCCCGGGTGCCGTGGTGGGGGGCTCTAATAGAGCCATCAGTCAAGTGCCTGTCCAGCCGACCATACCACGGGGCGTTAGCGTTAATGCTGAGGCACATGGCGTAAGCGCCGAGGAGCAGGGCTGTTTGTCAAAGTGCATCCAATGTGAAGGAAGTTGTTAGTTAAGTGTGTTTGCCCCCCCCCCACACCCCCTTCATGGCCGTCCCACTGGAACGTGTTTCTTTTCATGTACTCGCGGTCTTTCAGTGGTTTATTTCTTACAGGGTAAGACATCACGACCACAATTCTATTGGATTAAAAACACAATAGCTCTCGAAGGGATTCGATCAATCAGTTAGCGTATTGACGACAATGTGGAAGCAAACTCACGCTCTTATTTTGGAGAGTAACGAAGGATGCGGAGACGTCACTTTGTCTTCTGGAGACTTTTTCACTTTTTTTCTGACTTTTCTTGGACCGAATGATTACACAGAGCTAGAATGATAAATCGGCCAATATAAGCAGCATGTGTTGATTTTAAAACACAACTACTGGCTGATGTTTCTTTCAAACTACAACAAACTTACAATAAACAGCTATAACTATTGTTCAAATCCACAAATTAACTTTCAAAGACATCTGGTTGAATTATGGGGGTATAAAATGATGCAGAATGCATCTAATACGTCCATTTCAAGGAGTTAAAAAGAAGTGGAGTCTTGATTTTGAATAATTAATGGGAAAAAAATCATGTCATAACAATTTGAAATCTACTTAAGGTTGAAAACAATCATTATTCTAAGCCCTCAGAGTGCAGCAGATATGTACTTCCATGTATTTGAGTGGCCCGAACCTGTAACAGTCAGACCTCTGTGGGGCTATTTTAAGAGGTTGGCCTGAAAAATGTGTGTGCATGTGTGCGAGCCACTTCCTGTGTGACCTTCTGGAGTGTGAGAGGAGCCACAGCGAGACACACACACCGACTCTGCATGGAGCAAACGGCCATCGCTGCATATCTCCCTCTCACTTCTGCTGCATCACCCGTCACCCCACCGGTCGGCCTTCCTCCTGCATGCTATTTTAACCCTGACGCTCCGCTTCCCCCCTCTAATAGTCTAATTATTGGCATGTGATCAGCATTGTCATGAAGGAAATATGAAAGCGTTCATTGTGTTTCTTTTAGAGATGAGTATAGTCATAAAATCAGCATCGCTGTTTAATTTTCACCTCCTATTGTTGTTTTTCTACTATATGGATTATCAGTAATTACAGTGTGAACCATGTGTTGTTGAGTGACGGAGAAATACTGTAAATATATATTTATGAATGATTTCATAAAACTCTGTTACAACAATTTTTTTTTACACCATCTATATATTTATTAAATACATATTTTAGCACCTTAACATAAAAAACAGGTTGTCTGAAAAACAGCACATTTGCACCTTTTATTTGAAAAAACAAAAAAGGATAGACTTCATGGGAAATCTGTCTGTACGGTGCATCTCGACACTTCTCCGGGAGGAGAACGTTCCCTCGGGCCGGAATTGAAATGGTTCAGCTGTTTCCAATACAACAGCTCTCTTTTTAGCAAAAACAGAAGTCGAGATGTAAAGATAGCACATGTTGGAGCATATAGATCTTGTGTTCACATGGGACTTGCTGCTTGTTTAGAGAATCTCTGATCAAAGCCGCCCCTCCTGAGAATGGCTTTATTAGATTTCACACCTTCCCCCCAGGAGCCGGGGAAAAACACAAAGCATACTTTTCTACATCAATAAATATTCCGTTTTTTTTTTTTTTGCTTTTTTTTTCTCAGATCAATCCCCATTTTTTTTTTTTTTCAAGTTAACCATTACATTGCAACACGTTTATCAAACCGGGGTCGATGATGGGTTTTTGACACAAATATTTAACACATAAGCTTTTCAAAATCATCCCATATGTTTTTTGCCCCCACCATGTAAAACCACCAAAGTGCTCCACCTTCCCCGGTGAGGAACTGCGGTCTCATCAGTATAACGACGCAGGAGGAAAAAGCAACACCATCTTTTAATTGGCTGGGATTAAGTTTGGATTGAGAAGACTTTTTGGTTGAATGAGATCTGGGCACGCTGCCAAATGAATAGAAAATGGTGTTCTCTTCCTCTCGACTGGCCATGGACCCCCCCAGCACACACCCACACCCGTCATTAGGAGGGGGGGAGTGCATGTGAGCCATTCCAGATTTGATTTTAATAAAGCCAATGTCTTCATTTTACCTCGCAGCTTCTTTAAAATTTGGAGGGGTATGTGATTCGAACCCCTTTATCCTTAAATGTCCCCATTTTTTATGTTTTTTTTTTTTTTTTGATAGCGTGCTCGAGGAGGATCAGGTGTGTGAGGGCAGTCCTCTGAAATTGAAGAGTTGGATTATCTTCCATGAAATAGAGTTTGCTTTCATTGAGGGCGTGTTGGAAATCGTGCACCTCTCTCCGTCCTGATGATGTCTTATCTCTTTGTTATGACAAAAGGCGTAATTCTACATCCTTATTGGCCTCAAGAACGCAACGTGGCGATAAATGTCCCCGTTTCACCTCTTTTTTCCCCCTCTAAGTATTATTCAGCACACAAACAAACAGCATTTCCTGCTCTCTCCTCTCCCCCCCCCCCCCCCCCCCCCCCCCCCTAACTGAACCGTCTGGCCCGGTGGAGCCGTGCTCAAGCCAGAGGTTAGAGCTCCATTTTTCCTCCCTCTTCGGCACATCGCCATGACAACGGATATAGAAATCACACTGTCTCCTGGGAAGAAGAAAGAAGAAGAAGAAGAAAAAAAAAAGAGAGCCTGGGTGACACCACACAGTGGCACTTTTGTGGTTACGCGATGGAGAGTCAGGGGTTCATTTAGGCAAGCCCGGTCAAGGATGAGTATTCAGCTTTCTGTAAGAGGAAAAGATCAAGCTGGACTGAGAGAGAAGGAGGGAGGTGTGGGGGGGGCTGTGGTCAAAGAGCTGTGATGCAGCTCCAACACTGAATTCACCAGCCGGGTATGTGAAAGGTGACTGATTCATTTATTCCTAAAATAGCCAGCGAGCCTGCCAACAGCTTTTGTCTGAGGGTGTTTTAAAAACACACAAAATGTATTTTTCTATGTGATATTTGCTGTGTAACTTCTATTATATCATAAAAAAAAATGTCTATTTAGCTTTTTTTTTACTCTCCTACGGAGGGTTGTATAAGACATGAGAGGCCTCTACTGGCTGCCGAGGTCCTCACATCTGTCGCGTCAGTGGGGAGAGAGACGAGCCACATCCTCCATCAGGGGACGACGACACAAGAGGCGTTTTCGGAGGGGAAGTGGCTGCAAAACAATCACGACGGCGGGCAATCGGAGCGCGGCCTCGCGTGCAGTGTGGCCGCGAAGCTCGTTGGAATTCGACGCGCACATGGTTTGATGGATTGAATGTGAGACGTGGAAAAAGTCTTCCTTCCTCTCCGTGTTTAAGAGCATGCGTCTCAATAGAACCGTCAAAGAGTTCACGCTGTTCGGCGAACAATAAAAATCGATACCATTAAACACTCCTTTAAGAAACCTTAAGTGTTCCCCCAGAGGTTTCTATCATATCCTTTTTTTTTTTTTTTTTTTAAGGTCTCTTGTCAATAAAACATTCGGATGATCTTAAATTCTTCATTGCGTCGAGTCCGAGGTCTCCATGCGTCCTTTCTTCTCCCCCCTCCTCGCCGGCGTTTTGAAGCTTCAGGTAGCTGATAGATCAATAGGAAATATTCTTGGAGGAGCGAGCGTACCTTTCATGCAGCGCTAACTTGTTTCTTCCTGCACCCCAGGTGTCTGGTGTGTGTGTGGGGGGGAGGGAGGGGGGCGTCGGTCCAATCAGGGCATCCCACGAGAAGCGGCCCAACCGACCACAAGTCCCGATCATTCGCTTCCTGAATGCATTCCAATTCCTTCACAGGCGTATAAGCAATTTTTACAGTAGTTAAGCAGAGGTGGAACTGCTCCACATAATCTCGCTTAGACCGTCTCCACTGTCGGCCCACTGACAAATCATGTTAAATCCCAGGCTGAGCTCAAGCACAAAGTGGAAGAAGCTTTCTTGTGGCAGTAAACATGTGAGTGTGGTGTATCGGTGCTATCCATCCTCCAAAGTCTCAGTTTGTGGCTTTCAAATGTGACTAAACTGATAATTCAGAACTTCCCAGTCTGTCCTGCTGGATGTGATCTGTGATGTTTGGTCGGGGTCAAGCTAGGTCAGTTAACTATTAACCAGGACCAGTTATTTCTTTTACTAACTCTGTCTCCGCGTCTAACTTGACACTAACTTGAGTCCAGCCTCAATTGTTTAACCTTAAGCTGACCATGACAAAGTGGCCCTTTCAGAACCAGACGACCGGCTTACGTCCACTATAAATAACATAGTGAGTTAAAACACAATAAACACACACGCTATAATAGGGAACAAGAACATAATGTGACAGTGACGGGACGTTACGTCACATGGTAGGAATGTCATTGTTTATTTCTAATATTTATTGATTTGTGTGATTTATTCAGGTTATTCTCTTATCTCGTAGAAGATTTATCTTGATGTTGACTGCTTTGTCCAATCAGACATTCAGAATTTTTCCGTGACTAATTGCTGGTTTTGTCCAATTAACAGTTCAAAACATTCAGTAAACAATACAATTAGAAAGTAACGGGCAGATAATTATTTGTATTTTCAGCCGTTTAACAACAATATGAAGTATAACTGTGATAATTAGCAGGAACCCTATTACAACTAACATCACCCTTAAAGGGATAGTGCAAAAAAAATGTGTATTATTGATGCACAAACGTGCTTTTTACACTGCTGAGACTGACTCTTGACACTTCTGGGTGTTTGGGGGGCCTCTGAAGACCGTGGCATGCATCCCAACCCCTGCCTCATCACCCCCCCTCCCCTCCCCACCTTCACCCCATCCTGTCTGAGCTTCATCAAAGCAAAAGTAGCTCAAGGATTGCTAATTCTTCAGATGGTAGCACTAGTCCTAACAACCCTGAGGTTGAGGAATTCTTTGCAGCACACTAAGGTCATTTTTTTCTCTCTCCCCCCTTTCTCTCCCTCACTTTCTCCCCCCCCCTTCCCAAAAAAAAAAAATGCTTTCTCTATTAATCAGAGCTCGCAGCTCAAACTGGTCTTCAACTTCCTCCCCAATCCTCGCTAAGCCTGTCATTTCTGGCTATTATTTACTTTAATGGGCTTTGGCTGATCCCTGGCGAAGCCTTGGATCTGAGAATAATGCGGCTGAGGGTAGCGGGCCCAGACGCAAGCGCGGGGCTGCCTGTAGATTAGCTATGGCAGATGGGCTTTACAGGGGCTTCCTGTGAGCAGGAGTGTTGATTGAGAGGGCATAATGAGAGAGGTGGTGTCCTCACAATGGACCCAGCCACCTCGCTGCACCTCTTGCGTCCAAACAACCTCTGAGCCCCTCTGTGCCCTCTCTCTCTCTCTCTCTCTCCCTCTCCCTTCCTCTCTATCGCCTCCCCCTCCTCTCCCTCTCCCTCTCTCTCCCCTCTGTGTGGAAGTCGGAGTGCAGAAACAAGCACAAAAGCAACTGTAAATAACCATGAATGTTAATCCAGCATTAATTGGTTCCCTCTTAAACTGGGTGTGCACTTTCACAGGCCGGGCTCCTCCGCGGGTCATTAAAGGCATAGATCCCCCCCCTCCCCTCCCCTCCACCCCCCCTCATTGTTTACTTAACTAGCTTCTTCTATATTTCAAGGGACGGGCTAATAAAATGGACGGGATGGAGATGACCTCACTTATTGTGTTTTTGTCTGGAAGAGAGAGTCAAATTCAAGCCGTGTTTCTATTTTTAACACTTTCTCTGATAAAATAAAAAAAGTGCAGAGTCGTCATTGTTGCCATCGCTCCCCTCACCTGTTTCTACACAGCGATGTTGACACCCAGGGTGGGGTGGTTGGGTGGTTGGGTGGTGGTGGTGGTGGGGGGGGGAAACCCCGCAGCAGTCCCCTCCGGGGGTCAAGTTTGTATACAAGAGTTTAAATTTTGTTGCGTCCGACTCTCTCTGTCTCGGGCGCTGGAAGTTTCCACACAAGGGCCCACTACACAATCCACAGACTCCAATTATCCCCTTCCTCTGAGCGCCTTAAGCAAGTTTTTCTAAAACTCCTTTCACGTCGCTCTTGTCAAGCGGTGAAAGAAAAACTAACCACCATGTCAAGAGAACTCAGCTGCCTAGCAACAGGGTCCACAGTTTAATTCTGATTTGCTTCAGGTTTTGAGTAATGGGAATTGACAACGTTAAGCCAGTCACAAGTGTTGTTTGTCACCTCTCAAATGCAAACAAAAAATGCATTGTTTTCCCGGAGTATTGAGCATGATTGATGTTTTTAGAGACCACAATGGGATCATTCATTTTCCCCCTTGTGTGTGTGTGTGCCAGGATTGATGTCATATCTTTTCATGGCAAGTTAAAGGTTTTGAAGGAGCATGAAAATGCACAACTTTGGGCAGCAGACGGCGGCGGGCGGGCGGGCGGATGGACGGCGGCGTGCATTCCTAGAACTGGTGAAGTTTAATGATTCCATTCAGCCATGCGTTCGTCTCACCCAGAAATAATTTAATAAGAAACATTGGCCTTTAGAAGTCTCTGTGTCGTGTCACAATAGTCGCCGGACGGACAAAAGACGACCCCGGTGCGACAGAGAGGGACTCCCGAGTACGAGAGCCTTTGATGCCCTTCATTTATTTGTTCTGTGACTTTTTTTCATGGCAAAAATATTTGGATTTGGAAGTTTGGTGATGAGCGTGTCGGGAAATGAGTGAAACAATATCATTTTTTATTTGTGAGATGAAAACAGTTCCTTATTTTATCATTAAGTACATTTATATATGATGATATCATACTGTACTTACACTATAGGTGACAATAAGCAGATTTTGAAGTATATTAAAGCCACAACCATCGTATTGTGTTTTTTAATAGATGTGCCATAAAACAAGCTCAACATTTATGTAATAATTTAGCTCTTTAATTCTCTTTTAGAACATATTTCCCAACAGCTGCTCTGAACTCATGGTTTTTATTTCTACACATCTCTTTCATTTAAATCAATAAAGGATTCTCTCAAATCCAAGAGTAACATTTCTTCTGTAATTTAACCACTTTGGATCGTCTTCTGTCTTCTCCCACACACACACACACACACACACACACACACACACACACACACACACACACACACGCTTTTATTTCCAGAACTGCTTTGATTGTATGATTTGGGGGAAGCTGGTAATTTCTTCTGCTCCGAGGAGCATTTTTCAAAAGGCACCAAATGACACAATAAGAAAGTCATCCATCACAAAGGAAAATTAGTGTAGAAATAAATGGCAGTCTCTCTCCCTCTCTCTCTCTCTCTCTCTCTCTCAATCCTGCGTCCCATGTGAAGCTCCGGATGAATATTGACGCTGACAGCAGAGAATAGTCAACAATAACCTCAGTGGCATCAAAGGGCCCAGACAGTGGTGCTGGGGAAGCCCACAGAGGGCCAAAGGCAAAATAAACAGTGGCTACGTCAAAGCCCACATATCTCCACCTACACCACCTCCCCACCCCCCCTTCTCCCTACAGTCGCAGGTCTTCACAGTGAATCCCGCGTCCATGCTGTTGTGTTTCTATGACATCTGCGGTAGATTGTGAAGCTTAATCTTTGCCGCTAGATGATTTCCCCTCCCAGCCAGGGCTTCCACTGGTCCCTGTGATAATGCATCTTATCCTTTTACCACACAATAAAAAAAAAAAAGACTTAATTTCTCTTTATTGAGAAAACCCCCCGCCGCTCCCTATGTGTGTCTCGCATGTTTTTCCGCCATTTTCAAAGAACATTTCAACACGCAGGAAAGCTGTAATCTCCAGCGAGCATTTATAGGTTTCTCCCTTTATAGTCCAATCCGTGGACGACGTGGCGATGACATGTATGTAATATCGGTGCAGGAGTCATACGTATGGAGCGTTTGACCCCCGGTGAGCTTACATCACACCCGCTTCTACATTCCCATCCTTTTTTTATTTGATCATATCACATTACATTTTATCAAATTCATCATTTTATTAGAAAAGGCTTTAGAGATCACACAGTCAAGAAAGTCCATATTCTAACAAATGCATATCTATAATGTGGAGTCGGAACAGTCCTCTTTTACAATCCCTACCTACACATAGTGCTCGTGTGAAAAAAAAAAAACTACCCATATCTGACGTCTCTCAGGTTCCTGACGTCGTCTGGAAAAACGTCTTCCTGCATCCATAACAAATGGCTCTCAGCACTCATGCCATCTGTCCTTAATGAGTCCATTTTCTCCCCGAGCCATTTCCATACTGTATTGTGCATTGCCTTACACGCATTTGCATAATTGTTCAAAGAATTTTGCGCCAAAATAGATATCCACGCTGGGGGAGAGTGTGTGTGTGTGAGAAAGAGGATGGAGAAGAAAAGAAAGAAAGTCAGAGTGAAGATGTTTGTGCAATAATGTGCAGAGAAAATCCATTTTTCCCCTCCTCTAAGCCCCACAGTAACCCAATCAGGAGTTGCTTTATCTGCTAATCCACATTTAAACTTTAACCTGTAGGGGGGCTCTTTGTGTTAGTTAATGTAAGCATAAAAGCAGAGGCCGGCCTGAATGACTAATCAGATCCATCATACATTGTGAGACTAAATAGCTTTTTTTTTTCTCCTCCCAAAAAAAAGAAGGGAAATCAGAATTAGCGTGACTCTCAATCCGAGGAGAAGCAGGGTAAACTTTAAAATGAAACAATGGGCATACGAGAGCACGGTGGAATGGAATAAATTAGCGCTCAAAAGGCAACTTCTTAATCAGCTCAGCTGTCTGAGGCCAGACAGGAACGGAGATGTTGGGGTCATTTGGTAAATGAAGGCGTTTGGGGATGGGGGGTGTGGATAGGCAGCTGCTAATGGAGCCAAGTTCAAAATGAAATGCGAGGAACAAACGCCGGCAATTTAATAAAAAGTTAATTTGAAGGAAATCTTTACAGGCCCACAGGACACGCCGCGGCTAAGATGATAAATGACAGCCGTGACAGGTGACATATTAGGCTTTTAATATTTCAGTATATAAAGAGAATTAGAAGTTTGAGCTCGAAGCGGGACGTAAATGAGATCATCCAACAACAATGGTTAATTCATCGCTGCGTTTTTTCTTCTTTTTTTTCTTTTTCTCAAACGTATCAGCTGCTGAGGTTTGGGTTGGAACAGAAACGGCAGCTGAACGGGAGAAAAAAAATAGCATTTATGTAAAAGAAAAACTTCTATAAAAGCATTTGTTTAATGTCTCTCCATCAACATACACTATTGAATATTCATGAAGGCTCTGAAACAGTGTATTATTTACCATGACACCAAAAATCCTCCTCGCTGGATCCTGAAGTCAATTACCTGTCACGACTGCTACATGCTAAATGGTGCAATTCACACGAGAGATCAAGAGAAATGGGGATTTTTTTCCCCCTTTTTTTCACAGCATTAAACATCTGTTGACAGAGTTCACATTTACTCCTGTGGGACTAGCACTTACATTTTTGTTTTCCTTCAATCCTTCATTACGTTGTGTCGAGACACTGAACCGGTTTCTGTGGCACAACAGTGACATATGGAGCCGCACGTGTAATGTACATAATATTCAAATACATGCTACCATGTTTTCTCTCCACCTAAACCCGTACAACTTCTGTTTAAATGTAAAATCTACACATATTTTATTATCCTTTTGCAACATACTGTACTACATATATATATATATATATATATTATATGTGTGTGTAAAAACCGGACTGGTAATGTTCTCCAATTATCATTTTTCTGCTTTTATCCACCATTAGCACTAAACACTCAGCAGAGAGAGGATTAAAAAAAGAAAAAAGAGGACGGGCATGTCACTTTGCCCTTATCGATGCATCTAACTATATAATTTTCTCTCCATTAGAGACCGGGACACGCTTCTGTATCAGAATTATCGTCTCACACAGTAAAACGTGCCGTCAATTCGTGATGCATTTCATGATTTCATGATGCATTTCATTCTTTTTCCTCCGTTGCTCTCTGTCCCTTCCAAAAAAAACCCCCAAAAAAGTGTGAAAAGATGAATTGAATCGTGATAATGATTTGAGAATTTGAGTAATAATAAAAGGTCCAAGAAGGATTTTACACTTTTTTTTGTTAAACTCGCAAAAAACACACAGTTGGTCGCCGTTCATGTTGTAAAAAAAACACAAAAACCCCACCGTGGTCACACAGAAGCCTCCTTACATCCAGCTGTATGGATGATCCGAACGCTAACGTCGCTAATTAGCTCGCCGTGTGAGAGAGTTTGAAAGCTGGGGGATGCACTGGAGGTGATTATCATTTTCATTTTAATAAAAGGTAGCTGCTCCCATGGTATGTATGTGTACGGTCTATTTATGAATCACGCGTGATACTAAATAAGAGCAGGGGCCACTGGAAGACGGCGCTCGCGGCCTCTGTGCAGGAAACTATGCATTCTCACCTCCCGAGGTTCTGAGCACATGAAGGAGGCTCCATGTCCTCTGCTTCACTTCTGCTGTTATTGTCTTGTTTCCGCCCGAGGTCCCAGAGCTCTTCTGTAGGATCTAACTCCATCTAGTGGCCCCGCAGGCTCTCTTCAGCAAAACACGACGCCTCCCCAAAGCAGACTCCACCTATAGACCCCTTTATTCCTGATTATACTCAACATTCAAGGACACGTCTGCACGCTCCATCACTTCTTTGTATTTTTAAGACCCGTCTTTATAAAATATTTAGGTTATTTTTCCTTTCTTTCAATAGCCGGGGCCACCGTGGTCATGCTTCGGCAGGACCACTCTGCCAGAGGCTGGGGGTAATAAAACAATTTTTTCGGAGCCAACACTCGGAGCCTACTAATAAAAGAAGCCATCTCAAGGGACACGTAATCTTTTGCACATCCTCTAAAGCTCATTATTACCATAATACCACAATAAAGTTGTCTCTGTCATATTAATGTTACCCACTTTTTTTTTTTTTTTTTCCAGAATTCTAATGAAGTTGTCCAGTCCATTTTCATTTAGCAGATTACGATATATAAAGAAACAATAAGGGAGGGCAAGGCTTTGCGACTGTAATCACGCAATTTACCACCACTCTCAGGTCTTATATGACAGGCCAATTTCCACACTTATTAAGCCTCTGACACACTTGAAATAATCGTATTAGCGTCCTTTTTTTTTTTAAATTAGCCCAATTTCTGGGGGACATTCTTGAATTGACGTAATAGACTCTTACGCATAACTTGTGATGTCTCTATCGCCGCTCAGCACCAGGCGGGGGGTGAAGGGAGCGGCCCTTAGTCGGAGCTATCAGTCAAAGCCCGCTCTCTGCTCGGCCTGCTCCAACGCTGCACTTTAAGTACATTTTTTGTAAAATTTCTAATCAAGGATCCGCCGCTAAATGATTTCACTCGACCCGCTCCGAGAGATACCGAATATTTTAACACTCCTACTCGACCTCCTGCAGAGAAAGGTCAAATCCGAGACCTCCACTCCAGCTAAGAACCCAGAAAACAACTCCCCCCTCCCCTCCTCGCTTGTTTTTCACCCCGCCACGTTTTAACGCGGCTGCCATTTTTGCCTCAATGCCGTCGGTAAACATTGCCTAAGTAGCGAGCAGGAAAAGTTTGCGGTGTCATAATTCACCGCCGCAGAATGAGGCCGCTCACTGGGAGCGGTGGAAAGAAGAAACACCACGGCACTCGGCTCATCGCCCCCCTCCAGAGAGGAATGTTCACATCGAAAACCGGGTTTTCTTGTTGGGGTACGCCACATCCTGGTACTTTTATCTTTAACCCCCTGACCCCCCACCAACACCCCCCCCCCCCCCTCCTCCTGGCACATCTGGAAACATAGTTGGACTCAAACATGAGGAAGTTTTCTTTTCTCTTCGCTCAAAGCGATCATGGAAGAGAAGCTTCTTCTTCTTCTTCTTTTTTTTTTTCATGCAACGCAGTAAACATAGCGTTCTCAGAGCAGGCATATTTAATGGCTGCACCGGCTATGAACTCTGGGATATTTACTATTTGAGCCGAGCAGGGGGACACCGAGATGGTGAGAAAACACTATTGTTCTTTTTGGCTGGTTGGCTTCGAGACTCCAAGACGCATATAAACATCTCAGCTGGAGCTCGGCGTCTTTGATGTCGGACGACGACGATGATGATGATGTGGACATCGAGTCGGAGCCAATGCAAACAGGCAGGTTATAAGACACCCTTTTTTTTTTTTTTTTTCCTTTTCCCTTCGCATCAACTGTTTCCAATCAGCTCTTTAGTCGCTATTATTTCAGAGCCTCAACGTTGTTTCTTTGCTAAGTGGTATAAGATGAAACGTTCTGACCTTTTTGGGTTCTTGGAGATGGATTTGGAGTGTGCATCCTTTGCATACTAACCGTATATTGCCATTCTTGTGTAAAATGCTCTCTTATAGTGTCTGATTGGGCAGCCTGAGTGAGAGGATATATCCTATTCCTCATCAAACAATCCCGACCGAGTAGAAGACATCTTTTGTGGAACTCGATTTGTTCATCAAAAGTCTTTCTGCAGAGATCGGTAACCTCTCCGGGTTTTACGACCGCTGTTATTCCGATGTTACTAGAGGGCCGTTTTAGTAGCGCCGACGTTTACTGGAGCAGCGGTTTTTATGTCCCCGCCTTCTGCTCCCCGTCCTGACACAGCTGCTTTTATTGATTCCATATAAACGGCCCGTTCCAGTGATAACAGACGGATCCCACAGTGAGACGGGGAGTCGGAGTGGGAAAGAAACATCCCGATAGAAACAGTGTCGAGGGACATTTTTAACCTTTTTCTCATATCTCCGGACTCCTCCGGCCTCATGTCGCGACAAACACTTCAAGAGGGAAAAAAGAGGTCGACTCCAGATGCAGCAAACATCCACATAAGCCTAAATAAAGCCCGTTAGACGCTACATAAGGGCAGGTGTTGGGAATACTAACAGGCTGTAGTTCAGCAGGAGTGATATTGAGCTGTTGTTAAATAAACTTAAACAAAGTGAATACAGGAAAACCAAACGGCCGGTTTGTTATTTGGTCATAGAATCTCTTGCCGTTCCTTGAATTCACCCTTTTCAGTCACATTTTCATTGCCGTCTTTGTGTAAATGACTACAGCTACCTACTTTCTTTTCACCTTTTGGGTATTTTGCATTTTTCTGTTTTTTGCTGTAAACTCTCTGGACAATAAGCGGCTTCATCTGACATTATGCAGACTTTTTGATCCGGTTCAACCGATTCACACATTTGCATTCTCACGTCCAACTCCTCCGGGTGTGAATATGGGCTTCAGAAGAAATCTGAGGAATTTTAGATTCCCACAAACAAGCATTTTATTCTGATCTTCTTCCCCGAGAGAATAAAGGTATCTTTAAGAAAAAACATGCCTAAATAAAGGAGAACAGTGTGACTCTGTTCTCGCTTTAGAAGACTCCTTTTTTTCCCTCCACCAATCTTTGAACAGGACACCCAAAAGACAAAATGTGACATTCGAATGATCAATCAGTCAAGTTTCAAGGAAAATAAACTTTGAAAACAAGAACACCATTTCTCGTAAGATAAATAAATGTATTTAATGAGATATGAAATGCTTATGAATGTCTTTTCACTGCACGGTTAATTGCAGCTTGTCACCCTAAAGCATTCGGTGATGTATTGTGCACACACACACACACACACACACACACAGTTTTTTGTTTTCAGTGTATGACTTTTATACCACATTTATGCTTTGCTCAGTGCTTTTAAATGTATACACAGTGTCACTGTCGTCTGTTTGTTCGTTTAAACATGTATTAATCATTGGGAGTTTAATAGGTGGGCTTACATCATTTACCATCACAGACACTAAATCATGCACAGGGTTGTATTTTGCAGAAAATCAAAGCGAGCGACGGCATAAAAGCTTCTTTTTCTTCTTTTCTTTCCCTTGAGAAAAGTGAGCAAGTTCCAAGTAAGGCAATCGCCGCCGCCATTTACATCAAAAATTCGCCCCAATAAAGTCAGTGTGCTGTAAAAACAAGGCCATATTTTTACATCTGCGGCCCTCGCTGAGCGAGGCTGCACAGGGAAGACCATTTCACACATCTTACCACCCCGTGGTGTCCTTGGCTTACAGTCTCCGAGTCCATGTTCTCCACATTCTCCTGCATGCTCTGCCTCGTTAACTCTTGCTCGGACCCGATAGAGTGAAAAAGACATCTAGCCCTGTTGTTCTTCATCGTTATCTGTCCAACTTTGTTTCCCAATTTACTTCTTTTTTTTTTTTTTTTTTACAGAACAACAAGTTACGGATCCAAAGTTGCAAGCCGATATGTGAACTTACTTCCAAAAACAGATGACCGCTACCTCCGAGCTGATTTTTTTTTGGGAAAGCAATTGTGAAGCGTTTGATTTCTCACGCATGTTTTGGCTGTCAAGTAATTACTATAAAAGAACATGTAAAAAAAAAAAAAAAGAAGTCCTGACCTCGCTTCTTCTGCAGATAAGAGAATCCCAGAATGAATGTGGCACAAAAATAAAAAAGACGACAGAAGTCCCGACTTCACAACAACTCTTCCTTTCACATTAGACCGGCGTGTTCTATCAGTGGGAAGACATCAGCAATCATCAGAGGCCGGTTCACCAGGCAAGACGGGCAAAAACCCGGCGAAAGGAGTCTGGGAGGCAACAGATTAGAGGAGGTCACATCATGCTAATGAGAGTCATTACCATCACATGACGGCCAAATAAACTAATTGCCGGCTTATTTACGAGCCGGCGTGTCCTAAATCAAAAGGTTAATTACATCTGAGACAGAGTCCTTCACTGGAAATCGACCTTTTGGATTTTCTGTTTTCTTTCCTTCCTCGTTTTTTTTTTGGATACAAAAAAAAAAGGCCACATCCAGACAGAGTTGGCTGCTTGTTTCTTGATAAGCTTCAGGCGCAGACCCTTGCCTATTACTTTGTGTGTATGTGTGTGTGTGTGTGTGTTTTCCCAGGAAGTGCCTGGCTGCATAATTAGTAAACATCATCAGACAAGACTTGGTGCCACCGAGGACTTTATTTTTCCTGAAGTTTCTGCGCCCCCAAGCTTTCCCCCAGCCACCAAAGAATGTTTGTTCTTCTTGAAATTAGATGGGTTTAATTGCTGTGGAACAACGGCAAAACACCCACCCCCCTCCAATCACACACACACACACACACACACACACACACACACACACGCACACTGACTCGCATACATAAAAAGTCTAAGATCAGGCTGGCTAATTATGCTAATAGCCAATTGTTCAACCGTGGTGATATGTTTACTGAGGGAGTTGATGTGTTTCCTTTTGCCTCGTCATAAGCAGCCTGTCTTACGGGTCCTCTGCGAGATCGCTGCACCTGAAGGCAAGAGGACTGTGCCCTCATCCATCCTGCCTAACCCATTACCCTTGGACGGGGAAGAAGATAAATATTGTTGCAGATGCCTAACTCTCCGCAAATGAGATTTTTCAAGCCAGATTTATCAAGCCTTGGCGGGGTGTTTAAGGCTCCAAAACTTGGCCCTCGGCATGATAAAATGGCAGCACATGTTTCTGAATCACCCACCACAGTGTTGTTGCCAAAGGGTTATGATGATATAGTCGACTGACTTTTTTTTCCCTGTCGTGCATCACAGCCTTCGAGATCTTCATTTTCATTTTTTTTCCCCTGAAAATACCGAAAATCTTAAATACTTTGGATGTAGAATGTTTTCTCTCTTTCATACATTCTTGTATTATATGTCTTGTATATGTTTTCTGAGCATTTTTGCACCCATTTGCTGTCAAATACATCAATTCCTGCTTTAAAAAAATGCTTGATTTATCCTCATAATGGACTCATTTATGGCAATCTCGCAGTCAAAACTCCCTTCCATGTGTAGTATGAACAGAATATTGTTGAAATTGAATGGAGAAATGGGAGTTCAGGCTCTCCAGGTTGCATCAAGGAAAAGAACATCTGTTCTAATGGTGTGAATTACACTGTTAAAATTAAAAAATACCGAAATCAAGAATTCTCCCGCATTAAATCACCTCACATCAGCGTCGGAGATCTTTTTGAAACGACACACAGGACGAGGCCCTCTTCCTTCACGGCCAAAAAAACACGGCGAGAAAGGCATCGATGGGAAGAATTCACAGTCGTGAAGTTTGGAAACCTGTTGCTGCCCGAGCCCCGCGGCCCCGACGAGCCTCCGCGGAGCGTCCCACGGTGAAGTGCCATATTTATGTTGGCAATATATGCGAAAGAATTACATCATAAAATTCTACGGCCACACAAAAGCTCTTAAGGACCGCTGTTTTGTAAAAAGGCCGGCTGTATTCATGCAACGGTTAAGTTGTCCCATTTTTTTTTAACAATATTTCCTTTCTTGCCTGCACCTTTTGTAGCCAACCGTCCAGTGACTGGAGGAGATTTACGACTTCAAAATATTTGACCGTCATCACTGAGTGCTGCTTGTGTTTTGTTTTCCCCCTACTTTTCCTATAGTGCACTGTTTATTTTCTGTGGACCGCCGGTGTTGGAATCCAGCCACACGACACGACGCGGCAAAGCGCCTGCAATGTGGCGTGTCTTCTGCCATGAGCTGAAAAACACTCACGTATGACTCAATATTTCTGTTCTGCAGGAATAAGGATGCATTTTTGCACGAGTGTAACAGAAATTGAAGGTCAATCTCTTATGTGTTTGAGAAATGGAGAAAAAAATTATGATCTCAGATTCCAGCCGGTTTACCCATGAGCCTCTTGGGTGACTTGTGGCACTTAGGTGTTGAAAATGACAAAGTTCACAAGCAGCTCAACCATATAGATCATATTCACTTCCTCTAGGGAAAGGAGGCGCGTGGAAATCCAAGTATCCGGTGCATTTCTATTTGTGTTTGAGTGTGCATTCCTAGCAAATGTGATGCTAATCAAATGTTGCTGAAGTTGATAAAAGAAATTATTTAAATGTGTATTATTTTTTCAAGGCGGGTCACAAGGCTTCAAGGTGAACATGACGGGCACAGGAGGGAGGATTTACAGTAGAAATACTGTAACTCTAAACTCCCCCTCCCCCACTGTCTCCCCCTCCAGGGCGGCGCTCGCCAGCAGCGGGGGTCGCTCGTAAAATAAACACAGAATTCTGGCTGAAGACTTTACCTGCCCTGTGAGCCGAGAGAGGAAATGCAGAGAGGAACGGTTGCTTATTTTACCTCGTTTTCCCATCTTCGCCGTTGGAGCGGGGAGGGAGGGGGGAGGCGGGGGGAGACGGGGGAGGAGGTGGGGCAATAACATAAAAAATAATATTATCATGTCAAAAAACCCTGCAATGAAATCGGGAGAAAATAAAACGCCAACCCGCCCCGGAGATGCCGAAGGACAGACGGCGAATTTAAAGGATCGGCGCAGCGTGTTGGTAAAGGTGACCTTTGACCCGGCGTCTCGGCTTCCAAATCAACACTCTCCTCGCACACTTTGCTTAAGTCAACAGGGAGCCCGGAGTTTCTGCAAATGAACGATCTGTCAGGAGGCTGTTTATATCCCCCTCTCCCGCTCTTTTATTTAACACTCCCGCATTAAAAGGGAAGAGCTTTTTAATTAGCTACGGACTCTCCTATTTTAATCAACTCACAAGCGGAGTCCAGCTGTGACATCCTTGACAGGCGAAGACTGGTGACGTTCCGACGGCTGACTTTTTCCTCCTCCCCGAGAAAAAAAAAAAAAAAAAGAGAGAGAAGGAGAAGACTGAAGAATTTGCAATCACGAGCAGAAAACAGTTTAGCGAGATAGATAGGTTTTGAATTAAAGTGTAACAGCCTGTCTCTTTCCAACAAGAAGACTGTTTGTAGTCATTTTTAATTGAGTTTTTTCCTTCTTCTTTTTTTTAGTTCTTAAATATACACAACATGTCATAATGTGTTGTCTTCTGTGAGCAGGGATGTAAAAGTTTGCTAATGCGTCCAACTTCAGGACTTCAGCCTGGTCAGTGGCCCTTTTTGACAAACTGGGAATCCCTCAATTTCTGCTTTTACAGGAACCAACTTGGTTGTTTTTCAGGCAACTAAACAACTTGGTTAAGGTATAGAGTTGGAATTATTATGTTTTCAGAGACAATCCTCTGTTTATTCCTATTTAAATGCATCAGTAATAACTTTTGACCAAATGCAATAATTCAATAATTACATTATCTGTCATTATCTGAAATTAATTCATGCATTTGTCTGGAGCTATAAAAGACAAATTGAAAATCATTCCAACTTTATGGTTAAAAGTGTACTCAGTTGACTTTTGTCTTCACACGCAACACAAACACTGGTCTCCTGGGTGAAAGTCTTCTGTTTTTTGGACTCTTCCCCACGGAGATCACTCTTTATACAATGTGAGACTTCCTCTTCTAAACCAGCTCTAACGACGGCGTCATCATTTCGGGCCACTAAACCTCCGTATTCGAAGTGAGAACCGGCGGATTGGATGCAAGCAGACAAGCCTGCTCCCCGTCTCATCCCGTATCAGTGTGTTAAAACAAAAACATTTGATCATACTGGACAATGTGCCAGAATGTGCAGTACACTTAAATCTGCTCGCTTCCTCCACATCATGCGCTTCATCTTCTTTCACTCCGGCCGTCTTTTTTATCGCCGGAGTGGCGTTAAGCTCTTAAAAAAAAAGAAAAAAGCACAGCAATGAAAGTATAACGGAGGCTTCTCGTTCCAGCCATTTGATGTAGCTGCCAGGCAGCCAGTGGGATACTTTGAATTGAATTCCCTCCATTCAAGATGCAGCTTTTATTTACATGACAAGACTGAACAGATTGCGTCGGCCTCGAAGAAAAAAAAAAGAAAAAAGATAAATGAAGTGAGACACAAAAACTACAAACTCGGACGAATTAAAGCAGATATTTGCCAAACAATTTAACGCAATTAAAAGGGAGAGAGCGGTCGAGTACGTGATCTGAGTCCCCTCACTTCAACCGGCGGTGACTTTTTGATCTTTTATTACACATAGGAGACTCGCCTACTGCTAGGACTTTGATGTGCAATCTGCTCGCTTCTCATACTGTCATGCAAATACATTAGCTCCGGAGATGGGTCCCTCCGCAGTACTCTCGGCGGACAACACTCATTAAACTAATTACACATTGAACCTAAACTGAGTGGAGCGTAATGAGGTATGTGATATTCACGAGGAACTTATGCCGTTGGGAGCGTGCCAATGGAAAAGATTTGTGACGCCGCCATTTAGGCTACACACCTGCCTGAAACCACACACACACACGGTGAACACGTAATGCATTCGTGGGCTTATTTGGGAAATGAGGCTGAATCTGTAAGTTTAGGATATTTATTTGTGGGGATTCGGATTGATACCAATGTCGTGTTTTTAAGTCAAATATGAAGGTGAAACCAGCAGCTGTTAGATTAGCCTCAAGAGGCTAGCTGTTTCCCCCTGCTGCAAGTGTTTGTGCTAAGCTAATACCCTCCGCTAGCTAGCTTATATTTGTATGCATATGTGGACGATCCGCAGCTATCTCTTGGCAGGAAATCCCATTTCCCAATATGCAAAGATTGTGTGTGTGTGTGTGTGTGTGTGTGTGTGTGTGTGTGTGTGTGTGCGTTTCTGCCACATTCGAAGCCGTTCTTCACCCTGAGCACTTGACTGAATTTTTCAAGTGCAGAACATAAAAACAGTGTAATTCAATTTTTGCTTCATTTCTAACTTAATGTCGTAATAATCAAAGTTTAATCGTTTGTGTGTAAAGGTCTGCCCTTCCTGTGTACTAGAGTGGAGTCCAAGTAGGTTGAAGTTGAGTTTGTGTCCTGCTCAGAGGGCAAAGGAAACAACCAGAGAGCCACGACGTGATAAATCAGCCGCAACCCTCCGAAAACACAGATACACACAGATTTTTTACTTATTCTCCAAATTAAACACACTAGGCCTGTGTAGGCAACTAGTTGCATGCACATGTGATAGTGATATATCCCTGACATATAGTTGCATATGAAGAATGGAACCCACTCCACCGTTTCTGATCACAAATATTATTCCATAATTCCCTGACATTGATGTTTCCATCACCTCATCAGGCAGGCAGTGAAACTCTGGAATAACAGCTGGCTCGGAGTTTAAATGTGTAAAAAAGGACACCAGGACAGGAAAGATGAGGAAGTATTCGAAAATGTGTTGCTTAATGTAACCTGGACAAAAAATAATGAGCGCATATTTGTTCAAAGATAGCAAATTGGGCAGCACATAAGCAACTCGGTGCTCCGTGGGCATAAATCTACGATGAAGCGAAGGTAGAAACGCTCTAAAAAGACTCCGTGTTGATGACAACGTGAGTTATACTCTTTCATACCGTCTACATCGGTACACTGGAGCAAGTTGTGCTGGGATTCCCATGTTTAAACCTTATGAAGGGCTTCGAAGTAAACTCTAGAAGTAAATATACGAAACACACACACACACACACACACAGCAGGCAGGTTCTGGTCCACTGCCGTCTCCGGTATTACAGACAGACTGAAGGTCCTGCAGTCTTAGGGGAGATGCTATTCTCGGTGGACCGCCTAGAGTCCACCTAGACCAGAAAGTGGGGATTATTCAGTGGCCAAATCCTTGAACCTGAACTACACACGTCGTGTGCTAATGACTGATTTCACACACGATGCGTTCACTGTACAGTCGTTCTTACGGGAAAACGTGATAAAGAAAAAAAAAAACATAATAAGAAACTTTTCATTTTATTTATTTTTTGTCAGCTTCATCGTTCTGACACCTCCAACATATCTGTGTGTGTGTGTGTGTGTGTGTGTGTGTGTGTGTGTGTGTGTGTGTGTGTGTGTGTGTGTGTGTGTGCCCCTGCCCGTGTGTTCAGGAAAGCATTTAATTCTTTGTGCACTCCATGCAACCCTCCGAGAGGCATGCAGAATTAATTCATTGCTACTTTTATACAGTGCTAATAAATTTGCACTGCTATGTTTATTACATCTCACACTGAGGAGAGGGCATCACATTTCATTTGGCAGGACTGTTTGTTAAAATGTTTTATTCTCTCTACGAACTCTCTAATCCTCTGCTTTTTTTTTTTTTTTTTTTTTTTGCCTGAGCCACCCCTGCCTGCGTTTCGTTCCTCTTTTTATTTATTTTTTCTCCCTTCACTTCGCTAAATGCATCCAGACCGGCTGTGATGGTGTGCGCTGGAAGTTTTCCATGCATCATAATTGTTTCGCTAATTTACTATGCTAATTGAGCAATTAATTCGGGAACAGGAGATTAGAAGGGGGCAAAAATACGGAAATAAATAAACAAGTAAAGCGTTGCGCGTTACCGCCGGGGCTACCGTTTTGTTCCGACATTAGGGATGCAAACTGACTCAAATACTTGCTTCCTTTTTTGCCCTAGGCTAGCGAGTTGATGTGCTTGGTGTGCAGGCACGGAGTTAGCATCCCTAACTTCTGCACCACGGGACTTGCAGATATTCAGCCGCTAACTGCATGCGACGACACATCAATTGAACTCCAGTGGCGTGGTCAACCGTAATAGTTATCACCGCGTACGCGCTTCCAGTGATTTAGCTTGCCGTTTCACTGCTGAGCACCTTTAAACCGAAACGGGGTCATTTAAGTGTCACTGTGTGTTTTTCGACGATCCCAGTGGCGGAGAAATGACACGGAGCGGGAAAAAGTGGAAGGAGCTTTTTATGTGGGGGAGGGGCTCTGCACGATGTGGAGAACAGCTGGGACAGAAAAGAAATCTCTCTCAAAAAGAATTAAGACTTTACAAGCGTGAATGATAGTTCTCAATATTAGGAGGCCATGAATAATGATTTTTATTTATTTATTTATTTGATTAGGACAATGCATATTAATTAACATATCAAAGGGCATCAATATAAATATACCGGAGTTAGCATAATTGCTAAATTTCATCCGTAAATTTCATTCATTGCTCCTAAGGCAGGTATTATAAAAACATAAAGACAACATAACATGGCAAAAAAAACAAAAAAAAAGAGAGAGAGAAAAGGAAAACACAAAAATAAATCAATACAAAAGGTCAGAGAGAGCCTGAACTACTACTATATGACACTTTATTATTGTACAACAGTAAACCATCAAATATATAAGTACTTATAAGTAGTAATAAGTACTTATAAGGACCAAAAGCAGTCTAACTACATTGCAGCTGAAGTTCAGTGTCTTCAAGTCATTAAATGACCTTTCACTGAATGCTTTTTTTTTTCATTTTTGTGTGTGTAATTCAAAGGGGAGACCACAAGATGGCAGCCACCCAATTCACATCTGAAACCCAGCTCATTTTCAGACTGGCAGCTCTCCACCGAGCCAAAACAGACTCTTCATCATTTGTGAAATGAATGGTGTTAAACCCCAATTTGCCATTTAATTAACCTAATAGTATTATTTTACTGTAATGCCCGAAAGAAAACTCTGTTTCCAAACATACCAGACACTCATTTCTATTAATTTCCAAGGGAAATAAGAACTACAGAAGACTATGTAGTCTGATGGATTTTTAATTTAGATTACAAAAAAATAGTTAGGCAAAAATAATTCCCCAAAAAATCAGACAAAGTGAGTGAAGAGAGCAGCTGTTAATTCATGCGACCACCATGGGGCAGAGTTGAGACACGGTAGAGACTCCAGGTCCAAAGGTGTCGAAGTCATTTTACTTCCACTAAACTGTGTTCAAACAAACAATATCACATGGAAATACATGTTCTAATGCAAGCTGTTTGTTTAATATGACATGAAAGGGACCATAAAAGTTCCACATTGAAAATAAAAAAATAGGAAATGAGGGGAAACCAGTATAACAGAGTGCCAGCTGTTGGCCCACTTCTCACCTATCAAACGGTACAGAATGTGAGCACACATCCTCCGCAGTGACATCAGCACAGCCTGGTTACGCACGGCGACGCCTCCCTTCCACCGCGTTTCGCCAGATGAGTGGCCTTAATGGACGTGAAGCTTGTGAAAGATGGTACGGCCAGTTTCCTTTCATGTGCCTGACTTTGAAGGCCTTCGGGTGACGTCAGCAGGGTCCTCTTTATTATCGTGAGCACGGTCTGAGCAGATGGCCCGGCTGCTGCTTTATAACGGCATACATCACAAGGTATATGGTATAGTGTTTGACAGAGCTTTAAATATTTTGCCAAGCAATGAAAATACAATCATGTAGGTCCATATAGACTAGTTCAGTGTACTAAAACAGCATATAATGGACCTATTATGACAATATAATATCGATGTAATGGTCGTTAAATTTAAGAATAAAGAGGATAATGAAGGGAGACTGGATTGTATGTCATTTCTTTTTTTAATTCATCACTTCCTCAATTCCTTTATTCTCTCTTCATTCCTCCATTCCTTCATTCTTCAATACTTTGCTTAATTAATTAATGAATTAATTTCCTCCATTCTTTTATTCCTACCTCCATCTCTTCAGTCCTTTCTTCCCTCCCTGAAGACTTTATTCCTTCCTTCCTCCATCTCTACATTCCTTTCTCCCTTAATTCATTCATTTGAATTAAGGGATTCATTCAGTTTCAACCTGTAAAAGGACTCAAACCCCCGGTAGTCTCAAAAGCCTCTGCATCACTCATATTTAAAGTAGCTTTTGCAAATTGCTCTTGCAGACTGGCTCACTGAGTCACGATCATCATCTTGAATTTCTCTTTTTTTTCTTCTTTTCTGAAATCTACAGTTTCGTCATGCAGCCTGTTGGAATCGAGAAGATCTCCAGACTGTGTTGCACAACCTACATGGGAAACTGGCCCTTTAAAACTGAACATTGCAAACCAGGGACCCGACTTTACTGTGGAAGGAAACACTTTCTCCTAAACAGTTAACATATGTCCTTGACTAAACCCAGAGGTCACGCTGACAAAACCTAAACGTCATGTTGTGGAGAGGACTATGGGAAGATGTCCCTCAAATGTCACTCGAACACAGTTATGGAGTGCTTTCCCCCGGGGAGTCTCATGCTACACATAATATGGAACATATGTACAGTAAAGGAAATGACCCATGACAGGAAGAATAACAGAATTGCTCTGAATATGGAGAATCCATGGGGTTTTGTTGCTCTGGCAAATGTGAATGTGACGTTAATGGAGTTTGGCTCCATATTTAAAGTCTTGTTGTCGTTTACACAAATATGTATTGAACTGATGAACCCATGCATCAGTCCAACACGTCCCCTCCTCACACAGATTATGACAACGAGTCAACCCAGAAACACTTATATAATTGAGTGAACTCCTTTATGTATTTCTAGAAGATGTGACTGGATGAAGATGTTATGACATCAGGCCTTTTGGGAAGTATACAATTACTGTTTGGAAGTGGAGACATGTGTAAATCCATGACAAAGAAAAACATGTTGGCTTTCTACCAGCAGCTAGAGCTGCAGAAATGAATAACATACCAGAAAACAATAACTCTTTCCACATTCATGTCTATTCGGGTTTAGCGTTCAGTTCAAGACAAAAGAAACATCAGAATGTTGTTTGTTTGATTGAAGCATTCAACACAATCTCCACTCTACTCAATACTTCTCTCTTAAATTGGTTATTAGACTTCCTCACCATCAGATGTCAGGTTGTTCAGATCTGCAGTCAGACCTCCTCCACTCCAGTTCATCACCGGAGCCCCCCAGGGCTGCATGCTGAGCCCCCTTCAGTTCACAGCAAAAACTCCCATAGCAACTTTACAAACTGGTATTGGAAGTGCACGGTCGGGACAGGAGGGTGTTTAAAACCTCCCAGAACATCAGACGTACCCATCTATTGGTGAGGAGAGGTGCCTGCAAAGAGCCCAAAGGATTTTAAAAGATAACCACTCCAGCCACAGTCTGAGGGTTAATGTAACAGAAGTATCTTATCACCAGACTTCAGATCAGCTTCTCCCTTCAGGCTGTGAGACTCCTCAACTCATCCTCCACCCTCCACCATGTTATTTTCTATATTTTCTGTGTGTTTTCTTGTGGAAAAATGGGACAACAAGCTGGGTCGTATGATGACTATAATGCCCAGTCGAACTCCAGGAGGAAACCAATACTTTTTGTAATGTTCATTAATGCAATCAAAGTGTCAATTCTCTGCCTTTTCTAACTCCTAACGGGTCTGACTCATTGCAAATGATCATTATTAGCGCCATTGTCCTTTGCGTGATGTAATTAAGTAGGCGATGGCGACAAAAGGCTAATCGTCTATTATGAGGGACAAACGAAACCCTGATATTAGTGAGAAAGCGTGTGTGTGTGAGGGTAGAAAGGTGTGTGTGTGTGCGGCGATCTGACCAGTAGGGCAGATGCACTTGTGGGATTGATGTACCTCGGTGTCTCATGTCCAAATCTATATGGCCCTTTTAATCCAATGAAAAACGAGAAGTGTGCCGTAACTTTGTTAGAAGTGGGTAATGCAGCCAGGGGAAA
Source organism: Chelidonichthys spinosus (assembly GCA_029853015.1). Taxonomy (NCBI): domain Eukaryota; kingdom Metazoa; phylum Chordata; class Actinopteri; order Perciformes; family Triglidae; genus Chelidonichthys; species Chelidonichthys spinosus. The sequence continues at coordinate 18,364,000 of CM056837.1, forward strand.
TGGAACAGGGGCCAGATTTGCAGGCCTCCTCCGCGTCCAGGGTAAGCGCTAACCTGATTTTCACTGCGCTAGCTCCGAGACCAATATCTGCCTGCATCACCCAAAGCCCATCAGGAGTGATTAAATAAACGTGATGGACAGTTTTTCTGAGGAACCTATTAGCCGTGACGTCCGTTTAGAGCGTTGTCGTGTGTCGCATTACCATAAAAGTTGGTGTTTTGACGCTCCGAAGGTGTGATCAAGGGTCACACCTTTCTCAGGTGCTACTTCGTCTTCAAATAAATGCAGATCTGAGCAAACTCATTTTGGATACAGAGAACTAGACTCCACATTGGATATTTTCTGAATATTTAAAGCGGCTGGAAACTGTGAAGATGAGCATATTCCTTTATATATAATGAAGATCCACATGGTGTCCATTCTCCATCCAACGGTCTGACCAGAACCTCAACTTCATCAATCAGAATCACTGCCGTCAGTGAGTAATGCTTTTCCAAATCACCAGGATGACAGAAGGAGTTTAGACTCCGCAAAAAGTTTGGAAGAAATGCAGATTCAACAGATTCCTTGGCACCATTGGCGTATCTCACCTGTCAAAGATGGATTACATGCGCAGGTGTGTGTATTTATACGCTTTGCGGAGGCGAGTCCGAGAATATTTCCGTAAAGAAGTCAGTGTATTATTTCAACGATTCATCTCTTTTGCAATAAAGAATATCTGATACACTGGATTTTCGCGGTTTTGCTAATATTTCTCTGCCGTTCCCAACCGAAGATGAATCTTTATTAAAGAAAACAGAGCCGTCTTTTAATAGAGTGAAGTATTTTCCCTCCATGAGGCTATCTGCAGTGTATTCCTGTGATAATTGTGGCTATTTGGAAAATTAAGTATTCTAAATGATTGTTTGGAAAATAAACTAAAACACGATTTTGATTCTCAAAGCTGCACGTTTTCATTAAATTGTCACTAGAAGACATAATCATGTGATTAGAGATATGTCTGAATATACACCATTACTGCTTTATGGATATATTAGAGGTTTATGTCAACATGATTATGTTGACTTTTCAGTTATTAAATGTACTGAATTGACCAAAAACAGTCATAGCTTTCATTTTATCATATCTTAATCTTTAATTTCCGGGAAATATCAACATTTTACACCTAACCCTCAATCACAATATACCTATATTGTAATAAAACATTTTCTATACTGTAAAAGTATTTCATGTTTACTTTAATCACACGTGTTGCTTGCATGCTGATATTACAAAAGCAACCATTACTTGCAAATTTGAATGTGCAAGGATTAAACCATATTGATCCAGTTAGGACATTGTTTAACTGAATGGCGACGTAATCCGAACCGATCAAATCTGATAAACACATTCATTTAATCAGCTGAGGCAACTGGAATGGATAACCATTCCATTATCCATTACCATTATCATTTAAGTTGGAATTAAAGCTGCAATTCTTGATTTTCATGTATCATATTTTTGTTTATTTTCTTGATGAATCATTTGCTCTATGAAGTGTCAGGAAATAGTGACGCACTTATATTTAAACCCCAAACTTACCTTTTGTCCAACCAACTTTCCAAACCCCCATCATAAAAGCAGCAAATCCTCACTTTAAGGATGTTGATGATATCTGGTGTTTTAGCTTTAAAAACATATTAAACATCTTAATCGCTTCTCGCAAATCATTTCCAATTAATTCTCTGTTTATGATCCATGGATTTGTCGACTAATTACTTCAGCTCAAGGTGAAATTTCAAAATAAAAGCCTCCCCACCGGTGCTGTTGAATCCACCCGAAGAGCTATTTTTACCTGCAGACATGTGATGTGAGTAGAGTGTAGGATTGCATGCCGGGTGTGTTGATGTGGACACTTTCCAACAACAGTCTGCAGCTTGACCACTTATCCAGTCTCTCTCTCTGTCTCTCTCCCTCTCTCTCTCTCTCTCTCTCTCTCCACTCCTCAGTGATTAATTAGGAAAGCGAGTGGAATTAGTCCATCAGCAGGCCGAGAGGGGAGAGAATGAAAATATTTACAAAGCTCCCAGGAAGGGATTTCATTAGGAGTCGCCCTGTGGCCTGCACACACAGAGAGTGGGAGTATTTTAAAACTTGACCCTTAATGTCAAGTCACGTGGCCGCCGACTTAAATGCCACGATGACGTGTGATTATGCAACATCAGGTGGAAAATAAGGAGCCCGTTCGCTTATAGAAGTGAACACAAAGCACAGTAATGGGAATTAAACTGCCTCGGAACGCGAGAGGCTAAACGTATGGCGTGAAATATCCCAAGGAACCCAAGCATTACCCCACCGAGACAACGTGACTGGAGCTGCAGCAGACGCATTAACTCCACCCTCTCAAGGGTAAAACGTCAACCCACACAGTCTTGGGAAATCGGTGAGCATCCGTCTTTTCGGCTAATGTTTCTCACTTTGCCGTATGTTGATTGGCATGAGATACCCTGCTGCTGTGTTATTTCCTCCAGCTCCACTGCTCCTCCCATCCACTCCAGCTCTCCCAGCAGGGGTGAACTGACCTCCGAAACACACTGTACGAGGACCCACGGGGCGGCTGAATGCATCTGTGATTATCAAGGGGGGGGGGATAACAAAGTACACGCATCTCAAGACCAATTTGGGACTCCAATCCATAGTAATGATGTAAAAATAGGAAAGCAAATTTTCTTTTTTGAAACAGCATCTACAGTTATTAGCTACTTCTGAGTCAAATGGTTTACACAGATGAGATGAAGCCAACAAACCGTTCAAGGTTAATACAAGGATGAGCACTTTTGCTACTTAATCTCCCTCACAAAACACATCATTATTTTGTATTTTGGACATATTTTATTTATTACCGGCCCTGTAAAGTCTGTTGCCATGATGTATTTGTCATTTTGGTGCTGGAGATAAAAAAAAATAAAAATGGTTGTGAAAACATGCCGGACCATTTTGGCTCCAGTTGAGGAATTTATTGGCTTAGTTGCCAAAACTTGGACTTTAACGTTCTTAATTGAAAAAAGGAAAGGAGAGGCAACTAACTGGCTTTACTTGTGTGAACTAGTTGGAATACATTATTTTATTCTTCTGTCTTTTGTGTGCATGGGCCGTCATTAACCTGAAGAAAATGTACTTCTATTCAATATGAATTACTCTGTTTTATATTGGTGCTAAAAAAAACAGTTTTTGAGTTTAAAACGGTTTTCTTTTCCCGTGAAAATGTAAAATATTTTTGATGACTCGTCCTCCATTCGGGGACATAAACGTCCGATTTGAACCTTTGATATTGTGTGATTTGGGTAACCTGTCCTAGCCAAACAATATCATGAACTGAAGGTGTGTGTTTGCGAGAAACAAGCTAGCTAGCTAGCTAGAAGGTGTAGCTGCTTCCGAACTCACGCTCTCCAGGGAAAGCGGCGAATAGAGAAGAGTGAGACGTAAGGAATCGACAATGGCGGCGCACATGTTCAAACAGTCTTGTGAGAGAGTTTAGAGAGTTAAGTGTGAATCTCCAGAGACTCGTGTTCTTACCAACATTCAAACAAACAAATGAAATCTGCTATTGATTCACATCCCACATATTCCACTTACAGAATCTGGAGATGCTCTGTGAGTTCTTTCTGTGTCCCCAAGTGTCCAAAGAACAAAATTAGAAAACCAGCGCTCCTCCTTCCCAGGGATTATGTGCTGATTATGAGACATCGGTGCCATCCACTAACTGGCACTCCTTTAAAAACAAAGGGCCAAGACAAACAAAGGCCAACTCCCATGAACTAGGCCACCTCAGCAGAATGATGGGAATGGGTAGGAAATGTTCCAAACGCCTGGCATTCAATAGAAATCATAGGCAGACACTCGAGGGAATCACATCGATGTTTCTCAAAGGAATTGAAATTAGTTTTATATGAAATAATTACTGTAGTTCCTAACGTGCTGTTCAGAGCAGAAGATGAGTCAAGTTGGCTGGAACAAAGTCCTTGACCTGTTGCTTCACTTCAGGTCAAGTGAACTCGGCGTCCCAGAATACGCAGCAAACATGACGGCGGAGAGGGAGACGGCTGAAATATGCGACTTAAGGCCATTTAGAGTCAGGTTGTCGGACTATAAATCGTTGTTTGTGCTCCATGTCTGCAGCAGAGCTCAGCCAGGAATTGCGTTGCAGCCAATAGTGTGTGCTTGTGAAATGTTATTGCATCTATTTGCTGAGTCGTGGCCCTTTATAAGACACTGGAGAACGATCCAAAGAGGAATTACAGGGAAATATAGCAGGTTATTACAGTGTAAAGAGTATTGACGCAAAGCAGAACACAGCTGAGACATAATCTTTATGTAGCCTTTTAAGGTAATAATCATTCAGTCTCCTGCTTGTGCATTTGAGATGAATCATAGCTTTGATGAAAACAGAGTCCATCACTGGATTAATAACACATATTTAAGCTTTTTATGACACTGTCGCCGAAAGTCAAGGCTGGAGGCGTTGTGTTACGTCTGTCCGTCCGTTCTCGTTAACGTGATACCTCAGGAGCTCCTGGAGGGAATTCCTTCCAATTTCTGTGATTCAAATTTGTTGGTCAAATGACCTAAAAAAGACAAACAAATATACATATTCTAATTATGTCAATTTCAAACAATTGTCTAATAGAATAAAATGAAAAGCGATGATATTTGAGAGCTGCAAACCTTTTAGGGTTTTGTTAAAGTTAGCTTCCCAGATTTATCACCTAACTTCTGACATCACTGTTGTAACATTATGAATTAACTTCCTATTAACTAACCATTCACATGTCTGTTTTGTGACATTTTGTGAGAAGATAAATATGACACCAAACACATCACAATGTTTAAAATAGTTTGAGTTTCAAAATGAAGATTTCCCAACAACATTTTAAATTGTTAAAAAAGGTCATGTGTGATGAGAATAATCCTAATTTTGAGAATAATCCCAATGATCATCATACTTCAGTCTGTGGACATTCACAGTCCTGAAATGTCTAATTTCATTCCTAATCCTGTTTAGTTTAATTGAATAAGTAATTATAACTAAATAGTGTAATTTGATTTCTTAAAAAAACAAAAAAAATGAAATGTGTATAGAGTTTGTCGTAAGTAAAGAGTAAAGCAGGTTAATTAAAGTCATGGAGCCCGTTTATTTGTGATGCCACATTGTCTTCGGAGCCCCGACCCGTTTCCTCCAAACACATCTGTCATAGACTTCACTGTTTGTTACTACAGGGGAGGACATGACAAAAACATCGCCAGCGTGGCGAGAGTCGCCCTCTTCCCGGAGGACGGGGGTGTTTATACGGTCCGCGGGGCCCCAGGGGTTATTGACTCAGCTGAGCTCGACCTCTCCAGAGGAACAACACGGCCGGAGGGGGTTAACAGGGGAAGTGGGTACGAGCTGAGATACTGTACTCTTGGATATATTTACACAGAATCTTCTGGAAAGAACCATTTAGTGTCCAGATGTTATTTTATGGATGTTTATTAATATCATTTAATTGGGAATATTCCTTGGTGATGGTTAAGATTCTTTTTTTTTTTTTTGGAGACTGATGGGTGAGAAAGAAAAGTGGTTGGCGTTCACATGCTGTTTACGTAAGTAAAGCCTGGCGGTGGATAAGGACACGTTCCAGACCCCCGACTACGCCAGTGTGTGCCTGAAACGTCTCCGTCTTACGCACAACAACAACGGTTACAGCCTGGGACACACGTACACAAAGACATATTTATTTAAAAGTTACCGACTGTGACACAGTAAGGTCAATAATATGCCACTGCTACCAAATAAGAATCTATAAGAATGAAAGTTTATTTTCAATTTATCTGTTTACCTTCTGGTAATCTGCGTCTGAGATGTCAGATTAATTAAAAATAACCACATTCGCAGCAACATTCACTTCCTTGCTGGCTCTTATCTGCGTCTTTAAAGCTCCATAAGAAAGTTAAGTACATCCGTTTGATTGAATTCAAACATCGTCCCACTGATAAGCATCACAGGACTGGAAGGAATCCCTCAAAAGATCTAATAAAGAAGCTTAAAATATTCATGGGAGAGGTTAAACAAAAGAAATAGTAGCAGGCCTCCCTCCGCACCCCCCTCGGTATTTTCCCATCCCTCCCTGCGTGTGGACGTAAAGGCAACCTTGGGGAGCCCAGACCTAAACAATGTGACTCCTAGAGGCCCTCCGTTTGCAGGCCTTCCCACCGCTTTCCTCCCCAATCTCTCCGACGCTTCCTGTTTGTGCAAAAGATTTGTTGTCTTTGACATATCTGTTCTTTCAGCTCCGATCGGGAGGAGCGGCGGTGGCGGCGGCGGCGACATCGTTTCTGCATCGACCTCAGGGGGTCGGCGCTTTCCGTGACGTTGAGTAGGAATCGAAGCTCAAGGCCAAAAAGTAAAATCCCGAGCCAGCGTGATTACAGGTTCCTCTACATGTATTCTTGACTTCTTACCAACTAAACAAACAATAGGGCTTTTCCCGCGGAGGCAACTAATGAAGCAGGTCAATTCAGTGTGAGAGATCCGGTAAATATTTTGGGAGCCTTGGTGGCACCGGAGGGGTTTGGAGCTATAGAGCTTGTCCTTGACGCTTACGCGACACACTGACTAAATACAAGGCTTGTTAAAGTCACATAGGACGGGTCTCCTGTGGGCCGTTTGAGGGTGATGTATGTAGCGCTTCATGTTTAGGACTGTCCCAGGAATTAGTCCTGTGCAGATGGATGTTTGTTATGTCTAGATGAAGCGTGAGAGTCAGTTTGTAAAAAAAAAAAACATGTTAAATTGTGTAAAAACATCTTTTAAAGATAATATGTTTTATATCCTTTAACATCCGACAACAGATTCTGAAACATGAGGCTCAAATGTTCTAAAACTCTGTAATCGCTGCAATATATTTAACATAACAAGTTAATTATGTGTCAAATAAGTTGATAAACATGTCTCTATATCAGCATGTTATTACATTACAAGGGTTAAATTATTCAAATTGTGTGTATTAGTGTTTAACTAGAGACCATCTTGCAATGGGACAAATCAGCCATCAGACCTCCTCTCACTGCTCTTGATTGGATCACATCCATCCTTAATCCAGGTCTTATTCTGATCTACACACCTGTACAGTTTGGTGCATTTTGCACGGTTGCAATGCTATCAAAATGTGCAGATATACAGGACATAGAAAAAAGAAATAACTGGCAAAGTAAGAAAAGAGGACATATCGGACACCTGCGACAACATAATGCCCTGCAGGGATTTACTATGTGAGATGTATACAGATCTAGACTCTGACCTCATCACTCACCGCAAACATTCACCAAGTTCAACACAGGCATTTTGGGAACATAATGACAATAAACCCCCGACAGCAGAGCTCAGATCCAGTCAACACTGTGGCAGAGATGGAGAAACGCAACAGCAACAGCAACAGCAACAGCAACAGCAACAGCATCAGCAACAGCAACAGCATCAGCGACAGCAACAGCAGGCAACTTTTTACAGCAGTTTGAAAGCAGAGTTTGCAAGGAAGCACACCAGACCAGTGTGAATAGTGATGGAGCTCAAGGGCTCTTTTTAAGAATTTGTTAGCATATATAATATAAAAATGTTTTTCCCTCAATGAAACCAATGTTATAAGGTAATATAATCTAAGTGGAAAGGACGTTTGCAACAGTTATATCCCAAATATGATTTATTACACAAAGGCACCTTCTAGAAACCCAATCTGTTAGTGAGACTTACATTAACAAAAATGAATAAAATTAAATAAATATATATATATAAAAAAGTTAAATGAAAGACTATGGAAGGAAAAAATAAAATTAAAAAAAGATATTAAAAAAAATGAAAAATCCATTTTTGATCCATTGCAGTCGAGGTGAAGTGAATGTTATAATCGGTGAGGAATAAAAACAAAAATTCACACACACACACACACACACACACACACACATTTGTGGAGTCAGAATGACAGCTATGTGTGTTTTTTTCAAGTCAGGAACCTTGACAATACCTTAAAAGGTAAACCGCCCCTCTTCACTGCAGACATTCTGACCCGTCAGGTGTATCCAATAACATTATTATTATTATTATGATAATTAATCGTTGTGTTTCATCGAGCTGATTGCTGGAACGTAGACATCTTTCAAGTTATTGCTTCCACCTGTGTCTTTTTGCTGCTCCAGATGTCCGCTGTTGTGAAGCCGGAGTGATCCGTCTGAGAACGATGAGGCAACAGGTTATTTTTTATTTTTATTCATGGCGGGATGTAAAACATGTCAGACCCTTGAAGAAAACCCGATGATCCTCATTAAGACAACGTGTAAGCTCCGCCGTTCTCTCGTCTTTCTAGGGGGGAAGAGATTTGTGTCTTGTATGAGAAGTTTGTCAGTTTGGCAAAGTTTTACTGTTTTTTTTTTTGACAGGAAACTAATGACTAACACGTGGAGGAGGGAAAAAAAACATGCATCTCATGTTCTCCTTTGATTTGAGTGAAATCAGCCCCTCGTCGCTTCGATTCACATGGATTTTTGATGGAAACCATAATGCAGGTATAAGTGATGACTCAGCAGTTTTGAAGTCTTCAGATTTCCCCACGATTATTGTTTATCTTCAGCAGGATGATTTGGCGTTTTGACGGTTTGGCGCACCAGCGATCACCTCATTCATTCCCTTAACGGCCAACGCAGCTTATCTCGTTAGAGGGATTGGATTATGGAGGACCATCGGACGTTATCACACCTCCAGGGTGTGAGCGTTTCAGAAAGAAGCCTCTCTCTCCTCACGTATTACCCAATAGATGACAAATTACCATATTCCTTGTTTTTTTTTTTCGCTGTTATGGATCAGATTTCTAAACGTTGCACAACGCGAGTCTTGAAATGATCATTCATGTGTTGTTTTTTGGGAGTGAGTTATTATTTCTAGGACATGGAGTCTTACTTTGTAAAGGCACGCACCGTGACCTGAAATAAACACCACCCATCCATTAAAAAGAAGAAAATAAAAAAAAGCTGGAGTCCCATATCCTCTCCCTCCAGCTCCACATCCATATTTAAATCATCCACATCTGTTTCTGCTTGTGCTCGAGGAGCGTAAATCAAAGTTGTCGTGCGGGGTGTTGCAACAACATCCTGTCCCCGCTGAGAAGTATTTAGGGTTTTTTTTTGCATTAAAGAAAAAAAGAAATTCTTGCGGAGATTTCGGAGCTCGATGGAGAATTCTCTCCTCCTCGCTTCCTGAGAGGTCGCGCGGGTCAGATACTGATCGTCGTCCGTGGTGCGACTTGATACCGTGCGGCCGTCACGTCGCTGTGACAGGATACGTGAGGAGCTAATGGATGATTCTTATCATCGGTGGTAATTGAAGATATAATGGGCCCTGATCGTAATCCCCCTCTAGAGGCGTAAATGGCTTTGTTGCTATGCTTCACACCGTCCTCTCTGCAACCTTCCCTTCCGGAAACATGACGGGCATAAAGACCGAAGAGCGCATGTCATATATTTTTAAAAAAATGTCAGATCGGCCCTTTTGACCCCGTGTGACCTCCGTATCATAGAAAGCCCATTCTCGAAATGACCAGGTCACACCTGAGTGAGCAAAACCCACCAAACAGGACCTCCACTTAGCTCCGAGTGTTTGTTTTTCCTCTTTCTCCCTCCGTGTTTGCCTTTGACCCGGCCGGACGGCTCTCCTCGCCCGTCAACACCGCCGACGCTGAAACCGAGGGGGGATTTAGAGGACTGACAGCCACGCCGCCTCATCCATCACTACCCGTATTTAACCTGATCTCAACACCTGTCAAGACCTGGAGAAAGAGAAGAATGGCCAGAGGCAAACATCGGAGTGTCCGATGGGTGTTTGCGGTTGCTAAAAATAGAAATCCCTTTCTTATTACAGCTGGATTACTCAACCTTTAAGGGTGCGAGGGCTTCAAAATCCTCCCTATTTGCACCAATCAAATTCCTTCATCCCACGTGAACTTATTCTTCACATTCATCGGCGACTACCTCTGTTGTACTTAAATAGCCTCAGCAAAGCCAGCTTGGATACAGGGGGGGGTCACCCTGACACCAACATGAGTTCAAACAACTCCAACAATACACACACAAAGTTTGACAAACGAGTGACAACTGAATCACACTGGAAAACGGGAAATGTTGTGAGGCAGGCGGGCGAGGGAAGCGGTAACCCAACTCTCTGGCTCCGCCCCCCTCTCTCTCCAGGCCCCTGATACACCCTGAACCGAGTCAAGGGCGAGCTTGTGGCAGCTATTAATACGGCGTGTCGACGGGTCCAATCGCCATCAAAGCATAAGCATTCCTTCTCCCGCTGTGCAAAGGACAACAGACAGGAGAGAGGAGGGGGCTGTCTATTTGCTGGAAGATGAGCGCTATGGAGGAGGAAGAGAGGCGGTCGAGATATTAAAGTAAGATGTGCTGACTTTGCAATGTGTGTCTGGTTAATTAGAGCATATCGCTGGGTTGAATGGTGCAACAAGGCCTGAGATGTGGACGCTTTAATCGGCCTTCTACCTGAGAGAGAGAGAGAGAGAGAGAGAGAGAGATCAAAAGTAAGCATTAAGAGAGAGGAGAGAGAGTGATGATGATTGGGGAGGGGGAGGAGGAGGAGGAGAGAGAGAGAGGGGAGGAGGAGGAGAGGTGCTATTGTGTAAGATTGTGTGTGTGTGTGTGTGTGTGTGTGTGTGTGTTGTTGGCCTCAGAGGGAGAGAGAGAGCTCGGACAATGCGTAGTGGACTGGCTCCAGTGTATTTCATTCATCATTGTAGTGTGTGTGTGTGTGTGTGTGTGTGTGTGTGTGTGTGTGAGTGAGAGAGAGAGAGAGTACTGAGGGGTGTGTGTGTGTGTGTGTGTGTGTGGTGAGTGAGAGAGAGAGAGAGAGAGAGAGAGTACTGAGGGGTGTGTGTGTGTGTCAGACGGTATTCCTGCTCGTCTCGCTCCACCAGTTAAGTTAAATCAGAAGCAGCCACTGGTACACAGCGGTGGTCTCTCTCCCTCTCTCTCTCTGCTCTGAAAGCATCAACAGCCTCCCGATTCAGCAGCGCAGGTAAGAGCTCACGTCACTTCGTTTTCAGGACGATGTTTTACCAACGCTTTACAGAAAATTATAAACTCTTTAAACGTAACTTGGTGGAATCGCCTCTCTCTGATTGGATACGCTGGTTTGTTCCAATCAGAAAATATGTTCCAACGGTTTCAGTGTCTGTAAATATGTCTCTCATTTCGTTGATAAATCTCCGACATCACCATGGTAACGCCAGCATTCGAATGCATCTCCAAAAATGACACATTAGATGCGTTCACTGACTTCGGCGTCGCCACCTGTTGATGCTGTTTGTCCAAGTTGTTCATGTGAAAGTCCTGCAGGGGAAAGAGCCCTTTTTCAACTCCAATCCACGACGGCTTTTTGCAAACTTTACCAAGTTTACAATCGTCTCCCCACGGAGAGAACTGGATCAACTTCCTGATAAACAGCTCCCGAAAAATCCTCACGTAATGAGGAGTTTTTATCCCAGAGACAAGGATGGAGAAGATGATGGAGAAGAAAGCATGCATGTGGAATAACAGGGCAAAGAGTCAGAGCAAAGGCTGCTCAACGTCACGCACTTAAACCCAGAGCTTTGTATGCGTTTCACTTTTACAGGTGCTTATACTTCCCCCCTAATGTTTCCACGCTGGAGATAAATGCTCCTCTTGAGAGCCAGTAAACATGCTATTTAATATAATCTCAGGCTCCTCGGTGGAAATAATCCTCCAGGATTGGAACATAAGTAGGAGTGAAAATGATTTATGGTATGTGGTGTTATTGTAAAATCAAAGCGGCGGTAGCGTGTTATTTATAAATTACAGGACAGGAAATGAAGGAAAGCTTGACGGGTTGAAGTCTGTGCTGTTTTAAGCAGAGTTTTGTAAACAGGGGGGAAAAAATGCAGACATGGTTGCTGAAGCCAATATTTCCATTAGCTCGCCTCTGGCAGGCAGAAGTCAAGTCCTCTTTTAGTTCATGGACACTCTCACTTTCACACACACACACACACACTTATTCAATATCTCTTCTTTATCCATCTGAACACATATGCATATATAAATGGAGAAGTGTTTTGGATTGCTGCAGGTTTTCTTGCTTCCTCCTTCAAAAACTCTCCATCTGAAGTGAGACGCTGTAAGATGAGACTCGAGGAGGAAGTGAGTACTTTTAAAACTCGCTCTGCAAGGTGCAGTGATGAGGATTTGAGCTGTCGTGGTTTAACTGCGTATTAAATACGTACTCGTAAGATATAAGATATCCTGTTGACCGAGCGGTCCCGAAACGAGGCCTAAACGAGAGGATGATCAGGAGCCGGTGTGTTCCCAGTAAGATGAACCTCGCTTCATAATGGGGCCGGTATAAATCATTAACTCCACCATCCAGGCGTTTTAGTGGCTCTCTGCGGGCGGCCAGATGGCGGTGCTCATGTCAGATGCCGACTCGAAGGCGGCCTCGGATAGCTCCGTTGATGGGATTCTAACCCCGCTGTTAGATTTTTTACATTTTCCCATGATTCTTCGGGGGAAGTGCTGCTTTTAAATTCCTCAAAATAGAGTTCCAATTGGAATGTGGCCACTCGGGGAGAGCAAATATTGTCCCCAAACTTCCTCCCCAAATCTTGATTTTTATCATTCTTTGTAAGCAACGGCGTGTGTGTTGGCAAACAGCGGCGGGCCTCGGCGTCCATTGTCTGGTCGGAGAGGATGCAGCTTGCCGGCGGACCTTGTGAAGTAGGTGTTTACCTTCCTGTCTGTGGTCACCCAGGGTTTATGGCTATCAGTCAGTAATGTGCCGTCTCACTCCGCTAAATCACTTGCTTCCGAGTCACCTTCTGTCCGTGCCTCACCTTTATGACGGCTCTCACTTACATATATATATAGGCAGCAATAACTTTCCCGCTTTGTTTATATCCCCTCCTCCCCTCCCCTCGCCTTGAGCATCTCCCCCTCATGGAAAAACACTGGCGGGTTCAAACGCACCCAGCCAATAACAGTAGGCATGTGGTGTCCATTTTCCCCCACATTTCCATTTGTGGTCAACTGAAAATCTTCTCAGCATTAAGAGATTTTCTTTAAAACGGTTCGAAATCCCACAAGCGCGAGAAAACCGATACGTGTTTTGGTCGCTCACTTCGACGCGGTTTGAAATTTACAGCCGCCCACTGTTGTAATCACAGAAAAGCAAAACACATGTACAGTAAATCCGAGGTCGGCTCTCTACCTACTGCACCGCGGAGATATTTCATCATCCTGTTGGCCTTGGCAGCCACACATCTTCCACACTCGACGATCCCCCCCACCACACATCTGCAAGCGATACGGTAGTTGCTTTAGTGCACGCCGGGGGTTTTTCAAAGACTTCATCCGCTGAATCCTGGTGGAAAATGACGGGGCGATAAAGTAGTTCTACTGTAAGGCCTTAATGCCAACCAGAGGGCAGTAGGAATGCAGATAGGGGAACTTGTGCATTCAAATAAGTTGTCTAGGAGCGATGGGAGACACTGGATTTCTGCAAAAAGGCAAATTTTCTCTATATTTTTAGACAATAATCATCATGACATCACTGTACTGTGTGAGCTGTGATGATGTTGAAGCTAGAATGCCCTCTTGTGGCAACACCGCTTAGTTTATTGCGTACACAGTAGCTTTATTTAATAAAATATTCTTAAAAAAACAACTAAAATAGCTGTTTTATTATCCACATATGCTGTCTGCCCACCGACATCTGTTTCGGTGTTAACGCAACTGCAAACACGTTGTCATTTTCACGTAATTAGTAAACACAAACTATCTTTACAGCTATAGTAACAGAATATACGAGGCTTATGCTAATATGATTACATTAGCCCGCCGCTAATGACCCCCACTAAGCCATTCTATTAAACATAAAGGCTCCCAACAAAGGGGGGAGAATTTGTTTGTTTTTTTTTATCCCCATTTCACATTCTGCTGGTATAAATGAAACAAAAAAAAAAACTACCCCCGAGGCAATTTTTGTTTCCCGCAGCACGCAGGTTTGATTTTCTCACAGAGCAAAGTTTCCACATGAGCCGAATCCCCCGCTGTCCTGTTTGTTTAGGTGTGTGCTGATTAGAAGTTCTCATGCTGGGTACGATGTATCTCCGGAACACCGAGGGTTTGGAACGTGACATGTCTTTTTTTTTTTTTTTTTTTTTACAGTGACTGGAAACTCAAACCCTCCGGTTCTCTCTCTCCTTCCCTCGGTTGTTTAATGGCGTCGTCTTCATTAACACAGGTCGTAACACACGAGGCTTGAACCTTCTCCTTCCGGTCCACCCGGGACGGACGCACCATTTGATAAAGCCGAGGCGTTCGTTAGCTGAGAGGCGATTTCAAAGCGGGATGCTGTCGCTGTAATGGCGTTTCAGGGGCATTTTCGTTGGGAATATTGAATAACACACAACATCTGTTTTTCATGGCTCCTTATTTTACAGAAATAACGTAAAAAAGATGGGGGATGGCTTTAATGTGCAGGCCTTTTTAATGAGCTGGTGCAGGGTGAGCACTTTCATTGGTGCTCGTGTGGATTAGCGTTTATGGGCCATGCCAGTGGTAATGATGGCTCTTCCCCTAGAATGCCTGTGACATTTTTTTTTTTTTGTTGTGTTTCTTTTATAGGACTTGCTGAGGCCCCCATCGCCCCAAGGCCCTGTATCAGTCGCACCCCGCCGACAGGGGCCCCTCCTGTTTAAACAAAGTCCCGGGATCTGACACACTAAAAAAAAAAAATGCAGAATTTAACGGCGGGAGCGGCAGACGGGATAGTTCTGGCGTGCGGCATGTCTGGGACCCATGAGTTAATCTTCACCCTGGTGCCCATCGTCTACGGCTGCAACTTCGTCATCGGCATCGTGGGCAACAGCATGGTGGTCGCCGTCATCTACTGCTACATGAAGCTGAAGACGGTGGCCAACATCTTCGTGCTCAACCTGGCCGTGTCCGACCTCACCTTCCTCATCACGCTGCCCATGTGGGCCACCTCCACCGCCACGGGCTACCACTGGCCCTTCGGGGGCTTCCTGTGCAAGGCCAGCGCGGGCCTGGTGACATTTAACCTCTACACCAGCATCTTCTTCCTCACGGCGCTCAGCATCGACCGCTACCTCGCCATCGTCCACCCGATGAGGTCGCGGCGGATGCGCACGGTGGCGTACGCCCGCATCACCTGCGTGGTCATCTGGCTGTTCGCCTTTGTGCTCAGCGTGCCCACGGCGCTGACGCGCGACGTCCACAACATCACCAACTACACCACGGTGTGCGGCATCCTGCACCCGACCATCGAGAACGGCCGGCTGAAGGAGATCCCGCTCGCCATCAACCTGATGAAGAGCCTGCTGGGCTTCCTGGTGCCCTTCGTCATCATCATCACCTGCTACTGCCTGATCGGGCGGGCGCTTCTGGGGGCGAGGCACATCCAGAAGAGCTCGCGCTCGCGGGACGACGAGGTCCTACGAATGCTCGCCGCCGCCGTGCTGGCCTTCTTCCTGTGCTGGGTGCCCCACCAGGTGTTCCACCTGATGCAGACGCTCACGCAGCTGATCGCGGAGGAGAACTGCGCCATCTTGGAGATCATCGACACCGCCATGCCCTTCACCATCTGCATCGCCTACTTCAACAGCTGCGTCAACCCCATCGTCTACGGCTTCGTGGGCCACAACTTCCGCAAGAACTTGCTGCGCCTGCTGCGCTGCTCGCCCAGCGGCGCCCCGAGGCCTCACCCGAGCATCAGCTCCAAGATGAGCGCGCTGTCGTTCCGGGCCTCCGAGGCGCTGAGCCTCACGACCAAAAGCAAGGCGTCGTCTGACGTCAAGTGAGAAGGAAAGGAAGAGAGGGTGCAAGTTTACTCCCCCCCCCCGCTCTCTTTGCTCTAAAGGGCCGGGATGGAGACATTCCATACTTTTTTAAAAACCCCAACTGTATTACAAAGCACTGAAATGGTTGAAACGTTCATGCGAGTAAGTCCGAGATGAATTGTACAGAGCACATGTGCAGAATAATTTACCCACAAGCCACCACGTGTCATTCCGCACGCATGTTTCTTCTCTCCAAGCAGGAGAAATTAAAGTCAGTAAAATACTTTCTGTAAAAAAATAGTATCCAAATATTAATGTAAGGAGAAACTATACACATAAATCTCTTATTCCATTATTTATATAAGATATGCATGTGCTGCAGGATTTTTAGCGGTGCAGTAATATATCGTCCAGTGATAACCGTTCCGTGCTCAGCAGGTTTTCACCACTGATCGATGAAGTGTAGCATTAAAAAAATGTGTGTATCAGTGACATATTTGACTATGATAACTCGTCCCTGTGTTCTATATGTGGTGTTGAATGAAACGCTGAGATGTTGCCTCGTCTGGGATTGACATGCTGTATAAAGAGTGCTTACACAAACACTCCAGGGTGATCTGTTGTGGTATTTAAACATGTTGATGTTGTTTTTTCTTACTCTGTTAATGTACAGTTTGTGAATATGTGAAAATATGAATAAAATGTAAAAGTTCACGCTCAAGATTTTATTTTATTACCACATAATGGGGTCAGATTTTGGCACAAAGACTTCACCATAATCTTTTATCTATAGACTTTTTGAATATTAATAATAATTAACAATAATGTTATTAATCAAATTCATCTTTAACTTTGTTTCATGTGTGGTTTGTCTCTTTTTTTGGGCAATTACACTCTTAGATTTAGGAAGTCTTTCACCATAACTGCACATATAAAATTATTTACGAGTCGCTGGATTATGTAAATTATAGTTTCATGTGTAGTTTATTAACATAATATCAATACTTCTGTTTTAAATATCACAGTTATTGTCAATACCAGTATATCGGAACACCTACCACATGATAAAAATCATGAATAATCATGAAAATCTGTCGTTATAACCTAAAATCAAGTAATGCTGTCTCATAATTCGCACCCATAGTGTCTATTAATCATCGACTTGCATGTTTCTCTATGCAGCACCTGAAAATAACAGGTGGCGTTTTTTGGGGAATGTGTGTGCACGTGTGTGACACGGCTGCTGCATCACAGATGTGGATTGGTGGACGTGCGGCAGGTCGGGGGTATAAATGCCGTCGGGCAGCGAGTTCAGCCTCACTGACAACATGAGGGTCCTCCTGCTACTCGGATTGGTGACCGTCGCCCTGGCTGACCTCACTCGCTTCGAGGGGTAAAATCAAATGGGGAAAAAAAACATTATTTTTCTATAATTATATGAAAAGCTATTGTTGTGTCAGAATTGCAGTATTATCTATTGTGAGCCAGAATTATGATTCTTTGTTATTAGCCTGCCATCAGGTGAAAAAATGTCAATTTTAAATATATGTGGCAATTTATCAGACTTTTTATTTATTATTGGTGGAAAATGGAGTGTATATATAACAAATTCACACTTAACTTAGAGTTTTCTAATGTGAACACAAAGGTGTGTTCTTATTTCTGTATTTGTGACGTCTTTGTTTTGTCTTTTTGTGTTTTTGTTCACCAGAGAGAAAGTCTTCCGTCTGAAGCCTGTACTCGATGAACATGTGACCCTCATCAAGCAACTGGCTGAGAGCATCGAGGTACCTTCCTGCTTTCTGTCATACACACACACACACACACACACACACACCTTATCATGTTATGCAACAGGGATATAATGGTTGCTGAAGGATTTAAATGTGCAAATCTTATTTAACTGCACTCTTTTTTATAATGCTTGTATCAAACTCTGTCTAAATTGCTGGATTTTGGACATATTCACTTCACAATAAGAATGGCTTTCAGCTCATCACATCACAATTTGTTATCTCACGTCTGAATATCTCAGCACACTCTAGTGTTTGACTTTGGCGCCATCTGCAGGTGGACTTCTGGCGCCCCGAGAGCCCTGAGCTGGTGACCATCGACATCGATGTGGACGTCCGGGTGCCTGCCATGTACCTGGACATGATGTACACCCTCCTGCAGCAGAGCGACATGGAGAACGAGTAGGTCACGGGGGTCAACATCAGAACATAGGTGTGGTTTTATTGTCTTATTAAATGAATCCTTCTTCAGGATCTTGATCGAGGATCTGCAGTCTGCTGTCGATTCCGAGGCTGACAGCAAGCCCACTCCCAGATCCCACAGCTACACAAAGTACAACAACTGGGAGAAAGTGAGAGGAAAAAACAGTATCACCATCTCTACCCCGGTCGGACTCTTTTTTTCTGTTCTTATTGTTTTTTTTCTCCCTTTAATATTTCAGATCCAGTCCTGGATCTCCTCCATTTCCTCCTCCAACCCCAGTCTGATCAGCAAGCAGGTGATCGGAAACACCTACGAGGGGCGCCCCATGACTGTCTTCAAGGTATGTCAAGACTTTCCTGCTCAGCTAGTCCCTCATGTTGGACCAGTAGACCACCTAGACCAGAGGTCTTCAACATTCTATTTGCTTATTATAGGTTGTATTGGACATATTAATTGCAGATCTTATCCCATCTAAATCTCTGAACAACCACAGATCGGTAAGAAGTCCAGCTCCACCAAACCAGCCATCTTCCTGGACTGTGGTATTCACGCAAGAGAGTGGATCTCCACTGCTTTCTGCCAGTGGTTCGTCAAGGAGGTAAGGAAGACACCAGGCGAGCATTTGCACCGAAAACCTCCCCTGAAAACAGCACAGATGTGTCCCCCGATCCTCCCCAGGCTCTGTCCACCTACGGCGGCGATTCTGCCATGACCAGCCTGCTCAACCAGATGGACGTCTACGTTCTGCCCGTCTTCAACATCGACGGCTACAACTACACCCACAAGAGCGTGAGTGTCCGGTCCTTCCTTTTGTACCTCGAGGAACTGGTTTGATTTGTTGAAATGCGTGTCTGACGTGTTTATTCTCTCCTCTGGGGGAACTTCAGAACAGAATGTGGAGGAAGACCCGCTCCAGGAAGTCCGGATCCAACTGCATCGGAGCCGATCCCAACAGGAACTTCAACGCCGGCTGGTGCAGTAAGTGCAGCATGTTTGTCTTCATTTACTTTTTAAATGGTCAAAAGACAAACCCACATCTTTCAAATCCACATACGTGTAACATCTCAAGCAGAAACAGAGGTCATGACATCACTATGACCTCATTGGGTTTCTTTTCCAGAGCCACATGAGACATTATCCATCAGTTTTTTTACACTTGAAGAAGTAAAAATAATGTTTGATGCTGATTCTCATCCCAGGCGCCGGAGCCTCCAGCAACCCGTGCAGCGACACCTTCTGCGGCTACAAACCCGAGTCCGAGATCGAGGTGAAGAACGTGGCCGACTTCATCCGCAGGAACAAGTCCACCATCAAGGCCTACCTCACCATCCACTCCTACTCCCAGCTGCTGCTCTTCCCCTACTCCTACACCTTCCAGCTGGCCGCACACCACAGCGAGCTGGTAGGTCTGCGGCCGTCTGACATGAACGTGCATGAACATGCCGGTGGGGTCACAGCGACTATATAATTGTTCGTCATGAAAGTGTCACATGCATCGCTATAGTGCGGCTGGAAAACGTATATTTGGAGTGCAATATCAACAGATTTACTGCATCAGACATAGGTGTGTCGCCCATGAAGCTGGAATAACTTGCAAATGTCTTGTCTTTTATAGCGGCAAACAAATATTATGCATAAATGATCAATAATTGTGTCTGAAAACAAAATATTCCAACTTTATACGTACGATAAAGTTTATTTATATTGACTGCAGATTTGGGATTATGTGACTTACTATGTAATACAGGAATATTACTGATTAGAATAACGGGTTGTTATATAATAGAAAAGGTATTCCAATATCTCTAAATGTGATTCCAAAAGGTTAAGCAAGAACTCGAGACGCTTATCTTAAAAAGGCCGCACTTGGCTGCTGCAAATGATTTACTCGCCGCTCATATGCCTCGTTCTCATGGCTCCTTTAGCTCTCGCTGGGGCGTACGGTTAACACATCACACCCCTGCTCCAGCTCTCACACTAACCGAGCCACTCACTCGTAATTCCAGCTCTCGTCTGACACTTTAGGGAACAAAAGAACTCCAGGGATCTGTCAGGACTCATCTCTCGCTCCAGAAACAATAGCATTTCCTGCTCGTGCATTTCTCTCTGGGCTTTTTCATTTCCTGTCGGAACTCACTGAAGCTCTTCACTATTTTCTGTAATATCTGTAAAAAAGAAGAAAAAAAAAGGTTTTGTTTGATCAAACGCAATGGATGCTGTCGGGCCAAAAAAATGTGAAAAATTATCATTTTATTACACGCTTTGATAGTCGTTTGGTACACAGCTACAAATAAATATATCTGTACTTTGTTAACAAAAAAAAAAACTCCTGACTGCTCCTTTAACACGTCTGACTGTGTGTTTCTCTGCATCGCAGCTGAAGGTTGCTGAGGGAGCCTCCGCCGCTCTGCGTACTCTGTACGGAACCCGCTACACCAGTGGACCCGGTGCTGCAACCATCTGTAAGTACAGCCAATCCTGCAGCCGCATGGCTCTCCATTGGGGAAACATTGTATTAGAGGGGTGCTTGATGGTCTATCCTCCACCCATAATGATATGCACTATGATGCCTTCATGATGCACCAACCTGGTTTGAGACAAATGGCCTCTAGAGGCAACAAAAGGGAATGACCCATCATGAGATAAAAGCTATTTCCAGCAAACAAAGGATTCTTTTGGCTCCTGAAAGCATTATTTGTGTGAAAACACACCCCGGCTGTCCCGGGTCATGAGCATGTGACCAGTCTGAGTAATCCCCCCCCTTTCCCTCTTCCTTATCTGCCCTCAGACCCAGCCGCCGGAGGCTCTGACGACTGGGCCTACGACCTGGGAGTGAAGTATTCCTTCACCTTCGAGTTGCGTGACACTGGTCGTTATGGCTTCCTGCTGCCCGAGTCTCAGATCAAGCCCACATGCGAGGAGACCATGCTGGCCGTCAAGTACATCGCCGCCTACGTGCAGAAGAACCTCTATTAAAGAGCAGGAGTGCCAGGACCCCCGCCAACTCGGCTCCTCTGTACCAGCCCCCCAGCCCCTCCAACCTCTCAGCCATCTCCAGCCCGTATCCATGGATACGGGCACCACCCGCCATGTTTCCTCGCTGTGCTTGACAGAATGTCAAGATGAGTGCAAACAATAAAATCAATGATCCATCCCCACATGCTGAAACATTTTTTTTTTTATGTGTATATGATAATATAGTGTCTGATAGACTTTGTCATTCGTAGGGAAATATATACAACAACACAGCGTATGAAAGGTAAATAAAATAATCACACTGAAACTTGTGTGGACAGAAATGATAAAAATCCACTCTACTTTAATAATGCAAACCCTCCAGCCTGTACACACTTCACCAGACAATGCCTCTCGACCCCAAACAAGAAACAAAACTACTAATCCACTGCATCAGAAGCCTTTGCACCGCTCCAACGGTGGAGGATGGGGGGGGCCATCGGTCTTGAAGGATTTTTGTCCAGAAGCACAGCATGTGACACCCACACAGTAACTCCTTGGCAGCGTCTCCACTCTGCCAGGCATTTGCCTGAGTGGAGAAAATAAAGGAGCCAAAGATCAGCAGGCGATTTAACTGCAAAATAGTATTTCAGCTTGTAACGTTAGAACAAATGCAAATTTGTAACCTGAAGTTTTCATTTCCAATCAAATCTCTTCTTTTTTTTATTCGTCACACACAATCAAGCAGAGCACATTGGTATGTTATTCTCTGGCATTTAGCCCATCCTAGCATTAAGAGCAGTGGGCAGCTACTTACACAGTGCCTGGGAGCAGTTTGGGGGTTTGCTCAAGGGTACCTCAGCAGTACCCAGGAGCACTATTCATTATATGTGCATTTAAATATCACATGCACTCACTAATATGTATTTAAATATTAACAAATTAAATAAATAATGTCCAAAACATCATTTGAGCTGAGAATTAACTCAACTGAAACAACTTCAAAAGAAATCACTGTCACAGTTTGCCTTTACTGTCTTGCAACACTCCCTGTATTCCACAAGGTGGCGATACAACACCAGTTGTACAACATAGAACACGTTGTTCCTGATCTCAGCACATCATTGCAGCATCACCGCCATCTCTACATTGTCACCAAGAGTAAAGATTACACCAGCCAACGTGAAGCGACGTGAAGCTTGTCTGAAAGGGTCAAGGCGGTCGTGACGTTAAATCATGTCAAGGTCAAAATTAGCTTGGGGGGCTTTTTTCCCCCTCTCTCGCTTTGAGACCACTTGTTAAACAAACTCTGACTTCAAAAATAGTACCAAAAAAATAAACAATATAAAGCCTGTTCAGAATAATCGACTGATGGTCTGACTTTCTGCATTCACACTGAATACTTTGTACGCGAACAGTCGAACCCCCTGACCTGCCATGGGGTGTGTGTGGAGGCTCATGTAGGGCGCAGGTGGGTGTGTGGAGGCCCGTCACATGACGCTGCGATTGGCTACTGTCATGCTGGTATAAATCCACTCTCTGTAGGTTTAGTCAGTCCTTTTCTCCTCCACGCTAAGCTGCCGTGTCTTTGAGGCTACAAAGTAGCTTCGTCTTCTTCCGTCATGGCTGGTACGTAACGTGTTTCAAACTTGCTACATTGTCGCTGTCGCGTTCGAAAGTAAAAAAAAAAAAAAAAAAAGTCTCGCGGACTTTGTTTGCTAGCGCTATCGGCGTGTAACTTGTGGGGAAAATGGCACCGTTAAAGTTGCTGTCTTGGTTTAAATGTTTGGAGTGTGTGGATTTAAACGTGTAGAAGAAGAAGCGTGTCGCTGTCCAGGCAGACTTCAAAGAAGCTGTCGGCCATGTCTGCTCCGAGTCAACATAAATGACAAGTGTCGCGGTTCGCTTCTTACTTTGTGGCACAGCTCCATTTAACAAACGTTTTTAAAAACAGTCCACAGACTTTTATAACGCTGAATAATTCCCCCGACATATAAATGCTCTTCTGGTGACCCCTTCTCGTGACATAACCGCTAAATTTAAATGTCTTTTTTTAAAAGTGGACCCCTTTCAGCTCCCTGCACCCGACTTTTGGAAACCCTGTGCTACTGTATGTCATGACTCTCCATTCCCCAACTTGTGGTGTAATCTTACTATTTGGGGGGGTGGGTGGAGGAGAGAGCAGCCTGTACTGTAAATTCACAGAGTCCTCCAGGCTGCATGCATAAACACAAAAGCGTGTTGTGCGAATTGGAAAAGGGGTGTGTGTGTGTGTGTGTGTGTATATGAGAGAGAGAAAGGAGGCGTGGTGCCCACAGCCAGTGAGATGGGGCAACTTTTCCTGGCAACACTACACTTTGCGACTGACCGTTCTATACATACCGTACCGTTGATTTACAAGCACCGAAAGGTTGCTATACAACCCAAGTGGGGTTTCATGTTGGCCCACATGCTACAGACACACAACCTCCACCCCCCCAGCTGCTGGGCTGCTGACTTCATCATGTCCGTTATGTTGTCCTCTCACAGGCAACTCATTGTTCTCAGGCTTGACTAGGCAGGTAGCTGACACATTTTCCTCCCTGAGAGGCGGCGGGACGGAGTAGGCACTGTAAATAAAATCCACCTTTTTATAACGAGACATTTAGTCAGGTACTGGGTATAATGTCTTCTAAAAATGGCCATAGAAGACCATGGATATGCTCTCTGAAAATGTCAATTGTCTTTTAAACTGGTTGATTGCTTGGAGCGTGATTTTTCATTTTAAGTTGCCACATGTTTTTACTCATGTCAGCTGTTACATGTTTGTTGTTTTAGTGAGTGATTCATATTCCTGTTGGCCAAACATGAAAGGTGTGACTAAAACATTCCCGAATTTTTAATGCATGAATGTCAAACTTAATGTTTTAGCGTCGGTCAAGTAATAGTGGCGACTTGTTGGATGCGTCTATTA
The DNA here is from genome assembly GCA_029853015.1 of Chelidonichthys spinosus. Classification (NCBI taxonomy): domain Eukaryota; kingdom Metazoa; phylum Chordata; class Actinopteri; order Perciformes; family Triglidae; genus Chelidonichthys; species Chelidonichthys spinosus. The sequence continues at coordinate 18,388,012 of CM056837.1, forward strand.
TCTCAACTGGAGCTCAATGCGTTTGACTTGCATACTGGACTTTGGGCTCTGAAACCTGTTTTTGCTGGGTCAAATCAGAAAAAATAAGTGATTTCATCAAGAAGACGGGGCAAATCTATAATAATGACACTTGGAATGTGTGTGGTAGATAATGTCTTTAAACAGGACTCCCTTTTATTTGCATTTGAGATGAGTCTACCATCAAATATCTCATTAAATGTGCATATTTCTAAGTCTTCAGATATACTTTCTCTTTCTCGTAATCCCTATATTTTTAATATCGCAGCTCAATGACAACCTAAGCTAACGAGCATTGCCATTAAATCTTCTTTTCCTCTACAGACCAGGCTTTTGTGACGTTGGCTACCAATGACAGCTATGCTCGGGGAGCCATGGTTTTGGGCAAATCCCTCCGCAACCACAACACATCCAAGAAGCTGGTGGCACTCATTGGTCCGCAGATGTCCGAGCCTTGCCAGTAAGAAAACCTTGCCTTTCCTTTTGAATCCCCACCTGTAAGCGTCTGGTGACTCATCCTGTGGTTTATCGTGACTCATTAGGGCCGCGCTGAAGAGGATCTTTGACGAGGTGAGGTTGGTGGACGTGCTGGACAGCGGCGACGTGGGCCACCTGGCCATGATGAAGAGGCCCGACCTGGGCATCACCTTCACCAAACTCCATTGCTGGACTCTGACCCATTACTCCAAATGTGTTTTCATGGACGCAGACACAATGGTGAGATGTTTATCATGTAGTTTTCTTTCCAATGCGGGAACAAGACGTTCTATATCTACTGTCTGTTTGTTTGTCTCCTAGGCGCTATCCAATATAGATGAGTTGTTTGACAGAGAAGAATTGTCAGCTGCTCCCGACCCCGGCTGGCCTGACTGCTTCAACTCCGGCGTGTTTGTTTTTCGTCCTTCTATGGAGACTTATGGAAAACTGCTCCAGTATTGTACAGAACACGGCAGCTTTGACGGTAAGCACAGTAGAACCTATTTGTATTTTAGTTTTGTGCTGCTGGTTGGACAAAACAAGTCATTTGTGAGTATTACCTTGGGCTCAGAACAGGCGTTTAACATGTTTCCCTTTTTGTATTTTACAAACTGAAACATGACTTGAAAATTCTACTGGTTGGATTAAAAAATACATATATTTTAGCTAGCTGCTTCCCACAGTTCCCAGTCTTTATGCTCCTAAACCATCTCATAATTGAAGCATCAAATTTAACAGACAAAAATAAGAGCAATATGTCTTTTCATCCGACTCTTAAGGAAAAATACATTTCCCAAAATACCTCCAACCTATTCCAAACCTCAGTTCAGTATCTATTCCTTCAAACTGGATAATATTTGTCATTTACGAGTCTCCCTCAATATAGACAATTCCCATTTCATTCCAAATTGCATCACCAGAAAGGATTTTAATATGAACCAGAATGTCAGGTATTTCTGGTTCACCGCGACCTGAGTTTTGATGTCAGCACTCTTTATTTTCAGTCCTGTGCAAACATGTGGGGTTTGACCAGCTATGAGTAACATTGGGTTCTTGGTAACGTGATGTTAAACTGAGCTTGTTTATCTTTTGCTCTAAGTAAGGCCCTTTTTATCGAAGCCCGGTGCCTGGATACAAGGCCCCCCCTGTCACAGACTGTCTCGCTGTGCTGAGTTATTCTCAGGGGCTCACTGGGGAGGGGTGGAAGTTAAATTTGAGAGGCCGTGTTTTGCACAGAGCACCGGTTGACATTCAGCAGCGCTTCTCCGTGAGGCACACTGTAACTGAAATTTGGTCGTTGTTTTGGCTCCATATCAGGTTTACTGGGCAGCTCAAATCAGCGGCTGAATAGATCATTAGTTCGTACTGTGGTTCTTGTGTGCTGCAGGTTTACCACCTTTTTATTTTATTTTGTTTTATTTTATTTTTCCAGAAAAAGTTCCAGCAGTGTTGGGTGATTCAATCAACCATTGCCTTTTATTTATTTTTTTCTCTCTTTTAAACATGATGGAACATTAATTCACAAGCTTTATTATCATCTTTGTCACATTCTTGGACCTTTTTAAAGTATACAATAACATCATCCTTATTAAGTATCACATATCTTTTTATTTTTGTTTGTTTTTTAAATACCCTTCAAACTTTTTTTGTGGTTTTTACCAGGGTAGTTACTGAAAAATAATCTGGTCGACGCCCTCTGCTGGAAAAACTTTGTAATTGCAACCCACTTTCAAAATGACTTGTATTGTGTATTTTTGTCATTCGCATAGTGTAATTTCTTTATCAGCTGAAGGTAATGCTGTAATTGGGGGTTGACAAAAATAATCTTAACTCAAGGCTCAAGTACTTTGAATATTTCCAGAACTTTCAACCACATTACTGAAGTTCTATACATGGGTTTTATGTGATGATGAGGACATAACTGAGATGTTTGAAGACTGTGAGAGATGTGGTCAAAAGTGCCACAAAAATCTAGTAAGTGACCTTGAGTGAACCCCGCCTGTGTACGGCTCAAACCAAACTCATTGTTTCCTCGGGGTGCTCGAAATGCCTCGGAACAAAGGAAAGAGTTGTGAAATAAACAACAAAACAGGATGCAAGTTTTTATAGTAGGGCTTGGAAGAGCCGGAGCTTGGCCTTGTTAGCAGCAGTGGAGCTTTTTTTTGAATGTTAAATGACAAGTTGTTTTCCTTGTGATTCTGTGAAAGAGATTCCATCAGTGGGAGTTCAGTGGAAAAACCAATTAGTTTGCTTAATAGTGGCCGGTGCTTTCAAGTGCCGACTTGTTCTGGCCGCGTTCGTTGGCGGGGATTTATGCATAGACAATCACAGACAAAGGACATTGTTGTCTGAATTTTTTTTCTTTTAGGGAAACATGCTTTGTCCATGAAAATGCATGTTATTTTTGAAGGTTTATTTGTTGTACCCCCATATTTCATTTGGATGTGAGAGCCTGGATGTCTGACGGCATGCTAATGAGCAAAGCTGTCTTATTTATAGCCATCGATGGACTTTTCATGTGCGCTGGGCCATGAGTTGACCTTTTTACCATTTCAGTTTCACTCAACTATAAGGAATGCATGAGCTACACGTGCAGCACTCTCTCTCTCTGCAGTCCATGGATGACTTTAAAAAAAAAAAAAAACTGCTGAGGAAAGACAACCGGAAAATAATTTCAGTGGTCGAACCCGGAGGCTCGATCCCTGCATCTGTGGCTCCGGTCGTTGTCCCGCTGCCAACACAAACTGGCAGAGTGAAATGCACATTCTTGCCGAGCTCTGCTCATCCCCTCAAAATGAAGACACTCGGAGCCCCATATTAAGTCTGAAATCCCCCCGGAGGAGGTTGTGTGCGTTCAGACAAACGGCAGCTATGCGTGTTATTTTAAACTGCGGCGGTCTGCGGTTTCACAGAGCGTACGGCCCTGTGCCTTTTCTGAGCTCCACGTGAAACCTCTATTAAAGGCCAACATCTCCTCTGCCAGGGTCGGTGGAGGGACTCGGTGTATGGCGACGAGGCTGAATAGTCAATGGGCTTGTGTCGTCTTTTAAATTCTGGCTGGTGAAATGCATGTTTGATGATGTTCGGTGGCTCGACTCTGCTTGTATACTTGAAGTGTTACTGACCTACTTTAGGACAGTTTGGGGTCCAGGGATGCAGTTGACAGTTTAAACCAATGAAAAGGGCTGCTCAAGTTCTTAATTAGCCACATTAAGCAAGGGCGAGTGGCCATTCAGCCCTTCAGTTGGGCCTCTTGGCACCTGAGGCTTTTTTTTTTTGTGTTGACCAGGACAGAGAGACAAAACACTTAAATACTTATGCCTAGTTGTGTTGTTTCAAGTTGAGTGGTCATGAGCTTTTTTGGCTACAAGTGGAGATGATACTTTTATTCAGTACCTCCGTTTGAGAACTATTAAAACTCTGTGTTTTAGCATCTTTCACTTGATTGTTCAGTCTCTGATAAACCTACTCTGTCCCACCTGCCCTGGTGGACAAACTCAGCAACTAGAAGATCAACATAGTGCAACATTTAGCTCCTACAGCCCAGTTTTTAATATTGCATTACAGTGTAGAATCCTTTTGACTCCCATTGATTGACAGGAATAGCATTGCTGTGATACTACAGCCTATTGACAGGCGTCCGGTGTTACCGAGCAGATCTTTTGATTTTATTGGAGGTCGGTGAGAAAACCAATCAATCTTTGTCAAATATGAGATGACAAAATGCTCACTGCTATGCTGGATTAGCCACAAAACCCAGCCTTCCTATATATACACAACACACTGATCTCTGGTATTTTATCACTGGAGACTTGGGTGTCAACGGCAATGCACAATGTGGCACACATGTTCTGTACATCATGTCTCTTAAACGCTCGACTGGAATCACTGTCGCAGTGAATCACTCTGCTGATGGCTTCAAATGATTTTTAGGAACCCATATTTCCCATATCCACATCTGCCTGTTATTTGCTTGTTGGCAAATTTGATTTTAAGTAACCAGATGTTTTGTAAAGGAAGGAAATCCCCCTAATAATACGCGGGATCATCTCTCTTAGCGGATCGTCTGGACTCGTGTCAGCTGACTAATGTTTACCAGCGCGAGCGGAAAGACCAACTCTGGCTGTCCGCAGGTGTGCGGATCATCTGACTGAACTCTCGCTCTGCTTTTTTTCCGCTTTCGAAAGAGCCGCAGCTAAGCCCGTCAAAGCGTTTCGTAAGCCGCGTGTCGTAACCCAGTTGGCCGTCGCCGATGCCAACCAGAGTTTCTCACATCATGTTTACGTCCCCGTTGCACAGAAATCAGACGGAGGGTTGCCTGAAAACACATTTTTGATTCCTCATAAGAAGTCTTATGATGCTTAGAAAAGAAGGGAATGCTATGTACATCCACTTTTATATAAAACATAATTAATAATCCATGTGAAGATGATACAGCGTTTTGATTCTGTGTGTAATCGCTGATTAGTTTTGTAGAGCTTTAACGATTATCCACTCTAATGCGTTTAAAGCACATCTGAAGCTGCACATTTGTACAGCTTCTTCCTGATGAGAACACTGTTGTGAACATACTGTCATGCTTCTCTTTCTCCCCTCTCTGTCGCAGGAGGAGACCAAGGTGTTTTGAATGGCTACTTCAGTGACTGGGCAACAGCTGACATCTCAAAACACCTCCCGTTCATCTACAACCTTAGCAGCATAGCCATCTACACCTACCTTCCAGCATTCAAGCAGTGAGTGTCTAACAACCATTCACCTTACTTTTTTCAGTGTCTAAACTCCGAGCCGTTTCATTACACGACAGCAGTGTGACCTAAAACCTAGCGTACAGGACGCCGGCGCGTAAGCCGACACTTCATCACATGAACATGTAGTCGCATCGTGACGACATCGGGTTACAGGCGAGCAGTTAAGATTCCAGCGGCTCTCTGCTGGAATACCCCCCCGCTCCCTCCTCCCTCCTCCCAGCAGGCCTCACTGCTGGGTTTTGGATATCGGCCCCTGAGCTCCCCAACAGCTGAAACCAGATCCTAAAATAGAGCGGGTTTATTTAAAGACCTTTTATGTTTCGCCTCTAGGACTGGTCATTGTGCCCCCCCACCCCCCCACACACATCAGTGTCCGCTCTGCGTCAAAACCTTTTGTCCTCCATGGAAACAACCTCATCAACAAGCTCTTAGGTTCGCTATTTCCTGGCGTCCGAATGGAGATGACGGGGGTGATAAACATGTATTTACTTGTTAGTTGTCAGTAATGGGCCGCCCCCAGGGCCAGATTTAGGCTTATTTGTGAACATGCGGTTTGCCAATGCTAAGAAGAAATCCATATCTGTAGGGGTAAATATATAAATATATCATGGTCCAATACCAGCAGGATAATAATACTACAACAACACAGTGTGCAGTGTTGTTTCATGTTGGTTATGAATGGGGACAGCAGTACTTTCATAAAAACGCATGTCTTATTAAAATTTTAAACATCTGTTTTTCTTTCAGTATAATCAGTGTTTGTGCCTTTTTTGTGTTGTTGCTAACAAATCAGGAATCATTAGCATAAATTAGTAGGTAGAATTTTTTTTTTTCTGTTTTATCGATAAATTGAGGAAAATGGAAAACATTACCTTGATATTCTAACATATTTTATTAAAAGAAAGACCATGTAGCATTTCTAATGCGTTCATCTTACAAATGAAAAGTTGAATTAATGGAAAATTAAACATACCATTTCTTAATTCGGTACATTCTGTGGTTTCGCTGCTATGTTGGCTAACATTTTTAAAAAGTATAATATAACCGACATTACGGAGTGATTCTGATTAGTCTACATTTGTTTTAATGTTGCAATAACTTAGCATTGTAGCTACTAAATGCTAAATATTTTAGCTAAACGGTAATTTACCATTACACCATCATAGTTTTAGCCTCAGTCAACACTGTTCAGTAAAGGTTTTGTTTTAAATATGGGGCTACATTCAGAGAAATGACGACTGTGTAGCTGAATCGTTCATAAAAACTGAATCCACTAACCATAATTAATCATCTACGATTTGTTTTTAACCCACGTCTTACTTCAGATACGGTGCCAATGCCAAGGTGGTCCATTTCCTCGGGCAGACCAAGCCGTGGAGTTACACGTACGACGCCAAATCCAAACAGATCTCAGGAAGCGTGCACGAGGCCACCACACATCCCACCTTCCTCCTGGACTGGTGGAGCCTGTACTCCAGCGCCGTGGTGCCCATGCTGCAGGAGCAGTACGGAGACCAGCCTTTCCACTCCGGCTGTGCCGAGGTAAATCACACACGTACAACAAATTTTACACCGCAAGCTATGTGTTCTATTAGTCTATTCCATCGGATAAAGATGTTTTATTGTTTAAACTGTCAAAGGATGCAGTGTTATTACAATTACGTTGTTAGAAGCCAGAACTTGCAGCCAATTGAACAGCTTCATTAAGATTTGTGTCATGATTTTTACCAATTGTTTGATCTTCAACATGAACAAGGTTCCCTGATGGTGCAGCTCTACTGAAAAAAAAAAAGGATTCCTTCATTGTTAATGCAGGGAAATACTGTGTGGAAATAGGCTGTTCTTTCTTCCCCTCTTCCTTTTTATTTTTTGAATTTATTTTATTATTTATCTCTAATTTTGTTCCCTTTTTAATTTTACTGTTAACCCTTTTCTTACTATTTTGCTCCGATTCTGGACGATAGCCTTCCCTTTGTCTTCCCGTTCATCCCGTAAAGTTCCAGAACAATGACACGGTCACTTATAAGAGTGGACAGATATTGGTATGTATTTTTAGAGCTAGCAGGCAATAACCGCTTGTTGGCGCCTAGGTAAACGCTTCTACTGCTCCTCCTCTAAAACCAGAGCTTATGCGTGTGTTTGCCATTAATTTGGAAAGGCTACGTATGGCGAGTTCAATGCTTTTTTAAAATAAATATTAAATAAAAAAGCAATACGCGCATAGGATGTGTTCTGGGCTGCCTGTGCCTCCTCGTCATTAATACGTCTTCTGTTTTCCTGCTCTGTTTTACTATTCATTTCATGTTCTTTCCAGCAAGGGAGCTTTTCCTCACCTGCACCCGAACCCTCGATGTCCTCAGAAGAACGCAAGAAGAAATGGGAGCAAGGCCAGGCCGACTACATGGGAATGGACTCATTTGACAATATCAAGAAAAAGCTTGATACTTTTTTGAAATAAAGAAGCAATGAATTGGGATATCAAAAGAGCAGTTACAGTTGTTGTTTTTTTTTTTTCCCCTCTCAAAAAAAACGGAAGCAAGAAATCAAGAGAGCACTTGCAGTTTAACCTGCAGGTCTTTCATGAGAATGCTGTAAAACGACTTGCTTTTCCCCTCCTTTTACGACTTTAAGACTGTGCCGTTTCAATGGGAACCTTTTTAAAAGTATAAAGTTCTGAACGGCTTTAATTGTCTATGCAAAGCAGTTCTGCTACAATGTGAAAAAATCAGGAAAGATGTATTAAATAAATTAGCTCTTTGTGAAGGTATTTGCTATATTCTCTTTCATGTCGACACTTGTTTTGTTAGCATGATATGACAACGAGTTGAACTGGGCCTTTTTGTATTGTGTCTAAGATTAACGTCACTTGAACTTCCTTTTCACTTGTTACTTTTTTTTTTTTTTTTTTACAATGTCATCTGAGCATTACTACTAATTGCTTATTCTCAGTTTATTTCTGTTGGATTGTAAAGCAGCCTCTGTTTAACATAGATCTGAAAAATGTGTTTACAGTACATCTTCTGGTCATTTAGCCATACGTCACCCTCCTCCGTGCCTTCCTGCTCCCTCTATCGCCATGATGTCTGTTCTCGACTAGCAGCCTTTTCTGTAGGACACTAGGCTTTTAACTTTCTTGTGATTCATTAACCATGATGTTTGCTGTACTACAACTCCTCTCATCTGGAAATATTAAAAGTTAAAAGTTTGGATTTGCTCCGGTGTTTTTATTTTCCCCTCGAGGTCGTGCTTTTGTTTTAATTCTATGTATTTTTTAAAATTGTAATTCAGTTCCATTTAGTTATAATTGCGAAACACGTCCAAAGTTGAGGGACAAATAGTTAACGCCTACGTACTTCCGGTTCCGCTTACCGAGATTTGTAGACGTAAGAAACGGTGACGCAATTAACATCCGAAAACCGTAGGCTTTAATAAAAAAAAAAAATGCTATAGAGACTAAAGACTTCAACGTAGTTATGAGCACATTTAACTAATAATTTTTGTGAAAATTTCGAGATGATTAACCTTTATAAGCTTCAGTTAAAAAAAAAAAACGAGTATTAGAACTTTCACAAGCTGCGTTTAAAAAAAAAAAAAGCATTTTGAACTCTGATTTTCCGGGAACTTGAACGCCTCGGGGTTAGCGGAGGGGGGCGTGCTGAGACGTGAACGCACCAGTCCGTAAAGATGGCCCCTCTCCCCGTGCTCCGAGTGGCGCTTCTGGTCTCCTTCTCCGTGTTTCTGACCGTCGTGCTGGGGTTCGGACTGCCGGCTCTGCTCAACGCGGCCATGAGGACGCTGGGTCTGCCGGAGACGAGTGTGACCGAGTGCATAGTCGTGCTGTATTTGCTTTTCGTGCTTTATGTGGCGACGCCTCGGATTCCTAGAGGATTGGTGCAGGTAATGTGAAGTCTGCACGGTAGTTTCCAACATGGAAACGAGTTGACGCCAGCTTCCTTTAGAGGTAGTGGCGGCGCCAGGGAGGGGCTTGGTTGGGCTATAGCCCCATCAAGAAGCGTGTCAGCCCTACCGTTAGCCCTACCATACAACCACCAAGAAAAGTGCGGAGTTCAACAGCAGCACCACGTCACGTCGTAACGGCATTCAGGCAGCTGCGATGACAACTGTCACTGATCTGGGTTCATTAACAGACTGTACTGTCCGTACGTCAACGTCACTCATGCGAGCCCGCTTTTAGTGTATGCTCGACACAGAGACAGCAGGCTACTAGTTTGTAAGCTACCTGGCTCTAGCAGTTCGCGTTAGCGGCTTATAGTCACTCACGTTAAGTTAACGTTAGTAAGCGGTATGATAACTCTGCCGGCCCGGGGAGAGAGACATGCATCGGCTCGGCCCACAGTGCTCAGCAGCAGAGAGGTGACGAGACTAGAGCCGAGCTGTGTTGTGTAGTGGAGAGGGGCCAACACACGCTATGCGTAATTGCGCACACACGCGCGATCGTCCTCTCAAATGCGGCTGCATCCGGCCCGGTTCAGCAGCATCAAATTTTTTTTTTCCACCTTCAAAAAAAGTCCTCCCAGTGCGTACTGGATTCCGGCTGGCAGCGCCACTGGGTGTTGTTATATATTCACATTGAAATTCTGACATTGATTTGAGCCCCACCGTCGTATGAGTTAGCCCCACCGTAGTTGAACCAGAAAAAATACTCTGGTGCCACCACTGCCTTTGATACATGTCACATCCCCCTCTCTCTCCCATGTTTCCTCTCTATCCACCGCTAAATACAAAGGTGTCTATGCAAGAAAATAATCTTGAAAAAAAAAAGCCTTGATCATATTGTTAAAAAAAGGTCATGCTATAGCATGTCGAAAATTCACGAAAAAGTCAGTCAGAATATATTCATAAAAAAATATTTAAAATTGTTAAAGAGTTCCAAAAAATCGCTCATCTCGCTTGATGCACCAAGTCTCAGTGTAGTGAGTCCAAATCAGCCATAAAAAGCCATGGTCAACTTTTTCAGGAAAAAAAAAATATAGCATGTCAGAAAAAAAGTGAAAAATCGACAAAATTCATAAAATGTTGTAAAAATGATGTAAAAGTCCTTACATATGCTTCTATAGCGCGTGTCAATCAAAATCTGAGTGTAGTGAGTGCAAAATAGTTATAAAAAGGCTTAGTCATATCCCCCCCCCCCCCCCCCACAAAAAAAGTCTTACTATAGCACGTCGAAAAAAAAGTGAAAAATCGACAAAATTCATCAAATGTAAAAATGATGTAAAAGTCCTAACATATGCTTCTATATCGCGTGTCAATCAAAATCTGAGTGTAGTGAGTCCAAAACAGTCAAAAAAAGGCTTATTCATGGCAGGCAGGTGGTTGAGTGGTTAGAGTGCATGCCATTTACCCATGTCTGCATATATGCAGCAGCCTCAGGTTCGAATCCCGGCTGGAGATCCTTTGATACATGTCACATCCCCCTCTCTCTCCCATGTTTCCTCTCTATCCACCGCTAAATACAAAGGTGTCTATGCAAGAAAATAATCTTGAAAAAAAAAAGCCTTGATCATATTGTTAAAAAAAGGTCATGCTATATATAGCATGTTGAAAATTCACGAAAAAGTCAGTCAGAATATATTCATAAAAAAATATTTAAAATTGTTAAAGAGTTCCAAAAAATCGCTCATCTCGCTTGATGCACCAAGTCTCAGTGTAGTGAGTCCAAATCAGCCATAAAAAGCCATGGTCAACTTTTTCAGGAAAAAAAAAATATAGCATGTCAGAAAAAAAGTGAAAAATCGACAAAATTCATAAAATGTTGTAAAAATGATGTAAAAGTCCTAACATATGCTTCTATATCGCGTGTCAATCAAAATCTGAGTGTAGTGAGTGCAAAATAGTTATAAAAAGGCTTAGTCATAAACCCCCCCCCCCCACCCACAAAAAAAAAAGTCATACTATAGCACGTCGAAAATTCACGAAAAAGTCAGTGAGGATATATTCATAAAAAAATATTTAAAATTGTTAAAAAGGCATAAAAATCGCTCATCTCGCTTGACGCGCCTAGTCTCAGTGTAGTGAGTCCAAAACAGCCATAAAAAGCCATGGTCAACTTTTTCAGGAAAAAAAATATATAGCATGTCAGAAAAAAAGTGAAAAATCGACAAAATTCATAAAATGTTGTAAAAATGATGTAAAAGTCCTAACATATGCTTCTATAGCGCGTGTCAATCAAAATCTGAGTGTAGTGAGTGCAAAATAGTTATAAAAAGGCTTAGTCATATTCCCCCCCCCCCCCCCCACACACACACACACACAAAAAGTCATACTATAGCACGTCGAAAATTCACGAAAAATCCAGTGAGGACATATTAATAAAAAAATATTTAAAATTGTTAAAAAGACATAAAAATCGCTCATCTCGCTTGACGCGCCTAGTCTCAGTGTAGTGAGTCCAAAACAGCCATAAAAAGCCATGGTCAACTTTTTCAGGGGAAAAAAAGTCATAATTCATAAAATGTTGTAAAAATGATGTAAAGGTCCTAACTTATGCTTCTATATCGCGTGTCAATCAAAATCTGAGTTGTTGAACCAGAAAAAATACTCTGGCGCCGCCACTGTTTAGAGGGATGCAAATGTCACGGCGTCGGTTTGACGCGTCGGTAACGTCACTTACCACAGGTCAAGAGTGCCTCGTTACACTAACGGCACAGTCGGAATCTGTCATAACGAGCCAAATCAATAAGCAAAAAGTCATACTATTAAAGTCCGAGTAAAGGAAGTGCAAAACATGCCAAAGTCAATTTTATTCGAAAAAAAAGATTCATGTCGATATTTTACGAGAAGTCGGTCAACAAAATTCATAAAAATCGTTGTAAAAATCACATTAAAATGTCATGAACACCAATTTTATCATCTGCTCAACAGAGTCTGATAGGAAGTCCAAAACAATCATCAGACACAGATCACATTTTTTTTACAGTCATACTATCATGTCGAAATTCCCCGAAAAAAGGGAGTCAACAAGTATAAAAATGTTGGAAAATCGGATTAAAAAGTCATCAAAAAAACTTTGTTTTGCACGTACTATACTCAGACATATGATACAAAGGGATTTATGACTTTTTAGTCTGATTTTTATAACATTTTATGAATTTTGTCACTGACTTTTTGTGAAATATCGACATGCTATAGTATGATTTTTTTTTAAGATTTTTTTTTCTTTGACATTTTGTGACTCTATTCTTTGTCTGAGTATAGTAAGTGCAAAACAGTCATAAAATGTCAAAAATCGAATTTTAAAAAATGTCAAAGTCGAATTTTAAAAAAAGTCATCGGCTACTATAGCATGTCAATATTTCATGAAAAAAAGTCTATAAAATTCATAATGTTGTAAAAAAAATCTGATTAAAAAGTCATAAATGCCCATCGTTAAGTATGACCAGAAAAAAGTCATGAAAAAGTCATAGTACTCGTCATGGGGTGGAATATCGATAGGACTCAAATTCAGACACAGACAAGGAAAAACAATTATTTAATTAATATTAAACTTCCTTAAAACAAAAGCAGGTAACGAAAGAAAACCCACAAACATCGGAGAACGTGAGAGCAGGGAAACCGAGTCACGGTACGAACGAAAACTACAAAATAACGGAGCAAAATAAAAAAAACAAAAACCGAGAGCAGTTCATGAAAAAGTCATAGTATAGTTCGTCGAAAAAAAAACATTTTAGTGTGTTGAAAAAAAGAGTTAGTATAGTCTGTTAAAAAAAAAGGAAAGAAATTCATAGTGTCATAGAAAAGTCATAGAAAAAGGCATAAAAAAGTATAGTTTGCCGTAAAAAATATTATGCTATCATGACGTCACAGTATCGTTTTTCATGAAAAGTGTTATAAAAAAAGTGCCGAAGTGGCATTTTAGAATGATTTGGTGCTGTTTTTTTTTACACAAACAACAAATCTGCACTCATTTTCATTAACATTTTCAACAGTTTCTCACATAATCTTTATATTGTCCTTTCGTGTACTTTTATATTGTTATATACTCTCTCTTCGCAGGTGAAGGGGCGGGCCGTGTTCATCACAGGCTGCGACAGCGGATTCGGTCACGCGCTTGCCAAACACCTGCACGCGCTCGGCTTCACCGTCTTCGCCGGATGTCTTTTGAAGGTAAAACATGCGATTGCTGCTCATCGTCGGAGTGTGTCACTGATGGGGCATCTTTGCAGGATAAAGATGGAGACGGTGCCAAGGAACTGGAAGCATTTCACTCGGATCGCATGAAGGTCGTGCAGCTGGATGTCTGCAGCGAGGAGCAGGTGAACCGGGCCGCCGAATACATTAAAGACAACCTGGAGGACTCGGAACGAGGTACGGATGACTCACACGGGTTCACTACACTCACACGACGAGGACTTGTCTCCTCTGTGATGCTCTGTCCTGGGTCCTGATCCAGGTCTGTGGGCCGTGGTGAACAACGCCGGCGTGTCCACGTTTGGAGAGGTGGAGTTCACCTCAATGGACACCTACAAGCAGGTGTCAGAGGTCAACCTGTGGGGCACAATCAGGGTCACCAAAGCTGTCCTGCCGATGATCCGCAGGGCCAAAGGTCAGTGGCTGGAGAATAACTTACACGTTATCACTTCGTCACGCGTGTCCCGAAAACAGAAGTAGCCCTTCTTGGTTCATTTTGTTGCCAGACTCGTTTCCCAGTTTCTTTATGAAGGATTACAAGCATTCCCAGGATTCCTCTCTGAAACCGACCAATAAGCAGGGTCCCATGATTCCAGTGAGGAATGCTGACAATGCAAACAAGACAGACAGGAATACTTTGATGTCAATTATAGAGACACAAAATCCTTAAATGAGAGACACCACAATAGACACTATTGTCTCGTATTTATATTTATAGTACATATTTGAATTTCTACATCACATTTATAAAATAGGAAGATTTGCTGACATTTTAACTTTTGGAAGAAAAAAGTTTGGGAATCATTTTGTTGAAGATCTCTGCAAAAGAAAGGAATACAAATATACAATGAAATAAAGACAAATACAATAATATCAGATAATCCATCTTAAAGTATGTTTAAAAAAAAGCTGACAATTACAAGCAAGTGCAAACAGAATCAGTGGCGTGAACTGTAGACTGTGAACGGTGCTGCTTTCCACAGCTCACCTTCAATAACACCTAGATAATGATTAAAAAGGATCACTCACTGTGTAGAATATGCAAATGTCAAGTAAAAGTTTATCAGCAGCGAGCAGAGCAGCTGGAAACTGAGTGACTGAGTTAGAATCAATAGTGACGTCGAGAACACAGCTCTCCTTAAGACAGTTGACCTTTGCATCCGACGGTTTGAAGCTGCAGCAAAGGGACTTTCTCATGACCGGCTGTAATTTTAATCACAACATCCATTCTGGTTCCAGGCCGCGTGGTGAACCTGGCCAGCATGTACGGGAGGATGGGAAACGCCCTGCGCTCGCCTTACTGCGTGTCCAAGTACGGCGTGGAGGCGTTCTCCGACTGCCTGCGCTACGAGATGAAGACCTGGGGGGTGAAGGTGTCCGTCGTGGAACCGGGGAACTTCATCGTGGCCACGGGCATCCTGACCCGAGACATAGTGGCGAGCACGGCCAACAAGCTGTGGAAGGAGGCGCCCACCGTCGTGAAGGAGGACTACGGGAAAGCCCACTTCGAGCAGCGCATGGCTCTGATGCGCTCGTACTGCAACAGCGGACAGAAGGACGTGGCGCCGGTTCTGGATGACATCACCGACGCCATCGTGTCCAAGCGCCCTTTCACGCGGTACCACCCCATGGAGCCGCACTGGTGGATCAGGGTCCAGCTGATGACCCACCTGCCTGCCGCCATCTCCGACTTCTTCTACTTCTAAAAAAGGCGGCGCTCCCTTCCTTTCTTAAAGCAGCATATTATTCAACTACGTAGCGCTGCACTCTGACCTCAGCACTTTAAATCATTCACTGATCACGCCTTAAAAACTACTGATTTCTGCTAAACTCTGTTATTATTGCACTTACAGATATATTGCATCGCAGCTTTAAAAACGTATTATTAAACGGTAAGATTTTTCTGATGCTCGTAATGATTTGACTGAATCTTGATGAGGACCAACACTAGTCGAGCTCCAGAGAAGGCCCCTGCTGTTCTGCTGGGGCCGACGCCGGAACAAACCGAGGTCAGCTACTGTAAGGGTCGACGGAGATTTGGCTCAACTCCCCCCAAAGTTACGTAACGACGACAGCACAAGCCCACTTTGTCTCATCTCGTTGATTGATGTGATTAAGAGGCAATGAGCCGGCCTGTAACACAAATGTATTTCATTATCCAATGCAATGAGATTCTATTTTGAAAATGTTACAATCATAGTATATATATATTTTTTCCAAGACTGATTTGAAATAAAATGACAAAAAAAAAAAAAGAAATGTGGTTATGTTGAGTGGTGCCTGTTGTAATGACACGAACGGCCAGCAGGCGGAGTACACGCATCATGCAACACTTCCACTGCTGAAATCATCTGCTGTCTATCACACAATGTTAAATGTCCCCATTTAAACTGCATTATAATCACATTATAGCGACGTTTAAACACAGAGAGGAACACATACGCCCAGTTTTCTTATAGTTAGGACTTGCGGGCCTATAAAACATGTTTTTAAAGGCTGCTTTTAGACTAAATGAAAGAACTAACATCGAACAATCCATCCCGAGAGCATTAAAACACATTGTGACGGATAGAAAAACAAGACACCATTATCGTATCAATTTTTTATGCGGTTTATTACATCTTTTGAACACTCTAATAAACTCTTCTAAATTATTACACCTGAAGACGATCTCCCCCCCTCCATAAAAACAGTATTAAGAGCATGACATTAAGTTTCACAGCACTGCCTTTATCATTCCACAGCATGGATCCGCTTTCTTCACTCGCTCTCATACAGAAAAAAGCTTTGTGAGACAAAGAACACCAAGAAGCAGCACGAAAAAAAAGCACCAAAAAGTTCAACACGGGTCATTTGCTGTGAATATTATCAAGAAATCAATCCGAGAGGGGCGGGGATTCAAGATGATCTCAGGTTGTGTTGTTAGACACGCTGTAGTTCTTGATCGTGAAAAATAGTTTGGATGAGCGATCCCTTGATAATATCCGTCACAACTGACTTCAGTGTCTTTTTTTTAAGCAGATTAAAACCATTTCTGTACAGCTACAAGGCTCTGCTCATGCGGCCTACATTGGTGTGAAATGGAGAAAAGAAAAAAGAAATCCCAGTTTATAACAATATCTACGCAGCGAGATACTGTCGTTCTGTATTTGAATATCAAGGAAAACATTTAAGTATTGAGGGTTTTTTCTTTTTACATATTTAAGTGGCTAGACTGCAAAGGTGAATGTCTGACACTAAGTCTCATGAAATACATTGTTTAAAAAAAATAAAAAAAAAACACTATTTCCTTGGAAACCATGACAGTTCCTTCACAACCAACAATATGCGATGCTGTGACTCATACATGAGATTCAGGTGGTGATTACATCACACCTGGTGAATGTTGGCATTCACCGTTAAGAAGTTATACTTGATGAAATCGGCAAAGGTAAGGTCACTTGAAACTACACACCTAAACGGGCATTTTATGCGTGACAAAAAAAAACGAACAGAAAAGGACATTTTTCAGCTAAACATCGCTCCAATAAGATCAGACGCACATGCAAAGCTATTCCCAAACAGCACGCAGTGACGGCATGAGAAGTGGGAAGAAAGAAAAACAAATAAAAGACTAAACCTTTGGTTGACAGAAAGCTGTGAAGGCACATTAAAATCTCCTAAATCCTTCAAACTGGGGCACGTTGCGTCGGCGTTTGTCATTTAATGCTGCGTAATATTACAGATGCTGTGGGGACTGGAAGTCAGGAGGGAAATTACACCCATTAATTTAGGCAAACATGATAAAGTGTCGGGAAGAAATGGCACCAAAAACATCAGTCGGGGATTGGGTGTAATAAAGGACACGTAACAGGATTGCTGTAACCCAAATACTTATGTGGTGACCGATGAACACACAAACCAAGATGACTGAAAACGAAGGGAATACAGGCACAAATGTTGAAAACAACTTTTTTTTTTCTCTCGATTTAGGACCCAAAATGAACAAAAATCACTCGTCATACTGATAAACAAGCCTCCGATTCACATTTTAAACCACGCTGGGGATAAAACAAGGACTTTGAGTCCTGACAGAAGCTTTTTTTTTTTATCCTGGAATGTTTTCGCACTCAATACGACGTAATCCTGCTGACTCAGTTCTCTGTAAGATGCATAATTAGAAACTTGCCATTTTTAACCCGTCATGAATCAAACGGTTTCATTGTTTCTAATTCATAAACAGAATATACACACAGCTCTTGTATGAATAGCTTGGACAATCGTCTGGGGAACGGAGAGGAAAGAAGAAAAAAAAGAAAAAGGTTCACACCCATGTTTTGTGTTCTTTGTGGCATGACATACTTCTTCATGCTTGGATTAATTAGACTTTAAAAAAGCCCTCCCATCCGACATTCTTTATTCTCCACTATGATACATCAGGGCTGGCCTCCGTCGGTTTCCCCACCCGTGCAGGACTGGGAGCGCTAATCCAGACACTATTCAGTGGAACACATTCTCAGAGTCTCCTCCCTAGATCCCACTTCACTGCTTTTGTTTTTTAGGGTCCAGTTTTCCATTCCTCCACTGTGAAATCCCTCATCCTCCCCCTCTTTCTCTCTCTCCCACAGCTGGAGAACTCATCATCGCAAGCATCGTGATCATCATCGTCGTCGCCGTCGTCTCCCTGAGCGGCTCCCCTGCCAACGCTGCTGCAGCTCTGATTGCAGCCGCTGCTTCTTAGCTGCCCCTTCAAAACATTCAAACACTACTTGGTCCATTTTCACTCAACAAAATACCATTTACTGCACGACATCCTAACTCGACATCGCCCATACGTCTGGGAAACGCAAGCTGGATTCCCCCAAACGAGGAGACTTCTTAAGACATGGTGGCCGTGGAATTAAAACGCCCAGATATCTAGCATTTTCTTTTTTACCAGCACTTAAAAGGATTGTTTTCTGGAAATCCTTTGTGCCTCCTCGACAAAGAGGGCGTCTCCTAGCTAGATTAGTGATCGCTAATTCGGGAGCAGTGACATCATCATCTGGACTGCCAACGCTGGTCCCCCGTCCCAGTTCCAAAGAACTGGTGGGTGTTTGGAAGCCTGCGCCGCTGTCAAATGTACACCCATCCCACTGCCTTCCTTCCTGCTCATCTCCAGAGACACGCCCCCTTTGGCAAGGACGCATCAGCTGTCAGTCACACAGCCGCGGGGGGATGGAGGAGGAGGAGGAGGAAGTCTCCAGGCTACGAGTAACTTTCTGACTCTTCACATGACCTCTAGACACACGGACAAACTCCCCGATCGCTCACGTGGACCGTCAAACCTCTATTCATGGAGATAACAACGAAAAGGTGCGAGGACGCTTTTTTTCCTGTCTGCATGCACGCATGCAAAGTCGGGCCCCGGCCGCCGTCTTGCGACGCCTCGCCTTAAGAACATTCACATGATACGGATACAGCAATATGTGAGACAAGCAGTTCTGCAGGTACGAAAAGAAAACAACTAGGTTTGACTTTGAGAAGAGGAGTCCTCCACATCCTCCCGATCACAGATGCCTGCGAGTGCGATATATTCCCATCTCTACCACCACGATCCTAACAGAACTGTATCAATAAATACATTTTGGTCACTTGATATTTTTTTTTTTTTTATTATTCATGATTTAGCAGTTAGCAGAAGTTGTGGATTAGCGGCTCCACGGTCGTAAAGAACAAAATAAGACGGACGACACGAAAACAAAACAAAAAAAATGAGTTGAAATGTTGACCTCTGTAGGCTAGTTTGAAATACGGGTAGTTTGAATTGGATATTTAAAAATCATCACATTTTTTTTTAAAAGAAGCTGTTAAAAAAAGATTATATATTATCAACAAAAAGAAGAAAAAAAACAAAACAAAGAAAAAAAAAAAAACTAAATGCAACTCTAATAGATATCAAGGTGGAAATACATGGCATTGCCTATGAGCTAACACATCTGGATAATTTAAAATAGGCGACCAAGAGATCTGTAGTCAAACTCTCAGGAGTCCATAGTCTTTTTGCCTCCCCCCCCTCCATACCTCCACGTCTCCCATGCTTCTTCCATACCTCCTCTTGGAATGCTCACAAACCGGGCATCAAAGTCCTGATGATGTGTTAAAAGTTCTCAGGCTTGGCTTTTAAATGTTAGTGTGTGTTCAGGCGCACGTATCTGTGTGTACACATATATATATGGATGCAGTTAATGTATAGGTGTGTGTGTGTGTGTGTGTGTGTGTGTGTGTGTGTGTCACAGAGAGGGATCAGGAGGCAGCCAGGGCCTTGATCAGGTACAGTTTGTCTCCCTGCTCGCTGGTGAAGATGGGGGCCTTTTTGTAGTGTTCCACAAGCTCTTCCATAGAGTTGAACTTGCGCTGTCCAATGCAGTAAAGGTTGTCCTTCAGCTGCACTTTGAAATGCTTGTTCTTGCTCTGCGCCTTCAGGGAGATGGAGAAGTCGTTTGGCTGCAAAAAAAGAAATGCAAACTTATATCATAAGTGTAAAACCATGGTGTGTGTTTGTTGTGAGGATTTGGTTAACCATGTACGACACGTCGGTGAAGGCGTGTGAGTTACTGACCGATGATTCGCTGTCCCGGATGAGGAAGTCCCCCTCTACGCCTCTCTGGTTGAGGGCCACCTCCGCCTGGTGGCGCGTCACCTTCCCGTAGTACCACTCCTTCCCCGCGAAGCGCCCGACGCTGGAGGGCGAGATGTAGTCACAGTCGGGTGTGGGTGGGCCGGCGGGCCCCGCTCCGGGTTTATGGGCGGCGGAGTCCAGCACGGTGACGTAGTTCTTAGGCACCAAGCCCAGCCGTCCGTCCGCCTTGCGACACTTCCACCACTCCGGGTCGTTCTCGGGCTTCTCCACCACCTCCATCACCTCGCCCTTCTCGAAGTTGAGCTCCTCGTCGTTGTCGGAGCTGAAGGGGTAGAGCGCCTGGACCGTGTGCAGCACTCGGTTCCCGTTCGTGGTGCTGTTGACCACGGCCGCCAGCTTCTCCGTCAGGGATCCGGCCGGGTCGCCGAGCCCGCCCATGCCCCCTCCCCCCGCCGTCCCGTCCACGTCCTCCGTCACGTAGTTGGAGGGGAACCAGCCGGACCGGCCCGTGTAGCTGCCGCGCCACCAGCCGTCGCTGCACTTCTCCATCACCACCACCCGCGTTCCTTTCACCAAAGAGAGCTCGTCCTCGCGCTCCGCCGTGTAGCTGAACTTCACCAGAGCGGGCAGGTTGAGGTCGTACAGCCGCTCGCCGTTATCGGCGTACATGTCTGTGTCGGCGTTGGAGGCGGTGTCTCTCATCCCCCCCTTTCTGCTCTTCACCTTCCCGATCCCTGGAGAAAATAACCATTAAAAGGTGTTAGAGAAAACGTCTTCGTCTCCCCTCAAATCGAGTGAATCCAGTGGATAAGGTCAGAAAGTTAATTACAAGGCACACAGAGCCTTAGGTTGTTTTTTTGGTGTTCATTAAAACTTAAAAGTCACCATTTTCCTAAAAAGCAAGTCGCTGGAATTCACAATTTCACACCATAGCACGGATGTAGAACAAGTCTGAACAGAAAAACAACCACACACGGATCATTAAAAACACATCTGAAAATGTAAGGGAGGAGCGCGGATCCCACACAAATACCAGGCCGTGATAATAAGCATTAGGAGGTTGTGGTGAAATACAGGGAGTGTGGGTTGGCGTGGCTAAAAATCACTCCTTTTCCACATTTACAGTGACCTAACCCCCCACACTCCAAACCCCGGCCATTCTTGGGGATTAGGCCGAGGTGCTGAGGAAACAAAAAAAAGCAATGCGGGTGTGGTGGAGAAGGGAAAAAAAAAAGAAGAATCGGAGTTGGCATGGGCGTACAAATCCTGTGGAAACAAAAAAAAGAATGTACACGACTTTAATCAAAGTACTGCTACCTTAACTACAAGCAACATTTAGCCTTGATCTCCGCAGGCGAAAGGGCTCAGTCATATTTCATTGTTGCTAATCACATTGCGCTAATCACCTTGGCTGCCCCGACACCTGCGGCCTCGCCTGCACAGCAGCTGGATACCCAATCCTGTCCCACTTCTGCTTAAACACCACTCTGTCAACCCAATCACAGTCCGAGCGTCCCACCGACTTCAACTTCAGAGAGGGGATGATTAAAAACGGAATATTTGTCAAGACTATCAACCTTTTTCCTTTCCGCTTGCAGGCTATGACGTCAGCCGGTCAAGCAGGGGGTGAATCTGGTCATACATGCAGTCCGTCTTCAGCATCTCTAAACAGCCCAGAGGCTAACAGAAGGGGGATTACCAAACCCTTTAGCCTTTCCCTGGGTTATGGAACCCGAAGGCTGAGCCTTGGCAGCCCTGTGGTCATCGTCTTACTGGACAAGAATTCACACTTGGCAGCCGGGGCGTGCTAGCCGTTGTAAGAAACACATGTGTAGCTCAGTGCAGTGGACACAGTAGGCCAGATCACACCTTCGTCCAACTTTCCAAGATACCAGAAAAGCAGCTCTAACAATCACAGCTCGGCCCGTCTTACATTCCACCATTTAACTAGTTCTTGCACAACTAAACGGCCTAACTGATGATGTGGGAAAACTAAAGCAAAATGGGAGACAGACATTGATACCAGACAGTGAGCAAACCAAAAGGAGTGAGCATTTCTGATTACGTTTGCAAGGCTGTTGCTTGCGTAATCAGAAGTCAGCTGGGTGAAATTACACAGGAAGGTAAGGGTGTAATCGCCACCTGGGAGGACGGTGTTTGTTTTGCCGAGCGGGGAACGTTACTTATTTGTCCCAACGCCACGCTGGATCTGCTCTGCCGCGGATAAATTGGCACTGAAAAGTGTCCGTGACTCAGGGAGCGCAGACAAATTTCACGGTATGCCGAGAGTCCGACGTCAAATTGCTTCCAGGTAGACCCTGTTATTAGTCACACCACTGTAGGCAACTACAGACTCCAGACAGGGAGCTAAGAGCTGAACGTGGAGGCGAGGTCTACTTATAACAGCTCTACAGAAAGACACCCAACAAACCATCTATATGCAAATATACCTATTTTTCACACATGAAATGGCCAAATTCGAGAAGGCGAACGTGGATTTTGTTTACGTACACATTGCCAAGACAAACAGCTCAGTGTTTGAAATCAGAAATCTACAGCTGCGATGTCACATGTCGAGGGAGAATATCACGTTTGTGCAGATGCAACCCCCAGGATGTGTTCCACGCACAGTTGGAAATGACCTAGTTAGCTCCAAACAAAAGGTTAGGGGTCAACCCTGTATAAATAAAGTATCTTTCAGCTCCAGCGGAGAGCTTTTTTTTTTTTTTTTTAAATCTCTCTTCCCAGGTAACACAGACCTTATCAGTGTCCTCGTCAGGGATTCCATTTACTGCTTCCTGCTTCCTTTACACAAACACTTTGCATGAAAAAAGCCACGGGAACGGAGAGAGTTTGGGAGTCACCTGTACGACTACAGGTAGAGGATACAGAGAGAAGGTGAGGACGTCTGCTTCTCATCGTGATGCTGCAGGTTCACTGCTGAGAATTTAACTGGTGTAGCAGCGGAAAGGCAACTCTGAGTTTGTGCTTCCTTTTACAATTTAGAAGAGGCTCTTATCTTACACAACACCAAACCACACACACACTGCTCAGACAGCACAGTTGCATTCTGGTCAACTGGCGGTCATTTTGCAAGGCCCTTCTTTGATATTCTGCCAGGTTGGTGGGACACTTTCTGGTCACTTTTAGCATTTATTCTTGGTCGGACAATATTGTTAGTAGTGTTACTTCATGAGGACAAAAGCACTTATTAATCTAGTATTTTGCAAAGGAAGGAAATAATGTGTCAGATATGTGAGAGAACCCGAGAGAGAGTTCCTTTTATTTAATGAAGGGTTACATGTTTTAAGTATCGGTAACGATTTGAGCGTGAACATTTCAGAATTGTAATCAATATGTTTGTTCTGATAAACAGCCGAGTCCTTTGGTTTGAAACAGGCTGTGCAGCTTGCTGATTGGATGGTAAATAGACGATTGAAAGGCTGATCAAGGATGGCGATATTAAGCAGTTTGCCGTCAGGGCTGAACTGTTCTATAAATGATCTCGAGTCTGATCTGCGTCCTGCTGTGCATTCGGAGATGTTTGGAGAGGAGCAGCATGTCCACCCGCTGAGCCCAGTTAATCAGCACAAGTGATGAGTGAATTTAAAAGCCTTAATTAAAAAACAGTTTGCCGTCTCTTTGACTTGACATCAACAGCAACATTTCTGCTCTTCATACGCCAAAACTTTGCTCTGCGCTTCGACAAGAAAAGTAATGGGGCTGAATAAAATGTCTCATTTTTTACATTCAAACTTTGACTGAGGTTTTTGAAGGAAGCTTCAAATGTCTGTTGATGTATTTTATGATTTCATCACCCTAGAAATGGGAAATGCAATGTAACTGTTGCATGCAATCAAGCGTCAAACTTACAGCACTAGTTAGTGATTTGGATTGTGATAGTAGCATCATTTTAAAACCAAATTACAAAAATAGTTGTCATTAAGCGACAATAACTATTTGGACCTATTAAAGCGATCAGGTAAACACAAATTAAACATTATTGCTGACCGCATACTCATCATCACACAGTCTCTCTCACTAGCAAATACCCTGAGAGTTTGCTCGGCAGATACATAGCTGACAATCTCGCAGCTAAAAACATGATGGCTTGTTGGAAAAGTGGCTGCATGTCTCCACAACAATGCAAACAAGGTCATGGCCGCCACCTCTCCCATAAGGGTTCATTTAGGGTACCAAGTAAGAAGTAGTTGGTATGTTGGTACCCACTTCAGACAGGACTCAGACTTCTTCTGGTTCTTATTAAGACTGCAAATCTTTAATTATGGGACAGTCCATCTTACAAATAGGGAACAGTCCAGTCCAGTCCAATCCTGCCACCTTTACTATAAGACCAAAACCAAACAAACACCCCTGACTCCTCCCACAGTCCTCCTCTTAGTGACCAAACTTCATCCCTCCACCTAAATCCGACCCTGAATGCCAACTGCATGAACACTGCACGTGCGTACGCAAATGAGGTAGCTGAGGGCTTCCTCCCCGAAAACCACAAAACATGCCACTATTCAACTGCTACTTGGAAAAAGGGTCTTGATGACAGAACGGCACAGCGCACTGGAAACTCTTCAGTTTCAGCGTCAGATGCTTTTTCTTGTGCATTTCCTGAGGAAAAAAGGATGCGGAGGAAGGATGCCGTTGCGTCAGCTGGCGGCAAATCACTGCAAACAATGCCAAAAACCCCAACACGTTTATGTTGTAAGACATCCAAAAACTTCACTTTTTTTTTTTTTGTTTACAGATGAGGCGCACCAGCAGGAGGAGAAGAAAGTGTCGCAGAGGGGTTTTTTTGGCTACCAGTGACAGACAGGAACCAGTTTTGTTTTTTAGCCCTGGCCTCCCTTTGCTGGCTGGTCGTCCATTGTCTGCCAGGGCCCTTTCGACCCCTCGGCTTCCCTCCATTCCAGGGCTCTTCCTCTGTGGACGACAACACCCCGCGTCAGCCTGTCTGACAGCGTCTGAACATCCCCGCACTTTAACACGATCGCCGGGACAAGTTCATCAGCAGAGAGATGCTTACATACAGAAATATCTACGGTGTTTAAAATGTTCTCGTAAGCAAATAAGAACAACACACAAGCCTATATAATTTCCTAATGTCTAGTCTAATGTCAATAGTGTGTCACTCGCATTCAACAGACATGTGACGCACCCCGGCCGCCCTCAGACGTATGGTTTAGCACGAGACTTGCACATTAAATGTAATGACACCGTGTGCAGACGGGGAACAGTGAGTCAAAGTACCCGAGCGAGAGCGAGTCGGCGTATTCCTCGATGGGGATGCCTTCTGAGACTGCAGCTTCAATCAGCGCTGCTGCCAACATGGCTGACTGATAGCTGCACAGGAAACACGCAACGCTCTTTCAACTCGGGGGCCGTCCTGGACATCAAACGCAGGCAGGCATCAGTCACTGTGATTGAGCGGAGGGAGGGGATGGAGGTACACGGCTCCATTTGGCTTTTACAGCTCCAGACTTTGCTGCACTGCCGTCGCGGGCTCCTCCGAGTAGAACCCTTTCCTGATCGTAAAACGAGGTGTTTGTGCTTAAAAAGCAATTGTTAGCGGTGTTTCTGTAATCCTACTGGTTGTGGATCAAGCTGATCCGGCTGTTGATGCCTTTGCATCATTGTGGAACACTGGAATGATTATCTTTCTCTCAAACGCCAGCATTTTTAAATGTTTTCACAGACATTTTCAGACTTTTTTTTCTCCACTTGACCTCTGCTCTGGTGACCCAGATTTAAAGAACGCTAGTACAAACAGCAAGATTTCCTTCACTTCGAGCCGTTTGGATGAATGTTATTTTGCTACACCAGCGAAGCAACAGATGTCATGACACTGACTGTTCCAGTGTGTTGCACAACCAAAGATGACCATAAAAATAACATTCATTTGTGGGAAGGAGGAGCAACTGCAAGGAAGCTAAGCTGAGAGATACACATGCCATCATGATACTTAACTTAAAGACGTTTTAACAGTTTTCTAAAGAAGCCAAACTTTTTAAATATTGGATTAAGACATGCCAAACACAGACTTCACCAGACACACGTCTGCTTTCAGTACCTGGTCAAATATAGAATAGTTACTGAAAGCAGACGTGCTCCATTACTCTGATATTCAGGGCTACATTTTATTTATAAACCAAAACGCATTGAGGTTCACAAGCCAGCTACTCCCCAAATAAATTAGGATAAACACATTATATGTTGATTTTTCCCAAATACCCAAATATCTCTGGGATTAAAACTGCTGCTGAGACAACACACTTTCTGTGGACATGGACTGCAACTAACAGTCATTTTTCAATCAATTCATGTATTGATCCTTACCCCTATATTCTGTACTATACTATTATTTTATCTATAAAGTGTCAGAAGTTCATGTCTTTCCAATGAACAATCCCAACCCAAAGACAATCAGTTTACGGTTATCTCGATACGACAAACAAAAGCTTAAAATCCTCACATTTGTAAAGCTGGAACCACCAGATGTTTGGCATTTTGCTTTAAAATAGCTTAAATGATTATTCATCTATCGCATTAGTTGATTAATTTGGTCGTTTGTGGGGTTGCGGCCTCCCTCCCTCCTCCTGGTAGTCTGATTCTTTTGACCATTTCTCCTCAGGCTTAGTGCTAGGGTTAGGGCTAACCCTTAGCCTAACCCTGACCTCGATCAATAGTCTCGATAGACCAGGGAGAGCTGTGCTGTCAACGTTTCCACAGTTCTCTATAAACATGTTGACAGCGCTTGCAGGTCTTCAACAAGTCCAAACCACTGCTCACTTCCTGTTGGGCAATGCTTAATGGCAGAACACACAGGCAAACAAGAGAAAAACATCAGTGATGGTACGGACTCTCCTGCCAATCTCTTGATAATAATCATGTCTTTTTGCTTTTCTGGTTGGGGGGGAAAAGCGGCTCGGAGAAAGAAAAAGGAGAGCGAGAAGAAGTCGCAGAGGGACAGAGACTGCCAGAAAGTCAAACAGACAGACCCCTGCACAATGATTCAACTTCCTCCTAACTTCTCACTTCCTCTCCGGCCTGCACTCCTCCAACGCTCAGGGAGAAATGTGGCTCAAATTAGAGTTTCCGCTCGCTGGGGAGGCTGAGAAACAGGAAAACAGAGGGAGGGGAAAGAGAAAGAGAGAGGGGAAGACTAACAGCTCTCAGTTTACACAAGCGGAAGGTTTGTTAGCTCATCCCTGTGTTCTTCTCAGACCTTTACACTCTCTGGATTCTTTACAAGCCGTGGACACCCACACCACACACACACACACACACACACACACACACGTAGGGAAGCCAGACAGAGACAGGAGATACCACTCAACAGTTACAAGGTGAGATTACAGCATGGGGTGTGCGCCGGGGCCTTTTTGAAAGTGTGTCAGTGTGGCTGTAAAGTATCAGCGGCCCACGGAGCTGTCGGGGTAATGACATTCCTCTGATAACCCAGCGAGGTGCGGGAGATGGGAGCCCGGGACCCATCTATCAGCGGAGACCCCTTGCTCCTCTCGGCACAATGACTACAGTGTTCTACATGAGCACCCCACGTCCCTTCAACTGTAGCTCATGACTGGCGGTGGAGCGGGAGGTGGGGAGGTGGTGGGGGGGGAAGTGTCCCCTCCCAGAATGAGCGAGCTCGCCCTGAGGGTAGTGTAAAAGAAAACAGACTTTGGCTGTGTCTTGAGATATTCCCAAACAGGGTGGAGAGGGGGTCTTCAAGCATGATAATGTAATCCAGTGAGTTGCAGCCCACTCACTAGGACAAACGCTCGGGAAAAAAAAAGGGAGTTGGATTACTGTGTGTGTGTGTGTGTGTGTGTGTTTATGTATGTGTTTAAAAGAAAGAGACAGAGAAGGATTGCTGAGGCAATTACAGGCTTCGGCTCAGCAGAAGGCTTCTCAAAAGCATATCCACCCAGTCTTTGCAGCCGCTCACACATACATTGACTCAAAAAAAAAAGGAAAAAAAAAGCTGTTGAGACACCCTCCGCCTGCCAGCACAACACACTAGCACAGAAATCACTTCCTGCCTGCTCTATATACACATACACACACACACACACACACACACACACACGACACATTCATTTGGCTGACCCCGAAGCCAACTTACAAGGAAAATTAAAAATCAGACGGGGTGTGATGAAAGAAAACCCTGACAACCACTCCTGCAGTCAGAGAGAAAAAAAGAACCACTCAAACTTCAGACCAAAGCTCTCTACACAGCTTGTAAAAAAAAAAAAAACCCACGCCAAACAAGTCGCTACGGAAGATGAAAGAAGTAAAAACTCACGAAAGAAATGTTTGAATAGGTTAGCCATGTCCATTTTGGGCTCGCCGTCTCTCCCTCGCTCTCTGTCTGTTTCCCGGCCTCTGCTCTCTTCCCACTGCAGCTGTAGAGTTATTCCATGTGAACACCCAGAGAGCTGGGCGGATAGCGGAGCAGGGCAGCCCACTCCGTGACCATGTGGTCAGTCTGAGCCAATGACGGCGCGGCATAGAGAGGCCTCTAGTCTAGCTCTGGAAGGCAAGAGCACAGAGGCCTCATGGAAAGGGGAAGAAGTAGGGAGGGAGGGGGCTGAAGCTCGGACTCGGAGAAAGAACAAGAGATACGAGAAGAGATATAGGAAAGTGAAAGATCCATTTCATCAACAATAAGCGGCAGATTGGGATTTCTAGGGAGGGTGCCGGTCTGAAAACTGAACTCAATCTGAAGGCTGCTCAGAGTGAGTCAGTGAGCGTCACATGACTGCAGTTGTTTGTAGAGACACACTCATAACTTTACAACAAACCCAGGAAACATGAGTCCTCAATCACACACACACACAGCCAACATACACCCAAAAACACAGCCATCTGCAGACAGATCCTCACACGTTCTTCCAAAAGATGACACTACTCCACACCCAGCAACGGGCTTATTTAAACAAGAAAAGAAAGAAAAAGAAACTGTTGCTGCTCTTAATGTCTCCCACACGTACGAGTAAAACACAACCACCAACAATCCTCCAGTTAAAATGTCGTGAATCTATTAATAGATCATAAAAAATGACAAATGAAGGTGAAGTATTTACAAGCTTTCTGTGATTGTGCTCGCGTTTAACGAGGCTCAGATTTGCTTTAACTCGTGTTTTATATTAGTCCTAGTTTTATTGGGTTCGTGCGTGTGAGACCTGAGCCTGTGGTGTGTGTGTGTGTGTGTGTGTCTCATGCAGCTGTTCACCTGAGGTTATTTGATCAATGGATGTAGTGACAGGTGGGAAGTTGTCGAGAAGGCCCGTGGCTGTGGTGAACGAAAACACGACCAAACAGACTGGACGGGCTAAACGTGCAGCCGTGAAACAATTTACATGCTTAAGTGGAGCAAAAACCAAATAGGAAACCTCTTGCAGCTCATATAGGAGCTAGGTTTTTTTTTAAAAACTGCTCTTATATCGTTTTTCAGCGTTTCCGCAAACAGCGCGGCCCCGACACCACAAGCCTCGTCTCACCAGACCACTTCAATATACATAAAAAAAAAAAAAAAAAAGATAGCAGCAAACAGGAAGACACAGTTCACGTGTCCAGCAGATAAGTGTGTTGTAAACACTGCAGTATGTGATACAGTTGCAAATTGAAGACACACTTCTGGTTAGAAGTACACAGAACACCCCCATTGTGCCAATCCCTCTGTGCCACTGTGGGGGTGCCAGGCCTTCCTCAGAGGGGGGTCACCACACGCAGGGGTACATCATCATCACCACCACCACCACCACCACCACCACCACATCAAGAAGCAAAGCAGATAAGCCCTCTTCAGAAGTGACACAATTTACTTTCAATATCATGCAGGCCTTTATGTTTCTATTGCAAATGCTGGTTTAAAACCTTAAACCTAATCGACTCTTCTGGCCCAAACAAACAGCACATATGATCATCCCATCGTGCTCTTATAATAGAGACAACGATGCCTTGCAAAGTAGAACAAGTGAAGATTAAAGTTAAAAAAGCAGAAAACAAAGGCAAGATCTTACCATCGTATAAAAAAACGTAAAATCATAGGCAAAAGGAGTAGCAGGCTATCTGGATGCCAGTGGTCACAGAGTGTATCCCAAATTATCATCATGCCTGTCATCAAGAAGAATTAAGCTAAGACAACTGGTAACCTTGGCTTACATAGACGGTCACATGTGGCTATCTCCTGGTAGAACAAGGCCCTTGGCAAATGGCAGCACCCACAAATGTTACTGCTGTGTTGACAGAATAGACGCCCGACCTGTGTTGTATCAATTCTGGTCATGAGAAAATGTTTGGGGGATAAATCATTGTCAGCACAAAACCGATTCCAAAATATTCCAATTTGTTATAGCAAAGTAAAAGCATTTTGAATTTTGGACAGTTGACTTCAGATATTGAAAGTATTTTTCAGAATATTGGTGAAAAAGAAACTACTACAGCTACTATAACAAAACAAACAATAAAAAAAGATCTGTATCGGCCGATGTGGCTCATTGACGACCAGCAATCCGCACCGGCAGCAAAAAATACATAATCAGAGCATCTCTAAAAGTTATAGTTCCTTCTTTTTCTTCCGCTGATCAAATCTGTGACTCAAAACCATAAGTCACATGATGTGACTTTTTATAATCACTTGCAGAAACCAGAAACCAAAATTTTATCTTACATATTTAACATAAAAACATGTGAAAATCAAAGGAATGTAAAACTGGCTTACCATTGCAAACGCTACAAGATGAAAACACCACATTACATTAGACACTCTAGACCCCCCAATCTGATACTAAATCTGCAGTCTCAGTGTGCCGAGAGATGAAAGTAGCTCTCAGCGTTTCAACCAATCAGAAACCAGCCTGCGACCACCTTCCTGCGAAGGCTGTCACTGTGTACAGTACATTAGATACCACAACAATGTGGTTAAAAACTAAATGAGGTGGTGATGGCCTAGATAAAAGATGCTCTCTGAAGTTCATTTAGGTTGAACAACAATAACCAACTGTGTATGACCCCAACACAACACAAAGGGAGGCCCTTTCTATCAAAGCAAAGATGCTGAGAGTGACTGAAGATGTGTAAATATGAAAAGACCTCGGAGAGTGAAACCTTTTTCATCACCACAAGCTGAATTCAACATGAAACTGAAGAAACCATAAGGGATTTGTCTTTTTTTACCAAGCGTGTCTTTGAGATTCTTGACAATAGAAGCTTTCCTGGCACTATTTTTCCTCTCCACATAGTTGGACGGCACAAAGCCTGTTTTGTTGGTGGCATTTCGAACCCTCCACCAGGACTTGGAGTCATCGAGGAGCCAGAGGCGCTCGTTTTTCTTGATGTCCAGCTCCTGGTCCTGCTGGGCCATGTAGTCGAACTTGGCGATGACAATCACCTCTTCCGTCATCTTGCACTTGGTAAACTGGAGGAGGGAGAAGAAACACATTTTAATTTTATACATGACAGAAAATGTCAAATTAATCAGCAAAAACTCTCCAATCTGGGTCATAACACTATGGCAACATTTCTGTGGTAGTACAACAATACAGGGTTTCCCCCAGGAAATCGGTAGGTGGGAGGTGGTAGGAAATGCTGACATTTCTTTTCTTTGAAAGTCTTTAGCAATAATGACGAGTCAACACACAAATCGTAATAACATAACTGAGAAATCCACTGTAAACTTTTGACAGAACCTCCCTCTGAATTCACACGTTACCCGTGTGCTGTTTGCTCCAGACACACTGATTAGTTGCGAGACACACCAAAAGTAAATTTAGAAACTGTTTGAATGGAGGCAGCTGTACCTGTACTGCATCAAAGCTGAGAACTTCAAGGGCTCCGATACTTCTCTGTAGACCTAGGAATAAAACAGACACAATGGTGGAGGATTACAAATGGACTCTTCTTAACATGTATACAAAGATGTCTCAACAGTACTCACAAACTCGCGTCTGTATTTCTGTTTAAGCGACTTGAAGGTCACGTCTACGCGGTGCTGTACTAATAATGATAAATGCATGCCAAGCTATGGACGGCGTTACCCAAATGAACTACAGCAAGCTGAAGAAATGCCAGCTACCATTTCCACAGTTTTGTCTCCTCAGACATAATTCTCCCCACCACCAATTGTACTCTTGAAATAACAGATTTAAATCCCATTCTTTTCAGTATTCAACACTAACGGCTGCCAGGGAGTAAAGCGCCGATCCCTCAGTAACCACATTCTTGATACATTTGCAGAGGGGATGATTTCCTCTCAGAAGCAGTCCAATGATTGTCTTTTGTGTGAGACATCAAGCATAAACATGTGAGCCAGGAAGATGGCAAAGATTACTGTAATAGGGAAGTAAAGAAGAGGGGCCCTGTGCGTCAGCAGTGTGGCCACGTCAGGGAGCGGAGCACTAATGATGCTGGATATCAC
Organism: Chelidonichthys spinosus; assembly: GCA_029853015.1. NCBI lineage: Eukaryota > Metazoa > Chordata > Actinopteri > Perciformes > Triglidae > Chelidonichthys > Chelidonichthys spinosus. Next base: position 18,420,437 of record CM056837.1, read on the forward strand.
TTTAAAATTAGCCCAGGCCAATAAATATTCCTACATCTGCAGCCCGAGCAAACGCTGCGATTATGTGGACCGCGTTTCAAGCATGGGTCCATTGTTTGCAGCGTTGCTTATCGGAGGAACCGTCGAGCTCCCCGGGGCGGTTTTAAAATTCTGATTTTGGAGTACTGTGATCCACAATCAAAACTTGTTTGTGTTCAACAATGAGCACATTCACAACCAACTGGTCTTATGACCCACGTAGCCGTCGGGCGCATCTATGCTTAAGTTAATACCGCAGCACTTGTGAGGCACTATTGAAGCGGCTGCTCGCTGCGTAGCTGCTCTGATGTCATGGGAGTGGATGGAGTTTCACCTCCCTCCCCTTCTGACTTGACATCAGGGACCAGACACTGACCTCATTGATTGAGAGCTCTGGGTTTTTATTTGACGCGGCGGTGTATAGGTTTCAGCTGCAGCTGGCCTCCAGATAGGCCCAGAACCTGATCTTAGGCAAACATAAGGAGCAAAGCTAACCATCAGCATGACAAGCCAAGGCGAGTAAAATAAACAGTAAACACGTGTATATGCTTTTCTTTTGAGAACTGGAAATGTTGATGAGACGGTTGACTGTTCCAGAAATGAAAACAGTCCCCTCCTCAACATCTCATGAAGGGGAAACACCACGGCAAGAGCCTGAAGCTAAAATGTTTACTATAAAACATCCCAAACTGTTGTTGCATTACCGAAAAAAACCATTAGGGTGTTTTATCTCATGGCGTGTTCTTGCCTGCTCCGTTTACACGTCTAATTCAATTAATGAACATGACACGTTCGGGAGCGGCTCACAAAAACAAAGAGCTGATTTACTCTCCTCGAGTGCTGCCTCTTTCACAGAGACAAAGGCAACAGTTCCTCCACTCCCTGGGCTGGGCTGGATGACTGTCTGCCAAAGAGGCTGACAAGTGTGTATACGCGCTCCTCCATTAACAACATCCCTCCCTTACCATCTTCTTTTCCACTTTCTACTCTGCCTGCCAATGCATGGAAGATACAGCCATATCTCCCGTTTTCAGAAAGCATACTGTATCCCAGTCTCCCAGTTCCTTACGCCGCCCTCACCCCCCACGTCTAGGGTGGCTAAGCACTAAGTGCACATCAACACTGCGGTGACTTACGATACTGCAGATGTGAGGGAGGATCAAAAAAGTCGGGCGACAGATGCTCTGAGCTCACCGTGCAGCTGCAGTCATGAGCCACGGCCACTCGCCACTCCAAAAGCACTAAACACGAGGTCAGACAGGTCAAACTTCTCAAATGGTGTCATATCCAGGGCCGATCTCCGTTTACCCTGCAGCCTGGCAGAATCAACAGGTAGCCAATCAATCACCAACCCCACGGCGAGCAAAGTCTGACCAAAGTCTGATACTTCCGTTTGTTTTAACTTCCCTTCCCGTACATAAACAATACTTGTCTTGCATCAAAGAATTTAATTTAAATGTGCATGTTTACTGTTTGAGCAAACATCCTCGGATCGGATTCTGAGCAGCCTTTTGTGCTCCTGAAAACAGGATCACGGTGGGAAGTAAGACACAACAAGGCTCACTTACCACCATGAGGGCAGTTTGATGACAACAGCATCTGCAATGTTGTATCCTATTTGACGAAAAAATGTATGAAATTGTAATTTTGTCTGAAGAGCTTGTCCAGAGTTTATTCACAATACAGGAGGAGGATTATTAGATTTGGGAAATATTGAAGTAATGAATAACGGCTCCCTGTGAACACACACAATACATAAAGGCAACACAAATTGCAATGAGTAATTGTATAGATATTTTGAGGAAGGAAGTCAAACACTAAAGATAACTTGGGTACAAAAAAAGGGATCTGTATGGACGAGCTTTATGGTCGTCAGCGAGGGTGACCACATGGGAGACAGCTGGTCAGTTCTGGTGGCCAGTGGTAACTTCAGGGTTTTCCCAGCTAACTGCTTTCTTATTGCTCCCTCGCAATATGCAAAACAGAAAATGACCAAAAGAATGTGCCCATCGTGATAACGTTAATAAAAAAATGAGGGCAGGAGGGATTTAATTTGCATTAACCAGCAGCCTATTTAGCATTTCCATTATCAATCAAACGCTGGATTATACTTTTGACAAATAAATCAATTGTTGAGTCAACAAAGTGTCAAAAATACACCATCAAAATGTCACTATTAAGTCCACGTACCGCCCACCGTATAAGTTTCTTCCACTGACACTCAGTTTACATAAAATAACCGTCTTACTATAAATCAGTCATCTTCAGTTGTCGAAGCACGTGTGTGACACGTGACTGCTCATCCAGGAAGAAGTTACAAAGAAACGCTGGTGATTTTGAGGAAGATAATATTTTTTTTGCATACGTCTACTCCCGTTTTCAATAATATTGAGGTTATTGAATGAAGCGTGTAGTCATATTTTATGTCAACACCCTGAAAGAAAGAAAAAAATCATTAAATTAATTAATGATTAATTAATTATTAAAGCTAAAATGCAGTAAATATGAAATACTTGATGTCATTGCTGGAATGTAATTGTCCAAATAATATAATACCAATAATAAATAAATAGCTGTGCATAATCCAAAAGTTTATTTTAAAATTTGAATGTCAACGTTATGAATGAAGCTGAAAACTATCGGTCCAAACAGCCCCAACTATTAACTACTAAATACAAAGTTGATAAGAGTGGCCTCATGTTATCTACGGTTGTAGCAGCAGTTGTGGACCAGTGACAGGACGACCAGCGTTACTATCAGCATCCACTCATGTTCTCAAGAGTGGCAACACTGGTCACATCTGCTTCCCATCAGCAAAAGACCTCCAATCCAAATCTGGCACTGTTATCTTTAATAGTTAAAAACGGCGTAGGGATAGGACCACTCCTTGGTGTTCAGAATTATATATAAATATACACACACCTTTTTGCTACTCAATTAAATCGAAGGAGGCTTAAATAGCATTGCTAACCACAACAACTGCACATCGTGGTGTAATAGAGATGCAGTCTGCAACTCTGCGAAGTTACTATGAAACTGACATGAGTTGACCACATCCTGCAGTCTACAGCTGCTGCCACAACCCCTTGTGTCTCTGTAGGGAAATAAAAGTGGAGATCTAGTCAAAGAGCACACCCAGTGGCCTTGGGGATTAATACAAGATATGGGGATACAATACTAGAGATATGCATAAGAAGAAAAGAGCAGGAATGGTATTAGTGTTCAGCATGGAATCCAGTGAGTGGCTTTGACTTTATCTACCAGGCGTTCTTGGTAAAACAAAAAAAAAATAAGTCACAACAACTGGATATGTATGATCTAAATGAGCCTAAGAGAACAATTATGGATGTGTGTCTCTCGTCGCCGTGGGAGCAACTAGTACCACTACTCGACAGGATTGCTGAGGCACTGAGACAGCAACAGCATGAGCTCACAGAGGCAGACTGAGTAACCTAATCCCTGTGACAGCCTGCTAAAATCACAGCCTCTGCTGCCTTGTGGAATGTGCTCTGTATGCTCACTCAGCCCCTCTGGCACTGCTGCACTTCCTCCAACTTACACCAAAAACTCACAGTTTGGCCACAGGGCAGGTCCCGGCTTCACGTTCGGACGCTGCAGGATGGCGACCGACTGATGAATACGAGCGTGTGCTCTTTTTCACATCGAACCGCAGATGTGGAACAAAAAAAAAAGAAGAAGAAGAAAAGAGCAACCATGAGACTGCATCTCTGTCCAGCTGTCCTAGATTTCTCATAACAAAACAGAAGCATAGCAGCAAAGGGTCATGGGAGACTTGGCAGGCCAGCTGTGAGACAGGAAGTGTGGACACAAGGGTGACCGGATGATGGGAAAGTGATGCAATCTGACAGTACTGGCTTGACCTCTGAGTTCAGATAACTTATCTCTGCTTTGCATTGATGCATGTAATGCACCTCAATTAGGACAGTTAAGGAGCAATTTCAACTTGAACAATGGTGTTGCCGGAGGAAAATATGACAATCCTTATTAGAAAAACGATTATTCCGGAGTCATATTAAAACTTAATTAAGGGCGGCGTGTTTTGGGCTAAGCATATAGGCTCATGACTGTGTGAAAGCAGTTGGTTATCCACCCCTCGGGATCACCCTCAGCAGTTGGGAATGGCCTAAAATAGACCAGTTCATGTCCTTTGAGAATTGCCAGAGATTTGCTCTCATAGCAACAACCAACACCAAAAGTTTCAAGCTGTCTTTTAGGCCAACTTCACATCAAAAGGCTCGCTCTATGGTCCAAACAAATCTGTGAGAAGAGTACACAGATGCCACTGTTTGAAATATTGCTGGATAGCAATTAAGCCAGAAAATGAAGAGTATCCCATCGGAAGCAGATTATTAAATGCCTTTTTATTGCTCTAGAGCAGTACTGAACTTTGATCACGGACGATGCCTTACTAAAATATCAATTTTCTATCAAACACACAAGTTCTAGACCTGGCACCCATTCATAACAGATATTCATAATCCATGTTATAATCATGAAAACCGAGATAAGACAAACAAACAAGCTGTTCTCACTTCCCCATTTGAACTTCCCTGTTCATTACGACTGCATATTCTCCACTTCACAAGGCATGAGGCTCGATGCGAAGTCGAGCCTGCAGAGAGATGGCACTGGTGAACCGACTTGTCATATTCTGTGGCTGGAAAATGGGATGAGATGTCCTTTTTTTTGTGCCGTTGGAATCGTGAGACCAACTCAACATTAAAAGGGATGACACAAACATGAGACAACAGTGGCGGAAGAAGAAAACCAAAGATATTCACATGAAAGTAAATCAGTGATATGTATCAGCCCGTATTATTCGCCACAATAAATTAAAAAACCAAAGCTCTGGTCGGAAACATGCTAAATATAGAGATAAGATCACTGCATTAATATTTGCTTAATAAGTTTAATATAAACCAGACTCACACATCATCTAATTATTGTCTTCCGGCATTCACGCTAAATGAGTTTAATGTAATACACAACTGCCGTTGGTAGCAACCCACCACCACGAAAACACGCACATCCTCTCTGTAAATAAATACACACCAGAACATAATACCTCTGTGCAAGAAAGGATCCATTTCCTCAGACCCCACCTACATCAGCAGGGCCTACACATCCGCATCCACGCCCGACCAGTTGCTTGAGTTGCCAGTTGTTGTTCTGGGTGGCCCGTTTTGCTTATGGCAACCGAGTTCAATGACACATCCAAGCAATCTGGGATCAAGGCGACGGCAAAATAAACCTTCAGGTTGCCTCATCAACTCCGAGAGCTCCAGGGGATTTCCCAGTGACTAATCCACGTTTACAAAGCACATAAAGTATTACAGTACAATAAATCTTTTTCTGGCTTGACAGGTACTTACAACTACTAGTAGCATTACGGAGACCTGGCTGTGCAATGCACTGTATACCTGCTGCAACTGCAGCCTTCTGGAGAAAAAAAAAAACTATTGTTGCAGTCAAAATAGCAGCTCATTTGTAGACCGCAAGATAATAACACCAGGCAGCACATGTCAGAGAGAAGAAATGGATACACTGGCTTCCTCTTAGTCTTCGAACATCCTGGCAAATATGAGCCCTAGGGCGCTGTCACAATAGGACTAAACAAGCCACTTGGGACACAAGTCTGGAAGGGCCACGTGTTGGAACTTGTGAGAGCATCTTGAGGCATTCCAGATTGCATGGTGATGCCACAAAAAAAAAATCTGGGGTCTATACAAATAAAAAAAGATGTTCGATAGGAGACGAGAAAAGCAACATTTTCCACAGACATCCTCACTTCTGTGCCGCCTGCCCGTGAAACAGCCTACACACTAGTAATATGACCAAACCCATCCATCACGGTAACGCTATAAATATACATCACGAAGTAGTAATTCTTCAATTAAGAAGGATTTTTAAATAACTGTACTGCACTTTGTCACATTTGATTATTTTAAAATGTTTTTTTTTTTTTGGAATTACATACAAAATTCTTTCAAAATGGGAGCTTTAAGGTTCCTGAGAACTTCAAATGATACATGTTTTGAGGTTGATAGACAAATACATATCAGCCTAACTTCAGCCATTACAATATTGTGTGTTATATCATTCAAATCACAAATTTGTATTTTCGAGTATACCAAAAGAAAAAAGACTTTTCTGCAGAATTTTCTCATCTTTCACTACAAAATAAACGATGACGCAGTCAGTTCTTCCTCATCTGGATTTGCTAGAAATGTGTATCGCTGTGGAAACTGTATTGCAAAATGTCTTCTGGTAGACCTGTATACCATTATATTGGCCAACCCTACCAGACACAATTTAAACACTGGGACGACTGCACTTGACTAAACTAGGGGTTCTTTTAAAATATAGTAATTTAACCTAAAGACACCTGTACACTTACAAAATGACATCAACTGTACAAATATATAGTATTACATTAAATGTCATACAATGTTTTAATGAGAATAGTAAATGACGGTGTGGATGTGCATAAATGGGAACGTCGATGTTGATGACAGGACTATTGATTGAGGACACCTGTAGTCTGCACCTATTGTTGGTTCAACAAATTTACATGAAATATGTAGGTGGGGAGACTAAATATATCTTCAGTGAATCTCAGTGAAAATGCAGCTGTGCCTGAAAAGAAAACTTTCCTCAATAAAGAAATGCACACTTCTCACAACACAAATTCAGTCATCACAATTTATGATGCCGCAGTTGCAAGAACACACATCCTCTTTTTCACACTGCCAAACCCACAGAAAGAGCTCCCAGACTCATTATGAACTAATCGCAAAAAGCACCCCTGAAACTACATACATAACTACATTTCCTCCAAATGAGGAAGTCAAATCACTTGCGCCGAAGGAGAAATGATAGCAAATATTTTGACCACACAGGAGAAATGCCTACACACCAAACATCTTCAACTGTGCAGAGCTTTAATGACTTTGCTTGTGCATGCGTTAACAGGTGAGCAGAGTTTTCTTTGTGTTCTCAGGTCTACTTGATAAAAACAAGGTGCACTTGACAAAAGGCAACGTTCCTTTTTCAGCAGGTGACCTTGGTTAACACATAGAAGGTACTTTTCTTATTGACTGTTCAAACATACCTACACGCATGAGCGGTGAAAGGAAAACAGAAAAAAAAGAAGAAATTGTAAAACCAAATGAGGAAATGTATGCAATAACTGAGATTATAAGACGAAAGAGGGGAAACGAGTATGTAAAAATACCCCTGTTTCTTAACTTCAACAGAATTCACTTCAATTTCTCCGCTTATCGTCTGACCAGGGAATTTTTCAGTCACATTGATTTTTGGCCATCACAAAACATGCACAGTTGGTATTTTCCCCTAGGCTATGAGGACACAGATTTGTCTGCTTGAGGCCTCTGGTATACCAGAGCTATAGCAGGCACAGAGGAAGAGGCATGGGCAGGAGGGGGAAAAAAGCACAATCATTACATATCCATTTCATTATCTTTCAGCATCAAAAGAGGATGTTGTTAGAGGGCATCTGAGTCAACGGGAGCTATAAATACGACACAGATGAAGTAAATAGAGTCACATCCCTGCAATATCACCATGCAGAGATGAATAGTGAAAGCTTCAGTTCAGGGCGAGTGCTCCATCCTGAACATGAGCTCATGGCCTGGAAGCTGATGGAAAACGTTCACCATGGGTCTCCTAATGGCCATTTTTACACGTCTTACAAATTGGCCTCAGTGCTCATGAGAAATATACCAGTCTGCAAGCAAACTGTGCTGGTAAAGCAGGTCTCCACCATCTTTCTCCCTGCAAACGACGCATATCCTCCCATCCGACTCCCACTGAGAGCAGAGCTACAGCAGACCAAATGTCTCTCCCCCCCTCTCACCTCCCTGAAACCTTAATGAGAGACTGTGAATAGGTCTGTCAGTGTGACAATAATTACAGAAACTATACAATTCAGCAGCTGCAAAAGAAAAAAAACCTTTGGCACTTGGATAGGCACATGCTTCCCCCTTAAGTCATTCAGATCTAACTAACCACATATCTCCAAATTTATATCTGTGAGATAAATATACTCCGTATTAATCTGCTGATTGTTTCACGGTGCGGGTAAAGTTTTGAAACGAGCCACACAAACATAAGCCACAAGAGCTTGCCAACAATTATACAGTCTTATCGCCCATTGTGCTCCCAAAGCATGACATTTAGTCTGGCTTTGGTTGTGTAAGGTACAAACAATGTTAGGAGATAAACAAAAGGAGCAATTATGCAACATTTTGCCCCAAAAAACAGAAATGGTTTTACTTACACAGTACATTTGCTCACCTATTACTGGCATCCCAAGATAACTGAAAGTAAACAGACATTTTCCTTCTAGTATGTTATTAGCCCATTGACGGAAAATCAATTAAGCAATTTATTAAGTAAACACATTCCCTAGTGCCAGCTAATATTTTTCTGTCTCATTATATCGCTGTAAAAATAATATATTTGGATTTGGGATGGATTTTCAGCCAAAACACGATGCTTGGAACCAGATATCTTGAGTCTGAGGAAAATGTGATGAACAACTTTCGTTGCATCACTAATACTATAAAAAGAAACAGGTATATAGAGAGATATCTTATTATGTTATATTTAATATTGACATGCATTATTAATTAATTGAGTTCAGAATCAGCTTTCCTGAAGAAAAGATGGAGCACACTGGTGGCCTTTAATGTGTCATCCTGAGTGATTCAGTGAAAGTTGTCATTTGCAGTTTTTGTGTATTTTTAATTGACAACTAGACAAAGAAAAGGGGAAAAGGTATATACAATCAACCATAAAATATATATATATCTCTACACATAGTATATATATGAATAGATAGATTAATAATGAATAATTCCAATGGATAAATGAAAGGCCTTATAAGTAGGCAAATAAAAGGAGATATACTGACTACAATAACCATTTGTGTGTACAATCACAGCTAACTGGCTGTCCAACACAAGCACAGGGACTCATAAGTCTCCCATCGTGCCCCATGAACCAGGCTGGGTTCAAATCTCAGCACAGCAACTTCAAAAAACTTCCAAGCATTAGTTAACGTTACACGACAGCACAAAACCACCGACGTGGAGAATGACTACAGACAATAAAAAAAAGATGCCGTTAGCATTGTGAACCGTCTACCGTGGCCACCGTTGAGGCGTACTCCCCCCTTTTTTCTCTTTTTTCGAGCTCGCAAATTAAAGCGTTAACGTGGTGCACTGCACGAAACCCGGTGTGGCCACATTCACAGCTTGTGTGGCAGTTTTTAACTCAGCTTCTGATCTTATAACTTAAGCTTGACAGCTTATCACGCTATTCTAACTTGGCTAATGTTAACCCGGCTATATGAGAAAACAAACAAACAACAAACGTCTTTTTAACGACCACATATATATGTATATATATCTCGCCAAACTAACCGCTAGCCGGCCGGGTAACCGTATGTTGGCCATGTTTGCAAGGCGACAGACTGGGGTTTTTTTTGTGTCTGGGTTAACAGTTACGTTTAGCCGTTAGCCGATGTGATTTATAACGGCGAAATCAAGGGATAGCAGCAGCTAGCCTGTAGCTCTCCTTAGAAACGTTAGATAGTTTCACCGTCAGCGGCAGCTCGGAATCATACCGTGTCTTACCTGATTGCTGATGGCCACCTCTTCTTCTTATCCCCTTTAAGGAATATTCAACGTCTAGCAAGCGTCACGTAAAACGATATCCTGATTCCTCGCCGGCAGCCAGTTATTTTTATTTTTTTTCCTTCTCCCACTCAAGCTAGCCTAGCTGATGAGACGATGTGCCCCGTTGGAATAGCATTTCTATATCAAAGCATGTCATTGCTCAGCAGCAAAGCTAGGCTAGTAGCTAGCAGCAGCAGCAGCCTGCCTCACAAGCTGTTCAGATTCCAGGTTCCGCCCACTCGCTTCCCATTGGCTACAGGGGGGACTCGACTCTGCGCTGATTGGACGGCGGCGCTGTCCGTCAATCAAACTGCAGCTGCTGATGTTTTGCATTCCCATAAGCATCCATCACGATTTTTGCCTTCTTGTGTGGCTAAGAAGGCAATATAATTAAGACTATTAAAGAAACACGTGTGTGAAGAGAGATTTATACAGATATATCGTATTATTTTATACTCAATATTATCATTACTTATTGATTAATTGAGCTCAGAATCAGCTGTCCTGTAGAAAAGATGAAGTCCACTGGAGGCCTTTAAAGTGTCATCCTGAATAATTCAGGGAAAGGTGCAAAAATAGGGGAAAGGTATAGACAATCAACTAAAAAAATTGAACCTTATATATTATCTATCTTTATCTATCTTCAATTCAATTTTATTTGTATTTATAATGCCATACCACCACAAAATATATATATATATATATATATTTGTGTGTATATATATAGCGCCTATCTTGTTAACCCAGCCTTTCAAGAAAAAAATAATAATCCACCCGCAGATATACATAGAATAACTCATAATCAAATTCCATTCATGCCCCTCCTGGGAAATGAAACTTCTAATAAACATGTCTGTGGTGAAGAGGGTTGCAGAGTAATTTGGAAGGTCGTGCAGCTCGCTGCAGGATGCCGTCTGTTTCCTGCTCAAACAGATGGGCCTCCTCTTCATAGATTCTGCTTTCTGCACCCAATCCCATCGCATCTCGAAACAAGACGATGACAGAACACACATAATGGAGACTAAACCCACGTTATCTCAGTTTATTCACACGTTTTAGATTTGAAAAATAAATATAGCACTTTTAAAGAAAAGGTGACATGACAGGCAACGTGTGTCTTTAAAGTAAAAGTTAATATCACATTATTATTATTGGTTTATGATAGCTGTTATTCAACCTTTGGTTGTAAATGAATTTACCTTTTATGTAAAACTCATGACATCGCTTATAGGAGATTGTCATCACGCAGAATTATTTGATTTCAGCAACACCTCTGCTTTTGTGGTTAACCGCAGCAGGGCTGATTATTTCCTATTTCAACATGCATCGTCATACTTTATGACACATTATCAGGTCATACATTTGTCTAATAATTCTGCCTCTGTTCACTTTGCATGAAACGTGTGTTGTGTTTAAATTGCTTTGATGCACTAACTGTCCTCAGCCAGTATTACCAACCAATGGGTATAGACTTCATGATTTATTCTGATGAGGTGTTACCTCTGACAGAGCATTGGAGTGGATTGTGAATGCCACCTGCTGGGCTCTTTGTGGAACATCCACGTCGTGTCGGTGTCGAATAGCAAACGCGTCCCTCTTTCATCTGCTCTGCATCACCATTCTGTCTTTATTTCATGCCATCACTGTCGCTCTGCCTGAGGGGGATCACAAAGACTCACTTGGGTTCTCTGCACAGAGAAAAGGGAACAGCACTGGTCAACCGCAGAATTGTCCACTAGGAAACTCAGATGGACTCATGTGGTTAAAGGGGGCTTTAATTCAATACAGTGCACCCTGCCTCTGGGCATTAGTTTGATATGCGTCTGAAAGTAAACAGAAGCCGGGATGTAACCACTAGTGTTAAATATCAAGCGGCTGCCGGGGCCAGAACTGACATGAGAGGAAGAAAGAAAACTGGAAAATAGAGTTTGTGCAAAAAAAAAATGCTGCTGGGAGAAATAAGTACATGGAATATTACAGATGACTAGTTTACAAAATAAGATTTGATCTGCTATAAGCTATATATCCACCCCTGTTCATGCTGTTTCCTCTGTAATGGCTTTTTTTTTTTTGGTCACGCAACAGATTAAGGCTAAGAAAAGCAATACCCGTTATTTTATGAAACATGGGTGGTGTTTATTTTAATTCTTTCATTCCTTGTATGCGGTATGAATGACTTCTGGGCGGACATTTACACAGATTGACAACCGTGGCAGTGTGACAACAGACGGATACGGATTTTACACTGTCAATCACAAGATCCGATTCAATACGGTTTTTAAAATGTTGGAGCATAAAAAATAAATCACAAAAATGAAATTGTTTTTTTTTTTTTTTTTTTGCTGCACATTTTGTTCTTTGATAAAATTGGACATTAAAGCAGAACTATATCGGGGGATGGGTGGGGGGGCATTGTCACCATATTACATTTTTGTCTTTTATTTCACACACACAAATATTAAGACATTACTTACACAACTGGCACCCTTCCAACAACACAGCAATACAAAAAAAAATCATCAGATGAAGATCCAGACATTCTTTTTAAATTGCACAACCAAGCAACATTGTAAACAAATATCGGCCGACATATCAAAATCTCATTTGATGGGCGAGTCTAGGATCTCTTGATAATCCTGCCGGATGGCCCTGCTCACCCTGTACAGCTTGACGCCTGTCAGGGTGAAGACGCTGACCATGATGACCAGGCCTCCGATGACGTCGTAGACGGACGGGATCATCCTCAGGACGATGAGCTGCAGGAACATGGCCACCACGATCTCCAGGTGCTGCACTGTGCTGACTAAGGCTGGATGGAACTTGTTTAGGGCGTAGTAGACTCCGAGGAACGCCACAGTGGAGCAGATACAGATCCCAATTAAATAGCCCCAGGTCTCCCCATCCAGGGGAATGATGGGCTCCTGCATGATGAACATGGTGGAGGCGCCCCACACCGTGCCCGTCCAGCCGAAGGTGAAGAGCGCCGTCCACATGCTGACGCGCTCCTTGATGGCCCTGTAGACGATCATGGAGAGGGCGGCGGTCAAGCCGGCCATCACTGTCATTGTGTAGCCAAAGGCCTCCTTCCAGAACCCCAACCTGGACTTCTCCTCGTCCGCCACGTTGGGCACCATCACCAGGCACAGGCCGAACACGCTTCCCACCACCGTGACCACGTCGGTGTAGCCCAGCCTCTCGTCCAGCAGCAGGAAGGCCAGTATGGCGCTGAAGACCGTGGTGGAGGCTCGCCACATGAGGGTGCCGTTGCTAGGGGGTACGATGGCGAAGGAGGTGTAGGCGCAGGTGATGGAGATGACGTTGCACACACCGTAGAAGAAGAGACGTAGCCTGTAGCCCTTGGGGCCGAAGGGGGCCTCGTGGTAGTAGAAGACCACCAGGATGGACAGCACCTGGATCACGGAGCGGATGAAGAGGAGCTCCAGGGAGGGCACTTTGGAGCGGTCGGCCGCCAGACGGGTAATCAACGCCACGCAGCCATGCGCCACCGCCGCCCCGAACAAGGCCATCCAGGTCACCCTGGAGGCCAACACATTCGCCTCCCCGAAGCTGGCCAGCTGGCCCTCGACCCCCTTGTCTCTCTGCACGCTTGGCTGCTTAGGCTGGGTCTCCATGGTTCCGAACAAAGTCCTGTTACCTTTGCTCTCCGACACCAGCTTCTTTCCCACGTTGGCCTCCGCGAAGGCGCCAAACTCCTCGAAAGAGGGCGCGTCGTCGTACCCTTCATCGCCGGGCTGGGGGAAGTGGGTGGCGTATTTCACCGTCACCGTGTTTGGGTGGATCTTCACCCGCTTTTTGGATCCATACTGCAGCGAGGACGGAGATACATCCATGGTTCCTTATGCTTCAGACGGGGTAATCTGAAAAAAATGATACCAATCATTGCAGCATGAGTAATAACTGTATTGACTGGTTAGTCAAAACAGAGCTTTGCTGAAATAGAGAGAAATGTTTGCATAATTCAGTACCCACCCTTCACACCCCCACGTGCACACACACACACACACACACACACACACTTACCGTATCACCCCTATCTCACTTACCTTTTTCGCTCCGCCTATGCCTTACACTTGTGTTGTGTTACTTTCTATAAATATCCCATGCGAGCTCATGGAAGCCAAGCAGCAAACACTCTGAGGATGATGCAGTCTGATGGGGATGAAATTACATAACAGGAAACCACAGAGGGGAACGCCACATGAACGTGGGGCCACTTACGACATGAATGGAGTCGCACACCGTAAATTAACAAAAGCCGGCGACAGGGACGGTGTGAAAGGGGTTAAATGGTGCTGAATAATTCCAATGGTGCCTGCAGTCATGACAAAATTCACACGCTTGCTTTAAAACCGCAATGAGGTTTTGCTGAAGGGGGGAGATTACCAGAGGTGGTCCACAGATTTTATATCTATATATATATATGTAAATATATGTAAAAGAAAATCTTGTAGGTATCAGGAATAAATGACAATTAAATTGAATTATTACTACATTCATTCATATCCCTCAAGACACAGCATTAACCGAAACCACAAGGGGGCAGATAGGTACTCTTATTTCCTCCTCTCCTCTTGTATGCTCCTCCTTTTTAAAATATGCACGAATAAAACTTGATCCTTCATAATAAACGATGACAATTAATGTAACGTCGAAGGATAACGATAAAAACGTAAATTTGCCTCGTTGAGTCCGAAAAGACATCGTAAAGCTGCCATCAGCACTTATAGACAATTTAACGACGGGCTTATTATCTTAAACTGCCAAAGAAAAAAAACAATCAATAAATAGTATTTTCTAAACTCGAGGCAAAACAGAAGAAAAATCACAATTTTCCTTTGGGTTATAATTCAGGTCGATTAACGCGAGCTCTTGTCACGTGAATGATTTCATTTTAGTTTAATTTAACTGGCAAAGAGCAACCTGGATTCTAAGAAATCGTTATGAATGGACATTTTGTCCCATATGCATTATAATATATATGCATATGCATGTATTATGAGTGCAGCATCGTCTTACCTCTTGTTCTTTGAATAGTTCTTGTTGCATAAAAACCGGGGTTTGTATCATAAACGGAGCCCTCCTTTGATTTCTTGATCCTTACATTTGGCCAACTGCCATTTCCCCATCTTCCCCTCCGAGCCGAGGAGCGCCTCTTCAAGATGCGTCGCTGCTGCCTGTTTGTTCTCCACGCTGCCGACGGACGCTGCTGAAGCTGAAGCCGCTTGTGCTGAGGACGGTGGTGATGAAGATGATGATGATGATGATGATGATGATGATGATGAAGAAGGTGACGACGAAGCTGGAGGTTTGGAGAGCCGCGGGAGAGAAGCAACTGTCGCTGTCACAGCCAGTGGTTCATCCTCCTCCTCCTCCTCATCCTCCTCCCCGAGACTCGCGTCCCACCTCGACCGTCATCTCTCAGAAGGGGAAATGGATGTGCGTCGGCCAGTCATCATCATCATCATCATCATCATCATCATCATGCTCATCATAACATTAAATCCCACTTCAGGAGGAGGATTTGATTTGCCCAGTTGAAGTAATTATACTGCGATGAAGGAAATCATAATAAGATGTCACATGCATCAAGCTTGATTGCACTTTAAATGACACTGGCCCATGTAATGATGTGGCCCATGTTTAAAGGGTGGGGTCTAATTCCTGCTACTGATTTTCTAGTGTTGTTTGCAACATGTTTGACCCCCCATCTGCAAATACACATGCTATTATTTCTATTATTACCAAGACATATTTCAGTAACACTTTAGATTAGGGAACACACAATAACAAGGAACTAGTTAGCATATTAGTAGCAAATTGGCTGTTTAAACCATTATAAATCACTTACTAATGCTTTATTCTGCATGATCATATTCTGCAACTACCAAGCCATTAACTACTGTGAGAGTTTTCCATCAATTTTTCCTAATCACTGCTTATTAATAGTGAGTTAGGGAGTTGTTGTAAACCACTTAATAAGAATAAACTAATAAGAATAGTTCATGGTTAATATGTGTTCCCTAATTTAAAGTGTTACACATATTTCCATTATTTATATCCCCTGTTAATCATAATTATTATAAGTCCTTTTTCTATTATAATAGCTGTTGTGTTGTTGTTATTGTTGCTGCTGTCTCTCTGTAGCAGATGGCTGCCCACCCAGAGACCGGCTTTGCCCGGTGCTCATCCATGAGGTAATGCCGGGTCTCTGTACGTCTAGACATGACGAGCATCAGGAGATCACTTCTGTTATATGAGTTGACGCTACATAAATAAATTGAATATTTAAATATATACCAGATTAACATGACTATTTCTTTTGGTGCAGCTTGAGGTGATTGGGTTTCCCACAAATCCTCAATGGGATCCTCTCGTGAGACCGGCGGTTCTCCCTGGTGTGCAGTGCTCATTTTATCTCTTCTTCCTGAGAGCCAAGAACACATAAAGCGCCGGTTCGTCTTTTAGGACTTCATTCACTTTCTAAATACATGTGTTTTGCATCCATGAAGCCAAATGTACTGAATGCTGACGTAGAACAAACCTCAAAGGAAAAGGGAGGTGGCTCACGCCGACCGCATGTTGATGAAAGGCAAGCAAACAGTCAAGTATGGGGGGAAGTTGAAAGCGCTAAAATTAGATTGAGTTTACCCCCCCAGGCAAAACAAGAGGAGCCTGGGCTGCCGGTTCAGACCGTACTGTTGTTGGCTCCGTGGACTCGGCTGTGATCTGAATTGGCACCGAGGGAGGCGACTTGTGATGTTGTGGCAATTAACTCAACGTTTACATTAAACAATTTGCGGTGAGTCGATGAGGCAACGAGGTGGGGGGGGGGGATGTGGAGTTCGAGGGACGTGATTGAGCTATTACGGGCGCCATAATTGCTTTGACTCTTTCATTATGTGATGAACAAATGAATAAGTAGGCGAGTCAACTTTGCGGAAGATGAAGAGGTTAATGGGTCTGAAGCAATCAGCAAGATGATGCACTTACTTTAAAACATATATTGAAGCCATGTGGTTATGATAGAGGATAGATTTAGAATTATTGGCATATAACTTACAGAGCTTGTCATATTTGTGTTTTTCTGAATAATTCAAATGTCAGTGAATAATTAAAAGCGATATATATCACCATGTCGAGCATCCTGTGTTGCCATGACTGTGATATTGAAGTCAAATCCATCCTTCATAACTAGACAGACACAATATTCTTCAACTTTTGGCAAAGACATCCCCAAAATGTCAAACTTTTCCCTTTAAAACCACATCCCGTTGCACTTTTGTATTATTAAGAGAGGGATAAAGCACAATAAATTCTCAACAGCCTCATCATCAATGAAACTTTTAAAGAAAAATCAGATCCATTCATTGGTTACATCACATTTCCTGAGAAGGAAGTGTTGCTGGAGGTTTTTTTTTTTTATCTTTTATTATCTCACTTAACAGGGGAATGAATCTGCTCCATTAACTCTCTCCGGGGAGACAGCACCTTAAGCTTCACTAATCTTGACCACTCATCTGATGTCAGGCAGCTTTAGCAGAGGCTCCACTTGGCAGATGCTTTCCTTCAAATAAAAAGTACATTGATTGCATTGTATATTCTATAAGAAGCTTTCCCAGCCCACCTCGCCGTGCCCGAGCTCATCAGCTTAATGTGTGGACACGGCCGATTTAAAACAGATATGAGGACATAATGAAGGCAAATTGCCGGCGATGGTAGGTTCTGTTTGTTGTTTTGGCCCCTGCGGTGCAGCAAAGTTGCGATGCAACTTTTTTTGCATCACTAACAGATTTCAAGGAAGAACAAATCCAGCATACAAAACTGATAATTATGTAGTAGGTGCAGGAACAGCACCCACTTGCATTTGCATGTGGTTAATGAACTTAACTTAGACTCAAGACAGAAAAACTCACATTTTTTTTTCACAGAAATGTCTACTGTGGTCTTTTTATAGATTCCCTTTCTGTGCATTTTCATTTCTGTTACTGCAAAACAGTTTTCAACGATTGTTTACCAGTCTTTGCAACCGTCACCTCACATCTCTCTTGCTCGATTCTTCATCTTCTTTTGATGAGTTATTTTCTACTGAAAATGAGATTTATTGTTACCGCCATGGGCTTTTTGGTGAGCATATTGGAAAAAACATAACGGCCTTGGCGTGTTTTCTATTGCTCATCTGTCGTTTTCTTTCCCAACCCTGTCCTCTAAAAAAAAGGGTTCACGATGAACATGTGGCTCGTTTATCTCCCGTCTGGAGCTCAGGCCACCTGTCATAGAAGAAGCAGTTATATCAGTTTTATGGCCCGAAAGCAGAAAAGCGAACCACCATCCCTTCCATTGGTACAATGACTGACAGGCTAATACAGCGACTTAAGGATTTGGAGAATGGGGAAGGTGTCACTGATGTTGAGCAAATAAATTGGAAGGAATGGAAGACGGTGGTTTAAAATAGCAATTTGTTGGAGGTGAGAGAATAGATGTATTTCATATTTTATCGGTTTTAATGGCTGAGGAAAACAAGTGTCATAGTGAGACTATTCCCCTATTAACCAACAAGACCACTGCTTTCTAAGCATGCTAGATAGGCTATGTTTTACTACACATATAATTCCTGACATTTCTTTAAGAATAGCTTTATCCCCTTTGGTAAACTACATGCATTTTTGTTTCTGTATATTTGCCAAATAGTGTCTAATTCTTCTATGAATCATAAATGGGTCAACTCAGCACTTGTTCTAAATTGAGCCTTTTAAATTATGTATGAGATGGGAGAGGATTCCTACATTCATAGTGAGGACTTTCCTTTCTGTCTATCTATGCATTTATTATAATAATATGATCATTAATCATTATTCATCCGGTTGAGCACAACATAATGCTTTAATAAAGTCACCAATTTCAACATGAGTGTAGTATGATGCCTTGAGCTAAATGCTAATATTAGCATACCACTGTAAAATGCTCACAATAAAAATGCTATTTGCTAATCTTAAGAAGGTGTAAATATATGGTCACAAACTAAGTTTAGCACATTAGCATGCTAACATTTCGGTAGCTAAAACAGAACAGACTACAACTATGCTAAAGTTAAACCTTTTTTCACACCACCACCACCAACGCTTTTAGCAAAGAATTCAAGCTAGCCAGTTAGCACGACAGCAAGCTAATGCGGCTAGCTTTAACATTAGCCTACGCCACGCCTTAAAGATAGCTTTTCTCGCTGTCGTCAGTCCTATAGTTAATGTTTCACAAAGTATGACTCAAAGTACACACAAGTATCACCTCAACAAGAACCCAAATGTGCTGTGGGAAGCTTATTATGATTAAGGAGAATTGACTCCACACATGTTTTAAACATTAACCTCTGATCCACCTTGTACCTGCTGTAGCAGATGATGAGTTTTAACACACAACTTTTTTTCCATTCACTGCAATATCATCAGCTCCAGCGAGCCGACGATCCCGAGCATAATTGGATCCTGGAGCTCCAGCTGTTCATTTCTTTTCTTTCGTCTTTTTTTTTTCTCCTGCTAGTTTGCCGTGAGACTTAGCTGTGCCTGTGAAAAGCTCTTCATAACTCAATGGACAGTGAAGCTTATCATTTCTTTCTGAGGGAATTTCGAATGAGAGCGGAGTTTCTCTCTACTTTGTATGGTAATTATTAAGCTATCGCAAAGCAGCTGCTTGCCTTAGCGGGGAACTTCCTGTCCAACTCCCGATGCATGTATTATGTTTCCCCTATTCTGTGCATGAATGAATATGGTGAATATAGAGCCACATTTGCTAATTTAGAAGCTAGCTACCTGGAAATGCTAACAAAATGAATAAATATAGATCTAAAGGTGAGATTATAAAATGTTTAAGGAACTCTTTTTGAGAAATTGTCCAATCCCTGAGGTACATATTCTCATTTTTCATCTATATTGTTTATTATCCTGCATGGAAAATAGAGCCCCAGTGAAATGTCTGACACAATCTGACACAAGAAACTCCATTCATCTGATGCTCTTTTCCATTAGATGATGAGAAAGACCCTTACATCGCTGCAAATTGGATTGTCTGTGATAATGATGTTCAGTGGGATAGATTGAGCATATGTTTTCAGCTCAGATGATTAAAGGATTCCAGTTAAACGTACTGCAGGCTGAATATTTCACCCAAGTGAAAATTAATCTCACAAGTGACACTGACCGTGTTGCACATCCAAGAATCCATTTGAAACGCTGAGATGTCAAACTCATTTTGAGGCGAGGTAAAAGTTCCTCGAACCACAGCGAGCCACATTGTTTGCCCAACTCTGTGGATGAGAAAGCATCAGATGAGGGTACACAAGTGGAGGAGATTTTCACTTTTCACCATGGATAGACTTGGTTAAGTCAAGTCAAGCATATGCATGAGTAACCATGGGTACGGTACCTCTGTGGCTGTTCAACAGAGTGAATATTTCTGCTTTTTTGTACTGAAGACCGAAAAAAAACCCACTTCTTCTCTATCTTAAAATAACATCTGGAACGAAACATCCAGTCTTGCCCCAGGTGCTTTAACCTTACATCAGAGTTCGACGTGGCCATTTCTGGTTTTGATTATGCCTCAAACCGCTTTAGACTTCTGCCAGAGACCGGCCCGCGAGGCCCGATGGCGGCAGCCTTTTTTGTGCGTGTGTGCTGTTCCATAATGCATGTGACGCCTGATCTCAGGAGAACGCCTTTAACTCTGCGTCTGTTAGATCTCCTGTGAGCCTGATTCACATAGAAATGTCAATTTATTAGATTTACAATTATGTAAATGCCTTAATGGATGCTGTTTTATTGAACGTCCTGTCTGTTCAAAGCTTAAGACAGACAGACAGCGAGATAAAGATGTAGAGTGGTAGATGTGTTGTGTTTATTGTCATAACCAAAGCATGTATTTAAGCAGGGATGCATCCATCATGCTGATACAGAGAGCACGGGGGATGTCAGTCATATCAGGAGGTGCAAAACCAACCAGACTGTAACTGCATGAATCACACTCTCGCTGTGTGCGAGCTGCTGTAGAGACGGGAGCAATAACAGCACCGATCAAAGTGTTTTATGTGCTGCAAAGGCTGCAGTGTGTTAATGTAAGTCAGCAACTCACACCTGCAGTTCAAACAAGATGTACTTCAGGCCAGGCTCGAGAACGGATCCCTGCATCCCAAACTCACTAAAATCTCAAATCAGTCATTCTGAATTATGCAAACAAACCTTTTCATCTTTCATTGTTAATTGAAGATTCGGTAGAAGAGCTTCGTGTGTTTAGATATTGACGATAAGATAAGACTTTTTTCATCCCCGGAGGAGGAATTCAGGAGTAATTATGTGTAGCTCTACATAAAACTAAATGGCTTGTTGAGTGCTGGAATGGCAGAAATTCATTCAAAAGCAATAAATAACAATCTATTCATAGATTTTCAACATCAAAGTTCTTTTCATTGGCTGATTCAGTGATAATCAAAATAATCATTACATCTTTCTAACATGATAAACTCTCAGTTTATCATTTACCGACGTTCCGTTAGAAAGTTGCTCTCCCATTCATTTGATTTCTTGAATGGGGGGAAAAAAGAAAGAAAGAAGAAAAACCCGTGAAATTGATGTGAATGTACATTTGACAGGATCACGTCAAACACTCGACAGCATCTGTCTTCGGTCGGCGAAACATTTCCGTCTGACTGCTTTACCTGAAAGGTGAGACACGATGAGATTTGATCGCGTTTCATCCCTTCAGACCCGCAGCCTGACATTCAGCTCACGACTGGAAGACGCAGCGATTCTAATCTCTTTGTCGGGATGTCATGAGTCAGTTACAAAGGTCGCAGACGCCGGCGGGTTGGGAGTCTTTAAATGCCTGGTGGGGAGAGAGAGAGATGCAGGAGCGTGATAGAGTTACACTGGAAGCTTATTACGGCTACATTTTCTGGGTGAAGAGGTGAATTTCCTCGTTGGAAAAAAAAATGACTCAATTTGTGCTTTCTAACATAAAGTGGGCCATGTACCGCTGGCTTTGCATACTGCTATTCATGCTGCCTTTTAGTGCCTTTAGTTCAGGGCAGACCGGGCTGGAGGAACTCATTTGTGGTCGGACACTTAACATAAGTCATAATAGAAAAAACATTAGTTATCACTTTTTGAAGGATGTTTCACTACACTTCACGTCATTCCAATTCCTTCCAGAATGGATTTGGGAAAGCAAATATCTACATTTGAAATGGATTAATTCATTTTCATAAGCCAATCGCCTTTAAAAGGCCCTATTTCAGCAGTTTAATCTAAAATCCAAAGCTGTGGTTTTTGTATTTACAGCATGTTGAAGGTGCAGCAGTTGGAAAAAGCATTGGACGAAGAGGAATAATTGATCGACCGTCTTCAATTATAGTCAATCATCTCATTAAAATGGTGACAATTTCATAATAACTGAGGAATTTCCAGACTCCATAAAAAAGAAAACAACAAGAGATCAAATGACAACTTAAATGCTGACTGTATAGCCCAGAAAGCTATTATAGTTGACAATTGTGAATGAATATTTTTGTATCTGTGACATATTTAACCACCATTTAACCTAAAATCAGATAATTTTGCTTTAGCTTTATCTGGTTCCAGAAGCAAACATCACTATACTTGAGTGTAAAAAGGCATGAAAGAGCAAAATGGATCAATATTTTATTCTGTTTCACACCTCAGCTGTCTCACCGTCCACTGGGATACACAACACCACCACCACCACCACCACCACCACCACCGATGGACAAAAATCAATCTCAAAACAACAGCAAATGAGAATCAGATCAACTGAGTCCTTCAAAGACCTTCGTGGAGTCGCTGGCCTGCAACAAAACAAGTTTGTGTCCCGTCTCGGGTGCATTTATCATATTCCATCCCTGAAGGGGAAGTTTGTAATTGGACATGTGACGTCTCCGTCCCCACGCTGGCCTATCACAGCGGTGACAGCACCGTGATGCACACCGGCAATTACAGCCAAATCTGGGTCTAGATTATCAGGAGGACCCAGTATCGGACAGATAATTAATCATCATCTGCATCATAACGGTGGTGTTTTAAGATGGAGGGGGAGAGGGAGGTCAGAGAGCAAGGTGATTTATTGTGTGTGTGTGTGTGTGTGTGTGTGTGTGTGTGTGGATTATGGATTCGCTGGAGCTCTAAGTGAAACAGAGAGTTAAATCAAACATCACCTATTCATCACTGCATGTTCTCCCACTCCATAAAACCACTAGACAAAAACATCAAGTAGTTTTATGGGTCTGCCAATGAAGCTAATTGTCAGTACATACTTTTGATTTCTCGCCACCTCTTGATTTAAAGAGTAGCTCTGATGTGATATTCGCAAATTTTTTCAAATTAAATGATTTGAATCTATTAATAAGCGCCGCCTGTGGAGAAAAAGCCCGACGTAGCTCATTACTCTCTCTGGCATGGAGCTCCTTTGTTCTGAGCTATTAATACGAATGCGATTCTGCAACGACGCCATCAGATCTATGAGACGGAGGAGCTTTGAGCAAAACGCAAACATCAGCGGGAAAGTAGTTCCCAATAAACGTACTTAATAAAAAGAAGACACTATGTTTGTGACACAAATTTTTTTAAGATTCTGTCAGAATGTAGGGAAGTCAAAAAGTGCTGAGAAATTCAGTCTTTGCAGAATTTGCTGACAATAAGAAAAAAAACCTTTAAATGTGAACAACTCTACCTCCTTCTATAAGCTCACATTTCCACACTGCATCCATCAGGGGGGTATCTGAAGTACGCTATTTCTCCATTAAACCTAACTACACTTATTTGCGATTCAGCAACACATTTTCCTCAACACCCTCAGAGTGCCTCCTTGAAACACCCATCACCATGCCCCCCTCTTTCTCTCTGTCTATTACACCAATGCTGCGGTGGCACTTTGAAGGGAACATTTCCTTCAAACACCACCTTGTCACCAGATACTGCAGAATATTGATTCGAGCGGTCGGGTCGAGCCATTACATTTATCTCGGCAAACACCGTTGCCATGACATAAAACCCCGTTGCTAAGCTAATTCCTCAGTTTGCCGGCCATAAAGGGTCGACAAGAAATCAGATAATGAGAGTGAGAAACGGAGGATGTGAGATAACAGGAGCCAATGCAAACAGTGGCGTCCCCTGTTTAATCAGGGGGAACGTGTAACATTAGTTTTGTGGCACAAATGTCAAGGGGAAACGGATTAAGTCGGCCCTGTGCTCCGGTGCATTTTAATCAAAGAATAAATCATAAGGTTTACAACTAGTCACTGAAGGGCCAGTACGCTGGATTTACTCCCTAAGGGCCAGCAAAAAACAAAAAAAACCCCTCATTGACCAGCAGTAACAGCACTTATTGACTGGCTACCTCTCCCTCCCCTTGGCCTTTATCTTCACTGCCTTGTGACCAGATGGAAGAGGTCAGCGCTGGAACGCAAAGCAGCCCTCCTGCACTTCCTTTGTGAGCACAGATGGACCGTGATGTCACAGTGGCAGGTGATGTCACGCGGCGCAAGGATGCGTGGCGTCGACTGCGTGCAATATGGCACGGTGGCTAAAGATAAGATATCTTTATTGTCATTGTTGGAGCAAGCCTGTATGCAAAAGTGTACAGATACATGTACTAAATATAAATATGAATCTGAAACCCAAATATATATACTAACCAATAAACACATTTTACAAGGAAATACAAAGAGCCAGAGGCTCAAGGCCCTGTTTTTGCGCCATATTATATAAGAAATCTTTTTTCCAGTCATCTGCAGATGATTGGCCTTTGATACCTGGTCTAAGTCTATTAAATAATAGTCTACTATTATTATTAGCCTATTTGACACCTTCGCCATCTTCATACCCAAGGACACGCTTTCCCTTTTATTTATGAAGTAATGATTATGAAAGAAATGCTAAATTTGGTGCAGATCTTTAACATCTCCTCATCTCAGGGCATCATTAAGTCAAACATGTCTCTCTGTCCAACACTAATGATTTGTGACCAAATGTCACACTGATGGCATTCCCATCAACTTTAGCTGTACTTTGGGTTTAGTGCTAATTAGCCTGCTGACGTTTACTAAAGCTTTACGGAGCTGCTAGCCCGGCCGGAGGCTCTCAGATTGATAGCCAATCGTTTCCAGGTGACCGACCCGACCTCAGGACTTAAAGGGAATCTTTAAAAGAGATGAGTAGCTCCTTCCCACTTACTTAACACTGGGAAACGACAAGATCTGTCACAGTCACAGAAGGAAAATCCAACGAAACGAGAGCGTTTCTGCAGTTATTGATAGAGCCGGCGTAGGAGAGGATTTGTTTGATTTATCCCCCCACTTGGCCTCATTAGAGAGGATTCTCACTCCTCACGCAACCTCACAACACTAAGAAGTGTTGCTAAAGACTTTGAAGTACTGCCTGCTCTCGTTTCTGGCACTCCTCCTCTCGGTATCGCGACTGAGCACATGATAAATTGAGACACTTCCAGCCTCCAAATGCTATCATGCCGTTTCTCCGTCTCACTCGTTCCTCTTCTCTGTGTGGTGGTTCTGTCCTGGGGGATCCGAGGCGAGCGACCAGGCAGCTGTCAACATGGCAGACGGGGAAAATGTGAAAATGCTATTTCTAGTACTCACACAGAATACCAAAAAAAAAAGAAAAGAAAAAACGAAGCTCGGGAGAGCATACGTCTTGCCAGATAGTGAAAACTGCAGACGCACAGTGGGGATGTGTAATCAGGTCATGGTGCTTTAATGTGCTTTCAACAAGCCACTTTATAATCTCAGAAAATTGTCACATCTCAGTTCATCCATTTTCTATAATTGTGTGTTTTGCCAAGGCTTCCTGTTGAGTGTGTTGGAATAATAATAGAATATATAATTTAAAAAATGGGAGGAGAGTGCAGTAATGTGTCTACAAATGTGTGAGAGAGATGGGGATGAAAGGAAAGGGAGGGGGGCTGACGTCACGAGAAAATGGGGCATGAGTCATGTTGAACGGTGACGTTGGTAGACGGATGGGGCAGGTGAGCAGCGGCGTGTCGTGTAGTCGCTGACCCAGAGTCTGCAGGAGGCGGAGAATGTGCAACGTTATCTGAATGATAACGATGGTTCGGTAACTGCGTCCCATTGTAATGTCATTTTCACGGCACATTTTGATTTAATTGAAAGCATCTACTTGTTACTGACTTGCTCACTAAATGTAAGACGTCTGAAAATGATGGTAAAGGTTAAATTCTTCGATGCATTTGCAACATGTTGCAGACAAATCCATGTGGACAACCCTGCCTGGTCAGGCTAGGGCATTTTAAAGCTGCTCTCATGAAAAATACATGATAACTTGGCCATTTCAGTTCACCCTCACCGCTTTCATAACCTCATTTCCAGCAGCAACAAGCAACAAAATCACTATACTACCTGACCCACACCATTAATGGAGCATTTAGGAGCTAAAAGCCAGATGTTTCCCACAGCAAAGATTTGTGAACAACACTAATATCTATAAGCTAATATCACTCTTTATATGATGGATGGAAAAGGCAACTGCTGGCTCGACCCCATTATGACCGTTATGAACTGCAAACTTAGAGCTTTGAAGCCTAAAAATCAGCGACTCACTAAAGCATGAGTGGCTGAATGGAAGCCTAGATATACAACACACACATATAAGTGTATTTTTAGGTAACATTTATATAAATAAACCCTTTTTAAAGGATACACATGTTGTGCTGTCCAGAGTATCGCCTCTACTCAGTGGTTTCCATTCATCCCTCCCTCAGATCTTTGGGGATTAAGGAGACTCAAGTGAAAACGGGTGAATATGGAAAAGGATTTGAAAGGTAGCTGACTCATAAAGCATGGGGTTTAATGCACTGAATCACAGGCTGAGCACTTCATACCTGCTGATCCTCCTCGGAGCACATATTGATGTGTGTATATCCCAGCAGGATTCTCCTATGGATCAAACAGTGAATCTTTTTATGTGGTTACAGGTTTGTTTGGATGCGACCGAGGTACGGATATCTACATATAAAGACACAGAGCAGAGACTTATTCACCTACAATGTCCACAATAGTAAAAAGCATTTATTAAGTGTTTATATGATTTCATAGAAGAAGTGGATCCTAAGAGGATGAGATAAAATGTAATTTCTTTACTGTCAATGTCGCTGTTTGCATGTGTGTGTGTGTGTGTGTGTGTGTGTGAGTGGACATTACTGTGGTTTTATTATTAAATCATCAGGCAAGATAAAAGGCTCCTTCGCCCACGTTGAATAGCAGGTGGTGGTAAAAGCTCCTGACTGCAGTCTGAGAGCGACATGACCACAGAGGACGAATCCAATCACCGGGCCAATTAACATGAGGGACATGTTTTATAGGTCATGACCTCCAGACAGAATAGAATATCTCTATTTGGTTGCTGGGTGTAAAGATGCCTCTATATATACGTATATATATATATATATATATATATATATATATATATATATATAAAGCAAAGTGATTATAAGTGCCTTTGCATGCGTGGTGTCAAATTTCCTGCCAAGGACAATAAAGTGTATCTTATCTTAATATTTAAATATGCTCTTGTAAGAGGAAAGCTAGTTTAGATATGACATCATGTTGACCTGCTCATCAAACATCTTGGCAACACAAAGTATTTGTAATTCTTCCCATACCCTTTGATGCATCTTCATTGCTGCGTTTCCAGAATGATGCCACTGCTGAGGAACATGCAGATGTAAGACCAGCGCGGGCTGGAGGCCGTTACTCGGATCCCACTGAGCCTTTACAATCAATTGATTGTTTGTGGAGGTCGAGGGCGTGCGGTTCTTAAGTCATCAAGGGGATCAGCAGAGAGGGGAAGGACTGTTTACCAAAAACAATGTCAAGTACGGGATTATTAACGTCACTATGTATTTTAAATGAAGCAGCATAGGGTTTAATACTGTATTGGATACATGTATCCATGACTCGTTGATATTTGTTGATGTATTTATGAGGATAATGGTTATTTTTGAGGGAAGAGGAAGTAGATCTTCTGTTACTCCGACATCACATTGATCAACAATGCTGTCTGAACACATCTCGTAGATGCTGCATGAAGGTTAGATATTAAAATCCACAAACACGAGTGCACATTTTCTTTTCGCTTCTGTTGCCTGCGATGTCGTGACGGGAATCTAGGGCTGAAAGCACGGGAAGACCCAGCAGCTGCCATACCTTCAGGGTACGACGTCGTAGTCACGTCTACATGATGAGCTGCATTACTGGGGGAAAAAGTAAAAAAATACAGGTTCACCCCAGCCTCTTTTCCCAGTGTTGGCATTTGAGAACACTGTGCACTTTGCAGCTTTAGCCGGTCCCCTCAACAATCAATTACAAAATCAATATCAGCATAATGAGGCAAATAGAAATTAAGTAGAGGAGGCACATAAGAACAGATGTGGGAGAAAAAAAAAGAGAACATTTCATGGCATTTCAGACATCTCATAGCACCCTGTAATTATGCTTTTCCATGCGATTTCCAGTTGCCATGGGGACGGAGACAATGCAATCAATTAAACCACACGTGTTTGTCTGTCTAGAGATTAAAACGAGTTTAAACTATAATTATTTAACAGATTGAAGTCAGAACACGCTGTTTCCATGACAAAAATGATTATTATCCTAATTGTGTTATATAGCGGCTTTAAAAATACATTTATTTTTTTTTAAATGTTACACAATCAAGATGTGACAGAAGAGCTAATTTAAAATGACGGAGATTGATTTGACATTAATTAACCTCTCCGCCCCGTCACTGCAACTGTATCGCCATATGTGAGGAAGCCAGAGGTGAAATGCATGCTGGGAACACGGTGTACTGCAGAGGCTCTCCATCTACATGTTTGTATGACACACGTGTGTGTCTGCAGGCCAAGCTGGAAAAAAAAACTGAAGAGAGCACATTGTCAAGAGGACGCGAGATGATCACAGTGGAAAGTTGCCACCAGCGCTTTCAAAGCCCACACACACACACACACACACACACACACGCACACACACACACACACACACATCCAGATGCATGCACAGTCGCATGACTCACCACCAGATGAGTGATCGGCCGTCTGAGTCACCTGACCGTTCTGATCTCCATCTATCACAGTAATTGCAGATGCAGGTGGAGGCGGCGCCCCCCCGGACCCACCTGCCATCCCCTCCCTCTCACTCAGTAAATAAAGTCTTTCTTTCATGGGGGGGGGCCTCGCACTAAAAAAAACAAAAAAAACAGAGGTCTCCACCTCCTCTTGTCCCCATGGACACACAAATCTGCCGACGCAGGGCCTGCCCATTCATACGCCCGCTGTAATTATGATACATGGCTCATGCCATCAACTGATAGCGCTCCACGTAAAACTCTAATAGTCATTTAATGGCCTGCATAACAAATGCCCCCTGATTTTCATGCAGCGTTTAAGGGTGCATTAGTAATGTGGATGAGGGCGAAACTGGAGAGCTCTTCACAGAAAGCAGACCGTCTAAAAGCAGGAGGACGAGGAGAGGAAGGCTTTCACACAGCGGGAGGAAGACACCCCTCCCCCCCTCCCCACCCCCCTCTGAGAGTAATTACAACAAAAAAAAAGGCATTCTCAAGGGGGAGGCTGAGTGTTTGTGCAGATATTGGTGAATGTGGCTCTGGCCTACCCAGATAACAGCACATTCCCACTTTACACAGAACATTTTCCACTGGGTTGCTATCATTTGGTCCATTGTTTCCATTGGCTCTCATGTGTGACCCCCCCCTCCCAACTCTGCCTGATTAGTACAACACTCTGCATGCTCACTGGACTCAGGTTTTTTGTCTACCTCCATCTATCGCTTCACTTATCTACTGAAATCAGTTATCCTGCTTGTTGATCTCTTTCATTTAGATTCAACACCAATGTCAACCAATGATCATCCACCTGTAATACGTTCTATATATGTTTTAGCTCTGGATAATGTTTTCATGCATCTGGCTGAGCTCCCTGTCAACAGGCTGCCTCCATTTTGCTCTGAAAAAGCTGACGCACTTCCCTCCCCTCCACGGCGCTCACAGACCTGCAGAGCGCACGTCTCTTCGGGGATATCAGGTAGATCAGTGTTTGTTTTCTGACGCAAGCTGCCGCACACGCCCGTTATCAATTTCAGACATGTCGTCAGTTTATGAGTCGAAGCTGATTGAAGCAGCTGCAGCACTTGTTTCCCATTCCAGCTGCTTCAATCAGCTTATACTCATAAGTATTCAAATCACTGAAAAAAGAATATGTGAGGCCAATGTCGAGGATGGGTTAGCCGTGGAAGAGTGACCTCACAACTGATTTATGCAAACGAGTGAGAGAATAAGAATATGTAATAAGCTGTGCCATAGTTTCACCCAACAATGACCTTAACGATTTCTACATGACAAAAACATTACCCCAGTGTTTCTGACATTCAGGCTAATCCTGCAAAAGTGCATTTTCCTTAGTGGATAGCATGCTATATGGTGTTTCTATCTGAGGAGGCCAAAGAATTGCTCTGTGGGATGATTGTTAACACTAAGAGACAGTCCCCTATCGGGTCAAAACCAAGCCTGGGTAGTGTTGGGGATGTCACTGCAAATGTGTCACCGACACGGGAGAACAGCAGGGAACGAGCCGAGCTGCGTTTCCACATCCGCTCGTATTCTCCGACACGAGGCTGAGCCAAAACTTTACCCCGCTGTCTCATCTGCTGCTTCTCACCACAACAGCAAAAAAGGGCTTCCTGTGGATCACGCAAAAAAAAAGTGAGAACATTGGGATTAAAAAAAAAAAAGAAAAGGAAAAACGCTGCTGGCTCTCTGAAACTGCAGACGCATGACACCTTTTTCAGCTCTATATATATTATATATAGCTGTCAAAACAAAAAGTTTTCTTGTTTTTGTTGTCGTAATGAGAGCAGCAGGTTTGCCACAATAATGCAGAGCAATATTTCTTTTTTATCTTACTCACCCCTGGGGATGGGGAGGAAAAACCTCGCTTTCAAACTAGAAAGGAAAAGGAATGTTAGTAGCATCTGATGGAAAACTCGAAAAATTAATTGGGCTGCTTTTTTAAAGATGGAGTATGCAATTTATTTTTGTATCGCCGGGCAATAATTCAAGTGGTCTCAGAAAACTAGACTCCTCCACCTCCTTTTATCTCCGTTTTCAGGCTTTAGAAAACCTTAAAATGTGACGGGAGACTTGAACCAATCACAGGTCAGCCGTTCCAATTGGCTGTTCTACAAATATTCAAAATTTAAATGTGGAATATCCAAAGAGAAAACATATTTTTTTCTGTGGCGAATGCTTGGAGTCTGAAACGTTTTGAAACACGTGGTTAATAAACGGAACAAAGGAAGAAGTACAAAACAGCGTAGTAAGGGTTTAGGCAACAAAAAACTTTTTTACTGTACAACTGACAATGACAAACAAAACTAAAATTGAACAAAAATGACGCCACAAAGCCGTTAGCAACACTTCTCTCCCTCCCTCAAGTAACTGCTGACCGTAGCCGAGCTCTTAGACCGCCATGACAGTTCCAGTTAGCATGTGGCTAAACTATTAGCAACATTTTCTCTCCCTCCCTCTAATAACTTAGCCGTATGCTGACCGTAGCCAAGCTCCACCATAGCTCCAGTTAGCATGCGGCTAAACTATTAGCAACATTTTCTCTCCCTCCCGCTAATAACTTAGCCGTCTGCTGACTGTAGCCAAGCTCCACCACGATAGCTCCAGTTAGCATGCGGCTAAACTATTAGCAACATTTTCTCTCCGTCCCGCTAATAACTTAGCCATCTGCTGACTGTAGCCAAGCTCTTCGATCGCCATGACAGCTCCAGTTAGCATGCGGCTAAACTTTTAGCAACATTTTCTCTCCCTCCCGCTAATAACTTAGCCATCTGCTGACTGTAGCCGAGCTCCACCATGACAGCTCCAGTTAGCATGCGGCTAAACTATTAGCAACATTTTCTCTCCATCTCCGAAACGGGACGATGATATTGTAGCTCGCTAGAGCCTCAAATCACATTATCGTCATCTCAAATGGCTTTACGGGTCCATACGTTTGCAAATTAATAACTGCAAGTACTTGTTACTATTTGAAGCGTATCCATATATCTATCTGG
Organism: Chelidonichthys spinosus; assembly: GCA_029853015.1. Taxonomy (NCBI): domain Eukaryota; kingdom Metazoa; phylum Chordata; class Actinopteri; order Perciformes; family Triglidae; genus Chelidonichthys; species Chelidonichthys spinosus. Next base: position 18,452,369 of record CM056837.1, read on the forward strand.
TGGGAGGGGGGGGAGGGATGTTTCTTTAAATTGACCATTAGAACGATGGCAAAAAAAATAAATTGCCTTTTCCCAGCTTTATGAAAAGCACCTGAGGGAGTGACTGAAACATCGGGTGATAATTAAAGTATCAATTTTAGTTTGATAAATGACTCGCCGTGGCTGTTTATGAAGCAGTAACACAGATATGATATCCATAAAAGTGAAGTCATATCATCCAGGTTCTGGGGAGCCACGGTGGCAGATGGGTGAGACCTGACATCAGCAGGGTCATCCTGACAGGAGAACAATGTGTGCCTCAGCCTCTCTCCCCCGCTGAATGGCAATTAGTGTTGGAGATAAAGCAGGGCGCCGTCTCCCAACCTTCTTATTGGCCGCCGCAGCTCGTGTTTGCTTCATCTCTCTGCGCTCCTCAGGAAACCAGCACAAATTGTACAAGATTAAAGATTTACTGCGAGCAATATTGCCGCTTGTGATTGTCGGAAGGGGAAAGCTGTTAGAGAGTGAGAGATGGCGATGATCCCAGACAGGGATGCAGCAAAGAATTCTGGGACAACTTTCTCTCCCTTTTTTTTTTTTTTAGATAAAATAATCTTAGTGGGTGTTTTTTATTCAGCCACAGTGGCAGCATCGCTGGAGGGATGGTGATGTTGGTGAGTCAGTCCACCACTTTCTCAACAACTTTGGGATGGATTAGCATGGTCCCCAGAGGATGAAACCTTCTGATTTTCAACTATATCAATATCCGAATTGCTTTATAGATATTCATGGTTTCTAGGGGATATATCCTATTAACTTTAGTGATCCCCTGACTTTTCCTCTCGTGGCATCGAGTTCTTAATGTTTTGAGTGAACATTTGGTACACATTAATCCCCCCTCAGGATTAAGTGTATTTATCAGGTCACACTTTTATCAAATATGCTTTTTTTTACATATACATGCAAAATAAGTGACTTCCCATCGGTCTCATCTGTCCTTCATCACCATGTTGTTCTAACCTCATCAGAAAAACAAGAGAATTTGTTAAATTGCTAAAAGAAAATCTATTTTTATAGACTTCTTGTGGTGTTGTAGTGCCACAAAAGGGAATTGGTCCACATTTGATGGTTCTGCTTGCTTAAACTCTACCAAACCCTAAAGCAATGAACATGCATGACATTGAACGTGTCTGACCAGCATCATCTCGTCTCTTCCCACATATTTCCTGTCATATCTCTCTACCAACAGCTGGCTAATAATATGTAGATATGCAGCACTCCGATTCTCACTTCACCGCCCCTCAGGCTGCAGGCTGATGATCAATAATTTAAGAGTAAACTGATCAAACCAGGAATAACAAACAGAAGCAAACAGACGGCCGATGATGGCTGCGGGAAATGAAAAGCAACGTCCAATTGAATTCGAGCCCCATACAGCGACGGTCCTCCTGCATGAATGGATGGAGTTATGACCCTGTACGTCGGCGGTGTAACACAGACGGCACTTACTGAGATGATTCCCAGGCCCTGGTGTGTGCACACTGGGAGGCACGCTGCTCCACACTTGTATTAAAACGCAGCTCCCGGCACTTCTAAATATAGACCACATCACACTTAATATCTGTGATTAGAGTGCGAAGGTGGCAAAAAAGGAGAAAATAGAAATCTTGAGTGAGTGTGGAGGGGATTCGTGCCCACATGCATGAACCAAGACATGGCTGTTTATACTGACAACTGTGTTCTAGTGACACGTCAGTCATTACAAATGCAGATGCAGGAAGGCATTGCTCATTTCCCCATCCTTTCCTTCGATCCGTGCCCCCACACCACTCCCTGTCTCTTTTCCCTACTATTTCTCTTTCACGATTCGTCATGCTGCAACGACAGGCTGAGGCGAACGGCCACTATGCTGGTGCCTGTGAGCCGAGCCTCTCAGGGGTTGAGATAAAGCCGAGCTGACAAGTGGGTTCATCTGCGTCACAGAGTCCTTTGAAACGTTCTGGTGGGGAAACAAAGTGGGAGAAAACGAAGGCGAGGCATGTTCCTCCAGAGGTGGACCCCCCCTTTAAACCTCACCTCTTGGCTCGGCCCCCAGCGGCACGCAGCTGCTGGCTTTTGCCTCGGGCTGCTTCCTCAAATAAATCCTCACGTTGCAGACCGAGCATGGAGGCAATGAAGCGGATTCACCAGGAAGAGATAACAAAAAAAAAAAAAAAGACGCACATCTGTTTAATTTCCTGCAATATTTCACCGTTGCTACTAGTTCATTTGAGTGCGTGGGCAGAGCCGAGGGTACCGAGCTACATATTCATCTTATAATATAATCCTGCTTTGACACGCATACAGGTGTGCCAGAGGAAGGCGTCCACCAGGGCGCCAAACACTCTCTGGCGGATGAAGATAAATGCATTTCGCTCTCGCCTTTCTTCCTCCTCGCAGTCTTTTCTCTGCCTTAATACCCATCCCCCCTCCGACTGAGGAAGGCCCTGGTAAATAATAGAGGCGTATTCCCCCTCTGCTACGAGAGCTCCGCTGCTTAGTTGTTGTTTTCTTTTGCACAACAAATATCTGCTTATTCTGACCTAGAATTACACAGCATGCGAGTGGAGACAATGAGACTACATTGTGAGATGTCAGAGCACAAAGATCCTCGGGGGCTGAGATCAAACGGTAAAATGAAATGCAAACACGTCTATAATTCATCATGAAATATACTAGAGAACCGGCATTTCCGAGTCAGAATATTCAGATTTTAATGTTGTGTGATCTGCATTTGCGTGACTTTATTTTGAAAGTGGTTTTTCCAGCTGAATATAAGCAGCATGAGAAGATTTAAATGATGTATCATGTGACTCTGTTAGGCATCAGCGCTGTCAAGTTTCCCCTCTCTAATGCAAGCTGCTGCTGCTCCGCTACATCGAACAAACAAATCCCTGAAGATTTAATAGAGGAGATGTGATTTTTTTTCCCCCTTCATGTCACCCTTCATTACTGAACACACGATACAGAACACCTCAGGTTTGACATCAATCTTGAATCTGCAATGGCAGGAAGATGGAAGCTGTCCCGGTCGGGATTTATAATGAGGTGTTTGCTGACACCTGCTGTCTCAAAGCATGACGTTGCATCGTTTTATAGATTCATATAAGTAGAAACTGTGTGTGTGTGTGTGTGAGTTGTCGCTGTACCTTCTCTTCAGATTTATCGTTTGAATTATGCACACAAAAAACAGACCGCTGCACGTTTATCTTGAGCATCTTGTTTTTATAAATATTTCAATATTTTTGTCCATCCATAAAAATCTGAAACATAATTTAATTAAAATCTATAGAAAGAGAACAAACAGAAAACAATCATGGAGCTCCACCAAACACGGCTGGCTCATTTACACCAATCAAACGTCAGACCTACACTTAAGGAAGGCAGGTATTTAAAATGAGATCCAAGGCAAAGAGGCTTAAATGCCTGAGATTTAAAAATAAAAACATTAAACTAAACATGATGGATGTGCGTGAACTCCAGCTCAAACGTTTTTCTTTTTTCCTTCCTAGCAGCGTTTCATTATTTTTCAGCAGGTGAGACTTACAACAGAAATAAAGATTCACCTTTGGCTTTTTAGTGCAAACTAGGATGAAGTTTAACAGCATCTCAACGAAGGCTTCGTCCTGCTTGATGTTGAGACAGTATGCCTACATTAAAGACTACATTCATATTGTATGAATCAACATATTCCCTTTCTTAAATGTGCAATTCAGGATGCAGCAACGGCACCTGAATATAAATAAAACTCTTGGAAATACAAACTTAAACAGTTCCAGTGATGCAACTTACAATCATAAAGGAAGCATATCTTGTTGCTCTAAATCCTCTCCAATACAACCAGCATCAGATATCAGCTGAAGAGGTAACTTATACTCTGGTTTCCTTAACTCTCTGACGCAGCAGCCTCTGATATCTCTTCCTCCACAACACTCACTGAGCTCGGGGGCTCAAAACTAGTATTTTGCACCTCCGGGATACTTGCGTCACTCAGGTTCTCCGCCGCGACTTCAAGGTCGTCCGCTGTCTCTCTGCTCGGAGAAGAGGCAGTGATCCGGTCAGTAACGCCCCCCTGCTCCGCCTCCTGGGTGTCTGATTCTTCTTCCCTCTCTGGAGATGAAGGTCTTTGGTCAACAGATGAGGTATCTGTCAAAAAAAAAAAGGGGAAGTTAAAGGGAAGTGGTTGCATGACTTGTGACGGTCTGTTATTGCTATTTGAGCTGTGTTGCACAGATGTTCATAGTTTATCTCTAGAGAGGACTATTTCTTTTTATGGCGAGAATAGAAAATAATTCACCAGCTAAGCCATAAAATGAAAGCAGACATGCAAGGTGTGCAAACAAAAGCCTTTTTTGAAAACCGTTTAAATGTTCAGGACGGCACTGAAAACATGTAATTGCTCCACTCTGCTGCACAATCCAATCACTGGAGGTTGTAGCGGTACTTACCCTTGCTACACTGATCACCTGGAGCCATCTCTGGAATTAGCAAACAGGGAGCTCCGGCCCATGTTGGAGGTGGAAACCGTGTCTGACAAGTCGGGTGTGTTGGAATAATCTGAAATTCATAGATTTCATTCTGTGTGAAAACGTGTCGACTAAGTGAGGACACTGAAAAACGGATGACGATCTGCTCACCTAAGTCCTCAGCTGGCTGGGCAGGCGAGGGCACACGCATGTCAGTTTGATTCAAGTCTATTTCACTGACGCCGGAGGGGAGACATGCGTCCACTGAAGGCACCTGAGAACAGAGAAGCTGTGTTTTAGATGAAGCGGAGAGTAGAGTTGTTCTGATTCCGATACCAGTATCAGAAATGCCTCCGATACTGCCGAAAATGCTGGCATCGGTATCGGCGAGTACCGGAGTCCAGGCACCGAATTTATTAGAAATAGGAATGTATTTCAGATTAAATGCCTTTTTTATTTTACAATATTGTGGCTGCACTAAAAACAATAATAAATGGCTTCCATTTGCTGTATTCATTCATGTTTTAAAAGGGTTTAACCTGAGCCAGGCCTTTATAGGTACTCGGTATCAGCGGATACCCACAGCACAGAGTATCGGAATCGGTATCGGGAGGGGAAATGGTATCGGAACATCTTTAACGGAGAAAGTGATGCATCAACCAAAGAATGTTAAATAAAAGAAAGATGTGATAATAACCTGAGCGTCAGTGTGGTCACTTCCAATTCCAAGCAGCTCTTCACAGCTGTCAGTCACCGTGCTCTGCAGAACATTTTGCTCCAGGTTGTTAGGCGGGGATGGACGAGTTGGGATTCTGTGCAAGTAGCCATAGCCAATGCCACAGCCTAAGCTACAAAAATCCAACACGGACAAATGGAGGTTATCACTTCCATGGAAGTAAAAGGTCACAGCTATTCATACGGCATTTCACCTACCTTCCCTCTCCTCCCCACGCTCCATTCGGAGTCACCACTACCTCCCTGCATTGATCAGTCTCTGTGTTGTACAGCAGCAGCTTCAGAGGTTTCCCCTCATTGGCTTCAATCAAAGAGAAGAAATCCTCCGACTGCAACACAAAGCGGAGATGAATTGAAGATCACGAGTGATTTACATGGATAAAAGCAAAGAAAAAGAAAGAAAGCTTACATCTTGCAACACCTGGTCAGCTCCTACAATGAAGTCATCGTGAGCAACAAGGCCAGCCAAAGCTGCAGGAGAGTTAGCTTCCACATCCTGAGAAGGGAAACATGGTTTATTGTCAAATTGGACCAAATTTGGAACAACACTTAAAGTACATGAGAATATTTCTACACTGTTGTCTCTTTCTTAGAACTTTTCGTAGCCTCGCAACTTTCTTAAAAACTAAAAAAAAACAAGCAAGAGTTATGAAAGTTAAAGATATTCTCTATTAAGGCTGGACTTGACTTACCAAGACGTGCCAAACGTTCTCATTGGCTCCCTCGAAGCTGCAGAAGCGGACGCTCGCGCCCAGCAGACCCTGACCACCCCACATGTTACTGGGCGTCACCTCCAGCTCCCTCACCCGCTGCGTTTTAGAGTTGTACACTTCCAGTTTGACCGCTTTCTCCACGTTGGCTTTGAGGAGATCTTTCAGCAAGTCACTTTCTTTATTCTGGAGAAACGAGACAGAATGTGAACTACTCCAGTTGTGACTGTGCAGAAATGTCGAAAAAACAACAACAACAATGTAGACCAAAACAAAGTAGTTCCTCTTTGTTGTCTCAAATGAAAAACTGCAACTTCATAAGTCTCTGAAATGCATGTTATTGTAAAATCTAATGGATTTTATTTACATAAATATCAACCAAAATGTATACTTTTATCTGATTTCCATGCAATCATTAAAGTGCTAGACCCATTGCTACGTAACAATATATTTAAATATGGGGAGTGACCCTTTATTTCAGCAGGATCATACTTACAAGTCGGGTATTTCCTATGGAGAGGATGAAGTCAAAGAAGGGCTCCAGACCAGCCTTTAGAGCAGGTGAGTCCACTTGAACCTAAAAAAAAAAAAAAAAAATAGATTTGGCTATGGATCTCATTTGACATGAAGAGCGCCGTGTTATAGTCGCCCCCATGCGTCAAGTAAAGATATTGCATCCTCATAGCGATATATAATGCACTGTTGGTGTTTCCTCACATGGTTAATAGTGTAATATGAGACTGTAAAATATGTATCCTCGGGCTGCTTGTACGCATTCCAGTGATAATACGATAACAACACAAGTACGGTGTCCCGCAGTGAACACGCCTGGGTGTGTGCCAAATGCCACCTCATCGTGGGCGGACACCATCAAAGTCATCCGGGATAACACGGCAGTTTAAAAAAACAACTGTTTCTCCACGGAAACATGCACAGACAGTATGTATTCAGGTGTAACAGAGGACTAGTTTGTACGTCGGCGACCCAGGTTAAAAAAAGAGAGTTGTAACGCGGCTAACCTTGCGCTGTGATACGTACCCCGTGGACATGATATCCACTATAAGTTCCCCCGTCCGATAAAAACGAGCTCTGCGTCAGCCCCATCGCTCCTGGACTCGTGTAACTTCACTGACTACGCTGTCACTGAGGTAGAGTACTGTTAGAAGGCATTACTGGAGGCGGTAGCGGCGATTCGAGCTAGCTAGCGCCGACGGCAGAGGGACGGGTTCACTGCAGCCGCTTCAGAGCCGCTAAGGCAGAGCTGATAAATAGAGATGCCAGAGAAATCGAGCGAGCTCGACTCTGCGTTCGATTGGCCGCGTTTGGCTTCGAGTGTTCCCCGAGATTCCATAGCAACAGAGAACGCGGTTGTACAAGCTTGGATTCTATTGGTTGAAAAGAACGGGCTTTATTTAATACAAGCATTTTTTTATGAATTTTACGAATAATGTGAAATAATATAGACGCTCGAAACAAGGGGGAATACACAAAACTCGTATTTTGCCTTTAAAAGAGCCATTAAAAAACTAGTGTCGGTGTGTTTATATTGTATATATTAAAGTCACTATTTGATTATTGTTGTATGTGTAAGCACAATGTATGCACCTTATTCAAAAAGAAAAAAATCCTCGTTGGTGTAAAATCCTTCTTGGTAGCCTAATAAGTCTGTTTCTGATCAGTAATGATTTTTTTTTTTTTTTTTTTTTTTTACAATAGTAACATTCTAAATATGCCCCAGTTTCTTTCTGGTATTTGAGTGACTAATATTTGTACTTTTACATTTTCTTTTATAATATATATTATTCTGATATATATCCTTTTTAAGATGCTTGAAATTTCCATTGGGTTCAATAAAATCTATCTATCTATCTATCTATCTATCTATCTATCTATCTATCTATCTATCTATCTATCTATCTATCTATCTATCTATCTATCTATCTATCTATCTACACAATTTGTATATTTCCCTGTAATCTGTCTGTTCTTCATAATACAGGGTTTGAATAATGTAATATTTTATGTTATATAATATATTGGGCTGTGGAACATTTTCTGTTTTTCATTGGTTGTAGTTCAGTTTCCACAGTTATCTGTAGGCAAATGTTTGGACTGTTCATTAGTTAAATATGAATACACCTGCTCTTTTCACACCATGATAACAAATGTGAGCTCTTGTTTGTTAAGTTTCTTAAATGAATAAAAATACACATAAAATGACAATGCAATCATATAAATGTGGATTTTGAGAAATGTATTTGGTTGCTGACAACCTGTAAATAATTATAAAATAATATATATTTTTTCTCAATGTGCTCCCCATTCCTCACTCCAACATTAAATATTATATATTCAATCTGGAATGATTCACATGGATTGCTGATCTTGGCAGGTAACTTTATGATTGCCTAATACTTTCTGAAGGTCTTCCAGTCTCAAACTGATATAAATAGTTAGAACTGCATCTGGTCCACACTGTTCCAAAATGATTTGGCTTGTGGTTTTCCTTTCCTGCGTTGGTAAGTGTTTCAAGAAATATACCAAGACTTTATAGACCTTTTCAGTTAGTGATTTTTCTTTTTTTGTTGCACCAAAGGGCTTCTTTGTGCCGAAAGGCCCTTCAACCACAAAGTGCACAATGAGAGGGTCATAGGAGGTCACGATGCTAGACCCAACACCTGGAAATGGCAGGTAAAACCTATGAAAACTTCTTATGCTGCACTGTGATTTCTATTCTTTGATATTCTTGTTTTTATATATTTTTAAAATTTGTATTTTATTTTATTGGCTCGTTTTAAATGTTTTTTCTCCAATGCTTTTAATATTTTATGTTGTTGAAAGGTTCTTTACAAATCAAATTGCCTTGCCTTGCTTTTGTGCCAATATAGTAAACATTAACAGTGAATTTCTGTTTTCTCTCAGGCTTCTCTCCAGTACGATTCATACAGCGACGGTTCATTCTACCACATGTGCGGAGGCTCTCTCATTGCTGGTTCCTACGTTGTGACTGCAGCACACTGTATCCTCAGGTTGGCTCTCTCACTGTTGCCATCAATACACATCTGACTTGTCTTTGTCCAGGCATGCCCTGCTTATTTATTATCTGCTGGATACTCAGAAGTCTTTCCTTTCTGTCAGCACTGATGCTAGTCTGTACCGCGTGGTGCTGGGTGACTATAACCTGGACGTGTACGAGGGCACTGAGCAGTTCATCCGTGTGGAAACGATTACTGTCCATCCTGGCTGGACCGGAGACCTGGCCAAAGGGTAAAGTAAAAGCAAGTCAGATTACCTGTCCCTCCACTTTAATGCTCTGTACAAAACTACTGTATCTATATTGTTTTTTTCTTCTTTTCGTTTTTTATTAGAAATGATATTGCTCTGTTGAGACTGGCTAATCCTGTATACAACAACGGCTATGTGGCTATCGCAGAGCTTCCCTCTCCTCATGAGATGCTGCCTCACCAGTTCACCTGTTACATCACTGGCTGGGGACTCATTGACTGTGAGAACACACACACACACACACACACACACTGTCCTTGTGCTTTTCTTGCTATTTGGATATATGAGCAGAAGGGTCAAAGTTCAAGGTGCAGCCTATGTCCCAATTGAATGCCCTCACTGTTTCCACAGACGTAGGAAGCATCCCCGCCGTCCTGCAGGTGGCTCCCATTTCTGTGGTGGAGCATTCGGTCTGCTCCCAGCCTAACTGGTGGGGAAGCATTGCTCTGAAAACCATGGTGTGTGCCGGAGGGGACGGAGTCATATCAGGCTGTCAGGTACCATCCGAACGCTCTTTTTTTGTAATTAAAGTGAAGTAATTTGGTGAAGCTCTGTTCCCTGACCCCGGAGGGTTCCGATATCCAGGCGAAGCACGTCTGTAGGGATCAAGAAGCAGAGGAAAAGGGCTGAGGAACAGGTCTCATTCCATAGTCTTTAAACTGGACCCCCCCTCTTCTGGTTTCTCCCTGTCCCAGGGCGACTCCGGAGGTCCCCTGAGCTGTTTCACCAAGGGAGCCTGGAGAGTCCACGGCGTTGTCAGTTACGGTCCATCCGGCATGTGCAACCAAGTGACTAAACCCACCGTCTTCACCAGAATCTCTTCCTTCCAAGACTGGATCTATTCAGTGAGCCTCCAGTTACCGCCATGACTGTCATTCAAAACCACATTTCCTCTGCATATCTCAGTTGCCTGACTTTTATTTATTTATTTTTGTTACAGATTGTGAAATAGATGTCTCGGTGTATCCAAATGGAACGTGTGAAATAAACGTGTTCACATACAGTTAAGGTATTCTTGTAGTTCTTCATTTAGCCAAAAGGTGGCAACAGTGGTTCACGTTTGGACTGCTTTACCCTACTTCAACCTACTCTATTATAACCTACTTTGCTTTCAACCAGTGTGCAAATGGGGCCACAGTTAAAGGGTCCTTGGGCCAAAAAAAATCTCCAGCCCCAGAGGATGAAAAAAATCTCCATGTTTTGATGGATGTTTTGAACTGAAGACCAAAGGGACCGGATTTATATTAGGTTTAGGCTTAAGTGGCAATGTGGCATGAAGATAAAGCTTTTTTCAATGTACTCCCATCAAAGAAAAGCCCATAACAATCCTTGTGAGATCTACCTAAAGACTTAACGAGAACCACGTTTTCTCTAATGGTGGCCAAATGCGAGCTATATGAAGTCATGGGCCGACATTTCCTTCTCGTCTGGGATTGCTGGCCATATGTTTGTGGTGGAGACTACAGCATGACATCACATAAAGTGTTTTTCTCTTAGCCGTGGAGACCAGAAGCCACAGATGCATTCCTGTGGTTTACACGACAAAAAAACCCAAAAGAATGTGCATTCAATGTGAGCGTGAAGCATGTACTGCCTTTAATGTCATACAAAATATATAGATTTTAGTACGACGTGAAATCATTGAGTGTTTTTCAGTTAATAAGTCTACATAAAATATTGAAAAGTTACTGTAAGGGCATTTTCGCTCATCCTCAACTCATCTAAATCTCTTTAGTTTCAATTAACAAATCAGCATATGACAAACAACAGCATTTAGAAAATGTTTTTTTATTATTATTTGGAGGGACAGGCTGTCAAAATGGCTTAGATGAAAGAAACTGTTTTTTTTTAAACAGCAGGTTAAAATGTGAATATGTAAAAAATAAAGCAGCTTTGTTTGCTCTGCAGGACCATTCAAGCAGAAATATGTACAACACAAAAGGCAAAAAAGTAAGACACGTTCTTTGAAAATAAAATAATAAAAAAAAAAAGCTGTACTGTAATACATTACATTGATAAACACTCACTGTTGCCATTTCTTCATGAGAATTGATGTTTTGTACAAGAGAAACAAATGTTTGCTTGCAGAAATTCAGTGCCCCTCTTCATGGCGTAAGAACATCGGATGGATTTCAAAGTAATAAAAAAAAAAAAAAGGCAAAAAGCAAATAATACATTTGCAATGTGCATTAAGCACTTTTTCCAAAGTATACAATTAATCAGAACAAGTTTTAACAAACAGGACCTGCATGCATAATTTCTAAAGGGTCCAGAAAGGCTGCTGAAACAGCTGTAGAAAGGTGAGATATGTACATTAACTCTCTAGTGTCCTCCACTGTTCACACAGGTGAGAGAATCACCTTTTGAAAAGGTCTTGTTCTACCATGAATGAGGCAACTCTTCAATTTTTTCAGGGTTTGAGTGCGCGATAAAAATTGTATAATATATGCAGTTTTTATCCACCGAAACCCTTTACATGTGTAAATTATTACATAATGCAACCCAAGTCACAGACTTCCAAGAAATTCAGAATACAATCAAATTGATCTTTGCAATTTACTTAGTTTTTAGTGGCATTTCGCTAAGATATCCGACAATAAGACCGCCTATGAAAAATACTTCAAAATGCTAGAGAGCGATAACCTTCATCAGTATACATTTTCTCTATAATTCATATATTATAAAGGTTGTCCCCGGATTGGAAAATCACTCATTTTCTTGCTTTCTTAATAAAATATTCAATTTGTCAGTGATTAGAATTCTTTTTTTTTCGTCAACCTACATAAATTAGTTACAAAATATTAGTGTAATTTTCTATGGTTACATTATAGGCAGCGATACAATAAGACCCATAATTTAGTTTCAGTGATTAGGGAGATTCCACAGTTTTCAGTCCCAAAGCTTAAATGGAAGCACTGTGCACACAGCATCAGCAGGCATGGCTCCCCTGATAAGCAGGCACATCCAGTAAACTTCACAACACCCCATTTTTATTGCCAAAATGTCTTAAATTAAATAGCTAAATGAAATGATGATGTAATAAGTTATCAAAAAAAAAAGTTAAATGTAAAAGACAATAGATATTAAATACTTTCTGATGGACTTGTGGTCCCATTTTCGCATAACAGTGACTTAATGTGATATGGAAAGAAAAAAAAAAGAAACAGAAAAAAAAGGAAGATTGCACTTTCAGGTGAAAAATATCAAACCACAGTGCTTCTCGAGTGAAAGGCTTTATCTGAAATAAATAGAATAAAATCATGAAAGGAAATAATTTAAAAAACGAAAGCAATAAAAGACAATACAAGCTACAGCTTTTAAAATGGCATGAGCATTATTTTTAGTTACCCAGCTCATAAATGAGAAACTCCATAATTTAGCGTTGAACTGTTGAAATCGACCCCATACAACCACAACCGTGCCTATTCATACATAAACTATTTTCACAGATAAAGTGCTGATCAAGGAGCTTTTTAGAGGGATTTTTTTTTGTACCATATAAGACCCTTTGGGAGAGATCTCGAGGAGAAAGAGTCCACTAGCTTCAGGATTCAACACAGGGACCCTACAGACTCAAGTCATCTGGGTGCAAGCCCCCAAAAAGGGAGAACACGAACAAGACTGTCGCGATTTGACTCGGGTTTCATGTGAAGGCCATCACAGCAACAGTCACCATACATTGCCTCCAAAAGCTAGAAAAAAATCCCTGAGGTGCACATTCAGCTGTGTTGAGATTTCCCCCAAACCCTGGCCCCCCGGTTAAGGTTGAGTCCTGTTCAGCATAAGGTTGGTGATCTTGGTTTGGTTAAAAGTAGCTTTCTTAGGAACTGAGAGCCATCATTGGTTTCTATGGGCTTGGTCGAATTGATCTCCGTTTTTTTTTGTTGTTTGTTGTTGTATCTTTTCACAATTAACACTAGCTGCCATCTCACACAGCGACGATCCCAAAACTGCTTTGCTAACGTTTTGAAGGCAAGTCTGGAATTTGAACATTTATTAGGCATTAGGAGGGAGAATCCCTAAAATCACTTCTCATGTGCATGTTCGGTCCCCTCCGAAAAACAACCCTCCTTTATCTTTTTCTTGCACATTTTTTTCACGTCGTGTCAAACTTTCACAGACTCCATCACAGACAACTTCATGGCTTCCTCCAACAGCTGATTGTCTGTAAATGTGGCGGGGGGCTCTGGAACAGATTCCGAAAGGCCGATCAGCGACTCCAGGAGGCACGTCCCGGGGTCGCCCGCCGCGGGCAGGCTGGGGTAACTAGGCAACTGAAACTGGAAAAAGTTGTCCATGTGTTCGTACTCCTTGAGAGAGTTGTAGAGCGAGCTGGGCCCCAAGCAGGGGAAGCCGTCGAAGAACTCCAGGTCCGACTCCGAGGAGAGGCTGAGGTCCATGTTGTAGCTCGCCGAGCGGTCGATGGTCGGGGAGGGCGTGCGCGGCACGCTGCTGCTGCTGTGGAACAGGCCGTTTCCCTGGTTGGCGTTCTCGTCCAAAAGTTCCGAGATGGCCGTCGCCCGATTGTCCGTGTGGTCGTCCAACAGCGCCGCGTCTATATTGTCATTCTCGTCAGCAAAGTCCACCATGCTGAAGCTACCAAAAGTCTCCGTGGTCGGCTGCTGCTGTTGATCCGGGCAGCAGATAACTTTACTACTTCTCGAGCCGTTCTCCGCGTCGCTGAAACATAAAATGCGACTCAGGCCTTTCTCATCCACGTCTAGCTGACTGCGACGGGCGCACCGGCTCTCGCCCGCCTCCGAGTCCTCGCTCTGACCCGACGAGTCCGACAAGTCCGTCATGTCGCTGCTGCAGCTGTTCTCTCCGGCCGCCGAGCCGAAGGGGAAGGAGGGCACGGCCGGCAAGGTGGTCAGGTGGTCCTCCTCCTCCTCCGTGCTCGACTGCTCCTCCAGCCTCTTCTCCAGCTCCAGCTTCATGATCGTGTGGATGTAATGCGTCTGAACCCGCGTGGAGTTGAACTCGATGCGACCTTCTGTGTTCCCGCAGCCGTCCTTGGTGCAGCCACATGGGAAAGAGGAATGATCCATCTGTGGGAAGCAGAAGGAAGCGGTAAGATTACTCAAAAGTCCAGATTGTGTTTTGAGTTGTTGAACCACTCTTTAGGCTTTTCCTTCGACCCTTACCTGACATTTGATGCCCGCCAGGCTGCAGCTACACGTCTCCGGCTCGCAGAATCCCTGGCAGTCGCAACCGCAGTTCTCCCTGGAGATCCTCAACTCATGGAGCTGGCGCTTCTCCTCCTTGTCGATCTTCTTCACGCCGGCCGCTTTGAGCAGTGAGTAGCGGCGTTTGGGCGGGTACGGCTGGAGGAAGGAGCCTTCGTCCAAATTGGCCCCGCCGATGTCGATGTCCTGCTCGGGGATGTCGTCCACCGTCAACCGCTCTGCCTCCTCGTTCTCCTGGGTTCCATTCTTAGTCAGCTGAGAGCAAAAGAAGCATCGGATGAGTGATCGTTGCATTGAAGTTTGGGGGATTTTTACATATCTTGTTTCTAACTTGGCATACCTTCAATTTGAGCGCCTCCAGCTTTTCCTCCCTGAGTCTGTTGAGGAACTTTTCCCGGCGCAGGAGCCGCTGCTCCACGGCGAACTCGGCAAGCGTGTACGTGCGGAGCACGCTGTGGCGCTGCATCATGCCCAGGGTGCATCCTCCCCGGCTGGGAACGCTGGTGAAGCCCTGGCACCGGGGGAAGAAGAACACTGTCACCTGGTCGAAGGTCACGTTGCCCCGTCGCGCCCTCTTGGATTTCTTAAGGATGGACGTTGCTGTGGACGGAGAAACAATACATTTAGAATACATTTTTTTCCCCAGTTTCCTTTTTGTGCCACTAGATGGCACAATTTCCCGCCACGTAAACTGTGTGTGTGCAAACCATGCTGAACAGACACCCCTCTGATTCATTGCCCTATCCTCCACCAAGCCTTATCATGTACCCAATTAAAAGACAGCGCTAACAGGAGTCTAACACGCTTACATCCTGTAAAGTGAAACCTAAACTCACAGGAATCCATTCAGCCCAGTTCCTCGCCCTACTGTGCGACAAAAAAAAAAACACCCTGCCCTGGAATTTCCCCGTGGTGGCCAACACAGCGGAGGAAGCGGAGCAGCCAGGATCACAAACGGGTGAGTAAATGCACAAGGCTTCCGGAAGGAGGTGGAGGGTGGAAGTGTAGTTCTCAGAACAGGAATAAAAAAAAAAACTGCCCACCCGGCTCTCACTGCGAGCCGACAATCCCCACAAAACGGTCCAGTAACCGAGAACGGTCAAAGGTCCTTTCTCTGTTAAAAGAATTCAGGGACTCACAGCAACCGGCCATCTTTTCTGCCTTCAAACACAATAAAACCATATGGGAATCAAAGTGGAACCATATGTGGGAAAATTATTCAAGCTTTAAAAAAGGAGAAACCCATTATAAAATGGATTTTGGATATGCTTAGCATGATAATGTTCGAACGTTGTATGGGATCAAAAAAACGTGAATCCGATGTTTTCTAAACTAGTCGATGTTTGTAGACGAGGCTTCCAAAATGCTAACAGTGGTAGCGATAAGGGCATCTCTCATGGTAAAAAGAAATCCCTAATTTTAGCCCAATATGACGAATATTCCGTCAACACGCGAGATCCGTGTTTGTCAATCGACTTGTAGGGACTTGTAGGCGCCTACCAGCAAACGACTCAAGGTACTTTCCGTAAAAAGAGTCCTTTTTAATAAACTATGTGTACATTTACAACGTTATCGATGCCTCTTCATTTTGATCATTTTCTTGGGGTAATACAGATGAAACCGCCAGCTTCAGCTTCACATCCATCAAATCCAGTCAGGCTTATTCCACCGGCAGGAGACAAACGACACCTTCACCGCTGCCTTTAAATGGGAATAGCTTTACTGGCTGTTTCCCCTCCTCCTTCACCTCACAATGGCAGGCAACCTTCCGTCCAACACAAACACTAGATTATAATGGTTTGCACAATCTGTTCCTGTAGATGTATCTGCATGCCTTTTTTTCCCCCCTTGATTGTCCGACCACCCCAGTTTTTTCTTTCTATCCCTTCACCCAGCCTCTTTCAGCACCTGTGCTGGGTGCATGCCCGGGCTTCAGACAAGGCTCTGTGTGTTCCCAGCCTTGGCATCCTGCCACGCTTCTCCTACTGGCTCCCTGCCCCGCCATCCTGGAAACCTCACAACTGTTTGCCCTTCTCCCCTCCCTACAATCCCTCTCTCCGACCCCGGCCAGTCCCCTAAAGGCCCGGCGGACGCACCCGGGTCCAGACAGAAACACCCCCAAAAGCTGCTCGACCCACATCTCTCAAGGAAAATAAAAAAAAAGGTGAAGGCTCCCGCCTGGCTCTGGGATAAGAGAGGGAGCCAAGGTGAGCAGCCATACTGCCTGTAATGCGATTAGCCATTTTGCAGCCTTAGGGCATAAAATCAAAAAAAGGGGGGGTATTCATTGCAGAAGTCTGAAATCATTGCTGTGAAATGTTTCATGGGCTGCCAGCTGCCTAAATTCTTTAACTCCACCGTTTTTCTGGGTTTGTTATCAGAGCCTCCGCGGAGCCGTAAAGACAAGGCGGGAGAACGCATTAAAAACGCACGTACCCTCAGACCCCTTCCTATGATTTATCGTTGCTGGAAAGGAACACTCACTGTTGAAATGTGTTGCCGGGGAACTGGGGTTGCTGGGAGTGGAATCCAGGGTGTCCGAGTAGCAGCTCTCCCCCTCCGAGTCCCAGCCGGAGCAGGCCGAGGAGAGGGAGGAGGGCGAGGAGTAGCATGGGTCCTCATCCACCTCCTCAAACTTCCTCTTGAGAAGCCCACTCATGGCTGTTAGCGCGAACGATCTGCGAGAAACGAGCAGACGGAGGGGCAAATTAGTCACATTTATTTTAACGGCTTTGGCATTTTATCCTATGAATAATAATAGTAATACAACACAGCCAGAAACAATTCATAAACATTAATTGCATGTTGCTTGGAGGTCCTTTTACAGCGTTACCGGCCCTGTGCTCGGCCATGTGAGACCTCATGCGTCCCCAATCTCGTGCTGCACTCAGCTGAGAGTGGGAGTTAGCCATGGCACAGGAAGCAATCAATCAGGCCCATTCGCATAAGGCAACAATTACCGGACCCTTCACCCTCTTCCAAATCCCATCAGCTCAGCAAACGCATTGATTAGAGTGAAGGACCGTGCACAGAGGTGACCAAATCATTCAGCCATAGACATTTAATTTCAATCATTCCCTTTAGGCAGCACTTTTCAAATATGCGGGGCCAACGCCGGGGCAATTTGCCACTTGTCCTGTTTTAATGCGTCTGCGGCGGCCCCTCATAGTTAATATGTACAGCTATGCATAGTGAGGATGTGTTGTTATGCAACTCTCGCGTGGATTCTTTCAGAGCTCCCGTGAGAGAGAGGAGAGGGGGGGGGGGGGGGCTGCTGGTTCAGCGATAAAAACAATCAATCCTTTGGAGAGAGACAGACAGGCAGGCAGACAAGGAGACGAGGAGGGAAAAGATGGATCGTGAGCAGACGCCGTTCACCCTCTAATCTTCAAAAACACTGCCCAATACATAATGATACCTTTAAAAGGTTATTTTAGCCAATGAATAATAATCTAATAGCTTAACCAAATCAACCTCGGCATGTTCCAGGAAAATAATAACATATGAGACATTAAAATGCTGAGGGGAGGTTTTACTGCTGGTGTGTTTTATGGTTATAGGACGTAAACACAGCTGACAAACAACAGACAATCTTCTTCACAACTTCTGGGAAGCGACAGGCGACTCGACTGCCAGACAAGACCGGGTCATCGACGCGGTCCGGACGGAGGGGAGGGGAGGGGAAGGGGGGGGGGCATGACTGGGCAACTATCCAGCACAGACACTCCCTGCAACCATGAGGAATGAGAAAGGGGGCTTTCACTTTACCCATAAAGAGATCATTTCACCATCAGACTGTTTGGAGTTGCAGCCAAATCACTCACAGCTGCGACAGCTGCAGCATGTTATACGGATTTACGTTGGTTTTTTATCATGTTATTTATTTTATGTTTTATGTGTGCATAAGGAAATTAAATTTTTGGAACTTTCTGTTGCTTTTTTTGGGGGGGAGGCTTGCTAGAATCGATAAGGGAGCTTTAAATTTAGTTGATTTTAAAGACCCAAACATGTCAGTTATTAGAGCGAACATGGCTCAGACACTCAGACATCAAGCTGTCCTGCCAATGAGGCTAATTTGTCCCTGCTGCTCTTAGAGGACGGCTACATGTGTCAAAGAGGATACGTCACGTCTGGAGATCCTCCTGGAGGAACTTTAACTCCATGTGTGACCTGCATGCCTGCTTCATCTTATCAGGATGTTATGTAAGCGTCAGCAATCCAATGCCTAAGCAGGTATGCAAGGAGGGAGTCGTTGTCGGCGTGCAACTGGGAGCAATTATGCAAAACCGGTCCTGCCTTTTGACAAGGATAAAAGAGGAGTCAGACTCAAGGGCAAGAGGCTGACACCTCCGTACAGGCGTCGCTGCTGCTGTATAGGGGGCTGCTGTTATTGCTGCAGTCAGATATTGTTGTCCCCAGAGCACATATGATGAATGAATCACCTTGCGATAGGTCAAGCTAGCTCACGCCGTCTCTGCAACAAACAAAAAGCGCATCCTTTTCATTGCTTTCGCTCGATTCCAATCCATCAACTCGCTCCAGCGAGAAAAATCATTTACCGATGCCTTTTCACGTGACGAACATCATCGTGGGATCTGCTTTTTAAAGCAGCCAGAAACACCTGGGTGCAGCATCTGTTGCTCATCACCCAGCAGACAACAAGTGTCGTAAACGCCACACATCTCGGGCGAGAAAAGAGGGGCACACATGGGTTCACCTTTCATTTTTTGCCGTCACTCCCACCCCCAATTCCCTGTTAAAAAAAAAAATGAAAACAAAGCCGTGAGGCATCCTCCAGGGAGTGCATAGCGCCAGCTAAGCAAAGTCTTTTTAATTAAAAGCTGCAGTGAGGCAGAAGGGGAGGAGATGGGGGGGGGGGAGAGGGGGGGGAGTGGTGTCAGAACTGGGTCATTGTCTCTTGACTGCAGTCTACCTGACACATTGATTTGTTAATCCTGTTCAACGGGCAGAAACAATGGCGAGAGGTTAATCCTGGCAAGGGGACGGCTTGTAGTCAATCTGGAGCTTCTCAGCCTACTCAGCCGCTGCAGCCACTGAACAAGGCCAGCAGAGCAGGGAGAGAGCGGCTGGAACAAGGGACTGGGGGGGAAAAAGACAACAATCGTGCAATGAGTCATTTGCAAAAAAAAAAAAAAAAAAAAAGGGTGGAGGAAGGAGGAGGACAAAGATGAAAGAATTCAGAGCCGGCTCCTGAAGAAAGCAGTGCCTGTGAATGCTCCGAACAGGGGGGGGATGGATGCGATCGGACAGCCGAGCCGGAGAGAGGCAGCGCAGCATGTTTTTCAACGCGGGCGCTAAATTATGCATCACTGTCATTCCATCAACCGCACACAGGCAGGCAGATAAAGGACGCATCCGCCGAGGTGCTCCCCTCGCCAGTTGTCACAAGAGTTGGGGGGGGGAAAGATAGATCTCTGGCGAGGGGAGATTTGTCACCGAGAAGCGGCGGCACAGCTCAAGTCGAGATGCATAACTATGTCAGTCGAATGAGATTACGTTGATACATGCGGCTACAGGCTGCTAATATGAGTCCGGAATCCCAATTCACTACCTGTTTTTATCTGAGACTTGTCAAGTTCGAGTTTGTTAAAGAAGTTACGATTTAAATCATGCAAATAACAGCACTTCAACTTTAGTTTAAGTACTAGTGAAAGGCATTTCTTTTACAACCTTTACAAGAGAGGAAACCCATAAAGACAGGAGGGGAATGCACGACAATCTTAAAGGCCGAGGTGGAGAAGTGTGTGTGGAGAGATTCCCCCTGCAGCCTGTTCAAACTGACCCCGTCTGCCCTGCAGCCCAACAGGACAAGTCACAGTTGACTTTGCCCCCTCCGCTCCGCCTGCCACCCCCCCTCTCTTTCTGCAGCTGATAACAATGTGGGTGGTTTGACGACGAGTGTCGCTAGCCGGGGCCAGAGCGTCCGCCCTGTGCCTGAACGACTCATAAAAACGGGATAATGATGAACCTGGGAGTCTTCTCACGTGTGCAGGAGCACGTCTGGGCAGGCAACCCCCCCGCCTCCCCCCCCTCTAGTGGTATTTGCACCTCTCACTTCCACCTCCGTCACTGAGAAGATGGGGGTAATTGATCACAGCCATCTAGGTGACGGAGGGCTGGATTCCTGCCCGCCTGCACAGCTGGAGGAACACTGGCTCATTTCTTTAATAAAAAAAGAAAAACGCAGCTGTTAACTCAGAAGTGCTCCACCTGCTGGAACAAAGCAGCCAGAGCTCCTGTTCTCTCTCTCTCTCTTTCCCCTCTCTATGGGCCTGTTGTTCTCGCCGGAGACCGAAAAAAGCTCCCGGTGACTGTGCCACAGAAACATTCTGTTCCTCTGCCCCGACCCGTGCACACTCCCGATTCCAGAGAGGAGAGGTAGTGGGAAGAAGGAGAGGGGAACTGTACAAAAACAAATAAATAATGTCATGTCTCCGAGCCACAGGAATTCCTTTCTGGCAGCGCCTTCGCCCGCTGTAATAGTGGGAGAAGAACACAGACTCTATCTAACCCAGATGTGTTTTCCACTGCTAACCACTGGAAAGTCCTACTCCCACAAGGCAGCAGAGTGAGCTACCTCTCCTGGCCACACCTGCCAGGGTTTTAGCTTGCACATGGACCTCACATGCCCTCAGCTGTCATTAATCTGTTATGCAGGCCTGCAGGAGTCAGACTGTGTACTATTACCCACTTATTTACTCCAATTGTACTATTAAAAAAAAAAAAAAGGTGGTTGTAAGTGCACTAATTCATAGGGAATGTCTCACTGTGTGGAAAGAAATATATCAAAAAGCAGATTTCTAAGCAAAAATAATCCCTTTTGCAAAACATGCTACTTTGAGGTGTGGAGGAAGGGAGGGAGGTGGTTTGTGGGTTCAGGGGTCATGCTCCAGTCTGGGACACTTGCAGTATGGAATGCTGGGAGAGGACAAAGCAGATGGGAGCTCTCCAATGCCGTGTGGGAGACCGTCGGCTTGCACCCCCACCCTCCCTCCCTCCCTCTCCCCTCGTCCCCTCTCACGTCTCCAGGCACAAAAGCTTGGGGGCCATCCTGCCTGACCAAAAAAAAAAACCTCGTCTTCTAAACCGCCTCTCCCAGACGAGACGAGACACTCGAATGTGAGCTTCCTGAGGTTGTGAAACGCACACTGCGGTGCACAGGAAGTGGCCATCCACATCATCTACGCTGACAGCTGCAGGCCCCCGAAAAGGTTGGCGGACTACGGGATCACATGATGGAGATGAGGGAGTCAGGAGGTACGGATGGTAATTATCAGGGTTGAAACTCCTCAGAATACAACGTGAGAGCTTTTGTTGCTTTATTTCACGCAAGACAACAAACTTCATTCATTAAAAAAAAAGGGATTTAGGTGGAAAATGTGAGCCAATTCTGAAAACTACACTTCACAAGTTACTCAACAATTCAGTGCACATTCCTGGGATGTGAATTCCACACGAAATGCACAGCAGCGTGTAAACAAAGGATCATTCAGCTCTCTGGAGCCTAATTCCAGAAAACATGATTCCAAAAAAGATCCGGATGAGGTCGCGCTAGAGACGATTACCATTGATTCACATTCGCTCTGTCAAAAAAAAAAAACAGATAAGAGTCTGGCTCTTTAAAATAACAGCCTCGAGACTATGGTGTTTTTTTTTTTTTTTTTTAAATAACGCAGGAGAATAATCACCTGGTAAATAAACAAAACCGCAGGCGCGCTCGGAGATCAAATTAACCCATTTTTACGCGTCACAATGATTTGTTACGAGGAAATATCCATGCTGACACACACACACACACACACACACACACACACACACACACACTAAAGACAAAAAAAAAAAAATCAATCGTATCCGAACCTGCACGTCTTGAGGACGGGGGCACGTGACCCGATCATTCCTCGTGATTAATGCTTATTCTAATGACAGCGCCCCCCCCCCTCACCGTCAGCTGTGTGCGCGCGCGTGCACGTGCGCTCAGATGTAGTGCCTTCAGGAGTCGCTCTAGTTACAAGAGGCGCACCAGCACCGCCGAGGTGAGCGAGAACAACTCCAATACACAAAGCCGACCTCATCAACAGTTCACACGTAAATTAATCCACAACCGCGACGCAAAGCGACATTACTCCTCCTTCACCTCCTCCTCCTCCCCGCTGTGATACCGGGAAGTTTTCTAAATACCCTCCCGATTAAATCAGCCGTCGATATATAATAATCGATCAGCAAACGGAGCGCATTGTTGGGGGGGGGGGGAATCACACCAGAATCAATACAGTTGTTTTATTCCTTCTGCAATCAGATCACCTGTGCGTAAAACCAGCCGCCAATTGAGTTAATTGACTTGGAGCGAGCAGCCGAACCGCGTCGATAAATCCACATTAAAGCGTTCAAGTTAAAAAAAATAAATAAAAAAACCTCCAGAAGAAGTGAAATCCAACCGACGCGCCGCAGAGATTCACCTCCCGTAAAACACGCACAGTGTCAAACTATTTGGCTTCCTTCCC